>OX422217.1:449517941-451917941 GCA_949130495.1 Sambucus nigra | reverse complement strand
TCACAAACCCTCTCTCTTGAGATTTCCTCACCTCTCATCTATAGTGCACTCCTAACGTTCTGTACTTCGTCCACCTAGCTATACTACCCAAGCTAACTAGAATAAAGTATTCAATCGAACTTATCTACATTTATAAGTTCCCGTACCACCTATACAGTACATTAATTTATTAACATCTCTCATGTGTTAATCATCAACATAAGTAACATTCCTCACATGTTATCTTTTAACTCATTACATTAAGTTTCTCATACTTAGTTATCATTTCGATGTCTAGAATATAATTAACATTCACATATGTTATTAGCTGCATCATATAATTAAGTTTCTCGACTTAATTTGTACTCATTAAATATACTCTATTTAACTGTCTACTGTCACATCTAAGTAGATAAATTGCATGATATATATTCCCCGCACAATATATACAAATAAATATATACTTCACAATAATATCCTCGTATCACACATTAAGAATTCATTGGTTCGGATGTTCCTTTTATCCCAATTTCTCATGTCATTAACATTGGTCCGGATAGCCCTCAACCCCAATGTATTTGTTATATATATATATATATATATTGGTCCGAATGTTTCATCGACCCCAATATTATTTATGTTTGATATTGGTCCGGATAGCCCTCGACCCCAAATCAAACTTTCATGTAGTGGTCCGGATATTTCCTCGACCCTAATACATCTAATATACTTTTGGTATTCACATAACCTAGGTATTCATGCTTATACGTAGTATATTTCTCTCATATACTAGACGTACTAAAATTTCTTTACGAATTATCCCACTTATCGTATTCATGACTGTTCACACAATCTAAGGGTCCTAGTTTTCCCTTTTTAAATTTCAATAGTTAATTCTAACTTACCCCTACTGTTGTATTCAGTTAAGCTCACTCACACTTTCTCGTAATTATGTTCTGATTCTCTCCAGTTAAATTACGTCATGATATAATCCCAAACAATTCTAGCCTTAATCCTCCTGACTAAAGGTTTTGATCTCAGACACCCTTCCGTAGAAAAATCATAACTAATTAAAAAAATCAAAATAATACGAGGTCGGCTCCCACGCGATCGTAACGAAAAAATCTAGAAATTTCATTTTTTGATAAAGAGCCGAATCGATTCGAAATGGTATTGTTCATCATCTTCCTTACATTTTTGTGATTTTTCCACCATTAACACACCTCTAAACCTCATGAAAATTCATCAAACTTTAAACTAATCATTCCTAACTATTACTACGTGTATTAGGATCAATTCCAATATGATTTTTACACCAAATCATCACAATAACTCATCAAGAACGAATTAAATCGTAACATTATCAAACCCTAGATTTACATGTTCTTCCTCAAATTTTGACATAAAACCAAGATCAAATTCGTATTGATCATTACCCACCTACTGATTATCAATACTCTCTATATATGAATTATTCTACATGCAATCCCTACCCATAACATACATTAAAATTACCCTTTTCTTCCAAGAATATGTATTAAATCATCAAATAGTGAAACCCTCTTAATTATGGGTATTATAACTTTAAAATAATTGCAACAAACACTTGCCTCAAGGTTTGTAGGGTCTGATTTCATGGATTAGAAGTAAGTTTGATTATGTCTCTCCTCCAATCTTCCTTCCTAAGTGTTTGTGGTGCAAGAATTCTCTTAATCTCCCAAGAACCCTTCCTTAAGCTCAAAGTTTGGTCTCTGATGGCTTTTTTGTGTTTTCAAGCCTTTAAACCCTATCCCCAATCCTTATAAGCTGATTTAGAGTTGTAATATTCTTGGGTCTCTAAACCCCATAAAGTAAAATGACCAAAATGTCCTCGTACGGTCCCGGTTTAGCCCAAGATTGACCCGTGACTCAATTGACATCCCGGGGTATACAATTTTGACTATTTTGACCCATTTGGGTTCATCCATGACCTCTAAATTATCATTCCGGTCATTAAAAATATATTTCCTTTCTCAACCTCAAATTATCCTACACGCGACTCCCAATTGAGATAGAATAAAATACGCACATATCACTCACTATGTCGTATTACAATAATTAGCAATTATTTACTATTCACACTTAGTAAATTTCCTACTATACTATTAATCAGTATCTATCTCTCGATTAATATTTAATAACAACATTTCTCGTTTAATCACATTAAATTACTTCACTTATGTAATTTAAATAAAATGTATTTTCTCAATTAATTCTTGATCGAGTGGAAAAACCGAGCGTCCGTGTAATACGCTAGTCGTTGTTATCGGCTTCCAATCTCAATACAAAAAAAACATAAACTTGTAACTACACTCTTAAGGAGTATAGTGGTGAGTCTGGGTATCGAATCCACAGGGAATGGTTGATAGAATTTAATTGATTTATTACTTCTAAAGAAAAAATGAAAAAGATGATGATGGTTGAAGAGGGAAAAAAATAGGTAAATAAAGAAATTAAATTAATTAAGATGAATGAGAAAATAGGGTGGAGTACAATCCCTCAAACCTTAACAAATTACCGTATAGAATACTAGGATTGTAAATTAAAATTATTGACTAGATCCGGTCTTTATAAATTCTAAGCATTACATATATGAGGGATCTAGCCCGCATCATATGAAATCAAAGATAGATATAAAGCGGTGAATGATAAATTATACTCGCAAAGAATTCTTAAACATCTCAAGTACCTAGGGCAAGAGAGATTAAAAGATTGACAATGTTTGTATGAGTTTCTTTCACGATTCAATCAATATTTTAATTTAACCTCTATTTTCTACATAAATAATTTGCCTTGGATTGAGTTCATGTACCCCAACCCTTGGGAATTTAGCTACTCATGATTTTTCTAGAAAACAAATTCATACCTATACATGGAATTATGAATCTAACAAACATTGATAACAAATTGCAAAACAATTGAAAATTGAAAATAGAATTGAGATTAAATAAGAGAAGGGAATTTGATACTTGAATTGAATTGAAGAATTGATACTTGAAATCTGCACTAGATGAACTTGAATCTTCAAACATACAAACTAGGGCTTTTCTAAGAGTATGAAAAACTAAAAAGGATTTCTAAAAAAATGAATTTCTCTCTCTAAAATTCTATTCTACTCTCTAGAATTTGACTCCCCTTGAAATGAGGTAGGGCTTGGTCTTTTATAGCACCAAGTTGCACGAATTTGGCATCAAATTTCGCTTGTGGCACAAGTTTTCCAAGAATTGCACTGCTTTAAATGCATAATTAATTGCCTGGATTTCGCATGACCGGACCGGTCCATTATTGTGCCACTTCAAAACATCGTAACTTCTTCACCGTAGCTCGAATTGAGGTGCCGTTTTTACCAGTGTTCTTGTAATTTAGATATCTCCAACTTTCTAGTTGGCCCGTCCTCCGGACTAAGGCTGAAAAATTACAAAAATGCCCTTCAACTCTCCATTTCTTGGTTTCTTTCACTGTTTTGAGTTCTCCTTCGCACTAACTTGGATGAAATACCTGTAAAACACGTGAGAAATACACAAAACACGAAATACTTTCCAAAAGAGGTTAGTAGAATAAATACGAGACAAATCCAAGCTATTTACACTGCACGAGATCATAAAAATACCGAAATTAAGGGGATAAATATGAAGAATATGTGCCTAATGACACCCCCTAACTTAGAACTTTGCGCGTCCCGAGCAATGTAAAAGAAATTAGTTTAAAGCTCAACTCTTGAAAATTCTTTTATTGGGATAGAATACATTTTTCGCGGGCAAGCGATTGCATTTAGCATATGCAACAAGCCTTTAAACCCCTAGGTTACCCTAGTAGGACGAGTTTTGTCTCGTGAGGGTTTGTAGTGAATACACCCACAAAATTCTTTATTGACTAAAATAAATATCAAAATACTTAAAAATTGTACAATTTAAACTTTTCGAAAAATAATCACCATAAATTCATATTCAAATGTCTCAAACCATAGTGTGTGTGTGCAAAGCCAAAATTAAACTTCAAATTTCCACCGAATGAGCATTACGTTACTTTCTGAAAATTCGTTTTGATTCAAATTCTTACGGATGCACTCACAAACGAGGATTGCGGCTATTTTCTCTCGGTATGCATGATATAAAGAGTAAATATAATGGACACAAATTCATGCATACAAAATTGAAAAGAAGAAAATATATGGTGAAAAGATCTCATCATCGGAATACAGTTATTAGGAAATGGGAACATCACCTCTATTTCACACCATTTAATCTCTCATTTTATTATTTCATGCCTTAGCTCTCCACGCAGTAATTAATTTCGCCATTCGGACTCGGTTAGGACTTTTCGGGTTAAAAAGTGTAAAGGGTAAAATTGAGAATAGACGAAATGTTTGGAATTGAAAAATGTCCTTATGACGTCCATTAGTGCTTTTTCGGGCATTAGCTCATTTTTCTCTTTCTTTTTCTATTTTCATTTTTTCTTTTCTTTTTTATTTTCTTGCTATTTTTGTTGAGCATATCTATTTTTTTTTCTTGCCCCTTTTTGTTGCACAATTTGGACTTACTTGATGAATTTTCTCAATTTTCACAATTCCTGACTATTTGGATTTTTCGGGTTATCAAACGAAAGGATAAATTTTACTTGGCTCAATTTGGGTTACAAAGGGATAATTTTTCACAACGTTTTTATGGCTAATATTTTTTGGGTAACAAACGAGGGCCTACTTCATTGTCCAAATTGCTAATCACATTACCATATGCATCTCGAGATTAATTAAGTTTAGAGATATATATTTAGCACGAATTTCGAGACAACATTTCACACATTTCCCATAACCGATCAAAACAAAGTATTGAGACCATCAACGACTTATTAAAACGCTGAAAAGAACTTTGAGTTAATCATAAACTCGGATTAATTTAAAAACTCATAAAAATTGATCGGCTCGAAATCTCACCGGGTTGGACTAATCTCCACACTTATTCGTTAAGTCGTCAATTTTCTTTCAATTTCCATCTTTGGTCAATTTTGGCTTAGTGCATTTTGATTGTTAACAATTTGAGACTTTAAATAGAATAAAAGTGATATTTTTGAAAAATTTGAATTCCAATTTTTATTTATTTTGAAGAAAAATATTTTTGGCTTTTTTTTTTTCAAATTTTTTTCAATTTTTTTTTCTAAAAAAAACACACTTGGAAAGAACATGTGATCGAATCAATGAATCTAAACAATAAATGGGAAGAATATCCCACACCCCCTAACTTAAATGTTGCATTGTCCTCAATGCGAATCAAGAACACAACATAAAGAGAGGAAAATAAAGATATTACCCAAATGGAGCGATCCCTGATGAGTGCGAGTCCATTGAATCTACAAAACATGTTAGAACCAAGCATAACAAAAAGAATAACAAAAACTCTAACTAATTTCTCTAAATTATAAAAAAAAGGAAAGAAAAAGAAAAAGAAAAAAACTAATTATGTACAACCTACGATTTGAAATTCTAATAACTCATACACTAGAAGTCGAAAAATTTGAGGGTCCACCCAAAATACAATTTGACTTTGAGGGATTAATAGTGTACCCTCACTATAAAGCATGCCTCCAGGAAAATAAGTATTCCGTTTGAAAAACGGAAGGCATGTTCAAATGTTAAAAAATGAACCATCACCAATTAAAAAATTTAAGGGGATAATGAGGGATTTGGGTGCACAGGGGGACAAGTACCATTGGGATCCAAGAAAAATAGAATCACTTCCCAAAGATTTTTCAAGTAGTATGGGAAGCGGATCACACAAACAAAAAGATTCCATATTGGAAAACAATTCAAACATAGAGTCCTTGTCCTCAAAATCTTCTCCCTCAAAATTTTCAGTTGGATCTGGTGGAGTCACACGTCTAAGTGTATGGACCGTAAGATGAAGCATCTCAAAAAAACATTCCCATACAAGAAGCGGATCAACATCCTCAAGACATTCATCTAGTTCTTGTGATGGATTTGATGGTTCGATAATAGTGGGGACACAAGGAGACAAATGATCTTCAACCTCAAAAGTATTAGGTGAAGCACAAGTCTCGACCTTCTCTAAGGTGTCCAAATAATCATTCAACTCCTTGCAAGTTGCTATAATTTTCAACTCGGTAGCAGCAAGGTCATCAGATTTCTTTTTTATATCAAGCAAGAGTTCTTCCAAAGTAGGCTACCTTGGTTCTAGCACCTCGAATTCCTCATTTGGTTGAAAACTTACTTCATCTTCAAAACTATCGGAAAAAAATCCTCATTGGGTTCAAATAATGCATCTAACTCTTGCTTCCAATAACGATTTTTTTCTCGATATTCTTTTTCAAGTCTTTCTTCTTCAAGCAATTGATTTTGATAAATTTGGATTTTCTTAGCACTAGGCTTGTATTTATGAGACTCATCTTTAGTGATATTGATCCAATGTTCATAAATCGTGAGTTCATTCTCCTCCTCACTATTAGCATAACAAATAAAGTCACCAAAAGAGTTAAAATAAGACATTTTTAATTGGGCAATTCAAAAACGTGACACACATTTTTCTTCTTTTATTTATTTATTTATTTATTTTTTTACTTTTTTTTACGTAGTAGTAAATCAATTATAATCTATAACAAACACTCCCAGGCAACGGCGCCATTTTGATCGAGTGGAAAAACCGAGCGTCCGTGTAATACGCTAGTCGTTGTTATCGGCTTCCAATCTCAATACAAAAAAAACCTAAACTTGTAACTACACTCTTAAGGAGTATAGTGGTGAGTCTGGGTATCGAATCCACAGGGAATGGTTGATAGAATTTAATTGATTTATTACTTCTAAAGAAAAAATGAAAAAGATGATGATGGTTGAAGAGGGAAAAAAATAGGTAAATAAAGAAATTAAATTAATTAAGATGAATGAGAAAATAGGGTGGAGTACAATCCCTCAAACCTTAACAAATTACTGTATAGAATACTAGGATTGTAAATTAAAATTATTGACTAGATCCGGTCTTTATAAATTCTAAGCATTACATATATGAGGGATCTAGCCCGCATCATATGAAATCAAAGATAGATATAAAGCGGTGAATGATAAATTATACTCGCAAAGCGTTCTTAAACATCTCAAGTACCTAGGGCAAGAGAGATTAAAAGATTGACAATGTTTGTATGAGTTTCTTTCACGATTCAATCAATATTTTAATTTAACCTCTATTTTCTACATAAATAATTTGCCTTGGATTGAGTTCATGTACCCCAACCCTTGGGAATTTAGCTACTCATGATTTTTCTAGAAAACAAATTCATACCTATACATGGAATTATGGATCTAACAAACATTGATAACAAATTGCAAAACAATTGAAAATTGAAAATAGAATTGAGATTAAATAAGAGAAGGGAATTTGATACTTGAATTGAATTGAAGAATTGATACTTGAAATCTGCACTAGATGAACTTGAATCTTCAAACATACAAACTAGGGCTTTTTTAAGAGTATGAAAAACTAAAAAGGATTTCTAAAAAAATGAATTTCTCTCTCTAAAATTTTATTCTACTCTCTAGAATTTGACTCCCCTTGAAATGAGGTAGGGCTTGGTCTTTTATAGCACCAAGTTGCACGAATTTGGCATCAAATTTCGCTTGTGGCACAAGTTTTCCAAGAATTGCACTGCTTTAAATGCATAATTAATTGCCTAGATTTCGCATGACCGGACCGGTTTATTATTGTGCCACTTCAAAACATCGTAACTTCTTCACCGTAGCTCGAATTGAGGTGCCGTTTTTACCAGTGTTCTTGTAATTTAGATATCTTCAACTTTCTAGTTGGCCCGTCCTCCGGACTAAGGCTGAAAAATTACAAAAATGCCCTTCAACTCTCCATTTCTTGGTTTCTTTCACTGTTTTGAGTTCTCCTTCGCACTAACTTGGATGAAATACCTGTAAAACACGTGAGAAATACACAAAACACGAAATACTTTCCAAAAGAGGTTAGTAGAATAAATACGAGACAAATCCAAGCTATTTACACTGCACGAGATCATAAAAATACCGAAATTAAGGGGATAAATATGAAGAATATGTGCCTAATGACACCCCCTAACTTAGAACTTTGCGCGTCCCGAGCAATGTAAAAGAAATTAGTTTAAAGCTCAACTCTTGAAAATTCTTTTATTGGGATAGAATACATTTTTCGCGGGCAAGCGATTGCATTTAGCATATGCAACAAGCCTTTAAACCCCTAGGTTACCCTAGTAGGACGAGTTTTGTCTCGTGAGGGTTTGCAGTGAATACACCCACAAAATTCTTTATTGACTAAAATAAATATCAAAATACTTAAAAATTGTACAATTTAAACTTTTCGAAAAATAATCACCATAAATTCATATTCAAATGTCTCAAACCATAGTGTGTGTGTGCAAAGCCAAAATTAAACCTCAAATTTCCACCGAATGAGCATTACGTTACTTTCTGAAAATTCGTTTTGATTCAAATTCTTACGGATGCACTCACAAATGAGGATTGTGGCTATTTTCTCTCGGTATGCATGATATAAAGAGTAAATATAATGGACACAAATTCATGCATACAAAATTGAAAAGAAGAAAATATATGGTGAAAAGATCTCATCATCGGAATACAGTTATTAGGAAATGGGAACATCACCTCTATTTCACACCATTTAATCTCTCATTTTATTATTTCATTTCTTAGCTCTCCACGCAGTAATTAATTTTGCCATTCGGACTCGGTTAGGACTTTTCGGGTTAAAAAGTGTAAAGGGTAAAATTGAGAATAGACGGAATGTTTGGAATTGAAAAATGTCCTTATGACGTCCATTAGTGCTTTTTCGGGCATTAGCTCATTTTTCTCTTTCTTTTTATATTTTCATTTTTTCTTTTCTTTTTTATTTTCTTGCGATTTTTGTTGAGCATATCTATTTTTTTTTCTTGCCCCTTTTTGTTGCACAATTTGCACTTACTTGATGAATTTTCTCAATTTTCACAATTCCGGGCTATTTGGGTTTTTCGGGTTATCAAACGAAAGGATAAATTTTATTTGGCTCAATTTGGGTTACAAAGGGATAATTTTTCACAACGTTTTTATGGCTAATATTTTTTGGGTAACAAACGAGGGCCTACTTCATTGTCCAAATTGCTAATCACATTACCATATGCATCTCGAGATTAATTAAGTTTAGAGATATATTTAGCACGAATTTCGAGACAACATTTCACACATTTCCCATAACCGATCAAAACAACGACTTATTAAAATGCTGAAAAGAACTTTGAGTTAATCATAAACTCGGATTGATTTAAAAACTCATAAAAATTGATAGGCTCGAAATCTCACCGGGTTGGACTAATCTCCACACTTATTCGTTAAGTCGTCAATTTTCTTTCAATTTCCATCTTTGGTCAATTTTGGCTTAGTGCATTTTGATTGTTAACAATTTGAGACTTTAAATAGAATAAAAGTGATATTTTTGAAAAATTTGAATTCCAATTTTTATTTATTTTGAAGAAAAATATTTTTGGCTTTTTTTTTTTCAAATTTTTTTCAATTTTTTTTTCTAAAAAAAACACACTTGGAAAGAACATGTGATCGAATCAATGAATCTAAACAATAAATGGGAAGAATATCCCACACCCCCTAACTTAAATGTTGCATTGTCCTCAATGCGAATCAAGAACACAACATAAAGAGAGGAAAATAAAGATATTACCCAAATGGAGCGATCCCTGATGAGTGCGAGTCCATTGAATCTACAAAACATGTTAGAACCAAGCATAAAAAAAAGAATAACAAAAACTCTAACTAATTTCTCTAAATTATAAAAAAAAGGAAAGAAAAAGAAAAAGAAAAAAACTAATTATGTACAACCTACGATTTGAAATTCTAATAACTCATACACTAGAAGTCGAAAAATTTGAGGGTCCACCCAAAATACAATTTGACTTTGAGGGATTAATAGTGTACCCTCACTATAAAGCATGCCTCCAGGAAAATAAGTATTCCGTTTGAAAAACGGAAGGCATGTTCAAATGTTAAAAAATGAACCATCACCAATTAAAAAATTTAAGGGGATAATGAGGGATTTGGGTGCACAGGGGGACAAGTACCATTGGGATCCAAGAAAAATAGAATCACTTCCCAAAGATTTTTCAAGTAGTATGGGAAGCGGATCACACAAACAAAAAGATTCCATATTGGAAAACAATTCAAACATAGAGTCCTTGTCCTCAAAATCTTCTCCCTCAAAATTTTCAGTTGGATCTGGTGGAGTCACACGTCTAAGTGTATGGACCGTAAGATGAAGCATCTCAAAAAAACATTCCCATACAAGAAGCGGATCAACATCCTCAAGACATTCATCTAGTTCTTGTGATGGATTTGATGGTTCGATAATAGTGGGGACACAAGGAGACAAATGATCTTCAACCTCAAAAGTATTAGGTGAAGCACAAGTCTCGACCTTCTCTAAGGTGTCCAAATAATCATTCAACTCCTTGCAAGTTGCTATAATTTTCAACTCGGTAGCAGCAAGGTCATCAGATTTCTTTTTTATATCAAGCAAGAGTTCTTCCAAAGTAGGCTACCTTGGTTCTAGCACCTCGAATTCCTCATTTGGTTGAAAACTTACTTCATCTTCAAAACTATCGGAAAAAAATCCTCATTGGGTTCAAATAATGCATCTAACTCTTGCTTCCAATAACGATTTTTTTCTCGATATTCTTTTTCAAGTCTTTCTTCTTCAAGCAATTGATTTTGATAAATTTGGATTTTCTTAGCACTAGGCTTGTATTTATGAGACTCATCTTTAGTGATATTGATCCAATGTTCATAAATCGTGAGTTCATTCTCCTCCTCACTATTAGCATAACAAATAAAGTCACCAAAAGAGTTAAAATAAGACATTTTTAATTGGGCAATTCAAAAACGTGACACACATTTTTCTTCTTTTATTTATTTATTTATTTATTTTTTTACTTTTTTTTACGTAGTAGTAAGTCAATTATAATCTATAACAAACACTCCCAGGCAACGGCGCCATTTTGATCGAGTGGAAAAACCGAGCGTCCGTGTAATACGCTAGTCGTTGTTATCGGCTTCCAATCTCAATACAAAAAAAACCTAAACTTGTAACTACACTCTTAAGGAGTATAGTGGTGAGTCTGGGTATCGAATCCACAGGGAATGGTTGATAGAATTTAATTGATTTATTACTTCTAAAGAAAAAATGAAAAAGATGATGATGGTTGAAGAGGGAAAAAAATAGGTAAATAAAGAAATTAAATTAATTAAGATGAATGAGAAAATAGGGTGGAGTACAATCCCTCAAACCTTAACAAATTACTGTATAGAATACTAGGATTGTAAATTAAAATTATTGACTAGATCCGGTCTTTATAAATTCTAAGCATTACATATATGAGGGATCTAGCCCGCATCATATGAAATCAAAGATAGATATAAAGCGGTGAATGATAAATTATACTCGCAAAGCGTTCTTAAACATCTCAAGTACCTAGGGCAAGAGAGATTAAAAGATTGACAATGTTTGTATGAGTTTCTTTCACGATTCAATCAATATTTTAATTTAACCTCTATTTTCTACATAAATAATTTGCCTTGGATTGAGTTCATGTACCCCAACCCTTGGGAATTTAGCTACTCATGATTTTTCTAGAAAACAAATTCATACCTATACATGGAATTATGGATCTAACAAACATTGATAACAAATTGCAAAACAATTGAAAATTGAAAATAGAATTGAGATTAAATAAGAGAAGGGAATTTGATACTTGAATTGAATTGAAGAATTGATACTTGAAATCTGCACTAGATGAACTTGAATCTTCAAACATACAAACTAGGGCTTTTTTAAGAGTATGAAAAACTAAAAAGGATTTCTAAAAAAATGAATTTCTCTCTCTAAAATTTTATTCTACTCTCTAGAATTTGACTCCCCTTGAAATGAGGTAGGGCTTGGTCTTTTATAGCACCAAGTTGCACGAATTTGGCATCAAATTTCGCTTGTGGCACAAGTTTTCCAAGAATTGCACTGCTTTAAATGCATAATTAATTGCCTAGATTTCGCATGACCGGACCGGTTTATTATTGTGCCACTTCAAAACATCGTAACTTCTTCACCGTAGCTCGAATTGAGGTGCCGTTTTTACCAGTGTTCTTGTAATTTAGATATCTTCAACTTTCTAGTTGGCCCGTCCTCCGGACTAAGGCTGAAAAATTACAAAAATGCCCTTCAACTCTCCATTTCTTGGTTTCTTTCACTGTTTTGAGTTCTCCTTCGCACTAACTTGGATGAAATACCTGTAAAACACGTGAGAAATACACAAAACACGAAATACTTTCCAAAAGAGGTTAGTAGAATAAATACGAGACAAATCCAAGCTATTTACACTGCACGAGATCATAAAAATACCGAAATTAAGGGGATAAATATGAAGAATATGTGCCTAATGACACCCCCTAACTTAGAACTTTGCGCGTCCCGAGCAATGTAAAAGAAATTAGTTTAAAGCTCAACTCTTGAAAATTCTTTTATTGGGATAGAATACATTTTTCGCGGGCAAGCGATTGCATTTAGCATATGCAACAAGCCTTTAAACCCCTAGGTTACCCTAGTAGGACGAGTTTTGTCTCGTGAGGGTTTGCAGTGAATACACCCACAAAATTCTTTATTGACTAAAATAAATATCAAAATACTTAAAAATTGTACAATTTAAACTTTTCGAAAAATAATCACCATAAATTCATATTCAAATGTCTCAAACCATAGTGTGTGTGTGCAAAGCCAAAATTAAACCTCAAATTTCCACCGAATGAGCATTACGTTACTTTCTGAAAATTCGTTTTGATTCAAATTCTTACGGATGCACTCACAAATGAGGATTGTGGCTATTTTCTCTCGGTATGCATGATATAAAGAGTAAATATAATGGACACAAATTCATGCATACAAAATTGAAAAGAAGAAAATATATGGTGAAAAGATCTCATCATCGGAATACAGTTATTAGGAAATGGGAACATCACCTCTATTTCACACCATTTAATCTCTCATTTTATTATTTCATTTCTTAGCTCTCCACGCAGTAATTAATTTTGCCATTCGGACTCGGTTAGGACTTTTCGGGTTAAAAAGTGTAAAGGGTAAAATTGAGAATAGACGGAATGTTTGGAATTGAAAAGTGTCCTTATGACGTCCATTAGTGCTTTTTCGGGCATTAGCTCATTTTTCTCTTTCTTTTTATATTTTCATTTTTTCTTTTCTTTTTTATTTTCTTGCGATTTTTGTTGAGCATATCTATTTTTTTTTCTTGCCCCTTTTTGTTGCACAATTTGCACTTACTTGATGAATTTTCTCAATTTTCACAATTCCGGGCTATTTGGGTTTTTCGGGTTATCAAACGAAAGGATAAATTTTATTTGGCTCAATTTGGGTTACAAAGGGATAATTTTTCACAACGTTTTTATGGCTAATATTTTTTGGGTAACAAACGAGGGCCTACTTCATTGTCCAAATTGCTAATCACATTACCATATGCATCTCGAGATTAATTAAGTTTAGAGATATATTTAGCACGAATTTCGAGACAACATTTCACACATTTCCCATAACCGATCAAAACAACGACTTATTAAAATGCTGAAAAGAACTTTGAGTTAATCATAAACTCGGATTGATTTAAAAACTCATAAAAATTGATAGGCTCGAAATCTCACCGGGTTGGACTAATCTCCACACTTATTCGTTAAGTCGTCAATTTTCTTTCAATTTCCATCTTTGGTCAATTTTGGCTTAGTGCATTTTGATTGTTAACAATTTGAGACTTTAAATAGAATAAAAGTGATATTTTTGAAAAATTTGAATTCCAATTTTTATTTATTTTGAAGAAAAATATTTTTGGCTTTTTTTTTTTCAAATTTTTTTCAATTTTTTTTTCTAAAAAAAACACACTTGGAAAGAACATGTGATCGAATCAATGAATCTAAACAATAAATGGGAAGAATATCCCACACCCCCTAACTTAAATGTTGCATTGTCCTCAATGCGAATCAAGAACACAACATAAAGAGAGGAAAATAAAGATATTACCCAAATGGAGCGATCCCTGATGAGTGCGAGTCCATTGAATCTACAAAACATGTTAGAACCAAGCATAACAAAAAGAATAACAAAAACTCTAACTAATTTCTCTAAATTATAAAAAAAAGGAAAGAAAAAGAAAAAGAAAAAAACTAATTATGTACAACCTACGATTTGAAATTCTAATAACTCATACACTAGAAGTCGAAAAATTTGAGGGTCCACCCAAAATACAATTTGACTTTGAGGGATTAATAGTGTACCCTCACTATAAAGCATGCCTCCAGGAAAATAAGTATTCCGTTTGAAAAACGGAAGGCATGTTCAAATGTTAAAAAATGAACCATCACCAATTAAAAAATTTAAGGGGATAATGAGGGATTTGGGTGCACAGGGGGACAAGTACCATTGGGATCCAAGAAATACTTTCCAAAAGTGGTTAACTGTTGTGATTTTAAAACACATGAGAAATACACAAAACACGAAATACTTTCCAAAAGTGGTTAGTAGAATAAATACGAGACAAATCCAAGCTATTTACACTGCACGAGATCATAAAAATACCGAAATTAAGGGGATAAATATGAAGAATATGTGCCTAATCAACTCTCGAATTAATTAGAGTATAAGTACGCAAAAATACGGGGTATTACATACTTACCCCCTTAGAAAGGAATTTTGTCCCCCAAATTTGGGCATACCTGCGGTGAATAACTCTGGATACTGCTCTGGCATGTCATCCACCCATTCACATGTTGACTCATCAGTACTGTGGTGTTTCCACTGAACTTGCACTAGCAGCACCACCTTGGATCGAAGCTTACGCTCACTACGATCTAGAATAGCCACAAGCCTCTCCTCATATGAGACGTCTGGCTGCAAATCAATCTCCTCAAGTGGAACGTGCCATAAATCTCTATCACTCCTCCTGTAATTCTTCAATGATGACACATGGAACACGTCGTGTATCCATTGAAGATGCTCTGAAAGTCCCAGTATGTACGCTATCGGTCCCACCCTCTCTATAATAGTAAACGGTCCCACATATCTCGGTGTTAACTTCCCTTTCTTGCCAAATCTCGTAATCCCCTTCATAGGAATTACTCGAACTAACACCTGGTCGCTAACCTCTAACTCCACATGTCTCTTGTCAGCATCAGCATAACTCTTCTTCCTATCCTGAGATATCTGAATACGTCCTTGAATTAACTCATTCATGGCTATAGTCTCCCGAATCATCTATGTAACACCCCGTAATTTTGAGGATTTAATATTTAATTATTTTTGGGAGTTATAAAAATATTTAAATTGGAGAAATTTAAATTCATGACTTGGAGAACTTATTTGAGTGAGCCGAATTATTTATAATTGGCGACTTTTAAGTTTAATGGCTCAAAATCTCGCGTGTCGCATTTTGGGGTCGAAATTTGGAAATGTCAGAAAGTATTTCGGATGGCAATTCCGAGTGCGGGGTTGCGTCCGGATGGGTCGAGATAGTCAGAAAAGAGTACACGGGGGTAGTAATTGGGTCTAGGAGTATTTTTGGGCATAGTCGGGCCCACACGGGGTGAGTTGGGCCTTTTTAATTAGGCCCATATGGCCAAAAACGGGAATTGGTATTTTTTAACCTAATTGAAAGATTAGGAAACGAAAAAAAACTCAACTCTAAACCTAGGGTTTGAGAGGAGAATTGGGGGAAAGCTAATCAAGAGCCAATTTGGGGATTTTGGAGCCAAATTAAGGGACTACACCAACGGATCAGACTCTACAAACAATTCCAGGCAAGTGGTTAACTGTTGTGATTTTAAAATTATGATAATCAATTCATATCATAGTGATGTGTATATGAAAATTCATTTTGGGTGTGTAACCAAGATTAACATTGGATTTTTTTGAATTTAGAGTAATGGGCATATTTAATTATTCGATGGATGCTAAGTTATGATTTGAATCTGTTAAGATTAAATTGTAGAGTGGATTTCAATATGTATAGAAATTACATGGACTGAATATGGTAGGGTCGAATTTGGTAGGACAGACGTTGGTGGAAAACCCAAATCGGATAAACCTAGGGTTTGGTATAAATTTATTGATGGATTAACGTCTCTATGGTGTTTAGAACCTTTTCTGGTGTGGAGGATATGTTGGTTGTGAAATGGGTAAGGGTTTGGGAGAAACCAAAAGCTTAAGGGTTCATCAATGGCTAAAACATCAAGCCGGGGAAGACGATCACCTGCTCGATCGATCGATCGACCTAGGGGGATCGATCGATCGACGGTCCCAGGAACTTGACAATTCGGTCAGTTTGTTTATAAAGAGGGTTTTATTTAAAATTTAATCCCTTAATTTTAATTAGTGATAAATTCACATGGACACATATTTCCTTAACAATTATAGGGTGATATAATTGAGTTTAGGAGGGTGTGAACGGTATGACATGAGATGAACGAATTTGGGAGATAATTCATAAGTATTGAAATTGGGCTGAGGAATAATGTTCGGGTATTGTAGTTGGGTGACGCTAAATTATTAAAGGAATCGAAGTGAAATACTTAATTATGGACCAAGTGGGCGAGTCCGGGTATGTGGTAATTATAGGTAAATATAATGTGGAATTTATAGAAATGAATGTGTGACACATTGCAGGCGATTATGTGGGTATGATATTATGAGATGTAAATTGGACCAAGTGAGCGAGTCCGGGTATGTTGGTTAAGTGACATCAAAGTATTAAATTAATTATTGAGAGAAAGTAATTAGTTTGGAGTCGGAACATAGACTCGGGAAATCTTAAGTTACGGGCCAAGTAAGTGAGTCCGGGGATAATGGTTGGCTGACACCAAGTTATTAAATTAATAAGTGTGATAATTAATTTAATTAGAGTCGGATTATAGACTTGGGTAGGATTAAATTAATAAGTGTGATAATTAATTTAATTAGAGTCGGATTGTAGACTCGGGTAGAATTAAATTAATAAGTGTGATAATTAATTTAATTAGAGTTGGATTGTAGACTCGGGTAGGATTAAATTAATAAGTGTGATAATTAATTTAATTAGAGTCGGATTGTAGACTCAGGGAGGTATTGAATTAATAAGTGTGATAATTAATTTAATTAGAGTCGGATTGTAGACTCGGGGAGGTATTGGATTAATAAGTGTATTAATTAATTATATTAGAGTCGGGCCACAGACTCAGAGTGGTGTAAATTAATTAACTGGGAGTCGGACCACAGACTCGGATCCGTATTAAATTAATGGGTGTGTTAATTAATTTAATCAGAGTCAGACGATAGACTCAGGGAGGTATTAAATTAATATGTGTGTTAATTAATTCAATTAGAGTCGGACGATAGACTCAGGGAGGTATTAAATTAATATCTGTGTTAATAAATTTAATTAGAGTTGGACGATAGACTCGGGGAGGTACTAAATTAATGGGTGTGTTAATTAATTTAATTAGAGTTGGACCATAGGCTCGGGGAAAGTATTATATTAATTTAGGTGTGAATTAAATATATCAGAGTCGGACCACAGACTCGGGATAATGATAATTATATTAGTGAGAAAATTAATTAAGTTGAGTCGGGCCACAGACTCAAAAAATTACAGGTAGTGTATGGGATTTTGGAGTACACGGTAAAGCCAGGGTTATATTATATATATACGGTGTAGTGATAGTATATATATGTGTGTGTGTGTATATATTGTGTGTGATATTAAATATCAGTGATTAGATATTTATTCAATTAATATACTCTAATGCTATCGAGGGAGGTTGCGCGATGTGGGTGAATCCCCTAGCTTGAGGAGTAGGGCGAGCATATCTCCAGGTCGTAGCGTCCGGTATATATGGGTGAAGGATTTATCTCACTTTTAGGGAAGGAATATGACTACCTCCACTACGTTTATATTTTGGGCCAAGTTGGTGAGCGATTCCAACTTAGGGAACTAGGTTTTGTGAGCACACCTAGTGAGATAGCATTTTAGAGGGAATCATCCGGCGAGGGTATACTCGAAGGGATGGATATACGTATGTTATATGTGTGGATGTTGTGGTAAAGGTACGTATATATAATGGTAGTAAATTATTATATACGGGTAATAATGCAGTGCGTGATGTGATTACTTTATATAACTTGTGACACGGTTATATGATACTATTTAAGAGGAATTAATTAAGTTAATTGTGAGATAACTTATAATTCAAGAAATTATTATACTCGGGTTAGAGTAGTATGGCAAGGGGAGGTTATACCGGGACTAGTTGGACGGGATAATGCAACTAGGTGGGGTTGAGGTAACCGTTAGGTGTGCACATTAGTGGAGGGGTGAGAATGTCCACAAGGGAGTGCGACACTAAAATAAATATGAAGCGCATTCATGCATTTTAAACTACTGCAGTAATTCACTTGCTAAATATTTTCAAAATGTTTTAGGTTCAAACCCTTGCAATAAAACTATTTTCAAAACCTTTTAGGTGTCCAGCCACAGGGACGCCAGGATTGATATTCTATTCCAGGGACACGGAGCTGCGGCATATGTGGATGCTAGCAGGAGTTTGGATTAGACACATCATTCATTCATTCCTAGAGTAGGAATCTTGTATCAGTTTCAGTTTTATTAAGGGAATGTCGCCCAGACTTTCAGTTCAGGTTTCAGACTTATTTTTCGGTGTTGAATATTTGTATTGGATTGTTTCTTTGATGGCCGGTGTTTTATTCGGCAAGATGTGTAATTAATTATTCGATTTATTTTCATTCAGTTGTGTGAATGGTTTATATTTAATTCCGCATGTACTATTTTGTTTAATTAAAAAGTAAAAATTTGGCACCAGTTTTTGGAATACTAGGTGGTTAGTATGTTTTAAAAAGTTTTCGACATTGATGCTAAGGATGATCCAACTAGGATTCCTGTATTAATTCGGTATAGGACTGATCACCCGATATTTTATTAGGCGGGGTGTCACAATCTAGGGTCCGAACAACTTGTTGTCCCCCACCTCTAACTAGTAAGCGGGCGAGCGATAAGGCTTCCCATATAATGCCTCGAACGATTCCATACCGATAGTAAATTGGTAAGAATTATTATACGCAAACTCTACGAATGGGAGCTATCTCTCTCACCCTCCCGTAAAGTCTAGGATGCATATCCTCATCATATCCTCAAGCATCAGATTCACACTCCCGTTCTGCCCGTCTGTCTACGGGTGGTACGTTGTTCTCAATCGTAAATCTATGTCCAATGCCTCCTAAAAGCTCTGCCAGAAGTGTGACACAAAATTTTTTCCCTCGGAACTCCGTGTAGCTTAAAAATCTCATAAATGAATAGCTGTGCATACTGCATTGTCTCGTAGTCTGTGCGAATTAGTAAGAAATGAGCCACCTTGGTCAGTCAATCCACTATCACCTATATGTAATCATGACCCCTCTGCGACATAGGTAGCCTAGTAATGAAGTCCATCGAAATGCTATCCCGCTTCCACACGAAAATCTTGAGCGTGTGGCTTGTAATAGACTATGTGTGTGGAAGTAAACTATTTGCCGAAATAAACTCCAATTGCCTATGAGTTATCTACGTTATTCAATAGCGGACCACTTCAAACTTTACTTGAATTGATAACTTAGCTTAAAATAGATTTTAGTTTGCCAAGTTAATTAATAGTCCTATTTATTATCTTGAATTAACTAAGTGTCAAAACAGATAATATATGATTTAATTAATTAGGTGTGTTTCTAGTATTTACCCTAATTTTTTGTATGAGGTGAGATATTTGCAAATTTGTAAAGTAAAGCACAAGATGTTTATTTTACGTCGCAAACACCCTTCCCCGGGAAAAATGATGAACTCCTCTAGGAGTTACCTAATCTACTTCTACTTCCACTAGAATAATAAAACCAACAGGAATGAGTTACAATCAACAAACTTCTTATTTTTCTAAAGAACTAAAGTTGATCTAATATATACATAAATATGTGCCTATGTGGAACAGTGTATATACTGAGTGATTTTAATGTGATATGAATAATAAAATGAATGTCTTGAAATCACTTAAACAATCAACTGATTATATACAAACAAAAATCAAGACTGAAAATATCATGCAACTGTTTCAAAGAGTATATAGATTAAGGTGTTAATCTAATATGATACTAGAAAGCAACTTGAACAGGTTTACAATAGCTTAGAATATTCTCAAATATGACAAATTCCTCTACATGAAGTCTTGAAAAAAGAAGGATTAGATTTCGAAAATTATTTCAAATAGCAATTCAACTTGTTCTTAATCTTAAAACAGTTTACAAGAAGTCTAGGTTTAAGTATCTAAACCTGAAATAAGGTGTTCTTTATTATGTAACAGATTTCTTGAAAATTTTAAAACAATATGTTTTAAACAATTAATATCACTAGTAGTTGTTCGTGTGTGTAGTGTTTATATATATAAACTGTATTTCAGCAACACACTACACAAATATTTTAGATCTAGAAGATAAAATATCTAAATAAACAAGTAAAACTAGAACAACAATAGGAACATTTACAAACAGATTTTTCAAAATGAAAAATCAACAAAATCCGAGATGAGAGGTTATGAAAAGAAAAACGTCCAAGATTGAATCCACAATAAGATTTTGAGACTCAGTAATGTCTTTTGAAGAATACACAAAATATTTATCTCGAAAAGTATTGGTGTATAGTCTCTCTCTCTCTAGAAATTTTGGCAGAGCCTTGGCTTACAAATTGTTTTTTCTCGGGGTAAAAAAATGAAGACCAAAGGTCTGTATTTATAGCGAAAAGAGAACCAGTCTTATTGGGTTAAATAATGTCACAAGGATGGACATAAAAACGTTTTAATCCGTTGATAAAAATATGATCTAATGACCCACAAAGAAACACAAAAAGTATTATTAAAAACATGCCACGTTATGCTAGCTATAGGACCAACTTGCGTACTTAATATGCCAACCAAAAATACTAGCTCCGTTTTTTATCAAAATCATGGGTAAAGGGATAAGGATGACTAGATAGTGGATTACAGGTGTCGCCCTAAAAGAATGTTACCGTTGCGCAAATTTGACAAGCAATATCGTTTCATAATTGATAATTTTTGGATTTTAAGAAGACCGTGGGTTGAGAAGTAATTACCCAGATAGCAATCATGACCATGCCATCGTTACCAAAAATATTAGGCACCAGTTATATTCCACTTGAAGAAAGTTATAGTAGAACCCATATGCAATATCAGCCTTTTAAAAAAAACATGGGACACAACTGCATTAATCAAGGGAATACGCAAAGGCCAAAAAGGTTTTCTTAAAGTCTCCTAAGGTCGTACATGACCTGACACGGTCATATCACAAATGCTAAGATCAAAAAATACATATATACATATTATATTATATATATATAATATAATACACATACGCAATCAATCAGATGATGGACACATACAAACCACATTTCAAAGACACGCAGGGGCCATCTGTCATGAGCTCATTTGATGTAGATGGACAAGGAAAGCTTGGCATCGATAGGGGGACACATAATCCTAAATTACAAAAATTGTTTGTCAAAATTCATGTCCAACTAGATGAAGTCATATATAGCTGAAGTACGAAAAGCAAACCCTAGGTGTTCTCTATATAGGGACCTTCAAACTCCCCCATTGGACTAATTTTGATAAAACCCTTGAGTACATCATATAATAAGGTAAAATAACTCTTAATATATCCTATAAAAAATAGTATATAACTACCCACCCATCCTAGAAAGTGAAAAGACACAACTCAAGACGACCAACGAGAATACCTGCAAAACATAAATACACTTTCTGCCGAGAATTCAAGTTAGTAGCATTTGCTCTACCAAAATATTTATATGACAGAATTAAATGTGCAGGAAATTATAAGACAAGATATGTAGTAAGAATATCAACAACATAAGAATAGAATATGTACTTTACTCTCCCCCATTTTGACTAAATTAGACAATGGTAAGAAGAAAGAAAAAGAATAAGTGTTTATAATCTGCAAAATAAGCGTCCCCTACATCAAACATGGCTTTAAGAGATACCGATTATTAGTAGATATATTTATCCTAAAACCTCAAAGACCTAGTAATCAAAGTGAAGAATAAACACAAGAAAAATAATCAAGTACAATCTTTCAAATCAAATGTTGAAGTTACTTCTAAATAAGAGTCACTAAGGCATAAAAAGCATATCAACTAGCTAAAAATCGCAAGAAATAGAAGGAACAACCCCCTAATTTGTTTAGGAGTTTTTGGAGCACTAAACTGGTATGAATATCCATTAGCATCACAATACTTGGTAACTCCACTTTGTTTAAACTCACCTCCCATATCATTGAATAAATCTACGGGTGTGGTGGTGTTTAAGTCCTTAACCTTCTCGTGAGCAGACTTAATGATTTTCTCACTCTTGCAAGCCTCACGTACATTAGTTGGGCATTTCTTCGACTTTAAAAAATCCATTTGAGGTCTCAAGTCACAAGTCCTAATCCAAATAGGCAATGTTTTCAAAGGTTTTTGTGCCTTTTGGAATTTAGTATAATATTTATCTTTGGAAAATGTTTTCTTGTTAACATGAGGCCTAGACTTGTTGAAGAAATGATTCCAATTATTATTAGTGCGTTGCCTACGAAAATTTGTAAATCACTTCACATTTCGGTTATGACTTTTAAATTGAGTACCTTTCTTGCGATTACCAAGGCATTCCCAGTTTTGGTGACCAAAAATATCACACCTAGTACAAAATTTACTAGATGTAGGTAGGTCTGATTTGTGGTTTTTTTCCTCTACATGCTTGACAGATTCATTACGAATAAATGGTTTAGGAGGTCTATAGAGTCTCTTGGCAGGAGGACAATATTTTGATGTAAACGGTCCTACAAAGTTCTCTATGAAATTTTCAATGTCACTTTCATAATCACTTTCAATTAAACCTTGTTTTCCTTTATCATTTTCAGACAACTTACTTTCCAACGGAAGAGCCATTTATTCTTGGGCTTTTACAAATACGATTGGTCTACTTGGATAAACTTTTTCAAGAGGACCCTTATATCCAAATCCTCTAGTATCACCCTTATATCGTTGTTCATAAAGTAAGTTGTCAAGGTCAAAACATTTTATATCATAACTACGACACATTTTGAAAGACGTTTCACAAACTTGTTTGGATTTTTCAACTTGCAAAAGCGCTAAATTATATTTTTCTTCAAAAGAAGATAAATTTTCATTTAAAGTCGTAATCTGAAATTTAAAATCAAGTGATTGTTTTTCAAAATCAATTTGACATTATTCATTTCATTGGAATTTTGTTGAATAATCTTATATTGATTCTCTAAGGTCTCACTAAGCATTTTAACTAAATTCGATAATTCTTGTTTATTTTGCAAAGTCCTGACATACAATTCCATGTAATCATCATAGCCAACAAATTTTTCATGCCCATTTGTGTCCGTGGGTGAATTGTTGCTATCATCAAATTTAGTATCACATGAGGCACGTTTAGCATCAAACGGAGCAGTTATTTCAAGCATAGAGGGTTGACTAGCTAATAAAGATTTAGAAGCATCAATTAAATCAAGTACTTCATCAGAATCAGAATCAGAATCATCTTCGGAATCAGTCATTCTTGCTAAGTACACGTCTCCGTAATAGTCATAAACTTCTCCTAAAAATGCAAGACAATTTGCTTTAGAATTTCCTTGGTTATCTTCTGATTCAGAATCAGAAGAGTCATACCAAGTTTTAGTTATGTGTGCCTTGTGTTGTTTAGAATGTTTGGATTGTGGCTTATACCAACACTCAGCAATAAAGTGACCGAATTTCCCATAATTGTGACGAGCCAATTCAGATTTATCAACATCACTACTTCTACGTACATAATCAGAAATTCCCTTTGATGCTCTATTATGGTGCCGAGTGAACCGACTAGATTGATTATTCTCTTGCGTATGTCTCTTAGCAATAGCATTTCTTTGCTCTAAAAGTTTCTTAAATTGAGAGGACATAACGGAAAGTTGATTGTCAATCTTATCAAAATCATCCGATTCCACATCAGAATCATCATCGGATGAGGATTGTTGTTTAACTACCTTATGCTTATATTTATTAGGATAGGCAGTTATAAAAGAAACTCTAGAAGTATTGGTCGACTCATTCTTAGCATAAGATGAGAAAGTCTTCCAAAAGGTTGATTCAAGTTCCATAGTTCTCAATTTAGATCTTAGCAATTCAGGTGTGAGAGAAGGATCATTCATTTATTCAATTATATAACGCTTATGGTCAAACCTAGGAGCAAGAGATCTCAGAATTTTAGCACACATGTCTTTATCAGAATATTCAATACCATTCGCATGCAATTGGGTAATGATATCAGTCAAGCGCATATAAAAGTCATCAAATGGGTCTTATCATTCGTAACTAGCATATTGTATTATTGAACCAACATTTGTGATTTACATTGCTTTACTCTATCGTCACCCTCATTTGCAATAACTAAAGTATCCCAAGCATCCTTACTAGTAGTGCAATGACATATACGTTTCAATTCATTTTCACTCACACTCATGAAAATCGCATTTTTCCCTTATTATTGAAATTGCTTATCTTTTTCTGATCAGCACTTAATTCAGTAGTTTTAAGCTTTCTAAATATAGTGCTACCTTCTCCTATGGGATTAGTGGGATGCCTATAATCATTTTAAATTAAATCCCACACGTCATCTCCTAAAGTGCCTTGAATAAATGCAACCATTCTAATTTTCCAGTACAAAAAATTTGAGCCATCAAAGATAAGAGGTCTACTAAAATTTACAAGCCTAAGTAATTGACTTGGATCATCCAATGAAAACAAGGTAAAACGAGTTTGACAAAAGTTTTTGAAAAAGATCTTTCTAAAGTCTAGCTCTGATACCACTTGAGCGTGCGACTTGCAATAGACTATGTGTGCGGAAGTAAACTATTTGTCGAAATAAACTCCAATTACATACGAGTTATCTATGTTATTCAATAGGGGACCAATTCAAACTTTTCTTGAATTTCTAACTTAGATTAAAACAGATTTTAGTTTGCCAAGCTAATTAATAGTCCTATTTATTATCTTGAATTAACTAGGAGCTAAACAGATAATATATGATTCAATTAATTAGGTGTGTTTCTAGTATTTACCCTACTTTTTCGTATGAGGTGAGATATTTGCAAATTTGTAAAGTAAAGCTCAAGATGTTTATTTTACGTCGCAAACACCCTTCCCTGGGAAAAATGACGAGCACTTCTAAGACTTACCTAATCTACTTCCACTAGAACAATAAAACCAACAACAACGAGTTACATTCAATAAACTTCTTATTTTTCTCAACAACTAAATGTGATCTAATATATACAGAAATATGTGCCTATATGGAACAGTGTATGTATTGAGTGATTTTAATGTGATATGAATAATAAAATGAATGTCCTGAAATCACTTAAACAATCAACTGGTTATATACAAACAAAAATCAAGACTGAAAATTTCATGCAACTGTTTCAAAGAGTATATAGATTAAGGTGTTAATCTAATATGATACTAGAAAGCAACTTGAATAGTTTTACAACTGTTTAGAATATTCTCACATATGACAAATTCATCTACATGCAGTCTTGAAAAAAGAAGGATTATATTTTGAAAATTATTTCAAATAGCAAGTTAACTTGTTGTTAATCTTAAAACAGGTTACAAGAAGTCTAGGTTTAAGTATCTAAATCTGAAATAAGGTGCTCTTTATTATGTAATAGATTTCTTGAAAATTATAAAACAATATGTTTTAAACAATTAAGATCACTAGTAGTTGTTCGTGTGTGTAGTGTTTATATATATAAACTATATTTCAGAAACACACTACAAAAATATTCTAGATCTAGCAGATAACAGATCTAAATAAATAAGTAAAACTAGAACAACAATAGGAATACTTACAAACAGATTTTTCAGAATGAAAAATCAATAAAATTCGAGACGAGAGGTTCTGAAAAGAAAAACGTCCAAGATTGAATCCACAACAAGATTTTGAGACTCAGTAATGACTTTTGAAGAATACACAAATTATTTATCTCAGAAAGTATTGGTGTATAGTCTCTCTCTCTCTAGAAATTTTGGCAGAGCCTTGGCTTACAAATTTTTTTTTCTCGGGGTAAAAAAATGAAGACCAAAGGTTTGTATTTATAGCCAAAAGAGAACCAGCCTTATTGGGTTAAAGAATGTCACATGGATGGACATAAAAACGTTTTAATCCGTTGATAAAATTATGATCTAATGACCCACAAAGAAACACAAAAAGTATTGTTAACAACATGCCACGTTATGCTAGCTATAGGTCCAACTTGCGTACTTAATACACCAACCAAAAATACCAGCTCCGGTTTTTATCAAAATTGTGGGTAAAGGAATAAGGATGACTAGATGGTGGATTACAGGTGTCGCCCTAAAAGAATGTTACCATTGCGCAAATTTGATAAACAATATCATTTCATAATTGACAATTTTCGGATTTCAAGAAGACCATGGCTGAGAAGTAATTACCCAAATAACAATCACGACCACGAGGTCGTTTCCAAAAATATTAGGTGTCAGTTGTATTCCACTTGAAGAAAGTTACAGTAAAACCAATATGTAATTTCAGCCTTTTAAAAAAAGATGGGACACAACTGCATTAATCAAGGGAGCACGCAATGGACAAAAAGGTTTGGTTAAAGTCTAATAAGGTCATACATGACCTCATACGGTCATATCACAAATGATAAGATAAAAAAAGACATATATACATATTATATTATATATATAATATAATACACATACACAATCAATCAGATGATGGACACATACAAACCACATTTCAAAGACACGCAGGGTCCATCTGCCATGAGCTCCTTTGATGTAGATGGACAAGGAAAGCTTGGCGTCGATAGGGGGACACAGAATCCTAAATTACAAAAATATTTTTGTCAAAATTCACGTCCAACTAGATGAAGTCATATATAGCTGAAGCACGAAAAGAAAACCCTAGGTGTGCTTTATATAGGGACTATTAATTGACTTGGTAAACTAAAATCTGTTTTAGCTAAGTTGGCAATTCAAGAAAAGTTTGATTTAGTCCCCTCTTGAATAACATAGTTAACTCGTAGGTAATTGGAGTTTATTTCGGAAAATAGTTTACTTCCGCACATAAGTCTTTTGCGCATTGTTGGGTGGCCAACAAATCTCACGTGGTTGTAGCATCCCTGAAGGTCGTTTATGGTCAACTTTCACAATATTATAGGTAAAACACTTCGAAAAAAACTCTGCTATGTCTCGTTTCGTACCTAACCACCAATACTGTCTCCTCATATCTTGGTACATCTTATCCCCGTCGGGATGTACCACAAACCTCTAACCATGAGACTATTTCATAAATGCATGTCTCAAATCCTCATCCTCTAGCACTACAATCTCCCATTAAAACATATGCCTCCCTTTGAGCTGATCGAGTAAGATTTTGCACCCTCCGTTACTAACTATCGTATCATGTCCTGATAGTATTGATCCTCTACTGGTGCTTTCACTACCGGCTTCACAATCTTGGGAGTGATAGCTGACTCTGCCATTCACGCTCTGGCAATCTCATCATCATGTTGAAGCTCAATTAACTTCTCTTTCCATACCTCTGCTAACTCTCCAGTAGGTCGTCGGCTCAACGTGTCTGCCACCACATTAGACTTACTAAGATGATACTGTATCTCAAACTGGTAATCCTTCAGGAATTATAGCCACCGTCTCTGCCTCATGTTCAACTCCTTCTTTGTGAAGAGAAACTGAAGTGACTTATGGTTCGTGAACAAAATAAAATGATCCCCCACAAGATAATGTCTCCATATCCTCAAAGAAAAAATGACTGTTGCCGACTCAAGGTTGTGGGTGGGGTAATTCTTCTCATGGGATTATGCTTTAGGGACGCATAAGCTATAGCCCTCTCCTCCTGTTGTAATAAACCCCCCAAATCCCCATCTTTTAACTTAAAAATATACTTGTCCACTCTCATGTTACAAAAATACAACATACATCATGACGCTCTGCTTGTCACTAGGTGTTCAGCACTAAATCAATAACGATCTTTATTTCTCCACCCGATAATAACCCGATATACCCTGAATCACATCAGTAGATGTCCCTACTCATCGAGATCAAACATATAATTCCAACATATACTCTCAAAGATCATACACAATATAATATGTCTACACATATATATATATATATATATATATGTTCGACCCTCTTTCAGGTCATACCTACAAAAATCATACGTTGGAATAGTGAACACAAGGTCTCACTATCACGATCTACGATCGCTCCCCCAATAACTAACCAGACTCAGAAAGTAGTCTACTCCATTCTCATACTTCTCGTAATTATTAAACTATCATGTAATATAAACATCCTCTTAGTGCAACCGTCTTCTCTCTCATAGGTGCCACCAAAAGTCCCGCTACTCCATGGTAAAACATCAATATAAGGCTGATACCGCCAGCACACCCACTAAACCTGACTCATACTTCAATTTTAGTGTTAGACATCAAATATTTTGACTCACCCATGTCACCCAAAACATATCCTATTCTCATAAGGATAAATGAAAAATGATATCTCCATTTGCCATCTAGATTGCCCGTTCAACTGGTCCTTGAGCCTAAATCTCGCATCGGGACTGACCCATGATCTGTTGTATATCTAGGATCTCATCCTATAGTTGTCCTCGGTCTCATTTTGGAAAATACGGCTTCATGTAGTACCTTTCCCCACAAGTATAATGACTTCCAAAGAAACTCTTTTATTTTTGTCTTTGGCCCTACTAACCCCCCCCCCCCCCCCCCCCCCCGTCATTTCCTTAGCTCCCACGGCCATAAGGGGCGGATATGATTATATCATTGTTGAGAAATTTATTGGTCCTACCTGAACCCACCACTCTCAGGTTGTTAACTCCTAGGCCTATATCTCTTAGCCCAATTCCCCTACTAGGGTCTCTCTCTTGCTGTTGTCGTGCCCTTTGGCACCATTCCCAGCTACTTCCTAGTCTGTCTGGCCTCACTTTCTCGTTGTGGAGAAGTTCGATACCGGTGGCCTTACTCTCCAAATATAGGACACCTCTTTGTGCCATTCCACTCTCTGGCCCCATTGTCCATGTTTGTGTGTCCTTCTCTCGGATGAGGTAGCCTTGGTCTCGATTGCTACCCCCGTTGTCCATTTGGATCCGCTAGTCCTATGGAACTCGTTGTTGGCCTTACTGACTCTGACTGAATCTACCGTCACTTGGCAGGAATTCAATTACTCTTAATCATTGGAATGGTCCCCCTACTAGGTATACCCTTCCGTGATGCTTCACAATCATTTTTTAATCCAGTTTACTCACTTGGCTCCCTTCTTCAGGAGGCGCTGATGTAAACATATAAACGTATGACCTTGGTGACATTGACACTAGTCATCCTATCCGGACTTCCTGTAATGACCCCACTTTTATATGCTCATATATATATATATATATAGTTTGTTTTTACACTCATGTGTTACTTATTATCTTATAAATGTTGTATTATTGGATATGTGGTATTATTGGCTATCAATATAACAAACCCCATTTTTAAATATGAAGAATCAACTGTAAATTGGATCAAATCGAAGTCTTATGACACATCTTAAGGCAAACAATAAGTTTTGGGGTAGAAAATATAATTTGTGAAACTTTAGGGACTAAAATAAAAATATAAAAAGGGCCATTTTGTAAATAAAATATGATCAAGGACCTTTAAGAAATATTGAAAATATACAGTGTGAAATTACTAAAATACACTTCAAGTGTAAAATGATCCTTATACCCTTATCACCTTTCCACCACATGTTGGTCACCTCCACCTTACACATATTGTCTTCAGAGAGAAAGCCAAAACACTTGTCATTAGGCACGTGTCAACACCGTAATATCCTTGGAAACATATAAATAGGGCCTTTGGGATCATTTATAACTCACACCAATTTTTTGAGAATTATAATAAGAAAGAGTGATAGAAAGCTTGGGAAATATCTTAAGAATGAGTTCTATAATTTTGAAGAAATAATTTCCTTCGTAGGTATGATTTTATTTAAATGTTGTGATGCATTTTTATAATTTTAATTTTGTGTTTTATAGCTTTACCTAGTAGTTATGCTAGTAAAATACATTAAAGTCTCCACTAATCAAAACTTAAAATTTTGAAACAATCTAAATTGATTTTATTTTCAAAATATGTAAACTTGTTTGAAAATATATATAGGATTTTTAAAATTAGGGGTGGCAATTCGGGTTAGTCGTGTCATTTTCGGGTCATGCTGATTTTTATTTAAGTATAAGTTTTGGTTACTTTTAAATCTATACAAGTTAATCGTGTCATGTTCGGGTCATTTCGAGTTATTACCATAAACGGGTTATCGTGTCAAAAATTTCCAGCTCCATTTAAAATGATTTTTGTAAGTAATTACTTGTTATTATGGAATCTCATTTAAGTAATTCCAAAGTTAGGCCCGGTGAAATTCTGTCTAGTTGAGATGGTATTTAAGTGGTGCCCCTATGACCCTCCATCTCCACTGGGAACCGACTGATTAGGAAGAACTATGAATTGAATTCCTTAAATACGATGAATGAATATTAAAAATTGAGAAAATGGTTTTAGTAACCTTTTACAGCAAGTTATTTTAGGATTAAAAACAATATTTAGAATTGGATTTATTTAGAATATGTAATTAAACCTTTATTGTGTTTATTAGATTAACGTGTGATCCAAGACTCAATATCTATATTTTTGAGCCTCTATTTTAGGTGAGTACTCTATGCAATTTCGTGCACATTTTAATTATATTATACTGTGCAAACTACGTATATTTTGTGAAATTCTTTTATTCTCCAATTGCATCTGATACCTATGATTTCATCATTTGTCATATGTTTATATCTCTCTATATAAACATCTGACTTGAATTCTAAAATTATTGATTCGGCCAATGGAAACTCTCTTACTATGTTGGCCTTGGCTACCGGGTGGAAATATTTGGGTGGTACCTTCCCAGCTAGTTTATCGCTAGTGTGCCATAAACAAGGTGTGGTTCCAGAAATCATGATTATCTGTCTGTGATGTTACAGGGTGAAAATATTTGGTAACACTATCTGTCTGGGTATTATAGCGTACATGGCCACTAAAATTAAATAATTCACATATGTTCAACTGTTTTATCTGTTATGTTCTGAACTCTCTCTCTCTCTCTCTCTCTCTCTCTATATATATATATATATATATATTGTCATTTACTTTATATATATTACTAGAAATTCCTATCTTTATGTATATGCCTTATGTTCTAAATTGATTAGGTATCAATTTTCTAAAAAACCGTGGCATGTATGGAGATTGAATCCCATTCGGCTTTTAGCTGACGTTATATAAATAACCATTTTTTAGGAAATAATTAACTCGTGGATGGAACGAAAAAGGACTATGTTGAAGATTTAGCTTTTAGAGCTCTTTTGTTATATTAAGTAGAAGTTTGTTTTATTAGATAGAGCATGTTTGGCTCTTTAACTAAAAGATTTTAAATTTTGTGTCAAGTTGTAACTCGTTGATATTTTAATACAAATGAAGTTCCCTTTCGAAAGCTATGATGATGTAATTCCTTCACTTTCAGTATTTTACAATTCATAACCATGTGATTGTATTTCCGCTACATATATTTTAAGAGGAAAATTTTAAGGTCAGAATATTGAATGCCTTGGTGGCATGTCAAGACACTCGTTCCCTACTATTTTTGGGTCGGGGTCATGACACTTCACATCCAAGTTTGTGTATTCTCCACAAGAGTCCATTATCATCTCACGAACCCTTTTCAACACTCTTTGTATCCCCTTCGCCGGTTACGAAGTTCGCTAAGAAAGTCATTTTCTCTCTCAAGATCGGTCTTTTTTAGTCTCCCTTATGATGAGTTTCGAAACTCCAATCGCATCTCTATCGAAACAAATGTAAGACCTTACGATCCCTTCTCCTAAGTTGTTCAATTCATCCTATAACCACTTCCTTATATGGGGTGACTCATGCCTATCGCCGCCATGTTCTTCCCATGAGCAAGAATTTGGACCTAAATTTAGTCCTAGGTGTCACTGCACTCCACCCTACACTTTTTTCCTTGGATTACTTCCATCCATCGGTTCATCAAACTTCTTTTCTTTCCCCAAATCTTATAGGTGACTCTTCGGAAGAGTCCCCCTGACTCTCCCTTTACCTAAACCACAGGCTGAGTCTGAAATTGTGTCACCATTTTCTATGATGGTGTTTGGGGAACTACTATCCCCACATGATTATTTTATCATCACTTGTATGAATAATAATTTTGGTGAGTTCTATCGCACTCACCGTTCTCCGAATACTCTATGTATTCTACCTCTCCTCTCCTATTGTGGTCCTTCTAACGGCCCTCGATGGTCGTCCCATTTTTCTCGGTGTATGGAGATCAATTGAACTCGTATATGAATCATATCAACTATACTTAATATCAGGAGAGAGTAAATCGCATACGCATAGGAATAAAACAATCCTATGATAAGGATCTATATCAACAGAACAAAACGTTGAAACGTAATAATCCATACAAATCCTCTCGACACTAGAACTTGTTGCTGTGATACCATCTGCCACACCCTATCTAATTAAACATTGGTTGATCATACCTTTATTAAATGAAAACAGGTTTCTCATATGGTCCATCCTTAGCATCACTGTCGAAAACTTTTTAATCACTAACCACCTAAGTGAAATTAGACCAAAGTCAAATTTTATCTTTCTTTAAAACATAAGACAACAATGCAGAAGAAAAACTAAATTAAACATTCATAATATATAAATGAATACAGGTTTGCCGAATAAACCATTGGCTAAAAATCCAAAACCCAATACTCCATAATAATAAAAGAACTAAAAGCATATAAACTGATGACGGACAGCATGTCCATACATGGAATATGAAATGAGATCCTACACTAAATCTGAATAGCATAATTGTTTATCAAATCCTGTCAGCATCCACAATGCTACATCTCCGAGTCCCTGGAATGAAGTCACGTCTGGCATCCCTATAGCTGGACACCTAAAAGGTTTTGAAAATATTTTATAGCAAGCATTAGTACACTAAATGTTTTGAAAATATTTAGAAGGCCTTAATTACATTAAAATTCGATTATTGATTACACATGTCAATGTACCCTCTCTCTTGAGCTTTCCTCACCTGCCATCTATAGTGCACGCCTAACATTCTATACTTAGCCCACCTAGCTATATTACATAAGTTAACTAGACTAAAGTATTCAATCGAACTTATCTACATTTCTAAGTTCCCATACCGCCCATACAGTACATTAATTTATTAACATATCTCATGTGTTAATTATCAACATAAGTAACATTCCTCACATGTTATCTTTTAACTCACTACATAAAGTTTCTCATACTTAGTTATCATTTCAATGTCCAGAATCTAATTAACATTCACATATGTTATTAGCTGCATCATATAATTATGTTTCTCGACTTAATTTGTTCTCATTAGATAGACTCTATCTAACTGTCTAATGTCACACATAAGTTGATAAATCGCACGGTATATATTACCCACACAATATATACAAATAAATATATACTTCACTATAATATCCTCGTATCACACATTCCGGATTCATTGGTTCGGATGTTCCTTCGACCCCAATTTCTCATGTCATTCACATTGGTCCGGATAGCCCTCGACCCCAATGTAATTGTTATATATATATATATATATATATATATATATATATATATATATTGTCCGGATGTTTCATCGACCCCAATATTATTTATGCTCGATATTGGTTCGGATATCCCTCCACCCGAAATCGAACTTTCATGTATTGGTCTGGATATTCCCTTTACCCCAATACATCAAATATACTTTAAGTATTCACACCGCCTAAGTACTCATATGATAGGTATTCACACAACCTAGGTATTCATGCTAACACGTAGTATATTTCTCTCGTATACTAGCCGTACTAAAATTTCTTTACGAATTATCCCACTTATCGTATTCATGAATATTCACATAACTCTAAGAGTCCTTGTTACCCCTTTATAAATAAATTTCAGTAGGTAAGTCTAACTTACCCCTACTGGTCTATTTAGTTAAGCTCACTCATGCTTTCCCTAAATTATGTTATGATTCTCTCGAGTTAAATTACGTCGTGATATAATTCCAAGCAATTCTAGACTTAATCCTCCTGACTAAAGATTTCGATCTCGACACCCTTCCGTAGAAAAATCATAACTAATCAAAAAAATAAAAAAAATACGAGGTTGGCGCCCACACGGTCATAACAAAAATATCTAGAAATTTCATTTTGACAAACTGCCGAATAGATTCTCCTTGGGCCAAATTTATTTGAAATGGTATTGTTCATCATCTTCCCTATGTTTTTGCGATTTTTCCACCATTAACACACCTCTAAACCTCATGAAACTTCATCAAACTTTAAAATAATCATTCCTAACCATTACTAAATGTATTAGGATCAATCCCAACATGATTTTTACACCAAATCATCCCAATAACTCATCAAGAGTCCTCAAGTTTTGACATAAAACCCAAATTAAATTCGTATTGATTATTACCCACCTACTGATTATCAATTCCCTACATATATGAATTATTCTACATGCAATCCCTACCCATAACATGCATTAAAATTACCCTTTTCATCCAAGAATATGTATTAAATCATCAAATAATGGAACCCTCTTAATCATGGGTATTATAACTTCAAAATTATTGCAATAAACACTTGCCTCAAGGTTTGTAGGGTCTGATTTCATAGATTAGAAGTAAGGTTGATTGTGTTTCTCCTCCAATCTTCCTTCCCAAATGTTTGTGGTGTAAGAATTCTCTTAATCTCCCAAGAATCCTTCCTTAAGCTCCAAGTTTGGTCTTTAATGGCTTCTTTGGATTTTCTAACCTGTAAACCCTAACCCCAATCCTAATAAGTTGATTTAGAGTTGTAAAATCCGTGGGTCTCTAAACCCCATGAAGTAAAATGACCAAAATGTCTTCGTACGGTCCTGGTTTAGCGCAAGATTGACTCGTGACTCAATCGACATCCCCGGGTATACTATTTCAACTATTTTGACACATTCGGGTTCATCTGTGACCCCTAAATTATCATCCAAGTCACTAAAAATATATTTTCGTTCTCAACCTCAAATTAGCCTACACGCGACTCTCGGTTGAGATAGAATAAAATACGCACATATCACTCACTATGTCGTATTACAATAATCAACTATTATTTACTATTCAAACTTAGTAAATTTCATACTATAATATTAATCAGTATCTATCTCTCGATTAATATTTAATAATCACATTTCTCATTTAATCACATTAAATTTCTTCACTCACATAATTTAAATAAAATGTATTTTCTTAATTAATTCTCGAATTAATTAGATTATAGATACGCAGAAATACGAGGTATTACAATAAAATAAAAATAAATTCCTAAAAAAACTTATCCTAATAAAATAAAATAAAATAAAGACTAAAAACTTAAAACTAAAAACTAAAAATCAAATTAAAATTGCATTAAATAAAAAGAAATATAAAAATAGCAAATAAACCCTAAAAATTCTACATAAATCTAAAATGAATCCTAAATATTAAAACGAACTCAAATAAAAATTATAAAAAATAATAAAAGTACAAACTCAAAACACACAGGGTTTCGGTGTCGGTTTAGGCCAGTTTACAGGGTAGGTTAGGGTTACGAGATTGGTTATTTAGCCACTTCTTGCTGCAAATTGCCTGGAAATAATGCTTTTGAAACCGCAACTGCAATCAAGCTTGCACAATAGACAATTACGCGTATAAGACCCAATTTTGCCGAGAATTAGCAGTCAAAATACGTCTATTTGGGGTATAAAATATACACTTTTGGGTGCTTCTCACACCACCTCCAAACAAAACATTGCTAGTCCTCGAGCAAAATATAGAGAAAAAGAATGATAAGAAACCAAAAGTGTACCACTTTCTTGGGCACTTGCGATTGCACCTAGCATGTGAAACAAGCCTTTAAACCTATAGGTTGCCCTACAGGATGAGTTTTGTCTCGTGAAGGTTTGCAAGGAATATACCCACAAAATTCTTTATTTGAAAATGGCAGTCAATCTCTTATTAGACATAAAATAATCGCACAATCCATCACGAGATAAATATTTTAAGGAACACGGACTAGAAGTGCATAAAAATTTAGCTAAGTAAATATATAAGGCACATCCTTACTAGAACTCAGCGCGTGTGTGTGTGTGTGTGTGTGTGAATCAGTCGAAACAGGTCGAGTATCATAAGAGTAATTTCTAGATTGCTTTTCGGAATCAACGCTTTAACTTAAAAATCTCACAGGATATATCTCTCTCAAACGAACTCTCGAGATTTAAGTTAGTGTATCCATCTTGTGTGTGAGGAGGTGAGTAAATGTAAGAAAGTTCAAACATCTCACACACATATAAGAAAGAACGAACATTTAGAAAGAAAAATGATCCCATGAAAGAATGCTAATCACTATAGTGAGAACGTCAAGTTATTCACCACGTTGACTTTCATTTGCCCAAACACATAGGGGGAAATAAGGATTTATACGGGTGAGGGAGAAATGAAATGGGAAGGATATAATAAAATAGGATAAGATGGTAATATAATGGATGTATGATGGATATTTGGTGGGTGAGTGATGGATGTTTGATGGATGGATGATGGATGGATTAGAAGAGTGTTTTATAATTTAGGCACTGTGGGTACCCGAAATTAGAATAATGTGCCTAGACGAGTAGCCCAATTGTAGCGGTCCAAAGTCCAGACCCCCCATATCTTAATTGATTATGATTTAGTCTTCTCCCATGTTCCCATTAGGAGGGGTTCTAGGAGAAGATGGAAATTGTGGGGGCGTCCAACACCCCCACTCCCTGAAAATGAACATGTATATAATAAACCCTAGGTCCGGGGCATAGGACACACTGTATTCTCTATAATCACTCTCTGGAGTATATAGAAATAATACTGACTGCACCACCGTGGACGTAGGCACCTTTGCTGAACCACGTACATCTCTTGTTGTGTGATTGGCATTTTGTATTCCTTATTTCATTTGGTGATTGTGCTTCTCGTATCTCTTCGTGTTGAATAATAATTGTCACCACAATTGGTGTCGTATGTGGGAACCGTTTATCTTCCCTGAGAAAGCCCACACCCAGAAAGGAGTTAGAAATGTCTAGTCACAGAAGTAATGCTCCCCAGGAAGGAGATATCCAAGAACCACCTGCTTCTCATAGGATTAGATCCAAAATTCAGCGTTCAGATCAGAGGGCTCGCTTAGAAAGGCAAGCCTCAGAAGAAAGTCAAGGACCAGCGAGGTCCACACAGATATCAAGGTTGATTGATGCATATGAAGCGAGGTTCCACGAGCAGAGGGAGTCTTCTCGCAAGCATGAAGACGAGAATGTTCGCCTCAAAAGAAGATTCTAAAGAATGGAGAGAGAACTCCATCGTGGTACCAAAAGACGACCATACCGCACTCCTAGCCCTCAGGCGAGAAAGTCTCGCAACCGAGGAAGGAGCCCCAGGTGCGGATCCCAGAAAGCTGAAGAAAACGAGTCAGAGGATGACCTGCTCGAGCAACTGCGACTAGCTCGCAATCACAAGAGCCCAGATCGCAGTAATGAAAACATACGTAGTTTGGTCCGAAGGGAGATGGACCAACACCCTGCACATCACGACACCAGATTGACCCGAGAACTCGCTAGGCGAGCTCTCAAAAATCAGATGAAATCACCTTTCTTAAGGGAAATTGAAGAAGAGGAAACCCCCAAGAAGTTTGATATTACAAGGTTTAAAATTTATGACGGTAAGACTGATCCCATTGATCACGTCAGGCAGTAACGGCAGGCCATGACCCTCTAGAACCATCGAGATGCACTAATGTGCTGAATTTTTCCCTCAAGCCTACGTGACGTGGCGCAGAAATGGTTCGAAAGGCTCCCCCACCAATTCATCAGGAGTTTCAAATCCCCGGCCGATCTCTTTACGGCCCGATTCATTACTAGTAGCTCCTATCCTAAAAGGATGGATGCTTTGCTGATAATGAAAAAGACGCCTTAAGATACCCTTCGAGACAACATGAAGAGGTACTAGGAATTGTTCAACGAGGTCGAGGACTACTCAGAGCAAGTGGAAGTGGCCTCTTTCAAAATTGGGCTACCCAGCTCCTCCCTTCTGTACCAAAACCTGACAAAGAAAAAGGCCATGACCCTCGACGACCTAATGGCCTGCATCGAGAAGTATACAAAGGTGGAAGATGTGACCCGCCTCAGCACAGGGGAAAACGATAGAACTAAGCTCGCTGCCAAGGGCGGTGACAAGACTGAGAACCAGAAGAAAGGAGGAAATAATGGGGGGAAAATGGCTCCAAGAACGGAGGCAACAATAATGTGTCGAAAGCATTTCAGGCGGTCAACACCGTCTTCAAAGAACCAATTTACAAAATTCTCGTAAAAATCAAAGATGATCATTCATCAATTGGCCCAGGAAGATGGGAGGAGATCCCTCGAAGAGGAACAATGCGCTGAGATGCGCTTTTCATAAGGAGGGAGGACATAAGACTGAGCATTAAAAAGCTCTTAAGTCCCACCTCGAAGAGCTGGCCCAGTCCGGGCACCGAACGAATTCATGGAGAAAAAGGCAGAGAAAGTTACTGCCCATAGAGAAGCAAGGTCTGACAATGTAGTCGAAGACGATGTCGATCATGAATTCGCAGTAATTCATGGGGAATCAGACGTGAAACCGATTAAGGTCAATTTAGCTCACATGGAGGTAAAAAAGCTTACAGCAGTTATGCAAGCTTTTCAGATCGATCCAGCGAAAACACAGTCAAGGAAGCATTGGCGAGCAGATGACGTCGACTATAGTAAGCATATCTTGTTTACAGATGAAGATCTGGTGGGAGTGAGAACCCCACATCACGATGCTTTGATCATTACTTTAAGAATAGCGAACTATGACGTCGATAAGTTGCTCGTCGACCAAGGAAGCTCGTCCGAGGTCATGTATCTCGACCTGTTCAGAAAATTGAAATTAAGCCTCGCCGACCTAAAGGAAGCTACTGTCCCTTTGGTTGGCTTCGCTGGAAAGGTGACTATTCCCTTGGGAAATATCGTATTGCTAGTAAGGATAGGAAATGTTTCTAAAATGATCGAGTTTCTGGTGGTCGACATTGACTCGCCATACTAGGCTATCCTCGGCAGAGGATGGCTACATGCAATGAAGGCAGTTTCCTCGACCTACCACTAGAAGCTCAAGTATGTGACCGAGTGAGGAGTAATGGAGATCCGTGATAATCAAGCGATGGCAAGAAGATGCTTCATAGGGGCCATCCGCCCAAAACCAGAAAAGATGGCCGACAAGTCCAGTGAAGGAGTTAAAGAACAAGAAGGTCTGATACCTTCAAAATAGCAATTAAAGTACGAAAGACCCGGAGTAAAGGAGACCATGCTCCTCCCCTCTGAATGGGTCGTCGAGGACCTAGAGGAAGTCGCAGCTGGAGATAGCGATAATAGCGGGATTTTCTTGATTGGAGCTTCTTTTACAGATCAGGAGAAGAAGTAATTGGAGACCCAGCTAAGGAACAGTATAGATGTCTTCGCATGGGAACCAAACGAGCTACCTGGAATTGATCTCAGTATGGTTTGTCATCAGCTTCACGTCGATCCCACCTTCAAACCAATCGCGCAGAAGGCACGGCGAACTGCACCCGAGAAGGCAAAAGCCGTGGAAAAAGAAGTTGAAAGACTGCTGAATGCAGGATCCATACGAGAGGTACAATTCCCCAAGTGGTTATCCAACCTAGTAGTAGTTCTAAAAAGCAACGAGAAGTGGAGAGTTTGCATTGACTTCACTGACCTTAACAGGGCGTGCCCATAAGACAGCTTCCCTCTTCCAAAAATTGATCAACTAGTGGACGCCACAGCAGCTCATGAGAGAATGAGTTTTCTGGAGGCATACTCAGGGTATCATCAGATCCCCTTGTACGCCCCAGACCAAGACAAGACAGCATTCATCACCACCATTGGATTGTACTGATATAAGGTCATGCCCTTCGGGCTAAAAAATGCAGGGGCAACCTACCAGTGGCTGGTCACCAAGATGTTCAAAGACCAAATAGGAAACACCATGGAAGTCTACATCGACGATATGCTCGTCAAAAAAAGGAAGAAATAAAACCACCTCTCGGACCTATCAAGAACCTTCGAAATCCTCAGGAACTACTGAATGAAACTAAACGTGAGCAAGTGTTATTTCGGTGTCCATTCAGGAAAATTTCTTGGGTACTTGGTCAGTAAGAGAGGCATCGAGGCTAACCCAGACCAGATCGATGCAATAAACAGGGTACAACATCCTCGAACAATCCGGGACATACAGAAGCTCACCGGAATGCTCGTTGCCTTAAACTGATTTATCTCTAAGTCCTCCGAGAAATGCGAGCCTTTTTTCCAGCTCCTAAAGGGAAACAAAATAGTAGAATGGAACCCAGATTGCTCGCGGTCATTGGATGAGCTCAAGACTTACCTCAGCTCCCCACCACTGCTCGTCATACCGCAAGGAACAGATTCCTAGTACTTATACCTCTCTGTTTTCGACCACACTGTCAGTTTTGCATTAATGTGCGAAAAAATAGGAATCTAGCACCCAGTTTATTACGTGAGAAAGACCTTACTAGATGCCGAGCAGCAGTACCTACCACTGGAGAAGCTCGCCTTTACGCTAGTAGTGGCTTCAAAAAAGCTGAAGCATTACTTCGAAGCCCACACTATCATCGCCCTTACATCGCACCCCCTTAAAGCAATCCTGAAGGCGTATTTATCAGGCAGACTGTCTAAGTGGTCAGTCGAGCTCGGAAGATTTGATATCCAATTTCAACCAAGGAACGCAATCAAGGGGAAGGTCCTTGCTGATTTCATAGCCGAATTCACAGGCGAGCAGCCTTGCAACCAACCTCAACCAGCAGAGCAAAGAGGGAACCACGCGACGGAGGGAATCTGGAAATTATTCGTTGATGGAGCCTCCAACTCAAAGGGAGCAGGAATAGGCATTATCCTCATTACTCCAGAGGACACAATTATTGAACAGGGAATCAGGCTTGGATTTGCAGCCTTCAACAACGAAGCAGAATACGAAGCTTTAATAGCCGACCTCCAGAAGGCGCGCACTCTGGGGGAAAAACATTTATAGGTGTCCGTCGATTCTCAATTAGTCTCCAATCAGATAAGTGGAGACTACAATGCAAAAGATGAAAGAATGGCGGCTTACCTCGCCTTAGCAAAAAGACAAATGGCTAGCTTCGAAGAAATTAATGTCCAGCAGTTTCCCAGAGGACAGAACAGCCATGCTGACGCCCTAGCATCCCTGAGTTCATCAGTCGATTCTAATTTAAAAAGAATAATCCCCATCGATTTCCTCGCTCATCCAAGCATTAGCCGTAACAGCAAACCACCGGGCATGAAGCAGGTGCTCCAAATTGAATCAGCACCCAGCTGGATGGACCCTCTAAGGGACTATTTGAAGGATGGCATGCTCCCAGATGATAAGAAGACCGCTCACCAGATAAGAGTCAAATATGCTCGCTTTCACTTATCTCTCAAGGGTAAGCTATACAAAAGATCCTTTTCCGGTCCCTACATTCAATACGTTCACCCAAGGGATGTCGAGCAAGTTCTACATGAGCTTCACGAGGGAATATGTGGAAGCCATATTGGGGGAAGGTCTCTGGCCTTCCGACCAATGAAAGAAGGCTATTGGTGGCCATATATGCAAAGGGACTCTGCGGGGTATGTTTGCAAGTGCCTAAAATGCCAACTTCACGCCCCTATGGTCCACCAACCTGCTAGAAACCTAAAATCACTTTCCAGCCCATGGGCATTCGCCCAATGGGGAATGGACATCATAGGACCACTTTCTACCGCCACCGGCAATCGCAAGTATCTGTTGGTCGCAACTGACTACTTCACCAAATGGATCAAGGCGGAACCCTTAGCAAACATCCGAGATGCAGATATGATAAGATTCATATGGATAAATATAATCACCCATTTTGGCATCCCCAAAACCATCATCATTGATAATGGAACGCAGTTCGAGAGTGGCTCTTTTTAGAGTTTCTGTGACAAGCATGGGATTAGACACCATTTTAGCTCGGTGGCCTATCCTCAGAGCAACGGCCAAGCCGAGGCATCAAATAAAATGGTGATAGACGGATTAAAGAAACGATTGGAGCGAGCCAAATGCGTATGGGTAAATGAGTTACCACATATTCTATGAGCCTACCGCACTACTCCACGATGAGTGACAGGAGAAACCCCATTCTTATTGACATACGAAATGGAAGCAGTCATCCCCTTGGAAGCAGGCTTGCCAACAATGAGGTCCAGCATTGTCGACCAGGGCAGTAATGATGTAGCATTGCTCGCTGAGCTCGACCTAGCCGATGAACGCCGTGAGCTGGCCCTAGTGAAACTAGAGAGCTATCAGCAACAGCTCGCAAGACATTACAACAAGAAGGTCAATCCAAGGGCATTCCAAGTTAGGGACTATGTCCTGAGGAAAGTCCTAGGCAGCGTAGTAAAACCATCAGACGACAAGCTAGGGCCAAACTGGGAAGGATCATTCAAGATAACTAGAGATGATTTGCAGGGAGCCTATCACTTGGAAATGATGGAAGGCAGAGAGACACCCCGAGCGTGGAATGCAGCCAACCTTAAAAAATTCTATTTTTAGATTCTTCTTTTGGTCTTTAACTATGAAACTGGAAGATCATTTCCTTATCATTAATAAAAAGTTATTTGGCAATTGCATTCTACGAAGTATAAGTTAACTAATTTGCATTTTATGAGGTGTCAATGTACAAACTTTATAACTCACACACCCTTTCCAAGTGACAGGCACACTGATCATTACACTATAGTAGGGAAATGACCCTCCTCAGGTTTTCGTTATGAAATATGAAAGACCTCATAAGCATTGCCCTTGGCAATATATGAAGCCCTACAGGAGATCCTTAGGAAATATGGCCAAGGCAGAATTGGTCACCAAACAATATTTGGTTGAATAAAATCCTGATCGGATAGAGCATCCAACACCAGGTGTATCCTCGCCAATTGCCACACTTAGGCCTAAGGGACTGTGACGACACAACCTAAAAGGTAAAGTGAGGCAGAATGGTATCTCGCTGGCATACTGGACTGGAAGGACAATTACTTGATAATGCGAACATACAAATCTAGTCAGCCAAGATAGGCTTAATATTTTGGAAAATATAAGACACTTGTTTAGTCGGCAAAATTGCCCAAAACATAAATTTTATATTAATTCATCACATTTATAGTAAATACAATACATGTTTAGTCGGCGATCTCGCCCAAAACATCGACTTTACATCACTTCAATACAAAATACACATAGTTACTACTAAAAGAATCTTAGTGAGGATGAGGCCTCTGAGCAAGATAATCAGCCACTTGAGCTCTTCGACCATCATCAGGTAGGGGAACTAACTCTTCCTCGACTTCGTTCGCATCCAACTCCAATAGCTACCGAGGGATGGCATCAATAGGTATCCACTGATCATCTCTCCGGAAGGGTTAGGCATTCGGGTGGAAGGAGATATTCCATGCCGATACCAGAGCATTGAGTTCCTTGGAACTTGTAGCTCCCTCGAGGCACTCAACCACCCCCTGATGAAGTCTAGTTCTTCAAACTCTATCAGCCTCGTTGGAGCATCTAGCCAACCCTGATTGTAACCATCGGCCCACACTCATCGAGGTCCTTTGTTAAACAAGTGCCTTAATCGGGTGACGCCCCTCTGGAGCCCATCAGCAATCACATACGCTCGCTGGACATCACCACAAAGCTCTTCCATTTCCCTAGGTGAACTCCTGGTATTCCTTCCAGCTCGCAAAATAGTTGGAGGGGCAGAGCCTCGCAGCACAGGAGGAACGTCGCTCTGGCCAGTCCCGGCTCGCGACGAGGAAAAACCTCGCAATACTATAGGAGTGGTGCTCGATGCATGCTCCCTAAGTCGCGAGACCTCTCTCCTCAAAGCTTCGTTCTCCTGCTGAAGAATCTCCCCAACCTGGTTTATCTCAGAAGCATCTAGAAGTTTCGCTCTTAATGTATTCACCTCCTCTTGGACTGAGGCACCAACTTCCTCCATCTCTTGGAGCCTGTCCTTCAGTTTAACAACAAGCTCAGTCTGCTCTATGAAGCGCTTATTCCTTTATCGCAGTGATTTGCAAATCCTCACAAAGGTATGACGAACTTCAGAGCTCACATCAGGTCCAAGCATTCTTCCCAATTGAGAAGTGGCTGGTATATAATCATCAACATCAATCGACTACAATCAATAAAAATGGAAACGAAAAGAAAAATAAATCAGTGCACTGGGGAGAAGAAACCTTTTCATTTCATTAATAAAGGTCAAAGTACATCGATCAGCAAAAAGGAAAATTACAAGCGAATATACAAAAGTAACCCAAGAAGTAAATTAACTAGCAATCTCAGGCTGTACAGAAGTAGATGGCTGCTTCCCATTGTCAGTGACAGTAGAAGCACCCCCCTCAGCAGGGATAACCTCTGTCGCCTGAGCAGGGAGAACCTCGGCAGGAATTGTCTGGGAGGCAGGATCAAAGCCTTCGATGGCTGGGGCAGGGACTTCTTCATCCATAGTTGGATTTGGTCCCGGGTCATGCTCGTCGAATAGAGGAGAGTCAACATCAACACCAGTAGCTAAGAGGGCCTTGTTTCAACCTTTTTTGAAGTTCAGACGGCTGATGTAGCCTATCTGAACCTCGACGTCTTCATATGCGACAGCCCACCCGAAGTTATAAGAATCCTCCTTGATGGTAGCTGCTTGAGAATCTTTTTCTTTCAGCTGCTCGGTCAGCACCATGTTCTCCTCCACGATAGCTAACTTACTCGAGCAAACCAGGTCATAGGCTTGCCTCAGCTCTTTAACCGTTGCCTCCCTCTCTCGATTGGCCTCTGCAAGAGCCAGGTCAGAAGAAGCCCGAGCAATATCAGCAACCTTCAAACCAGCCTCGAGCTCCGTACCCTTTAGCTTCAAAGCAGCATTCTGGTACTCCAGCTCAATATTTTTCTTCACCAGCTCATCGTGAGAACGATAAAGCACGGCGTAGTCAGTCATGAACTGTGAGAAAAAGAAGATATTAGAAAGGGGAAACAAACAGAAACTAGGAGACATTAAAGGAGAGAAATAGACTTACCAAGGCTAGCCTATGGCTCGCCTGCAAAGCTAACTGGTCATTCCTCGCTGCCCTTTGACGGTCAGCAGGGAGGACTGCCCTCTCGAGCAGCACAGGGGACAGTTGAGGAGAAATGTCCACTGAGTCCCCCTCGAGTAATGCGGACACAGGGACTAAGTCCTGCCCTACCTTTGTCCTCGATTCCATTTTCCTCATCTCTTCTTCCTTCTCCTTTTCCATTATCTTCCATCCTATTCTTCTATTCTATCTTCTTTCTTTCCTCTTCCTTCTTCCTCTCTCTCTCTCATCTGTTCCTCTTCTTTCCTCTTCCTCTCCTTCTCCTGAGCAGTAGCCCGGGAACCAGTAGCCACAGCCCCAATACTGGACTTTTGCTTCTTGGACCTCTGAGCAAGGAGCACATGGTCATCATCATCATCGTCTCAGATTAAATTCTTCCTTGGAGGAACCATTTCTTCGCTAGAGTTGTTGGACGTACTCGAAGAGTCTTGGGCCCCAGAAACCTCTTGCGAGTCAAAAGAGCTATCACCACTGGAGCTCCCCTCACCAAAATTGCCTTCAGCACAGCCTCTGATGTCACTCTCAGAACTACTCTCCTCCTCATCTAACTGGATGGGATCAGCAGCAGCTTCTTCGGAGGTATCAAACTCAGGAATGCTATCTACCGGCCTCACTATAAAACTAGAGCCAACGTTCTTATACTCGAGCAAGTAGGATGCAGATCGGGGGTGCTTGCCGTCAGCTAAGGGTTCCCTAATGTTCCAAGATTTGACCAACTCAGAGAGACAAACCTCGCTGAGAGATGGTTCCAAGTTCTTTAACCTCGCTGAAGAAAAAATAGAGAAAAGTTAGAAATATCACGAATCAGTAAACGAATTGAAAGAACAGAGCCGAGACTACCTATGTATTCTTCCCCATAAAAGGGAACAGAGAACCTATCAGACCTCGACCCCTCAGTCTGGCGGGAAAATTTCCAATTTCTAGTAAGGAAGCCATTTTTCCAATAGTCCTTATGGGAATCAGGTAGGTTTACTACCAGTACCCTATCAGGACTCCTAGCTTTGAGATAGAGGACACCAGAACTAGTTCGAGAGAAGGAATAACAAAAACATACCTCGGCGAGCCCTAATTTGGTGCCATAAAGCTGATTTATTCTATGGACACCATTGATTATCTTCCACACATTGGGCGAACACTGTGCAGGAACAATGTTGAAATAAGCAAAGAAGTGCAAGAATAGATTGTTGGGAGGAAAAGTTAGTCCCCCTTAGGAAAGAAACAAGACATGAATCCAATGGGCACCCTCTATCTCTCTAACGTTTCTAGGGGAGAGGCGCACTCAATCTCTACCCACTCAGGAATATTGTAAAACTTCCTAAACTCAGAGACCGATTTATTACCAATCTTTGCCATTGGAAAATCCTAAAAAACTACAAATTCAGAAAGAAAAAAATACAAAGAGAAGGCACAGGGGACTTACAAGGCAAAAGTTCGACTTGAACGATGAAGAATCACAAGCCCAAATGACGAGGAAGATCGAAAGCAATAAGAACGAAGACCGGGAGAAGAGAATGTAAGTCGCTAGAACTCGTAGAAAATGGGAGAAGACTGAGAAGCTTGAAACGGCGATTGAGAAATGACTGCTCTGGATAAATTTTGAGTGCTACTAATCATAATGCACAGACCACGAAGAAAGTACCACCTAACTCACTCCTCAAACTTTGGGAAGAGTTGTACGGTGTACCAAAGAGCCATTATGACAAATTATTTAAATTTATTGAGCCCAAATTATGGCCCAACAAACTTAGGGGCAATTGTGGGTACCCGAAATTAGAATAATGGGCCTAGACGAGTAGCCCAATTGTAGCGGCCCAAAGTCCAGACCCCCCATATCTTAATCGATTACGATTTAGTCTTCTCCCATGTTCCCATTAGGAGGGGTTCTAGGAGAAGATGGAAAACGTGGGGGAGTCCAACACCCCCACTCCCTGAAAATGAACATGTATATAATAAACCCTAGGTCTGGGGCATAGGACACACTGTATTCTCTGTAATCACTCTCCAGAGTATATATAAATAATACTGACTGCACCACCGTGGACGTAGGCACCATTGCTGAACCACGTACATCTCTTGTTGTGTGATTGGCATTTTGTATTCCTTATTTCATTTGGTGATTGTGCTTCTCTTATCTCTTCGTGTTGAATAATAATTGTCACCACAGGCACAAATTTCTTTTTTTAACAAGGACTAACTAAAAACTCTCATTTTTCTCCTTTTTTTTCCTCCTTTTTTTCTTTCTTTTCGAATTTTCTTTTCTTTTGCTATTTTTTAATTTTTTTTCTCTTTTATACTCTCAACATGGAAGACATTTTATATTTGGGAAAGCACTCTTTTTTCTCAAAAATGAAAGATGATATATGAATGGAGATGATATATGGATGGTATGGGGAAATATGTGGGAATATAAAAGAGCATGGGAATGTAATGGGTGAAGTGAATGGATGAAAATCTAGATATCGGGACAAATTTCAAGACACGTGTTTCTTACAACTCAAAAGTGATGTCATTCTCAGTAATCAAGCCAAAAATTAATGAAGAATAATGGGATCATACAACGATTCAAAGTGCGGACCCAAAAGAAGTTGAATCAACTTGTGACTTGGAGATTGCGTAAAACACTCTGAAAGGTGAAAGCCACAAATCTCACAAGCTAAAGTCTCCACTAGTGATCCTTAAGGTTCTCTTGAGAATCATAATACTCTTCAACTCTAAACCTCAATGACATGATAAGTGTGCAAATATTATTGAGTCTAGAACTTCATAGTGCAACATGCCTTGATATGTACTACATAAGCTATAGAAAAAATAAATCATGTAGCTTGATTCATAGACTTAAAATATGCATGATATAAAATTCACGACAATGAGTGAGATGAAAGAAACTGCACGAAAATTTTAAAAATCAGGTTTTGAATTTTCTTAAAAAGATGTACGATTTTGATAAAATTCCTCACCCGCAAACAAAAAGGAACATCATCCTCGATGTTAAGTAAAATGATTTTTAAAATTGAGAGCAAAAGGGATGAAAGAGATTACCGGAATCAACCACTAATGAAGTGGACAGATGAAGCCAAAATGAACTTGAATGAGTTATAAGAGAAAAAACAATGTGTACAATTATATAAACATGTAAAGAATAGGGTGATGTGAAACACCACCCCCAAACAGGATGAGACTCATACAAGAAATAATGGGTTGTCTCCCGATAATGCTAAGTTTAATGTCTTCAGCCAGACAGATCGAAACTCACCCTAATGGTAGGATCTAGGAAAGCACGGGGTGGAAGAAAAACGGGGTGATGAGGATCACCCCTAAATAAGACTGAAGGGTCAACCTAGTTGGATGAATGCTAAAAGGGCCAATGAACTTGGATGGAAAACTGCATCACACGATGCAAAGCATCGGTGGACCATGGGCGGGTGGGTATTAGGGTAAGGGTGAGAAAGGCAAGGGTGAATAAGAATGGTGAGGGAAACAAGGGCCCTATAAGAATAATGATCAAGTTAGTGAGGAAGGCAATATGGTTTGGCAATGGTAATGTGGTGGGGCTCATAGAAATTTCACGACCGTTCTATAAATGGACGATGATAATGGTCATGCCATGACTAGCCAGGGAGTTGGCGACGGGAAACATCAACACCACAAGAAAGTGGCGGGGAAAGAGTAACAAGCTCGGTGTCATGGAAATGGATATTAACACCACATATACGCTCAGTACTGGTGGAGGGTGGTTTTAGGTTAGGATCCAAATATATGTATGCGAACATGCAAGGTATAATATCAAGATCCAAACCATGTGATGGGGTGCAAGGTACAATCAGTGGGTCGAGTGGGATAAAGCGTGGATTGGGTGGGATAAAGGGTGGAGGAAGATGATCCAACTCACGAGTGGGATATACACACTCCTCATGAGGCTCGGAGTGATCCTCAAGGGAACTCGTACGAAGAGTAAAGGAGTATTCACAAGGGAGTGTGGTTTATAAAGATGGAGTGGTCAACTTCTGCATAAGAGTGTCACAAAAAAAGTGGTGGGTAGTTCAAATGAGGCACCAAGATCGGAGATACATGAATCATTAAAAATATTGGGCTCAAAGGGAGCTATGCATAGTGTGATATTATCCATATCCAGAGAGGTAGAAACCATCTCGGATTCAACCTCGAGAAAATGATGAGCACTCGTAGTCAGAGCTAACCGATGATGAAGTGGTTCCTCGGGAATATAAGCGGTGGGCTCAATAGGTGTAGACTCGGTCATTTTTTTGGATTTAGCAGGAAGGGAAATGTGAACTTCAATGGTTGGTTCATTTAGACAAAGCGGGGTTTGATCAGTCCCACTATCTTCGAATAAGTCAACACAATTATTAACTTGAGACTCGAACCACGAAATGGTCTCAACTTTAAGATTCTCAGGGTGGTAGGGTTGGTCACACTCAAAGTTAGTGGAACAAGATGACGCATCATCACTCCACGTGGGGAAAAATAGGTTGACTTGGGGTGAAGTCCGATTCTCTGTGACACTCAATTTCATTTAATCTTTGCTCATGCAGTTAAAGGGCTGCATTTTGAATTTGAGTGGCTTGCTCTTGCTCGACGATGAACTGTTGCAAGAGGCTTTCCAGAGCGTAAGTGGATGATGATGGTGGAGTGACGGGTGGTGGCGGTGGTTGAGGTGGACACAACTCATTATGGACATGTGAAAATGGAGAATACTCATAAGAAGTGTGGAGAGCGGGGCCAAGTGTGTCATATACGGGAGAAGATCTTCTTGAGAGACAAAAGGCTTGGGTGCGTAGTGAGGAAACTGATCGGGAATGGGTGCACTTGGCTTCCATCATGTCGGTTAGAACGTGTGAGGATCCACAACATCGGGTTGGGATTCGTATTGCGTGGAAGGGTGATCAGGCCTCCACGAATAGTAAGGTTACTCACACAACTCGGGATTAGATACATCATGATAATAAGTCGGAGTGGATTTCAAAACAGTGTCATATGGATACACAGGTTCCATGGTGGGTTCGGATGGATAAGGAAGATATGGACACTCATGGGATAAGTTATCGGCGTGAAAATAATGTGTGCACAACAAAGCATTTGACACGTTGATACTCATCATCGAAGGCGATGAAATGTGAGATGCGTGCATGGATGACACGTGAGTATCAATGGTGTGCATTTGGGAGTTGAAACCGCTAAGTAAAGTGTGAAGATTCGATTCGTTCTCAACGTCAAAGATGCTTCGAGAGAATGGAAAATGGCCAAAGTATTCCCGTAAAGGAAGTTTGTAAGCCATAACCAGAGAACTATTCTTTTGATTTTTTTTAAATGTTTTTTCAAAAGGAAAGAAAATATTTTTGTATTTTTCTAAAAATGAAAGAAAGAAAATATTTTTGGAGTTTTCAAAAAATAAAGGAAGAAAATGTTTTTGGCTTTTTATGGAAGAAAAGAGCGGGAAAAATATTTGGACTCTTGAATTTGACGAACTTACTAAAACCCGACTACCAAAGGATGGAATAGGACACACACAAGTCTAGGAGAATTCCTAAATAACACATAGCCAATTCTTATCTTTGAAAATTAATGAAAGGGGTAGTCAAATTTTAATCAAGTCCACGGGCGATAAAAATCATGAAAATTGTCTTTGTGATCGCCTTTGCAAAAATGTGTTTCTACGGGGCTAGCTAGTCGATTGATTTTAAAATTAATGATAGCTAGGGTAACACACAAATGGTAAGCGAGTGAGTTGGGTGATGAAATCCGTACTCGTGAATGATAGGGTGTAGGTCTTAATTAATTAATTCATCACACACATTCAAAAATAAATGCGATAATAAAAATTAAGAAAGAGCACGTAGTCACACACAAAAATTGACTCGCTGACGGGAGAGGCGCGAGGGTTTAGAAATGTACCTCCCACAATTTTTACACCGTGGGGTGATGAACGATTTGAGTCGGCTAGGGGGAGATCTCGCCTATCTTAATCGGTCCTGGGAGTCCTACCGACCCAAAGTAGAGAGGCTTATTTTCCTCGCCTTGGGCGCCCTCTCTCTACCTTGTTCGGTTTCCCTATCACGCTTTTCTTCGCAATTAGTTATTACAAATTAAAATGAAAAATAAATGGTGTCTCCAGGCACCGCAATACAATCCAAGAATAAAATAAACTAAATACAAGCATTCTAAGAGAAAAATAAAATGCTACGAAAAATGAAAAGTGCAATACAAATGAATCACAAATAGCAAATCCTCTCCAATATTTCAAGCTCCAAAGATTGGCAATTGCGCCATTTGATAACTTTATTTTTCTGGTGTGGTTGTCGTTGTTGTAATCCAAGTTAATCAAAACCTTCAATTACCTAAAAAAAATATAATAAAACTAAAGTGTAAAGGTAAGTAAGGGAATCAATCCAAATCAAAGGAGTGAAACGAGAGGAAAACACATGTAATTCAATTTTTATTTTATTTCTTTTTGGACTTTTTAACTTTTTCTATTTTTTTTAGATTTTTCAATATTAAAACAATTTTGAGATTAAGGTGAATCTAAACTAATAATTAAATAAGAAAAGGTAATTAAACTAGAATAAAAGTGTGAAAAACTAAGAAAAAAGTGTGATGAAAAATGATGAATAAAATCTAACAAAAATAAGAGATAAAGTGAGGAAATAAATGTGAGACAAATCAAGGAATGGGACTACACCACATATTCTAGTTAATTTAATTAATTAATTAGTTCATTTGAAATCTCCCAACTTAATATTAAAATTACCGGTCAACTCTCATCACAAATGAAATTTTAACACTAAGCTTTTAGAAAATTAAGTTCAAAATCCCACAACTCTAGAAATTAGATCTACACTCCTTTTAATAAACCACCCGCTAGGATCGATTCATCAAAATTCATATAAATCATAGAAAATAAAATTTAGAGTAGAAATTCAAGGAATAATACCACACTTAAGAAGCCCCTATCTCTAGTTCGATTCTAAAATGGGTATTATATCTCGATTTTCGATTTTCTCTCGAAAATCATTTACCCTCTCTCGAGGTGTAAATTAAAAGGTGAAGGATCGAAATTAACATTCAAAGGGAATTTCAAATAAGCATACTAATTAATTGAGATAACATAAAATAAGGGTTCATCACACCTCTTGAAAGGGGTTTCTAGCCTAGCATAATATGAAACATGATAATCAAATGAACAAAGACAATAAAATAAGAGTAGAGAAGAGAAGAGAACAATCAAACCAAATATCCTTGCATCCAATTGAACTCAAATCTATGAATAAGAAGCATATAACCCTCCAATTGAGTGATAAAAATATATAAATGAAAAATTCACATTCCACTTGGATCTCACTACAATTAATTTTCCTCAATTTAAATCTTAAAAAAAAATCCTAAACTAAAAAAAATATTATTTCTAACTCTCTCTAAGATAAATTTAGAATTCTCTTCTTCCCCTATTTATGGGTATTCTTCTTCATTTTATAGTAGGTGCAAGTAGCTAGGGGTAATTTTGGGAGAATTCAAGAACATGGGATATGGAAGGTATTAGGGTGAGGGTATTTTTGGTAACACACATAAGTGCACGTGTGTTGTGAGGTGTGAGGGTAATTTAGGGTGTGTGTAGATATGCATGTGGAAAAAGTGGTTGGGGTAGTTTTTGAAAAATAGGTAAGGGGTTTTAAACATGTGGGTGTTTGGCTTTAGGGACTTTGACAGATGGAGATCGGTTTTAGCTCCAAGTAAGGGATTTGGGCTGCATGAAAATGGGTTTTGGGTGAATGGAAAAATGGGTTTTGAATGGTGTCTTCGGCAGGTATGGAAAAAATCGGGTAAGGGAGTCGGATTTGTGTCGGATTAAAGGTTGAACTCGAGTTCAGTTTTGGCAGGTCGTGGGTTATTGAGATTGTAGGTGTAGGAGTGGGTTCCGGGTTCTGCAGATCCAGATTGGGTCAACAAGGTTCTGGTTCGATGTGGGTCGGAGGTAGGATGGGTTGGGTCGCAGGTTAAGAGAAATGGGAGGTCTCGAGTTGTAGGAGAGGCTTTGGATTTCGGGTCTGTTGGTATAGGTTTGATCAGGTGGCTACTTTAGCTGGACAAGCAAAAGTCATCGGCGGGTTAGGAGGTTGGTCAGTGCTGGACGGTTTGGGGTGTAGGTTGAGGCAAATTGAGGAGAGAGAGAGAGAGAGAGAGAGTGGAATGGGTTTTAGTTTTAGTTATGGGGGATGAGGAGAGATAGAGTGATGGGAGGTTGAAGATGGGTAGGGGATTGGTTAGGTGTGTGTGTAGTGTGTGGTATTAAGGTGTGAGTGGGGGGTTTAGTTTAGGTGTAGGTGAGTATGGAGGTTAGTATGTGTGTGTGTTTAATTTGTATCCTTACTTAAAAAAATATATAAAATATTTACAACAAAAATATAAAAATAAAATTAAAAGCTAAAAATTGAAGTCCTAATCTATTAATAAAAGATTCAAAATAAAAGAAAAAGAAATGAAAATAAAAATTAAAAAAAATTAAAAATCTATTAAACTAAAAACTAAAGTCCTAAAAAAATGTAAAATCTAATAAAAATAAATTCCTAAAAAAAGCTTATCCTAATAAAATAAAATAAAGACTAAAAACTAAAAATCAAAATAAAATTGCACTAAATAAAAAGAAATATAAAAAATAGCAAATAAATCCTAAAAATTCAAAAAAAATCTGAAATGGATCCTAAAAATTAAAACAAACTCAAATAAAATTTTAAAAAATAATAAAAGTACAAACTCAACACAAAGAGGCTTCGGTGTGGGTTTAGGACGGGTTACGGGGTACGTTAGGGTTACGAGATTGGTTATTTAGCCATTTTTTGCTGCAAAATTGCCTCGAAATAACACTTTTAAAATCGCAACTGCATCAAGCCTGCACAATAGATAATTACGAGCATAAGACCCAATTTTATCAAGAATTAGCAATTAAAATATGTCTATTTATATATACTTTTGGGTGCTTATCAACATTCACCTAGCCTTTAATCGGGTCATGCATTGCAACATGCCCCTCATCTAACCCATCTTAAAGGTCCTGAATAAACTCAATGTCTTAGGTCATCTTATAGAGTTAGTCCTCAATTTCATCTAAACTTGCCTCGTAATTATATCATGCATCTTTGAACTTTCCACATTGCTTACTGGCAACATCCGTGCTCTTCTTAGTGCGTCCTTAGGTATCACCCTCAAAATGAGTCATATCCAATATATTGGCCATATTCTTAACCCTCAATTATGATACAGTCAACTGACGACCAGCTTACTTATCACAGGGTTAAACTTTAGCTATTCCCTCGTGCGGCACTTAGAACTCCAATGATTGATGAGCTACTAAGTAAGCCTAGTAATCTAGCAATGTTTAACACAATTGATAGAAAAGGGAAAAGAATGGAATAAGTATAACATAAAGGAAAATTGTTTATACTACTATCAAAGAAGTACAACGCATGGCTTGGATGGTTTTTCCAAATGACCATCCCATTATGGTGTTTATGGTCCCCATATGGGACTCGGGGGGGGGGGGGCATTGTGTTGGGCAGGGCCTTGTGGATTGCATAATTATGGGGACGCAAGAGTGATTGTTTCTCAGTGTTTCATTTCTCCTTGAGGTCAGGTTAGTGGTTGAGTGGTTTATTATTTCTCGTGAAAGATGTTTGACACCATATCCATTTTTTTACATATCCTTGTTGCCTAAGTCATCGTGTGATGGGTTGTTGATCATTCAGAGTCGCCAATGTATTTTATCTAAAAATAAATAAAACGGCTTGAGTAGTCTTTTGGGATAATCCTAAGGCAGGTTTAGGTTTGCATATAATCTAGAGATTTTTGTTGAGGTTTCGGGAAACAGGTTACTAGTAGGGAAGGTATTAGGCACCGCACTTGTTCTTTATTATTCTTAGTCTATATACTTATTATCTCTTTTTAAATTATGCGATTGCTTTATAGTTTGTTTAGAACAAGTTAAGAGACCTTAGTTTTAGAATCCCTTAAAACGTAGATTGGTGCTTAGGTATAAGAATGGTGTTTCTGAGAGGTGTAAAAATGTCACTTAAGTTGTGTTGGTACACAAGAGTTCTTATGTGTAAATGTGTATTCGAATAATGGGTGGCCATTAGTATGTATATAAGTGTGTGAGAAAGATCGACTTGTGTAACAGTAGTCCTTAGATGTTTGTGCATGCGTGAGAAATGATGGCTTGAGATAACTTGATATATTTTTTGAGGTGTGAGTTAGGGTTATGTAGTAATATGAGATATGGGTGAATGTATAGGGTGACAACATATCGAGAGAGTTATATTATCATGGCCTATGATCACGAGAAGGACTCGTTATTGTGCATACGTACCCATATAGACACGAGACTAAAGCGTACATATTTCAGTTGTCGTGAGCCACATGGAAGCATTCCAACATGTTGTTTGTACAAGAGTGAGGATTGGATTGAGAGATGAAAATTATATATGTGAGATAAAGGGTATCTTCATTGGAGGATCAAAATGGGTGTGGAGTTGAAGTCTCCGACAAAGGCATATATCGTTAGGATTATTGGCCGATCAGCAGTTAGAAGGTGTTCTTGAACCATTCGACTACCCTATAACTATAGGATAAGGGGGTGTATTTTGGTTTGGATTGGACTAAAAGTCACCGAGAGAGATTTATGTACCCCTTATCGACATGGATAAAATCTCAAAGATGTCGTAGGCCTCAGAATGATAGGAAGTGATATAGATGATTATTTTGTATGAGAATGGGGGTATAGAGATGGAGGAATCCTTAATAGATAATATGTCGAGAGACGTATTATAAGGCTTTAGATCGTGAGTACATCTCGGTACTCTGCCTATGTATCGAAGAGCTCGTAGGATTAAAGCCAACGTATTTCCAACTAATGGGGCATATTTAAGGGCGAAAGGAACGGGATATCGAGTATAAAATATATAATATTATGGTATTTATAGATCTTATTAATTGTATAGAATATTTCTCATGCGTTGGCCTGTATATTCATGTCTTAAAAATACATAATCAAATACTTTTATTTGATAAGTATTCCAAGAAAACACATGTTTTAGGGCGCCTCTATTGAGACGGGATTGTTTGCTCGAAGAAGTGGTGAAGATTTTTCAAATTTTAAACTCTGGTTTTTTATGATACCTTTTTTAATACTTGGTTTTTAAAAATATTTTCCAACCTAAATGCCTCAAAAGTGTGGCAGGGGACCCAAGGCTAGCGCCTGACCTCAGACAGACATACCACTAATTACCATATAAATCCTCCGCTACCCTCAAGGGTGTGCTATGGTACGGTTAGAAAACCTCAGTCACTCATATTTCCCCCATAGGAAGGTTAGTCATTTCAACATACCTCCTCAAGCAAGCTTAGAAACCACAACATCAAGCTTTCGTTAGGATTTACGCTCAAAACCAACCTCAGAGTGAAGGATAATGACCTCCCTTGTTCATTCCAACCTCAGACATGGGATGTGGAAGTACGAGGAAACTCTTGATCAGTTTCGAGAAACCCCACATTCCTTTCAGTCCTCTTGAACCTATGGTAAAGCTCTTGCAAATATTCTGACGGAGTAAGTGGAAAGCATAACACTATTCCACCTATCTCCACTAACCATCCCCACGTGCATTGAATGTTAGAATTAGCATTAAATGCTCTCATCAACTAACTTACACAACCTATAATTACTTTTACCTATACTCGACCAGCTTGCTAACACCAGCAGACCTTAGGGATACCCCAGTCATGCTGTGACAACCACTCGTTCTCTCTCTAAGATTTACCTCATAAATATATAGATGGTGGAAGGTGACAAGCGATAGATATCTAGATTTAAAAGATATTAGAGAATTAAAACTATCGCACCCACAAAATTTCTAGCATTTCATAAGTGTTTGCACTCCATTCCATACTAACGACTAATTGTCTTGAGCTTATGTTTGTAAATTTAACTAATTATGTCGTTTATTCCATTTATATAACTTATTGATACCTATAGTAGCATTCAGGAACTTTATAGAAGACATTCAGCTATGTATTGTGGTCTTATGGACTATGGACGAAGCACACATGACCTCAGACTCCCTTGATCAAAGATCAAGTGACCTTTTAGATTGTAATACTCACATACATTCTAATAAACAGGCATAACGCCTTTGTATAATGGACATATTACCATCTCGTGAGGTTCGAACCACTTTAAACCTTTTGTCTTTTACATTGAAACTCCTCCCCTCTTACCTATCTGAAATCTAGAGGGGAGAACCCATGGGTCAAATAACTTAGTTCACAAAAACTTTCCTAAGAAATTTTTTAAATAAGTATATTTTTGTATTGTACTCAGTTATAGCAATTAATTAGCATTTTTTTATATATGACTATATTTATCTACCTCAATGGACAAATGTGTTGGGTAAAGACCAAAGTTTAAAATATAAACAATGTAAAATGCATACCTACTCCCCTAACGGGGGTCGGGATTAAATAATCTAGAAAATTATGGAAAATTCTATATCACAATTTGTATTTATGATATTAACATATAATATCTGTAGCGTTTCTTTACCCTTGTATTATGAGCCAAATTTTGGTCAGGGAAATATCCCTTATGAGGTGGCACCATTTAGTTGAGCAAAGATTCATTTGGAAGAACCTACTTTTATGGGATGTTGACAGACGTTTGACTCTTTATTTTGTACGAATATAATTTTTGGAAATTCCAGACAGAAGACAAGGGAATCCATCCACTTTAGACATAAGGCTAGGGAATCTCTTTAGGATTGCGCCAATAGTTTCAACCAGGAAGACCTCCAAGTTAATGATCTGAACAACACCATTTATGTGATCGCTTTCATCTCAGGCATCACCTCATAAGACTTTTTGATTTTTATTATCAAGAAGCCTATTAATTCCATCAATGAGTTTCTCGAAAGAGCTAAAAAATACACGAATACTGAGGATGCTATCTCAATAAGGCATGCCACACCTTCTCCCTCATAGGGTAAAAGGAAAGAAATATTCTCCAACAGTGTGGAGACCTCGGGAGAAACTGAGGACAAAAGGAAGGAGGGGTTAAGAAAAGTGGTACTCTAAAGGCCAAACACTTCACACACCTCACAATAGCCGTAAAAAAGATCTTCATAGTCGCAGAAACTCAAGACATCTTGTCTTAGCTAAGCCCATGAGGATTGGGGATGACAAAAAGGACAAGTCTAAGTATTGTCATTTTCACCAAGACCATGGCCAAATGATTGCTTACCGACTGAAAGACGCCGTTAAGGGGGTGATGAATATGGGCTACCTCGAGGAGTTTATGGATAAAGATGCAGGTCGAGTTCAACACAACAACAATAATAAAAATAAATGTGACGACCCTATGATTTATGTCTAGTACATTTTTGGAGGCTTTTTTTGGGTATGTCTCTCTTCTATACCTAGAAGGGCCCACCTTGGATTCAAGTCAACTACATTTATCTACCACATTAAGATCCCAAAGAAATTCCCGTGATGGTCTTACCATAAACTGACATCGGGCAAGTCAAGCTATCGCATGATGATCCTTTTGTGATCACATCAGTGATGGTAAATACCAACATGAAGAGAATCCTGATTGATATAGGCAGCTCTGCGTATATCCTATTCGTGGGAGGTTTTGATGTCATGGGCCTCAATGAAAAGCACATGCTTCTAACCCCAGTCCACCTCATTAAGTTTAATGGAGAAAGGACATATTCCTTGAGGTATATTACTCTCCCCCTCATTTTAGGTCCAAGGATTATTGTGCGTCCATTTGTAAGCCTATATTGTCATCATGGACAAACTATATCTTAGTCACTTTTATATTGTAATCTCAACCCATAAGCTGGTGATGAGGTCCCCAAATCCCAAGGGGGTAGGAGAGGTATTTGAAGACAAAAAAAAATCTCGATAGTGCTACATCACTTCTATTAAAGATAAGAAGAAATCACACAATGCTCCACAGGCTTTTTGATAAAGCCTAAAAAGATCTCTAAGGTCGTATCAGAGGACTTACCTCCACTGCCGCCAATACATGATCTCACTCTAAGAAGCATATGCATAGATCCAGTGAGTTTGGATATATCCATACCACAAGGCAAGGGAATTTGCCCCCACAACTAAAAGCCCAACTAAAGGTTGAACATCAGAAGCAATAAAAACTCAACAAATTATGCCATCCTGCCAAAATGATTGTGATCCATATATTCTCCCGTTTAAATGGAAAACAAACGTTTTACTGCTTTTAATGTATTCAATATCAGTGTTCTTCAAAGGTTAAGGTCTAAAGACCTATAGGTGGCCCATTCTGTTACGTCCAAAAAATTTTCCTTAGTTAGAAAGAAACGAGGAACGCATGAATAAATTTCTCATCTGAATGTCTCAGACCCTTATAAAGACTCTAACATTTCAAATTATTTATAAGTCTAGAGGTCTTAAACCCTTATAATTACTTTAGATTCCAAAAAAATCAGCCTAAAGGTCTCACACCCTTATAAGGACTTCAAATTTAAATTTACCAATGTTCACAGGACTTTTTACCTTTTGTCGGACTCTGGTTATAATTCTTTTTCAGTTTGGAGGTCTTACACCCTTTTAAGGATTTTAAAATTTCAAACTATTTCTAATTTAGGAGATCTTAGATCCTTATAAGGACTTTAAATTCGAAAAAAATAGTCTGTGGGCCTCTGACCCTTATAAGGACTTAAAATTTTAAATTTACCAAAGTTAAGGGATCTTATTACCCATTATTATACTTATGTTACAATTTTTTTTATTCCAGAGGTCTCAGGCCCTTATAAGGACTTTAAAATTTAAATTTACCAAATTTTAGAGGTCTTTTGACCTTTTGTGGGACTTTAAATTATGAATTTTTTAGTTAGGAGGCCTCCAACCCTTATAAGGACTTCAAAATTTAAGTTTATTAAAGTTGAGAGGACTCGTTACCCTTTATGGGAATTCAGGTTATAATTTTTTCAGTTTGGAGGTCTCAAACCTTTATAAGGACTTCAAATTTTCAATTTACCAAAGGTAAGAGGTCTAAGTTACAAATTTTTCAGTTTGAAAGTCTCAACGAGTGTAACTATTGAAACAACTGTGTTCTTCTTAAACTAAAGTGTACATATTTCAGAGGATGGAAAACCATTACCCTCACCCTTCAAATCCTTCATAAAGATAAATGATATATCAAACTATCTCAATCCACGGCTTCCTGTGCAAGCCTACACGAATGCTCAAATGCATATACAAAATCTAACTATGTAGGCTTTGATCCCAAGTCTTCTTGGGTACATAGGCACAATACTGATTCACACTTATGAGCACGATCCTCTACAACGTATCTCTCAATATGCTGTCATAATAGAGATGCACCCATCTCCCATATTACATTTTTATATCTCCTCAGACCTCAAAAAGATATCAAACTATCTAAAAAATTGAGCTCTCTCACACATTTACATACATACCAATGACCACCCATTGTGCAGAAGAACAAAATCATACATAAGTGCCCTTGTGTACTTACACTGTTGAAGTGATGTTCTTACACCTCTCACTGATACTATTTTATACTTAAGCACCTATCAACGTTAAGGTATTCTTAACCTAAGGTCTTTAAATCAGTTCCAAAAATAACTAGAAAGTAATTAATTAATCTTAAGAGAAATAATACGCATATAAGTAAGAAATCATAAAGAACAAGTGGGGTATCTAATACCTTCCCCAGTCATAACTTTATTCCCAAACTAACATAACAAGAATATCTGGACCAACTGAAGACTTAAGACTGCCTTCGGATTAGCCCGAAAGGGCTAACTCGAATATTTTGTTTATTTTTATATAAAACAAAGTGGGAAATATAAACAAACCAACAGAACCCCTTATCACACAGAACACACTTATGACTAGGCCTAAAACTAGGGGTGTGTGAAAATTGGGCATGGCATCAAACATCCTCCAGAGGCAAGTCCTTCAACCCATGTCGAGCCTATAGCCCAACCTCAAGGGGATGTGGAGGATAGAGAGACAAGCACTCTTGGGCCTCCACCGTTCACACAAACGAGTTCTCCTAAGGCTCAAGCACTACTCAAGGACCGCAACTCCATAGTGGAGACTTTGCTTGGGATAAACCAAGAGAATCGAACTATCTTTATGCTTTCTTCCTAACGTGCTTTATATCAGCCTCCTGCATGACCAACTTACGTAATTTTTAGACTTGTTAAGCTGCGTAAGTTTTAGAGTTCCTTAAAACATAGATACATGCTTAAGTCCTCATGTATAAGATTTTACATCTTCCCAAACGTATAGGTGAGGGCGAAGGACCTTGCGATAAAACAAACATAAAAGTATATAACAATAAAGATTACCTATTTTGCATCACGCACTACATAGTATTGATTTTCATATTACTTAAACCTTTCACCCTCAAGACCAAAAGTGGTTAACCGAAGGGAGTTCATACCTTAGAAAATTGGATTCACCTGAAAAAGAGGCACGTATTTTTGAAAATTCACTTGTCCTTAAGTGAAGTTTGTACTTTTGAGAAATCGCTTCCTTGAGTGAAGTTCATACTTTTGAAAAGTGTCTTCCTCGGAAGGCTAGTCACCAATGAATTCTCATTAATTTTTATCACCCATCTAATATATCAAGAAACTTCTCTCTTGTTCCTAAAGTCTCAGTGCCAAATTTAAATTCTTCTTCCTTAATTCTTAGAATTTTGGAACAATACAAATATGTTTTCCCAGAAGAATTACAAGGAATAGCCTCTTCCCGAGAAATAAAATTTAGTATAAATTTTTATCCTAATACTCTCCTGATTTCGATACCTCTGTATCGAATGGCTCCTTTAGAACGTTGAAAAATCCGTACCCAACTAGATGATCTTCTTGAAAAGGGTTTGATTCGCCTAAGTTATCTCCTTGAGAATCTCCTATATTATTTATCACAAAAGATTATGCATACAATACACCAAATCTACCGAATTATCACGGTTATTGACCTTGACAAGTTGAACTTGTCAAGGTCAATGACCGTGACAATTCTGGGCGAGATAACTTTTTTTGTCACGGTCATAGACCATGACAAGCTCGTTATAATTATCACGAGCGTGTCACGGGTCCTGACAGTGATAAGTTTTTTCACGGTTTATAACCATGACAAGACCGTGACATTTAATAAAAAATTATCACGGTCAATGACCGTGACAAGTCTGTGATAACTTTATTTGTCAAGGACTTGTCACGGTCAATGATCGTGACAATTATGGGTAGAATTGAAAAAAAATCAGCTGGGCAGTATGGCCACTTCCACTGCCCAGTAGTATATATGTACCTGTTATATTAACATTGTACCTGTTCAAACATTATATATCCAAATAAAATAGAGATAGTGCAAATATACATTCAAAATAGAGACAATATGCATCACGATATAATCCAAATATAATTCAAATGTACCAACTTAAAAATAATTCAAATGTACCAACTTAAAAATAATACAATTCAATTCAAATAATGTCACTACATGTCTTGGGTAAGGTTAAATCCGAGGAGGTGAGTAGGCCAAACGATATACGAATTAACACACCCACTGATATACATCGTGCCGCATTATTCGCGCAACCTCCTTCTCGGGTATCACATGCGTGATGAGCACGTTGGACTCGATTTCTTGAAGCTGACGTCCATGAACTAGTCCACCCTGAACGATATTCGGGTCCCTCAACCACCACTCTATCCGCTTGCCATCAAATATGCCCAATATAAACACGCTCGTCCAACCAAGTGTCGACATCGGTCTATCTAAGGGAGCCAAATAGGGAAGTGGATCATCAAAGTCCGCATGTGTCGGCGATGAAGCAGCGAGGTCCACATCCTCGTCCTCCTGCACCTCGTCCTCCCGCACCTTCTCCCCCACCACCTTCTCCTTACCTTTCCCCTTGAGTTTTCTGCCGCCCAACGAATGCTTCATGAATGAGAACATATCTTGGACCGTCGCCTCCAAATGGGATAACTTCGCATCATGCGAGTCCACCATTCGAGCCAACCCGGTATCGCTCGTCTCCAATTTGATGATCCTATATTTGGCATCCCGCGAGCTCACCCCCTTGTCCTCCCCTTGCGATCAGATCCAAGAACTTGGCTGAGAGCGTCTGTGGACAAAGATGCCTTGTCGTCATCAGACTGCGACTCATGCACTTCCTTAAGCTTTGCCTGAAACGACAAAAAGCACATGATTAGTAAAATAAGTAAATTAAAAAATTATAACATAATTAACAAAAAGTAAACTGTCAGATTACTTACAATCGTGGCCGCGACGCTCGGGGACACCTCCTTGTCCTTCCCCTTCTTCGTCCGAAGAGCCACATAAGTATCGAGCCTATGTGGACTACCCCCAGGGCCACTTCCTGTCCCCTGAAATAAAATAAAGTAAAATTAGTATCGGCCCCGTAAAGTAAAATAATACAGAATAATATATTTTTGTAGTTATAGAAAAATTAAATCTTTCCATCATCATATGCTCCACCTCGACGTAAGACGTCCGGACAAAGTAGTGCATGTTCGTCTTTTTTGCCCAGTTTTCCCTCCCTGATTGGCGAGATGCCAATTTTCGCTCCCCGATCTCGTTGTCAACGAACTTTTGCCATTGTACTAATGAGATCGGCTCCTTCGGCGGGACAGATTCACGCCTTTGTATAATGGACTCTCGTGTCTTCCCAAAGTACCGGGTCCGCATATTTTTCTTTCACGTCTTGTGTTGCTCCCTTAACTGCTCCAAGACAGAATCGTGTAGCTTTGGATCCAGGCTGAATTGTTCCTGTCCAAAAAATACAATGTTAGTTGCAAATAAATATAAATATAAATATAAAATGAAATTGAAATCGAAATTGAAATATTCATATGAATATAAATATAAATATAAATACATTACCTGTAGTGACACCCAAACAGCTAACTTGAGCTCATATTGCACCTCCTTCCAACTAATGTACCCTGAGCCGATGATCGTCTTTACCAGCTCGAGGGATCACGTTAATAGCCCCGACTTGTTCTCGATGGTCATCCCCAATTTTCCATATTTAGGGAGCCTAGGGTCTGAGGAGACGTCATCGCCTCCGCTACCACCGAGCCCAGACGACATCATCATAACAAGCATCATCATCCACGTCTTAATACCTGAAGGAGACATTTGCTGTAAAAAAATGTTATTAGTACATATCAAAATGAATTAAAAGAAGACATGAAAATATGTAATTTCAAGTATGTTTCATGTAATTATCATATTATATATATATTGCTTGATATACAAAGTAATTTTCAAATAAAGTTGAAAAATCCCACCCCCATATGGACAATAATCCAGTGGTCATGCCACTTTTAAAACTAACCAACGCAACATCGATCCACCATAATCCAACAGCAATGTCAAGAACAAATGTGTATCTCGTACTCCTTCTAATTCATCTACTCAATTAATTATTTTCATCAATTAAACTAATAGTTAAAGTATATAATTATTAATTTACTAATTTACAATGAGGGGAAATCCTACTTTCATAATTAATCATATATTCATTTACTAATTTACAATGAGGGGCAATCATATATTAATTTACTAAAAAAAATTAATAATCAATCAATTCATTTACAAGTGACATTACACACAAACACGCACACTACACACACGCGCACATACACACACACGCGCGCACATTCACACACATACGCAGCCCCCTACCCCACCACCCACCCATCCCTGCCCCCTCCCCCCCACCCTTCCTTGCCCCCTTCCCCCACCACACACACACACACACCACTACACACACACATACGTACACAACACACACACACACACACACACATAAATAGCCCCCATCCCTGCCCCCTTCGCCAACCCTGCCCCACCCCCTTCCACCACCCTGCCCCACCCCCCACCCCACCCATCACACACACATACACACACACACCACATATGTAATTTTAAGTATGTTTCATTTAATTATCATACTATATATATATTGTTCGATATACAAAGTAATTTTCAAAAAAAATTGAAAAATCCCACCCCCATATGGACAATAATCCAATGGTCATGCCACTTTTAAAACTAACCAGACCAACATTGATCCACTATAATCCAACAACAATATCAACAACAAATGTGTATCCCGTACTCCTTATAATTCATCTACTCAATTAATTATTTTCATCAATTAAACTAACAATTAAAGTATACAATTATTTATTTACTAATTTACAATGAGGGGCAATCCTACTTTCGTAATTAATCATATATTAATTTACTAATTTACAATGAGGGGAAATCATATATTAATATACGAAAAAAATAATAACAAATCAATTCGTTTACAAGGGACATTACGCACACTACACACACATATACACACACGCGCACATATACACACACACGCGCGCGCATCCCCCCACCTCTACCCCACCACCCACCCACCCATCCCTTCCCCCTCCCCTCCCACCCTTCCCCACCCCCTTCCCCCACCACACACGCACACACACCACTACACACATGCACACAGACCGCACACACAAACAGCCCCCATCCCTGCCCCCTCCCCCCACCCTGGCCCACCCCCTTGCCCCACCCACCACCCGACACACACACACATACACATATACACACACACACGCACATATATATACACACACACATTATAAATAGAAGAGAGAGAGAGAGAGAGAGAGAGAGAGAGAGAGAGAGAGAGAGAAGGAGGGAAGAATCGGCAGGGGAAAAAATAAGGGGAAAGGCTTTTTATTGGGACATTTGTCACGGACGTGTTACGGTCCTTGACTGTGACAATATTATAAGGTTTGTCACGATCATTTACCGTGACAAGTCCGTTACAATTGTAGTTGTCACAGTCATTGATCGTGACAATACCTTGTCACGGTCAATGACCGTGAAAAAAATGCGTGTTTTTTTATCACCTTGTCACGGTCTTGTCACGGTAATTGATCGTGACAATACCTTGTCAAGGACTTGTCACGATCAATGACCGTGACAAAAAATGCGTGTTTTTTTATCACGGTCATTGATCGTGACAAGGCTAGCCACTGGAAGGGTGCCAATTTACCCATTTTGGTGTAGTGATAAATTATTGTAAGCTAAACTCAGTGACTATTAGGAATAAGTTTCCTTTATATCCCGACTTAGAGATCTATTTGATCAACTTCGAGGAGCGAGGGTCATTTTTAAAATAGACTTACGAAATGGTTAACATCAAGTTGATTACAAATTGGAAAGATAATCGAGGTATATGCAAATGATATGCTTGCAAAGAGTCTGTAGGCCGAGACCCACGTGGCTTGGATGGACGAGTGTACAAGAAGACAAAAGTCAACTTTGCACATCTATTTGTAGACAACAACCCCTCCCCTAACCTCTCTTTTGAAGGCATGTTCATCCTCTGAAGGAACCCTCATCTTAATATAAGACTTGACACTATACAAATGTATCCAAATTATAAGGTTGTTCTTGTGAATGTCGTTAGGAATGGCCAAGGCCACACTTATGTCTAGGACTTATTCATCCTACTTGGATTCTATTTTTGGAATCGATGGTTTATTCGGTATTCATTACTTATCTATCTATCATGTGATGATTCATACCTTTATATTTGTGTGGATGAGTTATGTTAATATCTAGTCAATAAATAATTTAACGTGATTAACGTAATTGTCCATACACGTATTATACCCTCAAACACTCTGGTTACCTAGGGAAAATGAAGTTAAGAGACCCATAAAAGTTGTCTCGACAAAATATCAAACTTACAAATTATCTATACAATTTTATTAAATTTCATATCAAACTTATATACATAGGTTGGGTTCATGTATCCCAACCATCAAAATATCTAGTTGGACATGGTAAAACTAACTACGCGTGCATTATCTACGTTGTATGATGACATGATTATTGAATAACATGTATAAAGCATTGAAAGTTACCGATATGTAGAGAATGAAGAACATGCAAGAAATAAGCTTCAAAAATTTCTGGAATGGAATTAACTTCTTATTAAATTTTGCATGAAGAAAAATAATAAACTTTGATCCACTTGTTTCTAGGGTTCTTCTTTTCTTTCAATGACTGCATATCTAATAATAATACTCCTAATAAGTATTTACAAGTCATGGAAGTCATTTTACAAAGTCCTAAACAAACACAAGACTTTTAGCTAAAGATAAGTAGAAAAATAGAATTCCTACATTAATCAAATAGGTACCCCGAACCTATTCGCCCCAGGAGATCGAACCAGTTCATAGATCGGACCGATTCATTCTGAAATGTGAACTAGTTCATGTACCTTCGCTACTTAAATGCTCACTTATCCTCTTTTTCTCTTATTTTCACTTTTCACCCTTGGATTCTTGTCCCAACTTCAAATGCGCAGATTAAAGTGTCATTTTTTTCTAGTATTCTCCTGACTTCAAACTCTTCAACATTCCTATTGGCTCTCCTCTGGGTTCTGGATATAAAATTATAAAAATGCCCTTAACTTTCCTTTCTTTTGATTCGATCACCATTTTAATTTCTCTCTCGCATTCACTTGTATAAATTACCTATAAAACATGAGAGAAATACACAAAACACAAAATACTCACCAAAAATGGTTAGTAGAATAAATATGAGATAAATCCGCATTATATGGGACCGTAAAAGCAGAAATATTAAGGGGGGAAATATGAAATATTTACGCCGAATAAAACCCCCTAACTAAGAATGTTGCTTGTCCCGAGCAATGTAAAAGAATAAGAGCGTGAGTTTAAATAAACTTCTATATGATTAAGGATGTGATACCTCTTTTACGAGCAAGAATTTCATTTAGCGTATGAAACAAATCGTTAAACCCCAAGGTTACCTTAGTAGGACGAGTGACTTCTCGTGACAGTTTGTAGTGAATATATCCACAAAATTCAATGTTCACACGACTCAAAGAAAATATCAAAATAACTAAAAATCGTACAATTTAAATTCCTAAAAAATAGTCTCTTCAAATTTTTATTCGATAAATCTCAATTCATAATGTGTGTGTGCGAAGTTGAATGTTAAATAACTAACTACTATCGATTCATTATTACGTTACTTTTTAAAAATTCGATTTGTTTCAATTTCTCACTGAATGCACTCCCAAACGAATCACTCGGTTTGTGGCTATTTTCTCTAGGTGTGCATGATATTAAGAGTAAATATAATGGAAGAGGAGTTCACACACACACATTAAAAGACGGGTTTTTTATGGTAAATATGATTTTATGAATGAAATACAGTCATTGAAAAACAAAAAAAGACCATTCTCTATTTGCAATGTTTTGTCTCTTTATTATCTTTTCATACTTTAGCTCTCCATGTGGAAATAAATTTCGTTATTCGGACTCGGTTAGGACTTTTTGGGTAAGGTGTTTTGATTAAAAATGGGAATGTTTAGGAATTTCGGAAGTTGGAAAATTTTCTTGCAATGTCCGTTGGCACTTTTCAAGTTTTTGCTCATTTTCTCTTCTTTTTCTTTCTATTTTTCTGATTTTTCTGTTTTTTGTTTTCCTTTTTTTATTTGCACATTTTTTTATAATCCATGATACCTCAAATAAATTTCACCTTTCCTAATTAATCTTTCTAATTATTTTTAAGAAAATATGATTATTTAGGTTTTAGGCAGCATTTAAAACATATAATACTTAAGGGGAACAATAGAGATATTCATGCCTAAAAATAAGTCATCGAGAAAATATGGTTATGTGGTTACACCATCTCATGAAAATAATAATATCCCGTTCTTCATTGATCTTGTTAAAACTTGATTTGAACCATTAAAAATAGGTTTAATCTTTATTTTAATGAAGGTTTAGGTTTTTTAGAAGAGGGAGTGAAAAACTTGGGAAGATACTACTTTTTATGATGAGAGCGAAGTGTTGACAAAATAAACCCCGAGCCTTTTAATATGGAAAAATAATAGAGTCCTAAACCACAACAAACATTCACAAAATGACCAAACCTTAGCCACTTCCCTTGTGAGTATCAATTCGCCTTTAGGCCCGAATCGATTTGGCACCTAAGAGTAGCAAATTTCAGGCCAAAATTATAAGGACTTGAAACTTCTCAATTTTACACCATTTTAAAATCAATATTTTTAAATGCTAAAAAATAATTAAGTCCAATAGAAAATAATTATTTAGATTATCAAATTATATGAAATTATTCTACGGTTCAAAATAATGGGGTATTATAGTTTGGTTGAGGGGCCAAGTACTTATAGCCCTTGTCAGTTGGCTTACTCTATTCTTAAACCCTATATGGTTTGAAGCAAGGGTGGACATAGGCCTGAAGAGTGCCAAGCTAGCCAGCCCAACCAAAAAAATAGGGCTTGGGTAAGGTAAACAGGTGCGAGAACCGGGCTTCATAAAATTCTATAGGCTCAATTTTTTTTTGCGGCCCTGGGCATGTATTCCTAGGCCCACTTGAGCCCGGCCCGAGGCCTGGTATATATATATATTAGTAGTTTAGTTTTTATTCCCTTACGTTTAAAAGTCAGTAAAAACAATATAAATGGAGAACATTTAGAAATATCAATTTTAGGCTTTATTTACTCTTAGTCTTGAGAGTACATTCTAAAATTACTTTTATAAACAATAAAATAGGTCATAAATTTGCTAAAAAAATAAAATTCATTTAAAAAAAAGTTTGTGTTCGGGCCTGGGCAAGAAGCTTCTTGGGCGGGCCTAGGCAATAATATTTTGACTCAGGCCTCGGACAACTCAAATTTTTTGGCCCGACCCGACCCCGACCCATGGACACCCCTAGTTTGAAGTACTGGGAAGGAGAAACGTCTCACTTCCCCCGCTATATTCCCTGAAGGTCAAGATCGTAGCCATGAAAGACCTCCATGAGTTGGATAAAAACTAAGAAGGGGACATGCCGATAGATAGGCAGGGGCATAGGGAATTCGATCCCATATTGGATGAAACACTCATTAAAGCATATAAATTTGGCAATCATAGAGAAGAACCTCTTTTTAGGCTTTATAACCCTCAAGATAACATTCTCTACAATCTAATAAGTCTTTTGGAGCTTGGTTAGATCATGCTCAGTGATCCATAAGGCATACAGATCCCTTTCAGCGGAGTCGAGGTTCAAGGTCCCCTTATAGTTCATGACCATTATGCCAGGTGGAACTGATCCACTAGGAAGGAGGATCGAGGGCTCAACTTTCAGCTCCACTAAGGTAAACAGAGCTCCATAGGTCACAACATCAAATAAGGTCTTGGGTCCAAGACCTTATAAGGCAAAATATTATTGGAAGACATCATTAAAAATAAAAGGTGTGTTTTATCGACGAAATTCTAAGAGAAAAAAAGAGAAAATAAGAGTTAGTGATGAAGAACTTAGCCCAACCCAAAGGTCTCATTTATAGCCCATAAGGTCCAGGGTTCTAACCACTCCTATCTTTAAAGTCATATACCTCAATCACATCAAATATCTCGATCACCAACATATGTCCTCAGCCACGTGCAGTATCCTTCCCAACATGATCTCGTGATGAAGGAAATATCAGCTGTTAGTTATGACTCTACACCCCACTAGCACAAAGTATAAGTTTTTACCCTTACATCCTTTACAAGAAGCAACAAGGGGGTGGTGATGATATATTATTTCACACTTGGTATTTGCAAACCTCTTTCGACTCATTTAATTCCCCTGAAGCAGGGAAGAGGTCCCAAGGCTAGTCCTTGACCTCGGATTGACCACTACTTATTTTATAAAGCATTTGATATCCTTAAAGTGGAGCTATGGTAATGTAGAAGACCACGACCACACATATTTCCCCTTATGAAGGTTAGCCATTCCAGCATAGCTCCTTAAGCAAGCTCAAAAACCACATCGTAGAGGTTTTGTTAGGATTTGTGCTCAGAGACAACCTACGGGTGAAAGAAAATGAACTTTCGTGGTCATCCTAGCCTCATTTATGGGATGTGGTAGTATGAGGCACCTCATGATCAGTTTTAAGAAACTCCACATTCTTTCCAAACCTCTCAGACCTCATGTATATTTATCTAACTCCATGGACAAAGGTGTTGGGTGAAAACCAAGCTTTAATATAAACAATGTAAAGTGCATACTCGGTCCCCTAATGGGGGCCAAACTTAGATAGTCTAAAAATTTATGGTAAATTATATATCAAAACTTATATTTATTATATTGATATTGAATATTTTTAGAGTTTATTTACCCTTGTTGCATGATCTTAATTTTGGTCGGGGGAATGTCCCGTATGAGGTGGTATCATTTAGTTGGATAGAGCTTTGAACCTACTTTTTTCGGGTGAGGATAAAGGGTTGACCATGTATTTTTGAAGAAGAGACTTTTTATAAAGTCAAGACTTTGCTCAGGATTAGTGACATAACTTAAGATTTATAGATGCTCGAGGTTAAAGAAAGTTAGAAAATCGAATTAATGTTGGGTTTTGGGGTTCTTTTCAAAGTTGGTGTGGGGAGGGGGATTTTTATAGGTACTGATGTGCATCCATTAAACGTTTTGCTAATGGGAAATTTAACCATCTGGTGAGTCATAATGACACGTATAGGGTAGATCACAGTTAGTAGACACACGTGTAGTGCGAGGCTAATTTGGTAAGGAAAAGTGTCCTTGTTGTTTCCCGTAATAGAGAGGATTGGTAATGATTACATACGATGTTTCATAATTCGATTAAAGGCCTTTAATCATTCAGTTAATGGTCTTATCCCCACCATTTTTGGTTTTTGCATGGGTTTTAAGGGAATTCTCAATTGCACCTCCAAACTTTTCAGGGGCCTATTTAGAAAATGGATTTTTGATCCCAGTTATTTTCATGGATGACAAACTCAATCCCCGATTATGAATCGTGTGTCTAGATAGGCGGTCAACTAAGAGAGTGTGCATGTGGACACTCTTCATTATAATTGGGAAGGAAAAAGGTTTTCATATTTTTGAGATGGGGTGAAAAGGGAATTATATATGGAACTTGGGGGTTGAAGTTTGTATTTTTTTTCAAATTCAGGAGTCTTTAACTGTTTGGTTAATGTGTTGGGAAAGAATTGGTCCATTAACCGTTTAGTAAATGAGATGATTAACCGAATAATTAATCCTCTCACGGACTGAATCTTATTTAATGCAATAGAGATTTCCTTTTTCATAAATTTCCTTTAAATAATTTTTAGCGACACTCTCTTGGATCTGAAGCTAGTGGTTTTCTCATTTACGACACCTCATCTTCTTCGTGCAAAAATGGAGATATGTTGTGGTGCAATATTTGGCATGCCAAACATTCCAGTTATACTATCGTTACTGGGATTGCTACCAATCGGAAGATTAGTGTCATCTTCCACAACTTTAGTTCCTACTAGGTTTGGCGAGGTTGCTTACTTGTTTATTGTGCGCTATGTCATCCCCACTAATAATGCATATTGATCACTTCTTGTTGCTTGTACTCCCACACTCTTTTACTATGGTTCTCCATGTATAGGACCACTTGGTTCATAATCGCTAGTGAGGGTTTTCCTTAAGAATGGTAGTTCACTTGCTTAACCCGACACTATTTTAAAATGACGTGCATGTTTCTTATAATAATTCGTTTGTTTTTTGGCCTAATTTATAAAACTTATTTTAATATTAATTATTCTTTGTTATGATTTGCAATAAAATGTCAGGGATGCAACCTAGTTGCACAAAATGCTGATGCCCTACTCTTTTGCATTATTTTCCCTCTGTTATCTAGCCTTGAAGGTGGCTATGGACTGGACCACAGACTACATGGGTTATCCCCGGGTTTGAGTACGGGGATATGTGGAATTTTGCATCCATCGGGTGGATCTGTATCTAATATGCGACCTTGGTATAAGATGTTTTGATGATGCATGTACTGGAGGTAGTCTGGGGAACTGGCCGCAAATGTGAGTGATGATAGGATAATATTTTTGGGTAGCTTTTTATGGAAAGGTTGATGTACCTAAAAAATACTTTTTATAGTTTTCTTGGGATGTTCGAGGGCTACCCCGTGTATTTAGGTAGTACGTTCCTTTGGGAGGAACTTGAGGAATCCCCAATACATTTTTTGGTTAGTAAAGGGATTATTGTCAAACATCGTGTTTTTTTTTAATAAACAAATGCAAATTTTATTTTATGATGGTTTATTTGTATTTTCATGTTTTTATTATGCTTGTATCTATGTTTTTATTTTTTGTTGAGAAATATAGATTAAAATTGTAAAATATAATAAAATTAAAATAGTGGACTTATGCTACTTAATTTATAGGATAACTAACATAAAATATGCATATGAACAGAGTGATCCTAAGGTCTTTTGTTGTAATGGTGGTGACATACATACATTTTTGTAGAAAAACTAAAGGCATATATATACATATGAATATAAAAGTGTCCCTCCTTTTTTTAGACTTTTCTTTTGTTGTATTGATGTCGAACCTAAGGGAACGAGGGTCCCTTTTTTCTTTTCTAAACTAGAGATAATTTGTTGACGTTTCTTTGGAATCATAGTGTCGTCCTTTTGCCAAGATAGTATGCCATTTGCGAGGGCCCTTTTTAAGTCTATTTTTTTGAAAATTTTGTCCCGGGACGTGGGATGTTTTAATAAAAGTAGTTTGAGGTGTTTATTTCTTTGGAAAAAGGTACGGGGTGTAGTATCCTTCCTGTTAAGCTTATTTTGATTGTTTCTTTCATAGCATCAACCTTTTATGTTGTTTCTTACATAAGGATAACTTTGTGGAGTTCCAAAATGCCTCAGGGAACTATTTATTACTTGACATTTAGTTTTTTTAGATCATGTTAGATCTTTAGAAGAGAGGGGAAAATGACTATAAATAGGGTTTTCCTGAAAAAAGAGTTTTTTTGTGTTTATTTAGACCGGTCCCAAAGTAATATCTCGGGTTGCCTACGTATCTTCGATTCAAAGGCAACAACTTATTTATATTTGAATGCCTGCTATAATAATATAATGAACAATCAAGTCTACATGATTTTATCAATTGAAAAGGATGTACCCAAAGTTTTTATTTGACTTCAAATGAGGAGTTGGTGGCTCAAGTGAGTGTTTTGATGTAGGTATAGGAATGTGTTTGGGGCTATGCAATTTTCTTTTCTTATTATGACCTATATTTTTTGTATTCACTTCCTTTTTGCTAAAGGCAAGTTCGAGGAAAGAATTTCTTCAATCGGTTTATTTCAAAAGGATGGGAAAATATGACTTCATCGAGATCAGCTAAGGTAGATGCCCCGTCAAAATTTATTTTCAAAATGAGGTTAGGTACTCCCCATTTGGGTGCAAATTTTCCTCATGGATTCCAGGAAAGTTTGAGATTATCCTTTAAGACTAGGTATACCTCTTGTATGTTTGATTTTTTACCCTTTAATTAAATGCTTAGGAGATCCGTTATTGGTTTCCCTAATTGTGATAAGCATCCTTTATCCTCCTTTCATCGAGAAAGGTATCTCGTCATAATGGGCAAAACCTAATCAATTTTGACCACTTGACCTTCGAGCATGACCCTTAATGAAGGTATCTGAAGTTCGATGGGTATGACTACCTTAATTTCATAAACTAATGAATATGGGTGGCCCCTATTAAGTTTTGCTTTGTAGTGTGATAACCCAATAGGGCATACAGAATTTAATCTGGCTAGTCGTTTTAGGTCTCTATAATTTTTCTCATGATATTTTTTACTTTCTCATTAGCAGCTTTGACTTATCCATTGGTTTGAGGTCTCTATTGGGAATACTTATGATGGTAATTTTCTACTCGTGTAGTAGGTTCAAGACTTGTTTATCAAAGTGAAAACAGTTCTACGACACTAACTGGTAAGGCATGCCAAAGTGACAGATGATGTTTTGGCATATGAATTTGGCTACCTTATTGATATTCATGGCCTCAACCCACATGGTGAAGTAGTCACTAGTGACTAAGATGAACTCATATCCAGTTTAGGCTTTATGAGTAACTTTTCCTATGATGTCTATACTCTAGGTAGAGAAAGTCATGGTGAGGTCATGAAATAGATTCTCGAGGATCTAGATGTTTTTGTCGGGCATAGAGTTGCTACTTGAGGCGACTCCTAACGTAATTTGTGCAATCTTTTTACATGGAAGTCTGATATTATGTATGTCAAAGTATTTTCATGTAGAGGATATGTCCACTCATGTGTGGGATGTATTCACCACTATAGAATTTGTCCACGAGGTTCTTATCCTAGGAAGTGTTCTAAGCGTAGGATTAAGTCTCAGGAGAAACGCCCCGCCTTACGCGTTTTACACCTTATTCTTGGTAAAAGGTTTAAGACACACTTTTTTAAAAACTAAAATACTTTAGTGAAACGATATCACTTTTTAAAGACTTTTTAAATAAAGGACCAATATCTCATTCAAAATAATCAAACGACAAATGGTATCCCAAACTTCATTGCTTCTCGTCCGAAAAAAAAACATAACATTACCGACCGACTTCCGACCAAAAGTTTATATGCTTTATTTGAAAGTTGAAAGGTGAAAAAATAAATTTCTTATATTGAATTATTTTATATTGATTATTGATTATCTACTATTGAATGATTATTGATATTTATTATTGAATTACGAAAAATGCATTTTGTATATCGCTTTTTAAATGTTAAGAAATACATTTTATATATTGATCATGGAGCATGCATATGAGAAAGATAGCTACCAAATATACGGATATGTTTTCAAAATTCAAGGTACGTATTATTTTATTATATTACTAGCCTTAGAATAATTGAAATAATAAAAAGAGGAAAAATACATTTATATGCCTAGGCTTCGCCTAGGCGTGCATAGACTCCTAGGTGATTCACCTTAAGTCTACTCTATCTAACCCTCTTTTGTAGAGTCATCCCCATACAGCTAATGAACTAGGTTGCCAATCATCTTAGGCTGAATCTATCCATAGGGGCAGAGTTAGGAGGGTTTAGAAAGTTCCATATGTCCTAGTACCATATCGTGGGCCGTACTTTAGAATCCTCGATGGCGTCAAACTCAAATTTATTAGAAGGGTTACTCCAACTAGTTATAGTAAATTTGACCTTAGTAGTTCCTCCTAGAATATCTATAATATAAGGTAAGGTGGTGAATGCATCTGCAGAGTTGTTCTTCGCCCTGGGAGAAAGTCAAATTTGAGATGATCGAATCGTGAATCTATCTCTTATGGGTAGGCATGGTAAGGTTGTATTTTATCATCCCAGATTCTCCATTTACCTAATATTTGGCCTATGACTAGTATTGAGTCTTCTTATTCTTTTATGTCATTACACTCGTAGGCGAGTTTGATAGTTGTAAGGAGTCAATGTGAATCGAGAGATATTAGAAGCATTGTGATAGTGAATACCCTTTTATTAGAGTCCTCATCTAATTAGAGTTCCCAAGTTTCTTTTTTGCCTAAGCTGAAGAGATCCTCATTAGGAAATTCTGCGTCATTTTCTTCTCCCTATTGTGATAAGGGTTATCATATGAGAAGTCCTGAAATGGGTCGTCATTTGATTGATTTATGCATGACATATGTAATTTTGAAGATGAGTCGTATGTTGAAGGACATCATGTAATGGACGAGTTTAGAAGTGATCCACACAAGATAAACACAAGACTTATCCAAGGTGGTGTATTTGAGATCACATGATACTATATTTTTCTTCCCTAGTAGATGGCACATTCCTTATGAAAACTTTTTACGTATTGGGCTAACATGAATCCACCAGTCGTGTTGGTTATGGTCATGTAAAGTATGAGAGGTTATCCTAGTTAGGGAGGTAATACATGTGTGTGAGTGAGGTAGGCTTATATTTTCTCAAATGACACTTGACATTTATAATTCCACTCCCTCGCGAGTATTTTTTGAGCATTTTATATATGGGATCACATATGCTGGTGAGGGGTTTGATGACCCGTCTTATTAGTTATATTTAACCCAAGAATCCTCTAACCTATTTATCCATTTTGGGGCGTGGCATCTCCCATATGGATTTGACCTTAATGGGATTTACTTTGATTCCATCTTTGATGATAATAAATCCAAGGACTTTCCCTTTGATGACTCCAAATACACATTTATAAGGGTTTAGCTTCATCTTGAAGAGGCGTAGTCTTTGAAAGAATTTTAGGAGTGACGAAGTGTGTCCTTCACGATTCTTGGATTTAATGAAAATGTTGTCTACATAAACTTCCACTTCCTTGTGTATTAGATCATGAAGGATGGTCGTGGTTGAACTTTGAAAGTTTGTTCTAACATTTTTAGGATCGAAGGGCATAACCTATAACAATACTTTTCCAATGGGGTGATGAATTTGGTATTTTCCTGGTGATCGAGATGTATCTTTATCTGGTTATCACCTTTGAACCCATCTAAAAAGGAGGTGACTGCATTATTGTTTTACCTATCCACCAATAAATTTAAACGTGATAGAAGGAAATCTTATTTAGGGCATGCTCTATTAAGGTCTCTAAATCTATGTGCATTCGGACTTTGCCATTAGTTTTAGGTACTTGTACAATGTCTACTAGCCATGTGAGGTACTACACTACTTGAATGAACCCTACGCTGAGTACTTTCTCCACTTCCTCCTTAACTTTTAAGGACCATACGGATATTAGTTTACGAATACTCTATTTGATAGGCATTGCATCAGGAAGAGTGGGAATCTCAAGCATAATGATAGTTGGGTCGTTTCTGGGCATGTCTGCGTAAGACAAAGCAAATAAGTCTACGAAGTTAGCGAAGAGTTTGGTCAACTCCTTTTGATCATTATCATTAAGGGATATCCTTTTTGCAGTTGATTGGGGTTTCGAGGAATGCCCACGTTTATGGTTATTGTGTTATCCTTATCGGGATACATGTGCTTATTTTGACTTTGATCATATTTTTGCTAGTGTTTTAAGTATTTTAAATTCGTAGAGTCACCATTATTAGTGGTGAGGTATAATACATCACCGGATTCATAATAATCATGTGGCCAACCCTCTTTTGTCTCTTTCCTCCTGTCTCAGGTTTTTTTCCGCTCGTGCGCGCGCACTTGGAGAAGGAGAGAAGGTCTCGTGCCCTTTTCTAGGAGAGCTTCAGCCATCGTCGATGTGGGGTGATGTAAAGAGATGGAGTCGCCAGCCTATTTTTCATAAAACATGCAAAAGAACATGTTTCCGCCTCGAGAGAGTGGCATTAAAGATAAACTAATGCTTACGAAACCAATAGTTTAGAGGTTTGGGGGCTAAGTTACGGAATGGGAAGGTGTTAGGAACCCATCGCACCCTTTCGGTCTCTCATGATATTATGGTACTATTTTCCTTAATTTCTCTGTGAATTTTGTGCATGTGCATATGTAAATGGAAATCAAAATCGTTCGAATCATATCATGGAAAAGATAGAATGAGGTCATCCAAAGGAATGTTCCTAAAATAATAATTAGAAAATATTATGTGCACGCTTATTGAGATATTAATCGTTATGATGAAACAATAATATTTGTTAGATAAAACTCAAATATGAATCACAAGTATGGCATATATGAGTAATCTATGCATAAAATAGGAAAAAGATGAAAATTGGAAAATTAAAAAATTGGACTCGAGTCTCGGGTTTTAGCTCGAAATGCCTGCGTAGCCCATAAAGGCATTAAAGTCCACATATTTTGCATGCGGCATAAGGGTGGGGGTTATCCCATAGATTCAAATGGGAGTTTATTATGTCTATGTGTGCAGAAAAGATACTTTTAGTTTTGAGAAAAAGTGGTGAATGATCCCGTTGGAATTTATAAGTGTAACCACCTTTTTCTTTGTTTTGGTTTTTTTATAGAAAATAAAGTGCGCACAATATAACTAATAAAGGATGAGATGTTAATGTGTATAATATAAAGTAAGATTTCAATTGAGAATTTATTTAACTAATTCAAATTTACGTTCAGTCTCATTCGAGCTAAAGAGTTGACTTTGGTTAAACGGAGCTCGGGAGCGCCCAGTGGCCTCCGGATCAGTTTTTTGGAGAAAACGGATTGTTCGTCTGAATGGTTATGTCATTTCGTGCACGGGTAAGACCATTGGAAAGGTGATTCATATCCCTTATAAGATTCATTGAGCTTTCTCTTTGTTGATGGAGTTGATTAGGGTCAAATTGGGGCCCAGGAGAGCCCAATGGCCTCTAGATCGGTACTCGGAGTATGACCTAGGGTTTGTAGTGAAAGGGGGAGACGCTAGGGAAATTAGGCCCCAGGAGATCCTAATGTCCTCTAGATCGATAGTCAGAGTATGACCTAAGGTTAAAGAGTGTGATGCGGGGGGGAATCGTTTGATATACGTCGAAGGTACTTGGCCAGTGGAAGGTGAGGGTCATATTTCTTAGGCTAACTGTGACCTGTTGGACCAGTACCCATAACAAAGTGACCCCCTAGTATGGCATAAAATTTTGGTCAATAGCCATGCTCTTTGGTGATGTACTGTGCAAAATGCATGATTCTTGATTAGTATATTATGGGGAAAGAAATTTCATCTGGCATGATGAGCACTAAACTAATAAGGAAGAATGTACAAATATCATGAAAAGTAAATCTAGCATGGAGCATGAAGATTACACTAAGCATGGATATGTGAGAGTGAGTGATGTGTGAGTATGCATAAGTGAGTTTGTGTTAGTGAACCTAAGCATGGATTAACAACAAGTGGTGTGTGATAAGTGTGAGTGAGCATGGATATATAAAAGTGCCCGTTGGTCCTTTAGACGAGAAATCATTAGACGGTAATGGATCATTCGTATAAATTGTAAGTCAAAATCGTGCATGGGGATGACCATTGGAAATGCTATGCTAGACAATTCGATGTTCTAAAGATCTTCGCTTGGTTCAGACTGTTGACTTTGGTTAAACGGGGCCCTAAAGTGCCTAGTGACTTCTCGGAGTAAACGGATCGTTCGTCCGTACTGTAAGGTTGATTCTCACTCGGGGTGGACCGTTGGAAAGGGTATTTATTAACCTTTGAACATTCATCCAGTCTCGTTCAAGCTGAAGAGTTGACTTTTGTCAAATGATGCACGGGAGATCCCGATGGTCGTTGGATCAATTTTTAAGGGAAAATGAACAATTCGTCCGAACGGTTATGTCGTTTCGCACATGGGGTGGACCGTTGGAAAGGGTATTTATATCCCTTCAAATATTCATTGAGCATTTTCTCTAATGATGGAGTTGATTACGATCAAATCAGGGCCCAATAGTGCCCTATGGCCTCTAGATCGATACTTGGAGTATGGTGTAGGGTTTGTAGTGAAAAAGGGAGGTGATAGGGACATAAGGAGAGACTTAGTGGGTCCTAGAATGTGGTGTTGGTAGATCCCCTAGACGAGTGAGATTGGAACAAGTTAAATCAATCGAATAGACACCAAATGATGTTTTGGAAAGAGGTCAATTCTGAGGACTAAGAAGGGGAGAGGATGATCGATTCAGAGGGTCGAGGTCAATTATGAGTACCTAACGTAATGCTGGTGATAGACAACTCATAGGGTCGAGATCAATTTCTGAGGACCTTAAGTGGGGAGCGACCAATTCTGAGTGTCGAGATCAATTTGGAGGACCTTAAGTGGGAGTGACTAATTATGAAGGTCGTTGTCAATTCAAAGGACCTTAAGTGGGAGAGATCAATTCTGACGGTCGAGGTAAATTCTGAGGACCTTGAGTGGAAGCGAGAAATTAAAGTGTAGAGGTCAATTCTTAGGACCTTAAAGTGGGAGAGATCGAGGGTCCAGGTTAATTACAAGGACCTTAAGTGGGAGCGACCAGTTCTGACGGCCGAGGTCGATTCGGATGACTTTAGGTGGGAGCGACCAATTCTGAGGGTCGAGGGAAATTTTGAGGACCTTAAGTAGGAGCGATAAATTCTGAGGGTGGAGGTTAGGACCTTAAGTGTGGGCAACGAATTCTTACAGCTGAGGTAATTCTGAGGACCTTAAGTAGGAGCAACCAATTCTGAGGGTCAAGGTCAATTCTGAGGACCTTAAGTAGGAGCGACCAATTTTGAGGGTCAAGGTCAATTCTGAGAACCTTAAGTATAAGCAAAAAAATCTAAGGGTCGATGTCAATTGTGATAACCTTAAGTAGAGAGCAACCAATTCTGATTGTTAGTGTCAAATCTGAGGGTCTTAAGTATAAAGTGACCAATTCTTAGGGTCGAGGTCAATTCTGAGGACCTTAAGCAAGGGAGACCAATTCTGAGCGTCGAGGTCAATTCTGAGGACTAAGAAGGGATGAGGATGATCGATTCAGAGGGTCGAGGTCAATTCTGAGTACCTAAGGTAATGCTGGCGATAGCCAATTCATAGGGTTGAGGTCAATTTTATGGACCTAAGGTGGTAGAGACCGATTCTAAGGGTCGAGGTCAATTCTGAGGACCTTAAATGGGGAGCGACCAATTTTGAGTGTCGAGATCAATTCGGAGGATCGTAAGTGGGAGTGACCAATTCTTTGAGTCGAGGTCAATTTAAAGGACCTTAAGTGGGAGCGATCAATTCTGAGGGTCGAGATAAATTCTGAGGACCTTGAGTGGAAACGACCAATTCTGAGGGTAGAGGTTAATTCTGAGGACCTCAAAGTGGGAGTGATCGAGGGTCGAGGTTAATTATGAGGACCTTAAGTGGGAGCGACCAATTCTGACAGACGAGGCCAATTCTGAGGACTTTAAGTGGGAGCGACCAATTCTGAGGGTCAAGGTAAATTCTGAGGACCTTAAGTAGGAGAGACCAATTCTGAGGCTCGAGGTTAGGACCTTAAGTGTAGGAAACTAATTCTTATGGCTGAGGTTAATTCTGATGACCTTAAGTAAGAGCGACCAATTCTGAGGTTCAAGGTCAATTCTGAGGACCTTAAGTAGGAGCGACCAATTCTGAGGGTCGAGGTCAATTCTGAGAACCTTAAGTAGAAGCAACCAATTCTGAGGGTCGAGGTCAATTATGAGAACCTTAAGTAGAGAGCGACCAATTCTAATGGTCGAGGTCAATTCTGAGGACCTTAAGTAGAAAGCGACCAATTCTTAGGGTCGAGGTCAATTCTGAGGACCTTAAGTAAGGGCGACCAATTCTGAGGGTTGAGGTCAATTCTGAGGACTTTTAGTAGAGAGCGACCAATTTTGAGGGGCGAAGTAAATTTTGAGAATTTTTTTTGAAAAAGTTTTATTCGGGAATTCCTGTTGGAAAATAAGTAGCTCTACTGATGTGGCACTAGATTTCTGCTGAAGATGAAGTTCTCGAGATTCCGCTGGGGAGTGGTAATGGGTGCACTGCTTTTTAAGGTTTTAAGCTCGAGATAAAAATGTGGTATTAATCCGGTTAGGGACTTGGGTAATTTAAAAAATGATTTTCTTGGTGAAGAAATGTTCCAATATTTATTGGGTAATTTTAGGAATTTTTTGAGAATTTTTTGGAATTTTCTAGCATTTTTTAGGATTTTTTGTATGAAATTTAAGGGGCTTGTCAACCGGTAGGTTGTGGGAGTTGTCGAACGATAGTGGTACAGTGTTTTAGATTGCCTTGGGAAGGGACAATGCCGATCGGCGGGTGTCAGGGGACTGACAATCGGCATACCACTTAGCCTCCTATAAAAAGGGGCGAGTTCTCTTCATTTTTTATAGCTTCCAGCTTTCTCATCTTTTGCTTCTTTCTTCTATGATCCGTTCCTGCATTCCTTCATCATATCAGTTTAGAAAATTATGGATTTTTCAAGCAGCGCGACCCATATGGCATGGTTAGGTTTTGATGATTGGGCACACTTTGAGTGGCGGTCCAAGGTTCCCTTAGCGTTGGGCAACGAGAATGCCTTTGATCTGTTTGAGCCTGCATTCTTCTGTATGAGCCTTCACACCACCGATCGTCTAGGGTGAGGAACCCTGAGGGTTATGTAAGTATTGCATGACTTTTGGTATTTTTTGCACTTTTCTTTTGCAATATTTTATTTCTTCAAATTTTGACCAAAGGTATCTCTTTGGTTTTGACAGACTGATATCCCTGTGACAAGTCTTCTCTCCCGGGGAACGACGAGATTTAGAGACGTGTGGGAGCACCTTCCAGCGATGGTGCGTTGGATGGTTTGTTCCGCTAGTTTTGGTAGTTTTGCATCTACATTGGATGAGATGTCCCACTTGATGGTTGTTCTATGTTCTCTAGGGGAGAGGTGGTGGGATACTACCCACACCATACATTTGGGTTTTGGAAAGATGACAAGGACTCCCATTGACGTACGGTAGCTATTGGGGATAGAATGTGAGGGGAGGCAGATAGAGGTGGACTGGTCCCTAAGGGTGACACCGACGGCGGTGGAGGTGGCATGGGCGATGTTGGATGGATAATCTCGGGGGACTCGATCCGTATATCAATTCTTCATGAGGCTTTGTTGAGTCGACAGATTGATGAGACCAATGGGTTGCAGGTTCGTCAGATGGCCCATTTGTTTATTCTTTTGCGGTTGGGAGGATTTTTGGTGGCATCGAGCGGCGACATCGTCCATCTATGGTTTTTTTCCATACTTGAGGGTATTTTGGAATATCCCTCTTTTTAACTGGGGTGCTTGACTTTGGCGACCCTATATTCATCTTTGGATGCTTTCAGTCGGTGCTGTTGTCTGACTTTTACTGGAGCCACGTATCTTCTGGAGGTATTTTTATTTTTGCATTTTACTTTATGTATTTTCTTTTATTTCAATTTTAAATCTTGATTGCTAACTCTTATCCTTTTGCAGATGTGGTTCTACAAGGTGATTGGGCTCAATGCCCTCTTGATTGGTTTGCATGATGAGTCGATGGGGGAATTTTGTCGGATGTATCGGTGGCAGAAGTCCAACCAACATTCGAAGCGATCTCTTTCTTTGGTTTTAGTGTGTCAGGTTTTGAATGCCCTGATGAGTGCCCAAGTTGTTTCTTCATCTCTCTTTTGAATCCTTTTCTTTATCATTTAAAGTATTGACTTTATCCTGGCAAAATGCAGGCGACCTTCTATCCCTGCTGGACGGCCATTCAGCACATGGTGGTGATCGGAGGGGATGCGCAGATGCGCCGACTACTAGCGTATGAGTTTGAATACTCCCGATATCAGGGAGAGAGAGTAGTCAGGAAAAATATTGAGGACTAAGTGGCGGTCCCACTAGCGATCCCCCGGTATATATGAGGCTGGTCCGAGAGACGTCCAAGGACGCCCGAGTGGCGGCGATGATCGGCAAGCCTTATTCTTTGTACACAGACACAGTGATAACCTATGACTACCTTGATTTTGTGATGAGCTGGCTGATGTTGTCATGTATGTACGATGTGGTGAATATTACTCCACCTCCTACGGCTTCTGGCAGGGGTACGAGTGGGGCAGTGGGGTTCCTCACATCACTGGTGGTGTTTCGATGTCTGGAGTGGCGGCGACGTTAGAGGTTTCATTTCTTCAGTTTGCTCCTCCCTCTTACAACATTAGATTTCCTAGGGTACGATCAGTGAGTATGCTACATCGCCCCAACGCGTTGGACCCGGAGGTGTTGGGGTTGACGAAGGATGTTCTATAGCCAGAAGTATAACTTTGTCCTTTGTCTTCAATTTTTTTTATTTCTTTTTTCCTTCAAATTGACTGATTTTCTCTTTTTATTTTTCTTGCAGCAATTTTGAGTGTCGACTACTTGGCTGAGGGATATTCTAGACTGGGTGGCTTCCACGAAAGCTCATATCTAGGATTCGATCTCTGATCCTTCCTATTTTGTGCCATTTGCCTCGTCCGAGCATGGATCTAGATCGGGTAGAAGAGGCTCCTCAACTCATCACTGAGGGAAGTGTGCGCATCACATGGATGGGGGATCTTAGGGATAAAAAGAAAGAAAGAGAGAGAGAAAAGAAAGAGAGAGAAATTTTGGGGGGTATCAGGCTGAGTCCCGTTGTTTTTCTTCTACTTTTTCGAAAAAAGAGATGTAATGATGGCAACACATAAATATGAAATGAATGGGGTTTTATTTATTTATCTAATCTGCATGCATTTTTAACTTTTTTTGCTGAGACCATAAAAAGGATAAGAATTACTTAAAAAGAGAATTTATTTTGAAAGAGGATGAGTTAAAAATGTAAGGAGAGAAAAATTATGAATTCTTGAGGAAAGGAATAATCCTATAGGTTGGAATGACTTCTTAGTGATATTCAACGAGAAATACTTTCCTGAAACTGTTCAAGACCAAAAATAGTCGACTTCATTAGTTTAGTTCAAGAAAATATGATGGTTAGTCAATATGAGGCAAAGTTTACTGAGTTATCTCGTTTTGCACGTCATGTAGTGATAACTGATGTTTCAAAGGCCAAGAAGTTTAAAAGTGGGTTAAGGTTGAATATTCGTAGTCGAATTTCAACTCTGAAGTTGACATCATTGTGACACCCCGTTTAATTAAATATCGGGTAACTACTCCTTTATTAAATTAATACAGAATATCAAGTTGGTTCAGTTGTAGCATCACTGTCTAAAACATTTAATTTATTACTAACCACCAAATATTTAAAAAGAGAGATGCCAAATTTTACTAATTAAATTACAATAGTCCAAGTAATTAAGTCAACAACCAATATTCGCATAAACAATCTCAAATGAATAATCAACGAAATGAAATAAACTGACTTTGGAGTAAACACTCCAATATAATACCAGAGTAAAAATAAAGTCCCGATACAAGAGTCTGAATAAATAAACCAACATATGAAATAAAACTAAAAGTCTGAGAATGCTATCTCTAAATGGAAATGGGCGACATGCCCTAACAAATGAGTAACCCTGAGTAGAATCAAGTACAAAATGTGAAGGCGTCTAATACCGAGAACCTGTAACTTCCACAGTAGCTACAGCACGTCAATTACAAGAAAAATAGATTTGAAAGGAAACGGGTCAGGGCCCGAAGTGAAAACAGTTTAAAAATATATCAAGTGTTTAAATTACAATATTAAACAACACATATAATAAACATGTTAGTTGCGTACTCTCACATGAGTTTCTCGCCTCTCAACTAATGTGCACGCCTAACGTAGACCCTTAACCCATCCTAGTTTTGTCGGTAGCTAACTAGTCTCCACCACTCCTGCGTTCTCATTCTAACATAGGGTATATACTCGCAACAGCAAAACAAAACATATTCATAACCCAACCCATATTCACATTTATTAAATTACTTATCTCAAGTGTTAATTAAATTCTCACATTCTTAGTCCATTACAATATCTTAGTTATTCACGTCTACTAAGCAACACAACAGAACAATCACAAGTATATGTATATGCACCAATATAATATCTCATATACAAATCAGGCACCCCACAAGGATAGAACCTACGATGCCCTAATACTCCACTATCGAATCCCGATACATCACGTACGTGAGGATCACAAGTTCCGAATCACTCAGGAACCGTTTCAATAAAAATCACACATAGTGGAGGCGAACATAGTTCACATACCCATGGGTCACGCATATACCTACGCTCCCAAGGTCAGCAGACTTATCCATTCAGTGATAAGCCCTTCCAAGTCCTATGTTCTGAGGTATCAATCTAAAATCCCCCCCCCCCGAAGGTCACATCGAGACCAGACTATCCTCTTACGAACGACCTCCCGTGATAGCAAGTATGGTAGGTATGTTATACACATAATAATCCATATACTAGAAAATCACACAACCATTATATATAAAATTTCAATATAGGTATACTCCTCCCCTATATATTAAGTCTCACCCACAATATTTACGTTCCGGATATTCTACATAATATTTATTCAACGCGACAAGTCTCGTCATACGGATTCGGGTACCTATACCTATCCCAAGTGAATACTAGGTCTCCCATTTGTTCCTAAGGTTATCTCAGCAAATATAAAATCTCTATGTTAGTGTTCATACCCTTACATTATCTTTCATTACACTTTCAGTCCCAAATTGAAAGATTTCAAACCGTCCTCACTCGATAACCGCTCATAATTATAACGTTCAATCCCATAAGTTATAACATTTTTTGGGCAATAACTAAGACCCTACTGCCTTAACTATGTCCCACAATATTATATTAATCACCCTAAGAATCAATATCGGCTTTGGAATTTTCATTAAACCTTAAATGGAAAAAATTGCCAAAAAACTAACGAGGTCGATCGATCGAAGAAAATAATTGATCGACATTCTTGGATCGATCGATCGATCAAGAAGGTTTTTGCCTAGATTTCTCTTAGACAGTTACGGGTTTTACACCCCAAATCCTCCCTTATAATGTCCCAATCTCCCAAGAAAGTTTACTAATCATTAAGCCAACATATATACACAAGTTCTAACATTAAAGAATCATTAAACTATAATATAACATCGTTTTCTTAGATCAAAAGTCATCAATTTCACTACAACCCTAATTCTTCACTACTTCTTCCATAATCATCATAAACCTCAATTAAATTTCCTGATTCTTAACCCTTAATTTATAATTTCGTTCATCAAACATTTCCAGAAGCACCACTACATGCAAACCTAACCCAAATCAATTATTAAGTCTCCAATTTCGTGTTTTTGCCATTATTCATAAATTGACATCAAGCCTAAACTGTCATGTAAAGTATATGCCATAAATTATTGCAAGATAAGTCACTTGCCTGAAATAGAGATTCCAATCCAATGAAGTAGACGGTATGGGGATGATCCTTGCTTTCTGATCTATCCGGTAGTGGTTATGGCCATGAAAAAACCTTAGAACTTCTCCTCTGTTCTTCTCTAACTTCCATGATGTTTTTTGGTTGTGAAAACCCTAAGGGACTCAAGTGTTGGATTATAATTTAAGTCTAAAATTCGTGGGTCATATTTCCTCAAAAAGTCAAAATGAGTAAAAATACCCTCCCACGCTGTCGGTTAGGTCTAAAATGCCCCGGGACCCAAACTAAACTCTCGGCTAGTGTTTTCTGACTATCTCGACCCTTCCGGACATGTTAGCGCACTCAAAATGATCATATGAATGACATAAAAATAATTTATTTTTAAATTCATTAAATCGGGTCCTGACACGACTGACACGCGCATCCCAACTTAATTTTCGAAACTGTCGCACTTTCAACTCACGACAATTTTAATAAATTCAATAATCATTTATTACCATAATCACTCAGCAATATTCAACATTATCATCATATTTAAATACTAACTCTTGTCTCGCAAGTTATTTAAATTCGAATTAATTTCCAATTAATTATCCCAAATTAATTTAATTAATCCCATAATTAAAAGCAATTTCATTTAATAAATCTCATAATTAAAAGCCATAAAATTACGAGGTATTACATACTTCCCCCCTAATAACGGAATTTCATCCCAAAATTCGAAAAGTAGGCATTTCTGAAAAATTTAGGTATCCTCCAGTACCCAAAACAAAATATAAAGAAAGGCTCAATCACTACAGCCCTCGCTTCACAACAAGCTTGTCGAACACTCTTGACACTTTATCAGTTATAAGGTTACACTTCAATAAATGCACCTCACGTTGTGATCTTACTAAACAACATTGGAATAAGAATTTCCTATACATCATTGGCCGCATTATCTCAATATTATTGTGGGTTCGCACCTCACTTCGTATCAACTCTCGCATTTTTATTTAAACACAAAACTCCCCTCCTGGGAGCAACCATAAAACATCAGACTACTCTTGTCCGTTCTTTGAAACTTTGTTCCCAGCGTTATGACTTTTACACAAGGGAAAGCCACTTCAGACGGTTGGTGGTTAACCCATTATAATCATCGGACTATAACTATTGACTGGTCCAAAACTCTGATAATCCGCTCACATCTAAGCATTCAGAGAAAGGATAGTAAGATTTATCCACACAAAGCCTCAGTAAGCACCTTATCCACTATAAATAGGTACGGGTGCTTTCACAAAACTCTACCATGAGGTAATATCCTCTCCCTATTACCATATTGTACTTCACTTATCTATGCTCGTTGTGGAAATGAAATGATCGCAATGAGTACAAAATTACTTTCATACAGTTCCACCAGTCTTCAATCACCTTGCGCCTATTCCTCGGGCTTTAGGTGATACAACTTTCTCAAAACAAAACTTTTCCCACTAGGTCCTTCTACCCCATATTGAAGGTGGGTTTCAGGTACCTCATCCTAGTTCGGATTAATACTTGCTAAGGTCGCGTACTGACGCGGTCACTATCTAATAGTGTAAATCACCCAAGGATATAATAATTTCTTTCCTTTTTTGAAAACCCGTTCTACACATTTGAAGTAACTCGTTACTTATGTATAAGTTGGTAACCCCTCAAAGAAGTTTACCAAATTGACTCTTCCATCACTCGAATCGTCGGCTTGATATAAAAATTATCTAGCTGATCATCTTACTCCAACTGATCTACTACTTACTATACCCCTTTCAATACCGACTTTCACTTATAATTTTTCCCGTTAAGTGATACTTAATAACCCTCTTCTTCCCTCGGTGTATACCAAAAGTTCTGACCCGTGCACTTTTCACCACATTGTGCACATCTGGACTCTTTATACCTTATTAACATCCTCACTCTATTTACGCGTAAGCCACCCTCAACATTCGATTAGGTGGAACTCCGCCCCAAACTGTCCATAATAGTTAAATATTTGTCTTCTCAAGGGATACCCCCTTTTTAAATGGCTTCCCACTGCCCTTCAACCACCAATTTCGGATGTGCTATTCCGATCGCGCATGAGTATAATTATTATCATCCTTACCTTACGACGCTTAATCCATTCTACCTCTACTATTTCGTAATATCAATCTCACAAGTATAAATCTTACTCTCTTTATGTCTCTTTTTCCGGCGATTATCACATTAGCAAACCAGGGTGTCTACTCCCCTTATAACCCATGCATACGGGTTTAAACATCACATATGCTTGATAAGTACTCCAAACTCTTTATTGTCCCTGCATTTGCAACGTGGCTATACCACTTGGTTGTCTCAATCAACCCCTAATTTGAAATTCTAAATCCTCCTAACATCATTTCATCCTTCAACCCGTCAAAATAAAACAAAATTACTAGTACTTCCTCACTAACAATTGGCTCTACTGGCCTTATATCGTAATTTACCCCTTAAACTTCCAGTTATAACTATATACTTCCATAACGATCGAGGTACCCAAATCATGGACGAATGGCCAAATATATCTTTACTACCAACCTTACGCTAACTTTCATGCGTGGGATGTCTCGCAAAGCGAAATCCAAACAAGAAACCCTCCCGATACACTACTTCCTAGAATTGTCGGTCATCGGAATCCGTTATACCTTCAGTCCATAGCATGTACCCCTATATTCCCGTCTCTTGACAACAAAGTTACATCTCTTCTCACAATTACACTTAAACAAGTAACTTCTTTCGAAAGACACTGTCTCTTAACATTAATGGTAATCACATTCTATACACATCATGCAAATATAATTGGGGCTCTTAAAATCCCATTCCCAGGCATACAACTATGAGTATTAACTTCCACGTCTCTAAAGGGTGATAGAATAATGCACTATTCTTATTACCACATCCTGAACGTTAATTATAATAACCCGCTAAATCTTTTCGCTGAACAGTAAACCAAATACACTTCGATTAATATCAATAAAGTCCCTTCACATACCGGGAACAAATATCCGAGACCATTATACTTTTCTAAGTCTCAGCAATACATATATACATATATACATATATATAAATATATAAGCACGAGCTCGACCCTCTAGCAGATGGGGCCTCGCCAAAACAAAACATTTTACCCCAAGGTAGTAACCCCGATGGACTTGCAATAACCGCACACAATCGGTTTAAGCATATTATATAACCATAATTAGGATAATATCATCCTCGTATAGCACAGCACTAAAACGAGAAATTTTTGTAATAAGGTATATACCACTATTGATCCACCCATTCATCCTCCACGGATAATAATAAAGGTAACCCCACTATACCAAGGAAAATATTCGCATAAATAATAAAATTATCGGTATACGCACTAGACTCGATTCTCAAGCGAAAATAGCAATAATAATAAATGTAGCAACGCGTTCATGCCATATATAACACGCATCATCATCTGAGGTTATAACTCATACTTCTATCTTGCTAATCACTCTGGCTGCTCAAATGGTTCCGAGACTTAACACACCTGTCTGTACCAAAACAAAAATTTCAATAACCATTGCCCTTGCTAGGCACCATACCCTTATCCCTATACTTTCTTCGGGAAAAATTTTAACGCACGGGTTTCACTACCCAAAAAATATCTCTACTCATACTCCACTTTTCTTCGGTCACACTGACCATGTTAGGGTTGTCCTTCTTTCGGACGTTAGTATTCTCGACTCTGATGACTACCTCTGTTGCTCCCTTAGCTTTGACGGCACTAAGGAACATTCTACTGGCTTTAACAACTCTTACTGAAATCACCATCGCTCGGTAACAATTTAGCTATCTGAATCATTTAAATGGGTCCCCTGATGGGTCTCTCCCTTGTGGTTCTTCACCAACACCATTTCCCCCTGTCTTGTTCTATCTAAATTCTTCGGTTCTTGTAGATCCCCACATAAGGAAGTGTTTACCTTCATTTTAACAAAACATGACATTGTTACCATCTGCATTGACCGTCCAAGCAGAATTCGCCAGAAGTACTAACAATTCTTCTTGTAAGTTAATTTTCCCCTTTGATGTCCTCTTCTCCATTGCACCTACTTCATCTGGTGTAAGGTTTGCTAATTAATTAAATTTCTTTTCACAAAGTGACTTCTGTCCGAGCCTCTTGTGTGAGTTCAGAACAACGTTCGTATCTTATCTTGAACATCTGATGAAGGAACTTATGGCCAAGCCATACGTATGCTCCTTCTTTTGACAAAACATTCCACTTCTAAGTGTGGTGGTTGCCACTCACCATTGTAACTCTGCTCTTACGAGCCAAGAAATTTTTTTCCCTAAATTTCCACTCCCAATTTGCCATACTCTGACATATTCCCAAACCTTTGGATATTTTACCTTTGTTGGCTAACACACGCCATCTCCGTATTTCTAGTATTTTCACTGCTGGTTCTCTTCAATATTTCGTCTGACTTCTCCCATTCCAACCTTGCTGGGTGAGTCTAATTTGACCCCACTTTTTACTATAGTGGTTCCTGAAAGTCATATGTTGTGCCTTAGTCATCTTTACCGTTCTGGCCTTCCGTTCCATAATAGGGGTAACCTTAACTACGGTCATCATTATTGAGTATACCTTATAACCTCAACTGAGCTTTGCCTCCTGTTGTCCGCCCAACTGTCATCGCCTGACATACTGCATCGTTCGGCGCACAAACACAGCCGAATGCAAATAAGATTCACTATCATATACATTATAGAAGGAGAAAGAAACCTCACCAAAGAAATCAACAATCCTAAACAAAGGGCTCTATATCAAATAAAGCTACGCCGGAAGCATAATAAGCCGCACAAATCCTAATGGACACTAGAACCTGATGCTCTGATACGACCTGTGACACCCCGTCTAATTAAATACCGGGTAACTAATCCTTTATTAAATTAATACAGAATATCAAGTTGGTTCAGTCGTAGCATCACTGTCGAAAACATTTAATTTATTACTAGCCACCTAATATTTAAAACGAGAGATGCCAAATTTTACTAATTAAATTAACATAGTCCAAGTAATTAAGTCAATAACAATTATTCGCATAAACAATCTCAAATGAATAATCAACGAAATGAAATAAACTGAGTCTGGAGAAAACACTCCAATATAATATCAGAGTAAAAATAAAGTCCCGATACAAGAGTCTGAATAAATAAAACAATATCTGAAATAAAACTAAAAGTCTGAGAATGCTATCTCTAAATGGAAATGGGTGGCATGCCCTAAGAGATGAGTAACCCTGAGTAGAATCAAGTACAAAAGGTGAAGGCGTCTAATACCAAGAACCTGTAACTTCCATAGCAGCTACAGCACGTCAATAATATAATGGAACTCCTATGCTTGGCGTCCCTGTGGTTGGGTACCAAAAAGGTTTTACAAGAAAAATAGATTTGAAAACAAACGGGTCAGGGCCCGAGGTGCAAACAGTTTAAAAATATAGAAAGTGTTTAAATTACAATATTAAACAACACATATAACTCTCACATGAGTTTCTCGCCTCTCAACAAATGTGCACGCCTAACATAGACCCTTAACCCATCCTAGTTATGCCGCTAGCTAACTAGTCTGCACCACTCTTGCGTTCTCATTCTAACATAGGGTATCTACTCATAACACCCAAACAAAACATATTCATAACCCATATTCACGTTCATTAAATTACTTATCACAAGTGTTAATTAAATTCTCACATTCTTAGTCCATTACAATATCTTAGTTATTCACGTCTACTAAGCAACACAACAGAACTATCACAAGTATATGTATATGCATCAATATAATATCTCATTTACAAATCAGGCACCCCACAAGGATAGAACCTACAGGGACCTCATACTCTGCTATCGAATCCCGGCACATCACGTACGTGAGGATCACAAGTTCTGAATCACTCAGGAACCGTTTCAATAAAAATCACACATAGTGGAGGCGAACATAGTTCACATACCCATGGGTCACGCACATACCTACGCTAACAAGGTCAGCAGACTTATACATTCAGCGATAATCCGTTCCAAATACTATGTTCTGAGGTATCAATCTAAAGTCCCCCCAAAGGTCACATTGAGACCAGACTATCCTCTTACGAACGACCTCCGTGATAGCAAGTATGGTAGGTATGCTATACACATAATAATCCATATACTAGAAAATCACACAACCATTATATATACAATTTCAATATAGGTATACTCCTCCCCTATATATTAAGTCTCACCCATAATATTTACGTTCCGGATATTCTACGTAATATTTATATAACGCGACAAGTCTCGTCATACCAATTCGGGTACCTATACCTATCCCAAGTGAATACTAGGTCTCCCATTTATTCCTAAGGTTATCTCAGCAAATATAAAATCTCTATGTTAGTCTTCATACCCTTACATTATCTTTCATTACACTTTCAGTCCCAAATTGAAAGATTTCAAACCGTCCTCACTCGATACCGCTCATAATTATAACGTTCAATCCCATAAGTTATAACATTTTTCGGGCAATAACTAAGACCCTACTGACCTTAACTAAGTCCCACAATATTATATTAATCACCCTAAGAATCAATATCGTCTTTGGAATTTTCATTAAACCTTAAATGGAAAAAATTGCCAAAAATATGAAGAGGTCGATCGATCGAAGAAAATGATCGATCGATCGATCATCGATCGATCGATCATCGATCGATCGACATTCTTGGATTGATCGATCGATCAAGCAGGTTTTTTCCCAGATTTCTCTTAAACAGTTACGGGTTTTACCATTTTTACACCCAAAATCCTCCATTACAACGTCCCAATATCCCAAGAAAGTTTACTAATCATTAAGCCAACATATATACACAAGTTCTAACGTTCAAGAATCATTAAACTATAATATAACATCGTTTTCTTGGATCAAAGGTCATCAATTTCACTACAACCCTAATTCTTCACTACTTCTTCGATAATCATCATAATCCTCAATTAAATTTCATGATTCTTAACCCTTAATTTATAATTTCATTCATCAAACATTTCCAGAAGCAACACTACATGCAAACCTACCCCAAATCAATTATTAAGTCTCCAATTTCATGTTTTTGCCATTTTTCATAAATTGACATCAGACCTAAACTATCATGTAAAGTATATGCCATAAATTATTGCAATATAAATCACTTGCCTAAAATAGAGATTCTGTTCCAATGAAGTAGACGGTATGGGGATGATCCTTGCTTTCCGATCTATCCGGTGGTGGTGACGGGAGTGCAAAAGCCTCTAAGTGGTGGTTATGGCCATGGAAAACCCTTGGAACTTCTCCTCTCTTCTTCTCTAACTGCCATGATACTTTTTGGTTGTGAAAATCCTAAGGGACTCAAGTGTTGGCTTATAATTTAAGTCTAAAATTCGTGGGTCATGTTTCCTTAAAAAGTCAAAATTACTAAAATACCCTCCCGGGCTGTCGGTAAGGCCTAAAATGCCCTGGGACCCAAACTAAACCCCCGACTAGTGTTTTCTGACTATCTCGACCCTTCTGGACATGTTAGTGCACTCAAAATGATCATACAGATGACATAAAAATAATTTACATTTAAATTCATTAAATCGGGTCCTGACACGACTGACACACGCGTCTCAACTTAATTTCTGAAATCGTCGTACTTTTAACTCACGACAATTTTAATAAATTCAATAATCACATATTACCATAATCACTCAGTAATATTCAACATTATCATCATATTTAAATACTAACTCTCGTCTCGCTAGTTATTTAAATCTGAATTAATTTCTAATTAATTATCCCAAATTAATTTAATTTATCCCATAATTAAAATTAATTTCATTTAATAAATCTCATAATTAAAAGCCATAAAATTACGGGGTATTACAATCATATACAAACGTGGTGACTAGAGAAAAGATAGCTGAGAAGGACAGTGAAGAATATAATCAGATTAGAAAAGGGAAGAGGAAGTTTGTGGAACAAAGAGGAAGGAACCCCAATAATAAACCCTTTAGGACTATACCCAATACAGGGCAACCTTTTGTGAACAAACCCTTTAATGTTGATAGATGCCAACGATGTGGTAATATTCATAGAGGGCAACCATGTTACCTGGAAAGAGGAAATTTCTTTGGGTGTGGCCAAAAGGGACATAAAATGAGAGATTGCCCTAACAAAGGGAAGGTGCCAACAAAGAATTTTAATGACAATAACGATCATGGCCGACAAGGTAGAATTTTTAATCTTTCTGATGCAAATTCTTCTATTGCAGTAGTGTCAGGTACACTTTCTATATGTGCAAAACCTTTTCAAGTTTTAATAGATCTTGGTTCTACCCATTCATTTGTGTCTTTACTTCTGTTAATCGCTTTCCTAATATTCCTGAACCCTTGAATCATAACATACACGTTTCTACTCCTTCTGATGATTTATTGATGGGTACATTAGTGTATAAGTCTTGCCCTATAGATGTCAATAGTCATAAACTATTTGTCGACTTGATAGTTTTAGACATAAGAGATTTTGAAGTCATTTTGGGGATGGATTGGTTAGCATCATATCATGCTAATGTAGATTGTTTTGAGAAGAGAGTTACTTTCCAAATTCCTAACCAACCAAAATTCAGTTTTGAAGGAACTGGCATCCTATCTCCCATGTGTATTATCTTTGCAATGCAAGCCTATAGTTTTATTAGGAAGGGATGTCAAGGATTTCTTTCAAGTATTATTGATTTGCAAATAAAAGAGTCTAGTTTAGAAGAGATACCTATAGCTAAACATTTTTTAGATGTTTTTTCGAATGATTTACCGAGTTTACCTCCTAGTAGAGAAATAGAGTTTATGATTGACCTTATTCCGGGAGCTAAACCAATCTCAAAATCACCTTATTGCATAGCACCTTTATAATTAAGGGAATTAAAAGTTCAATTACAAGATCTGTTAGCCAAGGGTTTTATTAGACCAAGTATATCCCCTTGGGGTGCTCCAGTGTTATTTGTTAAAAAGAAGGATGGGACGATGAGGTTATGTATAGATTATCGTGAACTGAATAATGTAACCATTAAGAATAAATACCCCCTACCTCGTATAGATGATTTGTTTGACCAACTACAATGTGCGCAAGTATTTTCTAAGATTGACCTTATGTTAGGATATCATCAATTGAAGATTAAGGAAGATGATATTTCAAAATCAGCTTTTAGTGCTAGATATGGTCACTATGAATTTCTTGTGAGGCTATTTGAACTTACTAATGCACCAACCGTTTTTATGGATATGATGAATAGAGTGTTTAGGAAATATTTGGATCAATGTGTGGTTATTTTCATTAATGACATCCTTATTTATTCTAAGAGTATTGAAGAACACGAGAAGAATTTAGAGATAGTATTACAAATCCTTAGGAAGGAGAAGTTATATGCAAAATTAAAGAAGTGTGAGTTTTTGTTGCCTAGCTTTTCTTTTCTTAGACATGTCATTTCCAAGTAGGGAGTGTCGATTGACCCTCAAAAGATCGAGGCTATACTAGATTGGCCTAGACCAACTAATGTAACACAGATTCGTAGTTTCCTTGGATTAGCAGGTTATTATCGAAGATTTGTTGAAGGATTTTCTAGCATTGTCAAACCTCTATTTAGGTTAACACAAAAGAAGGTAAAATATGAATGGTCTGAGGAAGTTGAGAATAGTTTTCAAGAACTTAAGAATCGATTAGTAATTGTCCCAATTTTGACTATTCCTTCAGGGACAGGAGGATTGGTAATTTATAGTGATGCTTCAAAAAATGATTTGGGATGTGTGCTGATACAAAATGGAAAAGTGGTAGCTTATGCCTCGAGACAATTAAAACCACGTGAATAGAATTATCTAACCCATGACTTAGAATTAGCTGCTGTAATTTTTTCTCTTAAGATTTGGAGACACTATTTATATGGTGAGACTTATGAGATTTATACCGATCATAAGAGTTTGAAATATATATTTACTCAGAAATAATTGAACATTAGATAAAGGAAGTGGTTAGAATTGACGAAGGATTACGATTTAAATATTCACTATCACCCGGGGAAAGCTAATGTAGTAGCTGGCGCTTTAAGTAGAAAGTCTATACCAAATTTAGCATGTCTTATTACCATCCAAGAAGCTCTATTGAAAGATTTGAGAAGTATGGAAATAGATTTACATATTTATAGCAAAGGAGGAATAATCGCAACCTTACAAGTACAACCCACGTTGATGGAAATAATCAAAATTGCACAAGTAAATGACCCACAACTGAAGAAGATCAGAGAAGAGGTTATTGAAGGGAAGAGAATTGAATTTGTGATACGAGATTATATATTGAGGTTTGGAAATAGAGTGTGTGTTCCACGTGATGCCTAACTAAAGAGGCAAATTTTGGAGGAAACTCATTGCTCGAGATTTATGTTTCATCCTGGAAATACCAAGATGTATAGAGATCTTCAAGAAGTGCTTTGGTGGAATAATATGAAAAGGGAGATAGCAGAATTTGTATCTCACTATTTAGTTTGTCAACAAGTAAAAGCTAAACATCAGAAACCATCAGGATTATTACAACCTCTACCTATCCTTGAATGGAAATGGGAACATATTACCATAGATTTTGTGATAGGTTTACCAAGGAGTTCAAATAGTAATGATTCTATTTAGGTAATTATTGATAGGTTAATTAAATATGCTCATTTTCTTGCCATTAAGATTACCCATTCATTAGAAAAGTTAGCCAAGTTGTATGTGTGGGAAATTATTAGGCTTCATGGAACCCCAATTTCAGTTATTTCTAATCGTGACCCTAGATTAGTTTCTCGCTTTTAAAAAAGTCTATAAGCAGCCATGGGAACAAAATTGAATTTTAGCACTGCCTTTCATCCTCAAACAGATGGACAATCTGAGAGAACCATTCAGGCCTTAGAGGATATGCTTGGGGCCTATGTACTTAATTTGAAGGGGAATTGGGATGATCATTTACCATTAATAGAGTTTGCCTATAATAATAGTCATCAAGCAAGTATTCAAATGGCTCCATATGAAGCACAATATGGTAGAATGTGTCGTTCTCCCACATGTTGGGTAGAAGTTAGAGAAAGAAATTGTTGGGACCAGAATTGATTCAGATCATAACAGATAAAGTGAAATTGATACAAGACCGATTTCGAATCGCTCAAAGCCGTCAAAAGAATTATTTTGGCAATTGACACCAACAGTTAGAATTCCAAAGAGGAGATTATGTGTTCTTGCGAGTATCGACTTCAAAGGGAGTAATACGATTCAAAAAAAAAGGAAAGTTGAGCCCAAGATACATAGGACCTTTTGAAATCCTTGAAAAGATAGGAGCTGTTGCATATAAAATAGCCTTGACACCTGAACTCTCTAGTGTACATAATGTGTTTCACGTATCAATGATAAAGAAATATGTCCCAGATCCAAAACATATCTTAAGTCACGAGCCTCTTCAAGTTAGGGAAGATTTGTCATACATTGACCATCTAGTGGAAATCTTGGACCATTAAGATCAAATATTACGAACTAAGGTTATTCCACTAGTCAAAGTATTACGGGGAATCATTCTGTTGAAGAAGCAACATGGGATAGGGAAGATGAAATAAATGAGCGATATCCATACCTTTTTGTAAACTAATGTAAGTAAAGTTTGGGGACCAAACTTTTTATAAGGAGGGTAGGATGTAATGACCCCATTTTTGTATGCCAATATATATAATCATTTCTACAATTGCGTCTTACTTACTATTTGAAAATGTTATAATATTACCAATGTGATATTCTGGATTCTTAATATGACAAATCCCATTTTTAAATTTGAAAAATCAACTGTAAAATGGGTCAAATTGAAGTTTTATGGCACATCCTAAGTTAAGTGATAATTTTTGGGGTAGAAAATGTAATTTTTTGAAACTTTAAGGATTTGATTTTAATTAAGAAAGTTTTAGGCACCAAAATGAAAATAAAAAAGGACCTTTTTACAAATAAAATATTTTTAGGGACCTCTAAGAAATATTGAAAATATATGGTGTGAAATTACTAAAATGCCCTTCAGGTGTAAAATGACCCTTATACCCTTAATACCTTTCCACCTCGTGCTCGACACCTCGTGCTTGGTTTTAACAGCTCCATCGTACACATGTCGTCATTAGAGGAGAAGCCAAAACATGTGTCATCATTAGAGGAGCAGCTAAAACACGTGTCGCAGTCCAGTGAAATAAGACTGCAAGACGCCTCCGTTACGCGACACATCAATGCTGACTAGCCATTGTAAAAGCTTGGTCAGCGTGGACACGTGTCAACGCCGTGATATCTTTGGAAAACTATAAATAGGGACTTTGGGATCATCTGAAACTCACACCAAATTCCTTGAGAATTATAGAGAGAAGTAGTGAGAGAAAGCGTGGAAACGTGTAAGAATAAGTTCTTAGGGATATTCATCTTAAGGTAGTCTTAATGTTATAATGCATCTTTATAATTTTAATTTACTATTTTATAGCTTTACTTAGTAGTTATGCTGGTAAAATACACTAAAGGATTCACTAATCAAAACTTAAAATTTAGAAGAAATCCAAGTTGATTTTATTTTCAATATATGTAAACTTGTTTGAAATTATACACTTTTAAAAAATGATTATTTTTAAAGAAATTGCTCATTATTATGGAATCCCATTTAAGTAATTCCAAAGTCAGACCCGATGAAGTTCTGTCTAGATGATATGGTATTTAAGTAGTGCCCTTGTGACCCTCTATCTCTACTGGGAATAAATTCAAAAATGTTCTGTCTAGATGAGATGGTATTTAAGTGGTGCCCCTGTGACCCTCCATCTTTACTAGGAATCGACTGATTAGGAAGAACTGTGAATGAATATTAAAAATTGAGAAATGGTTTTAGTAACCTTTTTCAGCAAGTTATTTTAGGATTAAAACACAATATTTAGAATTGGGCTTTATTTAGAATACATAATTAAACCTTTATTGTATTTATTAGATATACGTGTGATCCAAGACTCAATATTTATATTTTCAAGCCTCTATTTTAGGTGAGTACTCTATGTCATTTCTTGCACATTTAAATTATATGATATTATGCAAACTATGTATTTTGTGAAATTCTTTTATTCTCAAAATGCATCTGATACCAATGATTGATTCATTTGTGATATGTTTATATCTCTCCATAGAGACATACTGATTGAAATGAGATTGAATATTGGAAATAATATTCGTCCTAAAGGACCTCTTTACTGACTGACCTTCCCAGCTGGGTTATCGCTGGTGTGCCCTAAATAAGGCATTGTGACGAACTAGTTCGATTGACCCTCAACTACCGAGGAATAATACGGTAGAAGAATACGGTATTAAAGTGTACTTGGCCATCAAAATGATATGATTGAAAGAAAAAGATATCACATTTGATTTATTGCATTCGTCTTATTCTGAGCTATCCAATTGTGATATGTATACTTTCATTTTAAAATATATATCTATTTACTGCAAGTTCCTATCCATTTAGGTATATGCCTTCTCTTTTGACTTGAATAGGTATCTATTTTCTCAAAACCCTGGAATGTCTGGAGATTGAACCTCATTCGGCTTTTAGATGATGTTGTATAAATAACCATTTTTCAGGAAACGTTTAGGCTCACAGACGGAACGGAAAAGGACTATATTGAACATTTAGCTTTTAGAGCTCTTTTTGTAAAATGTTTATTTAGAGCATGTCTGGCTCTCTTGTAATAAGTTTTAAATTTTTCTCTTAAGTTTGTAACTCGTTGTTACTTTTAATATATATGAAGTTTCCTTTAGAAAGCCCTGATGACGTAATTCCTTTACTTTCAGTATTTTACGATTTATAACCATGTGATCATATTTCCATTGTATTTGTTTAAGGAAACAATTAACTCAGAATATTTGTTGCATGGGTGGCATGTCAAGACACTCGTTCCCTACTACTAATTTTGGGATAAGGTCATGACAATTATGCTTCGAGCGTAACTTTCTTTGATATAGAGCCCTATGTTTAGGATTATTGATTTCTTTTGTGAGATTTCATCCTTCTACTATAATGTATATGATAGTGAATCTTAATTGCATTCGGGTGTGTTCGTGTGTCAAATAATGCAGTATGTCAGGCGAGGGCAGTTGGGCGGACAGCAGGAGGCAAAGCTCAGTTAAGATTATAGGGTATATTCAAGAATGATGACCATAATTAAGGTCACCTCTATTATGGCACGGAAGGCCAGGACGATAAAGACGGCTAAGGCATAACACATGACTTTCAGGTTCTGCTATAGTAGAAAGTGGAGTCAAATTGGACTCACCCTGCAAGGTTGGATTAGGAGAGAGTTAGACGAAACATTGAAGAGAACCAACAGTGGAAATTCTAGAAATGCAGAAATGGCGTGTGTTAGCCAGCGAAGGTAAAATATCCAAAGGCTTGGGCATATGTCGGAGTATGGCCAACTAGGAGTGAAAATTTAGGGTAATATTTTTCTTGGAGAGTTACAATGGTGAGAGGTAACCACCACACATAGAAGTGGAATGTTCTCTCAAGAAAAGGCGCATGGGTATGGTTTGACCACAAGTTCCTTCATAAGATTTCAGGATAAGTTGCGAACATTCTGAACTCACACAAAGGTGTCGGACAGAGGACACTTTGTGAAAAAAAATTAATCAATTAGCAAACCTTGCACCGGATTAAGTAAGTGCGATGGAGAAGAGGACTTTAAAGGGGAAAATTAACTTTCAAGAAGAATTGCTAGAACTTCTGCGGAATTCTGCTTGGACGGTCAATGCAGATGGTAACAATGTCGCATTTTATCAATATGAATGGTAACACTTCCTTGTGCCGGGAGCTACAAGAATCGAAGAATTTAGTCAGAGAGTAAGAGTGGGGGAAACGATGTTGGTGAAGCACCATGTGACACCCCAACTAATTAAATATCGGGTAGCTACTCCTTTATTAAATTAATACAAAATGTCAAGTTGGTTCAGTTCATAGCATCACTGTCGAAAAACGTTTTAACAATTACTAGCCACCTAATATATAAAAAGTGAGATGTCAATTTTAATTAAATTCGATTTACATACAACCAATATAAATTATGAAATGCTAATATAACAACCACAACATAGTCCCAATAGAATGATCATGGAATAATAATAAATCTGGAGGAATACTCCTCTACATAATCCACATACTGAATACAACCAAATACAAAGTTTGAATCATTAATTAATTACAACCCAAAATCTGAAATAAAAACTGAGTAAGTAAGATGTTTCTAAAGAGAAGGGGCGACATGCCCTACAGATGAGAAAATCTGAAAATAGAGTCAAGATAGAAAGTGGAGGCATCTACTACCGAGGTCCTGTAACTTCCACAGCAGCTACAGCACGTCACTGGAATGGAACTCCTATGCTTGGTGTCCTTGTGGCTGGGCACCTAAAAAGGTTTTACAAGAAAATAGATTTGAAAGCAAACGGGTCAGAGCCCGATTGTGAAAACAGTTTAAAATACAGCAAGTGTTTAATACCATTAAACAGTGAATATAAAATACATAATAGTGAGTGCACTCACATGAGTTCCTCACCTCTCAACTAATTGTGCACTCCTATCGTACCCGTACCCGTTCTAGTTATTACCATCTCTAACTAGTCAAATGCGCCATCTAACATTACTATACGATTCACGATTCAATTTTCGACATCTTAATTTAAACAGAGAGTTTTACTTTTCTTTTTAGTTCTCAAAATTAGTAATACTAATCACTAGGGATTTTCCATTTTTAACTCTACTAAAATATTGCTAATATTGACACTTGCATTTATATATGACAGTTCATTTCAATTATCAGTATATTATTCTCATCATAAATATACAATGCTCGCACCCCGAGGCTAAGCTGCGGTACACACATACTCTGCTATCAAATTCCGGTACATCACGTACATAAGGACCACGTATTCCGAATCTCTCAGGAATCGTTTCGACAAGTAACAAACACACATAACGGAGGCAAACATAGTTCACATCACATGGGTCACGCACATACCTACGCTCCCATGATCAACAGACTTATTAACTTCTCAATAAGTCCTTCTCTGACTTATGTCCTCGAGGTACCAATCTAAATCCCCCCGTAGTCACACAAAGATTAGATGGCCCTGATCGAACGTCGACCTCCCGTGATAGCAAGTATGGTAGGTATGTTATACACAAATGACTACATATACCAAGCATTCAGACATATTAAATATCCCATAATATTAATAGAGGTATGTTTCTCGTCCTTATACCGTTATTTAATGTTGTATGTTTACAAGTCCCCGATTAATATACATTAAAGTTGTCAACTCTTCTCACGTCATAATTTTCGGTACTCGTTTCCTAATCCATAAATGTCATCTGGTTTACTACAGAATTCTAAGTTTTACTCCTTAACGTACTCCACTCTCACAACTATACCCACTAGTCAATAAGGTAAGGATTGTACTCAATTAAATAAGTCTACGGAAAGTTTGAAATAAAATCAGGCCTAAAAAGGCCATTCTGTCAACTCGTTAGAAACCTCGTTCGAACGAGTGTCGTTCGAACGAATGGCTTCGAACGAACTACCAACTCGTTAGAAGGGATACTGTCATCTCGTTTGAAACTCAATCGAACGAGGTCGTTTGAATGACTTGGGCAGGTCTTCTAACGAGATGGTAGACTACGCCCAGAAATCTCCCAATTCATTTTTTCTTCAATTCCACTTTTCAAAAATCCATTCTAAGATCATCCCAATTAAGTTTTATTGTTAGAAAACTAATCTAAGTCCTCCTAGGTCACTTCTTAACATATTATTGGTGTCAAATCCTCGTAATCAACATGAAATTAACATAAATCCCTAAATTTTATCCCAAACCCTATGACCATGAACCCATAATTTTATTATGCCTAAATAATCATCATAAATCCGTTCTTAAATCATCAAAGTTAAGTTTTGAATACCAAATTTCATCCATAATCATTCTACATGCAATTCCTAACTAGTACAACAATCCCATTGGGTTTTCGCCAAAATATTCACAGCATAAGGTTTCTACACTAAACATGGAGGAAATATTCATTGCGATTAAAAATATCAAATCACTTGCCTTAAATCTGATGTTCTAGTTCGTTGTTGATGATTAGGGTTGGCTTTCTCTCTTCTTTCCGGTCACAAATCCTTTCCAATTGTGATGATGGGGAGATGGTTTGGTATAGGGCCTCTAGCCTCTCTTCTAACTTCTCTCAAAACTTCCGTAGCCCACTTTCTCACTTTTGGCTGATAATGGCCTTAGTGGTTTTCCAAATAATATATAATTAACTTCTCAAATTCGTGGGTTTTAATCCCTTGATTTTTAAAATTACCAAAATACCCTTCTAGGTTGCCGGTTTGGCCTAAAAATGCCCCAGGACCCAAACTAAACCCCCGGCTAGTGTTTTCTGACTATTTCGACCCTTCCGGACACGTTGGCGCACTCAAAATGACCATTCGATTGATAAAAATATAATTCACTTTTTAATTTAAAATAATTTCATTCCTAACGCGACTGACACGCGTGTCCCAACTAAATTTCCCAAATTGTCATATTTCTGCCTCGCGAAAATTTTTATATTTTCAATACTCATATATTACCATATATACTCAGAAATATTCAATTTTAACATCGTAATCAAATACCAACTCACATATCGCTAGTATTTATATCCGGATTGATTCCCAATTAATTCTCAATTAATTCTATTAATCACTTGAATAAAATTCAATAAAATTACGGGGTATTACATACTCCCCCCCTAATAACAGAATTTCGTCTCGAAATTCGGAACTAAAGAGTACCTGGTAAAAATAACTCTGGATAACGCTCGCGCATCTCATCCTCGCGCTCCCATGTGGAATCCTTGGCATTATGATGCCGCCACTGAACACGTACTAATGGTACTATCTTTGACCTCAGCTTCCTCCCGCTTCGGTCCAAAATAGCAATCGGCCCCTCCTCGTAGGAACTATCGGGCTGAAGATCGATGTCCTCTAAAGCAATGTGAGTATGGTCCAAATCGTCCCTAAGATATTTCCTTTGCGAGGAAATATGGAACACATCATGAATCCTATGCAAGTGCTCCGGTAACCCAAGTCTATACGCAACTGGCCCAATCCTCTCGATGATAGGAAATGGACCCACGTATCTTAGTGCCAGTTTCCCCTTCTTCCCAAAACGCATGGTCCCCTTTATAGGAGATACTCTGAGTAACACCTGGTCCCCCACCTTGAATTCTCTGAAGAACCTCTTGGCATCATCATAGCTCTTCTGTTGGTCCTGAGTAACCCGAATACGGCTCCGTATCATCTTTATCCTTGCCGAAGTGTCCTGAATCACTTCCGGCCCAAGGAGTTTGTTATCCCCCACCTCTAACCAATATACTGGGGAACGACAAGGTCTACCATACAACGCCTCAAATGGAGTCGTGCCAATAGTGAACTGGTAGGAGTTATTATAAGCAAACTCCACCAGTGGAAGGTACTGCTCCCAACCACCTCCAAAGTCTAGGATGCACATACGCAACATATCTTCCAACATTTGATTTGTCTGCTCTGTTTGCCCATCAGTCTGCGGGTGATATGTCGTACTCAGCCGTAACTCTGTACCCATGGCCTCCTGGAAGCTCTCCCAAAATTATGAAACAAATATCTTGTCTCGGTCAGATACGATATTTAGAAGCACCCTGTGAAGTCTCACTATCTCCGCAATGAAAATCTGGGCATACTGTCCCGTAGTGTAGTCTGTCCTCACGGGCAAAAATTGAGAAACTTTGGTCAACCTATCCATAATTACCCATATGGAGTCGTGACCCCTCTGTGACGTAGGTAACCCGTGATAAAGTCCATGGATATGCTCTCCCATATCCACATCGGAACCTCTAACGGCTGTAGAAGTCCTGCCGGTTTCTGATGGTCCACCTTTACTAACTGACAAGTGGCGCATTTAGAAATGAACACCGCGATATCTTTCTTTATCCCGCTCCACCAGTACTGTCATCTCATGTCTTGGTACATCTTATCTCCACCAGGGTGTACCGCGAACCGTGAGCCGTGCGACTCTGCCATTACTACGTGTCGTAAGTCTTCCCCTTCCAAAATAACCAGTCTTCCATTGAAGCTAATCCTCCATCTGAACTAATGGTATAGAACTCGGCTCCCTCCGCTAGTAATCGAACTATCTGCTCCTGACAGAACAAGTCATTTGCCTGGGCCTTTATTACTCTCGTGACAATCTGAGGTGTAACAGTCATCACAGACATGAACGATCGGGCCACTGCATCCTGGTGTCCCAACTCCTTCCACTTAGCTTTCCACACCTCGACAACCTCATCTACTGGCCTACGGCTCAACGCATATGCTACCACGTTAGCCTTCCCTGGGTGATATTGGATATCAATCTGATAATCCTTCACAAACTCAAGCCACCGACGTTGACGCATATTCAGTTCCTTCTGCGTGAAAAGGTATTGTAGAGACTTGTGGTCTGTGAACAACCGAAATTTCTCCCCCAGGAGATAGTGTCTCCAAATCCGAAGAGCGAATACGATTGCCGCTAACTCCAAGTCATGGGTGGGGTAATTCTTCTCGTGAGGCTTAATCTTACGGGAAGCATAAGCTATGGCCTGACTCTCTTATTGCAGCACACCTCCAAGTCCTTGTAACGACGCATCGGTGTAGACTAGATACTCAACTCCCGGTCTGGGCAATGCTAACACAGGCGCTGAGGTCAACTTGTCCTTCAACTCATTGAATGCCAACTAACAGGCATCGCTCCAGATGAATGGCACACCTTTGCAAGTCATATGTGTCAAAGGACCCGCTATCTTTGAGAAACCCATAATAAACGTTCTGTAGTATCCTGCTAGGCCCAAGAAACTACGGATCTTGATCGGTGTCGTGGGCTGTCCCCACTCCCTCACCGCAGATATCTTCCCCAGATCAACAGATATCCCCCAGTCTGAAATGATATGTCCCAAAAACTGAACCTCCTTCAGCCAAAACCCACATTTCTCATACTTTGCATATAGCTCGTTCTGACGCAGCGTCTGCAAAACCTGCCTTAAATGTTCAGCGTGCTCCTCTTCTGTCTGGGAGTAAACCAGGATGTCATCAATAAAGACAATGACGAACTGGTCTAGGAACTCTCTGAATACCCTATTCATCAAGTCCATAAACACTACTGGGGCATTGATCAAGCTAAAAGGCATAACCCGAAACTCGTAGGAACCATATCTCGTTAAGAAAGCAGTCTTAGAGACGTCCTGTTCCCTGATACGCAACTGATGGTATCCCGATCGCCAGTCAATCTTTGAGAAGAAGGAAGCTCCTCTCAGTTGGTCAAATAAGTCATCGATTCAGGGCAACGGATACTTATTCCGTATCGTGACTTTATTCATTTCCCGATAATCTACACACAACCTCAACGATCCATCCCTCTTCTTTACGAACAACACAGGGGCACCCCACGGTGAATTACTCCTTCGAATAAATCCCTGACCCAACAACTGCTTTATCTGATCCCTTAGCTCTCTCATCTACGCTGGAGCCATACGGTAAGGTGCACAGGCAATTGGCCGAGTGCCCGGTGTCAAATCGATAACAAAATCTATCTCTCTACTAGGAGGTAATCCAGGTATATCCTGAAATACATCAGCAAACTCCCTAACAACTGGAATCGAATCGAGTGGTATCACCACTTCTTTAGAGGTCTCATCCTCTATATAGTACAAGTGAGTGGACGATCCTCCCTCAGGGCGAGGCATCACCACTAAAAACATCTCCTGCCCAGGAATGGAAAAATGATACTCCTACTGAAACAATCAATCATGGCTCAGTACACAACTAGCCAATCCATACCAACAATCGCATTGTACTCAGTCATCTCTAATAATAACATATCAGCAGGTAAAGTAAATCTCACGATCTCTATACCCACACCTCTACAAATAAGAGAAATCACATAACCCCCACTCAATGGTGAATCTATGCAAGTAATCGTGCTCTCTGCAGTGTTTAACAACTCCAAAGTGCGTGCAAATCTCATGGCAATGAAGCAGTGTGTGGCCCCCGTATCAAATAAAATACGCCCCATAGTCCCCTGAATAGAGAACATACCCTCAATAGCAGGTGGATCCTGTGGGACTGCGACATGCTAGAGTTGATAAACTCACCCGTACTGAAGTTGTCCCTGCTGGACTGGGACTGCTGGGATGGGTTGCAAAGCTGGCATCTGTGGTGGTGCTAGGAGGGCAGCGGGAAACATAGGTCTCTGGGGCTCATGTCGAGCACCCTATTGCTGCTGCTGTGGGGCCCTGCCCCTATCAGGACACTCCTGGCGGTTGTGACTAATCTTGCCACAAGTGAAACATTTCCCCGAAAAGTTCCCCCCACTTTGACCCTGCTGCTCATGACCCTAGTGGCCGTTGCCATTCCTCCCCTGGCCGTGTTGGCCCTGATGAAACTGCTGCTGTTGGCCATATTGGCCGTGCTGTCCCTGATGGCCGTGCTGACCCTGCTGGCCCTGACGAAAACCTCCCTGACCATTTCTGAAACCCCTAGATCTGAACCTCTTAAAATCCCCTTGTTGGGAACCCTGATCTCCCTGCCTATGCTGACCCTGAGCAGACTGTGCCCCACTGGCACCATTTCCCCCTTCCCTGCTAGCTGGACTCTCCTGATCTCTTAGTCTATGACATGTGGAAGCGGTGGTCCTGGCAGTGAAGCAGTGCTGCGTTAACCACATCAGAATAAGTGGCCAACGAGAGATTACCCAACAAGTACTAACGGATCCTCCAAGTCAACCCATCCATGAACTTTTAAATCTTCTTCTCCTCGGTTAGAATTTCATCGGGAATGATGTTCAAGAGATTAGTGAATTCGGCCTCATACTCGGCCACGGTCCTCCCCTCCTGCTTGAGGTTCATTAACTTCCTCCTTATTTCAGTGTGAGCAGCTGATGGAAAATATTTGCGATCGAACCGCACCCGGAACCCCTGAATAGAAAGAACGTATCTCTCCTCCGTGGTGGTAATGGACTTCCACTACTGCAACGCTGATCCTACTAGCTTAAAAGTAGCCAGTATCTTCTTTTGTACATCCGTTCACTCGTACATCCTTAAGTGCCTTTGGATGTCCTTCTTCCACTGACTGAACACAACGACGTCGGAGCTACCTGCAAACTCCGAAGGGTGTGCTTTCTGAAAAGCATCACGAACACGTTCCCAAGCAGACGGGATTGCATGAGCCTGAACTGGCGCTACAACTGGCGCTTGAGGTGGTGCCTGCAGCACAACTGCTAGGGTGGCATTCACCGCTTGGGCTACAATAGCGGCAACCTCTGCGGCATTCAAGGAGCCCTGAACTGGTGCAGGCTGTGGCTCGGGCTGGGCATCCCTGGGAACTCGCTGTGCACATCGTGTAGGCATCTTAAATGAGAGTAAAGTCTTATAAGTTCGCAGTTATTATCTCAAAATAGCTGAAGAGAGAAACATACACAAAAGAGTACAACAATCCTAAAATATAGGGCTCTACATCAAAGAAATCTCAGCGGAAACATAACAAGTCGTACAGATCCTAAGGACACTAGAACCTGATGCTCTGATACCACCTGTGACACCCCGATTAATTAAATACCAGGTAGCTACTCCTTTATTAAATTAATACAAAATGTCAAGTTGGTTCAGTTCATAGCATCACTGTCGAAAAACGTTTTAACAATTACTAGCCACCTAATATATAAAAAGTGAGATGTCAATATCAATTAAATCCGATTTACATACAACCAATATAAATTATGAAATGCTAATATAACAACCACAACATAGTCCCAATAGAATGACCATGGAATAATAATAAATCTGGAGGAATACTCCTCTACATAATCCACAAATTGAATACAACCAAATACAAAGTTTGAATCATTAATTAATTACAACCCAAAATCTGAAATAAAAACTGAGTAAGTAAGATGTTTCTAAAGAGAAGGGGTGACATACCCTACATATGAGAAAATCTGAACATAGAGTCAAGATAGAAAGTGGAGGCGTCTACTATCGAGGTCATGTAACTTCCACAGCAGCTACAACACGTCACTGGAATGGAACTCCTATGCTTGGTGTCCTTATGGCTGGGCACCTAAAAAGGTTTTACAAGAAAATAGATTTGAAAGAGAACGGGTCAGAGCCCGATTGTGAAAACAGTTTAAAATACAGCAAGTGTTTAATACCATTAAACAGTGAATATAAAATATATGATAGTGCGTGCACTCACATGAGTTCCTCACCTCTCAACTAATTGTGCACTCCTATCGTACCCGTACCCGTTCTAGTTATTCCCATATCTAACTAGTCAAATGCGCCATCTAACATTACTATACGATTCACGATTCAATTTTTGACATCTTAATTTAAACTGAGAGTTTTACTTTTCTTCTTAGTTCTCAAAATTAGTAATACTAATCACTAGGGATTTTCCATTTTTAACTCTACTAAAATATTGCTAATATCCACACTTGCATTTATACATGACAGTTCAGTTCAATTATCAGTATATTATTCTCATCATAAATATACAATGCTCGCACCTGAGGCTAAGCTGCGGTAAACACATACTCTGCTATCAAATCCCGGTACATCGCGTACATAAGGACCACATATTCTGAATCTCTCAGGAATCGTTTCGACAAGTAACAAACACACATAATGGAGGCGAACATAGTTCACATCACATGGGTCACGCACATACCTACGCTCCCATAATCAACAGACTTATTAACTTCTCAATAAGTCCTTCTCTCACCTATGTCCTCGAGGTACCAATCTAAATCCCCTCCGTAGGCACACAAAGATTAGATGGCCCTGATCGAACGCCGACCTCCCGTGATAGCAAGTATGGTAGGTATGTTAAACACAAATGACTACATATACCAAGCATTCGCACATCTTAGATATTCCATAATATTAATAGAGGTTTGTTTCTCGTCCTTAAACCGTTATTTAATGATGTATGTTTACAAGTCCCCGATTAATATACATTAAAGTTGTCAACTCTTCTCACGTCGTAATTTTAGGTACTCGTTTCCTAATCCATAAATGTCATCCGATTTACTACAAAATTCTAAGTTTTACTCCTTAACGTACTCCACTCTCACAACTATACCCACTAGTCAATATGGTAAGGATTGTACTCAATTAAATAAGTCTATGGAAAGTTTGAAATAAAATCAGGCCTAAAAAGGCCATTATGTCAACTCATTAGAAACCTCGTTCGAACGAGGTCGTTCGAACGAGTGTCATTCTAACGAATGACTTCGAACGAACTACCAACTCGTTAGAAAGGATACTGTCATCTCGTTAGAAACTCGTTCGAACGACCTGGGCAGGTCTTCTAACGAGATGGCAGACTACGCCCAGAAATCTCCCAATTCATTTTTTCTTCAATTCATCTTTTCAAAAATCCATTCTAAGATCATCCCAATTAAATTTTATTGTTAGTAAACTAATCTAAGTACTCCTAGGTCACTTCTTAACATATTATTGGGGTCAAATCCTCCTAATCAACAAGAAATTAACATAAATCCCTAAATTTTAACCCATACCCTATGAACATGAACCCAGAATTTTATTATGCCTAAATACTCATCATAAATCCATTTTTAAATAATCAAAGTTAAGTTTTGAATACCAAATTTTGTCCATAATCATTCTACATGCAATTCCTAACCAGTACAACAATCCCATTGGGTTTTCGCCAAAGTATTCACAGCATAAGGTTTCTACACTAAACATAGAGGAAATATTCATTGCGATTAAAAATATAAAATGACTTGCCTTAAATCCGATGTTCTGGTTCGTTGTTGATGATTAGGGTTGGCTTTCTCTTTTCTTTTCGGTCACAAATCCTTTATAATTGTGATGATGGGGAGATGGTTTGGTATAGGTCCTCTAGCCTCTCTTCTAACTTCTCTCAAAACCTCCGTAGCCCACTTTCTCACTTTTGGCTAATAATGGCCTTAGTGGTTTTCCAAATAATATATAATTAACTTCTAAAATTCGTGGGTTTTAATCCCTTAATTTTTAAAATTACCAAAATACCCTTCTAGGTTGCCGGTTTGGCCTAAAAATGCCCTGGGACCCAAACTAAACCCCCGGCTAGTGTTTTCTGACTATTTCGACCCTTCTGGATACGTTGGCGCACTCAAAATGACCATTCGGTTGATAAAAATATAATTCACTTTTTAATTTAAATAATTTTGTTCATGGCGCGACTGACACGCGCGTCCCAACTAAAATTTCCAAATTATTGTATTTCTGCCTCGCGATAATTTTAATATTTTCAATACTCATATATTACCATATATACTCAGAAATATTCAATTTTAACATCGTAATCAAATACCAACTCACATCTCGCTAGTATTTATATCCGGATTGATCCTTAATTAATTCTCATTTAATTCAATTAATCACTTAAATAAAAATCAATAAAATTACGGGGTATTACACACCACAAGGGGGAGACCCATCAGGGGACCCATTTAGATGATTCGAATAGATGAATTTTTACTGAGCGATGGTGAATTCAATAAGGACTATTGAAGCCAGTATCATATTCCTTAGGGCCATCAAAGCTAAGGGAACAATGGAGGTAGCCATCAGAGTCGAGACTACCAAAGTCCGAGAGAAGGACAACCCTAACATGGTCAATATGACCGGAGATAAGTGGGTTAGGTGTAGAGGCTTTTTGGGGAGAGTAAAACCCCATGTGTTAAATTTTTCTCAAAGCGAGTAAAGGGATAAGGGTGTGGTGCCTAGCAAGGGCAATAGTTAATGTAATTTTCAGTTTGGATCGGAGAGGTGTGCTATGTTCAAGAACCATTTAAGCAGCCAGGGTGATTAGCAAGGTAGAAGTATAAGTTTTATCCTCAGAAGATGAGGCGTATTGTACATGACACGAACGAGTTACTACATTTTTTTATTTGCTAGATTCATATGTGAGACGAGTTTAGTAAGTACATCGACGACGTTATTTTTATGTGAATACTTTTTTCTCTGGTATAGCGGGGTTACTTTTAGTGTATCCGCGGAGGATGAATGGGTGTATCGATAGTGGTATATACTTTATGGAGATTACTCGCTTTAGTTATGTGTTATACGAGTATGATATTATCTTAATTATAGTTTTATATTGATGCTTAGACCGATAGTGGGCGAATATCATAAGTTTATTGGGGTTACTACCTTCGGGTAGAATGTTTTGTTCTGACGAGACCTCATCTACGAGAGGACCGAACTCACGTTTATATGTTTATATATACGTATATATATTATAGAGACTTCGAAGGAAATAATGGTCTTAAGATATTCGATCCTGGTATGGGTAGGGACTTTATTGATATGATTCGGAGTGTATTGGGTTTACTATTCAGCGGAAATATTTAGCTTGTTATTATGTTTAACGTTCAGGAGTTGGTAATAGGAAGGGCATATTGTTATATCACACTTTAAAGACTTGGGAGTTAAGACTCATAGTTATATGTCTGGGGACAGGATTTTGAGAGCCCCGATTATATGTGCACGATATTTATGAAATGTGACTATCACCGATGTTAAGTGACAGTGTCTTTTGGAGGAAGTTCCTTGTTTAAGTGTAACTGCGAAAGGAGACGTAGACGGGAAGATAGCGGTACATGTTAAGGACTAAGGGCCAAATGGATTCCGATGATCGACAATGCTAGGTAGTAGTGTATTAGGGGGTTCCTAGTTTAGATTTCTCTTTGCGAGACATCCCACGCATGAAACTTAGCGTAAGGTTGGTAGTAGGGAGATGTTTGGCCATTCGTCCATGAGCTCAGTACCTCATATAAGTCCAGTAGATCCAGTTGTGTGGTGAGGAAGTACTGAAATTTTATTTTATTACGGTGGGTTGAAGGATGGAATGATGTTAAGGAGGATTTAAAATTTCAAATTATAGGGTGATTTAGAATGCCCAGGTGGTATACCCACGTTACAAATACAGGGGCAATAAAGAATTAGGCGTATGTATGAAGCGTATACAATGTTTAAACCCATTTGCACGGCTTATAGGGTGTATGGACTCCTTGGTTTGCTGGTGTCAGAATCGCCGGAAGAAGTGACATAGAGATGGGTGAAATTTATGCTTGTGAAACCAATATTACTAAATGGTAGTGATAGAGTGGATGAAGCGTCGTGAGAGTAGGACAACAATATATATATATATATATATATATATATATATATATATATATATATATATATATATATATATATATATATATATTCATGTGCAATCAAAGCAGCACGTCCGAACTTGGATGAAAGGCAGTGGAAAGCCAATTAAAAAGGGGGTATCCCTTGAGAAGACAAATATTTAACTATTATGGACAATCTGGAGCAGAGTTCTACCCCATCGAATGTTAAGAGTGACTCGAGCGTAAATATAATGATGATGTCAATAAGGTATAAATATTCCATAAGTGCACATCGTGGCAAAAAGTGCACGGGTCGGAACTTTTGGTTATACGCCGAGGGAAGAAGAGGATTATTAAGTACCACTGAATGGGAGAAATTATAAGTGAAAGTCGGTGTTGAGCGGGACATTGTAAGTAGTCTCCACATGACCGTTCATAGATTGAAAACAGTTGGAGTAAGAATATCAGTCAGAAAGTTTGTATTCAGCCGATGATTCCAATGATGATAGAGTCAAATGGTAAATTTCTTTAATGGGTTTCCAACCTAAGATAAGTAACGAGTTCCTTCGAATGTGTGGAATAGGTTGTCCGGAAGGAAAGTAATTGTTATATTCTTGGGTGATTTACACTATTAGATAGTGAACGCACCGGTACGTGGTCCTTCCCAATACTATTCTGAATTAGGATGAGATCCTTGAAACCCACCTTCAATATGGGCTATCAGGAAGTAGTGGGGATAACGTTTCATTTTGAGAAGGTTGTATCACCTATAGCCCGAGGAGTAGGCGCAAGGTGATTAACGACAAGTGGAGTTGTATGAAAGCAATTTTTTACTCATTGCAATCATTTCATTTCCATAACGGGTATAGCTAGTAAGTGAAGTATAATATGGTAAAGGGGAGAGGGTATTACCTAATAGTAGAGTTGTGTGAAAGCACCCGTACCTATTTATAGTGGTCAAAGTGCTTCTAGATATTTTGTGTAGATAAACCATACTATCCTTCCTCTGGATGCTTAGAGGTGAGCGGATTATCAGAGTTTTGGATCAGTTAGAAGTTAGAGTCTGATGACTATAATGGGATAACCACCAACCATCTTAAGTGGCTTTTTCCTTTTGTAAAAGTCACACCGCCAGGAACAGATATTCAAAGAAATGGACAAGAGTAGTCAGATGTTCTATGGTTTCTCCCAGGATGGGAGTTTTGTGTTTAGATAAACGCGGGAGTTGATACGAAGTGAGGTGCGAACTCCCAATAATATTAAGATAATGTGGCCAATGATGTATAAGCTATTTTTATTCGAATGTTGTTTAGAAAGAGCACAAGGTGAGGTGAATTTATTGAGGTGTGACCCTATAACTGATAAAGTGTCGAGAGTGTTCAACAAGCTTGTTGTGAAGCGGGGGCTGTAGTGACTGAGCCATACTTTGAATTTTATTTTGAGTACTCGAGGATACCTAATTTTTCCAGGTATGCCTTTATTTTCTGAATTTCAGGACGAAATTTTGTTATTACGGGGGAAGTATGTAATACCCCGTATTTTTATAGCTTTTAATTATGAGATTAATTAAATAAAATTGCTTTTAATTATGGGATTAATTAAATTAATTTGGGATAATTAACTAGAAATTAATTCGAATTTAAATAACTAGCGAGACGAGAGTTAGTATTTGATTATGATTATAATGTTGAATATTACTGAGTGATTATGGTAATATGTGATTATTGAATTTATTAAAATTGTTGTGAGTTGAAAATACGGCAGTTTCGGTAATTAAGTTGGGACGCGTGTGTCAGTCGTGTTAGGATCCAATTTAATGGATTTAAAATTAATTTATTTTTATGTCATCCATATGATCATTTTGAGTGTGCCAACATTTCCGTAAGGGTCGAGATAGTCAGAAAAGTCTACCCGGGGGTTTAGTTTGGGTTCCGGGATAGTTTTAAGCCAAACCGGCAACGTGGGAGGGTATATTAGTCATTTCTATTTTTGGTGAATAGTAACCTACGAAAATTAAGTTTTGTATATCAGGAAACCCTTAGGGTTACTAGGGCCATTAACTTTTAAACACAAGAGAGAATAACATGAGAATAAAGGAAGGGTTTCAAGAGAGTTCCAAGGCCAAATAACCACCACCACCATCGCCTGATTTGTGACCGGAAAGAGAGGGAGGACCAACCATTATCGTCATCAAAGGATCAAAAACTTCTAATCAAAGGCAAGTGATTTATCTTGCAATAATTTATGTCATATACTTTACATGATAGTTTATGTTTGATGTCAATTTATGAATAATGGCAAAAATATGAATTTGGAGACTTAATAATTAATTTTGGGTAGGTTTGCATGTAGTGGTTCTTCTGGAAATGTTTGATGAACGAAATTATAAATTAAGAGTTAAAAATCACGAAATTTAATTAAGGATTATGATGATTATGGAAGAAATAGTGAAGTATTAGGGTTGTAGTGAAATTCATGACTTTTGATCCAAGAAAATGATGTTCTATGATAGTTTGATGATTCTTGAATGTTAAAACTTGTGTAGATATGTTGGTTTACTGATTAGTAAACTTACTTCGGAGATTGGGACGTTTTAATGGAGGATTTGGAGTGTAAAATTTGAAGAATCGGTAACTGATAAAGGAATTCTGGGCAAATACCTAATCGATCGATCGATTGACTGATTGATCGATCGACCATTTTCCTCGATCGATCGACCCCTCCTGATTTTTGTAGATTGTTTCCTTTTAAGGTCTGACAAATCCTAAGCTTGTAATATCTCTTAGAGGATTTAATAGAATGTTTTAGGACAAGGGTAAGTTCAGTAGGATTGTAGTTTATGCCCGAAAAATGTTATAACAATTGGGATTGAATGGGATACTTACGAGTGTTTGTCGAGTGAGATACCGTTAGAAAATTTATAAATTGGGATTGAAATTTGGGTTAATGATAACTTAAGGTTAGGAACAGTAGAAGAGGGACTTTGAATTACTGAGATAACCTTAGAGACTAGTGGGTGACTTTGTAACCATATGAGGTATGTTTTAGTATTCGGACTTATACGATGAGAGTTGTAGCGCTAAACATATTACGTTGAATATTCGGGATGGCACTATAATACGTATGAGACTTAAGATATTGGGCTGATGTATACCCATATAAATATGATGACTACCTAAGTTTTGTGATTACTTAGTATCTGGATTATTGTGTGTATGACATACCTACCATACTTGCTATCACGGGAGGTTAATTTTCAAAAAATGACCATCTTATCTTTGTGTGCCTTCGGGGGGATTTAAATTGGCACCTTAAGGACATTGGACTATGAATGACTTATTTTTGAGTTGATAAGTCAGCTGACCATGGGAGCGTAGGTATGTACGTGACCCATGGGTATGTGAACTATGTTCACCTCCAATATGTGTGATTTGTATTGAGACGGTTCCTGAGTGATTCGAAACACGTGATCCTTATGTACATGATGTACATGGATTTGATAGAAGAGTATGTGTGCACCGCAGCTTAGCCTAGGGGTGCCATATATGTATATATGTACTATGAGTGATTTATATATGTACTTGTGACTAGTACACTGTTGCTTAGTAGATGTGAATAACTAAGATATTTGAATGGGCTAAGAAGGTGAGAATTTAAGTAACACTTGATATAAGTAATTTAATGAATGTGAAAATGGATATAAATATGACTTGTTTGGGTAATACGAGTAGATACCCTATGTTAGAATGTGAAAGCGGGAGTTAGTACGGAGTAGTTAGATATCGGCACAACTAGGATGGAATTTAGAGGATGCGTTAGGCGTGCACAATAGTTGAGGAGTGAGGATCTCAGGTGAGGTCATGTGACTAACAAGTTTAATATATGCGTTGTTTAATATTGTGATTTAAACACTTGCTGTTTTTAAAATATTTTCACCTCGGGCTCTGACCCGTTTGCTTTTAAATCTATCTCTTTTTGTAAAAACATTTAGGTGCCCAGCCACAGGGACGCCAAGCATAGGAGTCCATTCTAATGACGTGTTGTAGCTGCTGTGGAAGTTACAGGATCTCGGTATTAGATGTCTTCACATTTATCCATGGTTCCTTCAGAGTCATTCGTATCGGTTAGGGCATGTCGCCCATTCTTATTTAGAGGTTGTAGATACAGACTTTCATTATTTTAGATATTGGTTTATTTATTCAGACTCTTATATCGGGATTTTATTTACTCTGGTATTATTATTATTATTGGAATGTTTACTCGAGACTCAGTTTATTTCATTTCGTTGGTTATTCATATGAGATTGTTTATGCGATTGATGGTTGATGATTTAATTACTTGGTTAATTGTTAACTTAATTAATAAAATTTGGCATCTCATTATTTTAAATATTAGGTGGCTAGTAATTAAGTAAATATTTTCAACAGTGATGCTAAGACTGAACCAACTTGAGATTTTGTATTAGTTTATTAAAGGAGTAGCTACCCGGTATTTAATTAGTCGGGATGTCACAAGGACGTAGCTCAGTGCGACATTTACTACCCTTAGAATGCCAATGACGGCGGGTGTGGTCGTCACGTAAATCTCGTGTGGTCGTCAAAAGAACACAGTTAGGTGAGTGCCTCGCTTAAACAAAGTTTTGTTTATGGAAATTGGTATTTCGGTCACAATATGTTAAGGCGGATATTAACCAAGGTGTAGTAGGTTGGTGACATCGTCACTAGTTATTGGACATGATCAGTAACTAAGGCGTGAGGTATTCGCCAAACTCAATGGTCCATGTATTCTAATGATGTGAAAGGTAGGGGGCTCACTCCCAAGTAGGGAAGTCAGGCGTTGACTTACTAAATGACTACCAATTCATAAATTGTCTTTGTATTGAGAGAATGAAGAGTTATGATTCAATTCGCCACATCTAATGACCCAACTCAGGGTGTATGGCTAATATTCATACTCGATGAGAAGTCTAGGAATGAGTGGCATGACTTCAAGTGCATGGCATAGGTGTTCTTTCGTGAGTCAGAATCGAATGCCTATAGGCGAAATTTCTGGGGGCAGTTATTTGTTCCTTATAACTCTATTGTATTCCTTTCGATTTCGGTAATCGGGATTCGATAGTCTCACCTGTGGTAACTCAGATTAGTGTCATATCATGGTATGGCGCGGTTGGTCTGGGGAGAGCATAGTGTATTGAGTCTGGTCGATGCAGCTCGATAAGTGGGTGCACATGTTGACGCATATAAGATGACATAGGTAGCAGATAAAGAGAAGGTATGATGATGAGATTGAAGATGAAATAAATATACACAATTCCATCAAACACATAAGAGACAAATATTTTTAAAGTGGTTCAGCTGTAAGGAAAGCCTACATCCACTTTTATTTTATTCCCAGTAGTTTATAATAGCACAATATGGTGTGTTGATAATCATTGAGTTGTTCTCCCTTTGAGCTAAGGGAGAGTATGTATTTATCGGGGTTGTTAGGAACCTAAGAGATGATATGCATTTATATCTTTAGACATTCACATCTGTATAATAAATATAACTGTTGATATTCTACATTAATGGCCTTTGATACTCTTGATGGTTCATATTCTTTAGGTTGGTTGGTCGGTTGGCCCGCCGACCAACTGCCTTCTGTGCCGACCAACTGAGTGATGACTGAACATGTTTCCACATAGGATGACATGTGTCTATTTTGTATTGGTCAATAGAAGCCCCCAATGCTCCATGCTTGATGATTTTCTGAGAGGATGGAGTATTTATTCAGGAAATATTCTCGGCACACGTGCATATTAAGATTATTGGTCTTCTAAAATACATGTGGTGTGAAGGAATGTCTTCTCGCTTTATTCAGCATATTGGTGGGCTATCTCCTGGACAATGGATGATTCAGGTTGATCGATAATTTTGGTTTGCTTTGGAATTGAGCTCTCTTTTCGAGGAAGTCTGCTCGGCAGTCAAACTTGGGTTATGGATCACTTCCAGTAATGAAATCTATCGTAGTTCCCAGCTCTTGGCTCATAAATGATATCATAATCTTTAAGATCTACGGCCTAACACATTATCCTGCCTGATTTTTCTGGTTTATGGAGTGCTTGTCGAGGAAGTAAATCAGTGTATACTACGATGGTGTGTGCCTGAGAATAGGGTTTCATCTTCCTTGATGCTTCAATGAGAGCCAAAGTCAATTTGTCTTTTTAAGCATGGATACCCAATTTCTTCTTCTCTAAATGCTTTGCTGGTGTAATATTCTAGCTTTTAAACCCCTCTTTTTCAGTCTGATTAGTGCCGAGCTAGTAGAGGATTTTGAAACATCTGAATATAAGTATAACCTCTTACCCAGTGTTGGTCGGAATAGTAGTGGTGGAGAAATAAGTGATGTACATACTGAATGTGACTCTTAATCTGCAATAGCAAAAATAACTCCTGGATGATGATTGGCTAGTGAACCGACCGTGTTATGATCTAGAGCCAAATCTGATGCTTGGTTGGTGATTTTATCAATTCTTCCTTAGAATGTCGTAGCAACATGAATAATAAGCCCCCATGAATGGAATATGAGTTTTGAATACTTTCTCAGTCTTTGAGTATGCTGGTGGTTGGCAGATGACCTACTGGACTTTGTAGAATATTTCACTAGCATTCTTGTAGTTTGAAAAACTATGAATCATAAAAAAATACTCTGATTTCTTTGCCCTTGCTGTTGCTCTTGTTGGGATGGATAAGGCCGAGGAAAAAATGCTCCATTAAATGACTCCTAAGATATTTATCATTTGTAATAACACACTACACCAAAATGGCCAAATTGTCACCTTTCAGCCGGTCACCCTTGTCAAGGTCATTGACCGTGACAAAAAAACACGCGTTTTATGTCACGGTCATTAACCTTGACACGACCGTGACAAATAATTGTCACGGTCAATGGCCGTGATAAGGCCGTGACAAATTTACTTGTCACGATCATTGACCGTGACAATTCTTTAAATAATTGTCACGGTCAATGACCTTGACACGACTGTGACAATGGTTCCAGCAAAAACCCTTTCCCCCTTCTTTTTTCCCTCCCGCCGTTCCCTCCCTCTCTCTCTCTCTCTCACTCTCTCTCTATCTCTACTTTCAGGTTTAATTCTCTCTCTCTCTTCCATTTATATATATGTTTGTGTGTATATATATGTGTGTATGTGTGTATATATGTGCGTGTGTGGGGGGTGGGGCAGGGTGGGGGTAGGGGGTGGGCCAGGGTGGGGGGTAGGGGTGGGGCAGGGTGGGGGTAGGGGTTAAAAATGTAAATAAATAAGTAATTTTCTATAAATTTCCAAAAATAATATCCAAAAATGTAAATGTAAATAATATCCAAAAATAATATCCAAAAATATAAATGTAAATAATATCCAAAAATATTGGATAACAATTTATTTTCATTCAATATAAATAAGTAATTTTCTACAAATTTCATAAAAAAATGAAGGCCAGCTTAATATGTGATTTAAGTGTGAAATAATCGCTATATACTTATACTAATGGAGAAAAAAACCATATATGGCGTTTTTTGTAGACTTTAAATGGTGAAATAATCACATGACTTTATATCCATCAAGTAAAAGCATGAAAACTAAAAAACTACAATAAGGGTTAAAATGGCATCCGAAGTTGCTAAAAGCATGAAAAATAAAATATTTTTTAAGATTTGTGGTGAATAACTAAAGTTAAAAAAAGTATTACTTTAGTCATTAAATTACTTTTTGAATTCGGGCAATGCGCATAAATTTGTAGTAATTGTCTTATAATAAAGATCATTTAGTCTATGTTGTTGAAAAATTTGATCAAATTGGTGAGCCCTTCATATTTTAAAAATGTTTTTTTTATTCCTATTTAACTTTTCTTTCTATACACCCTTAATTATATTTAAAGTTTAATAAAATAGGAGTTATAGAAAGAAAAGTGGGGTTTAAATAAAAACACTTTTTTTAAATTTTAGGTTCTGGTGCATAATCTTACTTTGTCACAATTAATTTATATGCCTCAAAGTTATTTTATCACTCTTAGTTTATATTTGTGATAATACTTTATGAACCACAACTTTAGGTTGATTATTTTAGAACTTAAACTTCAAGATACAAAAAATAATTCTATAGAACAGCTTAGATATCTTAACAAAACACATATCTAACATTGAATATGATTTATAAAAAGCACAAAACAACAGTAGAAATTCAATACATGAAATTAACATTTAGATTATTTTAAATAGACAGCCACTACTCTCTGTGTGTGTGTGTGTGTGTGTGTGTGTGGTGGTGGGTGGGGGGCTATTTTGTGTGTGTGTGTGTGTGTGTGGTGAGTGGGGGTGGGGGTGTGTGTGTATGTGGTGAATGGGGGGTGTGGAGGGAGGTGTGTGTGTGTGTGTGTGTGTGTATATTTGAATTAACCCATGAATTTATATTTTTATATTTGAATTAACCCATGAATTTATTTTTGTATTTGAATTAACCCATTATATGAAACATACTTGAAATTAAATATAGTGCGCATAGATATTAGCCTTCTAGTTCTTATGCGTACGCATTCAATAGCCCTTAGACCCGTTCGAGAGTCATTACCCCTGTAATGAGATCTCTCGAATTATCCCGTTTGGACAGTTTGAGACTGTATAATTTCTGTATAATATTCTTATTGGCTTAAAGTTGTTACTTTTGGAGGAAGTTATGCAGTCGTATCTTAATGTTCTCTGGGTACATACTAGATTGACAAGTGTGACTGTTATTTCAGTTGACCAATTGCAATAACACTCACACCTGCCAATCTACGTCGTGTACTTGGAGAACTAAGGGGATATGCTATCGAATTTTTTTCAAATTGTAACAATGTGCATGAGCTGTTAAGTATATTACAGAAAAATGCAGTCTTGAATGGGATAGGACCACTTACCCTTTAATAGGATAATTAAATGATGGGATAATTAAATAAAACATACTATAAATCTAAGTTTTGTTTACTTTTAATAGGTGTTTAGTTGTGGTAGCTGTGATGGGATATCCGAAATACAAAGAGTGGATGGGTGAGACTAATAGAATGGGGGATGTGTTTCGCAGAGGTGCTAACGAATTTGTGAAATATGCAAAGAGATGTCATAATGATGAAGAGTTTCCGTGTCCGTGTGCTAGGTGTAAGAATAGTAAGGTGTTTGAGTGGAAAACAGTTGAACTACATTTGTTAAGATCGGGTATGCAAGATAGTTATCGATTTTGGAATTTTCACGGTGAATTGAAAGTTCCTTTTGTCCCCGACCAACCTTCATAACAACCTTCAACAAGTAGAATAGATGTAGAAGGGGACGACGTAGATCATAATATGTTAGAGGATTTAGTTGATGATGCGTACGGAGTTTATGAAGCTGAGGAGAATGAGGTTACTGATGATGTAGAAGATTCAAGTGCTCGTGAAGATAACACGATAAAACTTGACGATGACTACCAAAGTTTAAAATTTAAGGCGACCCAACCGTTATACTCTGGCTGTGAGAAAGATCAAATAACTTTACATGCCATGGTTAGTTTGCACAGTTTGAAGACGCAGTACGGTTTGTCTGGCAATAGCGTGACGGGAATTCTGAAATGGGTGAAGGGCTTATTACCCAAGGTGAATACACTTCCAAATAGCTATCCTGTTATGAAGAACAGTTTGAAAGGTCTGGGAATGAAGTATAAATCGATTCATGCTTGTGTGTATGACTGCATACTATACCGAAAGGAGTATGAAAATCTCGATCGTTGTCCGGTATGCGATGAACCTAGATATGTCCAATCTACTAGTAAGGAAGGCACAAGCTCAAAAGTGCCTCAAAAAGTATTGAAATATTTTCCCGTTGGGCCTAAATTAAAGCGATTTTTCACAGTACCATGGATTGCAGAGGCAATGACTTGGCATGCTAGGGCAGAAGTAGGGGGTAATATCATGCGTCATCCTATTGATTCTACTGCCTGGCGGAGGATGAATTTTGAGTATCCCGATTTTGCTCGAGAACAACGCAACATTCGTTTGGCTATATCAACAGATGGTTTCAATCCATTTGGAAATCTAAGCACCAATCAGAGTGTATGGCCAGTGATCCTAGCCCCACTCAACCTCCCTCCTTCACAGTGTATGAGACCTGAATTTTCGATGATGGCTTTATTGTTACCTGGGCCAAAGGCACCAAGTGATGACATTGATATCTACCTGGATCCTTTGGTAGAAGAATTAAATGAGTTGTGGGAAGAGGGTGTGCAATCATTTGACTCTTTTAGAAAAGAATAGTTTACGCTGAAAGCTATGTTGATGTGGGCAATTCATGATTTTCCAGCTTATGCGACATTATCCGGATGTGTAGTACATGATTATTTGGGGTGTCCTATTTGTGGAGAGGAGACTGAATCTCTTCGTCTATCCTCTAGCTTAAAAACTGTATACCATTGCCACATGAGGTTTTTACCCCCAACTCATAGTTTCAGATTTGAGAAAGGTTCCAATTTTTTATTGGGCGGAGTTGAACATAGGCTACCGCCGAGACAACTTTCGGGCTCAGAAATTGAAAGTAAATCTTCTGAATGTGGCCCAAATATGCCAGGTAAGAATCCCAAATTTAAGAATGTCAAGCATAAGAAGACCCCAACTGGGAATGAAACTGAGATAAGAAAGGCATGATCTCGGAGGTCAATTTTATTTGACTTGCCTTATTGGAAGAAAAACTCGGTGCGCCATGTATTTGATGTGATACATGCAGAGAAGAACTTCGTTGAACATATTGTGGGTACTTGCCTTGGGGGGAGTCATTCGAAGGATGGAGAAAATGCACGAAAAAACCTTAAAACGTTAAAACTTAAGCCACAACTATGGTTGAAAGAAGATAGTAGGGGAAGGACAATAATTCCCCCTGGTACGTTTACTTTGACGAGTGGGGAAAGGAAGGTGCTTCTAGACACAATATATAATTTGAAGGGCCCATCTACTTTTTCGTCCAAGGATTGTGAATTATGCTACTCATGATTTACAAAAGTGTAAGTACCACGATTAGCATGTGATCATGCAATTGGTTCCTCTATTGGTTAAGCACCGTTTCTCTAAGCACAAGGATTTGCTTAGGGCTATTATGCAAATTAGTATTACCTTCTCCCTCTTGTGTGAGAAGGTAGTGAATCGAGAACACATAGTGGCCGCAAAATTGGCTGTGAACGAAGCGATTTATGTATTAGAGAAGTACTTTCCCCCAGCATTCTTTGACATAAGTGTTCACTTGTTGGTACACCTATGCGACGAGGCACTTCTTTGTGGTCCAGTTAGATATCGGTGGATGTATCCGTTTGAAAGATTGACGAAAGTTTTTAAAGATTACGTCAAGAATACGCGATATATTGCAGGATCAATTGCAGAGGAATACATCACCGTGGAGTCATCAATATATACTCGGGAATATATGCCTGACTCGACCAGCGTTGATGACACTGATGAATTCCTCGATGATGGTGGTAATGTGATGGGAAATTGAGTGAAATTAACGAGTTTGCAACATGAACAAGTAGCTCGTTATCTATTTGACACACATGAAGATGTCGACGAATGGAAAAAGTAAGTTTCAAATATTATAATGTTTAACATTATTTTAGATTATTTTATACATGATTAATTTTGTAATATGCAGTAAATATGAAGCCTGTGAGAACAATAAAAGACGAAAAATAATGGTACAATCAGACAGTGAATTTAGGCTATGGTTGACACAAGAGGTAATTATAATGAAAACAGTCGTTATATAACGTTACATTACACTCAAATTTTACCACTAATATAATTAATTTATCTATATTCTCAGCTCCTAAAGATGGGTGATGCGACATCAAGGCTTGCTCGTCTAGCCACTGGACCCTTGTTCGTAGCACAAGAGTACAAAAAGTATCGATTGAACGGTTACATTTTCGACGCTAAAGTGTACGAGGAAAGTACAAATGTACAGAACTCGGGAATTTCATACAAGGCTCTTACTTTCTTTCGAGCGAGCGCAAAAGATAAAAAACTCGTTGAAGCTGAAATGACTTACTATGGTGTAATCCAAAATATATTTGAATTGGATTATATAAGCTTCAAAGAGGTTGTATTTTACTGTGAATGGGTAAGAGTTAAGGATAAAAATGCTTGTAAAGTTGATCCTGTCACCAATTTGATCGTGGTTGACTTGTCCAAGTTGAAGAGCAACGACCACGTGAGCGATGAGCCGTTTGTTTGTGCATTTCAAAAGGTTAAGCAAGTGTTTTACTCGGAGTATATCAACAACGAGCCGTGGTCAATTGTACAACACGCACCAAGGCGTCTAAATAGTAGTGTGGATGACTTGGCTGCTCCTACCGAATATCAATCCATTTTTTATGATAACCCGAATTTGAAACAATTTTTCAATTTGTAATAAATATTTCAATTTGTACCGAAACATCCATTTTTAATGCTTTTAATTGATCTGCACTTTATCATTTTCACTCTTGTGTAGTGTGCGTGTGTGGAGAGGAGATTAATACATAAATATTCCAACTACATCAAAGTTTTTTTATACTAATCCATGAATATACGCTTCTTACCTTTAATAAGTGATTAGTACATAGTTATTTGGGGTGTCCTATTTGTGGAGAGGAGACTGAATCTCTTCGTTTATTCTAACACTAAGAAATGCCATAATCCTATGGAGCGATGCTCTGCAAATTCCTACCAACCGTTATGTAGCCAAACATCACCAGTTGAAGTTGTCAATTCCACTTTCTATACCCCACCACTTGGAACTTCTAGCAAAACATGGGAGACCATTGAAAGGTGGAATTGACAACTTCAACTGCTGATTTTTAGCTACACAACGGTTGGAAGTAATTTGCAACGCATAACTCCATAGGATTATGGTATTTCTTAGTGTTTAGATATGAAGAGAATTATATTTGACACGATTGCCCGGGGTACATTAGTTGGAAGGAGGTGCCATATGAGCTCAAGTTAGCTGTTTGAGTGACACTACAGGTAATGTATTTATATTTATATGTCAATTTCGATTTCGATTTCAATTACGATTTATATTTATCTATATGTGAGGGGCGGATACTAATTTTACTTTATTTCAATTCGGGGGACAGGGAGTGGCCCTAAGGGTAGGCCACATATGCTCTATACTTATGTGGCTATTCGGACGAGAAGGGAAGGATAAGGAGGTGTCCCCGAGCGTCGCGGTACAAAATCTATTTTCCATGCAAATAGTTTGTAGATTTGAGATAATTGATGGTGATGTTGTTTCTTCTTAAATAGTTTCTATTTTGAATATATATTTGCATTATCTTTAGTTTGTTTGGATATATGATGTTTGGAACAGGTACAACGTTGCTATAACAGGTACAAATATACTGCTGGGCAGTGGCAGTGGCCATACTGCCCAGCAGATTTTTTTTAAATTCTGCCCAGAATTGTCACGGTCAATGGCCGTGATAATTTTTTTAAAAAGGGTCACGACTTTGTCACGGTTATAAACCGTGACAAACGTGTCACGGTCATTGACCGCGACACGATCGTGACAAAAAAAATTATCTCGCATCGAAATGTCACGATCATTGACCTTGACAAGTTGGATTTGTCAAGGTCAATGACCTTGACAATTCGGCAGATTTGGTGTAGTGACAGTTATTTTTGCTGAGGCCATTGGTGTTGGAATAATTGGTTTATCAGTATTTACGCTTGTGATTAGCTTTTAATCAGCTTGCTGACTAGGTAATCTTTGAAAACTGGTTAGTCGGGACAATGATTGAATAACCTTCTTAAATGTTGAATGATTGAAAGCCATAGATTCTACTAATGTTGTAAAATTGTAATTAGTTTTGTTAACATTAGTTATCAACGGCGACCAAGTGTAAAACCATAGATTTTACTAATGTTGTAAAACTGTAATTAGTTTTGTTAACATTAGTTATCAGCGGTAAAGCCATAGATTCTACTAATGCACCTAGAAATATTGATCCAAGTTTAGCATTAGTTATCATTGGTAAAGCCATAGATTCTACTAATGCACTTAGATATATTGATCCAAGTTTAGCATTAGTTATCAGTAGTAAAGCCATAGATTCTACTAATGAACCTAGATATATTGATCCAAGTTTAACATTAGTTATCAGTGGTGACCAAGTGTATGAGGAATATATGTTTGTATTCCTGTATTTAGGAATATATACATGTCTTCCTGCATTTAACTTAGCCGGGTAAAACTTATTTGTAACTATTTTAGTTGTATACGATGTTTTACAGGCTTCTCGTTCATGACCTGTCAAAAGGCGAAGTCATACAAGAAGTAATGATCATTGTGAGATCTCTTTTGGAGAAGTCTGCGCGACTTCATGTCTTCATATGTAAATAGCCCCCATTTTTTGAAATCGGTATTTGAGGAAATAGCCCCCATTTTTTGAAGAGAATACTGAATAATAATGTCAATAGTAATAATAATGCCCAACCAACTGTCGGGACTTTGTTGCGATATAATGCTGATTATATAGAGCTTTTGAAAAGACCAAATAATAAGCATGCCCGAGCATATGGACTAAATCGCAAATATAATGTTGATGTCATTAGTTGTAGTATAATTAAATAAGAGTGGTAGTGCCCAACAATCTGTTGGGGCTAAGTTGTGATGATTCACATAATATATATAATTTGCATCGAATATCCATCGAAGCTAATGAGAAATCCATCCAGATAAATAATAAAAGAGTCGACCATATGTTTGGGCCTTTAAATAATGCATAAGGGGAATGATCCTGAATTTTGAGAAAAATAAATTTCCATACCATTCAATAGGGTTGAATAATAAATCTAATGTCGATTATTAATCAACTATGTCGACCATTTGTCGGGACTAAACATAGATAAGAATTATCCCGACCAACTGTCCGTCGGGGGTAAAATATAATAAGTGTGGCAGATCTCTTCGGGATTGAATATATGACAATAAATATTTTGTCGAGCTTCTACCGAGATGACTATAGAATATTCATAACCATCTGAATGGATATAGAGAACGATTCGTGTTGGAGCAAATATGTTAGAGAATTAAGAAGATAAATAGTGTCTGGCTGATATGTCGACACAAAATTGTAACTGTCGAGCATTAATAATATTTCCAAGAACTTAAGATTGTGGTCGAGCATTCGTCGGGAGTGAATCTTGTACCCGTGGAATTTAATAAGTTTGCCTGAATATCTTTGGAGGCTAAATCAAATAGACATCATGAGAATAATTACAAAACATGAAATGAGAAGTTCTATTCAGACTTTTATTAAATATGTACAGGGTGTAAAACATAATGTTTAATTTTTGCAAAATTATTTACAATCCCAACAAACATTAAAAATAAGTTGATTTTGAAAAGGATCAAATACCAAAAAGTCACTCAAACATTTTTTAATACACATTTAGTCCGAGCTTTTTTTTGTACCAAAAAGTTTCTTATTCTCTTATCTTTAAAGGTCTGCGCCATCGACGTAGTAAATTTTTTTTGGCATGATAAGGAACTTTTTTGTGCAAAATAAAAAAATTTAAACTATACATATATTAAAAATAATTCAAGAGACTATTTAATATATGCCCATTTTAAAATAATAATTTTGACCGAAGATGTAGAGATTGGGTGTAATAAACCAAAACGATCTTTAAATAGCAAAAAGTCCTTTTTAAACTTAAAATATTTTATTTTAATAAAGTAAAAAAGGGAGACTTGTGCCCCAACTGGACTGTCCAAAGTGATTTCAGCTGGTATTCCCCTTTTACCGCCGACCATTGATGGCGTTTCTCCTCAAGATTTTTCGTAGTAATACAGTGGTCACCGACCAATGGTAGACAACGCCGAGCAGTAATATATGATGTCGACAATAGACAAGTTTTATGTTCACCAGCCAATAGTATAGAAGCTGCCAACCAGCCATATATGGCCACCGATTTGGTCTGTCTATCGCACAAGAATACCGACCAAAACAGAGGAGTAATAGTTGATGTCGACAACTAACCGTTGATTCTGTTGTAAGTAATAACCCAATATGCTTTGCAAAAGTCTCTGACTTCTGAGATTTATGATTCCAGCGAATGCAGAAAATCTTATGGTTTGGAGCAAAAGGCTTTTCCACCATGTTGCCTCCTTGCTCCGTGTTGATGGTCCTCTTACACCAGGGCTTAATTGAAAATACGTTTGGGGCTGTTCAATGATGAAAGTGGCCTGTTGGAGATGAAAAGAATTCCAGCACAATTTGTTGAAGCTATGTTCAACATCTCGAATTTGCGCCCTAGTTTCGTTGAAATTGGGGGGGAAATTAATTAAAATTGCACGGTCGTCTTTCCCATGTCTGGTCACCCGAATTCGATGTTGACGGCCAGTGATAGATCTATCAAACCAGTGGTTTCAAAGTCATCCATCTTCATCAAAAAAAGAATTTCTTCGCTTTCGTATTCCCTGTGTTGAGATCTCCTGTTGGTTTTATTTGGCTGGGCAGATTGGATTTAGCATTCATAATTTGATATTGATGACTATCAAAGAAATAGTGGGTCTCCGGACTTTGGATTCTGAACCAAATAGGTTCTTTTGTTTGTAATGAAGGACTTCTTCAAATCAGGATCTAATGACCGTATACATGAGAATCAAACAAATATATATTCGTGATAAGAGTGTACTTTGTTGATGTTTATCTCTTTTAAATCTATATAATTCTATAAAAAATTTAGACTTATTAAATTATGTGAAGTTGATATGTGGGAAACTCATAAATGAATTTTAAGAATTACTCTAGAGAGTTGAATCTCCCATCACTAAACCACCTTGAGAATTGAATCACACCTATTTTTCCCAAAAATCATTGAGAACCCAAAACGTCTGTATTACAACTTTTCTCTCATAACTAGGACTTTATTTTTTTTTCGAACATTTCGATTTTTCTGATATCCGATCCGATATTTTTCGATTTTGGAACGTATATAAGGTTTTCGATTTTCGATTTTTCCGAAAAAATCGGATCGAAAATTGGAAATAATTATGAATTTCCGATTTTTCGATTTTTTCCAAATTATTTTCGAAATATCTTCCGATTTTCAATTTTTCTAATTTTTTTAAACATTCTCATGTGTCCCACATCGGCTAGGAGAGGAAGAGAGGCCCAAAAAAGTCCTATATAAAAGGAGAATATCCCTCTATCCTCTACACAAATAAAAAAAATGGTTAAATCCTTACATATTTACATCTTGGGTTAAATCTTTTTTTCGATTTCTTTAAAATGAGAATTTCGAGTAACCGAAAAATCCTATATTATTTTTTTTGAAAATTTGGAATTTTCAAATTTTCAAAATTTCTGAATTTTTAGTATATTTTTTGAATTTTCGAATTTTTCCGATTTTTTTTCGATTTTTCGATTTTTTCGAATTCGAAAACTTTTTTGATTTTTCGAAAAAATTGGATAGGAAATTTGAACAAATATTTTATTTCCGAAAAAATTGAATTTTTTTCCGAAAGGTCATTTTCGATCCGATCCGGTCGAAACACAGCCCTACTCATAACCATCAAACTCCACAATGTCTCTCTCTCTCTTCCACTGTTCCATCTCCCCCACCTTTATATTAAGCACCCGTCTTTCTCTAGCCTTACCCCATCATCTTCTACCCATACATTTTCTCTCCAACCTCCATAATCAAAAACTCAAACCTCACCTCCATTTACAAATACCCACCTACCTACCAACCACCTGACCAAATCCATGAACCTGGTGACCCATACCAACTAACCCCAAATCGACTCACTTCCGGCCTTATATACCCACTTTCTCCTCTAACCCAGTTTCAAACCCGACGACCCACCTCCGGCAAACCGATAAAGTCCGGCGACCTCCATGCCTGAACCCAAAGCCGACCAACTCCACCATGGCCTACCCAACTGCCCAACCCTTCATACCTGCCAGACCTAACCTTATACCGATCGAATCCCCATGTTTGATCCACATCAGCCTGAACCTCTCAGCTCCGACGAGTTCGTCCCAAATCGAGTCGACCCACTTTCCAACCCAGCAAATTCACGACCGAACCCCTATTGAACCCCTATTGGAATACAATTTTAGTTTAATTTTTCCAATTTCTTTATATATGGGGAACTCTGTTAAAAGAGTTTTTTTTTTCTTTTTTAGGTTTTAAGCACCTACATTATACATTACTAATTATTCGTTGGGATACGATTTTAATTTAATTTTTTCAATTTCTTTATGTGTTTTTATGGTTTTGTTTTAGTTCAGTAATGAGGTTATTGATTTGTACCGTTTGATCCATGGGTGTTGATTAGAAGTAATATTATATATTTCTCTACTGTTTATGTGTTTGTATTTATGCCCCAGTGAGAGTAATCCCAAGAATTTTAGTTCATGCATGTGAAAGTGGATATTGATTAGCCACAATAAGTTTGTATATATTTCTTTATTCTTAAGTGCTCTTTAATTTCAATGAATCTAAAAGTCAATTGACGATGAATCCGTTAAAGGCAATAAATCAACTATCAAACTTAATTAATTATGGGTTATTTAAATTTATTATAAACATCTAATTATAAATTGGTTTTTTAAAAATAAAGTACTAAAGTTTATATATATATATATATATATTCGGCCACGCATCGCGTGGGCTTCATGCTAGTATCGCAAAAAATTTAGATGCAGAGACATTAGATCTATAATTGATAGCAATTAGATATGGAGAAATTAGATCCGTAAATGAAAACTTGTCCCGAATCAATCAAATGCATAGAAATTGAATATGACAAATATATCTTTTAAAATATGGGAGTTATGGGGAAAGGTCTTCATAATTTAGATCCATAATTGATAGCAATTAGATATGGAGAAATTAGATCCGTAAATGAAAACTTGTCCCGAATCAATCAAATGCATAGAAATTGAATATGACAAATTTATCTTTTGAAATATGGGGGTTTTGGGGAAAGGTCCTCATAATTCTCAAAGTGTATAAAAATAGGACACTCAAAATAATCTTATAAATTTAGTCTCTGTACTTGAAAACAGCATGAAAAATGGTGAAAAATAGTGTCGCTGGAGCGGACCAAAAAATTGAACTCCTAACTCAAAAGAATTGTCCTAAAAATAAATGCTATTGTACCACATGGACTAAATTTATAAACTTGAAAAGCATTATCCTAAAAAATCCAAATATAGGAAGGAACATGACCTTTACCTTAATTCTCTATTGAAATAAATCAAATTGATGAGAACTTTCGAATTAGATCTGAGGCAAGGATTGTGATTTTCAGGAGAGAGAAAATTATTCTTGACCTTATCTCTTCCTATTAGGGGTGGTCATAGGCTCGAGGCCTCCCGCCCAATAAAAAATAGGGCTTGGGTAAGGTGACTAGGCCCGCAAAGCGGGATTGTCAAAATTTAATAGGCCTGATTTTTTTTCGGGCGGACTTGGGCATGAATTCTTAAGCCCGATGAGGCCTTGCCCGACTCGAGCCCCGAGAATTATATATATAATATATAATATTAATATTTATATGCATATATATATATATATGTGTGTATATGTATGTATGTGTGTGTGTATTAATTTATTATTAAAGTTTGAGACTACAAAGTAATAAATAAATATATAAAGTAACTTTTATAAATATAAAAACATATACCAAGTCTTTTTATGTAGAGTGGGGAACTTTATATATAGACTTTGTAATATATAAAGTTTAAAACAGGTTTTTAATTAAAAAAATAGGTCTTTGATTAAGAAAAAATAATTTTTTTTATTTAAAAAAAATAATAAACCGGGTTGGCCAACGAGCCTGGGTAAAGAGCTTTCAAATCTGGGCGGGCTTGGAATTACATAATAAGGCCCGATCCACGCCCAAGCGGGCTTGGGATAGCTCGTACTTTTATAATCCCTGCCCGAGCCCGACCCGGCCTGCCCACTCCCGGCCCATGGACACCCCTACTTCCTATTCTTTTATTACAAATAGAGAAATATGATGAAAATTGTAGAAATTCATAGATTCTTCAAAGATCTCCTGGAATTGATCTCAAAATCACCAAGGAAAATTATTGAAAAATTAACACAATTGTGCAGATTTATAGTTGAATAAAATTAAGTATACAGTTTATTCAAATGAATAAAACGATTTGGTTAACATCTTAAGCATCAAACCTCATGGAAAATATCTAAAGTATGGGAATCAACATATCTGATGTAACCTAGTAAATAATCATATTGTCCCTACTCTTAAGGATTCAAACAAAACTTATAGTTATAAAATCCAGTGTTTTGTAGATTTTTAAATAACAATTTATCACACAGTTTATAAATATAAACGTATGAGAATCATGATCAAATTAAAAGATGTATGCACAACATATAATTATTAATATGCAGACACATAAAAACTTATCTCTTATTGATGATCTTCGTTTCTTCAAATAAGAATGGAAAGATTTTTGTGTCTCTTCTCACAGACGGTGACAATCTTTTGAAGACTATAAATAGCCTATATCATCTCATAGGTGTCAACAACAGATAAAGTTAAGGTATTAAGGTGAGATTGAAGATGAAATAAAGATATACAATCCCATCAAACACATAAGAGACAAAGATTTTTAAAGTGGTTCGGCTGTAAGGAAAGCCTACTTCCAATGTTATTTTATTCCCAAGAGTTTACAATAGCATAACATGGTGTGTTGAGAATCATTGAGTTGTCCTCCCTTTGAGCTAAGGGAGAGTATGTATTTATAGGGGTTATTAGGAATCCAAGAGATAGAATGCCTTTATATCTTTAGACGTTTACATTTGTACAATAAATATAACTGTTGATATTCTACATCAATGGCCTTTGATATTCTTGATGGTTCATATTCTTTAGGCTGGTTGGTCGGTCGGTCGGTCGACCAACTGTCTTCTATGCCGACAAACTGAGTGATGACTGTACATATTGCCACGTAAGATGACATGTGTCTATTTCTGATTGGTCCACGTAGATGGATAATTTTTGGCGTCAACAGTGCCCATATGAGGTATTCTTACTATTGAATAAAGTTTTGTGTACAGGTGGCTTCATTTTCGGCCACACGATTTGCTCATAGTATCAATATCTCTTAAGATTAGTGGACTTTTGACTGGCCGGCTAGACAGTCAGTGTCTCGAGTTATGAAGAGCGGGATGATGGCTTGGGAATATGGTATAGTGTTAGAAATCAGGAAACTTAGCACATGGTGTTGCCTTGCCACAATGAGTGGATTAGAGTGAGAATATAATGAGTACTCAAGGATAAGACACCTAAGGTAGTACTAGGTTCATTAGATTGACGTAGCGAAAGGTGTAAATCGAGCGTACAATAATGATTTGATGGGATCATTCCCCCTTGAAATGCGAGAATAGCATAGTATGGTTCTTGACAAGCTCATACGAGTTATGTAGTTAAGCTAACAGGTGGAACATAGGATGTACGGTCTTAAGCTAGAATTGATTTTAGGTGATATATACGATGGTTTGTTGTAATGTGATTTTTTTTGGGTGAGCATTGTCCGTTAGAAAGGGTTAGCCCATAGAGGTGCCGATATACCTAGGTTTTAGCATAAGTAGTGCTAGGAATGGTTTGGATTTGATAATAAGTCTAGTGGAGGCTCAGAGTCATTATGTAAAGCTCATGGTGAGTGAAATAGTGAACGTTAAAACATGTTAAGTATTGAGCGCTGGTGACTTTAGTGTTGCAGAGTTCGATGGTTAGTCTTGGAGGATATCTGGGACTTAGAATAGGGATTGGTGTACCCCATTAGTTTGAGGATTGATGGATCAAGAATTTTGGGGACGAAATTCCCCAAGGAGAAAAGTTTGTAATATTCTGTCAAAATTTTTTAATTTTAATTATATGTGGATTATAAATTAGAAGGAGATAATTATAATTGAGGAAAAAATATAGAAAAATAAAAGAAGAAGAAAAAGGTTCGTTCAGACGACAAGGGGCTATCGTTCGAATGACGGTGTGAGGTTGCGAGAAGGGTCGTGAGATACATGCTTCTAACAACGTGCTACTGACTTACAGTAGCAGGTCGCACGAAGGTTCGCGCGATCCAAGGAAGGAACGACATAGTAGAAGTCGTTCGAATGACAAAGGGAAGTCGATCGAATGACGTAAGACGAATTCTTGATCTCAGTTGCCCTTATGCGCTGTCACAATTTGGAGCATAGGATCTTTGAGTTATCGAGCTCATATCAACCAAAAGGGAACAAATAGTATTTTTAGCCTTAGGAAAGGTTTTATAAGGGTTTACTTGGTGTAGTTGGGTTATTTGTTGTTTGGAGAGAGAGAGAGAGAGAGAGAGAGAGAGAGAGAGAGATGTGGGTGGTCTTCCACCACCATTCACCACCATTTTAGGTAATATCCCACCATTCTCAAGCCTAAAATACCCATTTCCACCTTTGATAAATAAGAGCTGCGAATTTTGTTGTGGTGTTGGGGGGATTTTTTGAGGATATGAAGGTGGGTTTTTATGGAGTTGAAGTGGGTCCTGCTTGGAAGCTTGAAAGAAGAACATTTTGGAGATTTTTGGAGAATACATTTGGTAACCCCTTAAGGCCACCTTTGGAGGTGGGGGTTGCTCCTACTATATCAACATTTCCACCACCATTGAAGCCATTAGAGGTGGAAAAAACCTTACTCTTAGTGTAATATGTTATTTTGCATTTGTAGTCTTGTAGTTGAACTGTTGAGTAGGGTATATTGAATTAAATGGGGTAATTAATGTGTAGAAGATAATAAATATTTTTATGGAATAAAAATATTGAAAAATTTATTTTGTTGAAATAAAAAAATGAATAAATATTTCAATGTTTTGAAATAGTAAGAGTTTATGTTTTATGAAAATGGTGTATTTTCTAGAAATATTGATGAAAAATATTTATGAAATAAGATGTTTGAAAAGGATGTGATTTTGTTGGAAATTTGTGAAATAAGAATATTTCAAGTTCTTTCAATAAAATTGAGGTTTTAATAAAAATAGACATTTGTTAAGGTTGAAGAAATAAAAATATTTTTTTTGCCTAACTTTTTTTTTTGCAAGTATAATGATTTCCCATGATGAAATGTATATTTAAACCATATAGTAGGATTTTTAGGTTTAAATCTATCTCTTCATGCATATAAACTTGTAGTATTTTGACATTAAATGTATAAATAAATTTAGAGAAGGTTTTGTTAGGTTTAAATATGAAATAAGAAAAGTTAAAAATTTAGTCTTCCGAGTGTGTGAGATTGGAACTAAAAAGTTTTGATAAACTTGAGATTATAATACTACATGTGTCTAATAATAAAAATGGTATTTTCTTATGAAAATGGCATTTGGAATGTAAATTAATTTCTTGCATAAAGAAAGTAGAGAAATGTGTGGTTTCGAAAGTGATTAAAAGTTATGGAATAAGTGTTAATGGGTAAACATGGAAAAGTCAGTTTGTAACTTACTAAAGTTGTCAAATATTAACACTTATGAAGTTGAAAATAATTAAAGAGGTAAAGGTATTTTCAAATAAAAGAATATTACTCCAAGGTTAAAATGGGTGTTATTTTGTAAAACCATTTAAGAAGTTAGTATGAATAATAAAATAGTGTTCTTGGGAAATTAACACTTGTGAAAACGGAGTAAAAGGTGATTTTGGATACAAATGGGTAAAATGGTAATTTTACTTAAAGTGGAACATTCTTATGAAATAAAAATGTTGAAAAGGTGCTACACAAATGGTGCTAAATGAATATGATTTTTGGAATAAAAATTAGGTTTAAAGTGTAAAGAACATAAATGGTAAATTTCAAAGTGTGACACAAATTGGAGTGTAACCCTGGGTTTTGGCTTCGACCGGGTAAAATGGAAGAGTGGGTAATGTGGGCATTTGAAAAATGTTAAAACATAAGGAACTCGGATGACAGGGAAAAAGAAAAAGGGGCCCGTAGACCTTGGGTGAAAAGTCTTTAAACACTGGGCGGGCAGAGCATATGGTTTGCATAGCAGGCGGTGTGGAGCTCGTGAAAGTATGCGGTATCGGAAGACTCCGAGAAAAGAGAGAGGAAATTTTGAACATGTCAAGACATGCGTTGTGTGGTAAAATTTGTTAATTCAACCTAACTTGAATGAATAAATAATTATTACGATAAAGGTTAAATGGACAAGTAAACGTATAGTTGATAAATGTCCATAAGGTAAGGAAAAAGGTAAAATGTGTGGGTAAATGGGTGATTAAGCAAACCTAAGTGGTTAAACCCATAATTAACATAATAATGTGTTATAAAAAGGTTTTCGAAGATTAATTAAGTATTTTTTTCCATGATTTTTGCATGTGTTGAAAGGGTGAATTTCGACGAAAATACTAAAGTGTATTGAAGTAAATAAAAAAGGGGTGATTTCGGTAAAAGAATGTGTAGGGATGGAAATTTAACATGATTCGCAGGGTTCTCGACCCAACCCGACCCTAGTGGGGCGGGTTAAAAACCCGTTTAAAATAATAGGGACAAATTTGAGTTTAAAAAAAATGTTTATTAAATGGGGCGGGTTCGGGTTTTGTCAGATGATGCTCGACCCGTCCCGCCCCCCCTTAATTTAGTAATTAAGTTTTCTTTTATATCCTTTTTATACGAACCTAATAACACTCCCACCACACACACACACACACACACACACACACACACACACACATATATATATATATATATATATATATATTTATTTATGAAACCCTACCTCCCTTAATATACCCAAACCCAAAAGTCGACCATCTGCTCTCTCTCTTGCCTCTCAACCAAAGAAAAACTCTCAACCCATTTCTCTCTCTCAATCAAAGTCGGCCACTCTGCACTCTCAAATCCCCACAGGGTCGGTGGATAGGATAGCAGGGGAAGGGGTGCCGGAGGATAACAACTCTCAAATCCGCTCAAAGCTTTCTCTGTTTCGTTGTTTATTTTCAAAGTCGGACACTCTACTTTCTCTCTCTGGTTTGTTGTTCATTTTTTACTAATAGTCCATGATTTATATACACTTTATCTTCTTATTTTTTATGTCGTAAACTATTCAAAGATGATGGTTCATTAATTTGCGACTAACAGAGGTTTTCAACTAGATTTTTAGATCCTTGTTTCACTGATTTTTAGATCCTTGTTGCACTTATTTTTTTAGTTCGTTTAGATCCTTGTTGCATTATTTTTTTTTAGTAATTAAAAAAATCTATACTGATTTCTTGCTCAACCAGTACTGATCTAAAATTGATTTTTTCTGATTCTGACAAGTACTCCTTTTATTACTCAAGGCGATTTACTCCTTGTGTTGGTTCAAACAGGTCTACTCTGGTTCGTTAATCATTTATTAAGTTGTTGGTTGCCATTTATTTTGGGAATTTTTGACAACTTCAGTATTTCGTTGATCATTTGTTTTATTTGTATATGATAAAATTGTACTGATTTATTTGACAATTAATATTATTTGGTTTTAGTTGGATAAAATCTGAGATTTGTTTTTTGTCCTTTTTTTTTCTTGTTTTCTCCTATGAAATTTGTTACTTTTTTAAATATGTTCTAAAAATGTGTATTTTTTTTCAGGTTTGAGTTGATGATGAGAAAGAGATTGAGAAATGGTGATAGTCATGAGTTATTTCAGACTTGTTGTGTAATAGTTGATGTAATTTGGGACTTATTTTGTAACTCTTGATATTGTTTAAGACTTATCATGTTGAAGTTGATGTTGAGATATTGAGACTTAGAAGTTGATGTATGTATTCTGACTTAAAAGTTAATTATTTGCTGTTGCACCCACAAACTTTCCCGATAATTTTGTTGTGTATACTATAAAAAAAATTGTGGACCTATGTGTAAGTTTTTAAAAGATAAGGCAAGTAGATGAAGGTTTTAAAACTTTGGGGGGATACGTAAATAGACTAAAGAGATTAAAATTAAGGGTACAACTAATGGCACTCTTTAGATTCTTTAAACACTCCATGTTTTTTAAAAGACAAAATTATCCTTTATCCTAACATCAAACAAATGCCAACGATTCTCAATATTCTTTTTAATTAAATAATTACAAAAACTGTTTTATTATAAAGTAAAAAAAAAATAGACGTTTTTTATTGAATAAAACTGGACACTTTTTTGAATTTTTTTTTATAAAACAGTTTTTTTAAATCATTATTATTTAAAAATGAACATATTTAAAAAAACAGTTGGATATAACTTATTTAAAAAAATATTTTCATTATTTAAAAAAATGACCGTTATATTTATCAATGAGTGTTGTCAGTTCGACAATTAACCAGGGTTACAATTCTTTCTCAAATTATATTTTTAGAAATCATTTTTGCAATAACTATTTTGTGGTAAGATTTTTTTGATTAAAAAATAATTTTTATATATCTTCGATTAATGATTGGTTAATGCTACTGGTGCGGACCCACGTCATTTAATGGATGCGGGTACGCGCTAGGAGCACTAACCAATCAATTAATGGACGCGGGTAGAAAATGTTTTATATGAAAATATTTTGTTATAGTTTTTTTTAATATCGATTGGCTAATGTCGCTGGCGTGCCCGCGTTATTTAATGGGTGCGAGTAGAAAATGTTTTATATAGAAATATTTTTTTATAATTTTTTAATACCGATTGGTTAGTGCCGTTGACGCGGACCCGTATCTATTAAATGATGTGGGTTCACGCCAGCGACACTAACCAATCATTAATCTAATCTATATATAAATTATTTTTTAACCAAAAAAAATCTTACCACAAAATAGTTATTAAAAATATAATTTGAGAAAAAAATGTAACCCTGGTTAATTGTTGAACATACACACTCATTAATAAATGTAATTGTCATTATTTTAAATAACAAAAATATATTTTTTAAATAAGTTATATTCAAGTGTTTTTTTAAACATGTTCATTTTAAAAAAATAATGATTTTGAAAAAATTGTTTTACAATTTGAAATATGTCCAATTTTATTCAATAAAAAATGTCTATTTTTTGGACTTTATAATAAAAGAGTTTTATTATTATTTAATTAAAAAAAGTATTGAGAATGATTGGAATTTATTTAATGTTTGGATAAAGGAGAGTTTTATCTTTTAACAAAAATTTAAGGGTCCGTTTGATTCGCACATTTGCCATGGCAAATGTCAAATCAGTGGGCAAATATGGCATTTGCCCACTTTTTGGTCTGTTTGATTCACAAATTTGCCTACAACCCAATTGCCTATGTACAACACCTCTAATGCATGAAAAGTGGACAAATTTTGCTTTGCTATTTGGAGAAGAATTATTTGCCAAACAATTTGCCACTTCTTACAAGTGCTTGTTTTATATTTTTATGCTAAAATATTTTAAAAATTATTTTACAAACTGTTTTATAAAACTGTTTTAAATAAAAAACTGTTTTATAAAAAATGTTTTTAAATTATTTTAAAAACTGTTTTAAAAACAATTTAAAAACTGTTTAAAAAAATATTTTTTAAAACTGTTTTATTAAAATTTGTTTTAAAACTGTTTAAAACACTATTTTAAAAAGTTTAAAACTGTTTTGAATAATTAAGAAAACTGTTTCGAATAATGTAAAAATTGTTTTATAAAAATATTGTTAAAAACTGTTTTAAAAATTATTTTAAAAACTGTTTTCTTAATGGCAAAATTTAGGGCGTGCAATTAGGTGTACTAGGTGTACCCTAAATTAATATTTTTTTTAATCTGTGAGCCGTTTCTCCCTCCTCTCCCCTGCTCTCTCTATCTCGCCGGATCCTCTCCTCTCTCTCCGGTTCTCTTCCTCTCCCCTGGGAAACTCTGTCTCGGACGACAACCACCGCCACTGGAAGCAGCAATGAGGACATCTACCACTGCCTAGCCCCTCCTCCTCTCTCGGCATCAGCCCTCTCCCCGGGTCGGCATAAAACCGGTAAAATCTTTTTTCAGTTTGTTTTCTTATTTTATAAAACTTTGATTTGTTGTTGTTGATGATATTTTATGGATATTGATAGTTAATTTGTATGAAATTTGTATGAAATTCTATTAAATAACCAATGAGGAGCCCCAGATCGAAGGGATGCCTAATCAGCCAGTTGTGTATGACACTTTGCTCATCCGAGTTGTGTACTCAAAGAGCGAGGGTGGCCAACTCTAAGTTTGTGAGGGAACTCTCCTCTTTTGGTGGTGGGGGGAATGACGTAAAAAATTAATATATGTAAGGGTTATTTTGGATCCATCCAATGTTTAAAAAATCATTCGAAACGAAGCAAGAAAAAATCGCCTTAAGGCTTAGAAAAAAGAATTTGGGTACTTTATTTGTATTATGTTGTAACTTTGGTATTTTTCTTGTTTAAGTTGATGCTAAGACATCGTGTCTCCTGTATATAATGACTCGAACCCGCATTTACCTTTTCAAAACATTGCGATGAATGCTCTCCTATGATCAATTATGGTAGGCTAGGTTTTACGGTTAATAAGATGTATTATTAGGGTGAACAATGGATTCAGATTTAAACTGGTCAATACGAAAATATGCAAACTATTAAATGACCAAACTACATTGGCAATCAAAACTTGCAATCTACAACTAGAAAGCAATTAGAGGCATAAGGCTTGAAAGTATCCAATCTCCATCATTAAGAGTTTAGCTTTTACTAAGTAAAGACGAGAAGGTAGTACAGGCTTTTTTTGGTTCTGTGAACAGTATTTGAGACAGTATTTTGGTAGATCTGGGTCTTATTGAATGAGAGACTGAGGGGGCCTATGGAAAAGGTGATTGTGCTTGCTGAATCAGGTTTTATTCAGATCTGATCTTGTGAGTTTGAAGACTTGAGTGGTGAGAAAATTGAAGAGAGACTCAAGGAATCACAGAGATTGAGAGATTCACCTTTATATGTAATAGAAAGCTAAAGCAATATATAACAATGCCATCCTAACAGCATTTTGTGCACACAAACTATGGAAAACTTCAGAAAAGAAGTGAAAGTTCAAAATGTGATGAACAACTGGGCAGCCAGCGGGAAAGTTCGAGAAGAATCTGTTATGTATACTAAGGAAGGCTACAACCCACAATGCAAGTTGCATACAACTTAACTATAATTGATGAACCTAGCTACATTCCGATAATATGTTGCATAAAAAAAAAGAGCTTTTTCGTCCTTTAATTAGTATATTTCCATGAATCACGTATACCCACATAATAATGTAATGTAATATTAGACATAACCCCAAGAAAATCATGTATATGACTGCAACTAATTATTCATATCATTCCCCTTTCATCGAAAAGGCCTTTAATTGATGACTAATTTTAACCCCGAAAATTAGATGGGTCAAATTGTCCTTCCCCCCTCTCCACTTCTCAATTTCGCCTAATAAACCTACTGACCGCAAAACCCTAACATTGTCGCTCTAAATCCTTTAAACAAGAGTTATTAGTTGTATTTGTAATATAACAGACTTTTCTTAACATTCATTTTTACAAAATTTGCTCGATAAGATGAATCTCTGGGAAGCGGAAGCCATATCCTTTTCAACAAGTATATGGATTGTTGATCTCAAACTATTGGCATAATATAAACACACAAACAAAAAATTATAAATATGGTTCATGAGGTATAATGGTATCCTTAACTGGATGAGCCTTCAAAAAGGAGACAAATATGTCCATTCTAAATCATGATTGATATAGTGGGGAATAATAGGAACTAATTTTTGCATTTTGTTTCAAAATTAAAAAAAAATGACTACTCAATGACCGTGGGAAGTCCATATAAGCTGGCAAAATAGGTTGGCTGGATTATGTGTCATATCCAATATTATTAATATTAATCGCACATTACGAGTCTAATCAGAGCCACAGGATTATCTAGTAGTAAACTGATGAGGGATGATGGAAAGGGAGGAAAGAAGGAGGAAGGGAATTGTGGGCCACAAAAAAAGGAGGGTTAAGTCTAATTTTCAACGAGAAACAATTTATACGGAAGGAGAACAGCGTCGTGTACACAATTAGGAGTAAATTTAAAAACAATGATGCTCGGGGGTGTTATGTCTAATACCGCGTTATTACTGGGGATGAGTAGAAAATATACCCATCATTTTAGCTAGAGTTGGCTGCAGCAGTATAAAATGGGTTCATGCATTTTTTTGTTTGTTTCCAACGTCTTTTTTTTCTTTTCTTTCTTTTGGGATAGATGTTTCAAGGCACATCTAGACTAGGATCAATGACACCAATAATCTCCATTGTCACTCACCCCAACCTCCCTAACAAGCCATATCAACCTTTAAGCACACTAATGCAAGCATGCTATCAATACCAAATTAAGGCCCAATCACAAATAAGCTTTCAAGGTGCATATGTTTTGATTTTCCAACAAAGAAATAAAAGTACACAAATCCTTTAAAGACCCCTACAATACAGTTAAATTCAATCATACTAATGTCAGAAACCATCAGCCCCCTTTGCTCATTAGACCTAGCTAACCCAAACACTATTTTTTCTTTCTTTGGTACATTACCATCAGAAAACTGAACTGAAGCTAGATTGAAGCATTAGCAAAGCAGAAATTCCTTTTAAAAAGCCCAACTATTCCTCAGCCCTTGCTGTTTTCAGAATAAATGCAAAAACTCAGCAATTTTTGCATTTATTCAAAATATGATGAGCTAAAGTTGTGAGGAAAGTTGTCGGCTTCTAGTACTTCTTTGTTACAAATTATCAAAAAGAGTATATTAGGGGAGTAGGCAAAGAAACTGGAAACATATATATACTCTATAAATTCTTAAGAAATGAATCATATAGATAAATAACTGCTATAAATATCAAGGTACAAAACTATTACAAAACGGAACACAAGCTAATGTCACCTAAATTTGCTTTAATTTAGGCACCACAATAGCATAACTAAACAAGGAAATAAAGGATTTTTTAGAGTTTGGTACTTCATGGTCTTCACTAATTTGCCTTATTAGCCATTAGTACATTTGTTAAATAAAAAAAAATGACTTCGGTAACTTTATTCATTGCTAAGTTTTGCACCGACAAAAAAAGTACCAAAGTCAAATAAAACGAATATAAAAACATTTCATTCTCTTTACTTCAACTGACGTAAACCACCCGTCAAAAGGATCCTAAAAATCATCTAAACACCACTCTAGAGAGAGAAACATTCTTGTCTATTTCAAAACTCAAGTCCACCTCAAATGAGGCTTACAAGTGGGTATTTAAAGGGGAAGAATAGCTTAGGCTCAAAGCTAAGGCACAAATTACAAAAATGACATTACTACTCCTTACCTCTAAATAACAAAGCAAAAGAAAGAAAAATACAATAACAAAAGAAAATAAAATGACTAAAAACCCTTAAAATAGGGATCCATTTCCATCACTCTCCCCGGCTTCAAAAGTTTGTCCTCAAGCGTAGGAGATGAACGATAAGAAAGCAACGCAACCATCAAAGAGCTCCTCACTAGGAAGAAGAGCCGTCCTCGGAAACGCCTCTTGTACCGGCTTGCCGTAAATCCAGATAGAATAGGAACACAATCTAAATGTGGCCGACCAACAAAATCGCGACCCGAGATTCCCGTGATGAACCTCCTTAATGCAATGCCGCGGAAAATTTCCTCCGAGCGCTGATCAAAAGCTACCACGAATGGGTCCACATACCCACCACCAAAACCATCACCTCCAATATCCAAATCAAACCCCAAGAGAGATAACCTCTGATCCAACCTCAACAAAATCATCATCCCCTCTCTCAAAGATTGAAAAAAAATCTCCCAAATCAAATGTTTCCGGCTCACGAAAGTGCGTGCGAGTCACCCAACCATCCTCAACAAAAAAAAAAAAAAATCCCCAATACTCAATCCAATCTCGTCGTTTCTATCTTTCTTGCAATCAACCGGCTTGGAAGGGGATTTGTATCGTTGATTTGACCCGATTAGGTGAGTGAGGGTGGAAGAATCATTGGGTGGAGCAACTAATCTTGGACTAGCCGCCGATGATCTTGAATTGAGCCTCGAGAGTTAATCTGGGAGAAGAGAACACGTAATTTTTTTGATGATTGGGGTTTGAAAAATTGGTGGTGGGTTAGGGGATTCATGTTGGTGGTGGAGGAATTTTGTAAGGTTGGAGGCTAGGGTTTGTAAATTGTGGATTGGATTGTAAAATGGTAGGTGAAACCCTAGAAGTGGGTTGTCTTGGATTTTGAATGCAGGGTTTATGGAATGAATTTGGGTTTGGGTTGAAATTAGGGTTCAAGATTTGGGTTTTCGGGGTGGTGGGTTTGGTATAGAGGATGGGGTAAGGCAGGGGTTGTGTGTAGGGATTTCTAGGGTTAGGGTTAGAGCTTTGGAAATGGGTATAGATTTGTTGTTGTAATTGTACCCACTCTCTTGTTCGTTTTTTAATCTCCTCTTTTGGTTGTTTGGATTTCTTGGGAGCCATCGAAGAGTAGTGCACAAATTTGATACAAAATACACCGATACACTAACACCAATGTGGAGCTTCACCCGCTCTGATACCAATTTGACGTAAACCACCCATCAAAAGGCTGCTAAAATTATCTAAATACCACTCTAGAGAGAGAAACACTCTTTTCTATTTCAAAATTCAAGTCTACCTTAAATGAGGCTTATAAATGGATATTTAAAGGGGAGGAGTATCTTAGACTCCAAGCTAAGGCACTAATTACAAAAATGTCATTACTACTCCTTACCTCTAAATAACAAAACAAAAGAAAGAAAAATACAATAACAAAATAAAATAAAATGACTAAAAATCCTTAAAATAGGGATCAATTTCCATCATCAACACTAGCTTGCAGCCACAAAGGATACTTTTTGAAGACTCACATTGCGAAAGAGAATATAGTTAAGGCATGTTGAAAACATATTTAACATAGTAAAATAATATTCGGATGGTGGATAATGTACCTGAATATCTTAATATTATTTTAAATAAATAAAAATTAATATTAAACCAATATATAAAAATTGTTATGAAAGAGATTGTTATGTTTAAAAGTACATAGAAAACAACTTAAATAACCCTAAAACATTCAAGATGAACTCATCAAATAGATAACAAAATCTTAACATGTAGCATTAAATATACAATGTAAGTCACGTTATAAATTTACACAAAACATACTTTAACAAACCTAATAAGCACAACATATTAATATCTATAGCTGAAAAATTGTAAGTGTAACTATATTACACTACTAATGCGTGAAGAAAACATACAAATTAAGAAACCTATTAAAGCATTTAAAACCATCACGCCGCAAAAATTCAGACAAGAAAAGAATTTTCATTAGAACCTTCTCATTCACATAGCTAAAGTATTCATTTAACTTGAGAACACCTCCGTAAATCCCTTCATCCAAATAAATGACTGCCAAAAATAAAAAAAATATTTGACAAATAATAAAATACACTAACACACTCAATATTTGAGACATAACACTCAATATAAGGAGATAAATTTTCTTTACTACTCACACAATATTTTTGACTTTTTATGTCTTCACTTCAAATGCCAACATTACATGAGTATTTATAGGATCTCTAAAATATATCTACCCAAATACATATATCTATTACATTTAATGTAAACATACCCCATTTAGACTTCTATACATGAACCTCCTAATACATGAACCAACTAAATGCATGTATTGACATAATACAAAATTAATAAATGGCTCAATGAAGTGTACACGTGTCATCGTGTGGGCATAATAAATGTCGACGTTGTGTTGTGATTACAACTTTAGTTATATACTATAATTCTCAACGACCAAATAAATGTGTACTGGGGTGCATGAGAGTTTATATAACTTAAAATATTTCGCCTAAAAAATGGGGTAATTTGATAAAAAGTCCCTCAAGATGTTTTATTTAACATTTAGTTCATCCCTTTTTTACATTCCAAAAAGTCCCTAAACTCTAAACCCAAAAATCCTAAAAATAATAATACTACTACTAATAATAATAAAATTAAAACAAGAAAAGCCTAAACCCCCTTAACTCTAAAAAAAAAACTAAATTGCAAAAAATAAAAATAAACCCCCTACCTACGAAAACAAAAAACTACATCCCAAAAACTAAAAATATATATACACTTCTTAAAACATTAAAAAATAACAATAATAATAATAATAAAGTGACAAAATGCAAACTGTAATTATTTGCTGGGACCCAAAAAAAATGTGATTAAAACGCAATGTACTTAAAAAACATTGACTATCGATTCAAAAAGTGAAGCTCGAAACCATTCATTAACAGTATATCTGTAAAAAATTCAAAGTGTAACCAAAAGAAAGAAAGACAAAAGAAAAATAAGACAAAGCTACTAAAATTGGTTTCCCAAAGAACAAAACGACAACGTATGAGTTGAGAAACAAAGGGTAAATAGTATGGTGTAAAAATATAAGTGCATGTCTTTGAAGCAAGAACGTACCAACATATGAAAACAACATAGAGTGTTAGTTTGAATTCCTCAGAGAGAGAGAGAGAGATATGGCACGTACACTGGCGAAAATGATGTTTTAAAGAGAGCGTTGGAGGGATTACAAATTGGCCAAATCAGCTCGTCTCTGGTCAAACAGATTGGGTAAATAGCAAAAAATGAAATACCAACTTTTAAGGATAAGGGAAAAATGCAAATTTAATATGAAGTTTGAGTCGGTTTTCAATTTTAGATCCTTAAGTTCCAAAAGTTTTAACGTTAATCCCAATATAATTAAGGGAAATTACTCTTAGATCCCCTGTAAATAAATTTTAAACGTTAAAGAAATGTTGACAAATTTTAATCACTTAGAAGTCCACGCTAGTGACATAACAAATAGACCTAATAGTAAATTGTCCTTAAATGTTTAAAAATTATCAATAATGAACCTAAGTGTAAATTGCTCTATAATTAATAATATAATGTGAAATACACTAAAATTTAATCCAAAACACATACGGTACTCATGATCATCTATTAGTTTGGTCCACATTATTCTGCGCCTAAAACACCAAACCAAAGTGTTGATGTTTAAAATTGGTAGTGATTTATATGATGCCAATTTTATAATCACAAATAAAATAATGAGAGAAAAATAAATGAGACACGAGGATTTTTAAGGGGTTCAGTTATAAGAAAAGTTTACGTCCAATGTGGTTGTATTTGTTGTTGATGATTATAGAAAATTAGGTATTCTTGTTAGAAGAATGACCTTATTCTTTTTTTCTCTTGCCTTTTGTGAAAGGAATACATTGTATTTATAATGACCAGGAGATTAAGGGTCGAAATGCCTTTATACATTTAAGCATTTACACTCGTACATAATGAATGTGATTGTTGATAGTACTCGACACGTGTGGAATGACTCTTGGCCGCTTTCCACATGATGATTGTTTATCTATAATGATTTGTATTCTTCAGGTTGGTCCGCCTGCTGGCCGAAAAACTATCTTCTAAGTCGATCAAGTAATTGATGACTAAGATTGTTGCCACGTAAGGGGACAGGTGTCCATTTCTAATTGGTTCACGTAGATGGATAATTTTTGGCATCAACAGAAGCGTCCAATGCTTCATTCTTGATATTTTGTTAAAAGGATGAAGTATGAGTCATGCAGAGTTGCTCGGCAGTCTTTCGTGGTTTTAGTTGACTGCTAACTTATAGGACTTGTAATGGCAATTTCGTGAATAATTTGAAATTTGGCGAACCGCCAAATGGCACATTAGTAATTTTCTCATCTTTGGAGTTGTGCAGCCGTCAGGATGTTGATCGTCTATACAGTTAATCATTACTTGCACTGTTTTCTATGCAAGCTATAAGAGACGAGATTTTGACTGATTTCCGTACCACAAATTTTCAAACTTTCGAACTATCTTTCGTCTCTAAGCCTTTCGTCTTCAAGCTTTCTTTTTTGCGTTCATTTCCACTCTTGCTTCTGCCATCACTTTCTCTGTAAGCTTTTTTCTTCCTTTTCCTTTGATTTCTTTCTTTGCCGTAATCATTATAATATCCAGCCCCGGTGATTTAATTAAATTATATTCGGATTATATCTTAATGATAATAGGACTTAATTATAAGGGGTTTGTTGGGTTTATTTTGTTAGGAGAAATGGAAGAAGGAGAGAGGGAGAGGGAGAGGGAGAGGGAGAGAGAATAGTAAGGGGTGGGTGGTCACCCACCGCCAAACCACCACTCCTCTGCTTTAGACCACCACAAAACCACCACTTTCAAGATGTCCTTCACATTTGAACCAAAAACACCCATTTTCACCATGGACAAGGAGGAGCTACAAAATTTGGCAGCTATGTTTTGGGGGTTTCGTGGAGAATATGAAGTTGGTCTTGCATTGGAGCTTAGGAGGAAGCATTTACTAACCCTTCAAGGCCACCTTTGAAGGTGGGGGGGGGGGGTGGTGCTCCTCCTACTCCAACACTACCATTAAAAATATTATGGGTGGTTAAACCTTACTGTTAGTGGAAGAATGTTATTTTTGCATTATAGTATTGTATTTAGGCTATTTGAGTATGGTGTAATTAGTTAAATGGTATATTTGTTGTGTAGAAGACAGTAAATATTTTTATGGAATAAAAATATTGAGAAAATGTTATTTTGTTAAAAATAAAAAATGGATAATTATTTCAAGGTTTTGAAATAGTGAAAGTTGATGTTTTATGAAAACGGTGTATTTTCTAGTAATTTTGATGAAAAATATTTTATGAAGTAAGATGTTTGCAAATAGTGTGATTTTGTTGGAAAATGATATTTTGTTGAAATCAAAGAATAAGTAAATATTTCAAGGTTTGGAGTATTGAAAGTTGGATTTTTATAAAAAATAGACATTTGTTGAGATTGAAGAAATAAAAATGTCCCTTGTGCCCTTAAAATGTAATTTTGCAAGTATAATGATTTTCCATGAAGATAAATTTGTTTAAACTATATAGTAGAATTTTTTGATTTAAAATCCATCTTCTCGTGTAATCTTCTCGTGTAAATAAACTTGTAGTATTTTGATATTAAATGTATGAACAAGTTTAGAGAAGGTTTTGGTGAGTTTAAACATAAAATAGAATAATGGAAAATTAGTCTTCAAGGTGTGTGAAATTGAAACTAAAAGGCATGATGAACATGAAGTTAAAAGACTACATATTGAATAAAAAAAGAGGGGTAAATTTCTTATAAAAGTAGTCTTAAGTGTGAATGTATTTCTTGAATGAAGAAGTAAATAAATGTGTACTTGGGAATATTGATAAAAAGTATTATAGAAGTGTTAATGGGTAAACATGGGATGGTTAGTGGGTGTAACTCACTAATGTTATGAAATATGAATACTTATGGAATTAAGTAGGGTTTAACGGTGTAAAAGTGTTTCCAATTAAGAAGGGCATTACTCCAAGTGTAAAAATGTGTTAAGGGTTAAAAACACTTAAGAAGTTGGTATGAATAACTTAATAGTGTTTTGGGGTGAAATTAACACTTATAAAAATGGAGTAAAATGTGACTTTGGAAAGAAATAAGTAAAATGGTAATTCTACTTAAAGTGGAACATTTTTATGAAATAAAAATATTGGAAAGGGTGTTATACAAAGTAGTCCTAAATGAATATGATTTTGGAATAAAAATCAATGTTTAAGGGTAAAGGACATGAAATGGTAAAATTTCAAAGTGTAACACAAGTTGGGGTGGTAAAGACCCGAGTTTTGACTTCAGTCGGATAAAAAGGATAAGTATAATACTGTGGACATTTGTAAAATGTTAAAACACATAAAAAGGAACTCGCATGACATCAGGATAAAGCAAGAAGAGCTTGGAGCTTTAGGGTGAAAATTCCTAAATCACTGGCCAGAGAATATGGTGCGCATAGCCGGTGGTGTGGAGCCCCTGGAAGTATATGCACTACACCAAAACTGGCGATTGGTCACGACCAAAATCCCTTACCAAAGCTGTGGGTCGCGGACTTGGGCCGTGACCATTTCGGGCGTGACCATTTTCGTCCATTTTCGTGGGTCGCGGCCCAAGTCCGTGACCAAAAAATGGTCACGGCTGAGAGGGGTCACGGCAGATGATCGCGGACTTAGGCCGTGACTCATGTCGTGACGGGTCGCGGCCCTCATTCGTGACCCACAACCGAGACAAATTGGTCGCGGCCAAAGTCCGCGACCCACGACCGCGACAAAAAAATTTAAAAAAAAATTGTTCGCGACCCTGATCCGTGACCCACAACCGTGACAAATTGGTCACGGCCAAAGTCCGCGACACACGACCGTTACAAAAAAAAATTAAAAAAAAATTGGTCGCGGCCCTGATCCGTGACCCACAACCGTGACAAATTGATTGTGGCCAAAGTCCGCGACCCCACGACCGTGACAAAAAAATAAAAAAAAAAATTGGCCGCGGCCCTAATCCGTGACCCATAACTGTGATGAAAAAAATGCTCGCGGACTTTGGCCGCGACCATTTTTATGCGTGACGAAAAAATAAAAATGGTCATGGACAAAGTCCATGACCATATTTAACTACAATTTAAAAAAAAAATATTTTTTTGGTCCAATCCTAAAATTGGGGGTCCTGTGAGTGCACCATCAGTTGCTACGTGTAACGTTTTGACGCGTACGAGGTGTTACAAATATTTATTATTGGCAAAACAATAAAAAAAATCACAAATTGCGAATCGAGAATTTTGTTAATAAACAAATATATATACAAACTTATAAAAATTACACGTCTTAATCATTCACAGACAAAAAAAAATTGGGCAGAGTTTCCTCTATTTTCTAGACATTCCAAAACCTGTAAATGTAAAACCTACTTATTATAAAGCCCGCACGGCTATAAAATTTAACAATCAAATTATAAAAGCCCGCACGACCATAAAACTAAACAATAAAAGCCTGCACGACCATAAAACTAAACAATAAAATTTGTTTGTATGATAATTTTTGATGAAATTTTATTGCTATTCTATATAACTTTGTTGTTGCTGATATTTTGTTAGTTAATTTGTACGAAACTTTGTTTGTTAGAAAATGTTGGTTTGTTTGGTTGTTGAAAAATGTTGGTTTATTATGTAGGGGCAAAAAATTAGTGAATATTAATCACAAATTTTTTAGGGTTAAAAGTTGCAAAACAATGAGAACTAACCCAAAAGAAAATCGCCTTGGGGCTCCCGCCCCCGTTTGAAAAAAATTCCAGCACCTACAGACCGAAAATCCTGGGTCCACCACTGGACACAGCCTTATTAAAAACGTAATAAGGTTGGATTGTGCCTGCTGGATTTTTTCGCCGGATCGCCACTTTTGGTCTCTATCTCTGATTTTTCTCCTCTCTACAGCTCCACCCTGCTGGTAATACTAAACTCATCATCATTTTTGTAATTTAACTTGACTGGTTTGAAATTTGAATGATGTTTAGATTAATATTTTCATTCAAGCATTTTTTTTAACTTATAACTTATGGTGTTTTCAGTTTAATAATATTTGGATTAATGTTTAGAAATGAGATTAAATTATGATGTTTAGATTAGGTGATGTTAATATTGTTTGGGTATTGTGAATATTTATTGAGTGTTGTTTATGCCTTGAAATTAGTTAGGCTTTGTTAATATTGATTGAGAGTTGTTATTTGGGCATTATAAAGCTATAATTTGTATAAAACTTTAATTAGCCCAAAAAAAATCGTCTCGGGGCACCTGCACCCGAACCCCCGGTACCACTACAAACTTTGGCTCCTCCGACCAAAAATCCTGGATCCGCGAGAGACAAAAACATGCCATTTTGTCACTGATCCGAGCAATAAAAAAACATTACCGTATTTTTACATTTGAATAAAAAAACTGTATACTTGACTATTTAGTGGATGTTTTATCCTTAAAGTGCAAAATAAAACCTTGTAATTTATTCTTAAATGAGTATGGATGCAAGTTGTAGATCTTGATGATTGTTTGGATTTGTGTTCTGTTCATTGTAAATTATATAGTCAAAAGACCGGAACCAAACGAATCTCATTTCATCCTAATTGCAATGTTGAATAAGTATCGAGATTATGGAGCACATGCCTTTTTCTTCAAATTAAAAAAAAGAGGTGAATGGTGGGGAAAAGCAAGTAAGAAAAGTTTATTTAAGGAAAACTGACCTTAATAATTTTCTTATTACACTAGTAATTTACTTTTTTTCTTTGCATATAATTGGCACAACATAGGGATGATGTTGTGATAATAGTAGGAAACACACCCAACATAAGGATGAATTAAAAGAAATAGGAATAATTTTAATTTTGTGATGCTCTGCTGTTTCTTCTCTCTTGTTTATTTTTTTTGAGTTTTTGGTATACATTAGTAAGTTATCATGCCTTGGTGGAATACATGTAAGTTCATTTGTTGACAGATTTTGTTTTTTTCCCCTCTGCTTATTTTTCAGGTTTTGTGGAGTATGCTCATTTTCCGCCATAAAGAAGTATTGCAGTTCTAAAAATTGGTATTTCAGATATGTACAGTGCTCTCTTCTCAACTTCTACTCAAACTATGCTAACGATTGGCCGAGGCAGAACTATCTCATCTGATCACCATCTCTCTCGTTCAATCATACCTTCCAGTTCACAAGCTCTAATCTATAAGGGACAGTGTCGTAATTTGTGCATTTCCACGAGATCCCTTGCAACTACTCTCTCTTATCCTCATTTGAAAGCTTCATGCAGCTCTCATGGAGTCCTTACGCTCAAGAAGCCCAAGCTTGATGTGTGGCTTAAGACTCCCAGCCCTACCAAACAAAGCCCGGAGCTTGATATTGGCGGTAGCGATGGAGACGATGGCATAGGTGGTGGTGACATTGGTGGAGGTGGTGGCAATGACGACGATGAATATCATATCTGGGATCCTGATCCTGAAGACGGGGATGAAGAAAATAAGGGAATTTTTTGGAGAAGACGGCTTCTCCCGGAAATTTTTGACAAGGAGACTACAGATGCCGTGTTGAGTGAATGGATGAAAACCAAACAGGACTTACCAATGGGTCTTCAATCAGTTTACGAGTTAGGTTTGTTAAGTTCTGCACAATTCACAAAATTTCTCTGTTTCAACGCTTGGCCCTCTGTTGCTAGGTTTGTATGTCGTTCTCTTCCACAAAACCTTTCTCGAGCCTTTGGAGGGAAGGTAATTGCAGATTCAGCCTTTCCTGGAAAGCTTCTCCAGGAGATTGTGGCCACAACCTGCTGCTCAATCTTGTTTGAATATAAAAATCGTGGGGGTGATAGGCTCAGAGAAGAATGGGATCTTGTTCTCATCAATACGGTCACTGCATCCATTTGTAATGCATTTGTGGTTTGGTCTCTGGCTCCATGTTATGTTTATGGGAATGCGTGCCGGTTTCAATGGCAGAGTGCTTTGCAAAAGCTTCCCAACAATGTCTTCGAAACAAGTTATCGGTTTAAAGTGTTTGACTCGCAGAAAAAAGTGCTCTCCTTCTTCTACAAAGCAATTGGTTTGATGATGTTTGGATCCACTGCCGGAGCAGCACAATCTGCTCTATCAACTTTCTCCTTGAACCGTCACAAGAAAACATCGCGTCCCTTGTCGGTCCCAGCTGTGAGCGCCTCCGCACTTGATTGCGGACTCTTTCTGGGGTTACACTCAAACCTAAGGTACCAGCTTTTATGCGGGATTGACAGGATGCTGGTGGAATACTTTGATGTAATGGGAGTGGCATTGATGTTGGGCTCTGTAGGAAGAATTTTGAATGCTTGGACAGGGGTGAATGGAGTTCACTTGGGAACAAGTCGTGAAGTTGATGATACAAGTGGGCTTGCTCTAAAAAATGCCTTTTCATCTTTGATTGGTCTTGTTGACCCCACCAATAGGCTTGATGGTAATGCCAAAGTGGGCCGAAAAAGGATTGCTAGGAAGAATGTAGCATGTGGTATATTTTAAGCCTTCTACCGTAAATACATTGCTAATGAGGGAACTCAAAGGTTAGGAATTTAGGATAACAGGCTTATTTTCTTAACTTAACTAGATGTGTTTTTTTGGAGAGACAGAAATTCATTTGATCTTAGAAGTATTTGCACAAGTAACACCATAATAATAATATGAGTATTTAGCGAATTTTATCTCGTCTATTCTTTATAATATATTAATGTTTGAATTGCCATGATGAGGCTTGTTTTATGTGTGTGTGTTGGTTTGGGGGGGGGGGGGTTCTAAATCCGTTGATGAGCTTACTTACTTAGAAATGCCAATTACGTATCCTAAATACATGAAGAGCTTACCTTCACTAAATGATAGTATGATGGTAATGCCTTGTACTTTTTTGCACATTCTCTTTATTTTCTTTGGACTTTTTATTTATATTCTTTACATCGAGCCTGAATATTTCATGGTGTTAAAGACTGTTAAGCAATCCCATTTCGTCTTGTAAAAAACTCTACATCGTTTTCACCGTTTCATTGGGTTAATGATTTATTAATTATGGAATGATTTGTATTTATTAATTATGGAATGATTTGTATGTAATTCGATTTGTCCAAATTGTAACTATTAGGAGCCAACACTAGAATAGGGTAACGAGTGATCATTCATTGGGAACAGGTGAGGGGTTCCTACATTTCACTTAATGTCACCGCCTGATTTTAGTTTTCCCGTTTGATTTTTCTTTCGGTGAGAAATGATCTCTCTCTATGAACCCGTTCTTCAAGGTAAGTTGCAGGTGCAACTGACAACTTCCCGGTTTGTGCAAGTGAAAAACTAGTAAAAATGTTCAAGAGAATTGGGACACTAACTGCAGGACTTGGTCACATGCTATTTCCATTATATTTTCTTCAGATAAATAGAGAACCATGACCAAGGCAGAGACAACATCACAACAAGAACAAATCGTTATTGGATTGTCAGTGATTTTGTTCTTTTCTTTTATGGGGCTTACCTGAAAGCATAAATAAAACACCCTCGTTGGGTATAGGTATGCAGTAGTCATATCATTATCTGAGTCGTGATAATTGGGTTATCTTTTTTTAGGGATGTCAACTTTGGAAAGGACACGTTAACACGACACTGAACAAGAAATTAATATGATGAGCTCATGTTGGATTTTTTTTTTGCAAAAAGCCGTGCCGTACTCGTGTAAAAAATATGACTTGTGTTATTTGGTCAAACGATGATTTCATGTTTTTGTTCCATGTTACATTTAACTGTTTAACAAATTCTGATGTATTAAAAAAAATTGGGATGTTATATTTAATGTATCACATTTAAAATGGGTCATGTTAGTATTAACTTAATAAAATATGATGTAATCTCGTGTCTGTTTTGATAAGTCAATATTTGCCACCCTTACTTTCTCAAAATTAAGCACTAATGGTACATCACAAATCCAATAAGGAAGTACATGTGTGTGGAAGTTAGTTTACAGGTGTAAGACTACCCAACTTAAACCCAGATACACTTAAACCTCATATTGAAAATTACATTTTCCTAAGAGACTTAATACTCATTATCAACTTAAATAAATAAATCAGAGTAATGCTATATGTACCAAGGTTGTTTACCACATTTGTATCCCAAATGCATTAAATGATTGTACTTATACTTAGTGTACAACATTTTAATACACTTGGGAGACAAACATGGTAAATAAACTCCGTACAAAAACTTTTCCAATAAATAATCCCCTAGAAAATGGCCCCTGGTCTTGGAATGTTTTTGAAGAAAAAACAATGCATTTCAAAACCATTTTTACAAAAATGCGGTTGTTCCAACTTTATTTACCAAACTACAACACTTTTTTTTTACCAAGAAATATCGGATAATTCATTCAACAACTCATAAACTAATACAATCAGATGCAATCATTCATGAGAGTCATTCTCAGAGAAGGGGGGGGGGGATAGTTATCCAACCTAAAGGAATCGACTCCTTAAGACCCATAGTGGCCACTTCATGGGCTATGCCATTGGCCTCTCTAAACAAGAAAGAAAAGGTGATGTTACAAGAAGCCCCCAAGCGTCTAATGTCCCAAATGCTGCGAGCAATATCCCATCGCGGGGCATCTTTGTTGACGCACAAGGAAATTAGAGGTTGATTGTCACTCTCAACAATAGCTTAACAATTGAGACTTTTAGCAAGGAGAACTACAGCATTTTGAAACAATGAAATCTCTCTTAAAATCGTTGTACGGGACAAAGAATTTGCAGATTACAACAGACCGTTAAAAATCATTGTTTGAGAAAGCGCTTTTACATTTTAAAAAAAATCGCTATTTTACATTGTCGTGCACAACGCTTTTTAAGAGAAATTTTGTGGTCTATGCAAGTGAATATCAGAGTGACTTAGTTTTTAAAAATAAAACAACCGTATTTATGTGAAAGCATATTTAAAATGTATTTTTCTTGAAAAAAAAATCCAGAATCTTTCTTCAGACAGGCACAAGTTAGCCCTTCCAATTGACTGGAGAGATGATCATGCTTAGCCTTCTATTGAATGAAACAAGGATTAGAGTCAAAATTCCACACTTTTCCTTCGCAACTTTATAGGCGACCTTAAGAGGAATCTCAGTCACGCGAAAACTATGAGACCTTTCGGGTATTCTGTTGGTTGATTTTCTTTACCCCATTTAGTGGGCAACAAGTTTTGTCTTTTAGTGTTTTAAATCAGTAAAAAACATATGAATTTTCTGTAACAGCCTTTACATTTGCATTCCTATCTTACAGGTCAGTAGTGGGTGTCCCTTTCTAAGCTCCACTTCCTCTCTCAGTCCATATTTTGTCACTTTTAATAGAATTACCTATTGACCAAAGACCCAAATTACATGACAAAAAAGAAGAGCTAAAAAACTTAACCAGTCAACTCATCTCTTTTTCCACGTTTTTTTTTACAAACATTTTGATCTCCATAACCCACACAGCCACAACCAATAGCTAGCTCTAGCCTTGTCTCTTCTCCTTCAAGCTAAACACCACTGCCACTTGCAGTCCTGTTGCGTGTGAACTTTTCCAGGAGGAGGAAATTAATGGCACAACCGGGAACTCTTTCTGCCATGGCTCAGTGCTTATAAAGAGCTCAAACTGGTTTATTTACCTTTTTTTTGGTGAAACACACTGGTGTATTTAAGTGATGTCAACACAGTAAGTGAATATTGCTTCCTACTAAGCACCATGTGCAAAAAAAGATTCACAAGGTGTACTCAATACCCAGACATGATTTTCTCAAACATTAACGATACGGGTACACTGTGTGTGTGTGTATGTGTTGTGTGAGTGTGGGTAGGGTGGGTGGGATGGGGGGATGGGGATGGGATTAAACATATTAGTCAAAATAAGAACCCTTATTCCAATATAAATAGAAATAAGGGTCCACTTGATTGGCGTTGCTCTATTTTCCACAAAAAATACTAATTTACTTCATTTTTTTTTAACTTTTGAGATGCTTGAATTAAAATACATTTTGTGAAAATAGAAGTTACAAATATGAAAAATGTTCCGTAATTTTATCATTTTCCATGAAGAACCATTCTTACCCATTGTCTAGGAATTAATTTTTATGGAAAACTCAAAATGTAAGACCAAACTAATCGGATTTTTTCCTCTCATTCACCAACTTATCAATCATCATAACAATGACCTATATTTCAATCGTTTTCCAACTTTATAATAAAAAAAAACGATAAATGGTTAAAAAAGAGAGAAGAAAGGCGCGGAAAATGTACTTTAACCCCCTTTTAAGAATTACATTTTTGCCCCAAAAGTCATGTCAGGGCATATTTAGACATGGCCATGTAGATCCACATGTCCCCTAACATGCCCAAGCATATGTCAGCTTTAATGAAATTACAAAGCATGGCAGTTATCCTTGCTTATCCTTATCATTCTTATGCTCCAGTAAAAAATAAAATGCATTTAAAAAAGAATTAAAAAATAAAAGTAGAGTTACTCATATGATAAGTGACAGCAGAATCTTTTGATAAGTTTCAATTGCAGTTTCACCTACGATAACATGGCAAAATGTTAAAACTTATTACAAAATGGCGCAGTGCCAAAAGTAAAGGAGAATGAAAAATCTGTAACAATAAGAAAAATTTGTCAGTAAATACCCTGGCTCAATGCTAAACAAGCTAAGTCAGTGGCCACACTTGTTTCCACTATATATAGCAGACTTAGAAGCCAATACACTTCAAAGAGAAAAATCAATGAATAAAATGCAATTCCACCCCATACATACAGAACTATTTGAATATCACCAAAACATCAAAGCCTTATGAATGAGAGGAAACAATTATCACGGGCATCAGGTCTACCTAGGGATTACAAATTGTTTTCAAGTTTACACTTTCACCTGACCTATTTTATATAATACAAAAAATGTAACATAATGAAGGGGAAAGAATATACAGTGCCTCATTTTTTGATGAACTCCAGGCCATTTTGGTTAGAGTATCGCTCCATAAATCTCATAAACCTGTCCCACTCTCGTGGAGTTCTCATTATATACTTTGCTTCAATCCCTGCAGGCCTTCCATTAACAAACCTGGCGTTCACATCAACAGACTGAAGAACCCCTTCCTCGTCGGTCATGTAGAAGCCAGTGATATCTCCAACTTCACCAGACGAGTCAAAAACAGATGGTTCATCAAACCTGAATATAGCCATGCCATTAGTCCCATCCCTAGATTTCGTTAGCTTCACGTCTGGTACTGTTTGTTCATCAATTCCTTGTATGAACTGAATTGTCGGTTTGACCATCATTATACACAATCTAGACGTTTGTGAATTTTGTCTCCGAGGATCCCGATGAGAAGAGGGAAGGCGCAAAGCTTGGCCATTGAATGGGGATTGTGCACTATGATGAACAGCTGCAGATAACAAGCCTAGACAACACAAAAAGAAGCATTACCATGTTTGAATTCCAATTACTTGCTAGACAATTTTTCAAACCTTTTAGCTTGAAAAAGGTCCAAACATTAGAGCAAAATATTCCGGTCCTTTTCCAAAAAAACAAATCATTAAATTGTTTGTCCCATTTCTTTCTGTAACCAATCTAACCAAAATTTTACCCCAATTCCTATCCAACTTTCACCACCTGAGGCAAGACCCAGGGGAAATACTTCAATTTTTATGACAAGCCAAGATAATGATATTAGTAACACCGTCAGGCAAAAGCATCACCCCCACAAAATTAGTGAAGCCTTGTATCTAGGAACTCAGTTAAATAATTGTTCATTTTTCTTTTTCCAACCCACATTCTCGCTGTCTTTGTACCAAAAAGAAAAGTTTAATAGTGAAGAAATACTAAACTTTTTCTCATGTAAAAAAAAAGAGTTAACTTTGAAACTCTTTTTCTGCAAGTGTACTTAGGTCACTTTCAATATATCATGAATTAAGCATGTAGGCTAAGGATGATGCAGAGAAGTTGGTTTATAGTGGAAGTTTTTGCGGGTAAGTTGCTAACTGGTATTGCAATATACACTAGTATAATATTGAAATATTTGAGGCTAACTATTGGTGTGGGTTTTTTGGCTCGAAATTTCAGAACCAAGCAAAGTCGTGTGTGATTTGCTGGCAATCGCTGCCAGCGAGGAGTTTGCTGGTAGTTCGCTGCATAGTCGATGTTCAGCTCAATCATGCAAGACTTTGGGTTTTGGGGACATGAAGTTCGCGACCAATGAGGATTCATCTCACTGAAATATTTTGGAACAATGAAAAAGTCGCGGTTTCGGTAGCAAATGGTGTGACAGCTGGATTTAAGCGGGTATTTGGAGGATTTTGCCACATGTTTCTCTCAAGTATCAATGATCGTATTGTGTGTGGGTGGGGGGGTGGGGGGGGTCACCTATGTTTAGCAGCTCTTTTGAGGGTTTGGGAGAGAAATGAGACTCGTTTTCATGTAAGATTTTCGGGTGTGAGGATTGGAATTTCCCTCTCACCCAGGGTGTTGCTCAAAGCTGAAAGAGGGTCGTGTGTGAGAGTGTTTTATGTATTGACAGTGTGCTGTATATGTAGCGTGTCAAGGGTTTTCTCATCAGGTTACATGGGGAGCGAAATACACTGGATGAGTATAAGAGAAACACTTTGAAAGCATGACATTGCGGAAAGTAGGTTTAGAACTTTGATTTACTTGAGCGAAGAGTTTGCGTACCATGGCTCTCCAGATTTTGGGTAGGAGAGTAAAGGTCATATGATTTATTCTTGATGTACTTATTTTTTCTTCATATACGGTGGAATATCTATTTGGATGTAGTTAAATTAGTGAACCCCTTATATTTTAGTGCGCTAGTTGTTCTCCCTTGATTTCATCTTTATTGTGCTTGTTGTCCAACCAATCTAGAGTCTAGACGGTTGCAAATACACAGCAACAATCTTGGGAATTTTATATCTAGAGCACATGATTCTAGGCCTATTACCCATCGGGTCTAAAAAAATCTGTTCAAACTCGAACCCGTTAAGGACCCAAGAACCCGACCCGATACCCTACCTGATACCCAAATAGCTGGAACTAAAAAATGGAAAAAAAAATCCAATTTAAACAAAAAATATGTATATTGATTTATATATACATGCTTATATATATATATATATATATAGAGAGAGAGAGAGAGAGAGAGAGAGAGAGAGATTTCGGGTCGGGTCTTTAACGAATCGGGTCTATCTATATCCATATCATTTAATTAGTGCGTAATCGAGTTTCATAAAAATGCTCAAACCCCAGTTTAACAAGTCCGGGTCTGGATCGGAGTCCAAACCCAACCCATTAACAGGCCTACATGATTTCTTACAAGTTAAAATTTACAAAAAGTACACAAACTGACACATGGTATTACAATGGAGTATTTTACTAAAATTTGATAGAGAGAGAGAGAGTTTGGTCGTGTTACATGACATCCAGTGGATTTTCTAGAAAATTGCAACAACTAAACCACATTGATACTTAAACTGGGAATTACAGAATAAAAACATCTTCCTCAACATAGTTAATGATCCCTTAGTGGTGATATACACAATAGATTCTCATCAAGCATTAATTAGCCTCTTCATATTTGATGAAGATGATATGATGGATGACAATCCTGAGAAAAGTAAATGTAATCAACTAACTGCCCGCTTCAGTAACATTATTCGTAACTGTACAAGTAACAAGTTTTTGAGAAGATTAAAGAACCCAAGTCATAATCCAAAATGAAACATGGAATAACTAGAGATACTAGAAAAAAGAAGAAGTAGTACCTGGCAGATAGCGGGTTTGGTGTGAAGAGTGAGAGGCTGGGGAGGAAAATGCAAGAGAATGCAGTGTCGCCATTGTGGAAAGAAAGAAAGATTGAACAAGATTAAAAAAAAAAAAGGGAGTTGAAGTTGATGAGGTGTGGAAAGGGTGGGTGTGTAATAACGACAGCCATTCGCTTCAACACTCTACGGCTTTACAATTAAGATTGCCGAATCACATGTGGACACCCGCGACCGGGGTGGAGCTAAATCGACTTAATGGGCGTCTAATTATTTATAAATGATAATGTATTTTGGAAATAGGATAATGAATATTTTATTTATAATTTTAGTTTCTATTTTTGAATAAAATTGTTGGCGTGGATTCATTTTTATAAAACGTCAATCAATCACAGCATGCCACGTGTCCATTTAATTTGAAAATAGGAGCTAAAAATGAAAACGAAATGTTTATTGTCCTATATCCATAACTAATATTATTTTAAGTCCTAAAAGTATATAATCTAATGATAAATCTCTACCAAATGTTGGAACCATCTTATTTTACCCTTTTTTCCCCCCGAGGAAACCTAAGTGATCCACCGTTAACATGAAACATTTAGGATTATTAGTCACATATCAAGACATGTTTAATGTAAGACTCTTTGCACGTGTTTATAGTACGTAAATTGTCAAAAATATCCTTTGCATGGTAAACGATTAATAACAAGTTGCAAAATGCATGTGATTTTAATGACAATATACGTGTCCAATATCATTTTGGATTCAACGGTCAGCTCAATTATGTAATGTAAAATATTACTTTCGCGATTTTCAAATTTCTTTAGGTTATAAAAGATCTTCTTAAATACGTAATTCTTTTTCCTTTTAAAAAATAATGAGTCTTTTAGGGTTCTTATTATTTAAATATTGAGAATTCAATTTTGCTTAATAAGTTAACAATGGAAAATAATTTTATAACATGTTTTGTCAAGCATAATAAATTAAGTGCTGCCATAGTGATATCTGCAACGTGTTCATACGAGGATTTGGTTGAAAAAATGCGCATGAAATGGGAGAAGTTGAGATCGACATCATTTTATATGAGTAATGAGGTCTCGGGTAATCCACATTGTATGCTATATATATATATTATATCATAATGGTTTGGAAAATGTTGATATAACATTGAGTATTAAAAAGCATGATTCTGAGTGTGAATCTGATGAAGGTTATAATTCATTTGATGATAAATTACACTATGTTGAAATTGATGGAGATATGCAATTCAATAGTAGTGCGTTGCAGAATAGGACTAGTAGTGCGTTGCAGAATAGGACATTAATGTCAAATGGATGGGCTAATTTAATTGTAAGAGTTGGTCAGATATTTAAGGTGGTGCAAAGTCAATTCCGAATGAATTCGTACAAGTACACTGTTGAAGTTAGTTTTGAGTTTGATTATTTAAAGAATGAACATACTAGAGTAACTGCCTAGTGTTCAATGAAAGTAGAAACTGGTTGTAAATGGAGAATTCATCCCTTTATTAAACAATGTAATAATATTTTGTTACAAGGACATTCAATATCGATAATACATGTGGTTATGTTGTGCCCACTAGAAATAATCGCAGGGTAACATCGATGCTAGGTTCAGAGTTGATTGTGGATGAAATACGTTCAAAACCTTTGACTAAACCTTGCGATGTAATTCAAGAGTTTACCTCAAATTATGAAATATAAATGCCATATCATTCTATTTAGGTGGGTGTTGAAAAGGCATGGGCACAGTTATATAGTGATGACTGCCTTTCATTTGATAAACTTAGATGGTATGTTGATGTTGTTAAGAAAGTGTTGTTAACTTAATTTGGAATTCGTCAATAAAGAGGTTCAGAGTTTTTTTTTCTTTTGACGCAAGCATCAACGGTTTTAAATTTTATCGTCCAATGATACTTCTAGATAATACATTTTTGAAAAGTAGATACAAAAGAAATTTACTTACAACTACATCAAAGAATGGAAAGCAAGGTATGATATGTTTTAGTGTTTCGGAATTCATATTTTAGAGTTCTCTTGATGAAATTTCAGATTGCAACTTTGCTGTTCTATTTCGCTATGTGATTTCGCAGTGGTATCTCTCATTATGAATTTGCAATGCAAAATGATACTTAATGCAAAATTGCAATGTGAAATCTCAAAGCTTTAGAATTTTGTTTTCGAATTGCATTGTAAAGTTGAAATATGAAATTTTAGATTCGATCTTCAAAAAGGTAATATAACTACGAAATATAACATTGCGATAATAAAACTTGAAAACGTGAATATAAATGTGATGGCGAGAATGAACACTATGTTTTAATATGAAATTGATTTCAGTACAAATATAACAAATATCCAACAAATAAATCATTTGCCGTTGAAGTCCTCTCTAGAGGAATTTTCATTTTTTTTCTGACAATGAAGCTATTGTATATACTAATAGGATTTCCTAATCTTTTCTATCTTTAAAGTGGAAATATGTGCATTTTATTGTTACAATAGATATGAACCATTTGTGGTTCCTATATACGTATTTAGAGAAGAAATGATACATTATTTCCATACTAAATACACCATCCTTTTTTAGTCCAACCATGCATATTTGCTCAATTATTTTTGCGGCCCCTCTAGCATTTCCAGTATCAACGATGTTAGGATCGAATGTGAATCTGATATCTTCGTGCAAGTAGTAAAAAACCTAACTATTTAATGTAACACCCCGCCCGCTCGGGGAGAGCGAACGGAGTGCTAATGCGATAAAATAAATCCAAATCCATAAGTTACAAGGTATAGAGCATCTAAATAAACCCACAATAATATAAATCCACTAATCTCAATCTCTTCAATTACAACAAGTCTCTCGAATTAAAATTACAACTATCTAACTCGAAAAATAAATACAAATATCCAAAGCTCTATACATCAAAATAATACAAATCTTTCCCAAATAATTCTCGCTAAAATCAATCTCCATAGCGCCCCAAAATCCGCGCTAACCTGCCACTAAAAGAAAATATGGGGAAGTACACAATACGACATGAATTATGCTCAACAAATATGGATTAGCAACGAAAAAAACGTAACAACACGAGTACGAATATTCAAATAAAAATGCAAATCTCAAAGCATTTAACAATATAATTTCTCAACAGCACTTTAATCGGGTCACCAGGCCTCACCACATCCGTATATGCTTTATCAAGCCATAACCCGAAAAACAGGAATTTTGGCGGGTGCCCCATCCGTGCCATATAAAAATCTCATGACAACGTGCTCGATAACAATATAATGATACCACATGAATCAAAATAATTTCAACAATTATTTTTCAGATTTCAATGAATTTATCAATTCAAATATGAGTTCAATTAATAAGAAATCAAAGAGAATGACACTCGCGAGATTTAAGGAGCATATTGTGTAAAACCCCATACCTCAAACCATGATGAGAAACCAACGATCAAATCCTCAATATCAACACAAAAGATCTACAAAATCTCCTCCAAGAACCTCCAACAAAATAGCCCCAAGAACACCTCTAATCTAAGGTTGGAACTCACAAATCTCAAGGGCCAATGTGTATATAAAAAGAAGAGGAATATAAAATATATTTGCTGCCAAAATTTGTGCCAAAAGTAGGTTAAAAGGGTTGCCCACGACTCCCTTTTATAATGCAAAGAAATGAAGAGTTGGAATCCAAAAGACTCCTTTAAATAAGGCAAAGAAATGAAGAGTTGGAAGTCAAAACAACTCCAAGAGTTAAAAATATTTAAAAATCATTTTAAAATCCGTATTAACTCCGTTTTCGAAACCGTTTGAAATTCTCGCCTTTAAAAATAATATTCAACATATTTGAGCAATAAAAATAATTTTATCAAAAACTTTATTTTCCTCCATTTTCCAGAAATTAATTAAAATAGCCCAAAATTAAGCGGGTTGTTACACTTCCCCACTAACAATGGAATTTCGCCCTCGAAATTCGCCGAATGCCTAGCTCTCAAAATCAGGCCACTACACTAACTCCAAAAATAAATCACATCTCCCAAAAATAAATTCCTCACCTCTAATCTCGAAACTTATCACGAATATCACCTAAAATTTTCTATTTCTAAGCGGGTTGTTACATTTAAGAGTCGTATAATTGAGCCGAAAAAGAAATTCAATAGTGTCACCATTGACTTACTTAACAATTATTATGAACGATTTCGTGTTGTTTAGATCATCATAAAAGCATCCAATTTATTTTGCAGTTAAACATTACTAATGTATGTAGTTTATACGGTTCATTACTTTATGCGTTTAGGTGTTTTATATTACATTTAAAATGTGATTATAATATGTGGAATTGAAAGTAAAAACAAATGAATGAATTAAAGTTACACATGGGTGCAAAAAACTTGATTGACTAATTTCGCAATGCGAATTAAATCATTTCTCACTGTGAAATATATGATTTCTCATTGAGAAATATATCATTTCGCCTTGCAAAATAAAATATTTCTCACTCCAAAATGAATTGCATTTTCTTTAATTTGGGTTATTTCCAGGTATGTTCTTCCTTGCACTTGCTGTAGTAGTTATCGAGGATGAGGAAAACTCGACATGATTCTTAAACTAGATCCGCCCTGTTGTTTTTTGTGACCGAGAGTTAACTTTCATTTATGATCATAATTATGGATTGAAAGAATCACTGATTAAAGTTTTCCCTAGGAGACACCACTCCTATTGCATGCAACATCTTAAGGGGAATGTAAGGAATTTGTTTAGTGGCAATCATGAATACTCTAAAATCTTACGTGAAATAATTGTAACCAGGTTCAAATCTGTAGCTTATGCAAATATATTAGAGGTATTTAGTAGAGTATGGATGATCTAAGTAAGTATGATGGTGAGAAGATATCCAAGGCACTGGGTCATGTACAGTTCGCTGGTAAATGGTATGGCGAGATGTATTCAAATGTGGTTGAATATTTCAATTTGTGGATTAAAGATTCTTGTCATTTACCGGTTACCAGAATGGTTGACCATATAATAATGAATATGATGAACATGATGTCAAAAGGGCGCACAAAATGAAGAACTTGTCCAGGTGTGTTGTATCCTGACATGGAAAAAAGGTTGCAGCTAAGTATAAACGAAGTCGTACTTGGTGTCTATCCCAATCCACAGATGGAATATATGAGTTGCTTTGCTCTGCTTATTCTATGGCCGTCAACATTGACGATAAGACTTTCTCGTGTGGGAAGTGACAAATACAGGAATGTGTGTGTGCTATATAGTTTTTATGGTCGTTATGCTCGGTATGAATCTTTTTGTAAGTTACATTATAATTTTAGGAGCATCTTCTCTAAGGAAGTGTATGAAAAATTAGATTGTATTGACAACAAATCGATGCAATCCTTAGGAGGACCACATTTTTTTTAATGTAAGATTGAAATTATGATGCTTAACATATGTTACATTTTTCAGTTCCAAAAATGCCTCCCTACATTGAATATAGATAGAAGCAATGTTCATATCGCAATGCAAAATGGGTATATTTTGCACTACATTCAGAGTTGTGATGTGTAGATATTCCATATGTCAGATGGATTGAGACTTATTTATTTATATAGTTATGTCATTTCAATTTACTTCCCATGTGTTTATGGTTTAATTACAATTTTTACTTTATGGTTTGACACCGAGGATGATATAAATTGTTTGATAAGCCCCATCTTTGGGGTATTAACTTGGCCAACTGTTACGTAAATAATGGGGGTTATCGTAGTTGGTATCGGAGCATTTAGATTTTAGTGTCCTTAGGATCTTTGTTATGCTCGTTATGTTTTACAATGAGTTCTTTAATACGTAGAGCCTTATGTTTAGGAATAATTATAATCTTTGTGATTTATTATTAATACGAATCTTTTTTTCTTTCAGATGGTAAACACTCGTCGTGATAGACCATGACTCATAACCAATAAGGCTGAAGAGGGAAGGGATCAATAGGAACCATTATCGTGACCACAATAATCACACGCACCACCCATAGCTGCGTCAGTAAACATAGATGCTATAGTTACTTAGGCAGTCTTTACAACGATGGTTTCCATGCTACCACACCTCTATTTACAGCCTCCATCGATGCCATCACCACAATAAGTGATGTTACCAGTTCAACAACTTGTTTTCATTTGGGAGAGAGAGAGGGAGGCCCTTGGCCAAGGTCCACCCACAAGAGTTTTCTTGGAGTACTGACATTACCGTAGTATGCTAATGGAAGAAGGATATTTAAAGGCATTTGATAATGTTGGAGTGTACACAAGTGCACAGACATATGTTATCTTCGTTCAGATTAGTAGGAGCAACATTACAGTGGTGGGAGTTATAAGAGCATAATGGTATTAGGGTCTATGGATAATATAAAAGGGCGAGGCGTGACCCTCTCCGATAGAAAGAACCTTTAAGGTATTTAAAATTTCAAGAGCATTAAGTAAATTAACAGACAACTTTTGCAATATAATGATAACTTTTTTATTATAATATAATGAAGACAATGATTGGAAACATACTTTTCAACATGAACAAAAAGAATGGAATAACTTGAGAGTGGTGAATCTTTGAGAGTGAAGGGAAAAGAACTTCAAGTACCAAGGAGAAAGCATGGAGGGAATACTTTTTGTGTGAATTTGTGGAGAGTAACAGTGCTCAAGTTATGGTATCATTTAACCTTGCCCAGGTGACCTATTTATAGCTAAACATTAGGGTTGACATGGCGTGTGCACACTAAAGGGATATTCCTTTGCGAAAATATCTAAGTGGTACTTTTGTTCTATTTTACTTCTTGTCATTGTCCACTCTGACATACAACATCTGGTACAACCAAAGTCAAAAAGAAAATATGCCAAGCATAGTGCCAAAAAGCATGATTTTGTCAATATTTCAAACGGTTACTTTGTAATCAATTTTGAAAACTTGCGAGTGGCCCTGAGGGCCACTCGCCATTGCTATTTTCTAAAATAACTTTGCAAGCAATACATTGACTGCTTGCTCATTTTACCAAATGTGGGCTGTGTAAGTGTATGTGTGTGTGAGAGTGATCTCTTGGGTCCCTCATCTTAGTATTCGCTCTTTTTTAGGGTACTGAAGTGGCTGAGCCATAGCTTGCTCAACAAGACTTGCCTCTTCGCCTCCAAACCAAAACTCTCAAGACATCCCAACTGGCCATCTGCTCGCTTACTTTTCTCGACTAAGTCTTTTTTCTAAAACTTTTGTGTTCATAATAAAGGTGTTAGTAAATAATATTTTATATAAACACCACTAACACAAAGGACTTGGGATTGCTCACATAGCACCCCCTCATTATCTTGGGGTTATTTGTATGGCATCCCCTAGCTGACTTGACCTTATTTACCCCGCTCGCAATTTTGGATTCACCCATCTAAAATTTCTTTGGTTTTGCTTTGGACCTGCTCGTCACTTAGGGCCTACTCGCTCATTATTACTTCATATATGTTTTTAGGTTTCTCGCCCAATATTATTCTATTGGTCTTTTGTTCAGATTTTCTCATGATTTGGGTTCACTCGTCCAATATTGTTTCACTCCTGTTTTGGGCCTGCTCTCCCAATATTGTCTTTATCTAGATTTGGCCTTGCTTGTGCATTGTTGCCTTCTATGGAGGGTTAACTGCGCATCCCTTTGCATTATTACCCTCGAACAAATGTCTTCGTTTGGTTGAAGATGAAGATTTCTGTACAAAAAGGATTCTTTAGGAGTTCGAGGAGACTCCAAAGAAACCATTATTACTTTTATGTGAACATTTAATGATTTGCCAAAGAGACGTTCTTAGGACATCGTTTATTATCTCAAGGAGACACGTGTCTCATTGGGAAATCTTTTTGTATAATTTGGGTAATGATTACCTCTTCCTTTAGACCATTAGGCGTGATTACCCTTATCATATAAATACCTTTGGCCTCTTATTTTCAAACCTTCACCGTTATTTTTACCTGTTTACTAGAGCGAGAATTTTTCTTTGAGAGTTTTCAAAGTAAAAGAAATCCTCAAAAATCCTTCTTCATTTTCGTTTCTCCTTCCAAAACACTGTAATCCATGGCCTCAACTATCTCCTCCTCGTCTTCTTCTACCTCTGTGAGTGAGGTTTTGGTGGGCACTTTGCCCATCCATATTACCATTTCCACTTTATTGGCACTGATTCCGTATCCATCACCTCTTCTTTGGAGACTTCGTCAACTGTTGCCACCACCGTCCCTAGTGGCGCTAGGTACTCTGTGGGTGGTGCTACTGCCACGACCATGGGGCAAGGCAATTTTCAGAGACTAGGGAAAAAAGAGACTTGTTAATTTATCGCTTTGCCCTTTTCTTTGGAAAGTATGGTGACTTCATGCCCTTGTTTGAGAGGTTTGAGGTTGAGTTTGTGGAGAAAATAAAAAAACTTTGTGGTTTGCTGAATCTGAGGATGCTCCTATGGTTCTTGATGATAACATTCTACGAGTTCAAGTAGATAGGGGTGATTTACCCTTATCCAATGTAAATATTGATGTTTGTGGAGGGGACCCATACGAGTTGTCACTATGGGTTGATTATATCATCAGTGTCCCAGCATGTCATGCTATTTTTGATGACAGGCCTAACTCGAACTATTACTAGCCCAAAGACTTGCTCAGTCACTAAACGTATGAGTGCTTACAACATCTTGCTTTTTCGATGGAGTGTGTATTCCCAAATTTTTGTTATCAGGGGGAAGATTTTTCCATCACTTTAGAAGATATATGCGAGTTTACCTATTTCCCTATTTTCGAAAATCACATTTTGTAAAGACAAATTTCTAATCGAGTCAATTTTTATGTAATTTATATAATTAAAAAAAAAACATTTGAGTCATAGGTTAGACTTTGTGTTGTTGATCCCATAAGCCTATAACGTGTTTGATAAAGACGTAGCGGCCAATTTAAAGTTGGATACATCGTGCCGTGTTTATCGTGCCAAATTTGTCTTCACATTTATCGAGAATCTCACATGTATGAATGATTATTGAATATGTGTACTTGGATATTTGTAACGGTGTTTGTTTTATACTAAAAATTATTTGGAACTGCTTTTAAAAGAAAAAATATTTTTGGTTTTAATATCATTAGGACGATAATTGACCTCGTTAGAACGAAATTGAGTTTTCTTTTGAACAAATTTTGATCTCGTTAGAACAAAATTAAGATCTCATTAGAATGGCCATTTAATGACCATCGAACGATATTTACTCCGCCAAAGATTGCATAGCTCGTTAAAAGCTCATTGGAAGGACGTCTAAACGAGAAAGTAATTTCATTTGAACGAAATAGAATTTCATTGGAACGAAAATGATAATCTCATTTAAACGACCTGCTATTTTTGTTTGAACGAGTTTATCGCCTAAAAATTCGTGTTTTTACTACCTAAGGTGTGTACGGCTCAAATTTTTCAATAACTTTTGGCAAAAATATTATTTTCCAATATGTTTACCAAAGTTCCCAAACCCTTGTTTTACCCTTTGTGTTTAAAGATCCAAGATTCTTATTTCTTATGCTTTAAGATCTTGAGTTTTATCACCAAAGTGTGTTTCTCTTAATCTTGAGAGAACTTGTTTCGTGCGGTGAACTTTGTGCATGCCGTTTGCGGTGTATATGATTGTTGAGCCTCATCAGTGGATACCGAGACATGCATTGACTCGTACGTTATGTTAGGTTGTGTGGGTGGACTCCTGCGTTGCGCTGCGGAGGAACGATTGATGATAAAATAGTGCCAAGGCTTGTGGGGATCGAGCCATTGAATAAATCTACTATCTCTGCTTTGTAAAACCGTATCATAGTGATCTATTTTGCTGGGTCGTACGAGGTTTTCCCTTTTTAGTTTTCCTTGTACATTGATGTCTTGTGAATGATTTATTTATTTTATCTGCTTATCACTTAGATGCATGTTTAGGATAAAAAGATAAAATTGGGTAAATCTATTTTCCATAAAAAAGGTTTAAAATCAGTACTAAGTTTAATTGGGTTAATTTTGTTTAAAATTTTAATCTTTAAAAATATGAAAAATATAAAAATTGGACTTTTGTTTATTAGGACCATCTTTGCCTAAGGACACACTTTTTAAGGGTGTTTCATTTTTTTTACTGATGGTTACGAGGATTTCTGGGAGCGAGAGATGTCTGAAGAGATCCATCAGGATTTTGCTGAATGTACTATTTATGTTGCTCTCACCCAAACTGGGGCGAGCAAGCATTCTTTTGCCAAATGGAAATGGTACTGAAATAACAACAACAATGTTTCTATATCTATTAGAGGTTTAAATAAAAAAATTTGTTCCCTTAATATCTTTTATGGGCATGAATCATTACTAGAAAAGGTAAACTTGAAATATCATTTACATTTCTTTGACTACATTGTGCAACTTTTGCTCTTTTGTTTGAGTCTTATTTTGGAAGCTCTGAGATAAGAAAATAAAAAATACCACAGATCATTCCAATGATATTTTTATATAAATGGTTAGATATTACGAAGGTGTCGATGTTTTTTCCCCTGTGTTGCTTAATGGAGTTTTCTTTACAGGTGTTCCTGAAATTCTATATTGGTTCAATTTCGATTCGAGTTGTGAGGATTTTTAATACAATAGATGTAAGTTTCTTTACATGTGTTTAAATATGTAGGTTTGTTTAGAATATCCACTACTTTCCATATCATTATTAGTTCTTCGGTTTCAATACTATATACATCCCTAAGCATATTGTTGTTTTTGTTTTAAAAACAACCAATAATACACTTTGTCATTTTTATATTTTCTTGATTTCCTATGACTAAGATGTTGTGATACAGTAGTTTTGAGGTTTACAATCACTTGAGCTTTGTTGTTAACATTGGTATGCTCTTTATTGTGCTATTTATTGTGTTCGTCTTAAATAGATTACTAGAGCAAATAGTTATTTTAGTTGAAATTGTGTTAGTTTTAGTTAGGTATAGAGTTTGTATTACGATTCTTACACATGTTTAGGTCATGTACTTGACCTTTCAAACCGGAGATGTAACATTTAAATTGAGATTAAATTACCATTAATTTGTTGGCAATGTAAAGTTTGACAAGTTGTTAGCTCCAATAGAAGCTTTAGTGATTAATACATAACTAATGGTAATTGTGTGATCGTTGTGGCATTACTATTTCTAAAAAAGTATTTTTTTACTAGGCACGTCGTAGGTTCATCACATTTTTTTTCCCGTATCATGTGCATCGTCACTGACACATTGGTCATAGGGTTAACATCTTACTTTAACTCTTGGTGTTGATCAGATGTTATGTTGCTTGCTTTAAACAATATAAAGTAGCAGCAACGATTTGCAACAACTCCCCTCATGAAACTTCAACTATTAAGCCACGTAACTATTTCTCCCTCAACAAATATTCGCAGCAGCAAGCCAACCGCGTCTCTCATCTCTCTCGGGTATCAAGGTATTCTCTTTGACGAGGTTGTTCTTGGAAGTACATTTGTCAGGGTATTGTGTTAGGATATGTTAAAATTTGATTAAATCCCCATTTTGGAAACACCGTAAGAGCTTTTATAATTATGTTTTATGAATATTTGACTCATTATATTCGGTTTGCAAGGAGAAAATGATCTATGAGCTGATTGGGCCCTATATTTTTGTAGATTTTGAACAAAAATTGTTGTATTTCTTATTGGAGAATCCAAATAAATATATATCATTTCATAATATATATATATATATATATATATATATATATATATATATATATATATATATATATATATACACACTAGTGATTATTATCACTAATTGTTCATCATCATATTCTGGGTTTATGAGTTGATTAGGTTCATTATAGTCGGTTTGGTTCTCTAATTTTTGTTGAGCTTACTTTTTTCTCTATACTAATTGTTTTCTTTAAGTGTCTAATGATCCAAGAAGGCTTGAGCCACCTAAATGGGTAGAGTACGGTGATGGTTATACTTTATGAACTTACCCACAACAACTCTTATCAGTTCCCCAGCCCCCTCACCTCCTCCTACTACCACCACCACCACATACACAACGAAGTCCACTATAATGTGGCTTCATGCTTGATCTAGAACATAACAGATAGCCAAAATAACAGAAGAGGGTGTAATGATTTCTCAGCCATATGCTTTGATGACTTTATAGAATTTCATTGATTTTGAGAATTCAACAGTGGGTTCTGAGGGTTCGTGGTAGCCATCTAATTGTGTTGTGTATGAAACTTAAATATCTTTAGCATATTCCTATTGCTGAATTCTAAAATTGCTGCATATTTTGTTTTAATTTAGTATTGACTACTAAACTTGATCACTATGTTTGAACTTGGCTCTTCTGAATCTATTCTTGGGAGTCTTCCTGGATTTTTTATCGTACGATTTGGAGCTATACTTACGTGGATACATTCATTTTCTATAAAAAAAGGAACTTATGGTATTATTATGCTAGATACATATTAGCATAATAACCATAGTGTAACAGGGATTCAAATTGAAAGAAATAGATCTGAATATAGAGAGCATAATAACCATAGCATAATAACCAGGAACATGTTCCCAAATCTTGTAAGAATGTTCTTATCATGTACAATTATTTAACATAGGGTTTCAGATTTAATATTTCAATTATTGGTGCTTGAGCTTTAGTTTTGGATTTCAATTACTGGTGCTTTTTTTTGTTTTGGTTTCAGATTTAATTGACGTTGTATCTTTCTTATATATATATATATATATATATATATATATCCCTCTGATACATTACATTATTCAGGGGAGCTTTTTGACCAAAAACAGTATAAGGGTTCAAGGTATTTCTTTTGCACCTTACCATTTGTTATGTTATATTTATATGTTTGAGAGAGATGCAGTATTTTGCATCACTTCACCCAAGATCTCTTCGAATTTTCAGTAACTGTTGCACTATTTTCACAAAACGTGATAAGAGAAAATGAGTTCCAAATTAAGAGAATACTCTTATAATATAAAGTTACAACGAGTAATCTAACATATTTATCATAGAACTTTGTATTTGTTATCCTTTTAGCATAACAATTTGAAGGTAATAATGAGGCAGTAATTGATGTTTTTCTTTTAACTTCCTATCAATTTGGCATTCTCCTTATTATAAACATTAAACAATACAATTTTTATGAATAATGACAGAAAGCCCTCTACTCAGTTAGGGTTCTGAAGTAAAAAAGTGGGCCCTGCATCTACGACTATCTATACCTGATGGTATGCCTGTCAGAAGTAATGGAACTTTATTGCTGCAATAAGAGATGAGCATGATTCAAGAGAGATCCCTTCCTTCCACACCTAGATCTGTGTACAACCCTCACTCAAAGGCTTCTACCTTTATGAAAGGTGGTTTGGAACAATCTTCCTCTACTAGAAAGGAGTTAATGGGGGGACATACTGGGGCATAGATAATATGTTATTAGGTACACGACACATTAAATCTTTTGACCTTTATAGTTTTATGCCTATGACATAGTTACCAGAGAACATTAATGATTTGGTCAATTACGTTTCATTGATCTATGTTTTGAAATATGTTACACTTTTACAAAACACAAAAAATTATGAACCAAAAGGGAAAAGCAGTGGCATAGCATCCCCCTGCCGAAGCAGTGCAACGACAACCCCCTACCGAAGCAGTGTTGTTTACTCCCTGTTTGGAATTGTTTAATTTGTTTCAATACACATACACTTGTTTGGAATTTTTTGAGCATGGAATTTAATTACAGTTTCTAATTAGTGTTCATTAGTTTCGAATTTTGTGGTCTTCATAAATCTCGTATTGGTAAATTGACATATGAAGTCTCATTATTCATGTTAAAATCTTAAGTAGCACAATTTCAATTTCTTCCATACTGTTTAAGTTTTACATGCAAAATTACCAATGTAGATTCTTGGAAAGTACAAAAACTTGAACCAAACTAGAACTTAAAGTATTACCAGATTAATAATGTGTAACCTGTAGGAACTGACCGCGTAGTCACGAGTCTCCCGCTTTGAGAATATGATGATAATTTGAAAACATTTAGATTAAGCTTAAAAACAAGCCGTTAAAAGGGTGAAAACTCAAACCATCTCCCAAACGGACCCATAAGAGGCATAAACACCTCAAACGGGATCAATACAAATTATAAGAATTGACCGTGTAGTCATGGCTCTCCCGATTTGAGAATATGACTATAATTTGAAAATATCTAAATTTGACTTAAAAACATGCCTTTAGATGGTGAAACCAGTACCCAATCTGCCCTGTAAGAGGCACTAACACCTTGTATGAGACCAATGTAACTCGTAGGAATTGACCGCGTAGTCGCGGGACTCACAGTTTGAGAATATGACGATAATTTAAAAATATCTAGATTATGCTTAGAAACTAGCCGTTAAAGGTTAAAAACCCAAACTAACCACCCTCAAATGGCCCCATAAGAGGCATGGACACTTCCCACGGGACCAATGTAACTTATGAGAACCGATCGCATAATCACCGGTCTCCCATTTTGAGAATATGATAATAGTTTGAAAATGTTTAGATTAGGCTTAAATATAAGCCTTTAAAAATGCAAAAATCAAAACCAGTCCCAAATGGCCCTGTAAGAGGCATTGACACCTTACATAGTACCATTGTAACTTATAAGAACTGACAGCATAGTCACGGGTCTCTTGGCTAGTGAACATGATTATAATTTAAAAATATCTAGATTAGGCTTAAAAACATGCCGTTAGAGGGTGAAAACCTAAACCAACCCTAAAATGGCCCGTAAGAGGCACTAGCACCTCGCACGGGAACATTGTAACTCGTAGGAATTGATCGTGTAGTCACGAGTGTCCCGATTTGAGAATATGACGATAATTTGAAAATATCTAGATTACGCATAAAAATTAGCCGTTAAAAGGTGAAAATCCAAACTAGTCCCTAAACGCCCTTGCAAGAGGCATGAACACCTCGCATGAGACTAATGTAATTTGTAGGAACTGACCGCGTAGTCACGGGTCTCCCGGTTTGACAATATGATGATAATTTAAAAATATTTAGATTATGCTAAAAAAATGCCGTTTGAGGGAGAAAACTCAAACCAGTCCTTAAACGGCTCTGTAAGAGGCACTAATACTTCGCATGAGACAAATGTAACTCATAAGAGAGACCACATAAGTCACAAGACTTGTGGTTTGAGGATATAATAATAATTGTAACTCTTATATGCAATTTTTCAGTTTGAATAAGATTTTTTTAATAATTACTTGGTTAATAATATCATCTCTTTTTTGTATCCTATCTTTTTATATGATAACATTTTATCATTAGATTTTATCCACGTGGAACACAAGAAGAAATCAATGGTTTACAGCGGTTTGAGAAGTCTATTTTCTTTGTCATGGCCGGGTGGGCTTTTGTAGTTTTATTGTTAACTTTTATTTCCATGCGGGATTTTATAATTATATTTTATGGCCATTAGGGTTTTACATTACGCAGGTTTTATAGTAGCAGATTTTAGAATGCCTAAAAAATAGAGGAAACTCTGCCCATTTTTTTTGGAACTATTAAGACTTGTAATATTTTGAAGTTTGTATGTACATTAGTTTAGTTTATCAATAATGTGCGAGATTCGTAATTTGTGAATTTTCTTGTTTTCATATAATTAAATTTTTTCTTTGATTAAAAATTTTGTCACAGTTCAAAATCATGTCAAAAGTGTATCAAATTTTGGCACGATTTTGAACTGTGTCAAAAGTGTACCAAAATGTACTCAATCTGGCACAATTATAAACTGTGCCAAAAGTGTGCTAGAAATGTCAAATTCTGGCATGGTTTAAAAGTGTGCCAGAAGTGTTATTGTTTAGCAAAAACTGGCACACTTTTAAACCGTGCCAGAAAAAAATGACCATTTTGGAACAACTGATTATGGCACAGTTCAAAACCGTTCCAAATATATATATATATATATATATATATATATATATATATATATATATATATATATATATAGGTGTCTTTGGCTCCTTTCTCACCGATTACAAGGCCTCCTGCTTCTTCTATAATGAGAGATTCATCAAGCCAGGCCCTAACCAGTGCTGTAACAAGCTCCGGAGGGGTATTATTCGAGCATTTCCTTTCCCTTTCTTTAAATATTTATTTTATTGATCAAAATATTACTATTATTATTTTTTATTAACCTTGTATTGCAGGGCTTTCTCATGAGTTATCCCCTCACTACTGGGGTTATACTTTTTCCCACAGGGGTAATCATCCCTAGGTTGCTTCCATCTGGGAGGTTATCTATCCCAAAGGTTTGTTTTCATTTAGACAACAATCCCTAACTCCAGACCCTTCCCGCTCAGCCTTTTTTTAGTGTGTCTTCGAGCGGGCCTGTTGCCCACATCACTTGTTTATCACATGTATCTAGTTATTTAATTTATTTTTCTTTTGATAACTTTTTATTGACAAATTCTTCATTGATAGGTTAATACTAGTATCCCTCTACCACCTATTATAGACTTGAGTGCTTCCCCTTATGTTGGGGGTTTAAGTACTTGAATCGTCATACCTTTATGCTTGCTCTCAGTGCTCACATTTTATTTCTCGCGTGTTTGAACAATTACTCATTGTGTCTTTTTACTTTCATTTTACGCGAGCATTGCTAGTGATCTATTGTCTGCTGCATCTCTATCAAGTGTTAATGCGAGTACTTCATCACATATGCCACCTTAGGTATTGACTTAACATTCATTAATTTCCCACTTGCAAATTTTTTATACTTGTACTATTTTGTATGAGTATTGAAATGATTGCTTCTTATTTTTTATATTTTAGTTTGGCATTGCGAGCGTTCCCATCATTGTGGAACTTCAAGTGAGTGCTTAGGTAGTATTCTGCAATACCTAGTCTTTTAATTTTGCTTTTACTGTTCCAGTGCTCTTAGAACACTTTTCTTGCCTTTACTTTGAAGTTAGCACTATGATAATTCCCTTAACTTTGGAACTCCCTATGAGCGTAGCCATAAGTGCTCTTAGGTTATTATTCTATCATACCTGGTTCTTTTATATTTTACAGTTACTATGTAAATGCTAAAGTAACACTTTCTTGTTTCTTTGTTTCCAGATTAGTGTTATGGGCGCTCCTGAAGCTGCGGAGCCTTAGGTACTAATTTTTTATACCATGGTTTATTCTTGTACTTGCTTTTGTTCTGTAAGTACCCGAGTAACACTTTCTTGTTTATTTATTTTCAAATTAGTGTTGAGAGTGCTCATGTAGCTGCGCAGCCTTGGGTATTAATCCGTTATACCTTTTTTTATTCTGTTTACTTGCTTTTACTATGCAAGTACTCCCATACGCTTTCTTGTTTTTTTATTTTCAGGTTAATGCTATGAGCGCTCCTATAACTGTAGAGCCCGAGGGTTTAATTTGGTATACCTTGTTTGATTCTTTTACATGTTTTTACTGTGCAAGTGCTCGAGTGACTACTTCCCCATGCTTTGTTTCAGGTTAGTGTCACAAGTGCTCCTATAAATGCGAAGCCTAAGATTAGACAAATGGAGAACCATAGGCTTTCTGATAGCATGTTGGCTCCTATTGGTATACGAGTGAGTCTTTTTTCCTCTTATTATTTTCTGTGTTCCTCTGAATATTTTTACTTATCTTATTTCTTTCTTCCTCATTCCTTTCTCTTTTTTAGGAAGAAATGAATAAGGTAGTGGAGGTTATTCGAGATAACGAGAAAAGTTCTGAGGTAACTTATTTTAATGAAATTGAGGAGGAGTTATCCAGTGATGAGTCTTCTCCTAGTTTTGAGGCTAGATCCATGGACACTAGTTTTGACACTATAGAGATGGATGCCCATGAAATTTTTATGAAGCATTTATGGCACGAGCATCACTCTAAAAGGTTTGGAGAATTAGTACGAGCTATCCTAGACTTGATCCTTGAGCATCACCCTAAGACCTTGACAACAAGGAGTTCTTACAATATTGACGACCAGACTCTTCTTAATTTGAAGGCACTTTCCACTCACATTCACAAGATTACTTTAACTCCTCACAGCGATATTGATAAGCACCCAAAAGTGTTTAAATAAAATTCCAAATAGATGGTTTTTAATTGCTAATTCTCGATAAACTTGGTCTTATGCACATTCATGTTTATTTTGTAAGTCAAGTGTCGCTCGCGGATTTAACAGCTTTATAACAAGGCAATTGTGCGATTAAAAGAGCCTAAACCAGTACCATACAAAATCCCAGTCCCCTAACCTAGCCCAAACTTCCCTAAGCCTGTCCTAAAAGTGTTCAGTGCATGTGTTGTTTTATTTTTATTATTTTCTGTAAGTTTAGAGTCTTTTTTTATTATTTTATGTAAATATAATATGCTCGAGTATGGTTGTGTCATTTTTATTCAATTTATTTTAGGGTCTTTATTTTTTTAATATTTAATACCATGTATGTGTCTTTACTTTACATCCATGTCTGTATATAGGTAGATGTGTGTTTAATTAGACTTTATTTAATTATTTATAGTATTTTTATTCTTATTACTTTAATTTTTTTAATTTGAGTATTTTATTAATAGGTTAGGATTTTTATTTTTAATTAGTTTGTTTTAGTTAAATAGTGTTTACTTTTAGGTGTAAAACAACCAAATAAACACACACACACACACACACACACACACACACACACACACACACACACACACACACACTCTTATACACATATTAGACCAAAACATCTCCCTCATCTACACACTAACTATTATACACCTCACCACACCCTATGACCCCTCGTTATCTTCTCAAACCCACCAACCACATTCTTTCTCCTCCATTTTCACCCACCTAAGCTTCCTATATACCCAGCAACCTGTTTAAACCCCCATAGTCGAACCACCACCTGAATAAAAACAAAAGGGTGTTTTTATTTACACCTTGTTTAGCTTTCTTCACATACCGACTCGAGAGTTATCCATCTGTTAAAACATAAGTTGTAAAAATACTTTGTTATCCCTTTGAAAGCCCCCGAAAAATCCCTTCTTCTCATCCTCTAACCCAAAATGCATCATCCCAAAAGCTCTAACAAACTCGCCGATCACTAGCATACAAGATTATATTCAATCACACCTCCCTCTCTTCTACCGTCTCTAAAAAAATGTAAGCGCATCTGTCCCCCAAAATCCAAAAACATGGGAAAAGACAAATAATTCAAATTTTCCAAATGAAATTCATCTCATCAAATAGTTATATACTCAACTGATCAGGAAATATGAAATTAAAAACATGAATTTATGTGGTTCATATTTGAATATAAACTCTAATATCAAATATGCAAATTATTGTTAATTTTAATATAAACCCTATCCTCATATTTAAGATAGAAAAAGAGAAAGAGAAATGAATTTATGAACAAAGGTCATGCTCTCCAAAAGAAAAGGTTGTATAGTTTATGTATTCTAGGAAAAATTTGTTAGAACCTTAGAAGTTGATTAAAAGAAGGGATAATTAAACGTGCGTCCTAATTAAGTCACATGAGTGATTAAACTCCATCACGTGCGTAGATTTAACCCTAAGTCATGTTTTTTTGGTTTTATTATTACAAGAAGTCCTTTTTATCATTACGGTGCTGAGAATTTGAAATTTGTTTACTGTTTTGACCCTTCCAAACTTTAATTTAGAGGCGTTTTGGTAGTTTTTGTGCGATCAATGTTTTTTCTTAGAAATCGAAGATTATTGAAGGAATTGGAAGTCCTTTTTTTTTAAATTGAAGCTACATTTGTTTTTGGTTTGTTAAAATCGATTCAAGGTATGGAGTGTTTATATGATCAACTTGTTATCTTTGAAATCGAAGATAACTGAAGCTTATTAAAATTTGTTTTATTTAATTTGAATCCACATTTTGTATCTGCTTTAGTAATTACTACAATTCAAAGTCGTTTTTTAGAAATTACAGGCAGATCGTGTGTCAGTTTGTGATAATTGAGTCAATGTTATGCAAGTTTATGTCAATTTTATGGTTTTATTCATTTTGGTTAATAAGACGTAATTGATGTTTTTTTGTTTGAAAGGATTATGTTTTTCATTTTTTTATTTGCAATTGTGTAGTTGATTTGATATATTTGTTATCAAGATCTAATTTCATGTACTTAGCTTTGCAAGTTCTAATTAAATACATTTATGATGCAATTGTCTTGATTTTTTTGTTTTATATTTTTGTAAATTGTGTATTGAAACCTTTTAGTAAATTGCCATATCATTTTATGGTTGAATTTGTAGGAGACAGATAAATTTGAACTTCTATGTTCATATTTATTTGTTAATAATATTCGTGTAATGTAATGAATTTATTTGATTTTGTATATTTGCCATATGAAACCATTATCACATAACAATGTGAATTTATCTGTTTGAAAGTCCACATAGGAGGAGGTTTTTATTAACACTTTTTGTAGTTTAGATGCTGAAATTTTTAAATATGAATTAAATCAGATTCATTTTGTAGTTCATATGTGATGATATAGTCTTTTTATTATTTTGTAGGTGTTATGGATTTTCTCATGTTGTTTATGTTCAAATTTGGAGAAAAAAGTTATTTGATGAAGTGTGGGAGGAATACACGATTTGATGATTTGATTGATTATATATCCAAAAAATGGAAGGAGTTATCTGCTGAAATTGTTGGTTTGAGTTATAATCTGCCTGGGCATTCGTTTTGTGCATTGGATGGTGAGTTAGATTTTAAAATTTTGATATTTTATTGTGAGTCTCATTCCGTTCGAAGTATTGTTGTTTTTGTGTCAAGTAAGATAATGGTTGAAGGGAATGATCAATTGCCGAGTGGCAGTGGTACTGGTGTTCAATCATATGTTAAGAATGAGACAGATTATGAAGTTAGTTGGGCCCATTCTTTTTACAAATATGGAGAGAAGGTTTTGATGTCTAGTTGGTAGAAAGTTTTGTGTCATGTTGGACAAAGATTTGAAGGAGGTGTTATTGAATTTCAGAGAGTTTTGTGTATGTTTTGAATTGAGATCGGGTTAAAGTTTTGTTACGTAAATATTGTCAATGTTAGGATAACGACTGAATGTTTTTACAAGGGTAGTACTAGGTGTGCATGGTATGTTCACGGTCGTGTAGAGAAGGGTAATTCATTTTTTTATGCAAGGGATCTTCTAAATGAACATACGTGTGGCTCTGCATACAAGACGACGAAACATCCAAGGATTAGTTCAGAACTTGTAACATCTCTTATTGTTGAGGAGATTAAAGGACGACCCCTTATGTGACCCGTGGATATCATTTACCACGTGGAAAATAATTATGGATTGATTATCAATTATCATCTTGAATGGTGGGCTATTGAGAGAGATAAATAACAAATATATCGTGATCAATCAACATCATTTGATAGGCTTCGATGGTATAGGGAAGCGTTATTGAGTTCTAATCTAGGTAGCATATTTGAGATTGATTATGATGATGATTCGGGATGGTTTAAAAAGTTACTTATGTCATTCTATGCATGCATTGAAGGATTGAAGTTTTATCGTCCTCTATTGTTTCTTGATGGCACATTTTTGAAATCCCAATATAAAGGAATTCTTCATGCGGCTACAGGAAAGAACAAAAATCAAGGTATACACTATTTTGTTTTGTTTATAGTAAATTTATCTGTTTCAATTTATGTTCTTGTTTAATATAAATTTCATAATTTTTTTGATTCAGGAATGTTTCCATTGGCATTTACTATTGTTGATTCTGAAACAGAAGAAAATTGGGAATGGTTTTTGGAGAAGTTATCACATGTTACATCTTCACGTGTTATTAGTTTTATATCAGATAGGAATAAAGGACTTTTGAAATCGGTTCCGAATTTTTTTTCGAATTGCTTCCACTTCTATTGTTTGTAACACTTGAAGAACAACCTTAAAGACCATTTATCCGGTTTATTTTCAAAGCCTGTGAGGGACAATCTTGTGAACATGTTTCAGAATCTTGAATATGAATCAAATCAATTCAAATTTCACCAAAAACTATATTTGTTGCTTACAGAAGGATCCGATCCAATTCGGAAGTTCTTGCAGACTTTGAAGAGGAAAAACTGAACGAGTTCGTATTTTGAAGGTCAGAAATATGGTGAAATGTATTCGAACGTTGCGGAGTCGTTTAATTCATGGATTTGTGACGGTCCTCATTTGCCGATATTGGAGTTGGTTGATTATATTAGAGGGCACATTACAAATATGATGGATGACCGTAGGGAGATCACTAATCGATGGAATGGATGTTTATGTCCTGAAATTAACAATCGAATTGCTAATTTGTTAAAATAAGGTAGGAGTTGGAGAGTTACTAAAGCATTTGAATTTTTTTTTGATCTTCATTCGAAGGATAGTGTTATGGTTGATCTGTTGAAAAGAACTTGTTCCTGTTGTAAATAATAAGTAAATGGATTTTTGTGTGCTCATGCTGCTGTTGCTATTCAAAAGTCAGGGATGGATTTGAATAGGTTCATTGATAAGTTTTTCAGTAGGGAATATTTTATTCAATCTTATAGAGAAGTGATTTATCCTGTTCCTATATTTGAAAGGGATGACGAATCTGATACATAAATAATTATTCCACCTAGTGCGAAGCGGATGGATGGGAGGCCAAGAAAGAAGAGGATTGCTTCTCGTGGTGAAGAAAATAGAGAATTTAAATGTTGCACTTGTCGAAAAGTAGGACATAACAAAAAAGTTGTTCGGAAAATTTGTGGATAGGGAGAGTTTTATATTACCTTTACGAAATTTTGTGTAGTTGATTGGATTATATATGTTTTCATATTTTGAAATGTGAATAATAGTATGTTACTGTTTTCTTATATTGGTTTTATATGCTTGCTTGGTTTGTTTAACTGTATATTAAATTTCAATAATTTAATTTGTAGATTTATTAGCTGAGTATGTGGATTACATAAACACATTTTGCTGTTATACAAAATGTTATTTTACATATTTTTGCAAGTAAATTATTTTTTGTCTTTTAGTTAGTGTTTTGTGTTTGTTGGCATCAAATTCAAGTTTTTAATTCAATATAAGCCTAGTTGTTTACTATAACAAATAAAAAAGTGTTCAAATGCGAAAAAACAATATAGTTTGCAAAAGAAAATCTGTAAATTATTAGGCTTCCTAGATATGAACAACTTCATCGTCACTTGTACCTCACGTTCCACCTTCCCCATGTGTCTGTCCTATCTTTGTAACTTTGGCATGTTCATTTCTTGATGTTAATCATGTTAGTTAGTCCGGATTCAAGGCTAAAGGGTTATAATATAGTTCTTTACTTTTGAAGGTTTCTGATGGGTTTGTTCAGGTGGTGGTTTAGGTTGTGGCCGTTGACAGTTGGAGGTGGTGGATGTTCATGGCAGTGAAGGTGCTTGACATGGAGCAGAGGTCCTTTAGTCATTGTGAGACGTGGAAATGATAATGGTGATTGAGAGAGGATGATGGTAGCTGAATTGAATTTTCTTGGCTAATTTTATTATGAATGAATTTAGGTTGATTTGGTGTTAAAATTTGAATTTTTTGGATTTTTTTTGGGGTTTTGAAATTTGATTTGAGGTTTATTTTTTCAGATTTTTGGTAGACATCATCAAGTACTATTATTATTTTTTCTAGACATCACCAAGTACTATTACTATTACTATTACTACCCAAATTTTTTTTTTTTCAAATTTTTAATTTTCAATGTCAAATTCATTTAGCTTATTTCAATTATTTAAATGAATTTGACATTGAAAATTAAAAATTTGAAAAGAAGATTTTGGGTAGTAATAGTACTTGGTGATGTCTTTATATTCACAAAATATGTTGAATAGCTTTTCAGTTCTACTGGACATTTTATTTGAACCTTAAGATGAAGTGTTGATAAGGGAAAATATTTTTGAGATGGATCCTCCTCCTCAGCATAGAAAAGACATACATGAAAGAAAATATAAGGTCAACACTGGCTTGGCTCAAGAGTAAATTTAATGGCAGTAGAAGTCCAACATTAAATGGCCTAAACAAGGAGATCAAAATTACAAAAAAATCCACTCTACTGTCAAGGTCGATCAGGCTGCTTTAGCAATTCATAGATTAATTCTATGAATTGGTATATCATAAAATTCTAAAGATTTTTAAAGCACTTTTCTAGAGCACTTTTAAGAAAGATGGGAGGCAGAAACAATAGGAATAAAAATTAACATTTATCAGTGTGACATTAATACTGTAAATTTATCAGTGTCAGATTAATAGAGTGAATTTATGTCAACTACATTAGGAACAAGTGATCATCACATGTAAATGAAACAATCGTTGAATTTTAACAATGCTCATTTTTATAGTGAACCCCAATTATGAACGTGTTGCAATTTTGTGAAATTGGCAAAATATAAATATCAAATAATGAGAATATTTCATTTTCATTTGTTTGTGTAGTATCTTTGGAGTACAAAATATTATTTTACTCAAATAAGTTGCACTAACGTTCAGAATATCTATTCAATATTAATCTTCAAACACATTCAAAATGAAAATATTCATTTAACATAGCTTGTGGAAGTATGACAAAATTTGCTGCTGCTAACAAACTTACAATGCAACATTCCATCTTCAATCCAAAACAGCTGGAGTGGTGTTTATACTATACCTAATGCATTCATTAAGTACAAGTAACAAAGCCAAAAATCTGTTTTCATCAAACTTTCAAAATGATTTCATTCATTTACATGTCATCAATTTTTTGACCCTGCACCAGAAGTTTCTTTATCATCATTGATCGTACAAAGCACATGTGATTCCTTTTTATGTTCGTTAAAATTGATTTTCTCTCAGACAAATTCTTCATGATGTAGGATACAATTATTCCACAATTAAGCCTATAAAAAGAAAACAGTTGATTAATTAGTAATATAGCGTCAATGTAATGATACGTAAATAAAATATATTGGATAGATGTTTATGTATTGGGGTCTTATTGTGGGCAATTTGCGATTGTGTTCATATCGCATTTGAATCTTTTTTTGGTCAAACCATTTTCCTTCAGCTTGTTAAATTTGGCTTTATCGCTAAGCAGGGTCTTTCTCCAATGTTGCTCAACATATTCTCTCTAAAACAACGAAAAACAAATAATTAAAATTAGTAATTATTGTAGTATAATTAGAAAGTACTGAAATAGTTGGATAATATGTTAACAAGTGAGCCAAAAAGTGAAATAAACAACAAAGAGTAAACAATGAAATTTTTGGTAGTTGAAATGAAGAACAACAAAAGAAATGTGAGTCAAAGACAAAAATGAATCAATTATTTATGATGTTTTGGGGACTCAAAGGCACGCTAATGAACTAGGATAAAACAAATTCGAGCTAAAGTTCATATCACTAAAAATATAAAAGTGATGATTTCTCGTGACCAACTGCCCACTGAAACTACAATTTTCTACACCCATCTTACTTCCAAATTTCATCTCTAAGTGTTGGAGTGGATGATTTTGATTGCGAACTGAAATTGACATTTAATATTCTGATACAACTATCTACATCTTGCAATAGAAAATCTGTCGTCATGCCACATTATTGAGTTCATTGTCAAGAATAAAAGAATCAATTCTTTCAAAAAAGACTATAATATGTGTTAACAATTAAAGAGACTGAAGAATTATTGTAACAATCGATGATGTAGTCCTCAAGGAAGCAAAAATTATGAAAATAGTGTCAACATGTAATGCTAATGATAAACAAAAAATTGTAATGTTAATTATAAATAAATTATTTAATTGTATGTACTTACCACTGTAAATGCATCATCCATGTAATAGTCTTGCTTTGAATTTCTTGGAAGCATTGAATTGAAGTGCATCCATTGACCTTCCTTTGTGTCCAATACAAGCAACATCCAATGGAATGGAGTTTTGTCATTTTTATTCTTTCCCGAGTTTATGGGAAAGAATAAGTACCTGAAATGATATTATATCATATATCATGAGTACAAGTAAATAAAAGTATTTAGAAATATATACATATAAGTAGAAAATTAAGGTACATACTTACAATTTGTCACTTCATTCAATATATCGTCAACCACATATTTTGTCGAAGGCATTTTATCTCGTATCAAAGGCTGTTAATATGAGTTTGATAAAATTATAAGAATTTTATCTAATAGATCAACATAAATTGTTAAGAAATGAAAATAAATATATACCCAAGCCATTGAACTGAAAAAATGGTCGCGTTCCCCGAATGGCTTTTGTGAAGGTGACAATTGAGCTGTAGCTTCCATGATTCTTTGATCATGTTCCAAAACCATCACGTATACATTAATGACCTGCAATTACATTTCAAATTAATTGATCAATTATTTACAAACACAGTAGATATCAAGTGTAGTATATATACATTGATAAATTTATCGTTTCATTACATTGTCCCGTAAAGGCCCCAAGTCTATGAGTTGTTGTATGTCAGAAAAAGTAACCCCACCCAACCTTGACTCCTCATTAATGATTGCCCGGAATATTGAATTAAAATATTATTAGGATTAGTAGTGTACATGGTCATTTAATACTCCATGACAAATAATAAAAATAACATTTGATTAACATGAATTTACCCTGGTCCACTCTTCTTATACAACAATTGAAGAGTGAAAATAACTATTGGTGGTAACCATTCAACAACTGGATTATTAGATGGAAATGTGAGGTTCTTGAATGTTTATTTTACTAGGTGATGGTGAGTTCAGAAAGTCAATATTGATTGGGGATGTTTGGCTTGTTTGAATACGTTGGCCTTTGGATGCCCTTGTAACTCTTCCAATTTGTTGATATTCGTAATCTTGCACCTCCTTCTTTTTTCTGTCTTTCTTGTTTTTTATTTTCACCACCATTGAGTTTGCTTTCTTTGCTGAATCCGCTTTCATCATATTCAGATCGTCAATCTCTTCATTCTTTCTCTTTGTATTCTCTGATTTTTGACTTTGGTCAGCACTTTAAAAATCAAATACTACTGGACTCGCTTTATCAGTTGGGGTTTCGTGTACGGACAACTATTTGATTCTTTGTTCTTATTCTCTTTTCTCATATAGCAAATTTATCTATTTCTCCAATGTTGCATTCTCCTCCTTTTACTGTTGAAGCTGCTTCTTTAAAAATTGAATTTTAGTTTTCTTTTTGTGAAGCTTTTTTTCTCTTTTTTTTTCTTTCTTTACTCGGATTTTGAAATCTTTCTTCATCAATTTTAATTTTTCCTTCATATCTCTCTTCTCTACCCTCATTTTTTTTGGTTTTTTTCTTTCACATTCTTTAATTCCTCCATATTTTGTTGAGCATCATCACGGAATTTAATGAGACATTGAATTTCGACAGTTGTTAGATGATGATCAAACAGGTAATCTGCAGCAAAATCTTTGATTAAATCATCTAAATGTCTAGCATCTCTCGTATCAGTATCCACAAGCTGTTCGCCATCGTTTTCAACATTTGCTTCAACTGGTGATGCATCATCTTTTTCTGCAGAATCGTCCATCGCTGATGTTGGTGCTTTGCGTATCAATTTCACCTCTTCTTTTGTTCAAATCAAGTCTGCTTTTATGACCTAGATAAAAAAATACTTTTGTTTATAAGTTAAATTATCACATATGTATATGATATAATAGTCTTTTCAAAGAATATATTAGTACCTCTGATTGAAGAAGTGTTTAACAGTTTTTTCTTTCATCGCTTTGTTTAATTCAAGGAGGTTCCACTTAACAAATCGAGGATATTGAATTGACTTTTGATATTTCAACAGTGTTGTATGCTCGCAATACCAGTACTATAAAAGTTAAAAATATAACAATTTAAATCATTTATGATATACAAATTTTATAATGAATAAGGATATGAAATAGAAAATATATATTAGTGTATTTTGTCACTTACAAATAGTAAGGGCACACAACCAGAAACCTTCTCTGGCTCTTTGTCAAAATTCCTATAAACAGAAGACATCAATGTGCCTAGTATCACACTTGACCAATTTAAGTTTCTCATCTCCTCGAGATTTTCCGTATACTTCACTGCTGACCACTTCACAGTATTCCCAATTGATGTGAAGAAAAGAGTTGCAAACAAATATAGACATAGCAACGTTGCTACATCTCTACAATCTTCTACTTTGTTTCATTTAACTGAAATGTTCAACTCTTTTTGGATAGCTGTGGCATTGATGATAGTAACATCTCTAAACCTTCTTACTACAAATGGTGTGTTAGGTTTGAACCCATATCCCATATTTACTTCTTCTATTCCGATCGGTATTAAAAAAATGAGAGACACATCATTGATTGTAATTCGAACCAACTATTTTCCAATTCTAAATCCCTTATTTTGGATATCATAAGACTTTATCAATGATATGACACTATGTTCATATTTTCTACAGTCTTCGTTTGTAACGGCTTTGGTAAAAAAAATATTAAAAATTCCCCCCAAAGAAGTTTTTTTCAGTTCATTCTTATGGCAAGGCTTGAGTTTAAGGTCTTGTAACAAGCGAGCAATTCCTAACAAATTCGATCGAAATTGAAGATATTTTTTCGTACAGTCCTTTGAGATTGTTGCAAGTTGATTTCTCTTCTTCTCCTTCTCTATTGGCTTCTTACCTGTTTTTTTGTGGACTGATTATCGTCATAGTCAATGTCACTTAAAAGTTTAAAAGTTGGTTGATCAACTGAATTTTGAACTTTTTCTTTCCCTTTTTTTTTTATCTTTTGGAGTTGATGATCTTTACTTCTTATACTCGTTGATCTTATAGATCTTGCACAATAATTAAAAAGATGATATAAGTAAGAAATAAATCTAAGTTTGAAACCATTTTTAGTATGTGAAAAGAAATATGTACACGAGTGTGTAAGAAAAACTAATAACATTACGAATATGCAAGCAAAGTTTGTCTCGTATGTGATTCCTTACAAGTATTATATAAATAAAGGTAATTTGTATAGAAACTTATAGTAATAGCATGACAACACATTAGTACTAACTGAGTTACAATAAATTTTTTCAAATAAAAATAAGTAAAAGAGTACACTGCTTCTAGATATATACCAAGAATATCATTATCATAGTACAATATTTTTTGAGACAGTACAGACAAGTAGAAAATGTAGTAAATATATCCAAGTTGAAACATAATTTCGTAATTGAATTCCAAAAAATTTTTGGTATGTTAAATGAAAAATTCATATGAGTCTAAGAAAAAGAAATAAATTTATTACATTATCAAAGTAAAATTATATTTTATTTGTGATTGGAACACGTTAGTAATTGTTTATAAGAAAGCGATAAAATCACACTAGACATTACAATTTATTGTGGTTAATTCTAGTATGTTCCCACGATCTCCAATCACAATAAATAACAGAATATTCAGTACAAGGAACAATTCGTAATGCTATCTAATAAATAGAAGAATTTTACCTTGAACTTGAGGAAGCTAATGGAACTTCTAATGCATTTGCTTTCTTCTTTTGACGGTTGTCCTTGCAATAACTTCTTTTGGTTACGATTTTTCTAAAGTTTACAAAACAATAACAAACGATTTTATTAAGTGTATATATATTTAAGTTAAAAAATTTATTTAAATTTTTGGTATTTCAAACTATTGAATTGTATTATGTTAGCTACACATTCAAGGAAAAACATAAATAAATTTAGTAAAAACTTTAACAACTGTGAAAACCTTTAGAATGGTTGTATGTATATATATACACTTTTGGTAATAAGTTAAATGCATACAGTGAAGATAAACAAACGGTTTCAGATAGCCATTTCAACTCTTTTATTTATTGTGCTCCGCGCCAACGGCATCCCGTTGGGACGAATCATAACCAATAATTGAGTAGATTAGTATATGCAACAAAGTGTCACAAGTGTTGAAGGAGTTCAAAATGGATGTGATATTGCCTACATAATGGCTCAAGCAATGTATTCAAGTCTCTTATTTGTTATTGTATGCGTGAATCAGTTTCAATTCCAGAATTCATTAGGATAAGCAACAAACTTCCATTTGATACCAAAATTCATTAGCATAAGTAAGAAACTTCAACAATAATATGCGTTTTCATTATATTCCTACGTATTACAGTCCGCTTCATGCGGCTTTCTTAACCCCGTGATATGAACTAAAGATATTAGTGTATGTACAAATAGGCACATTATAATTGTGCTTTACATTTGACTAAGAGCTTAGGAAAATGTAGTAAAAAGTTTAACTAGTATTAATGATAAATTTACTAAAAGGTGTGAAGCCTTTATAATGCAAATAACTAAAATGGATACGGTAAATATAGATAATTTGTTTCACACAATGTACTAACTTTTTTATTTGTCAGGGTTTGCACTAGGGTTATACCACTGGAACAAATCACAACCAATAACAAGGTATATTAGTATATGCAACAAAGTGTGACAAAACGATGAAATATCTAGTAAAAACATTAACAAGTGTTAAAGATCTTTAAATTAAAATTGTATGCCCATTGAGTGATGAAGATAGATAGATTACGTAACGTCTAAGCAACAAACTTCAACATTATTCTATGTATTCATCATTTTCGTATATATCATGGATAGTTACATATTCGTTTTTTAACCAAAATATCTTAGGCATTCAACTTTTTAGCCTAAGTATATTTATACATCCAAACATTTTAAAACATTTTGCACATTCAAGGAAGCATATAAATAAATTTACTAAAATGTTTATCAAGTGTTATGTGGAAAGTATTTACAATGCCAATAACTGAAATGCATATGCTGAAAATAGATAAATTGTTTCCCAAAATCTATTCAACTCTTTTATTTGTTGTGGTCTGCGCTAGTGGTATCTAATTGGCACAATTTGCAACCAATAACAAGAAACATTAAATTTAATAAAAATTTCCACAAATTTTAATGATGTTCAAAATAAATTTTTTATGCACATTCATTGATGAAGAGAGATAGATTACCAAATATATAAGGAACAAACTTCAACTTTATTCTATTTCTTCAAAATATTTGTTCATATTTTGGATAGGTTCATATTGCTTTGTTAAGCAAAACATCATAGGTATTCAACTTGTTAGGCTAAGCATATTTAAACATCAGAATATTATAAAACATTGTGTATATTGAAGGAAGAACATAGATGAATTTACTAATATCTTTATCAAGTGTTATGTGGAAAGTCTTTACAATGATAATAATTTAAATGCATATGCAGAAAATAGATAAATTAATTCCCAAAATCTATTCAACTCTTTTATTTTCCGTGGTCCGCACCAACGATATCTCGATGGCATGAATTGCAACCAATAACAAAGAAAATTAAATTTAATAAAAAATTTCACAACTTTTAATGATGTTCAAAATAATTTTTTATGCACCTTTAATGATGAAGATTACCTAATGTATAAGCAACAAACTTCAATATTATTATATTTCGTTATAATTTTTGAACATATCATGGATAGTTACATATTGCTTTAGTTGTCATTCAACTTATTAGGGTATGTATATTTTTACATTCAATCATTTTAAAAGTTTTTCCACATTCAAGGAACAATATAGATAATTTTCTAAAATCTTTGTGAACTGTTGCGTGCAAAGCCTTTCACAACTTTTAATGATCAAGACTACTATAGTGGAGAGTACTATATAATTCTAATAACTTAAATGCATATCGTGCATGTAGATAAATTGTTTCTCAAAATCTATTGAACTACTTTTTTTTGTGGTCCACGCTTGTGGTATCTCATTAGCATGAATTGGAACCAATAACCGGGAACATTAGTATATGAAACAAACTGTGACAAAAGACATATAAATTTAATAAAAACTTTCAAAACTTTTATTGATGTTCAAAATAAAACCTTTAAATATTCAAGGAAGAACATAGATAAATTTACTAAAATCTTTATCAAGTGTTATGTGAAAATCTTTTAAAATGGTAATAACTTAAATGCATAAGGTGAAAGTAGATAAATTGTTTCCCAAAATATTTCATTGGTCTCATATTTCTTCTTTAGCCTCATAAAAATTCACATTAGTACTATGTGAGTTCAAAGAAATTTTTTCAAATAAAAAACAAATAAGAGTATATTGTTTTTAGATATATACCGACCATTTAAATAATATAGGAATAGCTCTAATGTTAATTAAGAAAGAGAATAATTGTACCTTGAAGTTGATGAAATTATTGCAACTTCCAACTTGTTCCCTGTTTTATGCTGATCCTCATCATTCATAGAACTTCTTGTACTGACCATTTTTTCTAAACCTTACAAAACAATAAGAAACCATTTTATTAAGTGTAAATATATCTAAGTTTATATATACATTTTCTAATGAGTTAGATGCATATAGTATATGCAACAATGATGGACAAAACACAGATAAATTTAATATTAATTTCACAACTTTTTATGATGTTCAAAATAAAATTTGTATGCATATTCAGTGATTAAGATAGATAGATTAGGTAATGTATAATCAACAAAACTTAACATTGTTCTATTTATTCCGATATTTCTAGATATCATGTATAGCTACATATTGGTTCGTTAACCAAAATATCATATGCATTCAATTGATTAACATATGTATATTTATAGATGCAAAAATTATAAAGGTTTTGCACATTCAATGAAGAACATAGATAAATTTACTAAAAACTTTACCAAGTTTTATGTGCAAAGCCTTTATAATGGTAATAACTTAAATACATAATGTGAAAATAGATAAATTATTTCCCAAAATGTTGCCTTGTTCACATACTTCTTCTTAAGCCTCATTAGATTCGACAACACCTTGTTCTTATTGACATCAACATGCATCGACTTCTTGATAAAATTATGAAAATGAAGTATATTGGCAAATGGGTCAAACTCGTTTATTGTGGTATACTCAATCATATCCTTTAAAAGCGCAATGTTATCTTTCTCACTCTATGTTCTCTGAAATATTTGTTTTTTCGCGTCATTCAAATTCTTCTTGGGTATTGATTTTTTGGTAGATTGACTATCCATTTACTTTATATTGCAGAAAATTTATATAACACTCAACATAGATAAATTTTCTAAAAAGTTTACCAACTCTCAAAGCTCTTCAAAATTTTCAGTTATGAACATTGATAAATATACAGTTATGAACATAGATAAATTTTCTTGATCAGTGCATTTTTAAATGCCAACAAACTATTTTTGGTAAGAGAATATGAAAGTTCTAAACACTAACAAAAACTAAAGCTGTAAACACTAACAAAAACTAAACATCTACAAAGCATAATCTAAGTACGAACTTAGTTTAATTTAAAACCTAACATACTATTGTGTGTTGTGTGTAATAGGAAGTGTAATAGATATTGAATCACTTGAGAAATGAGGAAGTTCTAAATGTAAATCCAAAAGATGAATGATTGATCAAATTTGTACCAAATGGAGTAATGAAAGGTTATAAACACTCATTTAAACCCTAATAATATGAAACCATAAGAAACCCATTCACGATGAAACCCTAATTTAAATCTATTTTCTATTACGAACTGTAATGCAGCTATTGAATCACATGAAAATGATCAACACACCTATGTAATTTGAAAAGTGGATGAACGGTTGGTGAAAATTTTCCCAAATGTACGAACTGTTTGAGCTTTTCAATGTCGATACAGTGATTCAAGTGATGACATTTGATAATCGTGAACGGATTTGGGAATCAAATTGCACAGAAACGAATTGGTGTGCAAATTTTGTGTTTTCACGGTTTTATATATTCCTGAGGGTAATTTGGGCAAATAAAAGAAGGGGGTTAGTTTCTTGGACAGACAGGACTAAGCGACACATTTTAACGCACGTGGTACTTAATGCAACTCTTAATGCGCATGTGGGATCTACGAACATATCTCCCTTAAAAGAACGGTATGATATCGGTTCTACAGAAGGTGGAAACATAACTTTTTACCTTTTTCTTTTTATACACACTATCCATTGGGTATTTTAAATGGATCACAACCCAATGATGTAGGGATAATAAATATGGGGGTTACAGAAAGAAAAATGGGGTTTCAATAAAAATAGCCAAAAAAAAAATACCCTACCCATTTAGCCACAGCAACCCATATTCCAATCTGGACAGTCCTGCCAGAATATCCAAATCTAGGTAGACCCATAAATAATAGTACCTGTCATTCTAACCCATGCTGGATTCAGGCAACCAACGAGTTCGACCATCCACTCCCCTTCCCCGACGGTGATACATATCCAAACTCGGTGGCCTATTAAACCCAGTCGACCCTAGAACCTCATACCCGATCGTGACCTGAGATATTCGAACACCACCTCTATACCTGCTCATTACCATACCTGGGTTCAAACCAGAGCAACCCTCTAAACCCAAGCAGTCCCTTCAAACCTGAATCTCTACCTAGATTCCAATCCAAATCTCCAGTGAGCTAGAAACCCGAGTCCCTTACCCATATAATCCGGCCAGCCCATTTTCGGCGACCCGATTTAAACCCACCTCATTCTTTCAAAACCACACACTCATTTAATCCTAAGACCCATATTGAAATCTCATTTTCCCATACTCGATTTTACCTTTTCCATATAACCAAAAACTTACACATTCGGCATAAACTCCATATATAAGAACCCATATGTTTTTTTAGTTTCCCAATTCCTTAAATACTCCTCACATCCCCACTTCCCACATGCACACTTATTAATTCCTTATATATCCTCGCCCTTGTTACACCAAATACCTAGTTTAACCCATATAACCTCCCCATGCCGAAATTGCCCTTTAACTTCATTTTCCACATTATAAAAGAAGACCCAATGTCCATTTGAAGTGGAAAGTACGATTTTAGAGAAGAAAGTAGAGAGAAACATTCTAGAGTTAGAAATAAATTGTAGTGTTAGGTAGTTATTTATTTTTTATTTTTTTAGATTTAATTTGAGGGAATTAAATTATAGTGAGATTCAATTTGAGTGTGAGATTTTCATTCATATTTTTGTTCGTCACTCAATTTGAGGGTTGTATGCTTCTCATTCAAAGATTAGAGTTCAACTGGATGCAAAGAGATTTGGTTTGATTGCTCTCTTCTCTACTCTTATATTGTAATGCCTTTGATTATTTATTTATCATATTTCATATCATATTAGGTTAAAAACCTCTTTCAAGGGGTGGGATGAACCCATATTTATATTCTTGTAATTAATTAGTTCAATTATTTGAAATTCCTTTTGAATATTAATTTTGATCCTCCACATTTTAATTTATGCCTCGAGAGAGGGTAAATGATTTTCGAGAGAAAATTAAAATTCAAGATATAACACCCATTTTTTAATCGAACTAGAGATAGAGGTTTATCTAATGTGGTATTATTCCTTGAATTTCTACTGTAAAGTTTATTTTCTATGATTTATATGAATTTTGATGAGTTGATCCTAGCGGGTGATTTATTAAAAGGAATGCAAATCTATTTTCTAGAGTTGTGGGGGTTGAATTTAATTTTCTAAAACGTTAGTGTTAAAATTGCATTTGTTAAGAGAGTTGACTTGTAATTTCAATACTAACATGAGAGATTTCAAATGAGTGAATTAATTAATTAGATTAACTAGAATATGTGTTGTAGTCCCATTCCTTGATTGTTCTCACATTTATTTACCTCACTTTATCTCTAATTTTAATGTTTGATTTTGTTCATTTTTTTATTCACTTAGTCGAGTAGCATAATTACCCCTTGAAAATTGTTTTAATATTAAAAAAAATCATAAAAAGTATAAAACAAACAAAAATAAAAAATAAAAAAATCTTTTAAAAAAATAACTAGAAACTTAAATTACATCTCTTTTCTCGTGTTTCACTTCATTAAGGTGGATTGACACCCAACTCTATACGAGTTTTGTTATTTCTTTTGATATACAATGAAGGATTTTTTTTATTAGAGAGGCTATTCTACAACGACAACTAAAAACATTTTTTATCAACTGGCGTCGTTGTCGCGTTTTGGATTTTGACACACTTGAGAAGATTTTTAGATTGTAATTCATTAGTTTTTATTTTATTTATTTTATTTTTATTTTTAGTAACATTTTTTATTTTATTAGATGTTTTGTATTAGGATTTTATCATTTTCTTGTATTGCGGTGCTTGGAGACACCATTTATTTTTATTTAAATTTGTAATAATTCAAAAAAGAAGAAAAGCATGATAGAAAAAACGGACAAGGTAGATAGAGGGCGTCCAAAGAAGAGGAAATGAAGCCTCTCTACTTTGGATCGGTAGGACTCCCGGGGCCGACTGAGATAGGTCATCTCCCCCCCCCCCCCCCCGTCGTCTTAAATCAGTCTTCACCCCATGTGTGTAAAATCCGTGGGAGGTACATTTCTTTATCACTTGCGAATCTCCTGCAAGCGAGTCCATTTTTATGTGCTTAATTACTCCTATGTAATTTTTACTATCGCATTGCATTTATTTTGGATGGTTTGATGAACTAATGAACCTAAGACCTCGACCCGATCATTGAAACGAGAAAGGATTTCATCACCCGACTCACTCGCTTATCCGTTGTTTGCTACCCTAGCTATCATTAAATTTAAAATCAATCAACTAGATACCCAAGTAGGAGCACACTTTTTACAAAAGGCGATCACCAAGATAAATTCTGTTATTTTTGTCGCCCGCGGATTAATTAAAATTTGACTACACTTTCACTAATTTTGAAGGTATAAATTGGCTATATGCTAGTTAAGATTCATCATATACTTGAGTGTGTCTAATTTAATCTCTCGGTTGTCGATTTTAGTGAGTTCATCCAATTTAAAAGTCCAAATATTTTTCTCCCGTCTTTCCTTCCAAAAAATAAAAAATATATATTTCTTCCTTTCATGTTCTAAAAATCCAAAAATATTTTCTTTTCTTCTCATTTAAAAAATTAAATACAATAATATTTTCTTTCCTTTTGAAAAACATTCAAAAATCCATAAAAAAATTCTCTCGTCTTGGTCGACGAACGTCCTTTACGGGACTACTTTGGTCATTTCCAATTGTCTCGAATCATGTTTAAAGTTGAGCCGAGTCAAACCTCCGTTCTTTACTTAGTGGCTTTAAATCTCTCACACAAATCGTTGATACTCCCGCATTATCGACGCATGCATCTCATATTCCATTGCCTCTGATGATGAGTATCAATGCATCCAATGCTTGACCGTGCACCCATTACTTTCAAGATGATCACTTGCCCCATGAGTGCCCCTACCTTTCATATCCATCCGAACCAACTATGGCCCAAGTGTATCCATATGACCCTATTTTGGAATCCAACTCAGGTTATTATCATGACATATCCAATCTCGAGTGGTGTGAGTACCCAAGCTATTCATTGAGGCCTGATCAACCTCTTGCGCTATACGAATATCAACCCTATGTTGTGGATCCTCATGATTTTTTACAGTCATCATGGCAACCAAGTGCACCCTATCCTGATTATTTCCCTCACTATGCATGATTATCAACCTTTTGTCTCTCACGGAGATGCTTCTCCCGTCTATAAACAACTCGACCCCGTTTCACACACTTCATATGAGTATTCTCCGTATAGTCCTAATAATAGCGAGTTATGTCCACCTCAACTACCACCACCTCTCGCCAACACTTTACCATCACCATCTACATCTACTGCCGAAACCTCTTGAAAAAGTTTATCCTTGAACAAGAGCAAGCTACTCAATATCAAAATCACGCCCTTCAACGTCTTGAACAAAGGTTAAATGAAATTAAGTGTGCGAATAAGTCGAATTCCACCCCAAGTCAACCCATTGTTTCCCCTACGTGGAATGACGATGAGTTATCTTGTGATTAGAATTTTGAGTGAGACCAACCTTATCACCCCCAGAATCTTGAAATTGAGACCACCCCGTGGTCCGAGCCCCAAGTTGAAAATTGTGTTGATTTACCCAATGCTTGTGAGCCTGATCAAAGTCGCGTTCTCTTAAATAATCCATAATTGAAGTTCATATTCCCTCTCCCGATGAATCCAAAAATACGCCCAACTCTACACCTATTGATCCCATTAATTGTGTCCTCGAGACGCCCATTCCTTATAGGTCTCCGGCTATGAGTGCTCCCCAATGCACCTAGATTGAATCGGAGATGGCTCTCATCTCTCTTAATATGAATCCTCTCCAACAATGTTTGGCTCACTTTGAGTCTGTTATTGGTGTTGATTCATATATCTCGGATCTTAGTGTCTCGTTAGACCCTTTCACTACCACACCTTGTTTAGACCTAGTCATGATATGTTAAAAATTCACATATGTTTATGTAGGTCCTTACTTAAAACCTCCACCCACCCATGAACTTCACGATTCCACTCGTGAGTTCTTCCTCTATCCCTCCATTCATGAGAGTATATGTGGTTTCACTCTCACCTGAGACATTGAGCTTGTTCCTTCATGTACACCACCTACTTGTAGTGTTGATTTTTCACATTGTCAGCTCATTAATGTGTCACGGCGCCACCATTATCATCGTCTATTTATATAACAATCATGTGCTTTCGATGATCCCCACCCTATTCCACTCTCCAAACCATTTCACCTTCCTCTCCAAATTTAGCACCATGCTTATAGGGCCCTTGTTTCCCTCACCTTTCATCTCAATAAAGCCCGTGACCGATGCCTCTTCACCCTCACCCTTGCTTTTCTTCCTTTTCCCCACCCATCCTTGGTCCACCGATGCTTTGTATATTGTGAAGCACTTTTCCATACAAGTGCATTGATCTTTTAGCCTTTATCTAATAAGACTAACACTCCAGTCTTGTTTGGGGATGATTATCAACACCTAATTTGTTTTCCACCCCGCGCTTTCATAGTTCTTATATTTAGTGTGAGTTCCCTTCGGTCTGGCTAAAGACGTTAAACTTAGCGCTACCGGCAGGCTGCCCATCATATCTTATTTTGATATATGAGTCTTATCCCTTTTTTTTTTTTGGGGGGGGGGGGGGGTGGCATTTCATGCCACCTAATGCCTTAGCATGTTTATAGACTTGTATGCATTTTTATTTCATTGCTTATTCAGGTTCATCTTGGATACATATGATACACTTCATTAGCGGTTGATTATAGTAATCTCTTTCCTACCTTATGCTCTCAACTTCAAAAAGGGTACAACTAATTTTTAGAATGAACATATTTAAAAAAAAGTTGGATATAACTTATTTAAAAAAAAACATTTTCATTATTTTAAAAAATGACAGTTATATTTATTAATGAGTGTTGTATGTTCAACAATTAACCAGGGTTACAATTATTTCTCAAATTATATTTTTAGAAATTAATTTTATAATAACTATTTTATGGTAAGATTTTTTTTGGCTTAAAAGTAATTTTTATATATCTTAGATTAATGATTGGTTAGTTTCGTTGGCGCGGACCACATCATTTAATGGATGTGTGTCTGCGCCAGCGGCACTAACCAATCAATTAATGGATGCGGGTACAAAATATTTTATATAAAAATATTTTGCTATAATTTTTTTAAAACTGTTTGGTTAGTGCCACTAGTGCAGACCTGCATCGTTTCATGGACCGAGGAAGAATTTAAATCGAGCACATATAACTCACGTGGGCGAAGTACAACTTCTGGAACCATCACACCCGATGAGTTTCGACGCATCATGATGTGTACCACATCAAAATAAGCATGGGATGTTCTTCAACTTACCCATAAAGGCACTAATGCAGTTAAAGAATCTAAATTGCAAATTTTAACTATTCAATTTGAAACAATCACCATGTTTGAATCTAAGTGTTTTGATGAATTCTATGCATACTTATCTAATATTGTTAACACTAGTTTTAGTATTTGGGAACATATTTCGATGCTGGAGAAGTTAAAAATATTTTGAGATCATTGCCTAAGCGTTTTATCCCTAAAGTCACCATGTGATAAATTCTATAGGAAATTTGAGTATTCTGAAAATAGAAGAACCGATAAGAGACCTCCAGACTTATGAAATTAATATATTTCCTAATACAATTAAATCAAAAGTTAAATGGGTAGCACTTAAATACCAGGTTAGAAGAAGCAAGGGTTCAACAAGAAAGAGGGGTGAGTCGTCTAAGAAAAAAGAGGAAGAGACGTCAGATTCGGAGTTTGATTTTGATTTAGATGATTTGGCTTTGTTTGCAAAAAAAATCAAGAAAATTCTTAAATTAAAAAATAATGGCAATTTCAAAAATAAAAATAATTTTGAGAAAAATAAATCTGAAAAAAAATGATAAAGATAAAAAGGACATGCCTATAAAAAAAAATGAAGAGTGATGTTATGAGTGTGACAGTAGAGGTCATAAGGCTTTTGAGTGTCCAACTAGGTTGAAACGTCAAGACAAAGGAAAAGCTGCTTTAAATGCCTCCCTTAGTGACGATAGTGAGGTCGAGCCGGTGGATTCTGGAGACAAGTCACCGCATGAATGTAACTTCACCACATTTATGGCTAGTCATGAGAGTACTAACAGTGCACCTCCCGATGATGAGGATGCTACTTCATAAGGACATTTCGATAGTGAAAGCGATGTGAGTGAGGGGGTGGATGCTGTAAGTGAGAGCGAGAGTGATCTACGACTACATCGATTTATAGGCTGATTCATTTAAAACTAATAAGCATAACAAAACGTTAGCTCTTAGGATCTTTGCCTTAGTGAATGATTTGGGAGAGAAGAGAAAGAAAGAGTCCTCCGTTAGCACTGAATTGAGAGAGAGAAAGAGAGAGCGAGAGAGAAAGTTTATGTTGAGAGAGTGAAAGAGTTTGTGTCGAGAGAGAGAGAGAGAGTCAATTTAAGGAGAGAGGGAGAGACTGTTTGGAGAGAGAGAGAGAGAGATAGTTGCTTTGAGAAAGAGAAATGGGACTTGACCAAGAAAGTGGCTAGTCTTACGAGTGAGATCCATTCCTCCGTGGAGGCTTGGAATAAACATGAAGGCCTTGTTGCCCAACTCACTCATGACCTTGAGAGAGACCGGGAGGTCAAGGTAAAGATAGAGGAAAGATCTGAAAAAGATGGGAAAGATGCTCCTTGTCCCTGCTTTAGGGATTGGTGAAAGGCAGGGTATGGGTTTTGATGGTGCTTCCATGTCTAATGTGACACCGAAACCAATTCTTAAGTTTACTATGAATCCATATGGCCATCATCCAAAAATCCAAAGAAGAGTTCGATCAAGAAAAGAAAACCAAGGTCGGCCTAAGACTGTGTATTTTTGTACTTACTACAATAGAAAAGGACACCTTAGGGGGTTTTGCTATAGTTTGAGTCGGATACGATGTACTTTTACTTATCCACATACCACTAGCGATCTTTCTAGTTTTATAGATCAGGTTGAGTTTCTAGTCGCCACATCTCAGAGTTTAGTTGAAGATTTCTAACAAATGTCTTTGTTGTTAGCGGATACTTCCAAAATGCCAGCTAGAACCAACAATGACAAGGGAAAACATAAGGTTACCACTTATTGGGCACCTAAGCACGACGTAAAATCCCTTGTTGTTCATATTTCTATTAAAGCATATAATACCTCACAGTGGTATTTTGATAGTGGGTGCTCTAGGCACATAATAGGTGACGTTTCATTTTTTACCTACCTAGAGTATCGTAAGGAAGGTAAAGTAACTTTTAGAGATAGGAGTAAGTCTGGCATAGTAGGACGAGATATAGTAGAGATACTAGGATTTCCTAAGCTAGATAATGTTTTATTCGTCAAAGGATTGAAAGCAAACCTTCTCAGAATTAGCCAACTGTGCAATGCTGACTTTGAAGTAAATTTGACTGGAATGAGTGCAATGTTTATGATCAAGCCAGTAAAATTTTATTTTAGGGATGAGGACTGAAGATAATTGGTATGGGATTTTGCCTAAGTCCCCATTTGACAACAATATCGTCACAATCACTCCTATGGATACGTCGAATCAACATCTAGGTCACGTGAATTTTAGAGATTTGGAGCGTTTAGCCAAAAAGGACCTAGTACGTGGCTTACTGTCACTTGGAAAGCTAACTTCCGCGATTTGTGGACCCTGTCAGTTGGGAAAAAAAGATTATAGCCCCCTGAGGAAGTTGAATTCCATTACCACTTCACAACTACTTGAGATGATACACATGGATCTTATGGGTCCTACTCATATTGAGAGTTTGGGTGGTAAAAGGTATATCCTTGTGATGGTATATGATTTCATCATTACTCCATAGTAGGTTTTCTGAGAGATAAATTATATGTTGTAGATTTTCTTACGACCAAGTTCAATGTCCTACAAAATTAACACCGTGTCACTATCAAGAGAATGCATAGTGAAAATGACATTGAATTTAAGAAAGAAAAAATAGATCTTTACCAAGATAGCCTCAGGATCAAGCATGAATTTTTGGCCATGAAGACTCCTCAGCAAAATGGGATTATTGAGAGGAAGAATCAAACTATTGAGGAGATGGATAAATCTATACTTCTAGATCGTAAAGTTTCTAGGAGATTTTAGGTAGAGGTGGTGTCTATCGCATGACACATGATGAATAGGGTTTACCTTCGTTCACACACTCTTCAGACTCCTTATGAATTATGGACTGTAATGAAGCCAAACCTTTCATATTTTCGTGTTTTTGGGAGAAAATGTTACATCCTACGGGATAGAGAGAAATTAAGAAAGTTCGATTCCCAGCGCGACGAGGGAATATTGTTAGGTTATTTATCGACAAGTAGAGCATATCGGGTTTATAACCTGAGTAGCTCTAACGTTATGGAGTCAGTAATGTCACCATGTAAGATGACAAATCGTCGACATTTATTGATTCTATCCTTGTGTGTGAGGATGATGCACTTACAGCTAATGATCCCATTATCCCTAACACACTAGGGGTGGACCCTACTCCTAAGTTAGGGGACACACCTTCTTGGGTTCGCAAGAGTCATGACCCTTCCACCATTTTAGAAGATCCTACCTTAGGGTTCAAGACTCGTTCTCAACAAAATAATGTGGTTAGCTTTCTGTGCTACACATCTAAAGTCGATCCCAATAACATCAAAGAGGCACTCAAGGATGAACAATGGATATCCACTATACATGATGAGTTACTTCAGTTTAGAAAGAATGATGTCTGGAAATTTGTCCCCTGACTTAGTGAGAAGAATGCTATTGGTAACAAGTGGATCTATAAGAATAAGATGGATGATAATGGTACCATTATCCGAAATAAGTCTAGGTTGGTCGCTCAGAGCTACATACAGATAAAGTTTTCTCCTGTTATAAGGCTTGAGTCTGTACGTTTACTACTCACAATCGCATGTCATATGCACTTCAAGTTATATTAGATGGATGTCAAGAGTGACTTTTTTAATGGCATTATATAGGAGGAGGTTTACGTGGAACAACCAAAAGGGTTTGAATACCTAAACACCCTGATCACATTTATTTTCTAAGAAAATCCCTGTATGGTTTGAAGCAAGCACCCCATGTTTAGTACGAGAGGCTTACTTCCTATCTCTTAGCCCGTGGCTTCAAGATAGGGGGAGTTGATAAGACGTTCTTTGTTAGGAGAGGAGATGGTGCTATTCTGGTTGCCCAGGTCTATGTGGATGACATAGTCTTTGGATCCATGTGCTCCCGACATGCTCATAACTTTAAGGAGGAGATGGAGAGTGAGTTTGAGATGAGCATGGTTGGTAAGCTTACATTCTTCCTTGGTCTCTAGGTTCGTAATCTAGAGGATGTGATGTTCATCTCACAATCCAAGTATGCTAGAGACCTTGTGAAGAAATTTGGTTTAAACTTCGCTAAGAATGCACGTAACCCAATGAGTATGTCAACTAAGCTTAGCAAGGACACTTCATGTAAGGACATAGAGAAAACCTTGTATCAGAGTATGATAGGTATGATAGGTAGTCTTCTCTACTTGACTGATAGACGTCCCGACATCACCTTTAGTGTTATGTGTGCGATATCAGGCATCCCCGAAAGAGTCGCACTTACCTTATCTTAAACGTATTATCAAATACGTGAGTGGAACTCTCTCATTCGGTATTTGGTATTCCTTGAATACCGATGATCATTGATCTTCCTATTCGGATGCCGATTGGGTCGGGGATGCAGATGGACGTAGGAGCACTTTTGGTGGGTGTTTTTTCTTTGGTTCTTCTCTTGTCTGTTGGTTGAGCATGAAGTAAAGCTCTATATTTTTGTCCACTGCGGAGGCTGAGTACATAGCCACCGGGAGTTGCTGCCCGCAACTTTTGTGGATGAAGCAGACACTGGAGGATTAGGGGATATCACAGGACATCATGACTATTTCCTATGATAACACTATGATAACACGAGCGCGATACACATATCCTATAGTCCAGTCCAACATTTGCACATAAAGCACATTAGGATACGCGAGCACTTTATCCATAAGTTAGTAGAAAAGAACGTCATATCCTTGAGTTTTGTGTCTATCGACCTCCAGTTAGCCGATATTTTCATGAAGCCATGAGATGCCCTTAGATTCAAGAGTCTTAGGATGTCTTTAGGAATTTACAGAGTTGACTAAGGGGTGGTTACCATGTCTAGAATATGATGCATTTTTTTTGTTCATACCATTTAATTCCTATTTCTAGATTGTATCATTTTTATCATTTTTTTGTAGTATTATTTTCTTCATATTTTTAGAAAAATACAAAAAGATTTCTGTTTTTAAAAAAAAATGAAAAATCCCAAAATATTTTATTTTTAATAAATTTTTGAAAAAGACAAAAAGATTTTCTTTTTATAATTTTTTTTTTGAAAAACACAAAAAGCGTTTTGTATTTTTCTTACTCCTTTTATGGATGAAAGTTTAAGATAGCGAAAGTCACAACTTCATTTCCATTTTCCACGTGACTATTTGATAGTGATTTGAGACACTACATCATTTCATCCATGTGCTTTATAATGTATGGAGTCATTGGGATGTGATTAGTGATATATTTCTACATGTTTGGATCCTTATCTCTTTTGATTCACACATGCATGGTTTTTATTTGATTTTTGTACTTGTCTATCACATTTTGGTTTGAGTGTTTCCATCTCAATTCTGCTTATACAACGAACCAAATGCGATAAAATGAGAATAATAATAGTAGTGAGTGTCATATCCGTTGCTCGTGAGGATTTTATTTCAATATTGATATGTTATGTGTGAAACAGGTAAGGGATATGCAAGGTAATCATAATATCCTTTGCGATTAGGCCACCATTTAATACAGATAAATAAAGTGTGGCATTGAAAACAATAGCCAAGACCCAATAAATTGAAAAGATACAAAAAAGTGTGGCATTGATAAAAGTAGCCAAGGCCAAACTAGTTTAGGATAATATGATCATTCACAAGAAAAGAAATATCATTACATGATCATTATTACATTCGAGGGAGTTTGGTTGGATTTGTATTTCAACGGTTTTGCACTTACTTGAGAATCTCAAAAAAGCATTAAATGGTTCTGGGCGTTATAGGTATGGAAATTACATTGAACTTTGATTTGTTGATTAGATTGAGTCAATTTATTATAATTCCACCATTTTCATACCTAAGGAAGATACTGAGTTCATTCATTAGGAATAAACGAAATTCAGCGTGCATATATGTTATGTTTGTTTGCATTGATTTTCCTATCGAATTTGTTCACATTCCGTCATTTACGCTATCATCGACTTGGTTATTTCTGTGTTCTTTCATGGTGTGATTCTTTATTGTATATTTTTGTGAGAAAAAATTTGAAAAATTGAAAAATAGATGTTTATTACCTTATGACACTCTCCATATGCATTGCTTAGTGTTCTTCATATTTGTCAATTTGGGGACATCATAAAAGGGGAGAGAATAAATTATCGGGGAGATGTTTTGTTTCATTTAAAATGATTTTCTTTTGTTTGATTTAATAATGATTTTTTTGAGCTTAATTAATATTTATGTTTGCTTATCATTATATTTCAAACTTTTGCGCATCACGAGTATTATTTTTTATCACATGTGTGTAGGTACAATATTGAGGACCAATTTTTTGCACACCCTGATGATGACAAATAAACATTGGAGAGTTGAAGAATTGAAGATGTTGAAAGAATTTTGAAGACATGTTATTAGTATTTCCAATTTTTGGGTTTATGTGGATATTAAATTGTATGCCATAAGTTTTGTGTTTGGGTAGCATAATTCAGATATTTTTATGTATGTCAGTAGGGGGAGATTTGTAAGGACATGATTTTATAAATGTTCGTTTAGAATCTAGGAGTTTTCTATGTGTCCTAGATCATAACATATATGTTGTATACTGCTACATTCGACACGTCAACACGATCATCCCTGATGACCTCTATTTGAATCCGAAGCTTTAGGAACCCATCATCTTCATACGTGCATAGTGCAACAACATCAAGAAACGTGCAACGTGCATCTTCAATCGCTCCCACTAAATCCACTAGCTAAAATGGTATAATATTTAATTTAGAGTTTTTAATGTTTTCTATTTATTTGGGAATTTTTCTAAAATGTTTTTATTGAAAAAAATTGAGTTTTCTAAGTTAAAATTAATTTCTAAAATCCTGTTGGAGAACTCAGAATTTGACACTTCAGTCGTTCAGCCAACTAACACATATGGTTCAAACGACAGGCTGATGTTGTTCAAACGACCTCATCAAGTGAGATTGCATGTCGCTATATCGCTCGCTCGAAGCTTGCTTGAAGCAGTCATCAAACGAACCCGTACCATTTTGGTGTTTTCACCTCTTTTGATAGGTCGCGCGATGTAGGATCAAAAGACATCTAATGTCGTTCGAGCAACATCCTTATTTCGTTCAAGCGACTATGCCGATTTAATTTTTTTTACAAATATTTGTTTCTGCATCAAGGGTTTTCAAGTCTTTACAACTTCGTTTTCTGTAGAGAAACTTCATTTTCAAGACTTAATATTTTGAGTTTTAAACCACTTTTGATTCACCAAATCATCCCAAATATATATGTGAATCATTATAAACCCTTGTTACTCATTATACTCATCTGGAGTACCCTTTTGGAGAAAAAGGATGTCTCTCCATCGCTGACCATTGGATATCTTGTGGGATCTCTTGCCAACGATAATGAACCGACCCCTATGGGTATTCGTGTGTCATAACAAGTTGTTTTTCTCTCTATTTTATAGTTGTTAAACAATATAGTGAAATAAAAAGGTTTTTCCCCTTCGTGGATTTTCCCTCAAATTTGTGTTTGTGATTGTGTGCATGCTTGATTACATATATTCTATCACTCACAATTATTTGCAAGAGTTAGGGTTTCAATTAAAATCTGGGCATAAAATTGGAATCTAATTAAACAAGTTTATTCATTGATTGTTAATGCAATCTCAAATATTAATTTTGATCCTTCACCTTTCAATTTATGCCTCGAGAGGAAATAAATGATTTTCGAGAGAAAATCAAAATTCAAGATATAATGCCCATTTTAGAATCAAAGTAGAGATAGGGGTTTCTCAAGTGTGGTATTATTCTTTGAATTTCTACTCTAAATTTTATTTTCTATCATGTATATAAATTTTGATAAATCGATCCTAGTGGGTGATTTATTAAAAGGAGTGTAAATCTATTTTCTAGAGTTGTGGGGGTTTGAATTTAATTTTCGAAAAGGTTAGTGTTAAAATTTCATTTGTGATGAGAGTTGACTTGTAATTTCAATACTAACTTGGGAGAATTCAAATGTGTGAATTAATATATTAGATTATCTATATGATGTGGTTTAGTCTCATTCCTTGATTGTTCTCATATTTATTTACCTCACTTTATCTATAATTTTAGTGTTTGATTTTGATCATTTTTTATGCACTTAGTTGAGTAGCATAATTATCTTTTGAAAATTGTTTTAATATTAAAAAATATCATCAAAAAATAGAAAACAAATAAAAAGCATAAATAGAAAAATTTGGAAAGAAAATAACTAGAAACTTGAATTACATCTCTTTTTTTGTGTTTCACTCCATTAAGATGAATTGACACCCTTACTTACCTCTATACGAGTTCTCTTATATATTTTTGTAGGTAATGAAGTATTTTTTTATATTAGAGATGCTATTCTAAAACGACAACTAAAACCATTTTCTATTAGATGTTACCAGTGGAGGTGATCCTACCTTTTTGGAAACTATCAAAGACTTGGAATGTTTTTACCACTTCAAACTCGATTGGCTTGATGATATCTTCACAGACTAATTCATCTAGTTTCCAAGAAATTGATGAAAGATAAATCCTCCGAGCAAGCCCGGGCCAAGCGACGCCATTCTGAGGCCAATAATATTCGCGAGTAGATCCAAATTCTAGAAGGAAAGCTAGCCAAAGTTTTATCTAACGAAACAAAAGACGTTGCTCAACTAGTTAAGCTCTAAGAGGGCACTATGTGATAGATTGCCTTCTCGTTAGAAGACTTATACTCACGGAAAAATATTCGCTTCCTTTTGGCTGGTTGATGTCTCTATAACAATTTCCCTTCTAGCGTAGGTAATACGATATGCACTTATTTCGAGGAGGTCGTTTATATAAATGAAAGAAAATCTTTTGAGATTAGTCTTTGCACTTTTCATTTCGTTCATATGCTATGGATTATCCCTTATTCTGGGGGAATATTTGGTCATGAATTAATATCATTCCCTTTTTCTGTGGGAGTGCCCACTCACAATTAGGCGAGTATTATATGTAATAGGCGAGTATTATATGTAACTTTCTCATATTATGTGGGATGCTTATCCTATATATATATATATATTATGGATAATCATACAAATAATTTAAATGACTTGCAAAACAAAATTCTTCCTTTTCTCATTTTGAATTCGTCAATGAAACTGTATACCCCATATTCTATTCAATACTCTTTTGTGTGAGGTTATTTCTCAAAGTGTTGCAAGTAAATGTGATTTTCTCATTATATTTTGTCATTGTGAGGTATATACCCCCTAAGTATGATGAGCAATGAATATTAAATTACATATCTTTTCTTTTTTACTGTGAGAATCCCAGGCTGGTCTATTCATAAAATTGACTTAGCAAAAGCCAAATCATTAGTTTTTCTAGATGTATATGTTTGCATAACTTTACGAACAGATGCATGGTCAACTTATTGGTTTTGTAAACTAATAAACATTATAAACATCATCATAAATCTTATGAAGTAACTTATTATAACCAAACATTCACTATTGAACTCACTGCACAAAAAGTAATATTTTTCAATTGTGATATTATAATAAAGTTTCATTAATAATTTTCCTTTTTACGTAAGAAGCTTTCACTTTCTAGAATGGACTACTAAAATAAATAATTAGGGTACATCAAGCATAGTACTTCTTGAGAAATTTATAGTTGATTGATTAAATGCACTCATTCCCCGACTCTGAGATTTGGCAATATCTTGATCTCCCTATTCCTCGTACCATGAACAACCCCTTCTAGATGGCCTTTAATTTTGAGACCGACATGTTTCTTAGGTGATGGGTTGATGCTCAAAAAACTAAGTCTCCTAATCAAAATTTTATTGGCTTAACGAAATTTCATAAGGTATAAAAAGTTGCTAAGTGTAGACTCTGAAGTTTTCCTTATCTCTATCACAATTCTCATCCAAGGATTCTACCTGCACATGTCTTGTATCATGAACTAAATTATTGCTTAGGGCCACTTGTGCTGATGTCACAACTAATTCTATCAGTAGGACAACCCCTGTATCATAGACCAAAGAGAACGGGGTGAAACGAGATGGCTTCCTCTTCGAGGTACTATAGGCCCATAAATCCATAGGCTATTTATCATCCCATGTTACCGATAGATCTTCCGATATCTTTTTCAAAATATTGATTAACATATTGTTGGCGGCCTCCGCCTAACCATTCCCTTTAGGATATGGAATAGATGAACAGTTATGGATGTTTTTATACTTATTCGTGAGCAGACCCATCTTTTTACACACGAACTGCTTGACATTATTTGTGAGAATGACCTTTGGAATGCAAAAATTTCATATTATATATTTTAGAATGAACTGTGTCATCAATCAAACATAACTCTTCTCAAAGTAATTGCTTCCTCCCATTTGGTATATAGCTTTGTGGAAACCAAAATGAAGGCTTTCCCATGAGAGGCTAGGCTAATTTTTTCCTACCAGATAAAAGGCTAGGGTGTTGAACGGGTAAGGAGCAGCTAAGCTTTACATGCTCACAGAGGGTTCATGAACCACATTTCCATGAATTTGGAGTAATCTATATTTCATTACAAAACTTATAGAGTTATCCTCCATCATTGGCCAATTGTACCCAAGTGTCATTAGTTGATCGTATAATTTGGCACTGCCTGTGTGTGAAGGCTCGTGGTTTTTTAGTACTTTTGTCATTTCTCCCCCAACCACACATCTTAAGGCCTTATCATTATACCCATACATGTAGAGTTCCCCATTTACTAAGTAGAAATGGTCAACCCTTTTCTTAAAATAAATCTCATCACCCCTCTCAGCAGGTAGCTCTCTATCTCTGAGATAGGTGACGTAAGTTCTTCTCTAATCTTCCAATATTTCCATAAAATTTTCTTCCACTGGTTTATTAAACTATGTTTGGCACTTCAAGCAGCCTTGTTGTTTGAAATAAGCCTCCATGCTCATGTTTGGCTAATAATAACCCCTCTTTGCAACCGTCTATAAAGAAGGATGTCTGTATCCCCATAATGACTTCTGTGCATAGATTCTAATTTCTCTCTAGATTTCTTTTCCCTATACACCCTGTGGCCATCCCAATCTCCTATCTCTCTAGTGTGTGTGTGTGTGTGGGGGGGGGGGGGGGGGAGGGGGAGGTCTCATACCTTTTATGCTCTAGGAACGTATCGGACGTTGTCGGTGTGGGGTGAATGTAAAGAGATGGAGTCGCTATCCTATTTTTCACAAAACAGGCAAAAGAACATGTCGTCGCTTCGATAGAGCAGCATCAAAGACAAATTGATGCTTATGAAACCAATAGTTCAAAGGTTCGAAGGCTAAATGAGGGAGTGGGAGGGTGTTAGGCACCCATCCTACCCTTTCGGTCTCTCATGGACTTGTGTTATTATTTTCCTTTATTTTTTCGTGAAATGTGTATGCATGTATATATAATGGAGATCGAAATATCCTAACTCATACCATGGAAGGGACAGAGTGAGATCATCAATAGGAAAGATTGAAAATAATATCTAGAAAATATGATTTATGCGTTTATCGAAATATTGATCGTTATAATAATATGGGGGATAAAACTATAATAAGGATTACAAACATAATATGTACTAAAATAATGTATGGATGAAAAGGATGAAAATGCGAAGATGGAAAAATTGAAAAATTAGAATGTTGGAAAATTGGAATCGAATATCGAGTTTTAACCTGAAACACCTACGTAGCCTATAAAGGCATAAAAGTCCACTGAGTTCTCATGTGGCGTAAGGGTGGGGTTTATCCCATAGATTGAACGTGATTTTATTATATGCGTTTGCGTAGAAAATATGTTTTAATTTTGAGAAATTGTGATGGTTAATCTCGTTGGAATTTATAAGTGTAACCCTCTTTTTTTTTATAGAAAGTAAAGTATGTGAAATATAACTAATAAAAAGGTGAGATGTTAATGTATATGAACTAAAGTAAAAAGTAGGTTGTGAATTTATGTAGTTCATGCAAAAATAAAAAAATTAAAGAGAGAGAGGGAAGGATTTTGGACCTTCTTTGGAGAATTAAAGCTTGATATTGATCTTTGATGAGCTCCCTTGGATGTTGGGATGAATGGGATGTGAGAGAATGAGATTTTTTCAAATTGGGTATGAAAAGGATGGGAATGTAAGATGGAAAGGAATTTCACACAAGGAAACTTCACTAATTGTAAGAGAATGTTGCTAAGATCACTGAAGCTGATGGATCTGAGATGTTCTTTGGGAGTGAGGTCATGCCCTCTATTTATAGGGTTATGGGGAGGGGGGGGGGGTCTGTCAGCATAACCCCATCCCTTCCAATTGGCAGGTAACCCTAGGCACACTGTCGATAGGCAGGGAAATGTACCTGCCAATTGGAAGTCTCGTGCAGATTTTTTGAAAAAAATGGCCGTAGAATTCAATCCATTAATCAAAATTGCACACGGGTCATATCGTTTGAAAGGTAATTCAGAGACGTTAAAGAGTCCTTTGGGATACTCCTGGGTCCGAGAGTTGACTTTGGGTCAAATGTGGCTTGAAAGCGCTCGTCGATCCTTTGGATGGGAGATTGTTGAACAAAAATGGATCGTTCGTTCGAACGGTAAGTCATAATCATGCACGGGGCAGCCAATTGGAAAGGTTATGTGAGTTACTTCAATATTCTAAAGAGATTCGCTCCGTTTGGATAGTTGACTTTGGTCAACTGAGGACCGAAAGCGTCCAGTGACCGTTTAGAGGAAAATGGGTCGTTCGTCAGTACCGTAAGGCTGATTCGTGCACGGGGCAAATCGTTGGAAATGGTATTCAGTGCCCTTAAATTATTCATTCAGTCTCGTTAGAGATGAAGAGTAGACCTTGGTCAAGCTGATCCCAAGAGTTCATGATGGCCTCCAAATTAGTTTTCAGGGGAAAATAGGTTGTTCATCCGAATGGTTATGTCATTTCGCACACAAGGTAGACCTTTGGAAAGGGATATCAGAACCCTTTGAATATCCAAAGACTTTCACTCTGATGCTGAAGTTGACTAGGGTCAAATCGGGGCCCGAGAGTGCCCAGTGGCTTCCAAATTGATTTCAGTAGTAAAATGGTCCGTTCGTCCAAATCGTTATGTCGATTTGTGCACGGGACGGACCATTAGAAAGGGCATGAAGAGTCCTTAGAAGATTTATTAAGATTTTTCTCTGATGATAGAGTTGACTAGAGTCAAATGGGTCCCGAGAGCGCTCGATGGCCTCTAGATCAGCACTCGGAGTATGACCTAGGATCTGTAGTGAAATTAGGAATGTGATAGGGATCTAAGGAGAGATTTAGGGGGTCCTACAATGTAGTTTCTATAGAGACCCTTGATGGGTGAGCTTGGAACAAGTGAAAGTTGATGAATAGACACCACATGATGTTTTATGATGGAGGTCGATTTTGTAGACCTAAATGGATGAGGGAGACCTATTCAAGGGGTCGAGACTGATTCTGAGGACCTAAGAAAATACTGGGGATGGGTCATTCGATGAGGCGAAGTCAATTCAGAGGACCTAAGGTAAAGAGCGACCAATTTTGTGGGTCGAGGTAAATTTTGAGGATCTAAGGTAGGGAGCGACCGATTCTGCGGGCCGAAGCCAATTCCGATGGCTTTTAAGTAAAGATAACCAATTCTGAGGGTCGAAGCTAATTCTATGGGCTTAAGTAAAGATGACCAATTCTACGGGTCAAAGCAAATTCTGAGGGCTTAAGTAGGGGTGACCAATTCTAAGGGTCAAAGATAATTCTGAGGGCTTAAGTTAAGGTGACCAATTCTGGGGGTTAAAGCCAATTATGAGGGCTTAAGTGAAGGTGACCAATTCTACGAGTCAAAGACAATTCTAAGGCTTAAGTAGGAGTGACCAATAATGGGAGTCAACGCCAATTCTGAGGGTCGAAGCCAATTCTGAGAGCTTAAGAAAAGATGACCAATTCTGCGAGTTGAAGCTATTTTTAAGGGATTAAGTAAAGATGACCAATTCTGTGGGTCGAAGCTAATTCTGAGGGCTTAAGTAGGGATGACCAATTTTGAGGGTTAAATCCAATTCCGAGGGCTTAAGTAGGGGTTACCAATTCTGAGGGTCAAAACCAATTCTATGAGCCCAGGTCAATTATGAGGACCTTAAGTTGTAGAGACCTATTCTGCTGGTCGAAGCCAATTTTGAGGCTTATATTGTAGTTTTATTGCAAAAATTTGGAGACACCAATGGGGAAAAGGTATTAATCCGAGGATTTAGTGTATGCTTTCTGTAAATTTCTTCAATTTCTGCAGTGTCCTTTGGAGAGCTTTGCTGGGGAGATATCCAATTAATTTTAGGGAATTCCACTGGGGAAGTAAGTGTGAAAAAGCTTCTAAAATTCATTTGGTAATTTTAGGAACTTTCTAGGGATTTTTTGTACAAAATTTTAGGGAGGTGTTGACCAGCAGGGTGTAGGGGCTGCCAAACGGAAGCGGTACGATCTTTTTGGCTACCTCGAGTAGGTGAAGGGATAGTGTCGATCAATATGTTACTAGGAGTTGCCGATCGATATTCCTTTTTGACTCTTATAAAAAGGGGCGAGATTTCCTCATTTTCGTAGCTTCCAGATCTTCTCTCTCCTACTCTTTCTTTCTGTAAACTATTTTAGCATTCCAAAACCAAGAAATGGCTTATTTTTCAAGTAATGAGGTCCATATGGTGTGATTAAATGTCGACGACTGGGTAAACTTGGAATGGCGGGCCAGGGTGGCCCTAGCACTGGGTAGTGAGAATGCTTTCAACTTGTTCGAGCCAATTGCGGATGAGCGAACTCTTTTGCACAAGTCAGCGGGACATTGACCTTCTAAGGTGGTAAACCCTGTAGGCTATGTAAGTGTTGACGACCTTTGGTATTCTTTTCTTTTTCTACAAGGTTCTTTCATTTTTACTTTGATAGACTGATATATCTATGTCAAACCTGGATTCTCAGAGGATGACGGTGTTTAAGGATGTATGGGAGCACCTTCCACCGGTGGTGTATTGGGTGGTTTCATTAACTGGCTTCAACACTTTAGCATCTGCATTGGACAAGACACCTCGTTCGATGGATGTTCTTTGTGATTTATGGGAGAGGTGGTGGGACACAACCCACACTATGGATTTTGGCTTTAGATAGATAACAATGACTGCCATCGATGTGCAGCAGCTGCTGGGGCTAGACTATGAGGGGGGCCTAAATAGTGGTGGATCGGACTTTGCATGTGACACTAGAGGTGGTGGAGGCGACATTGGGTGATGTGGGGAGGATAGTCTCTGAGGACTCCATCATTCTGTTTCTTTTGAAGGAGGTGTTATTGAGTCAACGAATCGATGAGACTGATGGGATGCAGGTGCAACAAATGGCTAGTTTGTTTATCCTTTTATTGTTGGGAGGGTTTTTGGTGGCGATGAGTGGCGACATCGTCCACTTGTGTTTTTTGCCTTATTTGAGGTTATTTTTTAATATCCCTATTTTTGACTGGTGGAGCCTGACTTTGGCAACCCTTTATTCTTCCCTGGATGCATTTAGTTGGTGCTTGCAACAGACCTTTACTGGCGCCATGTATCTTTTGGAGGTATTTTTTTCTGATTGCTTGATAGCTTTTTTCTGATTGACGATCCTTTGTCCTTTGTAGATGTGGTTCCATGAGGTGATCAAACTTAATGCCCAATTGATTAGTTCGAAGGACGAGTCTGTTGGGGAATTCTACCATATGTACCGGTGGCAAAAGTCCAACCGACAGTCTATGCAGTATCTTTCTTTGGCGATGGTGCGTCAAGTCTTGAATGGCCTGACGAGTGATCGGGTGAATTATTCTTTCCCCTTGAGACCATTTTTCCTTAATGATATTTTTAGATATTGATTTTCCACTTGGGATTTTGCAGTTGATCTTCTATCCCTGGGGGAAGATTATCTAGCACATGGGGGAATGCGTAGCTGCGTTGTCTGCTGGCGCATGAGTTTGACTACTCTTAGTACCTAGGGGAGAGAGTAGTCTAAAAAGTGGTGGAGGATGAGGTGATGGTGCCACCTATAAGGCCGCTGAGGTATATGAGGCGGGTGAGGGAGATGCCGAAGGAGGCGAGGGTGGCGACAATAGTCAACGAGCCTTATTCGTCGTATACTGACATGACGATGATGACATCAGAGGTTCCGTTTCTGTAGTTTTCTCCTCCTTCCTATAACATCCGATGATCTGATGGAGGATTGATACTTATGCTACATCGCCCCATTGCAATGGACCCGAAGGTGTGGGGCTGACAAAAGAGATCCTTCAACCAGAGGTATACCTTTAATTTATTTAACTTTTATGTTTTCGATTTCTTCTTTTTCCTCAGATCGAATGATTTGTTATTTTTGTTTTATTTGTAGTATGTCTGGGTGTTGACTACCTGGTTGAAGGACATTCGGGATTGGGTGGCTTTCGTGACAACTCATATCTGAGACTCGATCCCGATTTCGTCTTGCTTGGTGTCGTCTGCCTCATCTGGGAGGGGTGTGGTTCAGGGAGCGGAGGCTCATTATCTCATCATAGGGGAAAGTGCGTACACCAAAGGGATGGAGGTTCTTAGAGATAGATAGAGAAAGAGAATAGAGAGAAAGATAAGTGTGAGCGAGATAATATAGATGAAGGTGAGAAAGAGAGAAAGAGTTTGGGTGGTTCGAGCTGCGTCCCATTGTTTTTGTATTTTACTCCAAGATAAATGTAATAAAGCAATATATATGCAATGAAATGGGATTTTGTTAATTTTTTGCTTTAACGACTTAATGCATATTCCCTTTTTACTTTGGTGCTGAGACCGTAAAAAGAATTTAAAATAATTTGAGAGAAAATTTATTTTAAAATAGGATAAGCAAAATATAAGGAGAAGGAAATTCTGAATAAAAAATATTTTTATTGAGTCTTTGTTTTTATTTTGACAAAAAAGGAAAAAGGGAACTATCCTCAAATAGGGGGATGCCAATCGGCATACCCCTTGTCATGCCTCGACAGGTCAGTTGTGTCTAATCAACCCAAGGCTTTGAATACACTTTCTTCAATTACTTGGTCCTTTGTGGGGCAGGGATTTCTCCGGGATTTGCAGGATTTTTATCTTTGGCCAATTTTTCCAAGTATAAGAAGGGGGTAATGGTGGAGTATTTTCTTCACCCATCCATATTTCCTCTCTTTTACATTCTTCTTGCTTCTTGTCTCATCCCTTTGTAATATGGCCCTCCCTTGAAGTGTTGAATTCGCCTCTTACCTTGAAAACTTAGAGGCTATGTGCTCATACAATATCGACTGCAATGCTTTCAACATGCATCTAGTTTTGTTATGGCGCAACCGACCTATTGACTGGAACATGCTGATGGTGGCGATAGAATTCTGGTGACTTGAAGACAATGTTTTTTTCTTTGGCTTGGACGAAGTCTGTCCGACTTATGAAGAATTCTATATTATGTTGGGGATAAATCCCAGTGTCGTGGTGCCTATGACTGAATTTTCTCGATCTCCTCGGGAGATGTTTGCATGAATTCTCCATATTTCTCCCTCGGTATCTCAATCATTAGTTATGGGAGGAATGATCTCTCTCCTTGTTGTGATGAATTTTGTGCATTTGAAGGATGTTGGTGATGCGGAGCCATTATCCTCAGCTTAATTTCAAAATTACTGTTGGTGACTGGGGAACTGTTGGTGGACCCACAGCTCGTAGCCATTGCTTCATGGATGTCGTACCGTCGTAATCCTTCAGCTATGATAGTGGCGGAGACTTTGAATGGTCTGGATGCCTTACGGGAAGGCCGTTCTGACTTCCCGAGGGGTAGCCCTGTTATGCTTTTCATGTGGTTTTCGGAGAGATTCCGTATGGAAGTCCCTCTTAAATATCCTTTGGCAGCTATGCCAAACTTCTTTTCTCGTTACTTTATCAGCATGGGCGTAGACATCGAGAGCTGGGAGAACTAGTTTATGGAGAATGGGGCTCATGGTTTTCATTAGTTAGTGCTTTGGTGTGGGGGGGTATTGATGCCCATTCTAGAACTGGGAGAATACTAGTATGTTAGGTTGGTTAGCCTTCGGTAGACCTCTTTTTACTTTCTCTGGAAGGTCTTGTGCCAATATGGCTGGGAGCAGATTGTGCCACCTCATACACTAGACTTCTTTCCTGTGGAGGATTTGATAGAGCACATGCGCCTATGGCTGGGCTCTCTGTGGGAGAATCATCGACCATCTACCCGTCCTTCCCAATCTTTTGGCAGAGTCTGTCGTGTTTTTGGGGACTATATGAAGTGTTTGTGGAGGAGGGTAGTTGCCAAAATGCTGGTTGTGGAGACCGAAAAAAGGTAGTTCGCCATATCTGATACAATGGAGGGAGGCATTATTATTTTTCCTAGGTGGTCAGTACTTACCATTCCATGGAGAGCCTGCGACATTCTATTCAGGCAGGGGAGATTTGGGGACCCCAGTATGTAAATGATTATAGGTCCGGTTCCTCTGGCAGTTGCGGGTAGGATCCATGTGGGAATTCATTTGTGAAGCTTTTGTAATTTTATGTATGGGAAATAAATTTGGAAGGGTTGTTTAGGTTTCTGTTTGTTTTTGTTTAGTTTTTAGGAAGATATGGTTAGGTCGGTGGGGGGGGGGGGGGGGGAGTTGTTTGGATTCTTAAGACGATGTAATTGTAACAGAATTTTCATCAATAACATAAAGAAAATTTTAATTATATTGTTGTGCCTCTTGATGAGTTTTTGCATTTGAATTATTTATACCAATCACTAAGGCATACATAATCATTTTGTTTATGTAAATGATAAAAATAAACCATCTTTATCGGAGATAAGAAAAGAATAGCGTTTTATGAAAAAAAGGGGTCGTGCTCATGTGAAGTGTATGAGATGCCTACATACATCTGGGGGTTTTGAAATTTTTTTGAGTTTCATTTTTTTAAGTAAAAAGATTTTTAGAGGATCAGGCCTCACGTAGTTCTGAGTAGAGGCAAATGAAGATTTTTTTTAAGAATAGAAGGCAGGTGAGCATAGTCATAGTGCACCGAGATTTTGGACTAAGGTAGAATTTCTTGAGACGGTCCAGGTTGATTGGACGGACCATCTCTTCCCCATTGAGGTCGGTGAGCATAGCGGCACCGCCAGATAGTATCTTCTTTACAATGTAGGGGCTGCTCTAATTGGGCTTCAATTTTCCTCTGGGATCCACGATGGGCTCTATAATTTTTTTAAAGGCCAAGTCCCCTTCTTGGACACATGGTCCTTGACTATAAACGTTCAATTTGACGATGGTAGCCTTGTATGTGATATAGAGACTTCAATCTCCTCTAGTCCAAGAGTGAAAACTCATCAAGATGGCTTTAATGCTAGTCTTCCTCGCTGACTTTGCTCTTAAGCATGACGTGTAGTGAAGAAATTTCTAGCTCGATGGGAAGATAACTTCCATGCCGTATACCAGGGAGTAAGGGATAACCCCAGTAGATGTTCGAACTAAAGTGCAATAGCCCTAGAGGGCGTAAGGGATCCGATCGACCCAATCTCGGTAGCTTTCGATCATCTTGCTGATGATGGTTTGAGGTTCTTATAAGTGGTTTCAACTGCACCATTTGTCTGAGGTCGGTAGGGAGAAGATTTGTGTCTTTGAATCCCATACTCGTCGACCACTTCTGTGACTTTTGCCTCAAAATGCAACCCGTTGTCTGACACTAGCTCATGTGGGACCCCATATCGATAAATGATATTTTTTAGATGAACTTGGCCACCTTCTTGGCATTCAGAACTGCGTATGATTCAACTTTGACCCATTTTGTGAAGTAATCAATGGCAACAGGATGAATTCAAGCCTATTAGAGGCCTTGGGTGTAACTTTCCCTGTGATGTCGATGCCCCATGCAGAAAACGATCAGGAAGAATTCATGTTGTACAATTCTCGCGGAGGCAAGTAGTGGAGGTTGGAAAACTGCTGGCATTTATGACATCTTAGAACATAGGTAGTTCAATCCTGAACCATGGTAGTCTAGGATTAACCCTATCAAATGATTTTCTTGGCGAGCATATGGCCATTTATGTGGGGTCCGTACTCCCCGTTTTGGATTTTTTGCATCATCTCTTCAATGTCAGCCCCTGCAATGCAGTGTAAATAGATTCCATCGAAGTTTCTCTTAAACAGTTTTTTATCACAGATAATATATTGAGCAACCAGTCTACGGAGGGTTTCTCGGTCTTTCTTATCAGAATTTGGGGGATACCTGCCATGCTTAAGGAGGCACCAAATATCATAGTACCAGTAATATATTATATTTGGATCTTCTTCTGTGACTAGCTCAACGTGGTAGCAATGGGTAGGTTTATCTTGCTTTTAGACTAGGAAGGGGGCCATTGTTATTCCTTTGGGCATGTCATGTCAACCATAGAGACTAAGGTAACAAGGGCATCAACAATGTTATTCTTTTCTCAGAGCAGGTAGTGGAAGGAGATATCTTAGAAATAAGAGGCAACTCTTCTAGGTGGGCATGGAAGGGTAAGAGTTTCTTATCCTTGACTTTCCATCTTCTGAGTACTTGGTCGACGATGAGGGATGAATCCCCGTAGAGATCTAGGCATCGAATTCCTTTCTTGAGAGCAACTTTGAGGCCAATTGTGCATGTCTCGTATTCGGTCATGTTGTTGGTGCAGGAAAAATCTAGTTTGATGTCAATGGGAGTGCGAGAGTCATCAGGGGCAATTAGGAGTATCGCAATGACATACCCTTTCTTATTGGCAACACCATCAAAGAAAATTTTCCAGCAGAGGTCTTCTTAAGAGGTACAAAATATATTCTCATTCGAGAACTCGAAGATCCAAACATTGGGTTCTTCCATAGGGTAGTCAGCGAGGTAGTCAGGTATGGCTCTTCCTTTTATGGATTTCTGCGTGACATACACAATATTAAATTCAGCTAGAAGCATCAACCATCGGGCCATTTATCTAGACAAGGTAGGTTTATCGAGCAGGTATTTGATGGGATCCATTTGGGATACAAGCCTGATGGGAAAGGCGAGCATCTAGTGCCGTAGTTTTTGGGTGATCTAGATAAGGGAGACACATGCTTTTTCCAAGGTAGTGTAGTTAACTTCGTACCCGACCAACTTGCAACTGGCATAGTAGATGGCCCTTTCTTTGTGTGACTTTTCAAGTTATTGGTCTGGAGAAGCCACAATCGCGGTACCCATTATGGTTAGGTATAGGAGTAGGGGAAGGCCCGACTGTGGTGGCATGAGTACCAGAGGTGGGGTTATGTATTACTTTATTAGGTCAAAGGCTTCTTGGTAAGATTTGTTCCAAAGCTTAGTGGAATCCTTTCGAAGGAGTTTGAAGATGGTTTCACAGATAGAAATCAACTGGTTGATGAACCAGCTGGTATACTGTAATTTTCTAAGGAATTTTTGGACTTCCTTTTTCGTTCGGGGTGGTGTCATTTCGGTTTGGATTTTAACTTGGAAGGATCAACTTTTATCTTTTTCTTGTTAACCATGAATCCCAAGATTTTTCCTTTGGTAGTGCCAAAGACATATTTTTGTGGGTTAAGCCCCATCTGATATTTTCGTAGTTGCTCGAAGAACTTTCAAAGAGAGGTAACATGACTTTACCTTGTCTTAGACTTGATAATCATATCATCCACGTAAACCTTGACTTCTGTGTGTATCAGATCATGCAAGGTCATTGTGACAACCCTCTTGTAGGTAACCCCTACGTTTTTTAGACTAAACGGCATGACGGTGTAACAAAAGGTTCCCCAAGGGGTGATGAATATGGTTTTCTCTTGATGATCCAGGTGCATATTGATCTGGTTATATCCGGGAAAACCATGAAAAATGACTTGAGAGCATGGATAACCGTGTTATCCATAATCATGTCGATATTGGGTAGCGAGAAATCATCCTTCAGGGAGGATTTGTTCAAATCTCACTAGTCAACGAACATGCGAACCTTTCCTCTGATTTTGGTATGGGTAAAATATTGGCTAACCATGTGAGATATTTGATCACACGAATGAAACCCACGCTCAACTATTTGACCACTTCTTCTTAACTTTGAGTGACCATTCAGTGCAGAGCTTTCATAGTTTTTATTTGACCGGTTTGTATTCTGGTAGAGTTCGAATCTCATGTTGAGCTATCTCGAGATCAATTCTAGGCATATCATTGTAGGACTATGCTAAGACATCCACAAATTCCTTCAGTAATTCTTCGTGTTATGCATGCTGTTACTCGTCATGGGTAGACCCTATCCTAATCTCGCTCAGTTGTCTACTAAAATCGAGATTGATAATAAAAATTTCATCTTCATTAACTTGAAGGTGGTTATGTTATCTATTATTAACCTTATTAAGATCAGTTAAGAATTATTCCTTTGTAAAATCATCATCATCAAGAGTTTGATTTGAATCAAGACCATTAATGTAAGGCATATCAAGATACTCAAAATCTTCGTTTATTTCATTATTAGGAAAAAAAGCGTTGAGAATCTTATCGAAGGAGGTCTCAATTACATCAAAATAGGGAGGAACAACAAAAGAAGAGGAAATGGGATAAACATCTTGGTTGGGTGAATTTTAGCAGGTAAAACTGGTACAGCATACCAATCAGGGAGAAGTGCATCAGCAGCTTTGATCAGGAGGGATGGATCCGATGATGTAGTGCTTGAGTGAATCATGTAGAGTGTCAGCTCCAGTGTTTGGAAGATGAATGAATCCTTGGAGTTACTTCCCTCGAAATATTTGGTATAAGCTATGGTATTCCGAATGAGTGGTAGCATATGATGCTGGGAACGTTCGACCCATGAGTAACTATCTTGGAAAAATATCTCTATTCCTGGATTCATCTTCTTATCCACATGATCATACCACGATTCGAGAAATATGCAAAAATGGGAAATCTTCACCCTATCAGATGAATATTTCGTTCAAGGAATATCTTGAGATAGTCTTGGAATTTTCTAGACTCCTCTGAAACCGATATTGGCGGAGCATTCTGATTTCTTCTACTGATGGTTGATAGCTCAGACCGTAAGGGGAAAGGATTTTTTCAATACAATGGGTTTAAGTATCCCTTGTTATCGTCGTCCCATCCCCAGTCCGGGCATAAAATGCATGTTTTTGAACATCTGGATCATATTAACGTTGCCATAAGGGTCATACTCCGGACAAACCCTATCTTTGAAATTATCCCTTGCTGGGTGTGAAAGTGGTTCGACTCAAAAACCTGATAGAAGCATATCATTAACCACATGCTATATCTCTAGTACTAGATTGTTGGTGCTTGCATTCTCAACATTGTCGTTGTCTCCCAAGATGGTGATGACCTGCCCATTGGCGAAGAACTCCAGCATCTGATGGAGGGAAGAAGAAACACCCTTGATACTATGGAGCCATGGTCGTCCAAGCAACATATTAAAACAATACGGGATGTCGACGACTTGGAATTCAACAATAAGATTTATAGGGACTACCCCTATTGTAAGCTTTATGGAACCCATCACTTCTTGACGGGTATTATCATAAGAACGCACCGCGCTAGAGGTTAGAGTAAGATCACTCTCCTTTAGTCCTAAATAATTGAGGGATATTAATAGGTAAACATTAAGAGGTGATCCATTATTGATTAGAGAAAATGGGACAATTTTCCCCATGACTTTGACAAAGATATTAAGAGCATAGTTGTGGTTTGGACCAATCTTAGGGATTTCTTCTTCGGAGAAGGATAGCATTCTAGTAGAGCATAGAGATCTAACCAGATTCACTGCTTCCTCTGGCGTGGTGGAGGAAGGGATGGTGGGCCCAGTGAGTAGTTTGATCAAGGCATTCTGGTGTATCTGGGAAGACATAAAAAGTTCCCCCAGAGTGATGTTAGCTCGGGTATTCTTCAATTGATAGAGGATCTTTCTCTCCTCGAGCATCATTTTCGGTATAAGAAGATTCTCAATACCTTTTACCTTATCGATCGCTGATGACTGCAGGTTTGGATCTTGGTACCTCCTTCCTAATCTAGTCATATGGTTCACAGAAGTGGGGAAAAATAGAAACCCCATTTTCTCATCTATCTCGAGTTTTTCAGCCACCCTGTTGTTTTATCCTAGCAGATCCTCAAACGATATCATGCCATCTATGTTGACTATTGGGCTAGTCTTTTTTGGGCTTTATTCTTCATATGAACTATCAAATCCGTCCCCCATCCTGTGGCAATGACATCATTTTTCTACGAAAAGTAAACACATTCCACAACTTCAACGGCCTCTTCATATAGATCCTCCCATTCGACGGGGAGATGTAAAAGTGAAGGGACCAAACTCCCTTTTAGTTTTAAAACATTAAGTAGCTTGGACATGCTAGAAATTTCACTGGTCTATCAGAATAATCTTCCATGATTTGGAACAAATCATCTAAACTGACTTCATCGGTAGGTACCGCCCAGTTATCTGACTCGCGAGCCCATTTTCGAGCTTCCAATAATGGTGTACTAAATTTCTAGAAGTCAATGGTCATATTGAAGGGAAATTTCAGCCCGAACTCCAGAAGCTGATTCAACACTGCTGACAATTCCATATCTTTCCTTTCGAAATGGGTATGGACAAGAATGCATGCTCTAGTAAGAAGTGACAGAGCCTGATCAACAAAACTGGTAGGATGCAGGAGAAAATATTGGAAAACTTGGAGGGATTTAGGGGAGTATATGGGTATGACGAGCGATATACTGGGTATGATCTGGGTAGATAGATCAAATTCTGGGTTTTCTCTTAGGAATATGGCATTTGTATGGTTTGGGAGTGGATTATGGTTAGTGTTTGGTTTAGGATTGGCTGATGGGGAGATGATAGCCCGATCAATTAGACCTTGGATTACTTTTTGAAGGTGGAAACACTGATTAATGGTATGCCGACAGTTTGGTGAAAGTCGCAATGGGTATCTGGTTTGAAATTTTTGGAAAATGGGTTTCGTAATGGACGAGGGTCCAATGGATTGATAAGATTTTGGCTTAAAAGGCCATGGTAAACTTTATAGAGGGGAGCGTGAAGCTCGATGTATTATTTTTTGACTGGGTTAGGTCGGCTTTCTGGTGCCCATGAAGTGGAAGGTTGAGAGATGTTATTGATGGTTAAAACTGTGATGTTGGCAGAATTCTTATACTTTCTAGGAGTGAACTGTCCGGATACTTTCTTCGGCTCAACTTCTGTCCTGGGGAGACTTTCTTCGATCGCTACTCTTGCTTCTTGCAGAGATTGGAAATGAGGGTAGTACTGTCCTTCCATTATCGCTCGGACATGGGATAAGAAGTTCTTCTTTATAATACTGACTTGCTCCTCTTTCGAAAGGCCGTTTATAAGGACATTATTTTATATTGCCCGTTAACTTTAGAGTATTTCGTATACTACTACAACCGTCGAAGAATAATTCAAGATCATTCAAGCATCAATGCGGATCCGAATATCAAGATTCTTCAACATTCAACGCTCCGTAAGATTAATTTTGGTAAGGTTTTGTTCAAGTACTTTGATGGTTCACTTAGAGTGTTGGGATATTTTTTACAAAATATTTTCTAAGTGTTGGAGCGAAGTTTTTCATCAAAAGTTTTTTTAAAGTTTTGAGGCGGAATATTTTTTGGAAAAATAAAAAATTATTTTTTATTAAATCTCGTTCGAGCGAGATGCACAGTCGTTCGAGCGACATGTGATCTCACGTGAATCTATAGTTTGAGCTACAATGCCTTTTCGTTTAAGAGGCTTCTCTTCTCGTTTGAACTACACACCACCTTAAGTTTTTAGACATGATATTTTAGTTTATGCAAACACTGTAAATCGGTAGAACACTTTGTCTTCTTCGTTTAGGGTTTAATTCCTTTTGTTTTCAATTCAAAAAACATCCTAATATTTATGTGAATTCTTTTGGAACCCAAGATACAACTTTGGTGTAGTTTTTCTCTTGTAGAGAGGGTAAATATACGGCTGACGACTACATGTCGATCGGGAGTGCTCAAGGGTGTTCCTGGCTCGTTCGGACTGCGTGTTCGTGTGGACATCTATGGTTATTCCATTGCTGACTCAAGACTTCGCGTATTTGTGGATTCTTACGTGATTTCATTATACATTTCATTGTAATTTTTTCTTTTTCTAAGACCATAGCTAAAAACCCCAGTTTCTTACGATTACGAGGTTCATTCGAATATGAAATCCAATCCTCGAAATACAGGATCTCGCTCTTTTTTACTACTCAAGGCTTTGATACATTTGAAAATCGAGATATCTCTACTAGAGCAGGTGCTATTCGAGAACAATTAGTCTATATAGATTTACGCATTATTATGGATTATTCCTTGGTCGAATGGAAAGAATTGGGCGAAGAAGGGCCCACTGGGAATGAATGGGAAGATCAAAAAGTTAGAAGAAGAAAGGATTTTTTGGTTAGACTCATGGAATTAGCTAAGCATTTTATTCAAACAAATATTATTGTAAGTTGCGATTTACTATTTTATAGTGAAATAAAGGTTTTACCCGAAAGGTTTTTTTTTCCCTAAAATCTGCAAGTTAGAAATTTTATTTGTGATGGTTTGACACACACACACACAATTGCATGTTTAGGGGTTGATTTAAAATTGACTCAAGTTAAATAAGTTTAAATTGAGAATTTGCGAATCTATTTAAATCGATATCACACGAAACTCTTACAAATTGGTATTAGAGCGGGTTTCGCTAATTTATTTTGAATTCCTATTTTTCTGCAAAATTTGTGCGATATTAATTTTTTAAAAAATTTGATTTTTTATTATTGCAATGTTTTCGAATGAAAAATTATATAATCGGTTGTCAATTTTCGACGGGTCTAATTATGCTTACTGGAAAGCCCGCATGAAATTACATTTGAAAGAAATCAATGAGCGTGATTGGGTAATTTGTGAAAAAGGCTGGACTCCTCCCACTGCCACTGCGAATAATGTCAAAAATTTAAAACCTGTGTCAGACTGGACCGAGTCTACGGACACGTCACCCCCAACGAGTTCTGACGTATTATGACGTGCACATGTGTAAAGAAGCGTGAGATGCTTTACAACTCACCCACAAAGGCACTAACTCGGTCAAAGAGTCTAAAATTCAAAATTTAACTACTCAATTTGAAAGGATAACCATGCTTGCGATTGAGTGTTTTGATGACTTTTATGCACGTTTGTCTGACATTTTTAACACTAGTTTCAATCTTGGTGAGCCTATACCTAATGAACAAGTGGTTAAAAATATTTTAAGATTGCTGCCAAAATGTTTTATCCCTAAAGTGACTATTTTGAATACCTTAAGTAATTTGAGTCATCTAAAATTAGAAGAACTGGTAGGAGACCTCCAGACATATGAAATTGACATGTTTCATGATACCTTCAAGCCTAAGGGTAGAGGGATAACACTTAAATCCCAGTCTAAGAAGAAAAAGAAAGTGAGTTTTTGTGAGTTCGAGTCTGAGGATGGGTCTGATTTTGATATGGCCATGCTTTCGAAACTTTTTTAAATTTTTCTCAAATTTTCAAAACAAAGTTATTCCAATAAAAGATTTTTTGAGAAAAATAAAAATGAGGCTAAAGAGAGCGGTGATAAAGGGGAGGACAAGAGGTGTTTTGAGTGTGAAGATAGAGGCCATAGGGCGTTTGAGTGTCCCACTAGGCTAAAGAGAAAGGGCAAAAAGATTGCCATGTCAGCCATTCTTAGCGATAGTGAGGAAGAGGTGAAGGATTCCGGGGATGAGTAGTCACTTGGGAAGTTTGTTGCTTTTTCTTCTAGTCACATGATCACACCCAGTTTGTCCCACGATGAGGAGTACAGTTGTGTACGTGAGACCCCCAAGGAGAATTTGAGTATTTCTAGCGAGTCTGAGAGTGAGTGCGCTAGTGAGAGTGTTAGTGAGCTCCAGATTGCATTTAGAGATTTGTATGTCGAGATCCTAAAGACTAAAAAGTTGAACAAAGACCTAACTCTTTTGGTGAGATATTTGGAGATAGAGTTAGAGAGTTTGAGGGTGTTTGAAGTGAAAACGAGTCAACTCAAGAAAGTAAAGGTATCTTTGAGTGAACAGTTGATAGCTTTAGGCCGGGAAAAGAGTGATTTGACCAATATAGTGTTTAGTCTGACGACACGTGTATCCCAACTCAAGTGTGATCTTGAGCGTACCTGAGAGGTCAAAGTCCCTTTAGATAAACATCTAAGAAGGTTGGAAAGATGGTTCTCAATCCCGTTATGGGTGATGTTGAGAGTTTAGGAATAAGTCATGATGGTGCTTCTACTTCACATGTTGTATCCGAGACGTTTCCCGAGTTTGTGATTGATCCGTATGGCTCTCAACCCAACCCACTTAGGCGTCCCGTACCAGATAAGATAGAGCATAGGAGATGTTTTGAGAGAGGTGTACCTCTGCCGATTTATGTCTGCACACACTACAAGAAGAGAGGACGTCTTAGAGTATTTTGTTTTAAGTTGGGTCATGTATCACGTTTTGCTACTACACGTGTTCTCACACACACATGATGCTCCGGATGATTACACGAGAGAGTTTTTACATATTAGGGAGCAGGTAAAGTATATGGTCAAGACTTCTCATGATTTGATGGAGTTTTTCCATAGGATGTTACCACCTTTGGAAAACTCTACCGCACCTAATGATTGAGGTTTAGTCTTGTTTGCTATCATAGGATGTTTTTCATGATGATATTTTTGCCTATTTCTAATGTGTGCCATTTTTTAACTATGTTTTTTCCTTTTTGATATATTTTGAAAAATTCAAAAAAAATTATTTTTTTTGGAAAAAATTTAAAAATTTAAAATTTTAAAAATACAAAAATATTTTATTTTTATAATTTTTTTTGAAAAAGACAAAAGGATTTTCGTATTTTGTTTTACACCGTTTATGAATTGACATTTAGGATGATCGAGTCACAATTTCATTCCATATCCTGTTACTGTTTCGTAGTGTTTTGATATGCGTCATCAATTCAGTTTTGTGCTTTACAATGTTTGGAGTCATTGAGATGTGATTTAGTGTTACTACCTACATATTTTACTCATGAATTCCTTTATTGTGCACTTGCAAGGATTTTTTTTTATTATTGTACTTGTTTATCACATATTGCTCGAAATGTTGTGATCTCAATTTGTATTTAAAATGAACAATATGCGATAAAACTTCACAATGGAAGTAGCACATGTAAAAATCGTTTACCGTGAGGATTTAATTGCAACAAAATATGATGAGTGAATCACGGGAAAGGGCTGCGAGAGTACAAAATTAACTCGTCGTGAAAGTCACCATTTGAAAAGTGCCCGAAATTTTTTAAAGGAAATAAAAATATAAATATGCCAAAAAGGGTCCACCTCAAAAGAAAAATAAATGATTATTATTTATGAGGGAGTTTGGATTGAAAGAAATGAAAAATGGGTTTGCACATCCTGGAAGTGTCCTGAAAAAGCAGTTACATAGTTTTAGACGTTATTGGTGTGGGAATCATTATTTACTTTGATGTGTTAATGGATTGATGTGATTTCATTTAAATTTAACACTTTCAACATCTAAGGATGATTTTGAGATTCATTCGTTAGGAGTACACATATTCATAGTGCACATATGTTATGTTTGATTGCTATCTTTTTCCCATCGAATATGTTCACACCCATTCACTCCGCTTCCATGATTTGGCTATCTTAGTGTAAATTCATGGTGTGTGATTTTTTTTTTTTTGCATTTTTGTATGAAAAAGTGAAAAATAAAAATAATAGTTTGTGGATGCTTTTGTGTTACTTTTGCATGAGCGTATTTTGAACCATATTTGCTATGCATTTTTGTCGTGACAACTCCATGTTTATTCGTTTCCTTGTCTATTTCGGACAAATAAAAATGGGGAGAACGAATTATGGGGGAAATTGGATTATATTGATTGATTTACACCTATATAATTTCAAACTCAATGCGCCACGAAGGTATTTGCTTTGTCTCATGTGTGTAGGTTGAAAAATTGAAGATCATTATTTTGCACACCCCGATGAGAAAAGCTTAATGATTTGAAGATTTGACGTTGAAGATTTTTGAAGAAAAGTTTTAAACGTTCATTTTTACTACCTTTTCAATTTTGGGTTCATGAGAGGGTATTAGATTTGTATAGTCATTTTGTTTTGACAATTCAGATGGTTTTATTTTATACCGGCATAGACATAGGGGCATATTTGTAAGGACATTATTTTACATTGTCCGTTACCTTTAGAGTATGTTGTATACCGCTACAACCGTCGAAGAATAATTCAAGATCATTCAAGCGTCAAGACGGATCCGAATATCAAAGTTCTTCACATTCAAAGCTCCATGAGATCAATGTTAGTAAGGTTGTGTATAAGTACTTTGATGGTTCACTTAGAGTGTTGGGATATTTTTACAAAATATTTCTAAGTGATGGAGCGGAGTTTTTGTCAAAAGTTTTAAGGCAAAATATTTTCGGGGAAAATAAAAAAATTATGTTTTATTTAATCTCGTTCGAGCGAGATGCACAGTCGTTCGAGCGATATGTGATCTCGCGTGAAGCTGTCTTTTGAGCGACAATGCCTTTTCATTTGAGCAACTTCTCTTCTCGTTCGAGCGACGCACCACCTTATGTTTTTTATTAATAGGGTGTTAAACCACTCCATTTTCGATAAGAAGATCTGACATTTTAGTTTTTGCAAACACTGCAAATCGGTAAAACACTTTGTCTTCTTTGTTTTGGATATAATCCTTTTGTTCAATTCACAAAACATCCCAATCTTTATGTGAATTATATTGGCATCCAAGATACAACTTTGGTGAAGTTTTTCTCTTGTAGAGAGGGTAAATCTATGGCTGATGATTGCGTGTCGATTGAGAGTGCTCAAGGGTGTTCCTGGCTAGTTTGGACTTCGTGTCCATGTGGACTTCTGCGATTGTTCCATTGCTGAATCAAGACTGCACGTCTTTGTGGATTCTTGCGATAGTTCATTATAGGTTTCATTGTAATTATTGTAAGTTGTGATTTACTATTTTATAGTGACATAAGGATTTTACCCGAAAGAGTTTTTTTCCTGAAATTTGTGAGTTAGCAATTTTGTTTGTGATGGTTTGACACACACACACACACACACACATGAATTTGCATAGTTAGTGGCTAAGTTAATTTTATTTTAAAATTGACTCTAGTTAAATAAGTTTAAATTTGGAATTTGCGAATCTATTTAAATTGATATCACACGATACTCTTACGCTTGTTGGTCACGGTGGTTGCTTTCTTTCTCCACCTTGCTATGAAGTTACTGACTGATTCTCTAGGATTCTATTTGAGCAGTTCTAAATCATGGCAGGTAACCTCCAACTCTTCATTGTACTTGTACTGTGACATGAATTCATGAGAAATATTCTCCCAACTATGGATTCTTGAGTCCTCGAGAGATAAAAACTAGGGAAGAGTGCTATCCTTCAAAGTCTATTGGAACATTTGGGCCATTATTTTTCTAGAGTCATCTAGGAGAGTCATGGCTCGGTGGTAAATTTGGAGATGAACCATTGGGGGTCCACTACCCCTGAACTTCTCAATGTTGGGAATCTTGAACTTTTCTGATAGCCTTGCTTTAGGATAGGGAAATATATAGGTGTAATCCATGTAATTCCTAGAGATCTGGACTTTGTCAAACTTCTTGGTCAACATCTTGAGGTATTCCTAGAGCTTGTTCAATTCTTCCTCCTTCGGATCAATAGTTATGGGTAGGTTACCCCCTGGCTAGGCAAGATTCGATATAGGGAGTTGGGCTGGTGGCAACCCATTATCAGGAAAAGCATGTGGAGTGTGTTGATATTCCTCGGGTACCCAAACAGGCTTTGGTGTGGGTGGACCCATTGCGCGAGGGAAGAGGACCTCAGTATCTTCGAGAATAGGGACCCAATTTCATTGCATCTCACGAACCTTGATTTAAAGGGTTTTAATCTTGGCAGTGAGTTGGGCTAGGACCGTCATAAAATTCGACTGCATATTCGATACTTAGTCGGTTTTCTCCATGGAAAGTGGATGAAGGTGAATTCCAAACTCAGAGGAAGTAGTGGGGGAACTAACGGAGCCTCATGGTGGTTCGACGGAAGATCAAATCCAATAGGGAGACAGGACAAGGGTCGGGTATGCGATTAACCTAAGAAGGAGAAAAATTCGAATTTATTTTTGAAAGAGAGGGGGAAAACTATTATATTTAAAATGGAAGGAACACATTTTTGACATTTTTGAAAAAGGGAGGACAAAATGTTGTTGGGTAAAAAGGAGGAAAAATCTTTCTGGTAAAAGGAAGAAAAAAATGATTTTAATATTTTTGATAAAAGAGGCAAAAATGTTTTTGACACTCGTGCTAAAGAAAGAGGAAAAATGAGAAGGTTCTCACTTATATTAGGTTTACTTAAATGCAAAAGAAATGCCGGATGGGACCCGAGCCTAGGAAAATTGGGTTTAAAAAATACGTAGAAATATGGTTCGATTAGTTGCTAGGCTCATGGAAAGGGTCCTATTTAAAAAAAACACAAAATCGCGTGAAAATTTGGGAGGCATGCCGAGCCTTCATTTCAATGGAGTTTCGGGTAAACATTGTAAAACTAAATATGAGTGCCTTAGATTTGAAACCTATATGAGTGTATGCAATTTTTGATTTAATTGGAGGGGTTCCGCCCTTTGGCATGACTTCCACGATATACGTCTTGCTTTTGAGGGTAATCGGTACGTGTGGACAAACCATTTAATATACCTGAGTGTATGTGAATTGCCTCACTATATACCTCGTGGGGATAGTACGTGTGAGAGAGAATTCGATATACTCGACGTACATGAACGAGTTTCTCGCGATATACCTCCCGTCATGACTTCAGTCAAGCGTTACGATGCGGGGGAAATCGTTCGATATACATAAATGGTACTTGGCCAATGGAAGGTGAGAGTCATATCGCTTAGGCTAATTGCGACCTACCGAACCAGCGCTCATCACGAAGTGACCCCCCAGTTAAGGGACAAAATTTGGTCAATAGCCATGCTCTTTGGTGATATAGCGTGCAAAATGCATGATTCTTGATTAATATATTATGGAGAGAGTATCTTTATTTAGCATGATGAGCATTACAATAACCAGGGGAGAATGTACAAGTATAAAAAGTAACTCTAACATAGAGCATGAAGATTATACTAAGCATGGATATGTGAGAGTGAGTGATGTGTGAATATCTACAAGTAAGTGTGTGGCAGTGAACCAAATCATGGATCAACTACTAGTGGTGTGTGACAAGTGTGAGTGAGCATGGATATATACAAGTGTGATAAGTGGAGGTATGTGTTAGTGACACATAAGCACAGATATTCTAAGTGGTGTATGCAACATATGGATATAAGTGATCCTATGTGTAAGTAGTGTGAAGTGGATATGGGGAGTATCTACGAGTTTGTAAGTGTGTAAGTGAGTAGTGTTATAATCATGAGTTATATATGTGCAAGAAATAATGGAGGAGAAAAAAGGGAACATATTGGTTGGTGCATACACACAGAAGAAGAAAACAATAATACCCATGCAAACAAAGTCTATCCCTCTTATGATAAAATCCCCAGCAGAGTTGACAATGTGGCCATCCCAATCTCCTCTCTCTCCTCCGGGGGGGGGGGTTAAAGGTATCCCACCTTCTCTTCTCTAGGAACTCTTCGTCCATCGTCGGTGTGGGGTGAATGTAAAGAGATGGAGTCTTCAGCCTATATTGCACAAAATAGGCAAAAGTACATATCACCGCTTAGAGAGAGTGGAATCAAAGATAAACTGATGCTTACAAAACCAATAGTTCGAAGGTTCGGGGGCTAAGTTACAAAATGGGAAGGTGTTAGGCACCCATCCCACCCTTTCGGTCTATCTTTGGATTATGTTATTATTTTCCTTTATTTCTATGTGAAATGTGTGTGCGTGTATATATAATGGAGATTAGAATTGTCCAACTCATACCATGGAAGGGATAGAGTGAGATCATCCATAGGAAAGTTTCGAAAATAATATCTGGAAAATATGATTTATGCATTTATTAGAATATTGATCGTTATAATGAAACGACAATATATGTGGGATAAAATGCTAATGTGGATTACAAACATAATATGTATTAGACTAATGTATGGACGAAAATGATGAAAATGTAAAGATTGGAAAATTTGGGAAAATTGGACTCGAATCTCGAGTTTTAATTCGAAATGCCTATGTAGCCTATAAAGGCATCAAAGTACACGTAGTTCACATGTGGCATAAGTGTGGGGCTTATCCCATAGATTCTAACGGGATTTTATTATATGTGTATGTGTAGAAAATGCGTTTTAGTTTTGAGAAATTATGATGCGTAATCCCGTTGGAATTTATAGGTGTAACCCTCTTTTTTTATATTGAAAATTAAGTATGTACAATATAAATAATAAAAAAGGTGAGATGTTAATGTGTATGAACTAAATTAAAAACTAGATTACGAATTTAAGTAATTAATGCAAAAACAAGAAATTTAAAGAGAGAGAGAAGGATTTTGGACCGGCTTTGGAGAATTGAATCTTGATCTTGATCTTGGATGAGATCCTTTGAATGTTGGATGCGAGAGAATGAGATTTTACCAAATTGGTTATGAAAAGGATGGGAATGTAAGATGGAAAGGAGTTTCACAGAAGGAAACTTCGTTGATTGTAAGAGAATGCTGCTAAGATCACTGATGCGGATGAATCTGAGGTGTGCTCTGGGTGTGAGGTCATGCCCTCTATTTATAGGTTAAGCGGATTCCGGTCGGCATAGCCCCATCGCTGTCAATCGACAGGTAACCCTAGGCACATTGCTGATGGTCAGGGGAATGGACTTGCCAATCGGTAGTCTCGTGCAGATTTTTTTGGAAAAACGGTCATAGAACGCAATCTTTTGATCCAAATCTCCCATGGGCCATAACGTTGGAAAGTTAATTCAGAGACCTTTAAGGCCCTTTGGGACTCTCCCTAGTTCGGGAGTTGACTTTGGGTCAAGCGTGACTCAAAAGCGCTCGTCGATCCTTTGGATATGAGTTTGTCGGATATAAAGGGATCGTTCTTCCGAACGGTAAGTCAGAATCAGGTATGGGGAATATAGTTGGAAAGTTTATGCGAGGTACTTCGACATTCAAAAGAGCTTCACTCGATTCTAAAAGTTGACTTTGGTCAACCAGGGCCCAAAAGTGCTCGATAACTTTTCAAAGTAAAACGGGTCGTTCGTCTGTACCGTAAGGCTAATTCATGCACGAGGAAGACTGTTGGAAAGGGTATTCAGTGACATTCAAATATTCATTCAATCTCATTTGATCTAAAGAGATGACCTTGGCCAAACGGAGCCCGGGAGCACCTGGTGGCCTCCAGATCAATTTTTAAGGGATAACAGATCATTCGTCCAAACGGTTATTCCATTTTATTCACGAGGCATACCGTTAGAAAGGGGTTTTTAGAGCCCTTCGAAGATCCAACAAGCTTTTTCTATGATGATGAAGTTGACTGGGGTCAAATCGGGGCCCGGGGAGCGCCTGTGGCCTCCAAATCGATTTTCGACTGTAAAAAAGTCTATTCGTCCGAATTGCTATGCCGATTTTCACACACGGTGAACCATTGGAAAGGTGATTCAGATTCCTTCAAAGATTCATTGAGATTTCACTCTGATAAAATAGAGTTGATCGAAGTCAAACGTGGCCCGGGGGACCTCAATGGACTCTAGATCTGTACTCTAAGTTTGACCTAGGGTCTATAGTGAAACGGGGAGGTGATAAGGATCTAAGGAGAGACTTAAGGGGACCTAAAATGTGGTGTCTACACACTGCACTAATAAACCACGCAGAACTTTGAAATACAGCGTGCCGTACAACATGTGAAAGTTGGCTAACTCTTATAACTTCATCTATTTTTTGTGTCTCCAACTATTTCACGATTGGGAATCTATAGTCCTTAGTCTCTTTAATCGGGAACATATATATCACTATTGTCGATGCCATTCTTCGTCGAACAATGATGGTGGCTTCAGGATCCTCCATTTCCAATTTTTGTACAAATTTTTCTAAGGCATCTGGGTGATTATTTATTGCTTTAGGGTGAATTTATATCTTTATGGATAAAAATAGACCCAACAACCTCTCGATGATTGCTCTATATGGAGGGAAGTTAGCATATTTGAGTGCAAATTATCCATTGACTTTCTTGGCAACCAGATTGGAGTCTCCTCATATAAAAGTACTCTAGTGACTCTTTTCAGATCCTCCAGTAGGTCAAGTATAAGAGCCTCATGCTCTGCCTCATTATTAGAGCACTTAGAATCCAATTTATAAGAGAGGGTGACTTTGTCTTTTCCACTAGAGAGGATGATGCCTGCTCCACATGTTCCTTCTGCACACGAGCCATCGAACTCCATTTTTCCTTATTCAATTTCTTCAGCTAAACATGCTTGGAAGTTATCTCCTAGGAGCTCTTCACTAGGATGTTCAAAATTTTATCTTGGAAAATTAAGAAGTAGAAACTTGGCTCATAACAACTTTTAGAATAATACACTTCAGATCGTACTCAGAGGGTATAAAAAACCACTTAGTATCTCACCCCACCAAGATGGTTTTCATTAGAAAATACTTGATGGGATCATACTTAGTGATAATATGCATTGTGAACGCAAGAAAGTAATATCTCAACTTCTATGCTAAAAACACTAAAGACAGGAAATGCCTTTCTACATTCTTTTATTGGTACTCGTACCCGAAATTACTCAAAACAAGTAGTATACAAGTCTCTCCACTCTTGCTTTTACTTGAGAAAATAAGGCTCCAATAGACTTCTTCGTATAAGTGGGGTATAATAATAGATGCATGTCTGCTTCTGGAGGGATCATGGTTGAAGGAGAAGCCAGTATTTCTTTGTCCCTCTCAGATGCCTTCTTCTGCTCATCCCCCTCCCATTTTGCCTTATCCTTAATTAGTGGCATGAAAGGCTGGGTGACTTCTGCCAATGCCGATATTAACCTTCTAAGGTAATATTCCTTTCCCCAGAATCTCTTTAATTGCCTCTGACTTTTCGACGGTTGCATCATCAAAATGGCATTTTTATTTTTTTACGTCGACTTGCAAACCCTGACTACTAATGACAGATCCCAAGAATGTCCCTGTTGTAAATCTAATGATGAATTTTGAGGGTTTCATCCTCATTTTGTACATACGATATCACTCAAAGACTCTTCTAAGATCCTAGACATGCTTGCTCTCGTTTTTTAACTTCATCACCAAATCATCTATGTAGAACTCCAATATATCATGAAATAAGTCATGAATTATGGCCATCACAGTCTATTGGTAGGTTGCTCTTGCATTCTTCAATCCAAAAAGGCATGATAGTATAATGGAAATTGTCTAAAGGGGTCCGAAAATATGTCTCCTCCACTTTTGTCAGAGTTTGTCTAGGCCATTCCGATTTAATTGTAACCCACATACCCATTCACGAAACTATACATTTCATGACCAGTAGTGGGGTCTACCAAACCATCTATACTAGTTACAGAAAACTCATCTTTTGGTAAAGCGAGGTTCACATCTCCAAAATCCACACAAACTCGTATATGCTTCTTATCTTTCTTTGCCACATGTACAATGCTTGACAGTCATATTAGGTGCTGAATGGGCTTTATGAACCCAGTTGTGAGCATATTCTCTACCTCCACTTTGATCTTCAAATCTAGCTCAACTTTATAGGTTCGTGTATACTGTCTCACGATCAAATCATTAGGAAAAACATTCAACTTGTGAGAACTCACCTCCAGGTCTATCCTTGGTATTTTTGTGTGAATTCCTTGAGTAAGCCAATGATCTTATCTCGTTGCTTAGGATTTAAGCCCTTGGAAAAGAAAATGGGTCACTCATCACCACATTCCATTCCTAAATTTATCTCATCTATCTCCTAAAACTTGTCTCGTAGTTAGTTCTGCATTCATTCTGGAACTTCCTCTAGTTCTTCAACAAGTTCAACGATGTGGGACGCATCGATCACAAAACTTTCAGGCATTGGGTCGACGTTTTCCCCCCCAAAATATCACTCTCTTAGATCGTTATAAGCGTTTGATGACTTTTCCATTGGGAAAAATAATCTTTTTGTAGGTCCACACATGTTTTACTTCTTCTAATTTACTCTTCTTTTTTCCTTCTCTCTCAGAGGGTGCCACTCGTGGTCCCAACCTGTCATGCACTAATTTTTTTACTTTAAATTCTTCTTGAGCCATGTAAGGCTCCCCTGCTCCTATGACTAGGCATTTTATTTCTTCATTTAATTCTATGTAGAATGCCATATCCACTAAATAGGCCTCTTTTACTGAGAATGGTCTCTTATTGGCTTTGATTATAATCTTTGTCCTGTGAATACTGGCTTTTGCGCATTGGTGGAATGTCGACGACACGATTCCATGAATGTTCATCAATACACGACCTATCAGTAGTTTCTAACTTGTGCTAACATTGATGATATGACTTTAATATGGGATGTGAATTTTTCCAATTTAATCCCCACATTGACATAGCCAAGCGACTACATCCCCGCATTATCAAAGCCATATATCGACACTGGCACAATTTACTGTTGAGAATTCCAATCTCATATAGAGTGATAATGGGAATGATATTTATCAATGCCCCCGATCTAGTATCCCTCTTGGGAAATTGATCCCATTCACTAGAGAGATAACATATAAAGGTTTGTTGTGGACGAAAGGCATTTGATTGCATGCCTCCAAAAATACCACTTTATATGTATATTTCTTGATCAAATTATCTATGGGACCATGCCGATTGAGGGATGGGTCCCCTTCCTCTTGGACTTCTTCTAAGATATTCTTAGTGATTGTTTCTCATGTTTCATACTTCACCCCAATTTGGTCGAAGAACCGTTTGAACTTGGGACTTCTTGCAGTCACTACGCTCTAAATCTATTTCTACTTCGTACGTTTACTCGCTGCACACGTACTTAGCATCTGATATCCCCACTCATCCAAGGTGAGAACCACTCCAACTCTTTTTTTAATTCCATCTTCTCATCCTACTAATTTTTAGGATTTTTCTAGGCCAAATAAGATAACCATCTTTTGAATGAATCATCACTATTCAACCATTTTTCAAACTTGAACATTTCTTCCCAATCGTGTGCCACTACTATGATCGCTGTGCCATAGTGATAGGAAGGAAGAGAATTTTCATTAACATCCAAGAGGAATTTGCAAGGTGCCATTAGCCACTTATTACCCAATTACCCTTCACAAATAATGGCAATTCTTGGTAGGATGCTGCATCCTCTAGTTTAGCTCACAAAACTTTGTATCTTCTTTGTTTGCCACCATCGGAACCTGACCATTTGATTTAGGGGGTCTGAGACCCACTCGCGCACTAGCGTCCGATAGCAATCCATGGATTTTTCCACGCTGCACAGTAATGGTAGTGGCACATCGTTCCCAAATTTCCTTTTTTGAGAAATTTTCTTGTTCTTGGACATTTGGCCCCCTGTCTTTCCTTTAGGACATCTTTCGATATAGTTCACTGCCTACCAGCATAAAACTTAAAACCTACCAGCCGATAGTGACATATTTACCCTCCATCCTTAGTGCCTTGGCTTAATGATCATAACAATGTTACTTGCTGCTCGCGTGAACTCTCTGAAGGTACCCTCTCTGGTCTCATTAATCAAATGGATCTTATATTCCTCTAGCAACCCCTCTACACAAATCTGCAAAAATCTTACCTCCGTGACATCTTTGGTCACATCTTACGGTCTTCCCTTAAAACTCTTAATGTATGCATCAACTTGCCCAACTTTTACACTTCTTAGGCTAAGCGTCTCAGCGTGATCTCATCTTCAGCCACGAAGAAATTTCTTTAAAAATTACCGGTGCATTTACTCCCAAGTGAGAGTGTTATTTAGTGTTAGGTGACAGTACCATGTGTTAGCTTTTCTAGTGAGAGTTTTTGATAACTCCTTCAATTGTATATCCTTATCATTATCGTGCACACGAAGATACTCCACGAACCTCTTGACATGCTCCTAGGGCTTTCATCTCAACCATTCAACTTTATGAACTTAGGAGGTACGTACCCCTTATGGTATGGTGTTTAATTGATACTATCTGGGTAGCGATTCTGTAACCCATGATATCTCAGTGGTGATGCTCATTGAGATGAGAGGCAACCTCTCACTTCTTCCATTGTGACAGTTTTGGAGGCTGATTCCTCCACCCCCACTTTCTTTGTGGCTGACGAACTTACTGGAGTCGCAACCTACTCTATTTCCAATCTTCTGGACGACACTATTTTCCTTGTACCTGCTCTTCCAATAAGATCCACTATTAGTGTCGCACAATATTGGCCTATATTTTCCATGCCCACATTGTGTTATCTTAAAAACTCAAAGAACATACCCACTAGATTCATACCATTTAGCGGTGTGATCGCTGCTGTGCTACCGCTACTGTGCTTGCCTACCCCATTAAGGAGTAAGAGCTCTCACTCCGGTGATCACAACTTCCTTATTAGCTGTCTGATATCTTTAGACTCCATTAAAAACTGGAGTGTCTTGAAAAACCAACTGCTTTCAAACATTAAAATTGTCTTTATCCATGGAAGTGAGAATACCTCCCCTGCAGAGTCGCTAAATGTTGAAGGGTAGTGGTACTAGGGTGTATGAATAACTTGAAAGGGTGAGGCATGACCCACTCCAATAGAAACAACTTTTAAGGTATTAAAATTTCAAAAGCAGTGAGTAAATCAAAAGATAATTTTTGCAAGAAAATAACAACTTTATTATTACAATATGAGGAAGACAATGATTAGCTATAACTTTTCAACAATAACAAAAAGAATGGAATCACTTGAGAGTGATGATTATTTGAGAGTGAAGAGATAATCACTTCAAGTACCAAGGAGAGAGAGTAGGGAAATGATACTTTCTTTATGAATTTATTTAGAGTAACAATGCTAAAGTTATGGTCTCATTTGACCTTGCCTAGATGCTCTATTTATAGATAAACATTAGAGATGACATGGTGTGTGCGCACCAAGGGATATTCCCTTGAGATAATATCCGAGTTGTACTTTTTGTCCTATTTTATAGTTTGTTGCTATTCATCTGATAGGCGACTTCTGGTGCAACCAAAGTCAAAAAGAAAATATGTTGGGAATAGTGATAAAAGTACGACTTTGTCAATATTTCAAATGGTTACTTGGTAAACATATTTGAAAACTTACGAGTGATCCTAAGGGCCACTCACCATTGTTACTTTCAAAAATAACTTTGCAAGTAATACCTTGTGATATGCCCCAAGTGTAACCTCGGCCTAGAGACACCAACATCGGCCGATATTATGGCCGACGTTGGGCGCGACTTGGACACGCGATATCACCCCTCAGCCATATCAGGGTCGGCCCAGGCCGACACTACTATGAGCACCTCCAAGGGACATCACAAGGATCGGCAGCATTCATACATACCATGGAATGGCAACCTCGGCCAGATGTAGGCCGAGCTCTCAGGAAGCCACCAGTCCAACCTCGTCTCAGGTTGACCTTGCCCATTGTCTCGGCCTGGATTAGGTCGAGACCTCCATGGAATCCTCAGACTGAACAGGTATCAAGGCTCACCAACCTCGGCCTCACCAAGGCCGAGGTCATACCCCATACGCGATAGCCGAGCTCCTGCTGACACTCAGATAAGGACACGTGGGCACAAATCAGTTATAACAAGATTATTCCCCACACGTGGGGAGAATATTGCATCATCATTCTCTACATGTGACAGTGACAGATGGCACTCCCATATTGGTAAGGTAACCACACACATGCACATTGCATGCATGGGGGGTACATTACACCCCTAGGTACTATATATAGAGGTCATCCTCTACCTTGCAAAGGGATCCAGATATTTAACCCTAGCTGAAACTCTGTCTAGATACACAGTAGAGAGAGAAAGCTTGAGAGATTGTATCCATGGCCATTAGTGCCTTATTGCAGTGAGATTATTCACACACACACACAGTGGACGTAGGCCAATCTAGGCTGAACCACTTATATCCTGGTGTACTCTCCCCTTCTCCTCATCTCATTCTCTTATCTCTTTACATAACTGTGCTGCCATTGTTGTTCTTAGGTTGAGCTTGAAAACACCTTATCTGGTGGTGCTGATCTAGGCATCATCACCTTGACTTCTTGCTCATTTTACCAAATATGAGTTGTGTAAGTGTACGTGTGTGTGAGTGACCTCTTAGGTCCCTCATCTTAGTATTCTCTATTTCCTCATGTACTCAAGTGGTTGAGAATTAACTTGCTCAACACAACTTGCCTCCAAGTTTCCAAACCAAAACTCTTAAGAGATCTGAACCGGCCATCTTCTCGAGCCCTACTTTCTCGAGTAAGGCTTATTGCTAAGTAATCACATGTTCAAACAATAAATGTGATAGTAAATAATATTTTATATAAACACCTCTTAAATAAATGACTTGGGGTTTCTCGCACAACACCCCCTTGCTGACTTGGGGTTATTTGTATGGTATTCCCCTTGAAGACTTGGACTTGTTTTCCTTACTCGCAATTTTGGATTCACTCGTCTAAATTTTCTTTGCTTTTGTTTTGGACCTGATCGCCACTTAGGGCCTCCTCATTACTTATTACTTCATATCTATTTTGGGTTTGCTCGTCTAATATTGTTTTATTAGCCTTATGTTTAGGTTTTTTTATGATTTAGGCTCACTCATCCAATACTGTTTCACTCCTATTTTAGTCATTATCACCTAATATTATCTTTCTTTGGATTTGTACTTGCTCACCCAATGTTGCCTTCTATTGGAGGGTTAAATGGGTAGCCCTCTGCATGAGTCAGTCACCACACTCGAGGATCGATACAAGATGATTATTGTTGAGTTATGGTAAATTATGATGGCAAGTACTTTCCACCCGCAGTGAGGACATAAATGAAGAGATGATTTATGGATCTCAAGAAGGAGAATTGTACCTTAGCTTAATAAGAGGAGAAGTTTACCACACTATCATTATTTTCCTTTAAGGAGGTAGATGCCGAGGATAAAAAATGGAAAGGTTTGCAGTGGGGTTAGCTTGACATATCAGGAAGTCTCTCTTAGGGAATCCAACTTTTACCATTTATAAATAGATGGTGAATACCAACTTACTACATTATCAGAATCACATGTCATCTTATAAAAGTAAAGGAGAGAAGAGGCCCAATGTATACACATCAAGTCATTAGGTAAATACAAATGGGAACATCACTCAGGGCGCCCAATAATTTAAGTGATCCAAATAAAGAGATCATTTTAAGAAACATAGGGATTTTGATGATCGAAATAGACAGGGATAAGGTCATCAGTCCCAGCACGACCAAGGATTCGTTGATAGAAGGGCCAACAAGGGTAGCCGTAGGGTAGGCGTCAGTTTTATAAAAGTTCACATAGCGAAGGGGTGGACTTGGGGAAATCGTGGGGCACAGGAGCAGGGAGGTCACTGTAGGTATTTGGCACCTCAAGGGCAGCGTTAGTAGTTTCCAACCCTACTAGTTGTAGCAGTGTCAACACTACCACCACATCTTGCCCCCGCCTTTAAGGAAATATAAGTAGTTACAGTATGGGCGTGTGTATTATGTTGTACCATGAGAGGAACCAACGCCAATGGAGGTAGTAAAGGGTATGATTACTATCTTTGGGCATGTAGGATGCATTTTCTTTGATGCTAGTGTGGGAACCCATTTATTTTGTCCCAAAAAAGTAGCCAACCAGCCCAAGTTGTGTAGAGGATTACTTGACCCAAATCCAATTGATGTGCCCTATATGTACCCAACAGCTCAGAGACACCAACCTCGGCCTGGGAGATGGCCGAGGTTAGAAGGACCCTAGGTTGGCGACCAGCGGTGTCGTCCTAAGCAAGGTCGGCCATGGCCGACGTTACTAGTTGCCTCTCAGCCAAGCAATATCTGAGGTCCTCATGGTCCATGAAGATAGTAATCCATCAAGACGACATCGCGCCTACACCATACATCAACCTTGGTTGGGTGTAAGCCGAGGAAGCAGAGACTACACAATCATCGTAATCAGCCTTGGCAGGGAATCAACCGATGTTCCTGCTACTCGAAGGTTACCTCGGCCCACGCCGACATTACAGCTCCACCTACCTTACCTTGGCTCTCCCACTGAGCCAAGATTATCGCTGATAACCTCTGATCAGGGAGTTGCCCGACCTCACCAACCTCGTACTCTTCCAGGCCGAGGTTGGTACCAATCGAGGACAACCGAGCTTCTATATAATTTTATGTAACTTGGAACACGTGGATAAATCTGTTATAACCAAATTATTCCCTCCACGTGAGGGAATATTGAGGTCATCATTGCTTAGTTAAGATCAACCAGGTGTCACTCTCATACTGGTTCGATGCTCATGCACATGCTCATTGTATGCTTAGGGGGTACATTACACCCCCCAAAAACTATATATAGAGGTCATCCTCTACCTTGTAAAGGGGTAAAAAACTTACAACCCTAGTTGAAACTCATTTTACAAAGTAGAGAGAGAAAGCTTGAAAGATTGTATCCATGGCCATTAGTGCCTTCATTCAGTGATATTAATCACACACACTCACAGTGGATGTAGGCCAGATTGGCTGAACCACTTACATTAAAGTGTTAATCCTCTTCTCCTCACCTCAATCTCTTATATTTAGTATACTCTTGTACTGACATTGTTATCAATAGTTTGAGCTTACAAACACCTTGACTGGTGGTGCTATTTCCAGCATCATCATTTTGGCACCGTCTGTGGGAACGATAAGCTATCTCTTCCTTATTTTCTGCTTAACCTCACCGAAAAATCTGGTGGTGAACCAGGCCTCACCCCTTGTGTGGATCTGTTTCACCATTGAAAGAGGTCCATTAAGGTACAAAGCTCCTTTACTCTACAAGCTCTTTAGTGTTAACACATGACGCTGGAATTATCGCTACCTCTTCCATTGCCTGGTGCTGGAGGGCCTAGTTCCATCCAGGCACTGCCTCAGTCCGAAATGGTGGAAGTGGCAACATCCTTGAAGACTTTGGCTGCAACGCAGCAAGCGATGAAGGAGTAGTTTGCACAACTCTGTCAAAACATGATGAGACCACCTGGGGTCTCACCGGAGATGATTACTCCGGTGACTATTCAGCCTCACCCTGATTCTAGGGGACCACCCCAGGCACCGAGGAAAGACCAACCTACACCTCAGCGGAGGAGGGACATTGCTGACCCTAGACGTTTGCGTCTGGGGAGGCAAGGATACCCTTGCCCCTGAGGATATGTATGATGATTTGGAGGTAGAAGATGCTCCAGAAGATTGTTGGGAGCTGTATGAGGTTTTAAATAACACAATACATCCTATCCAACACAGCCGAGGTTGTGGAGGTAGAAGAGGTGAAGAATCCCAACAAAGAGGGTTAACTTTTGATCGATTAAGCAGAGGGTCAGCTTTTGAAAGGCTCAGCCCAGTAAATGACCTACGACAGAGGTTATCCAGGTCGAGAAATGTATCCAGCTCACAAAGGGAAGAAGGTCAATGTCGGCCTCATCAAGGCCGACCTAACACAGGACGAGGTAGGGATGAGGAAGAGGTCAACAGCCGAAGTTGCACTGTGGCTAGGGAACCCTCAGTCCACCCCGTGGAGGTGGTTGGGGACAACCTCGGCTAGGGCGACGTTGAAAGACCATGGAATGAGTCCATCCAACGTCTTGAGGATAAGATAGGAGACCTCATCAAAAGTTGGGATCCACTGTAAAGAGGTTTCTCAGAAGTCTCTCCGTTCATGGCTAAGATAGTGAGCTTCCCTACCCCAGCCAAGTTGAAGCCACCTACGGTGACTCCCAAGTATGACGGAAGAACCAACCCTGTACATCATATTGAGATGTACCAGTTCACAGTGGACATTTAATCAATACCAAATGAGATCAAATGTGGGGCCTTTTCCGGGACTTTGACGATTGCTGCACACATCTGGTTTACCTCTCTCCCGAAGAACTCGATAGAGAACTTCAAGGGTTTGGCTGAACGGTTCATTCACAACTTCTGTTTTGGGGTAAGACCTCAAAAGAAGACTACCCATCTATTGTATGTCAAACAAGGCAAGAACGAGAACCTAAAGGACTATATCGCTAGATTCAACAAAGTAAAACTCGAGGTTGAATACTACGAAGAGAATATAGCCATGATAGCCCTCATAGGAGGTCTTCAGAAAGGGAAGTTATTATGGAAACTTGCGGAAGACCCTCCCAAGTCTATGGCAGAACTATTGGCAACTGTGGGCAGGGTCATGAACGCTGAAGAGGCCATGGCTGCAAAATACAAGGATGAGAATGACGGTAGCAGTGGGAAGTTCCAAAGAAAGAAGGATGGAAAGAAGAGGTCAGCCGACGATAAGTTCGCATGCTATACCCCTCTAACTGTAAGCTGCGAACACATCCTCAATGAGATCAATAATGACCAATCGCTGAGATGGCCGGAGAAGCTGAAGGATCCTCCACATAAGAGGAATAAGAACTTGTGGTGCGAGTTCCACCAAGACCATGTCCATGTTACAGATAAGTGCTTTGCCTTGAAAGATGAGATCGAGAAGATGTTAAAATCAGGAAAGTTGAGGAAGTATGTTGATGGAAAGGCTCTTAAAAATGGAAGAGATGACCCTAGACAGAAGAGAAATGACAGATATCGTAACGATACTCTAGCAGGAAGAGACGATAACTCGAAGGGTGATGATGAGGAAGATCCGGACCTCCCACCAAAAGATGATAATGCCTCGGTGAAGAGGGTCGGTATGATCTCCTTTGGTGTTAACACCATATACGGAGGACTCACAGGAGTGTTACGAAATGGCTGACCGAAAATCTCACGTGGTGGATGCCAGTTCAGTGGCCAAGCCAGAGGTGGTAAATCAGACGTCTTCCGAAACCAAGCAGAAGAGAACGAAAGTGGATATGGACAATATTATAATTAGATTCTCCCGACTCGACTTCAAAGCATACTAGATCTGCATGATGATCCTTTAGTAATAACAACAAGGGTGCATGGGTGCGGGGTATAGAGAATCCTCGTAGATGGAGGAAGTTCAACAAATGTGATGTTCTGGCCCTGCTTCAAAAGCGTTGGCCTTAACAGAGCTAGGCTGGTACCTTATCATCATCTATTAATGGGCTTTAGCAGTGAAAAGGTCCACCCATTGGGCATGCATGAGATGGACGTGCAAATGGGCGATGAGTGGACTAGGAGGTTGACTCGGAAGATCAATTTTTTCGTTATGGATGAAAACGTCTTCTCGACCTACAACCTCATTATAGGAAGAGTGGCCCTTAAGGAGTTTAAGGCTGTGCCATCGACGGTCCACCAGATGCTAAAATTCCTAACACCCTATGGGGTAGGGGAAGTGCAGCGTGACCAGACCATTGCACGGGAATGCTACTTCAACTCAGCTGAAGAGAGAGAGGCCCGTACACTACACCAAAATACTAATTTTGTGACTGCCTTCTTGTAACTGCTAATGGGGGTGACAAGCTTTATCACTGCCATTAGGAGTCATAACATTACTTATAACTGCCATTAAGAGTCATAAAATATTTGGGTAATGAAAAGTTTGAGTCAATTGGTTTGTCACTTCTAATGACAGTCACAAATCTTACCATATAATTAATTTGTGATTGCTATAAGGAGTCACAAGTTTATAACTGCCACAAGGAGTCACGAATTTATTACTAGATTTGAGTTATGACTCTTATGAGCAGTTACAAAAATTATAACTGCTATGAGCAGTCACAAATATTAGATATGTGACCACTATCAGTAGTCACAAATTTGTGACTGCTCATAGCCGTCACAAATTTTGGCTTAAGACGTAATTTGTGACCGCTATGAGCGCTCACAAATTTGTGACTGCTCGTAGTCGTCATAAATTTTGACTTAAGACTTAATTTGTAACTGGTGACAAATGTTGGTGTAAGAGTTTTATTTCCCTCTTCGCTCTCCTATGTGCGCTTCAATATCCCGCTCCCTCCTCCACCCCTCTTCAATCTCCCACCTTCTCGATAAAATTTTGGCCTAGGTTAAACTCTCTCCCATTTCAAGCTTCCTATCTCTCTACACTCATAAACTCTCTCTCTCTCTCTCTCTCTCTCTCTCTCTCTCTCTCGCCCAAAAAACTTCCTCCTTAGAAGGTTAGAAGGTTTTCACTGTAAGTGCCTTTTTTAACTGTAAGTGTCTTTTTAAGGTTTTCACCTCTATTACGTATGTTATGGATCAAAATGCTTTGTGATTATCATTACTTATATTACAAAATGTTTCATGATTTTTATTTGCTGAAAAATTTGTCTTATTATTTGATCTGCAAAAAAATTCGGGCTGAAATAGTGAAATTAGGTTTACATTAATTTATTATTGTTTGATCTGCTAAAAATATTGGGGTTGATGTATTTGATCTACGAAAATAATATTTTTTATTATTGTTTGATCTATGGTTTATAGTTTTATTGTTTTGAAATAATTTTTGATTTAATGTTGTACAAAACACGGGGCAATGAATGTGTTAATACAGCAGTTGCTATTTATTTGGTCACATGATTACATATTTTTATTTATTTAAACGTGGATTGTGAAATGGGTTCGTGTCAAAACCCCTCAATTCATACACGATCCGTTATCAAATCGGTTCTAAATAACAATTCCAAACATGGACTGTTATTATTAACGGGTCACCTGAACCACACCAAAACAGTTAAGACCACGCTATGGATTTGTATACACTCTCGAACCATTTATCGATTTGTATAAACTCTTGTAAATTTTATTCATCTTTTAGGTTTATGATGTCCAAGAAAGGATTTAAATCTTTGTTCCCCATGGAATAAATTTGAATTCCCCACCCAACCTAATTTTCACAGTTAGTTGTTTCTTAACCTTTTAGTTAATAGTAATAATTGGTGACTCAGTTCATTCAATAAAAACCTATCATGTAATGGAGCATTAGGATGACAGATCAAAATGTTTGATATTTAGAAGCTTATTTAAAAAAAAAAATGTATTTTCATCCTAACAATACAATGAAATTTTGTATTTTCCGTGGCTCAATGATAACACTATTATTTGCAATCTAGGGACATGATTAACATAAAATTGTTTAACGATCAATCATAGTTTTATGAATGTATGTTTAACAATTTAAATGCATTACACTTTCCCGTACATCGTACGAGCTATGATTAGTATGATATACATATTTATAATTGCATAGTTATTGATTCTTATGTTATATTTTTTCATGGCTTTATTAGAATGGATCTCCATAATGTCGTACCCTAATTCTATATGAGGATACCACTCCTGAAATATCATGAGGGATTTTTTCTGGGATAATGGTTTTTGACTGAAGTGGGATGATATGGTTATACATGATGAAACTTTGGTGGAGTGCCTTACTATAGGAACTATGTTAGTTCAGTGGGTACTAAAGGTAAGCATTCGATTCTCGCACTCACGTGCCGTTTATTAATTTACTCTATTTTCGCATTGGATTATGTTGTCCACGTATAATTTCATTTTGTGTGGTATAATTTCCCTTCTTTTGTAGTGACAGGGAATACATCTTAGGTCGTCGAATTAGGGAATCTGGGAAGACATATTACTATTTTACAAAGGTAAGTGGAGGAAGTATAGTTATTTCATTGACATAACATTATGTTATCATGTCTCTTTTCTTAGTAGAATTGGTATATTATATTTTTCTATCATATACTGAGGTGAAGTTAATTACTGGTGAAAATCTAGACTTGCTTCTGATTCTCCATTCAAATTCATGTTGAATGTTACTTCATTTTTCTTGAGATGGGTTAGATGTTACTACTTAGAACAATTATGTTTCGATAATTGAAATTTTTGGGTTGGATGGACTCATGATTGATAGTGTTATAGATATAAAAATATTAGTGTTGTGTCATTGGACTTCCCTTGCATGGACGGAGGATACGATACGAGAGACTTGACCAGGCTCAAGCCTAGGTCTAAACAGGTTCTCTCCCTTTACATAGCCCATTGGTCTTATAGTTATATTCCAACCCATGTCAAATTAAAATAGCTCACTAACGGACCCTCTTTAGAAGGAACAAAAGCTTCACATCTCCCCCACCATTTCTCCCCCTATTAAAATGCTCCTCCCTACCTACTATTTTCATCGCTCGTAGTTTATAGATTTGCCTAATTTGGTGGCAGTCGTTAATATGGTTACTAGTTCGATTTGTCCCATATGATGTTTTATTTCCCAACATTATTATTCTACTCAATCTCCTCCAATTTTCTCTACGTTGAATCTTTCGTTTCAAAATTTGATTAACAAATGGTGAATTGGTTTAGGCCAAATTTGATTGAGGACTTTCCCTCACATTTTATTCTTAAAATATTGACATGTGGTAGGTTAAGTTTGGTTGATCTAGTTTGTTTTGAGTTGACTTCTAGGATTTTTAGAGGCGGTCATGGGTTATTTTTGGTGGAATTTATTGTACATCAGCTTTGAAAATTGCATCCTGTATATGTACTTATGAGTTATTATTATCAGAAGGAGCTTTTTAATAGGTGGTGAAACTTGGAAAAAGGTTTTAAGGTTCTTACAAATGGTTGACACGTCGGCTGGCAACATGCAAATTAAGACTGGAAGGTATCACATATTATTGATCAAGGATTCTACAGTTTGTTCTTGTGGTTCGAGTTTGTGTGGCGTTCTTGGACATGGTCCTGAAATAATGCAAAGTGTGGCATCTAAACGAATTAGCTTCCCTTTTCTTACACAAGTGGTTCATGTGTCAGCCTCCCATAACCATGTTGCTTTTGTCACAAAGTCTCGAAAGGTTGTTGCAGGGCTTAATTTCACTTTTCCTCACAAGAACAGGCCATGTGTACACATATGGGACCAACATACATGGCCAGATCGGCCATGGTGACACTATGGACAAACTGACATCCAAAATTATACAACCTTTTGAGTTTGCTAGCTTGTTGTCAGTAACCAGGGACAAATCTTCAGGTTTGGAAATAACAAAGGATCTCAACTCGGGCATGACACGTTCAATTATGAACTTGATCATTGATGATTGGATTTATTAGGAGTTTGATTATGTACTGCTGATTCTTTATGGTCGCCAGTTTTAGTTACAAAATCATTTGTTGATTTTCACGTCTAAGTTGGTAATGTGGTCATTTTTCTGCATCTTCCGACTGCCTGCTTATCCCCAAAACTTATTTGAACCAAAGTTTTTTGTGTTTTCATGTGCAACTCAGTCTCAAGATCCATGTTTTAGGACTGTGAACAAATTTATTACACCTGCTCTTCTTTTCCTAGGATACGAGGATGCAAGATTCTAAAATAAATAACATGAATAACAAGTTTACAAATACACCTGTTCTTCTTTTATAATTGTTACAAAAGTTATGAAATGCAAATATGTCGAGTTGACAACGAACTTTGTTTATCCTTATAGGAATCAGGTCAACCTACACTTTCTACATAAATATATCGATCCGTCTATTTTCTAATAATGACTAGTAATGGGTTTGGTTTGTGGAATTTCAGCTATCAAATTGTTTGGTTTCAGTTCCTTTTTAGTTGACCTTGTATAGTTTTCTATCGATTTTATGTCAACTTCCTCAATAATCCTGATATCTAGATTTCGTCCACCATTATCCATGGCCAATGGCTGGCTTGAAGATCACCTTCTTGGTACGTTAAAAATTATTTCTTCTTTTACCGACAAATCTTATAGTGTTATTTTTATTAATGGAGTTGAACATTCATCAGAAGTGGAAGGATTATGTTTAATTTTTTGAACTTATATGGGGTTATGCCCGATCAAGATAGTATCTCAAGAAGTAACTCAGCGTAACCCATATATTAAATTAACATTATATGTAGATGTAGTATTAGAATACACAATATGCTGCAATTTAATGTACTTTTCAGTAAACTTTATGCCTAATTTATTTAACTGTTTCAAGTTTCAGTTAGAAATGATGTGAACTGCTGCTGCTACTACTAGACCAATGGTCTATGCTTAACTCTCTTTTCAAATCCTATTAGTAGTAGGTGTACTTATCAGGAAATAATGTTTTTTCCTTTTCTTTCAGATAAAGGTCATAAAAAGCCTCTAGATTGGATTACTAGGATGAAAATACCATATGGTGGTGTATCAATTCAGTTGTTGTCCTTAAAGCTACTATGATCCTAATAATGCCAAAATTTTAACATTCTTGTGATTTTCCATTCACCCAGATGGTGGTTATGGAATTTTCGCACCTATTGGATGCAGTGCTTCCCATGATATTGACTTGGAAACTCCTTAATCAAAGAAAACGATCTCCACTTCCAGGTCACCTTCGTCCGATAGATCATATCCTACTACAACTCAAAAGAGAAGTCCCCTAAAGAGTAACCATATTAAACCAAGTGTAGCGATGTTCCATAAGGTGGACTTCAAGTAGCCCTCAAATTGGAATATTGATATTTCCACACCTCAACCTCCATTTTCAAATTGGAATATTGATATTTCCACACCTCAGTCTCAAATTGGAATATTGGACTTCAAGTATAAACTATAATGTGGGACTCGGAACAGTTCCACAACAAAAGATGGAAAAGTCGTAATTAGTTTGGATCAAATGGTGTGATTATTAAACCAAATAGGTGATTATTCAAAAACTATAATGTGTCGTGGCAATATTTCTTATTTTTCTGTATGTATATTTTGGGTCTTAGAGCCAGGGTGAATCGTCTCTAGAATATGGCAGCCGGTCTTTGAGGAAACTCGGATCATCTTATTTAATGATCTTGGTAGCAAATAAGATGAATCTTCGACCAAGTTTGGGCGGGAAGATGGAGAAGATGGTATCCTACCAAAGGGCTTCCCTGGATTAGATAACATTTCTCTCTAATCCAGGGGAATGATTTAACTGGTTTGCTTATCTTCTGTATTTTGATTTGTTCAAAATTTTGTTTATGCTTTTTCTTCGAGGTTGAAAGTTTGTGATGATCGACATTCAGAGCTAATTCCCTGCCTAGACTGGAATATTATATACCAAATGAGACTGAAGCTGGATCTGTCTTTGATGAAGCACTATGAAAGACACTGCCCTATGCCTGAATGACGGTTCAATTGCTTGATTCCGCCCCCACCAGGGTATAAGGTGCGCATATGATTTAGTAATGACATAAATCGTCTTGAATTTTTGAAACGGCGTAATTAATTTTTTACTATTTGATTGTTCCTCTACTATTTCAGGTCCCAATAAAGTGGCCAAAAAGTAGGGACAAAGTGTGGAAGGCAAATACACCTCCTACTCACCTTGCACATGAGAAGTCTGACCAGAATTAGATGGTTGTAAAAGGTGAAAAGATAGTATTCCCTGGGGAAGGAACTCATTTCCAATACGGAACTGATAAGTATATAGCTTCACTTGCTAATGTAAGCCTCCTTGCCCTTAAACCGCAAAAACAATTGACCTAGGAAATTTAACTCATATTTGTTGAATTCCTATTTGCAAACTATATTTGGTATTATTGGTCTGGAGAAGTGAATTTTTTTTTTTTTTGGTAAAGTGCAGAAAAAACTTGAATTACCCATTTTTTTTCAAGAACATCCTAAAAACTAATTTTCTAACGATGCTATTTTTCTGATGTTTTCTCAGCGACTCATTTATGTTTATTGAAATAAAATCTTATATTATAGAGAAAAGGATAAGTTACCCCATATATATATTCTTAAAAAAGTACATTTGGTTTTCATATTTTCAGAAAACCAGAATCTTGTTTCGCCTGGTAAAACTATGCTTAGATACACTGAAGATAGCTATTAATCTACGTTCTTGCCCGTCTAGGCTTTTCTTGGAAATATCAGATAACTCATAGCTGTTGTGTTATTTTGGATTACACTATAGTGAAGCCAGATGTTGCTGTTTCACACAGCTCATAGCTGTTGTGTAATGTTTGTGTTTGTTTTATCAAGTTTGTGGAATGGATTATTAAATTAGGCTAATCTGGATGGTGTTTTTAATTGATTGATTATTGGTTTGATGATGGAAGATAATATGATTTCAATTATTAAGTTTGTGCTGTGTAGGTGAACTAGTGAATTGGAGTTTTTGTTGGTGGTTAGTTGTGCTTATTCTTTGTTTGTGTACTTTGGGTAAATTACTAAGTTTTATTGTGTATTTTTAGCTTGTTTCACAATTATTTCAGCTACTGAGAGCCATAGTTTATTAGTTTTGTCAGAGTTGAGGTCCTATATACATTTAGGTTATTTTGGGAATCCTAATTTAATGATTTCAAATTGAAATTTCAGTTTTGAAAAATTTCAATTTCAAAGCATAAAATTGAGATGAATTTGTGGGGTTTGAATGTTGATGAAGATGAAGAGAGGCCTGAGATTGACGCCATGAGGGTGTGATTCTGTTGGTGTTGGGGCAGGTAGTACTAGTAGTTGGGAGTTGATATATTTTAATTCTGTCTCGTGTGGGCGGTGATTTACATCGTTCACACGTACACGTTGATTGGTTGATAGTTATTATGGGTTATTACCTTGAGATATTCCATCAAACTCCCACTCATTACTTATAACGATATTGACTCGTGCTCCACAATCGCATTCTTGTCTACTCTACCATTAATAACGGATGCACAATCTTGTCAAATTTCTTATTTCTTTGAAAATCAGAATTTTTATTTAAAATCTAAGGATGTATTTGATAAAAAATTTGGAAAAGAACACTAATATGATCTTTACTTATAGAATTTTTTATGGAAATCAATTCTTTGGGGTTTGATTAAGAAATGTTTTGTGATCTCTTCTACATCCAAATTAAAGCATGGAATTACAGTAATTTGTATTGAGTCTTGTGATCGCTTCTACATGTATAGGTATAAGTTTCGTAGTGTACAATTGGTCTCTTTTATGCAGCCGTATATTTGCACTAGAGTTGTATGTGCATAGTGTTCATGAAGTGGAAAAAGACTTGGTATTGAATGATTGTGTTGTACTGAAAATGACTGTTTTGTTGTAATGAATGCCACAAATTGGGGATTTTTTGTATTCATGACTGTATTGTTGTACCAAGTCTCTCATTCTTACTACCATTTTACTTTTCCCCTTGCACGTATTATGAAAATAACATTGTGCCACACCTTTTTTATTTTAACTAACATAGTTACATTTTATTATTTGCAGGCATACACATAGCACACCTGGCATACGTAGTATTCAAAGGCTTAAATCTAGGTGTTTACACTTCGTGGAAAGCAACACAATAATAAGTCAATGGATACCGAGGCGCCGTATTCAAAAAATTTGAGTCCATTGAACCTGCTCAACATGTGTACTCCGAATAAACGAGGGAGGATGTCACCGCATCAATACCCCCAACGGTTGATATACCTAAACTTTACGAAGCGTATCCACCGCGTGGCGACCCCTGGTCTAGGTTTAGAATAATTTGTTACATGTTCATGACATTTCATGTCGTCGAAGTATTGTGTCATTATTTTTTTAGTTTATTTTTTATTCTATGTTCATTTTTGTACTTGGAACTCAAGAAGGGGTTGTTTGATGTTAAATTAAGTGTAAAAAAGTTTTATGTATATCGGATATTTGAAGTATCATAAATATAAATGAGATGTTGTCAATTTTTTAGACTTGTTATATGTTCATGATATTTAATCTACTCCCATCATTTCGTAATTTTATGAAAATATAAAGATATTTTATAATAGGTTTTACCAGATTTAATAAATTCAACTTTTGTAACTGCTAATAGCAGTCATTAATATGTCATTACTATCAATTTTGTAACCGCTAATAGCAGTTACAAATATAAGATTCGTAACTACTGACGGCAGTTATAAATATTGGATTCGTAACTGTTGTTAGCAGTTATAAATATTATATTCGTAAGTACTGATAGCAGTTACAACCAGCAGTTACAAATTGGGGTCACCGGTCATAACCCCATAGGGGTTATAAAAATTAGTGACTGCTGTTAGGAGTTACAATTTTTCTTTTGTCACCCCCTAAATTATGACGGTAAATAGCAGTTATAAAGGTCATTTGTGACTGCTAACAGCACTCACAAATCTCCCATTTTGGTGTAGTGGTAAGAGAGAAACTACCACATATAGCATTGATACACTTGACCCCAGAGATGAAACGAAGTTGAAGAAAGGGGAGGCTGCGAAAGAGGTAGAATCCATCGTCCTAAATGAGGACGAACCGTAAAAAACCGTCCGGGTCGACAAAGCCTTAAAAGCGGAGATCAAGGAAGAGCTGATAAGCTTCTTGAGGAAGAGGCAGAGTGTCTTCGCTTAGAGCCACACGGACATGCCTGACATCTACCTTGAGGTTATGTGCTATAAACTCAATGTGACTAAGGATGATAAGCCAATCAAACAGAGACAAAGAGTTTACTGCAGGGAGAAGTACAACATCATCCGAGAAGAAGTCAGAAAGTTGGAAGAGGCCGAGTTTATAAGGGAAGTCATATATCCGGAGTGGTTGTCAAACGCAGTCATAGTGCCCAAAGCCAATGGGAAATAGAGGATGTATGTAGACTTTATCGACCTGAACAAGTCTTGCCCAAAAGACAGCTATCCCTTGCCTCAGATTGACCAGATGGTAGATGCCACTACAGGGCATGAGCTCATGAGCTTCATGAACACGTATTCAGGCTACAACCAGATCTTCTTGGATGCCAAAAACTCAGAGAAGATAGCCTTCATCACGGACAAAGGGACATATTGTTAAAAGGTTATGCTCTTCGGATTGAAAAATGCGGGGGCAATATACCAACGTCTTGTGAATAAGATGTTTGAGGCTCAAATAGGCAAGACTATGGAGGTGTACGTAGACGATATGTTGACAAAGAGCTTGAAGTCCCGCACTCATGTGGCAGACCTAGAAAAGACCTTGATACCATGGGCTTGTACAGAATGAAACTCAACCCTGCGAAGTGTGTCTTCGAGGTAGGTGCTGGGAAGTTCCTTGGATTCTTTATCAATCAGAGAGGAATAGAAGCAAACCCCGAGAAAATTAAATCTTTGCTCGACATGAGGACACCAAGAAGCATCAAGGACGTTCAGAGACTCACAGGAAGAGTAGCTACACTCAACCGATTTGTTTCCAGAGCGACGGACAAATGTCTTCCATTCTTTAAGGTGCTTAGAATGGACTTAGAGTGGGACAAAAAGTGTGAGGAGGATTTTAATCAATTCAAGTCCTACCTCGGATCTCCCTTACTCTTATCTCGACCCATAGAGGGAGAGAAGTTGTATGTTTATCTAGCAGTCTCTGAATCAGCTAAAAGTGCAACCATAGTACGGGAAGGTGTTGGGGTTCAAAGGCCTGTATACTTCAATAGTAAGGCCCTTCAAGGGTCTGAACAAAATTATCCTCGGTTAGAAAAGTTAGCCTACACCTTGATACATGCTTCTAGGAAGATGAAGCCCTACTTTCAGGCTCATTCCATGGTCATCCTCACCGACTCCCCACTAAGATAGGTTCTCCACAAACCTGAGAAGTCGGGTAGATTGATGACATGGGCCACTGAGTTGGGAGAGTATGAACTTACTTATTAGCCTAGGGTGGCCATCAAAGGGAAGGCACTTGCAGATTTTGTTGCTGAGTTCACGTGGGAAGAGGTCAAGGTTGAGAATAACCTAGAGACTGTAGAAGGGTCAAATAGCAACGTCTTTTGAGATCCTGAAGAGGTTGTATCCAAGAAAACCAGAAACATAATAGTCGAGAATGAGGAATATTGGTACCTCTTCAGGCATGGAGTCATGTAAGAAGGGAGCTTCTCATCAGATAAAGACATCTGGAACCTCTTTATTGACGGGTCTTCTTATGAAAATGGAAGCAGCACATGGCTAATACTTTCATCTCCAGATGGTACTAACGCTGAATATGCCCTAAGGTTTAACTTCAAGGCATCAAACAACGAGTTAAAATATGAGGCCATGATAGCAGGCCTCTCATTGGCAAAGACCCTCAGGGTAAGACGACTCCTACTTCATGGTGACTCAAGGTTAGTTGTTAATCAAGTGTTGGGGGTTTATGAGGCCAAAGATGAAAGGATGGCCAAATACCTTAAGAGGGTGAGAACGATACTCAAAGGTTTTGAAGAGGTAAGGATGAAGAGAATGCCTCGTTAAAATAATAGCCACGCAGATGCATTAGCAAGGTTATCTTCGATAATAAGGACAGACATCAGAAGGATGGTCCCAGTTGAGATCTTGCCTAAGGTGACCATTGAAGAAGAAGAGGTCAGTAACCCCTTCCTCAATTTGAACCTAGGGGACTCATGGATGGACCCCCTTATCAGATATATCATAGAGGGAGAGCTGCCGGAATCAAAACTAAAGAGAAAGAAACTGAGGTACAGAGCTGCAAAGTTCTCAATAGTAGGAGACGTCCTATATAAGAAGGGATTCCTATTACCTCTCCTCAGATTTGTTCATCCCACAGAAGTTCCCCGTGTCCTACAAGAGGTACACGAGGGTTCTTGCTCCAGTCATATAAGAGGAAGACCTTTGGCTATGAGGATTATTATGCATGGATACTGGTGGCCGACCTTAGCCAAAGATGCTGTAGCCTACGTGAAGAGGTGAGATAAATGTTAGAGATTCTCCACTATCCCCCATCAACCTCATCAGCCTATGACGTCAATCAGTTCCCCTTGGCTATTCGCAGTATGGGGAATTAACTTAGTGGGTCCCCTGCCAAGGGCAGCAAATAACTACCGATTTCTGATAGTCGCCATTAATTACTTCTCCAAATGCGTAGAGGTCAAGCCAATGATCATGATTATAGAGCAGAAGACCTTCCAATTTATTTGGAAGAACATCATATGTAGACATGGCCTCCCAAACACCCTCATCCCGGACAACGAAACTCAGTTCAAGAATTCTTCTTTGGAAAAATATTGCGAAAGAGTTGGGATAAAGTAATTTTTCTCTTCTCCTGGCCGACCTCAGGCAAACGGTCAGACATAAGTCACAAATAGAATGATCCTTGATGGGATCAAGAAGAGGTTATAGAAAGCTAAGGGAAGATGGACTGAAGAGGTTTATGTTGTGTTATGGCCTACAGAACAACGGCTAGGACACTAACAGGGGAGACCCTATTTATGTTAACACATGGCTCGGAGGTCGTCATACCAACAGAAGTAGGACTTCCTACTCATAGGGTTCACACCTATGACCCTGAGAATAATGGGAAGGAGAGAAGACTTGACCTCGATTTGATCGAAGAAAGAAGGGAAGATGCAAAAATCAGGCAGGTAGCTTACCAGTAAAGAACAACAAAGTTCTACAATTAAAGGGTAAAATCAAGGCCCATAGCTGTGGGAGACTTAGTGCTAAATAAGACGTTACAGAAGGCAAACAAGCTTCACCCGAATTGGCATGGTCCTTATAAAGTGGTTGAGGAGGTTGTGCCCGGGATCTACAGGCTAGAAAACCTTGAAGGGGAACCTTATCTAATCCTTGGAATGCTGATCATCTAAAAAAGTATTACATATGATATTATAAGAGTTTCTATGTAAATGTATCATCTTATGAAGGGATTATTAATGAGAAGATCGGTTATCGTGTCAATTCTTGGTTCATTATGCTCTTGTGGTATAATTTATGGGGATAACATCTTAGTCGATGACCTCAGACCTTATAACATCATAATTTGATGACAAGGTCTGAGGTGAGACATCATGATTGGATGACCTCAGACCTTAAACATCATTAATTTGGTGAATATTTTATGAGGGTAACATCTTAGTTGATGACCTCAGACCTTGAACATCATTAATTTGGTGAATATTTTATGAGGGTAACATCTTAGTTGATGACCTCAGACCTTGAACATCATTAATTTGGTGAATATTTTATGAGGGTAACATCTTAGTTGATGACCTCAGACCTTGAACATCATTAATTTTATGAAAATTTTATGAGGGTAACGTCTTAGTTGATGACCTCAGACCTTGAACATCATTAATTTGGTGAATATTCTATGAGGGTAACATCTTATTTGATGATCTCAGACCTTAACATCATTAATTTGGTAAAACTTTTATGAGGGTAACATCTTAGTTGATGACCTCAGACCTTGAACATCATTAATTTGGTGAATATTTTATGAGGGTAACATCTTAGTTGATGACCTTAGACCTTAACATCATTCATTTGGTGAATATTGTATGAGGGTAACATCTTAAATGATGACTCAGACCTTAACATCATTAATTTGGTGAATATTGTATGAGGGTAACATCTTAAATGATGACCTCAGACCTTAACATCATTAATTTGGTGAAAATTTTATGAGGGTAACATCTTAGTTGAAGACCTCAGACCTTAACATCATTAATTTGGTGAAAATTTTATGAGGGTAACATCTTAGTTGACCTCAGACCTTGAACATCATTAATTTGGTGAATATTTTATGAGGGTAACATCTTAGTTGATGACCTCAGACCTTGAACATCATTAATTTGGTGAATATTTTATGAGGGTAACATCTTAGTTGATGACCTCAGACCTTAACATCATTAATTTGGTGAATATTGTATGAGGGTAACATCTTAAATGATGACCTCAGACCTTAACATCATTAATTTGGTGAATATTGTATGTGGGTAACATCTTAAATGATGAACTCAGACCTTAACATCATTAATTTGGTGAATATTATATGAGGGTAACATCTTAAATGATGACCTCAGACCTTAACATCATTAATTTGGTGAAAATTTTATGAGGGTAACATCTTAGTTGATGACCTCAGACCTTAACATCATTAATTTGGTGAATGTTTTATGAGGGTGACATCTTAGTTGATGACCTCAGACCTTGAACATCATTAATTTGGTGAATATTTTATTTATGGGGCTTATGAAAACATTATATGAAGGCTTAAGGCCTTAGCACAAACACATTGCATAATAGAAAAATCATTCAAAGAACATTCAACAAATAAAGAAATAAAGCCCCCTTCAGAGGTTGACATAGAATAAAATTAAGAATTACAAGACACAAGGTAATAGAGTTTGTCATCAGAGGTTACGGTTTGAATTGGAAATTAAAATTACAAAGAGATTCACAAGGTGGTCAACTGTCTGCAGCCTAAAGGTTAGTTTACATGCCCCCATCTCCCTGGACAAGGGTGGTCACTTCCATCTCATCATCCTGAGCGCCAACATCTTCAGTCCTGGAGTCATCGTGGGGGGCAGTATTGGTAGGTACGGCACCTCCCTCCTCCTCTACCTTTTGCAAGGCCTGAGCAAACTGAGGATCAACATAACCCAAACCAATGAAGTCAGAGGCTGCAAGTCTCCCTGATTCCTTCTCCATTATGGCAGCCCATTTGCCAGTGGCCTTTACACCCCTTTCGAGGTACTCGAAGCCGAAGCTGACAAACTCATCAGAGACCTTGTACTCTTCCAAGATCTTCTCGAAGGCATCATCTAAGGCAGCCTTCATAACCATATCGACCTTGTGTTGAAGGGAGTCAGCCTAAGTCTTCAAGGCAGTGCTATGATCCTTCCTCATCTTGTCCATGTCCTTTTCTAACCGCTTCACACTGGCCTCAGACTTCTCCAAAGAGGCCTTCATACGCTCCACTTCAGGGTTCAAAGCAGCCTCGGTCTTTTCGGCCTCCTGACCCTTCTAAATCAGAGGAAGTTTTCCCAAGGTCCAGTTAACAAAATGGTGCATGGTGAGGAGACCCTGTAGAACATGTGCAGAGATGTCAGTTTAAAATCTGGTATAATTCAAAGCCGATGTTACACTTGAATATAATTCAAAAGTAAAAGTTCAAGGTCTTACTTGGATAGAGCGATGGAGGGAGAACTCAGCCAACAGAGGCCTATCCAGAGAGCGACACAAGCGCTTATCAGAGTCGATCATGGCGTTGTCGATAGCATCCAGGGCCTTCAGACTATGGCCGATAAGACTGTCACCAATTTTTAGTTGCTTAAGGTGAGCAATCAATATGTCCTTAGAAGAAATGGGAATGGCACGATCCCCCTTATGAGTTTTCTTCTTTTGCCTATGATCCTCAGGGTCAGGGTCATCAGATCTCCTCTTCTTGGAGGCCTCATCCCTTGAGGGTGTAGGAGGGGGACGTGACGCATTTTGACCTGCTTTCTTTATAAGTTTCGTGAGACTAGGGGCTTCCATCTCCCAGAGGTCGTCAGAAATTCCCTTTGGGCGCTCTACAAATAGAAAGGCCTGAGTTAGAAAATAAGAGACATCATAAATTCAGAGGTATAACTTGATTAAAATAATAAAGCAACTTACGGAGCTCGATTAAAGGACTCCCCCCAAGGCCAGTTTCAGAGAGATAGTAGGGAGTCATCAAGTGCTCGTACTTGACTAGCAGACCATGCTCCCCCTGATCCTGAAGGTCTTTAACCTTCTGAAGATTATTCTTGGTTAACCCAGGGTCGGCCCTAGCAGCCATTGTCACCTTTCCCCATCTCAGGGGTATTCTCTGCTCCAGGGAGGAAGAGGGGGCACCGGGACCAAAATCCCATGGCCCTGATGCAAAGAATTAGCATGGTTTCCAATTATGGTTCGAGGTTTGGGTAACCTGCAACATCTTTTTATTTGACTTTCGAGCTAAAAAATGGTAGTAGCTCAGATGATTCCTGGAAGATGAGGGGACATAACACCCTGTGAAGACCTGGACGGGAAGGTCTGAATGATGGTCTGCCTTCCATAAGACTATAGCTCCAATTATCACCCTCCAGGCATTGGGTGATAACTGGGAAGGAGCCAAGTTGATGTAGGATAATATATCCCTGATTATGGGATGAACGGGAAGACGAAACCCTAACTTAAACATCTGATCATATAAGCAGATCTCACCCTCTCGGCCGCCGAAGGCCCTCTCGTCCCTCAGAGGCCTCCTAAGCTTTATAGAGGGACTTATAGAATATAGATGTCTGAAGGCTAAAAGGTCGACCTCACTGACAGTGCTCTCTATCTCGGCCACCTCAGAGGTGTCAACATCGCTTTTACTACTGTCATCCTCATCCGGTTCAACATCATCTTGAGCAGACGGAGGAGAACTGCTAGGGAACCTCTGAGCAAACTCAGCTCCTATGACGGCCGATAAGGAAATATCTTCAAGAATTGGGGGAACAACCACGCTAGGCCCTATAATTTCAACGTCAAAGGAAGAGTGCGATGTTCTAGAAATCTTATGAGACGAGGCACGGCTGGATACCTTGGCTTGGTCAGGGGCTTGGTCCATCCAGATGGAATAATCCATGGCCTTTTCAAAAGAATCAACAGACATAGGGTCTGAGGTGGACGACTCAGAATCAGACATATGAATGGGTTCCACTGGGACCTCTGTAGGTACAGATGTCTCAGGATATACCACTTTCAGAGGTGCTGGAAATATAGGCCTAAGAGGGAATGCATCTGCCCTATGAGCCTCCTCTTAGGCTTGTTCTATTTGCCTAATTTTATCTAAGGTCTTCTCCTTAAGAGAGGGGAATTCCTCTAAGAGTTGATAAAGGGGACTGAGCATATGAGTCCCACACTACACTTGTGACTCCAAATCTTAAATAAACAAGATTGGCAATTTGACTAAGGATCAAACTGGGATTTTAAAATCCCAACAACGAAGAACATACAAGAGCAGTTACCGGAAAACTCAAGAACTCCCCAGAAAAATCAAACAGTCATCGAAAAATTCATAACTCTTGTCGAAAATTGAAGAGATAAAAATATAAGGGGCTAAAAATGGAAGAGTAAGGTGGAGATGATACCTGAAGACTTATGAGATGAAGGAGATTTGAAGAAACATAGCCCAACAACAAAGCAGCCAATCTCTTGTAGAGAGAGAGAGTTACAAAGATAACCAAATCAGGAGAAGGAGGAAAATGAGGAAGAAATAGAAGAAAAATGGGGTTTAAACCCTTAAGTGTAAATGCACGTGTCCCAAGGACCATCATTGCCTTGGGATCCTAAAAGAAAACCAACATCATCACACTTGTTAGGCACGCTATATACTTCAGTATCTGAAACTTGTCAAGAAAGTATTAACACTTAAAGAAATCCAACCTCGGACAAACATACCCCTTAGTCACCTGATCACACAGGTAACTAAGGGCTAGGGGGTGATTGATGTGCCCTATATTTACCCAACAGCTCAAAGACACCAACCTTGGCCTAGGAAATGGCCGAGGTTAGAAGGACCCTATGTTGGCGACCAGCGGTGTCGTTTTAAGCAAGGTCGGCCATGGCCGACGTTACTAGTTGCCTCTCAGCCAAGCAATATCTGAGGTCCTCATGGTCCATGAAGATAGTAATCCATCAAGACGACATCGCGCCTACACCATACATCAACCTTGGTTGGGTGTAAGCCGAGGAAGCAGAGACTACACAATCATCGTAATCAGCCTTGGCAGGGAATCAACCGATGTTCCTGCTACTCGAAGGTTACCTCGGCCCACGCCGACATTACAGCTCCACCTACCTTACCTTGGCTCTCCCACTGAGCCAAGATTATCGCTGATAACCTCTGATCAGGCAGTTGTCCGACCTCACCAACCTCGTACTCTTCCAGGCCGAGGTTAGTACCAATCGAGGACAACCGAGCTTCTACATATTCTTGTGTAACTTGGAACACGTGGACAAATCTGTTATAACAGAATTATTCCCTCCACGTGAGGGAATATTGAGGTCATCATTACTTAGTTGAGATTAGCCAGGTGTCACTCTCATACTGGTTCGATGCTGATGCACATGCTCATTGTATGCTTAGGGGGTACATTACACCCCCTAAGCACTATATATAGAGGTCATCCTTTACCTTGTAAAGGGGTCAAAAAATTACAACCCTAGCTGAAACTCTTTCATTTTAAACAGTAGAGAGAGAAAGCTTGAGAGATCGTATCCATGGACAATAGTGCCTTCATTCAGTGATATTACTGACACACAATCACAGTGGACGTAGGCCAGATTAGTTGAACCACTTACATTCAAGTGTTCATCCTCTTCTCCTCACCTCAATCTCTTATGTTTAGTATACTCTTGTGCTGCCATTGTTATCACTAGTTTTATCTTACAAACACTTTGACTGGTGGTGCTATTTCCAGCATCATCACCAATATTCATTATGGCTTGTGTATCTTACAAACACTAAAAGACTCGTGGATAAATTTAAGTAGGTTACCAACAATATCGAAGGACATATTCAGGGACACCATTAATTATCAATGGTCGCATTGAGTTACTTATACAACTCAATCTCTTATGTTAACATCTATAAATTGTAAACCCTGGCCCGAGGAAAAGGGATGTAATCTCGAGCATTAAGAGACACTAAGAAGATTATAGTAAATTCTCTATGGACATAGGCAATTTCCTGAATCAGTATATCATTGTTGTGTATGTGATTTTACTTCCTGCATTTGTGATTTTTTTGTGGATATTTATTATGATATTTTCAGTACTCACAATTGGAGCTGTCTATGGGAAGTGATTTCTATTCCTACGAAAACACTCATCAATAGAATGTTCGTCATGTCTCACCACAGTAGCAACATTCCTCAGGTTGGTGATGTATAAGACGATCTAGTCCCACATAGGGTCAGGTAAGAGATATGCCAATAAATAAATCCTAGGTTTCACTAAGAAAGGCAGGCTTCTGAAGAAAGCCAGGGACCACCTAAGTCAACCCAGATCTCCAGATTGGTAAATGCTTATGAAGCCAGGCTTCGAGAATAAGAGGAGGATATGCTTCTATGTGGAAGAGAAAGCTCACCTTCAATGGCGACTTAAAAGGATGGAGAGAGATCTCCATTGAGATGCAAGGAAACATTATGATATGACTCTTAGTCCTTAGGCGAGTAATACTCGCAACTGAGGGAGGAGATTTAGGCGCAACCAAGATAGATCTGAACGTCGCATATCAGAGCATGGTTGATCAGAGCGTTATCGATTAGAAAGGATCTATAGCAGCAATGATCATCAGAATGAGGACATTAGGATTTTATTTCGTATAGAAATGGACCAAAAGTTGAGCAATGATCGTCGTGTCCCTAAAAGAGTCTTTTACTGCTCACTTCATAATCAGTAGCTCCCATCCCCAACGGATGGTTGCACTGCCTGCGATGAAGGAAAATCTGCAAGAGAGCCTTCATAATTATGCCAATAGGTATTTGGAAGTCTTCAATGAAGTGGAGGACTGCTCGAAGGAAGTTTCCATTACATCCCTTGATGATACCACCAAGTCAGTATGATAAGTAAGCTCAAACAAGCACAACAATGGAGTATTAATAAGTATAAAAGTATAGGAAGAGTTGAGGAAAAGGAGAAGATAACACCGGATATAAGTGGTTCAGCCTTTGGAGGGCCTACATTCATTGTGTGAGTCTGTGAGAAATTCACTAAATATGGGCTCTATTGGCCACAAATACTAGGGGTGCACAACGAAACCAAAAATCCGATAAACTGAACCAAACCAATGATATTGGTTCGGTTCGGTTCGATTTTTTTGTGCTATGGTTCGGTTCTGGTTCCTTAAAAAAATCGATACTTCGGTTCGGTTCTCGATTCCCAATGGAAAAAAAAAATCCGATCCGAAAACCGATCCGAACTGAACTCGGCACCGAAACCGAACCAATTTTATAATGTAATATATAATATAAATATATAATTATATATAATATATATAATAAGTAAACATTAAACTTTCATATGGACCATTCTTATGGGCCATATAAAAGAAAAGAACACCTAGTGTCCTAATTTAACTTTCTTTATCAGCCGCTACATACTCTCTCTCTCCCTCTCTCTCTCTCTCTCTCTGGGCTAAAACATTAAGTGACCGAAGCTTCCTCTCTCTCTCTCTCTCTCTTTCTCACTTCTAAAATCAAATCGATAACTTTGCTTCCATTTTTGTTTTTTTTTCATTTTCGGAGTGGTAAACTCTGATTTAGGACCTATGTTTTTTTTGTGTGTATAAACACTGATTTGGGACTGAATTAGGGTCTATTATAGCACTGATTTAGGATCTATTATAACACTGATTTGGGACTATTATAACACGAATTTGAAAAAGATTTAGGATCTATTTTTTTGTTTCTAAAAACTGATTTGGTCAGTGTTATAACACGGAAGTTTGAACAGTGAGGTTTGAACAGGTTTGAACACGGAGGTTTGTAAAAGTTAAACTTTCATATATACCTCTGTGTTCGTTCATGGAGGTTTGAACTTTGAACATTTTTTTTCCGGACATGTTTATTAGAACAATAACACCGATCTATCTAAAGATTCTAAACACTGATCTATTTTTTTTTGAAAAATCGATCAGTTTCAAATTTCCCAAAAAACACAGATCTATTTTTTTGAAAAAATATGTCCATGATTCACATATTTTTTCCCATTTTCAGACCTGTTTGTTAGCTAGGCTACTATATTTTTTTTCATTTTCGGACATGTTTGTTAACTAATTTGTTTTCATTATTTTTTTCAGGTGTCTAGTATGGGTGATAATACAAATCCATCTCATAATTCACCTGCTTCAACTAACCAAACAAATGCAACACCTCCTGTTATATCCCAAGCACCATCAACAACTCATACAGCTTCTAAAAAACCCTATAAATCTGATGTATGGGACCATTTAAATATGGTTAAAAATGAAGATGGAAGTAAACTGAATAAGGTTTTGTGTATTTATTGTTCAACTGAATATGCATATTCTAGTCAAAATGTAATGAGTATCTTTTAAATGATAAGAAACAAAAGATTTTGCCTTTTCAAAAGGATAAGAATGAAGAGCAAGAAGAAGAAAGCAAACTCATTTCTTGGAAATTTGACCAACAATTATGTCATGATGCACCTACTAAAATGATCATCATATCATTTATGTTTGTTCAGCATGAAGGTTTTTGGATTTTTATGGCCGTTTGTCAACCCAAGTTTCAAAAAGTGTCACTCACTACAATAACTAGGGATTGTTCGAATTTGTATGTTGATTTAAAAAGGATATGAAAAAATCTTTGAGCATTGCAATAAATCGAATTTGTCTCACCACCCACACATGGACTTCTTTCCAAAATATGAGCTATATGGTACTTACGGCCCATTTTATTGATTTCAATGGGAAATTGTATAAAAAAAATTCTGAATTTACCGTCATTCATAGTCATAAGGGTATTGCATTAGGAGAAGCCATTGAGTCGTGCTTACTTTAATGGGTTATAGAAAAAGTTTTAACTATGACCGTTGATAATGCTTCTTTAAACGATACCGCAATTGGTCACTTGAAAAAGAAACTTAAAAAAATGCTATTATTTTAGATGGAGAGTTTTTTCATATGAGGTGTTGTGCCCACATTTTAAACTTGATTGTGAGAGATGGGAGGTGGAATCATACAATGTTGGAATTCATGGAGCCGTGAGGTACCTTAGGAGTTCACCCCAAAGGGTAACACAATTTCAAACTAGTTGTATTCAAGAAAAGTTGCCCTTAAATACCACACTTTGCCTTGATATTCCTACACGGTGGAACTCTACTTACCTCATGTTGGAAACATCAATTAAGTTTCAAAGGTCATTTGAAAGGATGGTGGATGATCATGCAACCAATTTTTCTTTCGATCTTAAGGAAGGTGCTCCTCTTGATAAGGATTGGGAAAATACAAGGGTTTTGGAAAAGTTTTTGAAAGTTTTTAATGATATTATTAAACATTTTTCGGGGTCGTTGTATGTTACTGCCAATCATTATTTTCATGATATTTATGCAATTGAAGCACGTTTGTCCCAATGGAGCAAGAATAGTGATTTGACATATCGTATAATGGCAATTAAGATGAAAGAAAATTTTGATAAGTATTGGGGGAACATTGATAAAATTAATATGATGTTATTGATTGCGGTGGTGCTAGATCCTCATTACAAGTTGAAATATGTGAAATTTTGTTACTAAAAAATGTATCACTTTGAAAAGGTTAATGATTTGGATATGCGAATTAGAGACCTTTTGACTAGAATGTTCATGCATTATCAAAGTATGAGTTACCACCCAATAAAAGTAACTCAAAGTGCAAATGAAATGGAGGTTGGTCAATTTGGTGAGGTTGTAGAAGACGATGAAATGAAATCTCTTCAATCGAATTTTTTTTAACAATTAGAAAAAGAAGAAAATTTTGATGCAAAATCTGAGGTCGATAGATATTTAGAAGAAGTTGAAAAGGATGTGTCTAACTTTGATATTTTAAGTTGGTGGAAACTCAATTGCTCTCGGTATCCGATTCTCTCTTTAGTTGCAAGAGATGTTTTGGCTATTCCGGTGTCCACTGTTGCTTCGGAATCGGCTTTTAGCACTGGTGGATGTGTACTTGATTAATTTTGATTTCATTAACTTCTAGAATCGTGGAGTGATTAATATGTGCTCAAGATTGGTTACGTTCATCACTAATTCCTATAAACATTGAGATGAGATTGGATGAGATGAATGATCTTGAACCTGGTAAGTTTAACATTATTTATTATTAAACATTCTCATTAAATATTTGTTTTGTTATTAAATGTTCTCATTATTTATTTGTGCTTTATTTCAGTCATTATGGAAGATCCGGAACTTGTTAATGTGTTCTCAAATCCTTCCTACTAAGGTAAATGGTGCTATTTTAACTCATTTTTTATTTAAATATTTGTTTTTAGGTGTGCTTATTTTATGTTAATTTTATTTGTAGTTAAATGGTGCTGTTTGGAAGCTGTTTGGGTGCCGTTTTGATGCTGTTTTTAGTTGATTAATGCAGTTTTTGAAGGAGTTGATGCTGTTTTTAGGGACTTGTAATGCTATTTTTTATGCTATTTTTAAGGACTTGTAATGCTGTTTTTTTAAGACTTGCAATGTAATGTGTACCTCCTATTTTTTTTAAGGACTTGCAATGTAATGGGAGGGAATTATCTATTTAAGTTGTTTTGATGCTGTTTTTTCAAGTGTAATGTGAATTTTATGTTGTTTTTTAAGTGAGGTGCGAGACTATATCATTTTTAATGTTGAAAATAAATGGTTAAATATTAAAACATGATAAAAGAATAGGAATCCATTTGAAAACTATATTGAATAATATGATAGGAATCCATTTGAAAGCTATATTTAAATAATGTTGAAAAGGAATGGTCCATATTAAAATATGAAAAAAGTGAATAGAACTAGGAACCGATGTGAACCAACCTAAGAACCATCGATTTGGTTTGGAAAAAATCAGTTCCGATTTCAAAATCTTGGAATCGAACCACCTCGGTTATGGTTCTGGTTTTGTACTGAAATAGAACCAATCCGAATCGTGTGCACTCCTAATAAATACAACCGTTCAAGGTTTCTCTCTCTTATGTGTAATTTAATAGAGTAACAGTAGGGTTTCGAATTCTCTCCCCTCTATGGGGAGGAAGAAGTATATTTATAATGTTTGGGGGGAGTAGTGCGCCCCCAAGCATGCAATGGGCATGTAGGTGAGTGGTCCCAACCAATGGGGTTGAGACACCTGTCTTACTACATGCGTGTAATCATCATTGAATAACCTTTCCCACGTGGGGGGATAATTAAGTTGCAATAGATCTGCACACGTGGAACAAATCTGTTGGGCACTTTGTACTGCTCGACGAATTATAGTGTCATGTGAAGAGGTCTCAGCTAGGCTGAGTATGAGGTTTCTGAGTGACTGCTTGATCTCATGATGAACCTTGGTAAGTGTAACCTCGGCTGGGATGCCCGGCTAAGGTCGTTCATGCAGAACCCCACTAGCATCGGCTGGTGAGTGGATGGTAGATGTCATTGATGCTGCGACCCTCTTCCTAAGGTCTCGGCCAGATTTTGAGCCGAGGTTGCATGTGAGGTCGAACTTACTTTCAATGAGTCTTGGAGATGTCCAACGACACCCTGGAAGAAGCTCGGCTGTTGAGGGTCTCATCCTCGTACGAGGTTGTATTTGGTCATATCATCCTTCAAGATTGGTCTGCCGACCACATCCTTATTGCACCCGTCCTTAACTAAGAAAGAATCCAGCACCACCAACGATTTCATGGATCGTATTAAGAAATATGCCAAATTTGAAGATGTGGTCCACTCTAATTAAGGGGAGAATGATTGAGCAAACCTAACCAAAGGAGGAGAAAATAGTGACACTCCAAAAAAAGGGAACAAGAATTAAGGTAAGAACGGATCTAAGAATGGGAATAAAGATGATCCTTCAAAGACGTTATAGGCTATTGACACAGTCTTCAAGAAACCTATATACATGATCTTGAGTAAGATCAAAGACTAACCATTCATAAAGTGGCCCAAGAAGATGGGTTGACCTAACAAAAATTGATAATTCACTGAAATGCACATTCCATAAGAAGGGCGGCCACAAGACTGAAAATTACAAGGCTCTGAAGTCACAATTTTAAGAATTGGCCCAAGCTTGGCATCTCAATGAATACATAGAGGAGAAATCGGATAAGGTCCCAGTCAATAGTGAGCCGAAGCCGGTCAACGTCCTTGATGATGACATGGGATAAGAGTTCGCAGTGATCCACGGAGCATCAAACCTAAAACAGATCCAAGGGAACGCTATTAATATGGAGCTAAAAAAAGGTCACTACTGTAATTGAGGCATTCCAAATCGATCCTACTAAGAGCTAAGCTAGAAAGCGCTTACGTTTAGAGGATGTTGACTACACCAAACACATTATCTTCACTAAATAAGATTTGGTCGGAGTGAGGATCCCACATCATGACGCATTAGTGATAACCCTTAGAATTGAAAATTGGGACATAGAAGATATTGATGGATTAGGGAAGCATGGAGGAGGTGACGTACCAAGAGTCATTCCATAAGAGAAATATCAACCTAATCAACCTCAAGGTGGCCACAGTTACACTGGTCAGATTCCCAAGGAAAATCACAATGTCGTTGGGAAAGATATTCTTACCGGTCAGAGAGGGCAACATCTCAAAGATGATTGAGTTTTTTCCCATATCACACCATTCTAGGCAGAGGTTAGTTACATTCCATTAGGGTCATACCATCTACCTACCACCAAAATCTAAAGTGTGTCACAGATCGGGACATGGCCCAAAATTTTAGCGACCAGTCCACTGTAAGAAAGTGCTTCATCGTGGCAAAATTGCACCACGAAGGAGAAGAAAAAGGAGACAAAGGATGATCAAGAGTAATCCTAGGAGGGGGATATACCCTCTAAATAGAAATTACGGTATGACCGACCAGGGGTACAGAAGACCAGGGTACACCCCACTGACAGGTCATTGAAAGCCTGGAGGAAGTTGGAGAAGATGACAACTGGCGAGAAATAAAGTTTCTGATCTAAACCACTCTTGCCAATAACAAAAAAAAAGAATTGATTGTCTTCATGAGAATTAATCTAGACGTTTTTGCTTGGGAACCATATGATCTCCCAGGAAATGATCTTGATGTAGCCTGCCATTATCTGCACGTTGACTTGACCTTCAAGACAATCACTTAGAAGGCACGCCGAATAACCTTTAAGAAGTCTAAAGAGATGGATAACAAAGTAGGGAAACTTTGAAATGCAGGGTCCATTCGGAAGTTCAATTCCCCAGGTGGCTATCCAACCGAGTAGTAGTATAAAAGAGCAACAAAAATTGAAGGGTCTGTATTGACTTTAAAGATCTCAATAAAGCATATCTCAAGTACATCTTCCCACTGCCTAAAATCAATTAGTTGGTTGATTCTGTGACAAAAATTTAAAGGATGAGTTTTCTGGATGCCTATTCAGGGTTCCATTGTTCATCCCTGACCAAAATAAATTGTCCTTCATAACCTCCATTAGGTTATATTGTTACAAGGTTGTACCGTTTGGCCTAAATAACATGGGGGAAATTTTTTAGAAGTTAGTCACAAAGATGTCCAAGAAACATATGGGAGACACAATGGATGTCATCATCGATGACATGTTAGTCAAGATCAAGAATAAAGATGACCACTTGACAGAGTTAGCTAGAACCTTTGAGATCCTCAAGAAATATCAGATGAAACTTAATGCAAGTAAGTGTTCATTGGTGTCCAGTCAGGAAAGTTTCTAGGCTACTTGGTTAGAAAAAGAGGAATTGAAGCTAATCCCGATCAGATCGATGCGATCACCGGGGTCCAACCTCCACAGATGTTACTAGATGTTCAAAATCTCACGAGTATGCTCATGGTGCTTAATCTCTTCATTTCGAAGTCTTCAGAATGTTTTCGACCATTCTTCCAACTCCTAAAAAGGAAAAAGGCCTCATATGTAATGATGATTGTTTAAGGGCTTTGGAGGAGATAAAATCATACCTTAGCAAACTTCCTCTACTAATTATTCCAGATAATGAAGACCCATTGTATCTCTATCTTTAAGGATCAAACCATGCTGTAAGCTCGGCTTTGGTGTGAGAGAAAAGAGGATGATAACATCCTGTTTCTTATGATAACAAGACACTTATGGATGCAGAACATCATTACTTGTCCCTAGAAAAGCTTGCATATGCACTGATGATCACCTCAAGAAAGATAAAAAATCATTTCAAAGCTCACTCAATAGTGGTGATCATTTCCTACCCCCTTAAATCTTTTTTTTTGGAAAACTGAACCTCTTTGGATGACTCTAAAAGTGGTTGATGGAGCTCGACAGATTAGATATCCACTTCCAACTGAGAACAATGATTAAGGGACAAGTCTTGATAGGATTTATCGCTAAATTCATAGGGGACTAACCTATCGATCGACAGGAAGCGAAACAGTCAACATATGAGGAAGCACAGTCTAAGGACTCGTCCCTATACGTTGATGGAGCCTCCAATTCCAAAGGGTAAAGAGTAGGAATCATCCTCATGACACCAAAAGAAATTATCATTGAAAAAGGAATCAAATTGTTATTTAAGGCCTCCAACAACGAAGATGAATATGAAGCTCTAATCACTGGTTTGTGCAAGCCCCATCTATTAGGGGTAAAATGCCTCAATGTGTTCGACAATTCCAAACTAGTCTCCAAATAAGTGAATGGATATTTCAATGCAAAAAAGATAGAATGGCAGCCTACCTCGCCGTGGTGAGAGGTCTTATGGAAAAATTTGAGAAGGTTGACATTCAACAGTTCCCTCGGGGGTTGAACAACAACACAGATGCCTTGGCAACCCTGAGCTCAACAGTGGACTATAATCTGAGAAGATCCATCTAGATAGAGTTCGTCATCCAGCCAAGCATTGACCAGATAGTCATAGCCGGGAAAGTCCTCCTCATATAAAAGACCCTTAGTTGGATGGATCCCATCACCGCCTATCTACAGAGCAACATACTACTTAGCAATAAGAGATTGGATCGTAAAGTAAGGGTGAAGGCCGCCCATTTTTACCTCACCTTGGGAGGAAATGTCTATAAAAGATCGTTCACAGGTCCTTATTTCAAATCCATCCACCCACACGACACCGAGCAAGTGCTTAGTAAACTTCATGACGGTATTTATGGGAGACTTTTAGGAGGGATGTCATACTCTTTTCGAACAATTAAATAGGGATACTGGTGACCTCACATGCAAAAAGACATAGACACTTATGTTCCCAGATGTGAAAAGTGCCAGAAATTCTCTCCTATGGTACACTAGCCAGCTAGCGACCTCAAATCTCTGATAATTCCCTAACCATTCGTAGAATTGAGGCTAGATATCGTGGGACCACTACCTACCTCACATAGTAATTGCAAGTATCTACTGGTTGGCATAAATTACTTCACTAAGTGGGTAGATGCAGAACCATTAGTGAATATTCGTGGTGCTTACATGACTATGTTCATCTAGGAAAGAATCATAACATGCTTTGGGATACCAAGGATCGTCATCATCAATAATGGCGCGCAATTCGAAAGAAATTTCTTTCCAGGTTTTTGTGATGAGGGTGACGTCAAACACCACTTTAGTTCTATGGCGTACCCTAAAGAAATGGTCAGGCATAAAATTCTAACAAAACCATGCTTGATGGACTAAAAAAGAGGTTGGAAAGAGCCAAGGGTGCCTAGGTGGATGATCTCCCTCATGTCTTATTGCCTTACCGCACTACTCCTAGGAAACCGACTGGAGAAACACCCTTTGCGCTCATTTACGAAATGAAAGCTATTATTATGATAGAAATAGGTCTCCCTATTATGAGGACCACCTTGGTCGATCTAGACTTCAATGATGATGCACTGTGTACTGCACTTGACTTAGCAGACGAGAGAGAAGAATTGGGCATGATCAAGTTGGTTGCCTATCAATAGCAACTGGCCCTGCAGTACAACAAGAGAGTTAATTTGAGGAAGTTTCTGATAAGATAGTATGTCCTAAGAGAAGTCCTCGACAGTGTCGTAAAACCATTAGATGGAAAGCTAGGACGAAATTAGGAAGTACCTCTCAAGGTGATAAAAGACGACCTTCAAGGAGCATATCACATGGAAACGCAGGAGGGCAGGGAGATACCAAGAGAATGGAACGCAACCAATCTCAAGAAGTTATACTTTTAGTTTTATTTATCTTTTGCTAGAACATTTAGTTTATGAAAATTTTCATTTTAAACTTATGTTTCTTGCAAGTTATTATTCAATGAATGAAGGCCAGTTGGCCCTCGCATTATGATAGTATATATTAGCTGCTTCGAATTTCTTGATCGCATTTGAGTATTACACACCCTTTCCAAATGATAACTCCCTCGTGCATAGCATAACTCCTAGGAATTATAACAAGTTGTTCAACTTGTTTCACTCAAGGAATCTAATGTGTCGAGTAGGGTTTGCAGTAGTTATAACAAGTTAATAAAAGTGTTTCAATTACTACAACCCTCATGTCTTTATTCAAAACACAACATGCCTCATAGGTTGCCCTGACAAAAATAAAATCCCTACAGGGGATCCTTAGGCAACAAAGCTAACTCAGGTTGGTCACCAACTGCGTTGGTTGCGTAATAGCCTACTCTTGCGAATGGCCCATCGACCAATTACATTCTCGTCATCATCTCACTTAGGCCTCCGGGAGTGGCGATACAACCTAAAAGGTAAAGTAGATGGAATGATAATACTAAGGCATATTGAACTGGGTGAATGTTCAAAAATATGATAACAAATGTATAACACTTGTTCAATATCATTTAGTCGGCTAAAAAACCCAAAATTATCAAAACCTACATACTGGCCCATTTAATTAACAAAAGGCCTAAGATGGTAAAATAGTATTTCTTGATTAACCAAGATCTTAAATAATTGACGAGAAATAACTCTTTTGAGTTAAAACATAAAGGTAATTATTAGCTTATTTTAGTCATCACATGTTCAAAATATAGAGTAAGTTAATAAGTTAATCTTTTTATTGACAAAAATTGTAAAATACAATTACATTAAGACCATAATACATAAGGATCTAAAACAACTCAGGATGGCGAGAAAGATAATCTGCGACATAAGATCTTCGACTATCATATGGGTTAGGAGCGAGCTCCTCCATATCATCTTCAAGGTAATTATGCAAAAGTTGGTTAAGGATAAATTCAATTAGGATTCATCTGTCATCCTTTGAGAAATGCTTATGGAAATAGGCTGCGCACTCGACCCGATGCTTGTACCAAAAGCTGGACTCCTTAGGTGTCTCAACCTCCCTAAAGGCACTCGGCCACCCACAAGTAAAAGTGAGATCTTCTACCTCCTTAAGCCTTGTGGGGGCATAAACCCAACCCACATCATAGCCATCTAACCAGGCTTCTCGGGGTCTCATTATAAATAGGTGCCTCAGCCTTGTGACGTCTCCCTAGAGTCTCATGACGTCTCTCTAGAGTTTGGTTGTAATCACATATGCTCTTCAAACATCTCATTTCAGTTCAGCGACCTCCTTCCTCAAGGAACCATTCTCGACTTGGAGCACTTCACCCACTTAGCCAACTTTAGTGGTTTCTATTAGCTTAGACTTCATCTCGTTCACCTCATCCCGAACTGAAGCACCGATCTCCTCTATGGCTTGGAGATTGACTTCAGTCGGGAGACCAGTTCAAAGAGATTCTTATATTGCTCAGTCCTCGCCCTCAAAGACATGTAAATTTTTACAAAAAGCCTTGTAAGCTTGGACACTGATATTGGTCCCAAGGATCGTTCTTAACCTTGAATTAAGGGAATATTGTCCTCACTAGACTACATATAATACAGCAGGTGAAACCACAAACATATATCAGTACGCATAGAAGAAGCAAATCAATAGAAACAAAGGATATTCTCTTTTATGCATTAATAAGGAGGGGGCCAAAGGCGAGTACAATCAGAGAAAAAGATAAAATTATAGGGCATAAAAATATTGTATAAGAAAAGGAAAAACTAATCTTGAATCCCTATTCCTTCACCTCGATCACTTCCTTCCCCTTCTCGATAGCCTATTGATCCTGGTCAGTATCCTCTTCGACCTCAGTAGGCATGTCCTCAGCATGGTCAATAGGTGGACTAGCACTCTTCTCTCCATTTGCTAATGGGTTTAGCCCATGAGAATGAAAACCAAACATCTCAGAATCAATAGGAGTCCCCAAATCCCCCAATGCTTGGTCCCAGCCTTTCTTGAAGACCATATTCTTTGTATAGTCCAGCTGGAGCTCAACATCATGATAAGATACATTCCAACCCTCAGTATAGCTGCTATCCTTCTCGCATGGGAGATCCTCACTTGGCTTCTAGACTTCACCAGATAGACTCTGGTTTTCCTTAGAACTTCTCGATAACCACCAACTTCTTGGATGACTCAAGATTAATATAGGAATTTTTTTACTTCTCTTTTTCCTACTCCTAGGTAGCGCGAGCATCAGAAAAGGCCTTCTGAGACGTTTCGATAGCCTTTTTTATCTCTTGATCCTGGTCTAGTACCACTAGCCCTAGGGGAATCTCCTTTTGATTTCTTCAAGGACTTGAGTCGATCAGATTGAGCTGTCTGATCCTCATTGTCATCGATCCTCAATTTCTTCCACCTAACTAAGGGAGACTTTTCCCTTTCCTCCTCCTCTTCCTCCTCCTCCTCCTCCTTCTTCTTCTTCTTTTAGCGGATCAGAAGGACCAACTTTTGGGGCCTTCAAGTAGGGGACTTTATCAACTAGCCGAGTAATGAAACTACATGTAGTATTCTTATATTCGAATAAATAGGTTGCAGACCTTGAGTACTCACCATTCAAAATCCTCTCCTTAATCCTTTAGGCCTTCAGGATTACAAAAACATTAGCTTCACTTACATCAGGATCTTGATTTTTATGATGAGCTGTGGAATAGAGGAAGAACAATCAAAGGAGATGAATCAGAAAAAAATATCAAGAAAACTGAAGAAAATAGAGAGCGACCTCTGTGATCCTCCCCAAAGTCTGAAATTAAAGGACCCCAGTATCTCTCACCCTCACAAAGGGGAAGATGTTGCCAATTTATGGAAATAAACCCATGAACCCAGTAATCTTCGTGAGAATCTGGGAGGTTTACCACCAGGACCCTATCAGCCTTCCCGATCTTCAAGTACATAATACAATAATTGGTTTACAACCAAACATAACAATAATAGAGCTCAACAATACCTTGTTTATTCCTATATAAGATGTTTATGCTATGCCCCCCATTCATAATTTTCTAAACGTTGGGGGCACACTGAGCAGGAACGACATCAAAGTATTTGAATAATTTAAGAAATAGAGGGTTTGGAGAAAATGTCAGACCCCCTTAGGTGATCAACAAGGTGTGAATCTAGTGCCTCCTTAAATATCACAAACGTCTCTAGGGAGAGGGGCACGATTGATTTCTACCCAATATAGAATATTATAAGTTTTCCTAAATCCAACTACTGACTTGTTATCTAATGTCTCCATGAATACTTTAACAAAGAGAAAACCCTAACTACAGTTGAAGAATAAATCGCAGAAGAAGAAAACTAAAGGACGATGAGATAAACTTAGATGAATTTATGAAGATATGAACATAAATGGGATGTTGAAGAAGAAAACTCAAGAAACTTAGCAAACAATATAAAGAGAAAAGGGTTAGCTAACAGAGGAGATGTATCTCCAGTTTTAACTTCAAAGCTAATGATAAACGTGATGTCCCAAGTTAATTTTGATGCTTCATATTATTTCTCGGACAAGGGAACCCTTGCTTCTTCAATAAAACTACAAATATGCCATCGTGTTTGACTCAGGGTGATCGTACCCCCTTGAATTCATTAGAAGTACAAAAATGACATTCTAGTTTCAAGAATAAAAAAGTTTCGAGTTATGGGCCTTATATACAATTAAAATTTGTTGGCCCAAACATTCAGCCTATTTTGGGGGCAATTATGGAAACCCATTTATTTTGGCCCAGGAAAGTAGCCGACAAGCCCAACCTATGCAGAGGATTACCCGACCCAAATCACATATTCATTATGGCTCGTGTATCTTATAAACATTAAAGGACTCATGGATAAATTCAAGTCAGTTACGAAAAATCTTGGAGGAAATATTCAGGGACACAAGTAATAATTTACGACCGCATTGAGTTATATGTACTACTTAGTCTCGTATGTTAACATCTATAAATTGTAAACCCTGGCCCAGGACAAAGGGATGTAATCTCAAGCATTGGGAGACACTAATAAGATTATAGTAACCTCTCCATGGATGTAATTAAGTTACGGAACCACGTATATCATTATTGTATGTGTGGTTTTACTTCATGCATTTGTGATTATTTTATGGATCTTTATTATGATATTTTTTGCACTCACAACGAATACATCACATTCGTTCATTAGTGCTAGCTTTGCTACGTCATCGGGGATGGTAGACTTAACATCAGCTATAGTACTTAACATAGACTCACTATGATAAGATATGAACCCATACGTTATATGTGTAGAGGTATAGGGGTAGACTTTAAGAGACTTAGGTTTGGAGCAAGCCTACTAATTTTAGACATGTCAGAGTATGACGCTATCTTGGGGATGGATTGGTTAGCTACTTATAGAGCTTGTGTAAATTATTTTGGGAGGTCTATCGTCTTTTCCATTTTAAGGAAAATGAAGTACTTGTTTGCGATGCCATACCCAGAGGAAGGGTCGAGCATTCATTTATACTCTATTCCAGTTGTTAGGGAATTCTCATATGTGTTTCAGAAGATTCTAGGGTTACCACCAAGTAGAGAGATCGAGTTTGTGCTTAGTTTCGCTATGAGTACGAGACCTATTAATCGTGTACTGATGCAGGAGGAGAGGTCGATATCTTATGCTTTTGGAAATCTTAAGCCTCATGTGGGGAATTACCCCACCCAAATCTGGAGTTGGAAGCCGTAGTGTTTGCATTGCATATTTGGATACATTAGATTTTCAAAAAGAGATTCCATTTAATTACAAACCATAAGAGTTTTCAATACTTGTTGACGCAGAGGGAGTTGAACATGAGACAACGTAAATGGCTTGAGTTTGCCTTAAGATCATTAGTTTGTCACCGGGTACCATTCTTTACCCAAAAGGAGAAAGTTTCCTTTGGAAGATTCCGTTCAGTTGGCTTGTGGTGTACTTACGGAGGTGGACTTTATGTGTTGATGATTGACTTTTCCCCATCGGTGGACTTAGAGACGAAAGTAGATTCCTGAGTTGTCGTCTAGGCAGAGGTGGAAGAATGAAGAAGCGTCGAGGCTTGAGAGGGAGTGAAGTCGAAGAAGTAAGACTTTTTTCATGTCCTCTTAAAACCATACTTAGTGGGCTTGGGGCTGGCCCATCCGAGGTTTTTCCTGTTGTGGGTTTTCCTCGTACATCTTGGCATTGTGGTTGCGTGTTTAATTTTATCTTGCAAAAATCACCTTGATGCATGCTTAGGTTTAAAAAGATAAAATTTGGTTTAATCATAATTTTTTTTTAATTTGGTGAAAATTTCATATTGGGTAAGTGTAGTGTAATTTAGTTCAAGTAGGCTTTAATTAATTTGTCAAAATCCATGTTTGGTTTGTTTGGCCTAATTTAAAACTTGAAATGAATTAATTAAATTTGAAAGAAAAAATTAAATATTTTGTTTAATTTAATTTTAATTTTGAAGAAAGTAGAATTTTGGTATATTGTGTGAACCATCTCATTTTTGAATTTAAAAATTTTGGTGTAAAGAGCATATCTTATAATTTAAAGGAACTTGGCATACTCAGATTGGAATTTGCAAGGATAAATTTCCATTGGAGTCAATTTGTAAATGTTAGCTTAATTTTGAATAAAACTAATTGAGTTAATGGATATAAGTTTTTTTACGTCCTTTCAAGCCTATGACGTTTGAGTTAAAGACGTAGCATCCAAGCCTAAATTGAATATATCATCATTGCCTATTTGTTGTGCCATGTTTATAATCATTAACCTTTCAATTGGTCTAAAGTCTTGAAAGGTATGGATGCATTTAATATATATAGAGAGACTTGGATATTTTTATGGGTGTCCTTTTATAAAACATTTTAAAATAACTTCATATTTTTCTCAGAATAACCTTTTTAAAACATAACATAAAAGCATTTGGGTTGTTAAAAGCAAATTTTGTTTTTTGAGATGTCGTTCGAATGAATCTGGGATCATGTTCGAGCGAGATGTCCCGATCATTCGAACGAACTATCTAACAAGATTCTTCACGTTTTCTCTGATTTCTTATTAGAAAGGTCGTTATAATAACATCGTTTGAACGAAGGTGTTTGAATGATATTCCTTTATTTTTTCTCTATTTTCTCGTTAGTAAGGTCGTCAGATCAAAGTCATTCGAACGACCTGCATTTTCAGGCAGTTTTTTGTCAGTTTTTTTTAACTTCCCAACTCCCTACTTTCTTTTTTTCCAGACTTTAATAGTGCGGGAAGACAAGTTTTTCATAGATGTTTTCATAATTTCCAAGTGCTTTTGAGAGCAGAATCCTTAACCAAAAAGTCTCTTTGTTTTTGTGAAATCAAATGATTTAATCTTTACATAAAAACATGTTTTCACCCATATAGTTTATTTTTATCCAAGTTATCTTAAAGCATATATATATATATATATATATAAACACATACTTTAAGATCATTAGTTTAGCACCAGGTACCATTCTCTACCTAAAAGGAGAAAATTTCCTACGGAGGATTCCGTTCAGTTGGCTATTGGTGTACATACGGAGGTGGACTTCGTGTGTTGATGGTTGATTTTCTCCATCGGTAGACTATGAAGCGAAGGTGTATTCCTTAGTTGTTGACTAGGAGGAGGTGGATGAACGAAGAAGCATCAAGGCTTGAAAGGGAGTCAAGTCGAGGAAGTAAGTCTTTCTGTCGTGTCCTTGTAAAACTGTACTTAGTGGACTTATGGTTAGGCCGTCTGGGGTTTTTCCCATTGTGGGTTTTCCTCGTACATCTTGGCATTGTGGTTGTGTGTTTAATTTTATCTTGCAAAAATACCAAGAGCATGCTTAGGTTTAAAAAGAATTTTTTTTTTAATCACAACTTTTGTTTAATTTCGTACAAATTTCATATTGGTGAAGTGTAGAGTAATTTAATTCAAGAAGTCTTTAATTAATTTTGCAAAATCCATGTTTGGTTTGTCTGTACTAATTTAGAATATGAATTGAATTAATTTTGTTTGAAAGAAAAAAATAAATATTTTGTTTAATTGAATTTTAATTTTTAAGAAATTAGAATTATGGTATACTGTATGAACCATCTCATTTTTGAATTTAAAAATTATGGTATCAAGAGCGTATCTTATAATTTGAAGGAAATCGACATTATCATATTGGAATTTGTAAGGATGAATTTCCAATTGAGTCAATTTGTAAGTGTTATGTTGCGAAAAAAATCTTTGTAATTCTCTCCCTCTCTCTAGGGTTTCTATCCAGAGCAGCCTCTATCTCCACGTTAAACCCTAATTAGGGTTTGCTCTCCACCATCACGAATCCAAAACCTCCTGATACACCTAACATTTAGGCTAAATCCTTCGTTGATGTCTTCTCAAACAAAAATAATGAATATGCTATACAACTAAAATCTCCTTCCAAGTTTCGTGGAGAGCTAGCAATTATTTTTTCTAAAGCAGATATTGATAAATTAGCGTCTCCATTCAACCTATCCATCATTGGGAAATTTTCACGTGGTCGTCCTACGCTTGAATTCATTAGAAAGAATATAGATACGTTTGGTTTGAAAGAAGCCTTCACTATGGGTCTTCTTGACTTGAAACATATTCTCATTAGATTGTATAATGAGGAGGATTTTTTAAACTTTGGACACGTGATATTTGGTACATTGGAAGAATCCCCATGTGCACATTCAAATGGTCTCCGGAGTTTAGGGTTGATAAAGAGAGTTCCATTGTCCCCGTTTGGATCTCTTTCCCTTCTTTGCCCATCAATTTCTTTGCTAAAGAATCCTTATTCTCTATTGCTCAACTCGTGGGTAAACCTATGAAGTTAGATGCCTCAACATCATCTATCAACCGCCCAAGTATTGCGAGAGTTTGTGTTGAATTGCATGTCCTTAAACCCAGACCAAGACGAAAATGGATAGGATTTGAAGACTCAGGTTTCTGGAAAGAAATAACCTATGAAAATGTTCTTGACTACTGCTACAAATGCTACAAATTGGGCCATGCTGAATACATATCATCTTTAATAATCAAGAAAGGAAGAAAACTACAAATGGAAAATAAAGGTACCAGGTGAAGAAGAAATCAAACATCGTTGATCAATTAGCAGCTAACCCAATGGAAGGAACATATAACACTGAAGAAATTGCTTTAAATACTGCTATAGTAAGACAACCCAACCAAAATATTGAAGATGTCGATATGTAGACAGAGGTTCAAGAAGTCAATGAATTTAATGAGTTACAAAATATTACAATGAAGCCTATAAAGATTCAGGAGTTTATTGATAAAGCGAAGAATGCCATTGTAGAAATTTAAGAACTCAAGATCATGGACATTTTAATCCTGTCTCCCAAAGCCACAGGACCCCCCAAAAGCCATAAAATCCCAGCCCATGATCCTTCTTATCTATCAGAATAAGATTCCTATAAAGAAAGGGGAATCCCCTATATTGAAGAATTTAATTTATTCTCTAAACAATTGGATTCCAAATGGAATACTATGACAAAGAAAAAAGCTGACGAGAAGAGAAAGATGCCACCTCAAGATGATAAATCCTTAAAGCAGACTTTGAAGAAAAATGTTCCAAAAGGTTTCAAGGTCTATGATCCTATGTTCAAAAGTATTACTAGAGCTCACAAATTATCTTCCAACAAAGTCTCATCTCCCCAATCCAAATGATTAATTCAATCATATGGAATGCTCGTGGTGTGAGCAACAAACCTACCAAAAGGAGACTCAAAAGGTTATGCAATTTTTACTCTTTTCCTTTCCTTGCAATATTAGAACCCAAAATGAAGGCTGATAAAATTCAAGATCTGTTTAATTTCCTTAACTTTGAAGGGTGTGGGGAAACTCTAGTAATAAAATATGGTGGTTTTGGAGATTTGACTTAAATGTGGAGTTGTTAAATAATGGTATCCAATAAGTTTTACTAAAGGTTTATCACACTCTTCTTCCTAAATCTTTTTACATTTCTCTTGTTTATGCAAAGTGTTGCAAGATTGAAAGACTATCTTTGTGGGAAGATCTTATGGTCAATATGTCTTTGGTTGATGGTAATCCTATAATGGTTACGGGGGATTTTAACATATTAGCTCACTCTTCTGAGAAAATTGGTGGAAATAATCCTACTCAAGCTAGTATGGATGATTTTAATCAATTCATTATGGATGCTGGCCTTATTGATATTGGTTATGGTTGATCAAAATTTACTTGGTTAAATAAGAGGGTTATCAATCTCATTTGTGGGAGGTTAGATAGAGGTCTTGTTAATGCTTCTTGGTTAGCAAATATGCATAATACTTCTATCAAACATCTCAACAAAAACTTCTCAGATCATTCTCTTATCCTAATTTCTATTAAAACTCAAGCTGACAATACTGTAAAGCCTTTCAAGTTTCAAAACATGTTGACCAAGCATGAAGATTTCCAGAGACTTGTGAAGAAATCTTGGGGAAAGGAATGTAGAGGGTCTTATGTGATGAAATTTTCAATGAAGCTCAAGCGTTTTAAACAGGATCTTAAAGGCTAGAACAAATAAACATTCAAGGACATTTTTCAAGAAGTGGCTGATCTAGAAGATGAATTATTGGCTAAAGAAGATGCTTTCATGAATGAACCTTGTGAGACCACTAGAGTAAAGATGAAAGCTACTCAAGCTTAGCTGAATTTCTGTTTGTCATTAGAAGAACAATATTGGAGACAGAAGGCCAATCACCAATGGATCCAAGATCATGATAATAACTCAAAATTCTTTCATACTGTGGTAAAGAAAAAGAGAAAAAATCTCTGGATTTATAGGTTGAAAAATAAGGAGGGAAACTGGCTAGATTCTCAAGAAGATATCAGGAATGAGCTCATTAATCACTTCAACGATCTTCTCAATATAGACGATTCTTTTATCTCTAATGATAATGAGCTACTTTCAGTAATATCTAAGGAGGTGACTGAAGAAATGAACTTGTTTGTCACGGGGGTTCCAGAGGAAGATTAAATTCTTTCTACTCTTAAATCTATAGATGGGGACAGTGCTGCCGGTGTTGATGGCTTCAATGGAAATTTCTACTTAACATTTTGGGAGATTATTAAAAAAGACTTAGTGAATGCTACCAAAGTTTCTTTTTGGGAGCTAACATTCCAAAATCTTGGAATGTTACCAATATTTGTCTTATTATTAAATTAAATAACCCCTCTAAAAGCTCTTATTTCAGACTAATCAGTTTGTGTAATGTCTTCTACAAGATCATCACTAAAATTTATTCTACTAGACTTGCTCCTCTTCTTAACACAATCATTTCTCCTCAACAAACTGGATTCATTAGAGGTGGAAAACATTCATGACAACATCCTGCTGGCTCAAGAAATGGTAGGCCTTCTGGATAGAAAAAACTATGGTGACAATGTCATTATCAAACTAGATATGTTTAAAGATTATGATAGACTATCTTGGTTTGCTTTAATCAAAACTCTAAGTTCTTTTGGCTTTTCAGAAGGTTTTATAGGCATTGTTTGGAGATGCATCTCTTCTTATTGGTTCTCAATGCTAGTGAATGGACAACCTTCAGGATTTTTTAAGTCATCAAGAGGGTTAAGGAAAGGAGACCCTCTATCTTCTGCCCTCTTTACTACTACTTCAGAAGTTTTGAGTAGAGTCCTACAACATCTAATGATCTCTAAAAAGCTTGCTCCCTATTCTCCTCCCAGACAATGCCTTCAAGTAAGTCATTTAATGTTTGCTGACAATACCATTTTTTTCATTTTAGGTGGAAGACTAAATCTCTCTTCTCTCATGATTTTCTTAAAAAAGTATGAAGGATTTTCAGGCCAACTCATAAAATTGTCCAAAAATAACTTCACCACTAGTGATAAGGTAGCTAGAAGTAAAATTTCAACTATTGAATATTCAACATGCCTGCACTTCACTCATCTTCCTTTTGGATACTTAGGTTGCCCCTTATTTAAAGGAAGGAATAAAGCTTCTTACTATGAAGTTCTGATCCAAACAATCAGAAATAAGATTACTAGCTAGAAATCAAAGTTCATTTCCTATGGAGGCAGAATTCTCCTTATAAACTCAGTTCTCTCTTATATTCCTTTATGTACTTTAGCTGCTCTAAATCCCCCTATGACCATTCTTTATAGAACTAAAAGAATCTTTAGTAACTTTTTCTGGGGCTCAACAAAGGAATTTGGGACTAGATATCATCAGATGAAATATCATGATCTATATATCCCTATTGAGGAAGGGGGCCTTGGCTTCATAAATCTATCAGATATTATAAAAGCCTTCAGTTTAAAGTTAGCTTGGAAATATAAAGTTTATGATTTTCTTTGGGCTAGATTTATGAGGGCTAAACTTCAAAATTCTCCTAGGACCTCAAAATATTAATGTCTCAAAAGAATCTAATCCATGAGTGAAAAGGTGGATTTCAATTCATTTTTGGTGTAGGGTTAGTTCTACTGGAAATTATCTGCATTTGGTTTCTTTTTAACTCAAAGTGATTTTCAGCTTATCAGACAATCATCTATTCAGTCCTCTATAGATGATTTTCCTTGGAAGACAAATAATCCTCTTAAAATGTCCATATGCGTATGGAGATGCCTGAATAAGATCATCCCAACTGAGTTTAATGTTAAGCAAATTGGAATCAAATTATGCTCAATGTGTAGATGCTGCTATAATTCTGAAGAATCATCAAATCATCTTTTTATATCAGGCCCTGTTTCTCATAATGTTTGGTCTCATTTGGGGGGTATGCTTAATATTAGTCTGAATTTCTCTTCCCTAAATAAAATGCTGATGGCGTGGTGGCTCAATTATTCTAGAAATCATATGTTAAAATACGTCTCTGAGGACATTCTTGTTTGCATAATTTGGGAGCTATGGAAAGCTAGAAATATAGCTATTTTTTATGGCAAGCCCATGTTACCAGCTCAAATCATTGGGAAAGTTCATACTATTATTAGAGATATAAGATTCAATAAAATCTTCAAATGTTCTTCCCCTAATTCAATTTCTTCTTCCTTCTATTTACACTCTATTAATCATGTTAAGAACTGCAACTTCATTAGATGGAATAAGCCATGTCATTCTTCCTTTAAACTTAATACTGATGGAGCTTCTAAAGGAAACCCTAGTCCAAGTGGACATAAGAATATCCAAGCATCAAGGCTTGAGAGGGAGTCAAGTCATGGATGTAAGTCTTTCTATAATGTCCTCGTAAAACCATACTTGGTGGACTTGTGGATGAGCCATCTGAGGTTTTTCCCGTTGTGGGTTTTCCTCGTACATCTTGGCATTATGGTTATGCGTTTAATTTTATCTTGCAAAAACCACCTAGATGCATGATTAGGTTTAAAAAGAAATTTTTTTGTTTAATCATAACTTTTGTTTAATTTAGTACAAATTTCATATTGGGTAAGTGTAGGGTAATTTAATTCAATTAGGCTTTAATTAATTTGGCAAAATCCATGTTTGGTTTGTTTGGCCTAACTTAGAGCTTGAATTGAATTAATTTTGTTTGAAAGAAAAATGAAACATTTTGTTTAATTTGATTTTAATATTGAAGAAATTGGTATTTTGGTATATTGTGTGAACCTTCTCATTTTTTAATTTAAAAATTATGGTATGAAGAGGATATCTTATCATTTAAAGGAAATCGGCATGCTCAAATTTGAATTTGTAAGGACAAGTTTCCAATTGAGTCAATTTGTAAGTGAATGCTTAATTCTAAACAAAACTAATTAAGTCATAGGATAGAAGTTTCTTGTGCCCTTTCCAGTTTATGGCGTTTGAGTTGAAGACATAACAACCAAGCTTAAATTGAATATATCATCATTGTCGATTTGTCGTCCCACGTTTATCTTCATCAAACTTTTAATTTATCTAATGTATCTAAAGGTATGAATGCATTTAATATATATAGAGACTTGGATATTTTTATGGGTGTCCTTTTACAAAACATTTCAAAACGACTTTATATTTTTCACAGATTTTTTTTTAAAACTTACAATAGAAGTTTTTGTGTTTTTAAAAGCAAATTTTGTTTTCTGAGATGTCATTCAAACGAAGCTGGGATCTCATTCGAATGAGTTGCCCAAGTCATTTGAACGAACTAACTAACGAGATTCTTCATGTTTTTTATGATTTATCTTTAGAAAGGTCATTAGAATGACATCCTTCGAACGAAGATGTATGAACGAGATTCCTTTGTTTTTTCTCCATGTTATCGTTAATAAGTTCGTTAGATCGAAGTCGTTCGAATGACATCTACAAGTCATTCTAATGATTTGCGTTTTCAGGCAGTTTTTCATCAGGTTTTTTAACTTCCCACTTCCCCACTTTCTTTTTTCCAGACCTTAATCGGGTTAGAACGCAAGTTTTTCATTAGACTTTTTCAGAATTTTCAAGTGATTTTGAGAGAAAAATCCTTAACCAAAAAGTCTCTTTGTTTTTGTGAAACAAAATGATTTAATCTTTACACAAAAATATGTTTACGCCCATATAGTTTATTTTGGTCGAAGTTCCAGTATATATATACATAATAAGTTACATAACTTATGTATGTTATAAGATGGAACTATGATGTCATCCATATGAATTTTTTTATACTACCTGTTTTGCCCTTAAAAATTTTGATTTCTCCTTCTTTTGACACACACTAATTTATTTCCCCCTTGTCTTTAAAATTAAAAAACAATGATACAATTGTATTTTCTTTAGTATTAAAAAGAGGCCCACTTGCTCTCTCAACCCCTATGTCATTTTCTCTCGAAACTCAAACCCATGAGGAGGAGATTTATGTCTTTTTCATCTTTTGTCCTATCTCAATCTTTGAAATCCCATCTAAATCACCTCAACTATAATTTTTTAATTAGATTTTACCTCTAGCCTCCCAAAAAGTATTGACTCCTCCCCCATAATCTATTACATACCCTTTCTCTCTCTGCACACAAAAATAGTTCCGCCTCTTCTCAGAACTCACTAAATGAAGAGAAACACTCTTCAGCCCACTATTATTTCATCATCGTGGGATACGACTGTTGAGATCTAGATCCTCATCAACTGATTTTACTTGGTTGCAGTTTGGCGGGTCAAGAAGGGTGAGTTTTTATCTCGTTGGATTTATTTTTAGTTTCTCAGAAATTCAAAGATGAAATTCGGGTTGCGATTGATTCTTTGGTTGAATGAGAAAGTTGGTTCAATCTATAATGGATCCACTTATCTCTGAACCTCCCCTTAAAAACATTCAAAGGCGCATGCTCTCTCTCTCGCCATATTTTGAAAGGAATAGTCTCATTTGTTGTAGATTCACATTCCTCATTTTTATCCTTTAATGGATCTAGTAATATTTTTGTCTGTACATATTTGTTTATTCGTTGTCATCGTTTCACAGCAATGAACTTCACAGATTTATTACAACTAATATTACATGTTTATACAGTAGTTTAACGATTTTATTTTGGGAGATTTCTGAAAATATATCCTCATTGGTCTACACGGTTATAATCTATATGGCGCTTGATGGAGTTCATCCCCAAAGAGAAGCCATTGCAGGTTTTACTTTTATCTGGGTTTAGGGTAATATTTATGTTTAGTTGTTTATTTTTTTGTTTTCATTTTGGTTTGGGTATGTTTGAGGTGTTTTCATATTCGTTTTCAGATTTTTGGCTCTCATTAGATTTTTTACCATCACGTATGTTTTAAATATGGGTTTCTTCTTTTCCATATCCGTCTCTCTCTCTCTCTCTCTCTCTCTCTCTCTCTCTCTCTCTCTCTCTCTCTCTAAACTTTTTTATTTCTTTATTTTTTTGATTTAGTCTTTGATTTTTAGAAATTTCCCTCCTTCGGAATTAATGAAAATGGTTATTGGGTTTGATTATTTTACACAGATCCCTAAATGTCAAACCCCAATGAGTTTTGAAAAACAAAAAATAAAATCGTTCGAGTTTTAGAAACAGTTCAGATCATTCGGGTTCAGATCGCTTCGGATCGTTTGAGTTTTAGAAAAGGTTAAGATCGTTCTTGAACAGAAGCAGCGTCGTTCAGATCGCTTCGGATCGTTCGGGTTTTAGGAACAGTTCAGGTCGAATATGAGGTAATTTTTTTTAAATATCTCTTAATATTTTTTTTCTTTGAAAGTTATTTTTTTTTGTTTTAGGTTCATCGGTTGGTTGTTGTAAAAGCTATAATTTCCTTGTTATTGTTAAAAACAAACTCGATGCGGAAGCGTTGATAGATGGTTCACAAAATAAACACAACAAATTTTAATTTCTCAAAACAAATTAAAATAAAACACAAGTGAAGTAAAATTAATCAATTAATATGTTCACTTAAACCGGTTAATGAACCCAAGTCCTAGAATTTTCCAAAGTCATATTTTTTCTTTTAAACAAAGTTAGGTCAAACCAATTTTAGCAAATGACTTGAATTAACTACACAATTACCCAATATTTAATTTAGTCCCAAATTAAATGAAGTGTGATGATTTAAACCGAATTTTATCTTGAATTATTCTAAGCATGCGTTCTAAATAAATTATGCAAGATAAAATAAACCAATCACATTACGCCGCGATGTATGAGGAAAAACCCAAGATGGGAAACAACCTCGGACGACCCTAGCCACAAATCCACTAGATACGGAATTACAATTACAAGACATATAGACTTACAACGCACGACTCGATCCCTCTCAAGCCCCGACGCTTCTTCTTGTAGACACCTCTTCCTAGCGGATAACCTTGGAACACCACCGCGGTCTCGGAATCCACCGATAGGACTTTATATGTTCACCGTCACCCGAACATGGAGCCTTTCTCCGTGTGGGTAAAACAACATTAAAAACACTTCTTCTTTCTTCGTGGGAGGTAGAAGAAAAGCCCAAAACTTCTCTTCTTGAATTCGGTAGAGAGAACCGGTGCCAAACTCCAAGCAATTGATATGTATATTAGAACTTGGACTAAACTTATTTGGGTGTAAACACTAGAGTGATGGAAATTTTTCTCTAAAAATCTCACTCAAAACATGAACATTTTCCTTAAAACAATTTGCTCTCGAACTCTCTCTTAAGAGATGAAAATGTATTGGAAAAGTTAGATTGGAAAATGTTCTTCCCGCACATAATAATGACTGAAAAAGTTGGTTAAAAACTTAGTGGGGAAGTGGGTGCAAAACTTCCAAAAACTGTTCCCGCCTGGCATCTCGTTCGAACGACATTTCGTTCGAACGAAATCTCGTTCGAACGAGACTTCTAACAACGTTCCAGATTGAACTCGTTAGAACCTCGTTGGAAATCTCGTTAGAATGAACAATATCGTTCGAACGACATTTCGAATGACGGACCAGTATACTTTGGTGGGAACTCGATGGCAGGTTCGTTCGAACGACATTTTCGTTCGAACGACATTTTCGTTCGAACGACAATCTCGTTCGAACGACTCTATCGAACGAAAAACCAGAAAGTTTGAATATTCTTGTTTAAGCCCAGAAAACTTTATAAACATTTATTTAAAGTTTTAATTAATTCTTTCTTAAAACAAAAACGCAGTTTTTATAAAACCTAACACCCAATAAACTTGTTCCAAGCTCCTATATATAAAATATTGCATTCATACCTTGGGAGCATGGAACTATGATTGATGACGTAGAAACGAGGCACGCAAACCGGCATATTTGATGAAGCTTTATACTCTTTGCCGCTACGTCTTCAACAAACACTTCATAGGCTTGAGAGTATTACAATTATATACTATCCTATGAATAAATGTTTTTGTCCAGAATTGAGCCAAAACTATATATGGACTCAATTGGAAATTTGTGTCCTTACAAATCTCCCCCTTTGGCTATTCCGGGACAAAAACCAAACAAAAGTCCTAAAGGGCCGTCAAGCTCTACTAGACTCAAAACATAACCCACCCAAACTTGACTCAACCCAAGGATTAAACGCTTTGCCATTAAACAATGCCGCTTTAGAAGAAATCCTGCACACTTAAGCAAACTCATAAAATGCATAGGGAATATCAAAATATTAAATGCAATTAATTAATTACTCCCTCTAAATTAATTCTCCCCTTTATCAAACACATGACCTACTTAGAAAGACGTCTCCCCCTAAGATAAATCTCCCCCAAACTAAGATACGATAATAATAGGATTAGATACCATTTCTCCCCCTATCATTTTTCTCCCCCTTTTTGTTCAGGAATAGGCAAAGGATAAATAACTAATAAACAGCATGTTGAAGCTGAATAGTGATAAGACATGAAAGCATATGGGCATTTAAAAGCAAGGCAAAGACAAACAAATATCATATATATATATATATACCAATAGAGTACTTGCATATATATATAGATATAAACACATACATGACACAAAATACAATAAGTTTGCACACTCGTATGGCAAAAATGTGTCATATGGAAACGGAAGTGTAGGGGTGTGAACTAGCAACAATTAAATTTAGACCCAAACACTTAAGAAACGTTCACGGAGTTCTCATTTGATTGCAAACTTCATCACAGTTAAATATAACCTCATGTGACAATATCGATTGAACTCAATGAACAAACATACACAATGCATACAAGCCTAGCATGATGATGATTCTACAAACCAAATAGAGTCATGACATTAAAGACAACTAGTATAAACGGACATTGTGCAAACCGTTGATATACCATCCAATTCTCCCTCAATAAGCATATATATTCTTTTGCTTTTGAATGAATATATCAAACAAACATAGGCCTTGGCAATTGTTTTCTTTTTAATGCCAAATATTCTGTTTTTAGGCCTTTGGATCACGTATTTCTTTTAGATCCAATAAACGGTGGCTTACTATCGCAAAGGATTTAATTCATCCTTTCGGAGCCCTTCCCCGTGCACATTTAGATATATAATTTTTTTTATCTCACAAAGCTCACGTGCAACGGATTTTGACATGCACTAGTCCTCCTAGGTCATAGATATGTAGATGACTAGTTTGGTAGGAGAACACCTCAAAAAGCTCAAATATAACATGTGACATTAAGATTTCAAAAGAGCTCGTGCATGTGTGAATAGAGGCATATAAAAAATAGAATCCATTTAAACAATACAAAATCCAACTACTCCATATAAAACATGGTAAAGAACATTTTAAGGATTGAAAATCTAAACCAAAAGTTCTAGCCACATGGGAGCGTAAAGGATGGGATTCAAACACAGATATATGCCACATAAAGTGTGTCAAACTAAAATACACACAAAATAAAATCTTTTTGAGTTTTTTGACATTTTTAACCAAAAATAAAGATATATACTCAAAAGAATAAACAAAAATCATTTGTATTTTTCATTAAGCTTAAATGAAATAAATAAAACACAAATGATAAACAAAAATCTTTTTATATTTTTCAATTAATTCAAACACAAAATATAATACAAAAAGATAAACAAGTCATAATTTCTAGCATGTGATAAGAAATAAGGCAATGACTAGAGAATGACTAAACAAGCATACATTTAGCATGTGAATATAGCATGAAGTACAAACGCTAAAGTATGCAAACACTAACACATTCATCCTTTAGATTTAGCAAGGGAGGAAGCATGTGAAAGTAAATGAGAATCAAAAACCCTATTTTGCAAGGCAACTAAGTCGGATTTCCTAACCCAAATTAATGAAGAATGATTATCTTGGGGTATCGAAATTTTAAAAACATTTGATGCATTGCGTTGGGATTTTCTAGGAATGCGTTTAAGATCAAAACAAAATTTCCTAAGATGACCTTTTCGACCACAATGGGTACAAGTAAGAACATGTCGAAAAGATTTACTTAAGGAGTGATCATTAAATGTATTCCTAGTAGATTATCCTAAAACATTGGTTTGGGCATTATGAGTAATTTCATTACAAGTATTGAAGCCTAAATCACAAGTGTCATTTTTAATTTGGACCGTTCCTAAGATTTTATCTAATTTTTCCGAACGACACTCCAAATCAAATTTGACATTACTAGAGTCTTTTAATTTATTTTGCAATTCTAAAATGTTAGACTCTAATAAAATATTTCGCTCTTCAAAAGCAAGAAGCTCCTTTTTCAAGGATTCCATTAAACCTTTAAGGCTATCTCTTTCGCCTTCTACATATTCTAGCTTCTCTCGAAGAGTCCTCTCACGTGTCCTAAGGTCTTCTATTAAAGCATTTTCATTAACGACCTTGACACTCTCTCTTAAAGTAGCTTCTAACTTCAAATTAGCTCTTTTCAATTTAATATATTCTTTATAAAGTTTTTGAAAAGCATTTTGAAGTTCACTCACATTAACCTCTTCTTCATTTTCACTCTCTCTTTCTTCTCCACTCTCACTATCATAAAAAATAAGAGAATCATAAACTATGACCTTGGAAGTGTCATGAGTTAAAGTTTCATCAATCGATGAGTTCTCACTATCACTCACATGACTAGCCATAAAAGCCACAAAATTTTTCTTAGTGGGGGAATCGGGCTTCTCTTCCTTATCACTATCACTAAGGGTCGCATTATATGAAATGGGTCGCTTACCCTCTTTCCTTAGTTTAGTGGGGCACTCATAAGCCCTATGGCCATAACCTTCACAACCAAAACACTTATTAGACTCGTCCCTATCTAAATTTTCATTACTAGGTTTAGGGATCTTTTCGGCTTTAGGAATCTTCTCCGCTTTAGAAATCTTCTCGTTCTTGTCATGCTTAGGAAATTCAAATTTCTTAAAATAATTTTTAAATTTATCTTTGTTAATTTTAAGAAATTTTCTAAATTTACGAGCAAATAAAGCCATGTCTTCCGAGTCACTATCACTCTCGCTCTCTACTACTTGTTTGACCTCTTTTCGGGCTCTTAAAGCAACACCCTTTTCGATTTTCTTTTCAGTTTTAGAGGGAAACATAGTTCATAGGTTTGTAAATCACCTACAAGCTCTTCTAATTTCGTAGAGGCTAAAGTTGGTAAAGAATTTAAAACGGTCACTTTTGGAATAAATCTATCGGGTAGGGACCTTAAAATTTTCTTTACAACACGGTCGTCAGGTATTTTCTCTCCCAAGTTAAAAGATGAGTTAACAATATCAGAAAGTCTAGCATAGAATTCATCAAAAGTTTCTTTTTCATTCATTTTGATAGTTTCAAATTGAGTGGTGAGGTTTTGGAGTTTTGAAGCTTTAACGACACTAGTTCCTTCATGAGTTAATTGTAAAATATCCCAAGCTTCTTTAGCGGTTTCACACGTCATAATACGTCGGAATTCATCCGGTGTGACATCGCTAAACAAGGCATTTAAACCACGGGAATTGAAATTAGCAAGTTTAAACTCATTTTCAATCCATCTATCGGCGGGTTTGATAACACGTTCATTTTCAACTAAATTAGTTGGTGGGGACCACCCGTTAACAACAGACATCCAAACTCTCTCGTCGATAGACTTTAGTGCCGATCTCATACGCGCTTTCCAATAAGCGTAGTTTGAACCATCGAAAATAGGAAAGTTTGAAAATGGGGAAAAATCCATTTTAGCCAAAAAATATTTAAGGATCTTTAACGAAATAATTTATCGTTTTTGGCTCTGATACCAATTTGTAAAAGCTATAATTTCCTTGTTATTGTTAAAAACAAACTCGATGCGGAAGCGTTGATAGATGGTTCACAAAATAAACACAACAAATTTTAATTTCTCAAAACAAATTAAAATAAAACACAAGTGAAGTAAAATTAATCAATTAATATATTCACTTAAACCGGTTAATGAACCCAAGTCCTAGAATTTGCCAAAGTCATATTTTTTCTTTTAAACAAAGTTAGGTCAAACATATTTTAGCAAACGACTTGAATTAACTACACAATTACCCAATATTTAATTTAGTCCCAAATTAAATGAAGTGTGATGATTTAAACCGAATTTTATCTTGAATTATTCTAAGCACGCGTTCTAAATAAATTATGCAAGATAAAATAAACCAATCACACTACGCCGCGATGTACGAGGAAAAACCCAAGACGGGAAACAACCTCGGACGGCCCTAGCCACAAATCCACTAGATACGGAATTATAATTACAAGACCGATAGACTTACAACGCACGACTCGATCCCTCTCAATCCCCGACGCTTCTTCTTGTAGACACCTCTTCCTAGCGGATAACCTTGGAACACCACCGCGGTCTCGGAATCCACCGATAGGACTTTATATGGTCACCGTCACCCGAACATGGAGCCTTTCTCCGTGTGGGTAAAACAACATTAAAAACACTTCTTCTTTCTTCGTGGGAGGTAGAAGCAAAACTCGAAACTTCTCTTCTTGAATTCGGTAGAGAGAACCGGTGCCAAACTCCAAGCAATTGATATGTATATTAGAACTTGGACTAAACTTATTTGGGTGTAAACACTAGAGTTATGGAAATTTTTCTCTAAAAATCTCACTCAAAACATGAACATTTTCCTTAAAACAATTTGCTCTCAAACTCTCTTTTAAGAGATGAAAATATATTGGAAAAGTTAGATTGGAAAATGTTCTTCCCGCACATAATAAAGACTGAAAAAGTTGGTTAAAAACTTAGTGGGGAAGTGGGTGCAAAACTGCCAAAAACTGTTCCTGCCTGGCATCTCGTTCGAACGACATTTCATTCGAACGAAATCTCGTTCGAACGAGACTTCTAACGACGTTCCAGATTGAACTCGTTAGAACCTCGTTGGAAATCTCGTTAGAACGAACAATTTCGTTCGAACGACATTTCGAATGATGGACCAGTATACTTTGGTGGGAACTCGATGGCAGGTTCGTTCGAACGACATTTTCGTTCGAATGACAATCTCGTTCGAACGACTGTATCGAACGAAAAACCAGAAAGTTTGAATATTCTTGTTTAAGCCCCGAAAACTTTATAAACATTTATTTAAAGTTTTAATTAATTCTTTCTTAAAACAAAAACATAGTTTTTATAAAACCTAACACCCAATAAACTTGTTCCAAGCTCCTATATATAAAATATTGCATTCATACCTTGGGAGCATGGAACTATGATTGATGACGTAGAAACGAGGCACGCAAACCGGCACATTTGATGAAGCTTTATACTCTTTGCCGCTACGTCTTCAACAAACAGTTCATAGGCTTGAGAGTATTACAATTACATACTATCCTATGAATAAATGTTTTTGTCCGGAATTAAGCCAAAACTATATATGGACTCAATTGGAAATTTGTGTCCTTACAGTTGTGAACGGAGATCCCAAGTTCACAAACTTTGTTAAGGTGGGTGGGTTCAAAACAAACATTGTTTTGCTTTGAGCTTCAACATTCTACAGTTGTGTGTTTATGTAGACCTGAAGAGTTAACATTTTACACCTGTGTGATTTACATAAACTTTGACCATTTAGAATTAAAAGCCTAATGATTTGTTATGAGACTTTATGTGTTTATAATTGTAGTACATTACAACGCGAGATGTAATTCCGACTGTGGTGTCATCCATATATATCCAAAATTCATAATCTCCTACCATATTCATGTTTGGAATAAGAAATATTTTACATTGTAATATGAGATCTTTATTCCTATAAGAGACTGGTAAGATAATGGTATTATAGGCATATGAGAAGTAAGTGTTAAACTCAGGTGTTGGCATTTTTTCTCCGGCCTAGAAAGGAAAACAAGAAGTGTAGGTATTGCGATTTTTCAGTAGTTTAACACTTTTGTGATACAACCTACGAAATATACTCACTTTTTTGTGCAGTTGTGTGATAGTGGAGCATTTTATATGTTTGTGTAATTTTGACGTGAACTAACATTTTGCAATGGAAACTTATTTGTGTCGTATTTTTTTGAGGCTTTGTAAATTTAGGACTTATTGTAATATGTATTCTTGGAATAGGACAATAATTTTTTTTATATATAATTTTAGTCCCTGTTTTTTAATAAACCCGCTGGCGTGGATCCATATCCATAAAACATCAACCAATCACAACATGCAACGTCAGTCGATAATTTCAAAATAAGGCCTGAAAATGAAAACGAAATGTTTGTTGTCCTATATCCATAATCAATATTATTTTAAGTCCTAAAAGTGCATAATCTATATTTTTTTTACTTAATCATACATGACTCAATACTTTTCAATTTTTCCTTCGTGCCCTTAGGCATGGGTAGTGAAAGAGTTGGCTAAAGTTAATTTTTGTATATTTATTATGAATTTAAACTAAGAGATCTATTTTTTGTTGTTTAATTTTCAGATTATGATAAATGTGAGGAGAACATGTGAATTATAAGCTTGAGTTCGGGACCCCATTCAACTTTGAGCTCCACTCACCTAATTACACATGTTCTACAAGTTGTTTGATCGATCGACCATTTATATTTTTGATTAGATTGAAAATTTAATAGTGTTTAAGTATTATTTTTATCATCATTTTGTTGGTAAAGTTAGCGATAAATTATTTTTTGTGTAATCATATTTGAAGTCTATTATAGTCCTAAATTGTTTATTTAGTTCACATAATGTTCGGGATGGAGTGTTTGTATAGTTGAGTAGTTTTGGTTTCTTAAATAGATGGATAGCCCTATAAATAGAAGAAATTTTGCCCAAAATTTTTAAATCGTGTTCACATTTGTGTTTTATAATAAATTCTGTGATTACAAGTCTTAGTTGACGTAGTTTCTTGAAAGTGTTTGTCGTGCCTTTAGGCACGGGCAAACCCTAGTATTATATATATATATTTTTCTTTGAGATCATTGGTTTGGCACCGGGTACCATTCTCTACCCAAAAGGATAAAGTTTCCTACGGAGGATTCCGCTCAGTGAGCTTGTGGTGTACATACGGAGGCGGACTTCGTGTGTTGATGGTTGATTTTCCCCATCAGTGGACTCCGAGGTGAAGATGGGTTCCTAAGTTGTCGACTAGGTGGAGGTGGAGGAGTGAAGAAACGTCAAGGCTTGAGAGAGAGTCAAGTTGAGGAAGTAAGTCTTTCTATCGTGTCCATGTAAAAACATACTTAGTGAACTTGTGGCTGGTCCGTCCGAGATTTTTCTCGCTGTGGGTTTCCTCCTACATATTGACATTGTGGTTGTGTGTTTAATTTTATATTTCAAAAATCATCTAGATGCATGCTTAGGTTTAAAAAGATAAAATTTGATTTAATCATAAGTTTTGTTTAATTTGGTGCTAATTTAATTGGGTAATATTTAGTTTACTTTAATTAAAGCGATTTGTCTAATTCCTTGTTTGTGTAAATTTGAACTTGAATTCAAGTTGTGTTTGATTGTATTTTAGAAGTGAAAAATTAATTTGAAGAAATTTATTTTTTTGAAAGAAATTTAAAATTTGGTATATTGTGTGAACCATCCCATTTGAATATTAAAATTTGACACATAATTACATCTAGTGGTATTAGAGCAGGAATGCTAAATTATTGTGTTGAGATCCTTTTGTTTCTTGGTTTAAAATATGGAAAATATACCTTTTTCAATATTTTTTGTTTCTGATGGTTCTAACTACTCATATTGGAAATCGCGTATGAGGTCGAAACTTAAATCTTTAGATGAGTGGATATGGAAATAAGTAGTTAATGGGTGGTCCCCACCAACATGTCTAGAAGGATATATTCATGTACCAAAACCCATTGAAAGATTAGTGAGACCGAGCTTAAGTTAGCAAACTCTAAATCTCGAGGTTTAAATGCTCTTTTTAGTCAGTCACACCAAAGGAATTTTACCTGATTATGACGTATGAGATGTCTAAGGAGGCATGTGATATACTCAAACTCACCCATTAAGGTACAAGTGTAGTTAAAGATTGTAAAGTCCAAAACCTCACCACTCAATTTGAAGCCATTAAGATGTTAGAAAGTGAGACTTGTGATGAGTTCTATGCAAGATTGTCCGATATTGCGAATTCATGTTTTAATTTAGGAATAAAGATACCTAACAATCGTGTTGTAAAGAAAATTTTGAGGTCTTTACCCGAAATATTTATTCCAAAGGTGACTGTTTTGAGTTCTTTAGGCACTTTAGACTCTATGAAACTTGAGGACCTTCTAGGTGACTCACAAACCTATGAAATTGACATGTTTCCCTCCAAGGATGAGAAGAAGAAAGACAAGCACATAGCTTTAAGAGCCTCGAAGGAGGAAACATCGATTCTGGATGTTGAGTTTGAGATTGACTTGGAAGATATGGCTCTGTTTGCTAAGAAGTTTAGAAAATTGCTTAAGATTAATAAAGAGAAACTTAAAAATGAGTATAAGAAGTTTGATAAGTCCAAGCATAATAAATCCGTGAAATTTCCTAAAAATTGTAATGAAGACCCTAATAGGGATGAGTCAAATAGATGTTATGGTTCTAAAGGTTATGACCATAGGGCATTTGAGTATCCCACTAAACTAAGCAAAGAGGGCAAGTGACTGATTTCATATAATGCTATCCGTAGTGATAATGAACCAGAGGAGGGACTCGATTCCCCCCATTGAGCGAAATTTTACCACGTTCATGGCTCGTCACATGAGCAATGGTAAAAAAATATTTCGTTGATGATAAATTAACACATGACACTTTCAAGGCCATTATTTGTGAATCCAATGAGTTTGATGGTAAAGAGAGTGGATAAGAGAGTGATAATATAGGAGACTTAGAAGAGAGTTAACTTCAAGTAACCTTTCGTGAGTTGTATGAGGAGTCATTGAAATTATAAAGGTAGAAGAAAAAATGAGAGAATGTGCCGAAGGTAATGATGAAAGTATTTTAATTGATGATCTTAAGGCACGTGAGAGAACTCTTCTTAAGAAGATAGAGTATCTTGAAGGTGAAAGAGAGTCTTAGAGGTTTAATGGAGGTTATGAAGAAAGAGCTTCTCGAGTTTAAAGAGAGCAGGAGTTTACTTGAGTCTCGAATAGTGGATCTTGAAGAGAAATTGAGAGATTTAAGTGGAGTCAGATTTGATTTGGAGTGTAGGTCTGAGAAATTAAATAAAATCTTAGGCACCATCCAAATCAAAGATGACATGAATGGTATTGGATTCAATACTCAAAATGCTTTCGCTAATAAAGCCAAAACCATGATTATGATAAAATCATCTAGGAACACTAAAAAACATCAATCCTTAGTTAATATTTCATGTCGACAATTCACTTGCACACATCGTGGTCGGAAGAGGCACCTTAGGAAGTTTTGTTTTGATCTTAGAAATGGTCCTTGAAAGTCAAAGGATTGAGTCGCCAAGGTCACCAATTCCCGAGAGCATCGTGTTTCACTCATGTGGGTTAGGAGATCCAATTTGTAGGATTTACATAGTAGATTTTATGATTCTCATTTACTTACACATGATTCTTCACTCGCTAAATCTAAAGGTTGGTTGTGTTAATTTTGTTTACATACACTCGCTTTTGGGCTTTATGATAGATTTTTGCAAGTTGTATGTTTGTTTGTCATATTATAGTGTATGCTTCATTATATATATTTTGCTAAAATTATGATGTGTGTAGCTTTTGTATTTTATTTTATTTTTTTGGGTCTTATTGAAAAATACAAAAATATTTTATTTTTCTTTTGAGTTGAATTTTTTGTTTGTTTAAATTTTTTGAAAAACTCATAAAGGCTTGTTTGTGTAGTTTAGTTTTACACATTTTATGTGGCATATACTTGTGTTTGAATCCAATATCATTCCCCTTCTTCCATGTGTCTAGAACTCTTGGTTATGAATTTTAATTCTTAAATTGTTCTTTATCATGCTTGCATGGAGAAGCTTGATTTTGAGTTACTTTATGGATTCTATTTTTATATGCCTCCCACACATATGCACGAGCTCTTTAAAAGATAACTACATATGTATATTTGAGCTAAGTGAGATGTTCTCATATAAATTTTGTCATCTACATGTTGATATAACTATGGATGATTTGTGCATGTAAGAACCGTTGCACATGTGAGTTGTGTTAATTGTATAAAAAAATATATATGAGGGAGCACGAAAAGGATTTAAAATAATGCGGCATTGTAAAAAGTAGCCAAGGCCTATATAGTTTAGTTTGGTATGTTCATTCAAGACAAAAGAACATAATTATTATGTATATGGGAGTTTGGATGGAAATATCAACCGGTTTGGGACAATGACATTGTATCCTTATTTTGTCATGACTCTAGTGGTTTATAGAATCATCAAAATTCTAGGCTTGTATACATTATGCTTGTTCGTTCTTCAAGTTAACTTTATCTTATCACATGAGGCTAAATTTATGTTTGATAAACTCTTTCCAATCAAATAGAACTCTTTGAACATTTTTAAGTGATTGGGTCATAATTATTTTATCTCTAGTTCACACCCCTTCACTCCGTTTACCACATGGTTATTTACACACATTTATGCCATATGACTGGGGAAAACTTATTGTATTTTGTGTCTTGTGTGGTATTTATACCTATATATATTTGCTTGTAAAACTTTGGTATCTTTTGAGTATTTATATATATGGTATCATTTTTTTAAAGCTTTGCGTTGTTAACTAGTCCATATATGCTTCGTTTTGATATAAGTATTTATCTTTGGATTAATGGCTCTTTTGTTTCCATATTGCTTTATTGTTCTTGTAACTTTATACACCATTACATGATATATTTATTTCTCCATTATGCTTATCCATTATTTCATTTAGGGGGAGAATTTTTAATTATTGGAGAGAAATGGGTTATTTTATGCATGTTTATCTTTGTCTATTCCTGAACAAAAAGGGAAAAAAATGGTATATAAACCTTTTAATTTGGAAAGATCTATCTTGGGGGAGACGCAACCTTCTTAGGTAAATCATGTTGGATAAAGGGGGAGGATTTGATAATGCACTTTATATTGTTATATTTCCTATGCGTTTGATGGTGTGTTTAAGTGTGCAGGTTTTCATCTTAAGTGGCAACCTTTTAAAGCAAGTAAAGCTTCTCATCTCATGTGTCAATCAAGCATCTGTAATATATTTTATTTTTGGGTGGGACTATGTCTCTTTAGATGAGCTTGACGACCCATAGGATTTTTACTTTTGGTTTTGTCCCGAAAGAGCCGAAGGGGAGATTTATAAGGACAAAATTCCAATTGAGTCAATTTATAAGTGTTGGCTTAATTCTGGACAAAACTAATTAAGTCATAAGATAAAAGTTTGTTGTGTCCTTTGAAGACTATGACATTTGAGTTGAATACGTAATGCCTAAACCTAAATTGATGATATCATCATTGCCGATTTGTTGTGCCATGTTTATCGTCATCAACCTTTCAATTTGTCTAAAGTATCTAAAGGTATGAATGCATTTAATATATATAGAGAGAGACTTGGATATTTTATGGCTGTCCTTTTATAAAATATTTTAAAAAGACTTTATATTTTTATCTGAAAAACCTTTTTAAAACTTAACATAAACGTTTTTGGGTTTTTAAAAGAAAATTTTATTTTTGAGATGTCGTTCGAACGAAGATAGGATCTTGTACAAACGAAGATATGATCTTATTCGAACGAGATGCCCAGGTCATTCGGACGAACTATCTAACAAGATTCTTTATGTTTTCTCTCATTTCTTGTTAGAAAGGTCGTTAAAACGACATCATTTGAACAAAGTTCTTTGAATGATATTCCTTTGTTCTTTCTCTATTTTCTCGTTAGTAAGGTCATTAGATCGAATTCGTTCGAATGACATCTACAAGTCATTCGAACGTTCTGCATTTTTAGTTAGTTTTTCGTCAATTTTTTTGTAACTTCCCACTTCCTCACTTTATTTTTTCCAAACCTTAATAGTGCGAGAACATAAGTTTTTCATAGACTTTTTCATAATTTCTAAGTGCTTTTGAGAGAGAAATCCTTAATCAAAAGGTCTCTTTGTTTTTGTGAAACCAAATGATTTAATATTTACATAAAAACATGCTTACACCTATATAGTTTATTTTGATCCAAGTTCCAATATATATATATATATATATATATATATATATATATATATATATATATATATATATATATATATATATATATATATATATATATATGAAAGCGACGCACGGTTGGATCCCCGGTGATTAATAATTATCACAATTAAAACATATTTAATTTCCTTTTTAAATAAATACTGAAGCGTATAATAAGAGATGGTTCAACAAATAAACAAGGCCGAATTTTAATATCTTAAAAAACAAATTAAAACATAATTCAAGTCCTAGAATTTGCCTAAGTCATAATTAACAATTAAACAAAGTTAGGCGAAACCAATTTTAGCAAGTGACTTGAATAAACCAATTTTACCCAATGTTAAATTAAAGTCCCAATTTAAATTAGTGTGATTGTAAAACCAAATTTTATCTTGAAATTAATCTAGCATGCATTCTAAGTGATATAGAGCAAGATAAAATCAACAGTCACACAACACCGCGATGTAAGAGGAAAAACCCACTAATGGGAAAAAAACCTCGGGACGGCCCTAGCCTCAAATCCACTAAAAACGGTATTACAAAATACAAGACAAAAGACTTACTTCCTAAACTCAAACTCTCTCAAGCCGTGATGCTTCTTCTTGTATCGACCTCCAATTAGCGGATAACCAACGGAGCTCCACCGTGGTCTCGAAATTCATCGATCGGGCAATTAGGCACACCGTCACCCTAACATGGAGCCTTTCTCCAAATGGGTAGAAATGAAACAAACTTCTCTTCAATTCAGTGTAGAGAAAAACCGGTGCCAAAACAATCTCCAAGCAATTGATATTTATATAGAAGCTTGGATAAACAATTGGGTGTAAACTAGAGTGTGTATGAAATTTTTCTTGAAAGAATTACACTCAAAACATGAACATTTTCCTAAAAATATTTTTGCTCTCAAACTCTCTCTAGGAGATAAACTAAGTTGGAAAAGTTGTCTTGGAAAATGTGTTTCCCGCACATAATAAAGTATGAAAAATGTTGGTTGAAAACCAAGTGGAAGAGTGGGGAAAAACTGCAAAAAACTGCCAAATAACTGTTCCCGCTGGAAGTTCGTTCGAACGAACGTGATTCTCGTTCGAACGAGACTTCTAACGAGTGACCAGCCTGGGCTCGTTAGAGGTTCGTTAGATACCTCGTTAGAACGAGCATTCGTTCGAACGACATATCGAACGACATATTGAACGACTGTCCAGTTAGGGTCGTTGGCAAAACTCGTTCGAACAAAATCTGGTTCGAACGAAAAAACTCGTTCGAACGACATTTCAAACGAACAACCAGAAAGATTGAAAAATTCGATTTTGGCCCAGAAACTTTTATATACTTATATTAAAGTTCTAATTGATTCTTTCTGAAAAATAAAATGCAGTTTTTATTAAACCTAACACCCAATACAAATTGTTCCAAGCTCCTATATACATATAATTACATTCATACCTTGGGAGCATGGAACCTTAGTTGATGACATAGAAACGAGGCACACAAACCGGCATTTTGATGAAGCTTTAAATTCTTTGCCGCTACGTCTTCAACATATACTTCATAGGTTTGAGAATATTACAATAAATACTATCCTATGAAAAAAATGTTTTTGTCCAGAATTGAGCCAAAACTATATATGGACTCAATTGGAAATTTGTGTCCTTACAATATATATATATATATATATATATATATATATATATATATATATATATATATATATATATATGCTTTGAGATCATTGGTTTGGCATCGGGTACCATTCTCTACCCAAAAGGAGAAAGTTTTCTACGAAGGATTCCCTTCAGTTGGCTTGCGGTGTTAATACAGAGGTGGACTTCATGTTTTGACGGTTGATTTTCCCCATCCATGGACTCCGAGACGAAGGTGGATTACTGAGTTATTGACTAGGTGAAGGTGGAGGAACAAAGAAGCGACAAAGCTTAAGAGGGAGTCAAGTTGAGGAAGTAAGTCTTTCTATCGTGTCCTTGTAAATCCATAGTGGATTTTTGGCTGGGCCGTCCAAGGTTTTTCCCATTATGGGTTTTCCTCATACATCACGGTCTTGTGGTTGTGTGTTTATTTTATCTTGAAAAAATCATCTAGATACATGCTTAGGTTTAAAATGATAAAATTTGGCTTAATCATAAGCTTTGTTTAATTTGGTGCTAATTTAATTGGGTAATATTTAGTTTAATTTAATTCAAGTGATTATCTAATTCGATGTTTGTGTAAATTTGAATTTGAACTTGAATTGAAGTTGTGTTTTTTGTGTTTTAGAAGTGAAAAATTAATTTGAAGAAATTTAATTTTTTGAATTTTTTTTAAAATTTTGTATATTGTGTGACCCATCCCATTTGAATATAAAAATTTGACACATAATGCCTTTACAATGGATTCTTTTTGTCAGGAGAAGATCAAACAGTTATTGGCAGAGGGAGCATAGTATTACTCGATTGGTTCTGAGGTACGCTTGCATTTCCATAGTAGGTTAGTAGTTCCAAAGGGCGAGGAGTTACGACCAGTAGTTAGTACTGAGGTGCATGGTTCGTGTTATTCGATAGATACTGATGGGGATAAGATGTACTAGGATATGAAGCGCTAGTATTGGTGGTCAGGCATGATGAAGGACGTCCTTATTTTTTGTGTCCAAGTGTGCCACGCGACAAATGATAAAGGTAGACCACTAGAGAACAGTAGGTGTTCTACAGTCTCTTAAGATTTCGATGTGAAAAGAGGAGAACATTTCCATGGATTTCATTACAGGTTTACCTATGTAATAGCGAGGACACGATGTAATCTCAGTAATTGTGGACTGTTTGATAAAGATGGTTTACTTTTTCCCAGTTCAGATGGATTATACACCAAGATCTTCCTTGCAAATATTATTAAGTTCTATGGTGTACCACTTAATGTAAACGTAAGGGTTCATATTAATAGTCTGTATATTAGATTACACACACAAAAAATCGAAATTTACCCAAATTTTATCTTGATTACCAATTAGGTGTTCAATATTATGTTCAAAATAAATTATGCCAAACCACGCAAATAATCAAACCAAACAAACAAGTGAAGAAGATTAAGGAAAAATTCCTTTCTAGAAAAATCTAGTATTCAGCAGGGCAAAGAGTTTGATAGACACTAATCGACTTACAGACTACTTAGATCCACTAAGTATAATGCACAAGTTTTTCAAATCTTCTACAAAATATGATGCAATCCAACACCACTCACAAGAATCAATCTTCTCTAGGTATCCATCGGTCAGCCTCAGGACTACAAAATTCTGTATTCCCCATCCATGGATTCGTAACTCCATAAAAATCAGTCGTAGAACATATCTCTACAAGTGTTTGATGTTGGTATGGAGACTAGGGTTTTCATAAACTCAAAAAATTATATGTGGGATGTATGATTCAGAAAATAAAAGTGTTTTTCTAAAACATAAAGGTGAACACTGATGATATCATAATTAGTACCACTAAGTCAGTGTGATAAGTGAGCTCAAACCAGCACCACATTAGTGTAAGAACAAGTATGTAAATAGAGAAAGAAATGAGTGAAATGAGAACATAAAACCAAATATAAGTGGTTTGGCGTAGCCTACGTCCACTGTGAAGTGTGAATGGTGGTTTTCACTAGAATAAGGGCTCTAATGGCCACTAAATACAACACTCAAGCTTTTTTCTCTCTTATGAGTATTTTAACAGAGTTTTGATAGGGTTGAGAATAATCAATCCTTTACATGACGTAGAAGACAACTATTTATATGGTCGGGGTGGTGTCATATGCACCCCAGTCATGTATGAGGCATGCACAACTCCAACTATCCAATTAGGTGATTCCATCTATCCTTGGTGCATGTAAGCAATGATTATGAGATATTCCCCACATGTGTGGATAATTATGTTACAATAGTGTCTATGTGATTTCAGAAAAAAATCCAATCTTTCAAAAACCAACACCCAGTTTTTATTTCAATCCAAAACAGACAAGAATAATATATCAAATAAGCGAATAAGATGAGAAAAATCGTGTATTGTTCAAGATTTTTAACACATTTAGTTAGATTTTGAAATCAACAATAGTACGAGCTCAAAATACCTCAAAACTAGCTCAGAGCATGGGAAATACCTTAATATGAAAATCTGAGACCACAAATCTGCCAAAAGAACGATTTTGGGACTGAATCCGGTTGAATCCGCCCGATTTTTTGGAGGTCGTCCGAACAAAGGCAGCAAAAGTGGGTGTTTTTGAGTTAGTACAATTGAACTGACCTGATTTAAATGAGGTTTTACAATAACCCTAGTGTCATGCCCTGACTTAATTAAGTTAAACTCATCCTTTTTAATTAGATATAAATTTCCTTAAACAATAAACAATGCTTTAATTTAAATCTCAAAGGAAAAATAGCATGAGATTTTTTTTTCAAAGGTATGTGTAGATGAAAACATAACTATATTTACATGCAAATTATAAGAACTACACAACTTTACATAACCAAGATCTTTAGTTTAATATTTTCACAACAAGATTCTTGATATTCAAACCATACTAGATATTTGTCACTCCCCCGTTTTAAGTTCCTAACTTGGTAGTGAACTCCAACTGATAGGCGTACCTGAAACATAACATTATATGAGTGTAAGCAACACAAGCTTAGTGAATGACCATATTCCACACATATAACCAATGCAAATAACCATTTATATTTTCTAATGTTATAACCCAATAGGAATTGTGTGACTCTCGGAAGCCTGGACCCGCCAGTCCAATTAACTCCCAGTTAATGGGGAACACCAAATCCCCTAATTAGGCCCGAGTACAATAAACCTTTAAAATGGATTAACGGGGCCGCTGCATCCTGTAGGACCCACCAGTCCTTAACATTAGATAAAGGACACACTAGTCCATATCATTATATAACATCTCTTAACATTTTTAATCACATGCATATGTTTCCTAAACACGACATGACTCCCATAAGCATTTTAACACATGTGTTTAACTACACATTTCCATATGAAATTATAAGAATTTATATTTCGTAAGGAAGGTCACTCACCTTGGATTTGGTGCTAAGATTAATACCAACTAATTCCTTGGTATGGTAGTATTAGTTGATTCCCCACCTAACAAGTCAATATCATTAGTATTTGAATACACTGATTAACATCAAACCGAGTAACACATCACATCATTTGGTCAATCAGAAATAACTAAGGAGGAATTAAATATAACACTTCACATTTCTATAACACCCAATTAATTAGGGTTGTAACAAAATTTACCGAATTGAATTACGAATTCGCTAGACAAAGTTATGCCCATTTTATTACAACCTTTCCAAATTGCTTCTCAAGAAAAACAACAACACAACTTCAATTTCCTGGAATTCTCATAATTTTTATACAACATAACTTTCCATGATATTCCATCCAATATTAGTAAACATATTTCATAATACGAAATTAATGTTTCATAATTTTTAGGGATCATTTACTATGTCGAGCAAAACGTCAAACACCTGGTATGCATTCTTGCTCCTTTAGGGAAGATTTTAAACCAAAATTTCAAACTATCACCAAAGGTTCATTCCTTTGTATTTTTATACCATTTTAGTATATGTTATACATGTATGAGTATATTTTACTCTCCAATTGGAATAACTCAATTCCAATGAGTATTCCATGATTTATACCATTTTTAGCACAACTAGGTCGAAAAAGAACATTAAAGCATAACTTAACATTTTTAAGCATACATAACCTCCACCTTGAGTATAAATCATGGAAACATATAATAAACAAGTTTTGGCAAATATATACATCATAAGAATGAATTTTCTAAATCAAAATTCTTTACGAAAAATGATGTAAATCTAGGACTTTAAAGTATGCATTTACGATCCTAGTACCAGTTCTAATTTATGTTCTTAACCCATCCTTATTTTAATACACTTAGGAAATATGGGTATCATTAAAATACTAAAAAAAATCAGAAACAAAAATATACCAAGTGTATAACTCATCCATGTGATCAACTTTAATAAAGAAGTAATTACCTTACGAGAATTCCTCGATTTATGGTTAATTTTCAAAGAAATTCTTACTTAACTTTCTTTTTCTCTCTCCATAAGCGTATTTTTTTCTCAAGATTGTAATAGGAAATGAAAAAGATGATAATGTATGCCTTGTAAGCTTAAAAAAGTGTCTATGTGACCATTTTAAGGTGGTGTTGTGCGATTCGTTGGGCAAGGGGTCCAATAGGACAATTTCCTTAATAACAGATTTGTCATGCCTTGTAAAATCACCATAACTCACTATTTAGGGCCATGATTTACTCCCACTTTGTGTCTATGAGTATATAACTTAAACATCTACAACTTTCATATTTTGTGTTTTCCCAAAATCATAAAACTAGTACACCTAATTTGGGCTCGAACAAAAGAGTAATTATTTACTCAAAATTTCATAACTTTCACATTTGGCGACCAAACATCGCCACTTTCGCACCAACACTGTAGTTTAATTTTTATAAACATAATGATGCATTTAGAAACATATTTTCATGATGAATTTAACCACATAACTAATCACATGCCTTAAACACGTTATCCCCAATCATAAGCTCGATTCGCATCTAATGTAAACAACATACATATTACTTGAGTATGCATTCCCTAAACATGATAATTAAAATGTTTAATAGACATAACCAATTTATAACTTATAACTTATAACTCATAACTTATACCTAATCATGTAATTAACCTTACTGTTGATGTAAAAAACTAGATTGCTCTAATTATTCAATCACAGATAAATAAATAAGACAAAGATTTTTAAAGTGGTTCGGCTAGGAATAAAGCCTACGTCCACTGTTATGTTATTGCTGAGTGTTTGTGGAATTCTTGATTACAAATTCTTTCAAGAAATTCCGGTCCCCTTTGAATGGGGTTGATACAAGGTATTTATAGCCTTGAGGCAGTACATGAAAGGTTCGATACATTAAATGGTATACATGTGAAAGGGTAATAAATTTAATGCAGCGTGCGCGTCAAGAATATAAGCATTCAATGAATATTTGAGCTGTTGATTATCTGGCAATTAATGATACGACCTAGGTGCAGTTCGGACCGCCATAGTTGTTTGTTGATCAGGAGTTCCTCGAAGAACTAGAGTACCTCGGTGCGCTAGAGTTCCTCGGTGTGCTAGAGTTCCTCGGTGTATTCTCGTTGCTCGGAAAGAAGCATGGTTGGTCGGGAAATGAACTTCCTCGCTGCTATTGTGCCACGTAGATTGACAAGTGTCTTCGTATTATTCGTCCACATCAGCATATTAATTTTGGTATCAACAGAAGCCCCCAATGTTTCATATTTCGAACTTTGAGGAGTATGGAACATTCTTTCTCGGTATATGGCAATATTAAATGACTTTTCCTGGGTTTCAGGAACATTGTGTTCAAATTTCCTTCTCATTTCGCAGCTTCTGCCTTTTTTTTGAATTTTTTTATAAGCGCTTCGATCTCCGTGCAGTTTTTGTCCTTTTAGCCGCCGGAAGTTCAGTAGTTTCTTTTTGGTAATCATTTCTTTCGCCGCTTCCCAATGCAAAGTATTTAAACTTCTTAGGTAACCATACCTTCTTCTACGTTTTCCAATTTTCTGCCTTCAAGCTTTCTATCTTCTCCTTCTCTTTTGTGCGTTCATCCTTGTTTTCGTTCGTTGTCAACATTCGTCCTTCCTTCCTGTAAGATCTTTTTCCTTTCTTCTTTTTTATTCAGTATGGTTTATATTGTGGAGTCTGTTGAAAAATTTCGTTCTGATTTTTCCATTCCTTCGTGGGTAACTCTAGAGGTTCTTTCTGAGCCTTTAGATTACTTCCGATTGCCTGAGGGACATTGGTTCCCCAGTCTTTTTATCGCTGAATGTGGTTTTTCCTTTCCACCAAATCCATTGTGTCTTGAGTTTTGTCAGTATTTCGATCTTGTCCCTGCAAAAATAGCCCCCAATTCATGGAGAATAATTAATGGGGTACACAAATTAAATCTAACTCATGGGACTCGTATTGGGATCCCTGAGATTATGTATTGCTATAAATGGGCCACTCTAGATAATATTTATTACTTAAAAACTAGGTTTTTAAATAGAGCCCTTGTAGTTAACCTCCCTGACTCAAATAGAGATTATTTTGAACATGGGTTGGTTATAAAAAATTGGCAATATTTCCCTTTAGCTGGAAATGAAGTATACAACGGTCCCAGATGTCCCCCATATGGCAATGGGATAGGTTTATTTTTCATTTTATTTTACTTATGAAATTATGCTTTCATCATGTTTGACAAAATGTATGACTGATATCTCATTATGTATTTATTTGTAGTTGATAGCAAAAGAAGAACTCCAAAAGAATCAGAGGTTAATATCAAACATCTGAAACTTATCTGGGGTTTGCACAAGAATATTGCAGACGAACACATCAGGTCTGCCTCATATCTGCTACAGTATAAGAGTTACACAACTTCTTATACTGCTCGCCCTGTTGAACCAGCTTCAACTCCAGAAGGTTCATCTTCAGATTCTCATCTTCCTTTAAGTCAAAGGATGGGTAAGAAAAGAGCTCCTCCTGCTCTCTTTGATGATGTTACTTCTGCTGCTGGGGCCAAGAAAAGTAAAACTGATGCCCCAGAGGGGACTAAAAAAGTGGATGCTGGGTCTTCTAAAGCTGCTGAGAAGCCCCCAGTGGTTCCGAGCAAGAAAACTGCTCCTGTAGATGTAATTACAATCTCTCCGTCCAAGACCTCTTTGGTTGAAGGCTCTGATCGCCCGTTGAAGAGATTGAGGAAATCATCCTCAGTTATTCCGGCTGAAACTGCCTCCTCCCTACCTGCTGGTGGTACTGATGTTCCAAACATCACTCTTCCAAGTTCTGCAATGAGCTCGGTCGTACCCGAGGTCCATGGAATTGATGAGAGAATTCCTAGGGATATGCTGACATCCTTAGCTGCTCGTCACCTTGCTTCGGTAAATTTCTTATACTTCTGATTTTTTCTTTCTTTCTCTGAAAGTTTGCATTTTGTATTGACTTTGCTATTTTTCTCATCTTTCAGTTGGTGAACTGTTTTAATAATATTGTGAAGAAGGATGAAGCTATTAAAGCTTCAAGCTCCTCGTCAGGCGTAGAGGATGCTCTGTTGGGTTTGACCCAGTCTTTAAAGGAATCTCGTCAATAGTATGTTGACGAAAAAACTGTTTGGGAGAAGAAATTAGCTGTGGCTGAAGCTGAGAAGGTGAAAATGGATGAAACCTCCAAGAATTTGGAGGAGAAAGTAAAGGGTTTAGAGGTTAAACATCAGGAATATTATGGCCAGTTGAAAAAGGCAGATGAAGAGTTATCTACCCTGCGAGATATCAAGGTCAAAAAAGAGGAATTGGAGGTGAAGCTTTCTTCGGAGAAGTTGAGGAGAAAGGTCGCAATCAAGAAACATTTCAGTGCTGGTTTGGAGAAAGGATGGGAGAGAGGGATAGCTGCAATGACATCCCAAGTCCAATATGGGAAGTCGAAATACTTCCACGATGGCTGGGTAGCTGCTCTGCAAGAGCTAAAGGTCCAAGATGATTCTGAGCTATTCCAACAACATCTCCCTGGTCCTCCTCCACCAATTGTGGAAGAAGATGAGCCTGCCTCAGATGAGTCTTCTATGGCTATGGGTGACCCAGTCTCTGCTTCTCAACCCTCTGTAGTCGATGACGTTTCCTCTATGCCTCCTCCTGCCGAGAAGATTCCTGCTGATCAACTAGTTGACACCACCGAGCAACCGAGCTCCTCGTCCCAGCCTCCCGAGAAAGTCTTGGGGGACAAGGAAAAGGTGTGAAGTTGTTCGGTATCATTTCTTTTTTCAATTTTTGTAATCGAACAATGTAACCTTTTGATGATCTAATAAAATACATCTTTGCTCATCTCTGTTGTTGATGATTTATATTTGTTGATTGTTGTCTTTTTCTCGTCCTTAGTTTGTTGCTAGAATGGAATTGATCTCTTCACATGATACCGAGCTGATGCAGCAATGTCACCAATACTATAAGGCTGGTCATACATTCCTCAGTACATCAGAAATTGCTGATATTCTTGGCCATGGTGCCTCAGAGCAGGCAATTGGAGCTTATCAGTATTTGAAAGCTTTACTCGACCGAGCAGTGGCCAACAATGTCGCTTACTATGACTTGATTGAAGAGCTTCATGGTTCCATAGAGGATCTTCAAAATCAACACAAAGAATCAATGGCTTCGTTGCATAAGGATTATGAAAATAGATACCAGCATCTCTCTTCGGAAACAGGCCATAAGAAGATCATTGCTGGGTACGACATTAGGGAGAGAACCCTAAAAGGTGAAGTTGAAGCTTGTAGGCAGATTGCCGAGATCCTGGAACAAGAAAATAATAATCTGCAGAAAAAGTTGGCTCAATATGAATCTGCTGCCTCATCTTCCACTGCATTAGTACCAGTTACTGATGAAGGTTTCTCGTTCTTAGAAGTCGAAAACGCCAAGTTAAGGCAAGAACTGGATGTCTTAAGAAGATCTGCTGTTTTTGGAACTGCTCGGGGACGAGGAAGAGGTTCTCGGGGGCGAGGAAGAACTGTCGAGGAGCAAAGTTCTCCAGTTGCTTCTCGGAGCCGATCAAGAGTTCTCAGTCGCAATGTTGAAGAGGCTCGTACCCAATCTACTTTGGAAACTCAAGCATTCCAGTTAAACGTCAAAGATCGGGCCCTATCAGAAATGTCCAAGAAGAATCTATCCTTGTAAGATCAACTTACAGCGACGAAATCTGCTCTGCATAATAAGGATCTTTTTGCCAAAAGCCTTCATGAACAATTGGATAGATTAACCTTCCAATTCCATAAACAGCCAAGGGAATTCTGGATGGCAGGATACAATGAAGCCCTTGTTCACCTGGATGCTCGTATTGAACATGCCAACAATGAAGGTTACAAGCAAGGATGGTTGAACGCACTGGGTGTGTTAAAATTGGAGCAAGGGCATTATCTATGGGATTATCATGCTCCATCATTATTAGACCTGCCTGTACCACCTTTCAAGTTGGACATGGCATGGATCCCAGCTCGTTCCATTCCTCGTAGCTTGATTTCAACGTACCTTGGTGATTATAGCCTTCATTCTCAGGTTGAATTGTCTCGTCCTGAGCATCTCTTGGATACACCTTCTGTGATGAATGTCAGAATGCTCAGGGATGTTAATTTCATTAATTCTCCTCTTTGTCTAGAGGATCCTCCTGCTGGCGAGGAGCCTGTTTCAAAAAATAAAGGAAAGAAACCAATAGAATAGGTTTTCAATGTAACAGTTAGTACATTTATGTAACTTGTAATTTATTCTAAATTTTTAATGAAAAGACTTTCATTTTCTGTTTGCCAATTTTGCTATTATCTTATGTTTATCAAACACTTTTATATTTGTGCATATGTATCTATGTATTTGTTAAAAAGATAACAATATCGTGCTGTTCATCAACCAAAACAAAATTTACAAGTATCAAGGTTGATCAATCACTTAATGAATATAAATTGTTCAAACTGTTTCCAGCCAACCAAGGTGGATAAATAATGTTTGTCGACCAACTACAGTTATTGGGTCTTTATCCCCGACCAACTATACTTGGTTCAATTTTGAATATAAAAATGTGTCCGACCAACTAAGGTCAATAATTTGTCCTCGTCGATCAACTACAGTTATTGGGTCTTTATCCCCGACCAACTATACTTGGTGTATTTTGGAATATTTTGTTCTTCAAAGAACTTTTTGTAATAATGTTATCTTTCGACCAACATAAGTTGTAATGTGAGAATATATTTTTATTTTACCAACCGTAGTTGATCATGCTGGTGTACACCTCCTAACCAAAGGAGTGGTAATGGTTCTTTCGAACTTTTTGGCTCCTTAGAGCGCTTTTTGGCTCCTTAGAGCACTTTTGGCTCCTTAGAGCACTTTTTGGCTCCTTAGAGCACTTTTGGCTCCTTTGGCTCCTTAGAGCACTTTTTGGCTCCTTAGAGCACTTTGGCTCCTTAGAGCACTTTTTGGCTCCTTAGAGCACTTTTGGCTCCTTAGAGCACTTTTTGTGCATAGTGTATTACACTAGTATTCCACGAAAAACTTTCAACCAGAAAGAAAATGACGAAACATCCTCGCTTTATTCATAATGAAGGAAATGCTTTTACATTTTACATTACTGATAATACTTGCGTAGATGTTCAGCATTCCACGCATTCTTAAATTCTTCTCCCTCTAGAGTTGCTATTCTGTAAGTTCCTGGACGAACAACCTCTGTAACTCGGTAAGGTCCATGCCAGTTTGCTTCCAACTTATTTTTCTTCTGAATGACTTTCTTTAGCACATAATCCCCTTCTTTTAAATCACATTTCTTCACCCTTTTGTTGTAAAACAGAGCTGTACGTTATTGGTAAGAAGCATTTCTAATGGCTGCCTCTTCTCTAACCTCCTCGAGCATATCCAAATCCAGTCTTCTCATCAAATCGCTGATCGGGGAGTTGAAATTCAGCACTCTATGAGTTGGGAGGCCCAACTCGGCAGGTATCACAGCTTCACTTCCAAATGCCAACATATATGGTGATTCTCCAGTTGTTCCTCGGGGAGTTGTTCGGTAAGCCCATAGTACGGATTGGAGCTCATTAATCCAATTTGCTTTAGCTTCACTTAACCTCTTCTTCAAACCATTTAGTAATGTTCTGTTTGTCACTTCAGTCTGTCCATTGCTCTGGGGATGGCCTGGTGCTGAATGATACTTCAAAATGTTTGACTGATGACAATAAGCAGCAAATTCTTCATTATCGAATTGTGTTCCATGGTCTGTAATGAAAGCATGGGGGAGACCATATCGACAAATGATGTTTTTCCAAATAAACTGATATACTTTCTCGTACGTCATATCAATTAGTGGTTCAGCTTCCACCCACTTAGTAAAATAATCTACTGCCATGACGAGATACTTGAACCTTCCTCGGGTCGTTGGCAGTGGTCCAACCAGATCAACCCCCCACATGGCAAATGGCCAAGGTGAAGTTATGGGTGTCAACAATGCTTGTGGTGTTCTTCGGATGGAGGAAAAACGTTGGCACTTGTCACACTTCTTAGCATAGGCTATACAATCAGCCCTCATCGTCGGCCAGTAATATCCCTGTGTCATTACCCTTTGCAAAAGTGTCCGACCTGCTACATGAGCTCCACAAGATCCTTCATGAATTTCTTCAATCAATTCTTTGACTTCTGATGGATGCACACATCTCTGCAAGCCTTCCATAATTCCTCGTTTATACAAAACACCATTAGTTAACACATACCGAGCAACTTTATACTTCAATTTCTTGGCAGCTAGTTTGTCCCCCGGTAATTCTCCTTCTTCAATGTATGCCCTGATAGGATCCATCCAAGATGGTTCTAAATCAAGGGTTATTATATTTACCATCAGGTCTTCTTCTATGCTCCGACTTTCTAATACTTCTATTGGTATCGTTCTTCGTAACTCGGTGCGCGTTGCTGACGCTAATCGGGCTAATGCGTCTGCTCTAGCATTCTCCATCCTCGGTATCCTCATCAATTGAATAGCATCAAATTCTGTCAATAATTCCATCACCTTCGCATGGTACTTCACCATTAACTCTCCCTTCACTGCATATATCCCCATCGTTTTATTAACAATTAATTGAGAATCACTGAAAACAATTATTTGCCGTGCCTCCATAACTTTTGCCAAATGAAAACCTGCTATCATGGCCTCATACTCAGCTTCATTATTGGAAGCTTTGAATTGGAATCTCAAGGCATACTCCATGTCAATATTATCTGGGGTGTTTAAAACAATCCCTGCTCCACATCCAGCCGTGCATGATGATCCATCTACATATAATCTCCATGTAGGTACGTCGTCTTCAAATTTCTTATCTGTCAGAGTTCCTCGGTAAAATATCTGCTGTTTTCTTCCATCATCCCCTGGTATCTTTCTCTCCTCATCGGTCATCTGTTCGCACCCTTCTACCAACCTTAGTTGGTCTGGGTTTGAATATGATGATTTTTCTACATCCACAAGTCCTTTTACCAACCTTAGTTGGTCTGGATTTGTGTCTGTTGATACTGTATCGTCCACAGGTAGGTCAGCAAGTACCTTTTGCTCCTCGGGGGTATCAGGGTACGTGAACTCTGCTATAAAATCTGCTATAGCTTGCCCCTTTAATGATGATCTGGGTTCGTACACAATATCATATTCACCAAGCTCTATTGCCCAATACATCAATCTTCCTGATTTTTCTGGCTTGTGAAGGGCTTGTCTTAATGGCATGTCGGTATACACTATGATGGTATGGGCTTGGAAGTATGGCCTCATTCTTCTACTTGCTTCAATTAACGCCAGTGCCAATTTTTCTAACTTTGGGTATCTGATTTCTGCACCTCGGAAGGCCTTACTTGTGTAATAAATTGGCTTCTGGACTCCATTCTCCAATCTGATCAACGCTGAGCTAACTGCATTCTCTGATACTGCCAAGTACAAGTACAACTTCTCTCCAGTTATTGGCCTAGACAACAATGGTGGAGCTCCCAAATACTTCTTCAAATCTTGAAAGGCCTTCTCACATTCATCAGTCCACTCAAAACTTTTTCGCAGTGTTTTGAAGAACGGGAGGCATTTATTAGTTGCTCGGGATACAAATCTGTTGAGCGCGGCAACTCGTCCGGTAAGACTCTGTACTTCTTTCCTCGTCGTTGGGGATCGCAGCCCTAAAAGAGCTTTGATCTTTTCTGGATTTGCCTCAATACCTCGTTGATTGACGATGTATCCGAGGAACATTCCTTCTTGTACTCCAAAGGTACACTTCGTCGGGTTGAGCTTCATTTGGTATTTATCCAGTTGATCAAAGGTTTGGCCTAAGTCAACTAGATGATCAGTAGATCTCTTGCTTTTGGTGAGCATGTCGTCGACATAGACTTCCATATTGTAACTGATTTGTTCGGCAAAAACCTTGTTCATCAGCCGCTGATATGTTGCACCTGCATTTTTTAAACCAAAAGGCATAACATTATAACAATAAGTTCCCCTTGGGGTAATAAAAGAAGTACTTTCCCTGTCTTATGTCTTCATTTTGATCTGTTTGTAGCCAGAATAAGCATCCATAAAGCTGAGTAGCTCATGTCCCGAGGTAGCATCCACTAGTTGATCAATTCTGGGCAATGGAAAATGATCTTTTGGGCATGCCTTGTTGAGATCAGTGAAATCAACACACATTCTCCATTTGTTGTTCTTCTTCTTTACCATCACCACATTTGCCAACCAATCTGGATATTTCACATCTTCAATGAATTGGGCTTTCTGGAGTTTCTCGACCTCCTCTTGTATGGCCTGGTTCTTCTCGGGACTAAACACTCTTCTTCTCTGCTTCACAGGTTTGATCTCCTTATTCACATTGAGCTCATGACATAAGAAGTTTGGATCTATACCTGGCATGTCTTCATGACTCCAAGCAAAAGTATTCTTCCTGTTTCTCAAGAAAGTTATCAACTCCTGTTTTATTGAAACATCCAACGACGATCCTATCTGAGTTACTCGTTCAGGATGCTCGTCGTCCAGGATAACAGTTTCTGTAGATTCCACCACCTGCCCTTTTACGAGTTGAGATTCATCCCTAGGGTCAAGAGTTTCAATTTCTGTACCTTCCTCCACTTGGTAAGTAGTAGTCTTTTTCCTTGACTCTTCAAGTTTCTCTTGCTCGGCAGACGAATAATAGCATTCCCGAGCTACTTTTTGATCACCTTTCATAATTCCAACTCCAAAATTCGTTGGGAATTTCAAACATTGATGTACTGTAGATGGAACTGCTTCGAACTTCTTCAATCCAACTCTTCCCATGATGATGTTGTAGGCTGACTGCACATTCTTATCCATCACAAAGAAGCGTATTCTTTCTGTTCGACAAGCAGGCCAAGTTCGGATGAGTATATCCAACTTGATCGTCCCAAGTGGAAAAACTTTCTCGCCAGCAAAACCCAGAAGGGGTCTGTGATAAGGTTCCAATTGAGATAATTTTAAATTCAAGCTATAAAAGCATGAATAGTACATGATGTCTGCCGAACTACCATTGTCTACTAACACCCTTGAAATGACCACATCCTTCATCCTCATTTTGATCACCAAAGGATCATCATGAGGGTAAAGAACACCTGCCAGGTCGTTTTTTGAAAAACCAATTACTAGCTTCTCTTTATTTACCTTCCTCGGACGATCATCCTGGGCCAGATTTATTCGCTGAATATATGAACAAGCTTGAGCCTCTCCGAGATAAGCTTTTCTTTCTGCAGTAAGGTCTCCTCCCCCTGCATCTCCTCCTGTAATAACATTACAATCAAATGACCCAAAACATATGGAGAATACCTCTCGTTCAGGCTGCCTTGGCTTCTTGGGAAGATCAGGGTCATCATCTGGATCATCTTCGTGGTCCCTCCTCTTTTTCTCCTCTGCACGACGAGGAGATCTAGATCTCTCTCTAGTTCTATCATCATTCTTCCTCTCACTCCTGCGATCTACATACTTTGACAATTTTCCTCTTCGAATGAGTGTTTCGATCTCGTTCTGAAGGGCTATGAAATTTTTGGTCATATGGCCATGATCTTTATGAAACTCGCAATATTTAGCCTTATTCCTCAGATCGGGATTCGTCTTCAGTTTCTCTGGCCACTTGATTTCCTCGTTATTCTTGATTTCTTCCAAAACATGATTAATACCCATTTTCAATGGGGTATAATTATCGTACTTCTTTAGGACTTCCAACGTTGTCCTATTATTCCTGTAATGCTTGTCACCACCATTTCCTTTCTGATCTTTCTTCTTAGACTTGTCGACCTCCACTTTTACTTCTTTATCCATATTCTTCTTCGCAGCCATAGCCTCCTCGGCATTCATAATTTTGGCTGCTTTTGCCATCAACTCGGACATAGTTTTAGGTGGATCTTTGGCCAAGGTGTAGTACAGCTTATTAGGCAGCAAACCACTCATCAAAGCAGTGATTGCTGTCTTTTCTTCGTAATCTACGACTTCCAACTTTTCGTTATTAAAACGAGTTATGTAATCTCTAGTACTCTCACCTGATTTTTGTCTAACACTTAACAAATGTGCTACCTGCTTTACTGGCTTCGCCCCAAAACAAAAATTGCCAATGAACCACTCGGCTAGTTGAATAAAAATTGAAATCTTACCCCGAGGAAGATTGTTATACCATATCTGTGCAGATCCGGTAAGAGTTCCCGAGAAAGCTCTGCACCTCATCTCGTCGGGGACGGCATATATGTCGGCGGCAGCTTGATATTGTTCTATATGAAGTACAGGATCTGTTTTTCCATCGTACTTAGGAGTCACTACAAGTGCTTTGAATTTCGATGGTGTAGGAAAATCCACAATGGACTGCACAAAAGGTGTCCCTTGAACAAAAGTTCTCTGTAAGGGGTTCCTTGCCTTAGCCATTTCTCCTAATCTATCCTCCAACCGCTGAATAGAACCTTTCCATGCTTCATTTCCTTCCTCAGGCCGCTTAGTCTGAGCAATTGATCGCTCTGATGTAGCTTCCTGAGATTTATCTTGACGAGTAGCTGGTTGTGATTGTGCTGATCCTTCTCTCAAACGTGATAGTGGTCGAACACTTCTCGATGGAGCTATAGGTGGACTCATGTTTCTCCTTGGTCCTAAACGACTGAAAGGAGACTCCTTGCTTAATCTTTCCAAAGCGCTGGTTCTCTCCGGAGAGAGAGATATAGGTTGATTTGTATCCGTAGTCCATATCGATGAAGTTCGCCCAGGTTGATAAGAAAAATCATTAGACTCCCCATTGCGATATGATGCAGTACGTCTGGATCGCGATTGCCCATGATCACTCCGTTGTCCTGAATAGGTAGGTGCACCGCCTTGAAGAGTTTGAATGAGTTGCCTCATAGATTCTTGCATGGCGGTTTGTCCTTGAGCCAGATTTGTCATAATTCCAGCCAGATCTGGAGTTGCAGATGGATTTGGAGGATTTCCAGCATTTCCAGCATTTCGATTACTGGATTCTGGATTATCTGCCATTGATAACAAATGATTTTTGCGAAAAACGATAGTAACAGTCGTTTCCCACAGACGGCGCCAATCTGTTGATGTAAAAAACTAGATTGCTCTAATTATTCAATCACAGATAAATAAATAAGACAAAGATTTTTAAAGTGGTTCGGCTAGGAATAAAGCCTACGTCCATTGTTATGTTATTGCTGAGTGTTTGTGGAATTCTTGATTACAAGTTCTTTCAAGAAATTCCGGTCCCCTTTGAATGGGGTTGATACAAGGTATTTATAGCCTTGAGGCAGTACATGAAAGGTTCGATACATTAAATGGTATACATGTGAAAGGGTAATAAATTTAATGCAGCGTGCGGGTCAAGAATATAAGCATTCAATGAATATTTGAGCTGTTGATTATCTCGCAATTAATGATACGACCGAGGTGCAGTTCGGACCGCCATAGTTGTTCATTGATCAGGAGTTCCTCGGAGAACTAGAGTACCTCAGTGAGCTAGAGTACCTCGGTGTGCTAGAGTTCCTCGGTGTGCTAGAGTTCCTCGGTGTATTCTCGTTGCTCGGAAAGAAGCATGGTTGGTCGGGAAATGAACTTCCTCGCTGCTATTGTGCCACGTAGATTGACACGTGTCTTCGTATTATTCGTCCACATCAGCATATTAATTTTGGTATCAACACTTACTAATCATGTTTTAGGGCTTACAATTCTACCCCTCTTATAAAAATTTCGTCCTCGAAATTTAACACATAAGAAACTTACCAAACAAATGAGGATATTGATTTTTCATGTTATCCTCCCCTTCACAGGTGGTATACTCCACATTCTGACTTCTCCACATCACCTTAACTAGTGAAATGCTTTTACTATGTAACACTTGCTCCTTTCGATCTACAATAGCAATTGGTTCCTCCATATAGGTTAAGTCATCTTGAAGCTCTATCGGTTGTGAAATAAACACATGTGAAGGATCGGGCACATACTTACGTAACATGGATATATGAAAAACATCGTGTATCCGGGACAATTCTGGTCGTAATGCTAACTTATAAGCTACATCTCCAACCCGCTTCACTATCTCGTAAGGGCCAATATACCTGGGACTTAACTTTCCCTTCTTCCCAAATCTCATAACCCCTTTCCAAGGAAAAATGCGTAGGAATACTCGATCACCTTCCTCAAATTTCAATTCTTTCCTTCGATTATCTGCATAACTTTTTTGTTTACTTTGCACCACTTTCAAGTGATTATGAATAAGATTTATCTTTTCAGTAGTCTGTTGCACAATTTCTAGCCCAAGTAGTTTTCGTTCTCCTACTTCAGTCCAACACACTGGAGTTCTGCATTTTCTCCCATACAAAGCTTCATAAGGAGCCATATCAATACTCGAATGATAACTATTATTATAAGAAAACTCTATTAGTGGCAAGTGTTCATCCCAACTGCCCTTGAACTCCAATACACAAATTCGTAACATGTCTTCGAGTGTCTGGATCGTTCTTTCTGACTGTCCATCAGTCTGAGGATGAAAAGAGGTACTAAATTTCAATTTAGTCCCCAAAGCTTGTTGTAAACTAGGCCAAAAGTGAGAAGTGAACTTAGGATCTCGATCAGAAATAATAGAAACAGGTGCACCATGCAATCTAATAATCTCATCCAAATATATTTTTGCATATATATCTATGGAGTAAGTAGCTTTAATAAGAAGAAAATGTGCAGACTTTGTCAACCTATCAACGACAACCCAAATAGAATCAAACCCTCGGAATGATTTTGGTAAACCTATAACAAAATCTGTAGTAACATGTTCCCATTTCCACTCAGGAATAGGTAATGGCTGTAGTAAACCACTTGGCTTCTGATGCTCTGCCTTCACCTGTTGGAAAACTAGACATCTAGCAACAAAATCTGCAATGTCGTGTTTCATTCCCGGCCACCAATAACATTGTTTCAAATCTCTATACAGTTTCATACTCCCTGGATGCATAGCATATAAAGAACAATGCGCTTCCTCTAAAATTGTTCTTCTTAAATCAGACACATTAGTTACACACAAACGGTTACCGTATATAACAATGTCATCATCCCGAGTAGAAAATTCATTTTCTTTAACCTTTTTCATATTATCTCTAACTTTCTCCAATTTTGTATCTCATGCCTGTGCTTGTTTTATCTAGTCAATCAACGTGGGTCTAACATTTAAATGTGCTACTATTCCGTAAGACTCATTCAAAGTTAATTCCACCCCCATTAAAGCTAACTCTCTCAACATGTCAACTCGAATACAATAAATACAGGATACTATACTGCGAGATTTTTTGCTCAAAACATCAGCAACAACATTAGCTTTACTCGGATGGTGATGTATCGTTCAATCATAATCTTTTATAAGTTACATCCACCTTATTTGCCTCAAGTTCAAGTCTTTTTGAGTAAACAAGTATTTTAAGCTTTGATGGTCAGTAAAAATTTCACAAATAACACCATATAAGTAATGCCTCCAGATCTTTAATGCAAAAACTACTACAGCTAACTCGAGATCATGAGTAAGGTTGTTACGTTCATGTATCTTTAACTGTCGAGAAGCAAAAGTAATTACCTTTCCATGATGCATTAATACACATCCAAGTCCTTGATACGAAGCATCGCTATAAATAACTAAACCTTCTGTACCTGTTGGGATAGTCAATACTGGAGCTGATGTTAACTTACCCTTTAAATTTTCAAAGATTTTATCACAATAACCACTCCACACAAACTTGTTCTCCTTTCTGGTAAGCTTAGTCATTGGCAATGCAATAGAAGAAAACCTCGCTATAAACCTCCTGTAATAGCCCGCCAATCCCAAAAAGCTACGTACCTATGTCACACTAGTTGGCCTTTCCCAGTTCATTACTGCTTCTACCTTCTTGGGATCAACACAAATACCATCATCAGAAATAACATGCCCCCAAAATACTACCCTGTCTAGCCAAAATTCACATTTAGAAAATTTAGCATACAACTGCTTCTCTCGCAAGGTCTGTAAAATAACACGCAGGTGGTGTTCATGCTCATCCCTACTACGAGAATATATCAAAATATCATCAATGAAGACAATAAAAAAATAATTCACGTATGGGTGAAATATACGGTTCATCAAATCCATGAATACAGCTGGTGCATTTGTTAACCCAAATGGCATGACAAGAAATTCATAATGTCCATACCTGGAACGAAAAGAAGTTTTAGAAATATCACAGTCTCTTACTTTCAATTGATGATATCCGGATCTGAGATCGATCTTGGAAAACACTTTGGCTCCTTGTAACTGATCAAACAAGTCATCAATTCGGGGTAGTGGATATTTGTTACGAATAGTCACCTTAATCAATTGACGATAATCGATGCATAGTCTCATGGTTCCATCTTTCTTTTTCACAAACAACACCGGGGCTCCCCACGGTGATACACTAGGCCTTATAAAACCACGATCTAACAAATCTTGCAACTGTATTTTTAGCCCCTTTAATTCTGCAGGTGCCATGCAATATGGTGCAATAGATATCGGTGCGGTGCCTGGTCGTAAATTCTACCTCACGGTCTGGTGCTAACCCTAGGAGTTCTTCTGGGAAGGCATATGTAAACTCATTAACTATTGGTATATCTGATAGTTTTCCATCCTCTTGTCATATGTCCACCGCATGGGCAAGATAACCCTCATATCCTTTCCTTAGCAGTTCATAAATTTTTGTAGCATAAATCAAACAAGTTGGAGTGAAATTTCGTTCCCCAATAAATTTAAATTCAGGTTCACCCGATAACTGAAACACTACCTCCTTTTAAACATACATGATATGAGGCTAACCAATCCATACCCAATATCACATCAAAGTCACTCATATCTAGAGGTAATAATTCAACTATTAATTCTTTTTCACCCACTCGCACCACACACTCCCTATATACCCTCTCAATAAAAACCAACCCCCACTGGAGTAACTATAGATAAACCAAAATCTAATGATGATAATGGTTTATTAAGATGCAACAGATAAAGCAAAGACACAAAAGAATGTGTAGAACTAGGATCTATCAACACATAAGCATCTTTATCACCAATAGGAAGTGTACCTGCCACTACGTTAGGCATAACTTGTGCATTTTGTTGTGTCAATGCAAACACTCTGCCTTGGCCTTGGTTTTGAGACACGCCTCCTCTACCTCCTCTGTGTACTTTCGGTCTAGAAATCCTATCTCCTACTGTCACACTTCCAACTGAAGTTGTAGCTCCCATCGCTGGACAATTCTTTCGTAAGTGACCCGGTTGATGACAGTGGAAACACAAAGGTTTGGTCTCAGCTATTGTACACTCTCAAGACATGTTCCCTTGACCACCACATCTAAAACAAAACACGGCCCTCGGTCCCATTGCAGATACATTTTCTGACCGACTCATCCCAGTCCTTCCACCTCGAGCCTGAAATCTTCCACGTGCACTTCTATTATTTTTAAATTCGTGTCCCTTAGATACTCCTCGTGCTACACCTTGAGATGAGGTTCCCGTCTCCCATCCATATGACTTCATACTCTCATATCTAGCTTTCTTCGAATGTTCGGCCTGCATTTCTTTCATTGACTTTTTAGATACCATAGCTCTGTCCACCAGATCCACATAATCTGTGATCTTCATATTAGCAACCATATTTTTTATATCTACATTCAACCCAGACTGAAACCGATCACATTTACTTTCTTCTGTCCTCACCAAATCAAGTGCTAATCTGGATAAGGATATAAATTTTCATACTCTGCCACCGTTCGGTTCCCTTATTTCAGCATGATAAATTCTTCTTCTTTCTCCTTGTTGTAAAGCCTTGGGAAGTATTTTTCAAAGAACACATTCACAAACCTCTCCTATGTAATTGGTGGAGGATTTGCTGGCACTACTCCCCCAATCGTAGTAAGTAACCTCTCTATAGCATCCCACCATAACTTTGCATCATCCTCCAATCTAAAGGTTTCTAACAAAACATTTTGTTCATCTCGCACTTCCATCACCCTGAATATTGTTTCCATTTTTTGAATCCACCCCTCTGCCACTAACGGATCCGTAGTCCTTGTAAATGCTGGAGGACTTAACTTCATGAACCTCTCATGCAATTTATCCCTATCACCGCCATTTACTCCACCTCTTGCCACCAATTGCGCCACAACACGTAATATTCTTCGCACATCATCAATAGGTTGTTGTTGCACCTCTGGTTCATCCACTTCAATATGTCTATGTCCTTGCTGACTATTAGGTACATATGATGTCTCACCCTCTGCTCTATCATGCGGCTCGTGTGGATCCATCACTTCACTGCAATATAATTAACTTAAACAAAATATAATAACAGCAGTTTGATATTAACATTGTTAGTCAAAATCCATACGCATAGCAAACTGACTTTCTAGTGTCCACTGCCAATCTAGACCCTCACACCCCGTCCAGAACCTAATAACCACGCTCTGATACCAATTTGTCGCGCCCCGACTTAATTAACTTAAACTCATCCTTTTTAATTAGAGATGAATTGCCTTAAATAATAAACAATGCTTTAATTTAAATCTCAAAGGAAAAATAGCATGAGATTTTTTTTCCCAAAGGTATGTGTAGATGAAGACATAACTACATTTACATGCAAATTATAAGTACTACACAACTTTACATAACCAAGATCTTTAGTTTAATATTTACACAACAAGATTCTTGATATTCAAACCATACTAGATATTTGTCACTCCCCCGTTTTAAGTTCCTAACTTGGCAGTGAACTCCAATTGATAGGCGTACCTGAAACATAACATTATAGGAGTGTAAGAAACACAAGCTTAGTGAATAACCATATTCCACACATATAACCAATTCAAATAACCATTTATATTTTCTAATGTTATAACCCAATAGGAATTGTGTGACTCTCGCAAGCCTGGACCCGCGAGTCCAATTAACTCCCAGTTAATGGGGAACACCAAATCCCCTAATTAGGCCCGAGTACAACAAACCTTTAAATTGGATTAACGGGGCCGCTGCATCCCGTAGGACCCACCACTCCTTAACATTAGATAAAGGACTCACTAGTCCATATCATTATATAACATCGCTTAACATTTTTAATCACATGCATATGTTTACTAAACACGACATCACTCCCATAAGCATTTTAACACATGTGTTTAACTACACATTTCCATATGAAATTATAAGCATTTATATTTCATAAGGAAGGTCACTCACCTTGGATTTGGTGCTAAGATTAATACCAAGTACTTCCTTAGTATGGTAGTATTAGTTGATTCCCCACCTAATAAGTCAATGTCATTAGTATTTGAATACACTGATTAGCATCAAACCGAGTAACACATCACATCATTTGGTCAATGAGAAATAACTAAGGAGGAATTAAATATAACACTTCACATTTCTGTAAGGACATTTTTGTCCATTATCAATTTGTATGGCGTACGCCGTTACACCGTTGAAGAAACTCAAGATCGCATCTACAACAACGGATCCGAATATCAAAGCGTCTTTAACATCATAACCTCTGCGAGAATGAACTTGGTAAAGTTTTGTTTTTAACTTCCTTATGCTTCATACTTAGTATTGGGAAATTTTTGTAAAAATTTTTTCATAAAAATAAGAAGTAAGTTTTCTCAAGCAAAAAGAGGCTTTTAAAAGATTTTAATTTTTCTGGAATACCGAACCGGTCCGCCCATATTTTAAACGAATCGATCCGCTTCCGGACCGATCCGCCTCCCTACCGGACCGATTCGCTTTGCTCCACAATACCCCGGAACGAATGCGAACCGAAACAAACCAAGATTGTAATGGGAAATGAAAAAGATGATAAGGTCTTCCTTATAAGCTTAAAAAATTGTCTATGTGACAACTTTAAGGTGGTGTTGTGCGATTCGTTGGGCAAGGGGTCCAATAGGACAATTTCGTTAATGACAGATTTGTCCTGCCTTGTAAAATCACCATAACTCACTATTTCGGGCCCCGATATACTCCCACTTTATGTCAATGAGTATATAACTTAAACATCTACAACTTTCATATTTTGTGTTTTTTCCAAAATCATAAAACTAGTACACCTAATTTGGGTCGAACAGAAGAGTAATTATTTACTCAAAATTTCATAACTTTCACATTTGGCGACCAAACATCGCCACTTTCGCACCAACACTGTAGTTTAGTTTTTATAAACATAATGGTGCATTTAGAAACATATTTTCATGATGCATTTAACCACATAACTAATCACATGCCTTAAACATGTCATTCCCAATCATAAACTCGATTCGCATCTAATGTAAACAACATACATATCACATGAGTATGCATTCCCTAAACATGATAATTAAAATGTTTAATACACATAACGAATTTATAACTTATAACTCATAACTTATACCTAATCATGTAATTAACCTTACTAATCGTGTTTTAGGGCCTTGCACCTAGTGTCATTCGAACTAAATCAATATCGTTCCAATGAAAGTGCATGTCGTTTGAACGACCTACTTCGCGTGAGATCAGATATGGTTCAAACGAGATTAGACATTATTTTTTTTACCAAAAACTTTACTGCAAAAGTACCAATAAAATAGACTCAATTAAACTTTTTGTGAAATTCATGTCAACATGTAGTCAATGTGCTCAAACATGGATATCAAGTGTATGGGCATATACTACAACAAATGAGTCACAATCCTAATACAACAAAGCATTCAAAATGCTCTAATTGATAGCAATATGTCAATCAAACATTGTTATAGCCATGTGTGACAATTAATAGATGAGATTAAAGAACTAAATAATCAATATGCACATAAATCAAGAATTTTGACGATTCTACAAACATTAGCGTCATGATGCAATGTTTTATCACTAGGATTCGTGGTGTAAACCATTTTTACTTTCCATCCGAACACCCTCATAAATAATACACACTTATTTTTATTTTGAGGTGATTTAAGCTAAATGGCCCAATTTTTTTGGCTTATTTATCTCTTTATTGCCCTTTAATTTTTTCAGGGCTCTTTTTATGCAGTGGCTACCACGTCGAGTCTATTTTACACTCTCAGAGCCCTTTCTCGTAAACACTCATCTTTTTTTCCATTCTAATTCCTTACGGTAAACGATTATTACATCCACACCTCCTCCTAAAACTACTTATGCATTGATGACAAAATTGAGATAAGAACTTCTCACCAAACTCAAATACGCATGTGATGTCAAACATTCATAAAAGTTTGTGCATGTGTGTAAGAATTTATATATACAAGGATGAATCGAAATGCACATCAATTTCGTGACAACTCCATTATGACAATGGTTAAGATCATTCAACGCATAAATAATTATGACCAAATGCCCTAGCCATGTGGATAATGAAGTGATGGGGGTCCAAGCACACAAACAAGACATATTAAACATGAAGATTCACGACTCAAAAATGAAAAAATCTTTTTGTGTTTTTGAATTTTTTTGACTCAAAATAAAATCTTTTTGTATTTTTAAAAAATATTAAAAAACCAAAATTCTTTTTGTATTTTTTAAATAGACTCGAAATGACAACAAGAAAAATGTCATAACTCTAGAGAGAGAATATGTTGCAAAAACACTAGAGTATGATAAATCGACGATCACGATCACGCTCAGTCGAAAGATGATACATGTGGAGATCCACGTGAAATGACATGCGTATTACCAAGTCTAATACGTATCGCTTCTAAATTTAATTTTCTAACCTAAGTGGGTGTGAAATGACGAGTGGGATATTTTGAAATGGGAATGGCTGAATTCTTTTACTTTCTAGGAACATGCTTAAGATCGTAGCAAAAACGACTAAGATGACCTCTCCTACCGCAATGAGTGGAGGTGTAGATACGGTGGGGAGCGTTTTCTACGGGATGATTATATCTAACGTTCCTAGGTGGATCTCTCCTAACAACCTTGGGTGGCTCTCTAGCTGGCCTAGTATTGGCTTTGGGAATGGGTGGAACATGTTTATCGAAGCCAATACCACACCTATTATCCTTTATTTGGACGATTTCTAAGTTTTTGTCTAACTTCTCATACCTAGATTCCAAATCAAATTTTACTTTTACTCGAACCTCCCAATCTCTCCTCATGCTCACCTATCCTCGACTCAAGTAAATGCCTAGAAACCTCAAACTCAAGTAATTCCTTTTTCATAACCTCCATCAACCCTCGAAAACTATCTCTCTCATTATTGACATATTCTAGCTTATTTTCAATTTTATTCCCACGCGCCCTAAGTTCCTCAACTAAAGTATTGGAATTATTATTTTCAATTGCACGTTCTTTAAAATTTTCTTCTAACTTCGAATTTGCCTTCTTAGCTTTCTAGGTTTCTTCATATAACTCATTAAATGAAGTTTGCAATTCTCTCTTATCCTCACTCTCATCATCACTCACCCCACCCTCACTTTCTAGGGTATCACAACCTGTGACTGCAAAAGAATCTTGTAAAAGTATGTCGTCATCACTTACATGATTAGCCACAAAGGTGGGAAAATCTCACTTAGTAGCATAATTTTGTTCATGTTTAGGGTCACTCTTGCTAAGGGTAGAAACACGATTTAACAGTTTCTTAAAATCCTCATTAAGTTTAGTGGGGCACTCATCTAGCTTATAGCCAAACCCTTCGCAGCAAAGACACTACTCACAATTATCCTTTTTAACAAAAAATTTAAGAGCAGACTTCATGCACGATTTCAAATTAGAAGTTTCAAACACATGAGTTATAAAATCATCAAAATTACCAAAAGCCATACCTAAAGTCACGGGATCACAAACACAATAAAATAGTGCAACAAGCTCTGATACCAATTTAAAGAGGCCCTTTAACAAGTGGTTTAGGTAAAACCAACTTTTCAATTAAAATTCAGTTGCTTCCAATTTTATCTTCTTTAAACCCAAAACATGCATCTAAATAATTTAATCCATTGAAGAAATAAAGCACGCAGGAAAAATAAACAATTTTAGGAAAAAAATCCCCTAAGTGAGAAAACCTCTTTATTTTACTATAATTTATAAATCGCAACTGACACGGATTACAATGAAATACAGTGACACACGAATACCTGCAGGTGTCAGTCGATGTCGTTCGCAAAGGAACAACCGCAGTTATTCCTGAACAACTCGCAGTTTTGTCTCCAATAAAGATCCACACGCAGTGAACTTCAATGACCGCAGTCAGAAACTTGTGTAGAAAGTCTTCCAATAAATATGTTCAAGATCACAAACCTTTGGAATTATGCAAATTGGATCTTGAATAAACTTTGGATGAAACAAAACAAAATGGAAATTTTAAAACTGTTCATCTCTCTGGAAAAACGTTTATGCAGTGTTGTTTTTATAACTGAGCAAAACAGAGTCCAACAAAAACAAAACCCAAAAATCGAGGTAGTGGCTCTCGTTCAAGAGACATGCGATGTCATTTGAACAACATGCGATGTCGTTAGAATGAGTATCGTGTCGTTTAAACAAAAGTGATTTTTTTTAATTTAAATCCAATCCCCGAATATTTTATAAGCTATTTTAGCTTAAATATAACTAGAATGAATTTTCAAAACTTTAATTTTAATTCCCACAAATTAAAAACATTTAATTCATCCAATATTTAAAAAAAATTCTAAATCACATAGATTCCTTTGATTATGCATACCTGAGTGACCTTAGAACAAACCAATCATGATAATTCAACTTGACTTGATTTCTTCTTCATGCCTTTAAATTGCAAATCCTTCATTCTTGAATCTTTGTAGACTTCAAATTATTCTCGAATTAATTACAAATATAGACTCAATTTATTTTGTCCGGAATTAAGCCAATCACAAAAAAATTGACTTGATTAGAAATTTTTTCTTACAAATCTCTCCCTTTGTCTATTCCGGGACAAAACAAAAATAAAAATGCTAGCTGTACTCAAATCTCCTATCCCAAAAACCCAAATATGAAAATACAGGACATGAATAAACTATAAAGCAAAATCTGAGTCTAAGTCTGTCTCTGAATGTGATGTGGCAATTAATATCTGAATCTCTAAACAAGTACCTACACACATGAGACATAAACAAATATACCCAAGTGAAGTATGGAGGAACATAAAAATATTAATGATTAAATTTAAATAAAACTCTAATATTTAATTAAACTCCCCCTACATCACATATCACTCCCCCTTTTTGCTTGGAATAGACAAATTGTGGGACATACAAATATAGAAAGTAGAAATGGGTATAAATGACAAGCAGGATAAAATGTGACAAAGGATATGAGAAAATGGCAGCAAGTAAATATCGGAATCACGAATACCAGAACTGCATCATAACATATACATCCAAGTCATAGAAATGGAGTGTGTCCACAAGTAAATCATATGAGATAAATATTACAACACATAAAGTGCACCAAAACTCAAATAAAATGTCTCTAGAAAAATAAATACATTAACATGTATTCTCGTCCTCCTCCTCCTCCTCATCATCATTGTTATCAACATATGTAGCGTCAATGTTGCCCAATCCTGATGAACTGTCTCCTATACTCATCTCCCGACATCTCATCTCATCAAAGAAAACAGTCATCTGGGAGTCACTACCTGCACGAGCCTCAGCCTCTCCCTGGAAGCGCTCCATCATTGCGTCGTACATCTGGGACTGTGATGCCACCTGTGCCCATAGGGAATCAAACTCCTTTGTAGTGGGTCGTCTAGATCTAGATGGATGAGACCAATAGGGTATTATGACACCCAGACTAATTAAATACCAGGTAACTACTCCTTTATTCAAATTAATACAAAATGTCAAGTTGGTTCAGTTCATAGCATCACTGTCGAAAACATTTTAAACAATTACTAGCCACCTAATATTTAAAGAGTGAGTTGCCAAATTTTATTAAATTAAATGAACGTGCAACGAATTAAATTATAAGCTAAATGTAACACATCCACATCACAATCACAGTAGAATAATAATGGAATAAATAAAATGAGTATGGAGTAACACTCCCTTGAATAATCCAAATACTGAATAAATCCCAATACAAAAGTTTGAATAGATAAATAAATCCAAAACTGAAATGAAACTGAAAGTCTGAGAATGCTATCTCTAAATGGAATTGGGCGACATTCCCTAACTAATGAATGACCCTGAATAGAATCAAATGCAGAATGTGGAGGTGTCTAATACCGAGATCCTCTAACTTCCACAACAGCTACAACACGTCAATGTAATGGAACTCCTATGTTTGGCGTCCCTGTGGCTAGGCACCTAAAAGGTTTTACAAGAAAATAGATTTGAAAGCAAACGGGTCAGAGCTCGAGGTGAAAATAGTTTTAAAATATAGCAAGTTTTTAATTGCATTAATCAGTAAATATTTTATACATGTTAGTTATGTGCTCTCACATGAATTCCTCACCCCTCAACTAATGTGCACGCCTAACGTATATCCTTAACCCGTCCTAGTTATGCCATTTACTAACTATTCTGTGCCACTTCCTATCTTCACAATATAATATAGGGGTCTATATATATCATTCTAGTATATCCTGCGTGTAACTCACCTTTTTATTAATTAGATTAATTTATAACAATTACTAAAGGAAACGCATCTTAAATCCCATTTAAAATGTCTCAATTATTCGTATTCACACTTTAGCAAAGAGTCCGTTATAATCACAAGTATATTATTCTCAGCATAAATATACATATAGGTCACCCCTAGGCTAAGCTGCGGTGCACACATACTCTGTTATCGAATCCCGATACATCACGTACATAAGGACTACGTGTTCTAAATCTCTCAGGAACTATTTCAATAAAAAAATCACACATATTGGAGGCGAACATATTTCACATACCCATGGGTCATGCACATACCTATGCTCCCATGGTCAGCTGACTTATTAACTCACAAATAAGCCATTCACAACCCTATGTCCTTAAGGTACCAATCCAAATCCCCCCGTGGGCAACAAAGATTAGATGGTCCTATTTCGAAAGCCGACCTCCTGTGCTAGTAGGTATCGTAGGTATGTCATACACATAATAATCTATATACTAAGCATTCACACAACTTAGATAATTGTTATACCATTAAAGGTATATTCTCAGCCCTATACCATCAATCTAATTCGTAGACTATTATTATTCCAGATTATACATAATATATTCTACCGATAAGTCTCACGTCGTACAGTTTCGAGTACTTAAAACCTATTCGAAGAGGTTACTAAGTCTCCTACGTATTGTAGATATTAATTCAGTACTCCGAGGTCCTTATTTATGTCCCGAATCCTAACTTATCACTCCTAAGAATTTAAATCAAGTTCTCGCATTATGAAATAGGAAATTACTCGTCAGATACTCGTAAATTCAACACTACATTCCAACCAAATTTTAATATGTTCTGGGCTTCAAGTATATCCCTACTGGTCTCCCTAAAGTCCTAATGTATTAACATAATCCCCAACTACAACGTTCGATGGCCTAAAACACTTAAATTCAAAAAGGGGAAAAAGGTCACAGTTTCTGGGCAGATCGATCGATCGACTGTAATACCCCATAATTTTAAATGATTTTTAAAATGGGTTATATTTTAAATTAATGGATTAATTAGATTTTTATTAATTAATTCATTCGGGTTTATCGGAACGATGGATATTAAAATGGATGATTCTGAATATTACTTAAAGATATTTAGGTAATATATGAAATGTGATGTCATTGATATGACTGTATGATATAAATTCGGTAATTTATATTTTTAGTCAGACGCGGTATGGGACGTGTCGGGACTAGTTTATTAAATTAAAAAGGAAATTTATTTTCTATCGATCTAATAGTCATTTCGACTGCGTCGTTGCGTCCGGAAGGTTTGAAATAGTCAGAAAAGTCTATTTGGATGTCAGTTTTGAGTCTCGGGTCATTTGGGAATGAATAGACAACCCGAAAGGGCATTTTGGTCATTTTTCTAGGGGGGATGAATAGTGATTCGGATTTGGCACTAGTATATGTATAGGTATATTAAGTGAATGGGAGTTATTCATATCCTCTTCACAAATAAGAGTAGCCATCTTCTTAGAGTGAGAGTAAGAGTGCTTGGGAAGGGAAAAGTCACTTGGGAAGGAGAAGAACTAGAACCAAGGTTCACCACCACCAACCACCACCGGAGTTTGACCGGAGAAGGGACAACCAACTGAGATAAACTACACCAAAGGATCAGACCTACACTTAAGGCAAGTGTTTGATAATGGCAAATTAAGTTTGTATATTGTCCATGTTAGAATAATATGAAAAGAGAAGATTATTATTGTTTGGAAGAAATAATGGAGTAATAAATGGATTTCTGGAAAACTGAAATGATATAGGAATTTAACTCATGTGTTAGGATGATAATAATCCACGAATTAGCCATGAATCTGTTGAAGAAATGATGGAAACCATTGTTATGTTCTTGAAGAGGTCATGTTAATAAATTTCTGGGAATAAGGAGATAAACATGCTTTTTAATCCAATCCTTTGATGATTCTAGGATGTTTAGAGTATTGGAAATCGTTCATATATGTTGATATATCATTAAGTAAAGTTTATAAGTCATTCGGGATGTTTAGATGGAGGTTTAAATGATCAAAATTTGTTAAACCCGTAGTTGCAGAAAATGCAGAAAATCAGGCCTGGACCTGAGGGATCGATCGATCGACCCCTGCCTTCGATCGATCGACCTCCCCAGTTTAGGTAAAGTTGTTTCTTTTTAAATGTTGATTCTTATCCCAAACCTTTTGTGGATCTTTGGTGATTATTATTTGGAGATTATGGGACCTAGAAAATATCAGTAAACCCTTGATAATATTTGAATTAATTTGATTTGGATTCGAGTGATTTAAATGATGAAAATTATATTGAATGGAATTTCGGTTGCTAGATTTATTTGTTAAAATTCCAAATGGGATGATGAGGTTTTAAGATAGGACCAGTAAAGGTGATTTTATATAACACCTGGGTATCCTTAAGTTTATAAGAGGGTTTAATCCTAAGTGAAAGAATATGTGTTTATAAGAGATTTGAAACTATCGGTTTTAACCTTAATTAAAAGGAGAACTAAACTCGTAGTAGTTCAGGAGAAATAATGTTATGGACCAGTAGGATATTAGTAACTTCTTACTGAATATAAGATGAGGAAAATCCTATTTGAATCTTGTGAGATGAGAGCTTAGAACACATTTTGATTGAAAGAGGTTATGAGGTTATCCCGATTGCATAGTTAAAGTTTTCGGACCTCCTCGATCGACAAAGTTAATTAGTAGTGTATTGGAGGGGTTACTTGTTTGGATTTCTCTTTGCGAGACGCTCCACGCATGAACCTTAACGATGTCGGTAGTGGAGAGATGTTATAGGATGCGAGGATAATTAAATTATGAAGTAAAGAGATATAATGCTACGTATGGGAAATATCTTAGGGTAGTGATAAGTACCTTATTGATATTATATTATAGGTATGATAATACCTATTTGATTGATTGATGATTATGTGTATGACATACCTAGATTACTTGCTATCGGTGGGAGGTTTACGCGTGAGGGCAGTCATATCCTGATGAATCCATGGGATCTTTGATTTGTCGCTCGAGAACATAGGTCTATGAAAGACTTATCGGGGAGTTGATAAGTCCGCTGACTGTGGGTACGTAGGTATGTGCGTGACCCATGGATACGAGAACTATGTTCGCCTCCAATGTTGGTGTTGTTGTTTATGGTTCGAGGAATCCTTACCGAACCTGTAGTCCCCTATTCAGCGACATGCGATGATGGGACATGATAGCAGAGTAATGCATTGCACCACAGCTGTGACTCGGGGTGTCGTATTATATATGGATATATATATATATATATATATATAATGAATTAAATGGTTACATAATTATTTGTTATGGTTAAATCTATCTACGGTGATAATTGTAGATAATGGTGAATAGAGAAAGATAATGGAATTAAGTTAATGAACGTTTATTCTTAAATAATTGAAAAGCTTAACTCATATTAATGAGTAATGATTCATGTTAATGAGAAACTAATCATATAAAGGAGTTATGAATGATAATGTGACGTATGGTATGGGACATACGGGGATTATGTTATGGGAATGGAACTTTAATATGAAGATTAGAAAGAGGAACCGTTAACTAGGAGGTTAATAGGAAACATTAAGTGTGCATTATAGTTGAGAGGTGAGAATTTCAAGTGAGAGTGGGATCTAACATGTACATAATAAATGCTTTATTGCACTTGTTAAATGCTTGTTGTTTTTAAAATAATCTACACATTTGGGCTCTGACCCGTTTCCTTGCATATTTTCTCTTCTATTGTATCTCTCTATCAGGTGTCCAACAATAGGGATGCCAACCATAGTTGATTTTGTCGAGCTATGGAGCTATGGAGGTTTTGCTTAGACGCTTGTCATCTTTTTGATTCACAGTATTCTTACATAGGGCATGTCGCCCAAAGGATTTCAGTTATCATTTTCTGTCGGAGTTAAACTATTGTATTTGTGTCTTTTAAATACATTTAACATTGTTGAGATTGTTGTAAGGATTTATATTATTTGGGAATGTTTATTCCAGTTTCATTTAAATTATTTTGAGATATTTATTTAGTGATCTGTGTTGTAGAATAATATGTGTTGTGTTATTCTTAAATTGGAAATGGATTTTGTTAATTTAAAATTTGGAAAGTTTTTAACACCGGCTTAATTGAGTTTTGGGTGAGTTGTAAACGTTTTCGACAGTGATGCTAAGAATGAGCCAACTGTATATTCTGTTTTAATTTGGTATGGGACTGGCCACCCGGTATTTAATTAGGCGGGGTGTTACATCGACCTATGGGTGTCGATCGATTGAGCCAATCGATCGATCGACCTATCAATATCGACCGATCGATCAAGCAGGTGCTGGTTACGGGGTTTCTTCATTTTTAGTCCCAGTTTTGTCCCAAATCTTCATTAAAAGTTGTTAAATCCTAAAGTAAGCATATGGGGTCATTATACAACCTAATTACATGATTCTTAACGTTTCAGAACTCTTAATTCATCATCAATTGGACTTTTCTTGGATCAAATCATCCTATTTTCATGAGGAACCCCATATTTCTATTTTCTTCAAGAATTCTCATATAACTCTTCATAAATCCATTTTTTGAACTAAGCATGATTTTTGATTTCGTTATTAGAATACTTCCAAAATCAAACTTCATACAATTCCTACCCAGAATTAACGTTTCATCTCCAAATTTCATTAGTTTTCAATATTATCATGGATATCATCAAATCCTAAACTATCATGGATAAATTATTCGCAGAAACTTAATGAATCAAATCACTTGCCTAGGAATTAATGTTTTTATCTGTTGATGACGTTAAGGGTTGGTTCTCTTCCTCTCTCTCCGGTCACAAATTCGGTGATATTGGTGGTGTGTGGTGGTTATGGCCTTGCAACCTTCCTTGGAACTTATCCTCTCTTATCACGTTGACCACTACTTGATTTTGACAGATAATAGCCCTAATGTCCCTAATATTGGCTAATAAATAAAGCCTAAATTTCGTGGGTCAAAATCCTTTAAAAATTAAAATGATTAAAATACCATCACGGGTTGTCCGTTTGGCCTAAAAGTGCCCCGAGATCCAAACTAAACCCCCGGCTAGTGTTTTCTAACTATTTAGACCCTTCTGGACACGCTGGCGCACTCAAAATCACCATACGGATGATAAACTTATAATTTACTTTTAAATTCATTTAAAACGATTCCTGACGCGACTAACACGCGCGTTCCAACTAAATTTCCTGAATTATCGTATTTATGACTCGCGACAATTTTAATAAATTCCAAAATCATTTATTACTACATTCACCCAGTAATATTCAACATTATTATCATAATCAAATACCAACTCCAAATAATTATCCCATTTAATTTAATTAATCCCATTAAATAAAATCAATAAAATTAAGGGGTATTACATACTCCTCCCTAATAACTGAATTTTGTCCTGAAATTCGAAAATAAAATATACCTGGCAGAAATAACTCTGGATAATGCTCGCTTATCTCATCCTCACGCTCCCAGGTAGACTCTTAAACATTATGATGCTTCCACTGAACACGTACTAACGGTACTATCTTGGACCTCAATTTCCTCTCGCTATAGTCTAGAATAACAACCGACCCCTCCTTATAGGAACTATCAGGCTGTAGATCGATATCCTCTAAAGCAATGTGAGTATGGGCCAAATCATCTCGGAGATATATCCTCAGTGAGAAAATGTGGAACACGTCATGGACCATGTGCAAGTGTTCCGGTAACCCAAGTCTATACGCAACTAGGCCAATTCGCTCGATAATAGGGAATGGACCCAAGTATGTAGGCGCTAGCTTCCCCTTCTTCCTGAAATGCATAATCCCCTTCATAGGAGATACTCTGAGCATCACCTGGTCCCCCACATTGAACTCTCTAAAGGACCTCTTGGCATCGGCATAACTCTTCTGCCGATCCTGAGCTACCGAATGCCGCTCCGTATCATCTCTATCCTTGTCGAAGTATCCTGAATCATCTCCGGACCAAGGAGTTATTTATCCCCCACCTCTAGCCAACATGTTGTGGAACGACAAGGTCTATTGTACAACGTCTCTAATGGAGACATACCAATAGTGAACTAGTAGGAGTTATTATATGCAAGATCCACCAGTGGTAGATACTGCACCCAACCACCTCCAAAATCTAGGATGCACATATGCAACATTTCTTCCAACATCTGATTCGTCCGCTCGGTCTTACCATCTATGTACGGGTGATATGTTGTACTTAGCCGTAACTTCATACCCATGGCTTCCTGGAAACTCTCCCAAAATCGTAGCACAAATATCTTGTCTCTGTTGGACACGATATTGAGAGGCACCCCTTGGAGTCTCACTATCCCAGCTATGAAGATTTGGTCATACTATCCCATAGTGTAGTCTGTCCGGGATGGCAGAAAGTGAGAAACCTTTGTCAACCGATCCACGATCACCCATATAGAGTCATGACCTCTCGGTGATAAAGATAATCCCGTGATGAAGTCCATGGAAATGCTCTTCCATTTCCACATAGGAATATTTAATGGTTGTAAAAGTCCTGTCGGTGTCTGATGGTCCACCTTTAATAGCTAACAATGGGCACATTTCAAAACAAACTCGACAATATCTCTCTTCATCCCGCTCCACCAGTACTGTCGCCTCATATCCTGGTACATCGTATCCCCACTAAGATGTACCGCGAATCGTGAACCGTGCGACTCTGTCATTACCTCGTGTAGCAAATCCTCCCCCTTAGGAACAACTAACTTTCCATTGAATTGTAAACCCTTGTCTGAACTAACGGTATAAGACTCGGCCCCCTCTACTAACAATTGTACTTGCTGCTCTTAATAGAACGGGTCTTCTGCCTGGGCCTGTATCACCCTCGTAATAATCTGGGACATAACTATCGTCACAGACATGAATGATCGTGCCACTCCATCTTGGTGTCCCAACTCCTTCCACTTTACTTTCCACACCTCGGCCACCTCACCTACTGGCCTACGTCTCAACGCGTCTGCTACCACGTTAGCCTTCCCAGGTTGGTATTGGATATCAATCTGATAATCTTTCACAAACTCAAGCCACCAGCGTTGGCGCATATTCAGCTCCTTCTGCATGAAGGGACTTGTGGTCTCTGAATAAACGAAATTTCTCCCCCAGGAGATAATGTCTCCAAATCTGTAGTACAAATACGACTTCCGCTAACTCCAAGTCATGGGTGGGGTAATTATTCTCATGAGGCTTAAGCTTATGGTAAGCATAAGCTATAGCCTGACTCTCCTGCTGCAGTACACCCCCAAGTCCTAGTAAGGATGAGAATATTGTGTAAAACCCCATACTTTCTTTTAGTGGAAGGTTAGAGCAGATTTAGGGCGCTATGGAGATTTATTTTTAGCTTGTATATTTTGGGAAGAATATTCGAGAATACTACATGAGAAGATTTGTATTTATTTTGATGTATAGATCATTGGAGATTTGTTTCATTTTATTTCGAGATAGATAGTTGTTTTATTTCGAGAGATTTGTTGTATTTAATTTGAAGAGATTGAGATTAGTGAATTCTCTTGTTTATTGTGGGATTTTCTTTAGATGCTCTATACCTTGTTACTTGTGGATTCGGTTAGTTTTATCTCAGTACCGCTCCGTCCCGCTCTCCCTGGGCATGAGTGGGGTGTTACAAATATATATATAGGATCAAATGAACTAGAAACCTCTCTAAAAAAGTATTATCGCTCAGTGGAGGTCTCTCTCTCGCATCAGATGGAAGATGACTCTCAGAATGTGTCAATGTGTTACGATCGATGAGAGAAGGAGTAGAAAGGTAGATATCACCCTATAAAATAGGAACTCCAGTAGTGGTGCAGATATGAGAAACCAGGAGTCCATATGGAAGAGTGGGGTGAACAGGAGTGTTACTAATAATGGTAACTAAGGACATCACCTGAAATAGAAGAGATGGTAAATCAGTGTCCCACCCCTGACAAACTGCATACATGAAATAAATAATGTCGAAGCCAATCTGAGTGTGATTGGGTCGAGGATAAATAGATGAATACACAAATATTAAGAATGCTATTGGAAGTGTGCAATTGACGATGATACATGGTAGTACCTATATGAGGTATCTCCCCAAAACAATTATGGAGAATAGCCTCAGTAGAAGGAAAGTCCTCGGAATAGCGGGGAAAAATAGCATCTGGGATGCGAGGTAGCTAAAGAGTCTCAAAGATGTGGTCCGCGGTGACAAACAGCTGGACACCACAAACGGACGACTGAATGCCATTCGGAGTATGGATAAACCTATAATAAAACTCTCTAACGATATCAGGATATACCATACCATGTGCATCAAACAGTGTGTCCCAACCTCAACCCGACATCCATAAAGGTATAGATAACTCCTCAAAAGATACACAGAAGACACGCTCCCTAACTACGGAGCGAATGTGGAGCCCTAAATAACAATAGTGCTCATACTAAAAAACATTGTGCCAACGCCCTGGTGATAAAGGGGGTCTATGAATCTTAGCTCGTTGAGCTTGTAATGAGGTGGATGGATCATCAAACCTACCAGATCAGGCAGCCATACGTCTAGGTGGCATGACGAATAAACATGGAAAAATCGCGTACAAAAGGACACGGGGATAATAGTCATAGTACTAACGCCTAAGAACCTATCTCCATACACATCCAACCGAACCACCAGATAAACCAAACACAAACAACCGACAAATAAAAATAATCTCAATCAACATCAAAACAAACAAACTATCACAGTGGCCCAAAGAATAAATAAACACCATTTGAGAGGTACTGTTGGTATTCTAAAAACGTGATTTTTGAATAAAACATGAACACCCTATTTTCAAATCCAGTATGAAAAAAAATTATTGCACAAAGCAGTGATGGTGTCTATGCAATTTAATAAAAAATCCAATCTTTCAAAAACCAACACTCAGTTTTGATTTCAAACCAAAATAGACAAGAACAATACATCAAATCAGCGAATAAGATGAGAAAAAAATGTGTATTGTTTAAGATTTTTAACACATTTTAATTTGATTTTGAAAACAACAATAGTACCACCTCAAAATACCTCAAAACCAGCAGAGGATGTGAAATACCTTAATATGAAAATCTGAGAGCACAAATTTTCTAAAGGAACGATTTTGGGACTGAATCCGGTTGAATCCACTTGATTTAGTTAAAAAATGAGGTCGAAACAAGAATGGTGAAGGTCGGTCGAACACATGCAACAAAAGTGGGTGTTTTTGAGTTAGAACAAACAAACTGATCTGACATAAATGAGGTTTTATAATAATCCTAGTGTCTTTCGAACTAAATCAATGTCGTTCCAACAAAAGCACATGTTGTTTGAATGACCTACTTCGCGCGAGATCAGGTATGGTTCGAACGAGATCAGACATAATTTTTTTTACCAAAACCTTTACTGTAAAAGCACCAATAAAACAGACTCAATTATTTTTTTTGTGAAATTCATGTCAACATGTAGTCAATGTACTCACACATGGATATTAAGTGTATGGGCATGTACTACGACACATGAGTCAAACTCCTAATACATCAAGACGTTCAAGATTCTCTAATTGAGAGCAATATGTTAACTAAACATTGTTATAGTCACGTGTGACAATTAATAGATGAGCGTAATGAACTAAACAACAAATATACACACAAATCCAGTATTTTGACGATTCCACAAAGAATAGCGTTATGATGCAATGTTTCATCACTAGGATTCGTGGTGCAAACCCGTTTTTACTTTCAATCTGAACACTCTCATAAATAATACACACTTATTTTTCTTTTGAGGTGAAATAAACTAAATGGCCCAATTTTTTGGAATAATTATCTATTTATTTCCCTTTAATTTTTTGGGGGGCTCTTTTTATACGGTGGCTACCACGACGAGTCAATTTTACACTCTCATAGCCCTTTTCCGTAAACACTCATCATTTTTTTCATTTTAATTCCATACGATAAACAATTCTTACATGCACACCTCCTTCTAAGCCTACTTATGCATTGATGACAAAATTGAGATAAGAACATATCACCAAACTCAAATATGCATGTGATGTTAAACATTCATAAAATCTTGGGCATGTGTGCAAGAATGGTATATATATAAGGATGAATCCAAATGCACATCAATTTCGAGACAACTCCATATGACAATGGTTAAGATCATTCAACACATAAACAATTATGACCAAAATCCCTAGCCACGTGGATAATGAAGTGATGGGGGTCCAAGCACACCAATAAGACATTAAACATGAAGATTCATGACTTAAAACCCAAAAATCCTTTTGTGTTTTTCAACAAATTTTGACTTAAAATAAAATCTTTTTGTATTTTTCAAAAATATTCAAAAATCAAATATATTTTTGTATTTTTTAAATTGACTCCAAATGACAACTGGATAGACGTCATAACTCTAGAGAGAGAATATATCACAAAAATATAGAGTATGATAAACTGATGAACAAGCTCAGTCAAAAGATGAGACATGTGGCGATCCACGTGAAATGACACCGTACTACCAAGTCTAATCCCTAATTCCTCTAAATCAGATATTCTAACCCAATTGGGTGTGAAACGATGTGTGGGGGATTTAGAAATAGGAACGACCAGATTCTTTAACTTTCTAGGAACGTGCTTAAGATCGTAGAAATAATGCCTAAAATGACCTATCCTACCGAAATGAGTGAAGGTTTAGATACAGTGGGGAGTGTTTACTACAAGATGATTATATCTAACGTTCCTAGGCGACTCTCCCCTAAAAAACCCGGGTGGATATCTAGCTAGCCTGGTATTGGCTTTAGGAACTGGTGGAACATGTTTATCGAAGCCAATACCACACCTATTATCCTTTATTTGGATGGTTCCAAAATTTTTGGCTAACTTCCCGGACCTAGATTCAAAATCAAATTTAACCTTACTCAAATCCCTCAATCTCTCCTCAAGCTCACCTATCCTCGACTTAAGTAAACGTCTAGAATCCTCAAACTCAAGTAATTCATTTTTCATAGCCTCCATCAAACCTCGAAGACTATCTCTCTCATTCTCGACATATTCTAGCCTATCCCCAATTTTATTCTCATGCGCCCTAAGTTCCTCAATTAAAGTATTGGAATTATTATTTTCAATGGCATGTTCTTTCAATTTTTCTTCTAACTTCAAATTTTCCTTCTTAGCTTTTAAGGTTTCTTCATATAACTCATTAAATGAAGTTTGCAAGTCTCTCTTATCCTCACTCTCATCATCACTCACCTCACCCTCACTTTCTAGGGTATCACAACCTGTGACTGCGAAAGAATCTTGCAAAAGTGTGTCGTCATCACTTACATGATTAGCCACAAAGGTGGGAAGTTCTCACTTAGTAGCATAATTTTGTTCATGTTTAGGGTCACTCTTGCTAAGGGTAGACACACTATTTAACAGTTTCTTAAAATCCTCATTAAGTTTAGTGGGGCACTCATCTAGCTTATGGCCAAACCCTTCGCAGCAAAGACACTACTCACAATTATCCTTTTTAACAAAAAATTTAAGAGCAGACTTCATGCGCGATTTCAAATTAGAAGTTTCAAACACATGAGTTATAAAATCATCAAAATTACCAAAAGCCATACCTAAAGTCACGGGATCACAAACACAATAAAATAGTGCAACAAGCTCTGATACCAATTTAAAGAGGCCCTTTAACAAGTGGTTTAGGTAAAACCAACTTTTCAATTAAAATTCAGTTGCTTCTAATTTTATCTTCTTTAAACCCAAAACATGCATCTAAATAATTTAATCCATTGAAGAAATAAAGCACGCATGAAAAATAAACAATTTCAGGAAAAAAATCCCCTAAGTGAGAAAACCTCTTTATTTCACTATAATTTGTAAATCGCAACTTACACGGATATCAATGAAATACAGTGACACACGAATACCCGCAGGTGTCGATCGGCGTCATCGAAAAAGGAACAACTGCAAATACTCTATAAGAACTCGTATTTTTGTCTTCAGCAAATATCCACACGCAGTGAACCTCAATGACCACAGTCAGAAACTTGTGTAGAACGTCTTCCAACAAATATGTTCAAGATCACAAATTGGATATGGAATAAAGTTTGGATGAAACTGAACAAAATAGGAATTTTTAAACTGTTCATCTCTCTGAAAAACTTTTATGCATTGTTGTTTTTATAATTGAGCAAAATAGAGTTCAATAAAAATAAAACACAAAAATCGAGGCGATTACTCTCGTTCGAGCGACATGCGATGTCATTTGAACAACATGCAGTGTCATTAGAGCCAGTTATGATATCGTTTGAACGATAATGATTTTTTATTCAAATCCAATCCCCTAATATTTGATAAACTATTTTAGCTCATATATAATTAAAATGCCTTTTCAAAACTTTAATTTTAATTCCCATAAATTAAAAACATTTAATTCCTCCAATATTTAAACAAAATTCTAAATCACATAAATTCCCTTGATTATTCATGTCTGAGTGACCTTAGAACAAACCAATCATGATAATGAAACTTGACTTGAATTCTTTTTCATGGCTTTAAATTGCAAATCCTTCATTATTGAATATTAGTAGACTTTAAATTATTCTCGAATTAATTACATGTCTAGACTCAATTTTTTTTTTTCGAAATTAAGCCAATTACAAACAAATTGACTCAATTAGAAATTTTTTCTTACACCCTTCACCATTTTCGTGTGCCTTATTCTCTCTCTAGACTTCTAATTCCAGAGTTCTCTTTGTTTCCTTCACTTCGAGGGCATTTTTTTGCCATTTTTGCAAGTTTCTAGTGGTTGTCAGCCTCACCATCCTCTCCAGGTACCCTTCTTCCCCATTTCTTGTTATCATTTTTTCGAAGAGTTTCATATTATTTTCGGTGACTGTTAAGAAATTTTCAGGGCCTGAAAATTTTTTTAGGGCTTAAGAGAGAGGATTTTAGGGTTTGGTAATAGATTTAGGGCTTCTTCTCTCTATTTTACATTCTCTAAGTTATTTCGGTGGTTCACCGGTCAAATTCTTCAGTGAATCACTCATTATGTTCTTGAGTGTTCTTAATCCAAACTATTCATATTCCTTGTTTTAGATCTTTTGGTCAAATATAGTCAAATAGTTAGTTATTTTCCTTTTTTCAAGGCTTTTCACCAAGTTAAGGGTCGGGCCTTGGATGTTAAGGAAACTATACGAGTTAGTTGCGGATTTCCCAACTCTCAAAGAGAGGTGTTTTAGGGAGATCAGAAAGCAAGAGGCCGAGGAGGCCGCCTAAAGTCAGGCCAAAGCCTTTCCTCTTCGTCCCATATATCCTATCGCTCTTGCAACCATTCGCTCTCTAGGCGTAGAAATCAGTGACTCCATATCTGAGTTAGTTACTCAGAGTGTCGATTCTTTCCAAGTGGCAATGGAAGTCCCACATGATAGGTCTGATTAGGCTCAGGGTTCTTCAATAGCCTCATCTTCACTTCAAGACGAGTCATCCAATAGGGTCGAGTTATTGGACCTGGTTGAGTCATCATCAAATCGATCTAAGTCCTATTAGGTGTCAAATTTTTGTATACAAATCCTCTCACCCCATGATGGGCTGAGAGTGGATGTTTCTATGACACCCCGATTGGATGCCATTCCTCTTACTGCTATCCTGGGGTAACACTTTGTTAGGGCTTCTCATCCCGAGGTTTCTCATCCCCTTGGTGTTGGCCCAAATGAAAATCAAGATGATGATGATGAAGAGTGACCGCTTGATACTTTATGTCTTGAGTCTTACGTCAACAGAGTCATTAAGGTCGACCTCCCATATTAGAGACATTTGTACGGTATCGAACCCTCCATTAGTATGAGAGATCCCTCGAATGACAAAAGAGCATTTCAAGGCCAAGTGGGTGAAATTTGTGTGTATGAGAAAATTTTTAAGGTCGGCTTTAGGTTTCCTGTACACCTAGCCATGTGATCCATTTTAAGCAGTCTCAGTCTCATCCCTGCCTAGTTATCATCGAATGCACGAAGAGTAATTCTTGGGTTTGTGATCCTGTGGAAGGTGGTTCATCATATCGACCTTCTAGTTAGCATTTTCATAGGATGTTATACGGTATCTTCTCTCAAGACCCAACCTTGCTACTATCATCTCGTAGTTAGGAAATCTAAGAAGAAAGATATGTTGGTCACTCAAACATCTAATCTCAATTGGAAGCCTCTATAATACCCCATATTTTTAGGGATTTTATTTTAATTATGGAATTAGGATTAATTAATTTAAATGGAGAAAATTTATTTATAATTAATTCGGATTTAAATGTAACAATTACTATCATGACGAGAGTTAGTATGTATTGGTGATAATTATGTTGAATATTACTTAGCGAGTAAAGTAATAAATCATTATGAAAATATTATTATAACCTGGAGTGAAAAATACGGCAGTTGCAATACACTTAGTTAGGACATGTGTGTGAGTCGTGTCGGTATTATTTTATTGGGTTAAAAGATAATTTATTTTGAGTAACTCATATTATCATTTTGATTGTGCCGATGAGTCCGGAAATGAGATTGTCAGAAAACTCTAGTCGAGTGTTTTATTTGAATTTCGGGGCAGCTTAGGACAAACCGACACCCCCGAGGGGTATTTTGGTCTTTTGGGATTTTGGGAAATTAAAATGGATGAAAATAGATAATTAAAAGGGAAGTGTACCTGGGTAATAGGCTATCTATCAGTTTCCAAACCTAAGTGAGAGAGAGAGAGAACCAAAGAGGGAGAAGAAGAACTCCATAGGTGCCCAAGAATAAAGACTCAAGCTCTCACACAAAAAATCACAACATCGCATAGATCGTGAAGAGAGGATCACCCTTATACCAGTTTCATTCAGAGAATCAGAAGTTCACAAAAAGACAAGTGTTTATCTTGCTTGATTTTAGAGCATATATGATTCATGTTAATTTAGTTGATGGTTTAATCATAATAACATGTAATTGGGACTAAAATTGGGAATTCATTCATGCTTGTGGAATTGGAATTGCATGTAGTTGAATAACTATATATTGGGGATTAAAAATATGAATTTTATTTGTCGAAACCACGAAATCATATCTCAGTTCAGTTGGTTATTAATGGTGATTATATGAAATTAGGGCTTTTGAAGATTTGAGAAATTAATCAAAATTCATGTTGAAATTTTAAGGATTTGATGTTAAAAATGGATGGGAAAGTGTTATAATACTAGGGGATATAGTTTAGAGTTGTTGGATTTGAATTAGGATGAGTATTAAATGATTTGGATGTGGAAAGAATTAGCAAAACAAATTTTTTGGAAGTCAGGGACGACCTCGGAATTCTCATTCGAAGACCTGCCCAGGTCGTTCGAACGAGAATTCCAATGAGATAACTAACGACTTTTGTTTTATAGTTTGTTCAAAGTGAGATCAACTTCGTTCGAATGACCTTGTTTGAATGAGAATTCCTATCTTCTAACGAGATGTCAGAAACTCTAATTTTTTCCCGGATGTGTTACAATCCTCCTAGGTTGATTCAAGTGAGAGAAATGACCTACGTTAACATTGAGTGACTTAAATTCAAAGTCTAGTGGTGAGATGAGGGTGTGATTACTCAGGGAATATTTTGGAATAAGAGAGCCTTAAGGAGTATATTCGATAGAGAGATAAATCGTACGGTTAGTGTATTGTGAGTAGTAGGGATGATACTATTACTTATAAATTCGGAGATTTGGGTTGTGTGAATGCCGAATGAATATGATAAGTTGTGTGTATACATATTGATTGAAATATTACGTGTATAAGGTGGAGGTTGCGCGTTATGGACGATCATATCTTAAGGAACGTTCGGGGGGATTTTGAATCACACCACTAGAGCATAGAACCTAGGTACGGGCTATCTGTGAGAATAATAGTGATGACGATCACATGGGTACATAGGTATGTGTGTAGCCCATCGACTCGGAACTCTGTTCGGATCCAATATATTTGTTTGTTTTGATGGTTCACGAGAGGCTGAACCTATAGACCTTTATGCAATGCGCGATTCACCAAGACATGACAGTAGAGTATTCCTAGCACCAAGGGGGCCCTAACCCGAGGGTGCAATATAGTATATGTAAATATAGATAGATAGATATATGTATACCTGTTGTTTATTCTACTGTGTGTGTTTAGTAATTTTGGAAATAACAATAGTTATTATATTAATTTAATGAGAAAAAGAATGATTAGAATAACTGTTGAATATTTATATAACTATCCTTAACATATGTTAATGCGGAATACGGGCGATACGATTAATCACATGATAGTTTTGGCATAATTTTGTTTATCATCAGTCTAGTTAGTCGGGGTTTCATAATTAGGATGGGTTGGTACATGTGTCAGGTGTGCACATTAGTTGAGAGGTGAGTATTTCAACTGATAATACGACAATCTAACATGAATAATATATGTGATATGGATTCATTTAAGAACTTGCAGATTCTTAAACTGTTTCACAACTCGGGTCTCTGATCGGTTTTCTATAAATCTCTTTTCTTGGTCAAATTATTTTAGGTGCCAGCCACAAAGACACCAAGCATAGGAGTTCCATTTATTCGATGAGTTGTAGCTGCTGTGAAAGTTACAGGACCTTGGCAATAGGCGCCTCTATGTCCATCATTTCTTCTTTCTTGAGTTATCATCTCACTTAGGGCATGTTGCACCCTTTTCTATTCAAATATTTCGAGATTTTGGATTTAGTTATTTACTTCTTTCAGTTGTTGGTTTATTTCTGTTGGATTATTGCATTTGGTACTTAGACAGGAGGTGTTTACTCTAGTAACATTTATTATTGCAGTTATTTCCCTATCATATGAGATTGGTGTGAATGGTGAATGTATTATTATTCATTGACTTAGTTTTATATTAATTAAATGATAAAATTTGGACATCACCCTTTTTAAATATTAGGTGGTTAAAATTTAATAATAAAGTTTTTGACAGTCTTGCATAATCTGAACCAACTGCATATTCTGATTTAATATAATAAAGTATTGATCACCTGGTATTTAATTAGGCGGGGTGTCACATGTGGTATCAGAGCATCAGGTTTTAGAGTCCTTAGGTTATGTGTGGCTTATTATGCTTTCCGCATAGCTTTCTTTGATATAAAGCCCTATATTTAGGAATGTTGTATTTATTAATTCCCCATTCTACATCTTCAGTTATTTGAGATATTTCTGTGGACTTATAAAGCTTCTCGCTCAATACAGATGCCTTGCACATCGAGCTAGTAGGGATACCCAACCCGAGGCTCAGCCAGCTCCGATCCAAGGCACGATGAATGTTGCGAAAGTTACCGCTATTGTAGCGTAGGCGGTGAATGCAGCATTAGCCGTGGTATAGCAGGCTCCACCACAGGTACCAGCAGTTTCTCCAGCACCATCCCAGGCCTTCCTTTCTGCTTGGGAGCACATCAAAGATGCTTTCCAGAAGGCACATCGTCCAGAGTTCGCAGGAAGTTCAGATATGGTAAAGGAGAGCCAATGGAATAAGGATATACAAAGACATCTGAGGATGTATGAGGGCATGGAGGTGCAAAAGAATATTTTAGCTACCTTTAACTTGGTAGGAGTAGTGCTACAGTGGTGGGAGTCAATTACCACTGCAGAAGAGAGAGCCAGCTTGACTATTGGAGAGTTATGGGTGTGATTTGACCATAAGTACTTCCCTTTATCTGTGCAGACCGAGATGAGGCAGAAACTATTGAACCTCAAATAAGAAGGGAAGATAGTTGCAGAATATGAGGAAGAGTTACAGATCTTCTGAATATTGTCCCAGATGAGATACCGATGGGGGAGAAGAAAATCCAAAGGTTTATGGATGGATTGACTTGGAGGATTCGCCAGCATCTGTTAGGAAATCTTTCATTGACCACTTATTCTGATGTGGTTAATGTTTCTTTATTACACTTCCATGACCACCACTTCCATCAGCAAACGAGCCGAGGAGTCCAGCCAGTAGGGTCGGACAGTAGGAAGTAGTGCCAGTGGGGCATCGACAACTCAAGGATAGGTCTGTCAGGGTGAATAGAGTTCCCATAAGTGGGACCTTACTAAGAAATTCCATTCTAGAGACTTCAAACAGGGGCAGGGAGGCTTTAGCAGGGCCATTCTAGTTAGCAGGGCCAGCAGGGGCAACAACGTTTCCAACAGGGCTAGGGGAGGGGTAGTAACGGCCGTAGGGCCGAGGACAGCAAGGTAAGAGGGGAGGAAACTTTCTAAGGAGGTGATTTACTTGTGGAAACACTTGCCACAAATGTAAGGATTTCCCTCATAGGGGTAGAGCCCCACAGAAGCCGCAGGGCGCTCGTTAGGAGCCCCAGTGATCGATATTTCCAGCCGCCCTCCTAGCACACCACCCTAGGGACTAGCTTTGCCAGCCATTCCAGCAGTTTTTATTCAGCAGGGACAGTTACAGTATGGGCGTGTCTACAATGCCCATCAACCCACGGTTCATCAGGATCCGCCCGCAGTAGAGGGTATGTTTTCTATCCAGGGGACTTTGGGGCGGATATTATTTGACATAGAGGCATCACATAGTTTCTTTGCCACTAGTTTTGCCTGTGCCACGGGATTATTAGACACGGAAGATACCAAAATTACTTGTGTAGACTCGCCGATGGTCTATGGGTCTTTGATATTCTTTATATGTCGGGGAATAAGCATAGAGATTGGGAGATTGATTTTATCGGCCGATATGCTTGTCTTAGAGATACACGAGTATGACACTATCATCGGGATGGATTTGCTAGTTATGTATTGGGATATGATTGATTGCTATAGCCATAGTACTGTGTTTTCCATATGGGATCAGGAGATGTTTTTTATGGCAATGCCTCATCCTTAGGGAGGTTCGTCGACCCATTTATATTCGATAGAGGATGAGACCTCTAAGGGAGTGGTGATACCGCTTGATTCGATTTTAGTTGTTCGTTAAGGTATTCCAGGACATACCAGGATAAGTGCCTAGTAAGGAGATAGACTTTGTGATAGATTTGGTGCTAGGAACTCGATCCATAGCCAGTGCACCTTATCGTATGGCTTCGACAGATACGAGGGAGCTACGAGATCACATCGAGCAGTTATTGGGTCAGGATTTCATCCGTAGGAGTACCTTGCCTTGGGATTCTCACATGGTGTTCGTAAAGAAGAGAGATAGGTCACTATGGTTATGTGTTGACTACCGAGAGTTAAATAAGGTCACGATACGGAATAAATATTCGTTTCCCCAAATTGATGACCTATTCGACCAGTTGGAGGGAACTTCTTACTTTTTGAAGATAGACTTGAGGTCGGGGTACCATTAATTACGTATTGGGGGCAGGATGTCCCTAAGACTTATTTTTTAATGAGGTATAGATCTCATGAGTTGAGGGTTATTCCATTTGGGCTAACCAACGCACCAGAGGTTTTCACGGACTTGATGAACAGGGTGTTAAGAGAGTTCTTAGATCAGTTTGCCATTGTCTTCATTGACGACATTATGATTTTTTACTGGACTGAGGAGGAGCATGTCTATCATCTGAGGATGGTTTTACAGACATTAGGTGAGCACGAGTTGTATGAAAAATATGAGAAGTATGGGTTTTGGATGAGAGAGGTTCAGCTCTTGGGGAACATCATTTATGAGAAAGGGATATCGGTAGATCTCGAGAATGTGTCAGCGGTGAGGGAGTGGGGATAACCCACGACACCGAATGAGGTACGTAGTTTCTTGTGGAGGGTAGGATACTAAAGTCGATTTATTCAAGGATTGTCGAAGATAGCGGGTCGGTTGACAAAGTTGACTCGCAAGGGGGTGCCATCTATATGGGATGATGCATGGCAGTTGTCTTTCGACGAGATGAAGGACAAGCTGACTTCAACACCAGTTCTAGCACTACCCAAGTAAGGGGTGGAATACCTGGTTTAAACTGATGCATCCTTACTAGGACCTGGGGGTGTGCTTTATCAGGAGGGTAAGGAGATTCCTTATGCTTCCTGTAAGCTTAAGCCTTACGAGAGGAGTTAACCCACCCATGACTTGGAGTTAGCGACAGTGGTGTTTGCATTGAGGATATGGAGACATTATCTCTTAGGGGGAGATTTTTCCTATTCATATATCACAAGTAACTGTAGTATCTGTTCATACGGCGGGAGTTGAATATGCGCCAGCGAAGGTGGCTTAAATTTGCAAAGGATTATCAGTTCGACATCCATTACCACCTAGGTAAGGCTAACATCGTAGCAGATGCGTTGATCCGTAGGACAGCAGGCGAGGTGGCCAAGGTGTGGAAGGATAAATGGAAAGAATGCAAACATCAGGATACAGTTTCCCTCTCATTCATGTCAGTAATGATGGTTACACCCGAGATAGTTACCAGGGTGATACGGGATCAGGCAACAGATTCCTTATATCAGGATCAAATTATCCATCTTTTAGCCGAAGGAGCAGAGTCCTTATCTATGATCTTATATGGGGGTTTACGCTTTAATTGTACACTAGTAGTTCTAGAGGGGGAGGAGTTATGACATTCAGTGATGGAAGAGTCACACGGTTCACGATTTGTGGTCTAACCCGGAGGGGATAAGATGTACCAGGATATGAGGCGATAGTATTAGTGGAGTGGAATGAAGAAAGACATTGCCGAGTTTATTGTGAAGTGTGCCACTTGTTAGATGGTGAAGATAGACCATTAGAGACCTGTAGGATTACTATAGCCATTAGAGATCCCTATGTGGAAATGGGAGAGCATTTCCATGGATTTCAGGAGAGGGCTGTCAACATCGCAGAGGGTTCATGATTCCATATGGGTGATTATGGATTGGTTGACCAAGGTAGATCATTTTCGGCCAGTGCATACCGACTATATTGCGGGGCAGTATGCTCAAATCTTCATTGCCGAGATCGTGAGACTCCATGGGGTGCCCCTTGATATTGTGTCCGACCAGGATAAGATTTTTGTTTCCAGATCTTAGGACAGTTTCTAGCAGGCCATGGGTATGGAGTTACGATTGAGTTCGGCCTATCACCCACAGATGGACAGGAAAGCAGAATCAATGAATCAGATGTTGGAGGATATGCGTATCCTTGATTTTAGAGGGGGATAGGAGCAATACCTTCCACTGGTGGAGTTTGCTTATAATAACTCCTACCAGTTTACTATTAGCATGGCTCTATTTGAGGCATTATACGGTAGACCTTGTCATTCCCCAGGATGTTGGCCTGAGATGGGGGACAACAAGTTACTTGGTCCGGAGGTGATTCAGGACACCTCGGCTAAGGTTGAGTTGATTGGGAGTCGTATTCGGGTTGCTCAGGATAGACAAAAGAGATACGCCGATGCCAAGATATTATTTAGGGAGTTCAGTGTGGGGGATTAGGTGTTGTTGCGAGCATCTCTTATGAAGGGGATAATGAGATTTAGGAAGAAAAGGAAGTTTGCGCCGAGATATATTAGGCCAATTCCTATTATTGAGCGGATTGGGCATGTAGTTTACAGACTTGGGTTACCGGAACACCTGCATATGATTCATGATGGGTTTAATATTTCTTCACCGTGGAGATATCTTCGGAATGACATGGACCACACCCATATTTATTTAGAGGAGATTGATCTATAACCTGATAGTTCCTACGAGGAGGGGCCGATTGCTATCCAGACCGTAGTGAGAGAAAACTGAGGTCAAAGACAGTGCATTTAGTACGAGTGCAGTGGCGACATCATAATGTAGAGGAGTCTATCTGGGAGCATGAGGATGACATGCGGGACAAATATCTAGAGTTATTCCTACTAGGTATACATTTATTCTGTTCTTTTTCGAATTTTGGGACGAAATTTTGTTATTAGGGGGAAAGTATGTAATACCCTGTATTTTGTAGGGATTTTATTTTAATTATGGAATTAGGATTAATTAATTTAAATGGAGAAAATTTATTTATATAAGTAATCCGGATTTAAATGTAACAAGTACTAGCATGACGAGAGTTAGTATGTATTAGTGAGAATTATTTTGAATATTACTTAGCGAGTAAAGTAATATATGATTATGAAAATATTATTATGTCCGAGAGTGAAAAATATGGCAGTTGCAATACACTTAGTTGGGATGCGCGTGTGAGTCGTGGTGGTATTGTTTTATTGGGTTAAAAAGATAATTTATTTTTAAGTAACTCTTATGATCATTTTGAGTCTACCGATGAGTCCGGAGGGGTCGAGATAGTTAGAAAACTCTACTCGAGTGTTTTACTTGGATTTTGGGGAAACTTAGGCCAAACCGACACCCCAGATGGGTATTTTGGTCTTTGGGGATTTTGGGAAATTAAAATGGACGAAAATAAATAATTAAAAGGGAAGTGTACATGGGTAATAGGTTGTTTATCATTTTCCAAACCTAAGTGAGAGAGAGGGAGAACCAAAGAGGGAGAAGAAGAGCTCCATAAGTGCCCTGGGATGAAGACTCAAGCTCTCACACCAAAAATCACACCACCGCGTAGATCGTGAAGAGAGGATCACCCCTATACCAGTTTCATTTAGCAAATCAGAAGTTCACAAAGAGGCAAGTGTTTATCTTGCTTTATTTTAGAGCATATATGATTCATGTTAATTTAGTTTATGGTTTAATCATAATAACATGTAATTGGGACTGAAATTGGGAATTCATTCATGCTTGTGGTATAGGAATTTCATGTAGTTGAATAACTATATATTGGGGATTAAAAATATGAATTTTATCTGTTGAAACCATGAAATTATATCTAAGTTCAGTTGGTCATTAATGGTGATTATATGAAACTAGGTCTTTTGAAGATTTGAGAAATTAATCGAAATTCATAATGAAATTTTAAGGATTTGAAGTTAAAAATGGAAAGTATTCTAATACTAGGCGATATAGTTTAGAGTTGTTCGATTTGAATTAGAATGAATATTAAGTGATTTTGTTGTTGAAAGAATTGGGGAAAAAAAAATTGCAAGTCACGGATGACCTCGGAATTCTCGTTCGAACGAGAATTCCAACGAGATTACTAACGAGTTTTGTTTTATAGTTTGTTTGAAGTGATATCAACCTCGTTCGAATGACCTCGTTCGAACGGGAATTACTAGCTTCTAACGAGATGTCAGAAACTCTAATTTTTGCCCGAACACGTTAAAATCCTCCTAAGTTGATTCAAGTGAGAGAAGTGACCTATGGTAACATTGAGTGACTTCAATTCCTAGTCTAGTGGTGAGATGAGGGTGTGATTACTCAGGGATTATGTTGGAATAAGAGAGCCATAAGGAGTATATACTATGGTTAGTGTATTATGAGTAGTAGGGATGATAATACTACTTATAAATTCGGGGATTTGGGTTGTGTGAATACCTAATGAATATGATAAGTTGTGTGTATACGTATTGATTGAAATATTACGTGTATAACATACCTACGCTGCCTTCTATTGGGTGGCTGCGTGTTGTGGACGATCATACCCTGAGGGAACTTTGGGGGGATTTTGAATCGTACCACTAGAGCATAGAACCTAGGTATCTATGTAGCCCATCGTCTTGGAACTATGTTCTCCTCCAATATATGTGTTTATTTTGATGGTTCACGAGAGACTAAACCTATAGTCCTTCATACAATGCGCGATGCATGGGGACATGATTGCAGAGTATGCTTGGCACAAGAGGGGCCCTAACCCAAGGGTGCAATATTAGTATATGTAAATATAGAGAGGCCGATATATTTATACTTGTTGTTTATTCTACTGTGTGTGTTTAGTAGTTTTGGAAATAACTAAGGTTATTATATTAATTTAATGAGAAAAAGAATGATGAGAATAACGGTTGAATATTTATATAACTATCCTTAACATATGTTAATGAGGGATACGAGCGATACAGTTAATAACTTGAGAGTCTTGGTGTAATTATGTTTATCATCAGTCTAGTTAGGCGGGGTAGCATAACTAGGATGGGTTGGTACATACGTTAGGTGTGCACATTAGTTGAGAGGTGAGTATCTCAAGTTAGAGTACGATAATCTAACATGAATAATATATGTGATTTTGATTCATTTAAGCACTTGCTGATTTTTAAACTGTTTTACAACTCGGGCTCTGACCCATTTTCTACAAATCTCTTTTCTTTGTCAAATTATTTTAGGTGCCCAGCCACAGGGACACCAAGCATAGGAGTTCCATTCATTCGACGAGTTGTAGCTACTGTGGAAGTTACAGGACCTTGGCAGTAGGTACCTCTATGTCCATCATTTCTTCCATCTTGAGTTATCATTTCATTTAGGGCATGTTGCCCCCTTTTCTATTCAGATATTCAGAGATTTTGGATTTAGTTATTTACTTCTTTCAGTTTTTGGTTTATTTCTGTTGGATTATTGTATTTGGTACTTAGACTGGAGGTGTTTACTCTAGTAACATTTATTATTTCAGCTATTTCCCTATCATATGAGATTGGTGTGAATGGTGAATGTATAATTATTCGTTGACCTAGTTTTATATTAATTAAAAGATAAAATTTGGACATTCCCCTTTTTAAATATTAGGTGGTCAATATGTAATAATAAAGGTCTCGACAATGATACATAATTCGAACCAACTAGATATTTTGATTTAATTTAATAAAGGATTGATCACCCGTATTTAATTAGGCGGGGTGTCACAACCTCGTTATTTTTCATCTCAGGATCCCGGGAATTCGACCCTAATGTCCCTTTCACTGCATCAGATCCCCGAGTCCCCCACCGATTGGACAAAGCCATGATATCAGTTAAAACTGATCCGAGTTTGAGTGTTGAAGCCTTGAAAAAACTTGAGGAAGTTAGGGAATAGAAAGCTGATCTAATTTGAACATTTGATGACCCCTTCCTTCTTAGAGTAGAGGAGCATGGGCATGGACCCCCTATCTGAGCTATGTAAGTGTTTGTTAACTCGTTATTTCTTCCAGCTGTTGTGTCATATTTCTCCTGCCTGAAATGATGATCTTACTTTCTTGCTTGCAGGCCGATCATGAAGTACCTCAGAAGTTGTGTGGATAATGGCAGCCCTAGGCATAGATAATTTACCAAAGCAGATAAGCAAGAAATCATCCCCTGCTCCTCAAACCAAGAAATCTAACACTGTCAACTTTCATCAAGACGAGGGTTCAAGGAAAAGAAAATAGGTCCAGGAGAACCTCCCCACTACTCATCAGAGAAAGAAGAGCAATGACATCCCATCTAAGACTGGGATGAGTATAGTTATTCCATTCTCCTTGGAGGACGCTCTGGCTGCACGACTAGAGAACTTAAATCTTTATCGTGACTCTGCCTTGGGGAGTAAGGATAAGGTTATTATGTTCCTTGACTCCAATACTTCAGAGTTTGATCTCAGATTTCGTAGGCAACAAATATCTTGCTGATGAACGACTTTTTCCTTTATAGGACTGTTCAAGTAAGTGACTGCTCTTTTCTAGGCTATTATTGCCAATATTGTCTGAACTGTAAGGTCGCCTAATAAGATCATCTTGTACTGACCTTCCTTTCTTAATGTAGACTACTATCTACCTTCAAAAGTTCCACCAATGGATCAAGAAAAAGGTTCCTACGATCTGTTTAGCCCATCAAGCCATTAGGGATGACGAGACTCAGAAGAGCCGTATTCAAGAGCATGAGACCCAAATGGAGAACCTAAAGAAGCATCACTGTAAGACAATTTTATCTCTGAAAAAGAGTCATGAGGAAACTATCAAGTCTCTGAACAACACCTACTCAATGGAGATTACCGGGAAAGTGAAGGAGGTTATTGACAGTAAAATCTCTAAGGATCAGATGCAAGCAGTTGAGACTTTCAAGTCCTCTGAGGAATTCCTGGGTTACAATGTGTAGTACCCTAAAAGAGGTTCTCACGCTGGTTGTATGTGGGAAACTTTGAAGTTCCCAGAGATTTCTTATTTGTCTGATCAACTGAAGACTTTCAGCCTAAACAATTCTCTTGCTATGATAGCTTTGGCACAAGTTGAGGGGTCGATGCCAAATAATGAGCCCATAGTTCAGACTACAAACCTGGTTGGACAAAACTGAGTTTGTCGGCGATCATGTAGCCGATAATACTACGACTAGGGATGTGTTATCTCGTGGAGAAGTTGAGGAGCCAAATGTTGAAGATATGAACCCCTATGTCGGGTTTTTCTCATCTTTTCTCTTTTTTTGGGGCGATGATAAGTAGATTTTTGTGTATGGTCGTTGTCTTTAAAAGCCAATCTCAAAACCCCTAGAATTACCTACAAAACTTGTCTAAAATAACTCGTATTGTGGTAAGTATGGGTATTAATCCAACTTCCAAGGTGAAACAATTAACGTGAATACTTGCAATTTCAATTTTTTTTATTAAAATTTCTTTTTTTTAAAACAATATCAAGGGAAAAATTAACTACTAATGCTAAAATTATTAAATGGCTAAATAAGAAAAATGATGTGCAATCGAGTGTGAAAAATGTGAGAATATCAAGAGATGGGATTACACCGTATTATTAATTATTTTAATTTCTCAATTTATTAATTTGAAATATTTCGAGATAATATTAAATCGATAATCTAACTCTCGTTACAATTATAAATTTAATAATATCTTTTTTAGAAAACAAATTTAAAAATGTCACATGATGAAAAATTAAGCACTATGCTATTTTCAACAAAATTACCTGCTAGGATCAATTAAAAAAAAACAGTATGAATTCCCAAATTTCAAAACGGAATTAATATTCAAATTTAGGAAAAACCTATCTCTAGTTCGATGCCTGAATTCAAATATTAAATTCTACAATAAATTTACTAAGTCTCGTTACATAAAATAATTGGTGAGAGTCAAAAATTAATTTTCCTGGAAATATAGCATTAATGAAATCAATTAATTAATTTAATATCCTGCGCAGTGCATCCCACCCCTTGAATAGGGTGATAAGCCAAGAATAATGAAATAATTAATCACAGTCACAAACATGGAACAACAAATTAAAGAGAAGATCAAGAAATACAATACACAAAACTCTCCCTTTGAATTGATTTCTTGAATCACGTTCATGCACGTGTGTCCCAATGGTTTCACAAATCCAACACTTGATTGCATAAAAAAAAACAAAAGCTAAACCTAAAAATAATTCAAATTCTAAAATAAATTTTTTTTGTATTTTTTTGGAGTTTTTTATGTACCTACTATATACATAATATACACAGTGTCTTTCTCTATTATCTATCTCTCTCGTTCTTATTCTCTGCGATATCTGATATCAGAGTCCCCTCCTCTTTATATGAGATGCCTTTCCCTTCTTTTTATTAGCCACGACTTTGGTTGTTTGAAGATATTTTGTGGGATTTCATTTGGCTAAATCAAAAGCTAGTTGAGTTTCTTTAAATTGTTGAGACGTGGAATTGAGTTTAAAATTGGTTCCTATTTTTGTGGGAGGGATAAGGCTATCGGATTGTTGGGTTTCAGGGGTACGGAGGAAGGTGGCTTCGATTTGGCTGAGGTGGTCCAATTTTGGAGCGTCACGAGGTTTCAATTTTGGGCTCGGGTTCGGAGATAACGATGGAGGTTGACAGGAGTTAAGATCGACGGGCTCACTGGCACTGGTTTGTGTGCGCGCGGGTAAGGCAGCGTCGACAGAAGGTTGGGTCGCGTGGTAGATCTCGGTTTTTTTTTTGGGTGAAATGGTGAAGGGCTTCCATGGGGTAAACTCGGGTTGAGTTCAAAAATTGGGTATGAGGGTAGTTGGTGTTAGGATAATGTAACACCCCGTGTTTTTATTTATTTATTTAATTAATTAATTGGAATTTTCGAGAAAAATAAAATTTTGAATTTTAAAAATTTTATTGGCTAAGTATGTTGGTTATGATTTTAGAAGAACAAAACTTCAAGCGGAATTAAAATCGGAGTTAAAACGGATTTTATATTGATTTTACAATATTTTTGCCTTATGGCATTTTTTTGGGCAAACTGTCGGTTTTTCGGGGTGATCGATCGATCGACGGGGGGGGGGGGGGGGGTAGATCGATCGACCCTCCCAGAAAACGTGCGCTGTAAGCTGTTTTTTTAAGAGTTTGTGTAGGATTAGGACTCCTAATCACTATATAACCTTGTTAATCCATAGGGGGACTTCTCATAATCACTTTTTCTCCAGTTTTTCACCAGAGAACACTTCCAAATATTTTTCCTCTCCCTCATAATCATCAACCTTCAACAAAATCAAGTTTTTGTCACAAGTTTTGGCACAAGTTTTTGAAGGCTTAATTGGGGTTTAATCAAGATTGTTCAAGAACACTCTTTTGCTAATTTTTCGAGAGGAATCCAGATTTTTAATCAGATTTTCAACACGATCTTCACAGGCATGAATACTCTATTCTTTTCCTTTAGTATTATGCGTTTTAAGTGTCGCCTAAACACTTAATTACATGTTTTCTTAAAAATAATTAGTAACTTAATTAGAAAAGTGGTTATTAATTATGGGGCTGTTTTTATAAAATCTTTTAATCTGAATAATATTCATAACTCTTTGGGTACGTAGAATTTATGAGTGATTTTGGGTTTTATTGGTGTGGATTGCATGTAGAAAAATCCTAGCTTTAAAATAATTGACTTTTGGGTGCGTATAACTCAGGTAATACATGTAGAGATAATAAAATTTGGTTTTTGATATATATATATGATGAAAACTTGGTACATTTAATTTAAAATAATTAAATGAGATAATTTGGGTATTGTTGACATTATGATAATTAAATTAAAGATTTAATTGAATTGGACTATCATGCGTAGTTTATATATTGATTAATTATGCTTGTTTTGTGTGACTTGTTGGTATTATGATGTTGCCTTTGTGACGACGGGTTGTTGGGTATTATTGCTCTCCCTATATTTTAGAATGCCTCTAGGTATGGGATTATTGGGTATGCCTTTTGATGATTTACGCCTTCTAGGTATGGGACTAGTGCGGGTAGATTATCGCATTTTTTTATCATCTTGGGGGTGGGCTGATTTTTGGTACTTTATCGTCGTTACGCTAGCCTAAGCATGAGACTAAGTTAAGATTTATGTTAGAAAATCCTCCTATACATAGGATAGGACGTATTGATAACTTGAGGACCCTTAGTTATGGGACTAAGGGGTATTTTGAGGATCTCACATCGATAAAAAAAGGGTGGGGTGATTATAAATTGAGAACTTGAGAATTAATGCCTAAGATAAAAACGGGTATTAAAATTTGTGGCGACATAATGTGTCGGGGCCGACAGTTTAAACGGGTCAGAGGACGATTTATGTCGTGTCGTGTGTGGAACCTTGTCATGTGTCGGGGCCGACAGTAAACGGGTCAGAGGACGATTGACAAAGGGGAAGTGTGACACTTTAATAAAAAGTGAGAACGATAATAAAAGTTGGTTAATTTAATTAAATTAATATCGTGGGACTTGGGAATTTAAAATCATATTGGTGTGCCTTTTTAAATGGGGATTTTTGCAGGTAGATAGTAGATTATAATTATCGCGTTTAATTATCCCGTTTAATTTAAAATATTCTATTGTGATATTTATTGCGTATAATGCTACTGTTTGGATTCAAGGATCCTATTTGAGGAGAGTAGTGTGTATTCTTGCTCGGGGCTTTGGCTCTGACCCATGCGTTGACTAATATTTTTCAGGATTAGAATTGGAGAAGCTGCATAAGTTTATCGGAGTTATCATTTGAAGGTGCAGCTGGAGCTGATTTACTTTATCGTTTTGTTTTAGTTTAGACTTTCTTTTCCAGTCGTATTTTATTATGAGTCTTCATCGGAGTTTTATTGGGCCATTCGGTTCCAAAGTTGTTTAAAGGATTTATATTGGATTATTCAGATCTTTATTATTCAGGTTTTATTTAATCATTATTGGAGATTGGATTTTTTGGAGTTAGCATGTGATGGATCTTTTATCGCTTAGTTATTTGTGATTATTTGAGATTGATTCAATTATTTATCTTATGGACTGATTATTTATGTCTCATATCTGTCTCATGCTAAGAATGGTATTTTATTTAGTTCACACCCGGCATAGTTCGGCGGCGGTGGCTGGCCACCCCGTCTGTCGAATTTTGCGGGTTTGTGACAGATGGTATCAGAGCATGGTCTTAGGTCTCGTAGGTTATGAGTCTGTTTAGTTTCCGCATTGCCGATCTTTGATTCCCTTGTTTATTCGTACTTCTTAAGGTAGATGTTCTAGCATACGTGTTAGATGTGTTTCTTGGAGATGTGAAGTTTTGAGTTAAGGACGTTGTAGGCATTGAGTTTAGAATTAGTAAGCTTGACGTGGGGATCCTTAGAAAGGATTTTGGAGACGATAATTATTTTGGAGATTTTAGTATAGATGTTAGGTACCGTATGTATCGATTTTTGATGTTGAGATTTAATTTGAGGAAGTTAGAATTTTGATGACTTTCGGATATAGGATCAAGTGGGGGATTTGTTAGAGCGTGTGGTACGCCGTTATTTTCATAGTTATGCATATGCATATAGGAAATATATATATTACTTTGTTGTTCGTGGGGTAGGTGCGCATAGGATTGGGTGTATGGGCGCCCAATTATGGCATTCTACGAGTAGGCATATATGAGCCATATTTTCTTTTAGAGAGATTTATGTGTTGATGTGTATGCTTCGTCTAATTTCGAGGACGAAATTCTTTGCTAGTGGGGAAGTATGTAACACCCCGTGTTTTTATTTAATTAATTAATTAATTGGAATTTTCGAGAAAAATAAATTTTTGAATTTTAAAAATTTTACTGGCTAAGTATGTTGGTTATGATTTTAGAAGAACAAAACTTCAAGCAGAATTAAAATCGGAGTTAAAACGGATTTTATATTGATTTTACAATATTTTTGCCTTATGACATTTTTTTGGGCAAACTGTCGGTTTTTCGGGGTGATCGATCGATCGACGGGGGGGGGGGGGGGGGGGGGGGGTAGATCGATCGACCCTCCCAGAAAACGTGCGCTGTAAGCTGTTTTTTTAAGAGTTTGTGTAGGATTAGGACTCTTAATCACTATATAACCTTGTTAATCCGTAGGGGGACTTCTCATAATCACTTTTTCTCCAGTTTTTCACCAGAGAACACTTCCAAATATTTTTCCTCTCCCTCATAATCATCAACCTTCAACAAAATCAAGTTTTTGTCACAAGTTTTGGCACAAGTTTTTGAAGGCTTAATTGGGGTTTAATCAAGATCGTTCAAGAACACTCTTTTGCTAATTTTTCGAGAGGAGTCCATATTTCTAATCAGATTTTCAACACGATCTTCACAGGCATGAATACTCTATTCTTTTCCTTTAGTATTATGCGTTTTAAGTGTCGCCTAAACACTTAATTACATGTTTTCTTAAAAATAATCAGTAACTTAATTAGAAAAGTGGTTATTAATTATGGGGCTGTTTTTATAAAATCTTTTAATCTGAATAATATTCATAACTCTTTGGGTACGTAGAATTTATGAGTGATTTTGGGTTTTATTGGTGTGGATTGCATGTAGAAAAATCCTAGCTTTATAATAATTGACTTTTGGGTGCGTATAACTCAGGTAATACATGTAGAGATAATAAAATTTGGTTTTTGATATATATATATATATGATGAAAACTTGGTATATTTAATTTAAAATAATTAAATGAGATAATTTGGGTATTGTTGACATTGTGATAATTAAATTAAAGATTTAATTGAATTGGACTATCATGCGTAGTTTATATATTGATTAATTATGCTTGTTTTGTGTGACTTGTTGGTATTATGATGTTGCCTTTGTGACGACGGGTTGTTGGGTATTATTGCTCTCCCTATATTTTAGAATGCCTCTAGGTATGGGATTAGTGGGTATGCCTTTTGATGATTTATGCCTTCTAGGTATGGGACTAGTGCGGGTAGATTATCGCATTTTTTTATCATCTTGGGGGTGGGCTGATTTTTGGTACTTTATCGTCGTTACGCTAGCCTAAGCATGAGACTAAGTTAAGATTTATGTTAGAAAATCCTCCTATACATAGGATAGGACGTATTGATAACTTGGGGACCCTTAGTTATGGGACTAAGGGGTATTTTGAGGATCTCACATCGATAAAAAAAGGGTGGGGTGATTATAAATTGAGAACTTGAGAATTAATGCTGAAGATAAAAACGGGTATTAAAATTTGTGGCGACATAATGTGTCGGGGCCGACAGTTTAAACGGGTCAGAGGACGATTTTTGTCGTGTCATGTGTGGAACCTTGTCATGTGTCGGGGCCGACAGTAAAGGGGTCAGAGGACGATTGATAAGGGGGAACCTTATCATGTGTCGGGGCCGACAGTAAACGGGTCAGAGGACGATTGACAAAGGGGAAGTGTGACACTTTAATAAAAAGTGAGAACGATAATAAAAGTTGGTTAATTTAATTAAATTAACATCGTGGGACTTGGGAATTTAAAATCATATTGGTGTGCCTTTATAAATGGGGATTTTTGCGGGTAGATAGTAGATTATAATTATCGCGTTTAATTATCCCGTTTAATTTAAAATATTCTATTGTGATATTTATTGCGTATAATGCTACTATTTGGATTCAAGGATCCTATTTGAGGAGAGTAGTGTGTATTCTTGCTCGGGGCTTTGGCTCTGACCCATGCGTTGACTAATATTTTTCAGGATTAAAATTGGAGAAGCTGCATAAGTTTATCGGAGTTATCATTTGAAGATGAAGCTGGAGCTGATTTACTTTATCGTTTTGTTTTAGTTTAGACTTTCTTTTCCAGTCGTATTTTATTATGAGTCTTCATCGGAGTTTTATTGGGCCATTCGGTTCCAAAGTTGTTTAAAGGATTTATATTGGATTATTCAGATTTTTATTATTCAGGTTTTATTTAATCATTATTGGAGATTGAATTTTTTGGAGTTAGCATGTGATGGATTTTTTATCGCTTAGTTATTTGTGATTATTTGAGATTGATTCAATTATTTATCTTATGGACTGATTATTTATGTCTCATATCTGTCTCATGCTAAGAATGGTATTTTATTTAGTTCACGCCCGGCATAGTTCGGCGGCGGTGGCTGGCCACCCCCGTCTGTCGAATTTTGCGGGGTGTGATAGATAAATGGTGGAGGAAAGAGAGTGAGTGGGTTAAGTAAGTGGGTTGTTAATGGGGGAGAGAGGAGAGAGGGTGTGTAGGTGGAGAAGAAGGTGAATAGTGGAGGAGGGTTGTGTAGTACCTGGAACTTTTAGGGATATTTAATTTACATAAATGAGTATAATTTGGAGATTTGAGGAATTTCTCTGAGAAATAATTTTTGGAGTTTATGAGGGTTACATGTTTTTCGATGGGTGTTTCACTTACTTTCAGGATTAAGTAAATGAGTAGGACCATTTTAATTATGTCGCAGTTGGGTCAAGCGACAAAGGATAATATTTTAATTGGAAAACCCATATTAAGATGTGTTGGATTTAATTAGTGAATTGCGGTCAAGTACCTCAGATGGAGATTTCAAGTGTTCGATTGATTTTGAAATGGCCGAGATAATCAGAATAGAGTATTCGGGAGTTGTGTTTGGATTCCGAGGATTTTTGGACTATGAGGGACTCGCAATTAAGTAAACGAGTCATTTTTGGGTTTTAAAAGGGTAAACCCTTATTACTCTCTATATAAGGCACTAGAGAGGGAAAGAAAATAAAGAAAAGAGAGAGAAGAGGAAAGGAACAGGGAGAAGAGGAAGAAAAGGGAGATTTTGGCCAAACTCCGCGGGATTCGACTCGAGGTCGTCGGATTTTATCCACGAGGCAAGTGTTTTCTTGCTTATTTCTTTCAAAGTATAAATATCATATTATAGTTTGTAGAAGTAAACCACAAAGATTTTCGGGATGGGTTTTTGGTGGATCAAAATGGTTTTTTGGAAGTTTAACGGATAAACCCAGAAAATATCAAATTGGAGAAACTTAGGAATTAATTGAATTTAGTTGTTGATCCTTGGTTCTAGGATGATTAGAACCTATTTCCCTTGTGTATATATAGTTGGGTGTGGTTATATGTTGGTGGTAGAATAGATAAAAAGCTTGGTGGGTTATTAATAGCTGAAATAGACTCGTTGGAGAAGAAGTAGAGTCGGCTGCCCTATTCGATCGATCGATGGCCAAGGATTGATCGATCGATCCTATAGGATTTTTTGAAATTTTTGCTGGTTCAATTTATATGGGATAAATTCCCAAATTAAGTATTTCTATCCTATTTATTTGAGGAAATAAATACATAACTAAGGAATAAATATTTATCCATTTGAGGGAATTTATGGGGGGGGGGGGGGGGGGGGTGCTATAATCATGTGGCACTAAAAGTATATTTTTGAGAAAAATGAATAAATTGAGGAATTAGATATTTCGGGTACCGAAAAATAGAGTGGGGACCTCTAAATTATTATTTGAGAGAAATGTAGACCTTGGGTTCGTGGACATTGGAATCCAGAACTTATCTAATTTAAGGGTGTTTGGGGATGAATATTTCTTAGGATAGTCTCGGTGGGCAATTAGGCATATATAATTGTGTGTGTAGAAAATGTAATTATATCGATTATGGTTGAGTAAATCCTACGAGGCGACTAGGATGAATTTGGGATATAAGCTTAGGATGATTGAGCAGTTATCCGACCATTGGTACCCAGGATGGTATGTGAGTGATTCCCTGAAAGATGATAACATTAAGAGATTGCATCCTTGAGTTATAGCTCGGTGGGATGGTTTTTATACTTGTAGTGTATAGTATATTATCTGTATATGAGGACGAGTTATCATATATCTTTATCTAGTGTAAAGAGATATATGTATAAGGATTTAATCTCATTCCGGGAGATTTTATCCGGACTTAAATTGTGATTTGTATATTAAAGTGAGTATTACATGTATATATTTATATGAGTATATATCTACATTTTGAACTAAGGGCCTAATGGATCTCGACGATCGACATTGCCAGGTAGTGTATCGGGGGGGTTCCTTGTTTGGATTTCGATTCGCGAGACACCCCACGCACGAACGTATCGCAGTTTTGGGACTGGGGATAAGTTTAGCCCTTAGTATTCGGGTTAATTAGGATTTTAGAATGGTTGGAACGAGTTTAGTTAGGCAGGGTAGCTTAACTAGGTTATTTAGAGGGACGCGATAGGTGTTCAGCATTAGAAGAGGGGGGAGGGGCATTTCATGAGAGTGCGATACCAATTTAAATATGAGAGAAATCATATTTTTTTAAAAACTAAAACATTTATGCACTTGCAAAATATTTTCACAACTCGAACTCTGACCCGTTTATCTATTTTCCCCTCTTTCTCTCTCTCTCTCTCTCTCTCTCTCTCTATATATATATATATATATATATATATATATATATATATATATATATATAGGTGTCCAGACACAGGGACGCCTGGATGACGATTCCTTCGTGTCTGACGTTTGCTGCAGCAGCTATGGATGCATGCAGGTTTGTTGTAGACACTTCTATCCTTATAATCTAGATAGGAGATACTGTATAAATTATAGGTCTAATAACCCAACTGCATTTATTTATTCTTTTACCGCCTTTTATTGCGGAATTCGATTTGGTTGTATTATTATTAAATCGAGTGTTCGGTTATATTATTTCATTTTCAGTCTTATATATAAACTGTGTGGATGTTTAATTTGAATATTTTTTTAAAAATATTAGTTAAATAAAATTTTGACGCCAGCCTAGTAGGTTATTAGTAATTAAATTGGTTTTCGACAATGATGCTAAGAATGAACCATATGAGACTCCTATTTTAATTTGGAATATGATTGATTGCCCGGAATTTTATTAGGCGGGGTGTCACGGTTGGTTTTGTGTGTATGGTGTATGGTAAATGGTGTGGGTGAGGGTGTTTTAATGTATGAGTGAGTGTAAGATAAGTTGTGTATAAGTGAGTGAGTGAGTATTTGGAATTTGTTTGTGCGTGTGTTAGTTTCTGACCCCTAAAAATAATAACACCACTAAAAATAAAACTTATCCTAATAAAAAGTAAATAAATAAAATAAAATAAAAATCAAACAAGACTAAAATAATAAAATCTGTTAACTAAAAAAACTCTAAATAAAAAGAAATGAAAAATAAATTAAAAACAAGAAAAATTAAAGTCCTAAAAATTTAAAATCTAATAAAAATAAAAATAAATTCCTAAAAAAACTAATCCTAATAAAATAAAATAAAATAAGTAATCAAAATTAAAAAATCAAAATCAGAATAAAGAAATATAAGAACAAAAAAGAAATCTTAGAAAATTCTGAATAAATCTAAAATAAATCCTAAATATAAAACGACTCGAAATAAAATTGTAAAAAAATAATGATAAAGGTACAAACTTAAAACACACAGGCTCGGGTGATGGTCTGGGCTCGGGTAGGCTTAGGTTTGGTTCGGGGACAGGGTTCAGGGCATCAAAAATCTTCGGTGCAAGATCAAATGGGACTTTTGACTTCACGATATCTTTAATTTCTTCGATGCACTCTTTTAACCGCTATTGTGTCGCAATTAACTTGATTTAGCACATTTGATACCGTGACTGTGTAGTGACCTGAGAAATAAATAAATACGAACATAAGGTCATTTTTAATTAAAACAAGTGACTAAAATGCATTTATTCGGGGTATAAAATCAACACTTTTGGGTGCTTATCACACCACCCCCAAACAGAACATTGTTAGTCCTCGAGCAAAAATAGAGAGAAAACAGAGGTAAGTAACCAAAAGTGTGTCACTTTCGCAGGCATTAGCAATTGCACTTAGCATGTACAACAAGCCGTTAAACGTGTAGGTTACCCTACAGGACGAGTGGTGTCTCGTGAGGGTTTGTAGTGAATCTACCCACGAAATTCGAAAACTTATTTAAATGCAATATCTGAGTAGATGATGAAATGCTATACACCCCAACTTAAAAGGACGTCAAGGAACACTGTATTCAACTATCAAAATGAGATATTAAATTACCTAATACCAAAAAGTGTAATCCTTCCTAAAACTCACCATGTGTTAATGTGAAATAATGTTAAGTGTCATTAGAATAATTCCTAGATTGCCTCTATAGGATTAGCGCTTTGACTTTAATTCTCACTGGATATATCTTTCTGAATCGAACTCTCTGAGAATTGGATAAGTGTATCTCTCTAGTGTGTGAGGAGGTGAGTAAATGTAAACAAGTTCAAACGTCTCACACACTTTATTGAAAATGAAGGATACATGAAAAAATTTTGATCTCATGAAGGATTGCTAACCACTATGTTGAGAATGTCGAGTTATTCACCATATAATCTTCTCATTTGCCCAAACACTTTACCAATGGTGAAAAATGTCATTTATGTAAGGTATGAGGGGATAATGAAATGAAGAAGATGAATGATAGGGTTTTTGAGAAGAGCGTGACACACTTTAAATAACTAATGTCTTCATTTTTTAAATCTATGATCGCATGCTTTCTCTTTCTTCTTTTTTCTATATATTGTTTTTTCTTGTGCTTCTTTTTTCTACTTTTTTTTTTATTGCGATGCATTTTTTTTCATAACAAAAACGAAGACAATTTACATTGAAAATTTCAAACACTCTTTTTTCTCAAAATTGTTGGTAATGATGGCAAATGACACATGGATGGTATTTGGGATATATATGGATAAGGAAAATATGGATAGAAAATGTGATATGGAAAATGGCAAGTGTATGGTAAAATAGGTTTAATGATCGGGACAAACTACAAGACACATGTTTCTTATGACTCGAAAGTGATGTCATTCTCAGTGATTATGCCAAAATTGAAAAAATAATGATACCATGCAACGACTAAGTGCAGTATCTAAAGACAGTTGAGTCAACTTGTGACTCGAAGATACGTAAAAACCCTCAAAAAGGTAAAAAACTCAAATCACACGGGTTTATGTCCCCGCTAGTGATCTTTTAAGGCTCTCTTGAGAATATAGTTACTCTTCAACTTTTGATTGTAAACGTGATAGTGCAAATTTCCGAGTTTAGGAATTCATAGTGCAAGTACGCTTTAGGATGTATTAATTAACTTAAGGTTACAAGCATAATTTTTGGGTCAAACACAAGTATTCCGAGATTTCTAAAAGAGGGATGATAGACAGTTCATAAAAATTTGTTTTTAACTGCACAAAAATTTTAAAATCACTTGTTTCTGAAAAATTTCAAAAGAGGTACGATTTTGATAAATTTACCACCCCCAAACAAAAGAGAACATCGTCCTCAATGTTTAAAACTATATATAGAAAATGAAAAGCACAAGGGAGGAAATATATTACCATAATGAACCACGAGTGAAAATGTACTGCATGATGGAGCAAAGATGGAACCTGAAGAATGTATGCGACCCAAAAGTATGTACAAGTCTAGAAGGCATGTGAAAATGATTGGGTGATGTGAAGCACCACCACCAAACAGGATAAAACTCATACTCAGAAATAATGAACGACGGGCTACCTCCCGATCGCTAAGGTTAACGTCTTCCTCCAGATCGAACCAAACTCACCCTAAAGATAAGATCTATGAAAATGCGGGGTGGCAGAAAAATTGGGTGATTATAATCACCCTGGAACAAGACTGAAGCATCAGTCTTGCTGGATAAAGGCGAACGATCACGGGCCTTATTGAGATGAAAGGTGAGGAAATCAATGGCCCTATAAGAATGGTGCTCAAGTTGGTGGGGTAGGCGTAAAGGTTTCACAATAGTGATGTGGTGGGACTCAGAGAAAGTGCATGACCATTTTATAAATGGACGATGATAATGGTCACATCGTGACACACCAAGGAGATCTAAATGGAAAAAAATCAACACCATAAGGAAGTGGTGTGCATAGAGTAACAATATCGGTGTCACGTATGGGGAGAGTAGCATGCATACTCACACAAATGGAGGGGTCGATGAAAAGTGCACAAATGGGATCGTGGAGCACTAGGGTGGAGGGTGGGTGTAGGTGAGGACCTAAATGCTTAGATGTGAACGGGGAACGTATAATAGCAAGGTCCAAATCAAGTGGTGGAGTGGTAGGGACAATGTGTCGGTTGGGTGGGACAAAGGGTTAAGGGAGATGAGCTAACTCAAAAATATGGGACACACACTCATCGGGAGGAGGAAGGGAAGACTCAAACTGGAGTGTGGTATCTAAAGATGGCATGGTCAACTTTTCCACCGGAAAGTCACCATCCGAAGTAGTGGAAAAATCCAACGAGGCATCCAAATTCGAGATAGATGAATCAACGTTAATATATGACTCAATGGGAACTAACCATGGTGGGACATGATCCATAGACAGAGAGGTGGAAACCATCTCGGATTTAATCTCAGGACAGTGGGAAGCACTCGTAGCCGGAGCTAACCTATAAATAAATGGTTCCTTGGGAACACACACGGGAGGATCAAAAGATGTAGACTCGGGCATAAATAGGGAAGTTGTGGAAGGGGAAAGGTGAACCTCAATTATGGGTTCGAAAGGATAGGATGGTGTGGGATCTGTCTCATAATTAATGGATACGTTAACACAATTGTTAACTTGGGATTCAGACCACGGGGTGGTCTCAACTTCAAGATTCTCAGTATGATAGGGTTGGTCATACTTAAAATCAGTGGCACAAGATAACACATCATCGTTCCACGCGGGTGCAACAATGGGTTGACGTGAGGTGAAATCTGAATCGTTCGCACCCTCAAATGAAGTAAATCTATGTTCAAGTCGTTGGAGGGCTTAATTTTGAGATTGAAGAGTGTGCACAAAATTTTGCAAGAGGCTCTCGAGAGCGGCTGTGAAAGGTGGTAGTGGATGTGGACACAACCAACTAGAAACACTAGGATATGGAGAATACTCAAATGACGTGTGGGGAATGGGGGAAAGTTGGTCATACATTGGAGAAGAATCTCCGTGAGAGACAAAAGGTTAATCATCGAGAGGAGCATAGTAATCGAACGGATAGGGATGAGGTGAACGAGGTTGCGATGAGGACTGATGGAAATTGGAAGGATCCACAACATGGTGTTGGAATTCAGATTACATGGAAGGGTGATCATGCCGCCATGACTAGCTGGAGTACTCATACCCCCTGACAATAGATATGTCGTGAGAAGACGTCGAGGGCAATTTCAAAACAGTGTCACACGAATACACATGTTCCATGGTGGGTTTAGACGGAGAGAAAATAAATGGACACTCATGGGATAAGTGATCGAAAAGAAAGAAGTATGTGCATGATGAAGCATGGGATGTGTTGACACTCAGCACCGGAGGCGGTTGAGGAGATGTGGGCGTGGACGACACATGAGTATCAGTGGTAGGTGTGTCCGAGTTAAATCCATGAATTAATGAATGGAGGTTCGATTTGCGATTAACATCAAACAAACTTTGAGAGAATGGGAAATGGCCAAAGTATTCTCGTAAAGGACGTTCTTCGTCCATGACAAGAGGAATATTTTTGGGTTTTTAAATCTTTTTCAAAAGAAAAGAAAATCTTTTTGTGATTTTTGAAAATAAGAAAAGGAATTTTTTTTTGGCATTTTAAATATGGAAAAAAGAAAAGAAAATATTTTGGGGATTTATTGAAAAAGGGGAGAAAATGGACTCTTAATTTGGCCGAACTAACTAAAACTGACTACCTAAAGAAAGGAATTTGACACACACGAGTTAAGAAAAAATCCCAACGAGCACATAGCCAATTATTATCTGCAAAATTAGTGAAAGGGGTAGTCAAATTTTAATTAAGTCCGCGGGAGATAAAAATCACGAAAGTTATCTTGTGATCACCTATTGCAAAAATGTGTTCCTACGGGGCTAGCTAGTTGATTGATTTTAAATTTAATGACAGCTAGGGTAGCACACAATGGATAAGCGAGTGAGTCGGGTGATGAAATCCCTTCTTAGTGCAATGATCGGGTCCAGGTCTTAGGTAAATTAATTCACCAAAGCATTCAATTTAAGTGCGATGCAAAAATTAAAGCACACAAGAGCAAATAAGCACACAAAAATTGACTCGCTGACAGGAGATTCGCGAGGGATAAAGAAATGTACCTCCCACGATTTTTACACACGTGGGGTGAAGACCGAGTTGAGTCGACCGATGGAATATCTCGCCTATCTCAGTCGTCCTCAGGAGCCCTACTGACCCAAAGTAGAGAAGCTTCAAAAATCCTCGTTGTTGGACGCCCTCTCTCTACCTTGTCTGGTTTCTCTTTTTATTTTTTTACGAAATAATTATTTCAAAAATAATATGGTGTCAAAATGCACCCAAATAAATACACAGCTTCAAAAATCCTATACAACTAGTCTAAAAAGGAGGAAGAAGGAAGAACTACACTAAAAAAAAATACAAGTCTTCAACTTTGTCTCCACGTCAAGAAAGCGACAACGACGCCATTTGATAAGTAGCTTTTTGCATATGGTAATTGCCCTTAAAATCCAATCTCAAAACCCCTTGAATTACCGGCAAAACTTGTCTAAAACAACTCGTATTGCGGTAAGTATAGGTATCAATCCAACTTCCAAGGTGAAAACATTAGTGTGAATACTTGCAATTTCAATTTTTTTTATTATTATTTTTTTTAAAAAAATATCAAGGGAAACATTAACTACTAATGCTAAAATTATGAAATGGCTAAATGAGGAAAAATTATGTGCAACCGAGTGTGAAAAATGTGAGAATGTAAAGAGATGGGATTACATCACATTATCAATTATTTTAATTTCTCAATTTATTAATTTGAAATATTTCGAGATAATATTAAATCGACAATCTAACTCTCATTACAATTATAAATTTAATAATATCTTTTTTAGAAAACTAACTTAAAAATGTCACGCGGTGAAAAATTAAGAACTATACTATTTTCAAAAAAATTACGCGCTAGGATCAATTTAATAAATATAGTATGAATTCCCAAATTTTAACATAGAATTAATATTCAAATTTAGCACAAAACTATCTCTAGTTCGATCCCTAAATTCAAACATTAATTTCTACAATTAATTTACTAACTCTCGTTACATAAAATAATTGGTGACAATCAAAAATTAATTTTCCTAGAAATATAGCATTAATGAAATCAATTAATTAAATTAATATCCTACGTAGTGCATCTCACTCCTTGAACTGGGTGACTAGCCAAGGATAATGAAATAATTAATCACAGTCACAAACATGGAACAACAAATTAAAGAGTAGAGCAAGAAATACAATACACAAAAGTCTCCCTTTGAATTGATATCTTGAATCTCGTTCATGCACGTGTGTCCCAATGCTTTCACAAATCCAGCACTTGATTACATAATGAAAATAAAAACTAAACCTAAAAATTATTCTAATGCTAAAATAATTTTTTTCGTATTTTTTTGGAATTTTTTATGTACCTACTATGTACATAATATACACAATGTCTCCCTCTCTCTCTATTATCTGTCTCTCTTGTTCCTAGTCTCTGTAATATCTGATATCAGAGTCCCCTCCTCTTTATATGAGATGCTTTTCCCTTCTTTTTATTAGCCACAACTTTGGTTGTTTGGAGAGATTTTGTGGGATTTCATTTGGCTAAATCAAAAGCTAGTTGGGTTTCTTTAAATTTTTGACAGGTGGAATTGAGTTTAAAATTGGTTCCTATTGTTGTGGGAGGGATAAGTCTATCAGGTTGTTGGGTTTCACAGGTATGGAGGAAGGTGGCTCCGGTTTGGATGAGGTGGTCAGTTTTGTAGGGTCACGAGGTTTTGGTTTTGGGCTCGGGTTCGGAGATGACGATGGAGGTTTAGAGGGGTTAAAATCGAGGGGTTCACCGACGTTGGTTCGTGTGCGCACGGGTAAGGCAATGCCGACAGCGGGTTGGGTCGTGTTTCAGAGTTCGAGTTTTTATTTGGGTGAAATGGTGGAGGGCTTCCATGGGGTGAACTCGGGTTGAGTTCAAAAATTGGGTATGAGGGTAGTGGCTGTTAGGATAAATGTTGGAGGAAAGAGATTGAGTGGGTTAAGGAAGTGGTCTCTTAATGGGGGAGAGAGGAGAGAGGGTGTGTAGGTGGAGATGAAGGTTAATAGTGGAGGAGGGTTGATTGTGCGTGTATGGTGTATGGTAAATGGTATGTGGGTGATGGTGTTTTAATGTATGGGTGAGTGTAGGATAAGTTGTGTATGAGTGAGTGTTTGGGATTTGTTTGTATGTGTTAGTTTGTGACCCCTAAAAATAATAACATCACTAAAAATAAAACTTATCTTAATAAAAAAAATAATAAATTAAAAATCAAACCAAAATAAAATAATAAAATCTATTAACTAAAAAAAACTCTAAATAAAAACAAATGAGAAATAAAATAAAAACAAGAAAAATTAAAGTCCTAAAAATATAAAATCTAATAAAATTAAAAATAAATTCCTAAAAAAAACTAATCCTGATAAAATAAAATAAAATAAAGGCTCAAATCTAAAATTCAAAATCAGAATAAAGAAATATAAGAATAGAAAATAAATCCTAGAAAATTCTAAATAAATCTAAAATAAATCCTAAAAATAAAAGACTCAAAATAAAAATCTAAAATAAAATAATAAAGGTACAAACTCAACACACAGGCTCGGGTGATGGTCTGGGGCTTAGGTTTGGTTCGGGGACAGGGTTCGGGGCATCGAAACTCTTCGGTGCAAGCTCAAATGGGACTTCTGATTTCACGATCTCTTTAATTTCTTCTATGCACTCTTTTAACCGTTATCGTGTCGCAATTAACTTGATTTAGCACATTTGATACCGCGACTGTGTAGTGACCTGAGAAATAAACAAATACGAACGTAAGGTCATTTTTAATTAAAACGAGTGACTAAAATGCATGTTTTGGGGGTATAAAATCAACACTTTTGGGTGCTTATCAGGCGACTACCTTTGTCCTGATGCCCTCTCTTGATTGTAAAACCTTCTGGTTGCTTGACAATTATTTATAATTTACCAAAAAACATCATATCTGTTCTTGAACACTTATCACTTTATGTTTACAAATGAAAAATGCCTCTTATCATTTGTTAATGTATTCTGAATGGATGACTGGCGGTTATGATTTGCTCATATTTATTTTTCATGCATGTTTCCTTCCGATGTTTAATCAAGTAACCATAAGATATTTTATAACTTTCATGTCACCAACTAACTGAATAATGCCATCATTGTCCTATTTTTAGACGAGCTTGATGCTGACAACATGTTTCATATTTTGAAGATCATCTCCTTCGCGACCAAGAGGTTTGAATACATCAAGGTGTTATATCGCAAGTCCCCTCTCGTCCTTTTGAGAGTGTATGGATGAGATTCGTCTCGTCCATGCACTGTCGTCTCGACCGAGATGTTTCATCCACAAAATTAATGATATTTAAAATGAACCACATATAAGTGATTTTTAAATTTAAATCCACCAAAATATGGTGTTATACCACAAGTCCCATCTCGTCGTTTTGAGAGTGTATGGATGAGAGTCGTCTCATCCATGCATTGTCGTCTCGCCTGAGTGGTTTTATTCACCAAATTAATGATGTTTAAAATGAACCATATCTAAGTAATTTTTAAATTTGAATCCACCAAATTATGGTGTTATACCACAAGTACCCTCTCGTCGTTTGGAGAGTGTATGGATGAAAGTCATCTCGTCCATGCACTGTCATCTCGATCGAGAGGTTTTATTCATCAAATTATGATGTTTACAATGAATCACATCTAAGTGATTTTTAAATTTGAATCCACCAAATTATGGTGTTATACCAAAAGTCCCCTCTATTCGTTTTGAGAGTGTATGGATAAGTATCGTCTCATCCTACACTGTTGTCTCGCCGAGAGGTTTTATACACCAAATTAATGGTGTTTAAAATGAACCACCTCTAAGTGATTTTTAAATTTGAATCCACCAAATTATGGTGTTATATTACAAGTCCCCTCTCGTCATTTTGAGAGTGTATGGGTGAGAGTCGTCTCACCCATGCACTGTTGTCTCGATCGAGAGGTTTTATTCACCAAAGTAATGATGTTTAAAATGAACTACATCTAAGTGCCCCCCCCCCCCCCCCGGTGTTATTGAGAGTCCATAGATGAGGTTGACCCCATTTGGACTGTCATGTCATCGAGAGTAAGTAAGAGCTATTTCACCACGAATGATGTTTTGTAGCCCAGTATGAACTAATACATGCAATCTAAAATAATTCAAACAACAAAATACGACAGAACACTTGGATTTTTTCATTCATAATATGATTCTCAATTTACATTGACAAATGATACTAAAATGAAATTGTTAACAAATGAAGCTAAAATGAAACTCTTGACACAAACTCTTACTGGCAGTGTTTCTTGAGATGGTCAGTATTCCATGGATTGGAGAATGGCTCTCCATCTAAATTTTCTCGCCGATACATTCCTGGAATAAATTCTTTAACCACCCTATGAGGACCATGCTAGTTAGGATGAAGCTTGTTGGGCTTCTGCCAAGTCTTTTTCAGGACGAGGTCTCCTACTGTGGTCGGGCCTTCACCATCTTATTATAAAACTTTACTGTTCTTTATTGATAGGTTTCTTACCTAACCTATGCATTTTCTCTTTGTTCCTCTATAAGGTCCAAATCCAGTATCCTTTCTGCCACATTCTGCTCTAGGTCATATGTTTGGACTCTATGGGTTGGGAGACATATCTCTATCATCACCCCACAACTTCTAATCCATAGGCGAGCATGAATGGAGTTTCCCCCATTGGAGTCCTCTTTGTGGTCCTATATGCCCATAAGATGGCATGCACCTCATCAATCCATCTCCCATTGGTATCTTCTTACTTTTTTCTTGATTCTATTAAGAATTGTTCTATTAGTAACCTCTGTCTTACCATTGGCCTTGGGTTGTCCTGGAGTTAAAGAGAACTATTTTATGCTGACCTGCTCATAGTACTTCTCACGGGTGATGTTTTTGAACTGCATCTTGTTATAAAAAATCAGAGTGTTAGGTAGACCATATCTAAGGGCATGACCTTGTAATAATATGTTTCCCTGGAATTTTTCAAATCGAAGGGCATGACCTTGTAATAATATGTCCCCTTGTCAGTTATAAAGGATGTCTTCTCCGCATCGGTCGGGTCCATGAGCATCTGATTATAACTTGAGTAGGCATCCATGACACTCATTAGTTCATGGTCAGCAGTAGCATCCATCAGCTGGTCTATCCTCGACAAAGGGAAGTTATCTTTAGAACAAGCTTTGTTCAGATCTGTAAAATCAACACACACCTTCCATTTGTCGTTGGCCTTGGGGATGATGACAACATTGTCCAACCACTAAGGGTATATGACCTCCCTAACAAAGTTGACCTTTTATAACTTCTTCACCTCTTCTCAAATAACATCATATATCTCCCTATAGTAGATTCTCCTTATTTGTCTGACCGACTTTGCATCCTCGGCCACATTGATCTTATGGTAGAGGATCTTCGGATGGATAACAATCATATCTTCATGGCTCCAGGAAAAATGTTTTTCCTCTTATTCAATAGCTTGATTAATTCTTCTTTTATTTCCTTCTTTAGGGCTTTGCCGATTTGAGCATTTTTTTCCCAATTCTTCCCTATTGACTACGATGGATTCTACCTCCTCAGTGGCCTCTCCATTCTTTAGCTTAGTCTCATCTCTACAATTCATGGTATCAATGTTGTATGTTATACTAGACCTTTTGTATGCCTTTCTATCCTCGGCTGAGTTGAAGTAGCATTTGCATGCCTCAACCTGGTTACCCTGCACTTACCCTACCCTATATGGAGAATTTAATAATTTGGTGAACTTTTGAAGGCACGGACTCAAATTCCTTGAGGGATACTCTTCCCATAATTATGTTGTAGGGTACATAGACATTTTCATCCATGATGAAGAAACTAATCTTCTTCGTGAGGTACTTCGGCCAATAATTTCCCATTATAACTTCCATATCATATATCCCCAAAGGGTGTACTTTCTATCAGTTGAACCCAATGAGAGGTTGATGATATAACACTGCCTATCAGGGAGGTTATGGAAATACTCTCTTCATAATCCTCAACCTGAAATTTCTCCTTATTGAACCTCGCTATGTACTCTCTCAGACTTTTATTACTCCATTACTTCACAGACAGTGGGTGGGTTGTCTTCTTCTGGGACCTCACCCCAAAGCAGAATTATGTATAAACCTTTCTACAAGCTATTTGAAATTATGAATTGAGTTTTTAAGGCGAGAGGTAAACCATGCATGAGTTGCTCTGGTCATGGTGCTTGAGAAGGAACAAAACCTCATCTCATTTAAGACTACATAAATATCAGCAGTTGATTAATACATCTCCACATGGTGGACTGTATTAGTGCTCCCATCATATATTGGAGTGACTATTGTCGACTTGAACTTAGTCGGGATGGGATAACTTACAATCTTTTCCACGAAGGGGGAGCCTTCATTATATCCCCTCTACAAGGGGTCTCGACTCTTCAGAATATCCCTAATATTATCCTCCAACCTTTGAATAGAATCATTCTAGGGTCTCTTGGCCGCTGCTATAGCCTCGGCTTGAGTAACATTATCTTTAGCCCCTTCTCTGCCATCTGAACGAATCGAGGTCTCTATAGCAACTGTTCTTCGTCGGCTATTCACCTCTCACTACTTCTTGTCTCGACCACAAGGAGCTCAATGGTCATCACATCTGTCATTCCTTTTGGAACCAGCTATAGTTCTAGATCTAGAGAGTTAATTTCTCAGGTCTTTTGCCGCTGGGCTAAGCCTATTAAAGGCCTGCTTCCTCCTTAATCTATCTAGAGCTGATGCCCTTGGCCTACACACTCAGCTCGGTCTGGTACTACATCCTCATTAGGGCTGAATTAGTCACAGCGCCTTTAGAAATCTGATAAGGATCCTAACAGCTCATTCCATCCTCTTCATCTTACCGCTTATCCTCATCATTAGGGCATTCATAACCCAGCCTCTCTAGACATAAATTTCTAGGGTCGACCACATCCCTGTGCCTTTATTGAGGAGGAATATCCTTGCATGAGACCTGGGGTGGTCCCCTGGCCGTTGGATCTAGGCTTCTCTAGTGATCGGAGTAATCATTTCCTCTCTGGCACCAACATGTCTAGCCACCATATTTTGGCTAAAAGCATCAAGAATTGCTTGCATCTATCGCTGGTTGTCTACCAAGGAGCATAGAGTCATCGCCACCTCAGCCTTTTCTGACTAAGATGGGTCTTGGTTGTACTAGGTGCACATATAGTAGGAGGATCTAATACCATTGAAGACTTTCGGTGACCGAAATAACCAAGCAGTGAGTTGGAAGTGAGCTGAAAAAATAGAAGATGAGCAGAAACTTAAACTAGAGATCTTTCAATGATGGTTCAAGATCAACCTAATATGATATTGGACCACCACCAGAGAATTTGATGGAGCAGCTACAAAAGTAGGGAAGAATATGGCTATCTCATTCCCACAGACAACGCCAGATTGATGATACCATAATTGGTACCACCAAGCCAGCGTGATAAGTGAGTTAAAACCAACACAACAATGGTGTAATAAGAAGTATGTAAATACTAAAAGTGATGAGGCAAAAGAGAAGATAACACCATATATAAGTGGTTCGACCGGAGCCTATGTCCACTGTGTAGTGTGAATGGTGGTTTTCACTAAGATAAGGGCTCTAATGGCCTGTAAATACAACACTCAAACTTTTCTATCTCTTCTGAGTATTTTAGCAAAGTTTTCTATGGTTGAGAATATTCATTCCTTTACAATGAGGTAGAAGACAACAATTTATATGGTCGTGGTGGTATCATACGCACCCCAGTTATGCATGAGGCATGCGCAACTCCAACTGTCCAACAAGCGGATGCCATTTGTCCCTGGTATATGTAAGCAATGATTATGAGATATTCCCCACATGTGTGGGTGGTGTTGTTACAACAATTTGGCTCATGTGGGCTTTGCATCCCATGCGCATTCTCCCATGCGTTCCCCATTCCAAGCACTCTAGTAGATGTTAAGAGAGCCCTGTTGAGGTTGAAGTGTCAGCCTAGCCAAGTAGGAGATGACTGTGGAATTACTGAATCACGTGTCGATAGTTTCCAAGTGTGGTATCGACTGACCAACATCAGTACTATAAGAGAGCAGGTCGGCTTAGAAAGTCTCGGCCTTTATGATCCAGACGAGGTGGGTCGTTAGGCTAGAAGAGATGCACTGGCCGAGACAGATTGTCCCAGTTGTTTGAGATAACTCACATGAAAATGCTCTGTGAGGTCGGCTTTGGGCGAGACTGGCTCGGGCTCATACGAGGTCAGGTAATAGCAAATCAAACACTTTTAAAACATATATTGGGAAATTGTTTACGCTAAAAGTGCCGAGATAAACTAATCAAAATAAGATTTTTTTAAAAACATGAATTTTAAGGTGGCAGTCTCATTTGAACAAAAATGATATCTCATCTGAATGAAAACATTAGTTTCGTTCTAACGAGATATGGCCTCATTCGAACAACAATTCAATTTCACTCAAATAGAATTCTAACGACCTTCCAACGAAAGTGTACCAATTAAATAGATGATTCACGTTCGATGGTCATTCGAAGCTCTAACTAACGAGATCCATCTTTCGTTCTAATGATATCATAATCTCGTTCGAATGAGATAAAAAAAGAAAACATATTTTTAAAATTAATTTTATTCAAAATCCTTAATTTAAAATGTAAACAACCCAGAATATAATTTACAAGAGAAATTAAAATCAAATTAAGAAATGATGCTCGATCATTAACATATCTTCAAATGATGGTGGAGTCAATGCATATATAATGCTCGGTCTGAAACTCCAATTTGTAACGGGATATGCCAAAAATAGAAAAAAATACTAAGCTATGAGCAATTATAAAATCTTGCTCTTACAAATCTCCCCCTTTGGCAATTCCGGTATAAAATGAAAATTGAAAACACTAGTTTCGTTCTAACGAGATATGACCTCATTTGAACGATAACTCATTTTTGTTCGAAGAGACTTTTAGTGCCCTTCGAACAAAAGTTTACCAATTAAACAGAGGATTCTCGTTCGATGGTTGTTTGAATCTCGTTCTAACAAAGGTCAACTTTCGTTCTAACGAGATCATAATCTCGTTCGAACGAGATAACAAAAAATAAAAAATTATTTGTAAGATTCGTTTAATTAGAAAGCCTCAATTTAAAATGAAAACATCCTATAATATAATTTATATGATAAATTAAAACAACAATTATATATCTCCATTAAAGTGATCGGTGAAAATTCCTAAAACTATGCTCAGTCACTAACACATCTTGGAATGATCGCGAAGGCAATGCGGATGTAGTGTTCTGTTTGAAACTCCAGTATCTAATGGGATATGTAAAAAATAGATATGAGAAATTATAAAATATTGCTCTTACAAATATCCCCCTTTGGCTATTCCGATACAAAATAAAAGCCGAAAACCATATTAAAATAAATCCCAAAGACGATGTTCTAATGTCCTCCTAAACCCAAAAATGGAACAACATTTGAAACTTTGTCTTCATATTAATTTGTTCTCCCATTGGATAACTTTTTCTTCATCTTGTGTAATCCATGAAATCATCATCAATGCGGAAGAGGCCTACACACATGAGATAAAAAAAAATACCGTGACACGTATGAATTTTAAAGAAAAATAAAACTCCCCCTCAATTTGTTCTCCCCATTTTTGTTCGTAAGAGATAGAGGGTTAGAATCTAAACATGAATATTAAGCATAACATAAAGAAACAAAGATATGATCACAAATGTAATCGATAAAGCACATGCTATGCATATCCAAAGGAACAATGTGCTCCCTCCCCCCCCCCCCCCCACCACACACACACACACATTAAACAACTATTTTTGTAGTTTTCCAAATTTGTTCAAGTATGTGTATAAATGTACATATAGGTACAAAAAACCCAGCACTATGTAATAACACTAAAATATCTGAGTCTTGAAAATGGAATGTAATTGTGTGAACATTTTCCATAGGCAAATCAACTTAGGTAATCATAACATAGGTCCACGAAGTTATGAGATGCTTTTAAAGAAATAACTTAATTTTAATCTTAGGTGTAGAATGTTGAACTCAAATGAAATTAATTTGACTTATGCAATATGCTATGAATTTTAATAATTCTCAAATCAATAACACCAAACTATTTAATATTTTTCATGAGATTCCATAGTGCAAACCCATGAATCTTCTACTTTATAACACTCTTAAAATCTCACATATATAAGAATTGAGTCTCAAATTTTTTAAAGATATCATAATGCTCAATATAGAGAAGCATCAATGAATATAAAATAGATGTCCTCATCACTCTAGTTTTTATGTGTCATTAATCTTTTCAGGCTCTTTTTGCAAGTGGTGGCTTTTAACAAAAGGGCAATTTTACTCTTTCATAGCCCCTTTCCCTTACTTAACATATATCAATATTTTTCGGGAAAAGAAATCGGAGAAATGGTTCTGACAAGCACAACTTATCTCTTTTTACATTTGATTCAGTATTAAATAAGATTGAGATAAGAACACCATATTCGATATATAATAAGTAAGTACAATGTTTAAAAAGTCCATGCACATGTGCAATAAAGGTGATAAAGAGTCTAATATATAGAAATTAATCATCAATGATAAATGAAATGTTATCCATACATTATTGACAACACTAACGAAACAAAGCCATATCTCAAAGCACTACGGAAAAATCACGTGAATGGATGGAATGTAGGAGTAATCCGAATAGTTTAAATGTTCATTCATATATGGTGAAAAATAAAAATACAAAAATCTTTTTTCATTTTTCAAAAATTTAATGAAACATAATTTTTTTTTTTTCAATTTTTCAAACTTTTCTTAAAAAACAAAAATCATTTTTTGATTTGTTTTAAATTTTTCATAAAAATGAAAATATTTTTAGAATTTTTCAAAATATTTTAAAAGGAAAAGCATATGAATACAATAGCAATACAATCTATAAATAGCTACAAGATATGAACATGTTCAACACCTTATTCTAGAAACAAGTCTCGACCTCAATCATTAGGCCCGAAAGAGTTCTCAAAAGGGGAAGACATCCTATGAAATTCCTCCATCAAACATTGTGAAGTCTTGACCAAATACTCCACTTGCTCTCAAAAACTCTCAAAATATCTATGGTGATGTAGGGGAGGATGTGGATTAATATGTGTAGGAATGTGTGCTGTAACATGTGTTGGAACTCGTGTGGGAGCTTATCGGGGAACACACGTGTGAAGAACTCTCCCTAGCTTAAAACAAAACTCTCTAAGGTTGCCACTTTATTTGTAATGGAACAACATAAAAGGTCTTAGCTCTACCTTGATCAAAATACCCAGGGCGATCTCTCCTTGGTAGGATAGGTCTCCTTACTAGGTTAGGTCAAGGCCCATAAGTATCCATCACAAACTCGAAAAGTGATTCGGGTGTGACTTTGGAAGTAGATGCACCATCATAGCCTATTCCTTCCCTCTTAACTTTAGATAGTCTTCTTAGATGTGTACTCTAAAGTGAACTTGACCTCACGGGAACGTTCGAGATCAATCTAAAGTTTGAATACATAGGCTTCAAGTTTCTCACGAGTCTCTAATTAATCCTGAAGATCTATCGTAAGACTAGCCACGGTGTTAGTCAAATCGCTTTTCTCCCTACCAACAATCAATTGCTCATAGAAAGAAACTTATACCTTCTCGAGTTGAGTCACCGATGCCTCACACTCTCTCAAAACATTCACCTCCTTCTCAAAATTAAACATCCTAAGAGACAAATCTTTATTAAGCATTTTTGTTTTTAAAGTGTGGGTGTGAATTTCATGAAATGTTTTTTGGAGTCCTACTTTTCCCTCAATCAAATTCTCTTCCTCACTCTCCCTCTCTCCCGAATGATTTGAAACATTATTGAGCCTCTCATGTTTAGAAATTTCCTCATCGACGTGGGACAAACTAGAATTTCAAATGTGACTTGACATGAATGCACAAAAATTAGACTCGAGTGGTGATTCGTCCCCAAAATCCACCTACTCAACATCACTATCTTTAAGAGTTTCTTTGTATGCAGCTTTTCCTTTTCCCTCTCACTTTAATCTAGTGGCACACTTGTGGGATTTGTGTCCCTTTCCCTCACACTCATAACATCTCACCTCGTCTTTCACACAAATATCCTTGCCTTCATTCTCATTTTTAATTTTCTAAAAAATCCTTTCTTTATAATAATTTTCTTGGCTAAATTTGAGAAATGTTTTGAATTATTTTGAAAAAAGGGCTCAATCATCAAGCTCAAAAATAAAATCGGACTCATAATCAAAAACCTTTTCTTTCTTCTTTTTATCTTGAGATTTCAAAGCAATCTTTGTTTTATTTTTCTTAACATTTTTGGGAAAGATGTCGATTTCATAAGTTTGAAGGTCTCCTACAAGTTCTTTTAACCTAAGAGTATCTAATATTCCTAATGAATTCCGTATAATGATTTTAGGGATAAAACGGGAAGAAAATTATCTCAAAATCTTTTTCATGACTCTCCTCTTAGGATTTTTCTCACCTAAATTAAAATTGGAATTGACTTTGTCCGACAAATGTGCATAAAACTCATCAAAGGTGTAGGACTCATTCATGATTATTGTTTCAAATTTTGTGGTGAGATTTTGAAGATTAGAAGTTTTCACGGCGTTGGTACCCTGTTTTGTGAGTTGGAGGATATCCCATTCTTCCTTGGATGTGGTACACGTCATGATGCGGAAAAACTCATCAAGGGTGACGGCTCCAGAAATTGCACTTAAACCATAAGAGCTAAATATACTACACTTAAAATCATCACATGTCTAAGCAGTGACAATTTTAGAACCTATGACATTGCCATTGGTCATAGTGCGTGGTGTCCACCCTCTTTCAAATACAAGCCAAACACATTCATCAATCACTTTCAAAGTCGACCTTATTTGAGCTTTCTAATACAAAAAATTAGACCCATCAAAAACTGGCAGCCTATTATACAAATTATCCATATAACCAAATTTTTCTAAAGGATCACACAAAACTTAGTGCAACAGGCTCTGATACGAATTTATAAATACAAGGGTTCGTATGTATAGTCCGTATATTAGGTTCCACATAAAAATTCAAATTTTACCTAAATTTTGTCGTGATTAGCATTAGGATTGCATGTAATATTATGTCCAAATTAAATTATGCCAAACCACACAAATAAACAAACTAAACAAACACACAATGAAGATTGAAGAAAATTACTTTTAAGCAAAACCTAGTATTCACTGTTTCAAAGAGTTTAATAAAAACTAATCGACTTACAGACTACTTAGTTCCACTAAGCATAACGTCCAGGGTCTTAAAATATTTTACAGAATGTGATACATCCCACCACCCGCAGGTAGCGATCTTCCCTCGATATCCACCAATCAGCCTCACGATTGCAGAATCCCATATTCTTCTTCAGGAGTAGAGTTGTTGCTCCATAAAAATACTTATAGATCATATATCTACAAGGGTTTTTATAAGTATGGAAACTAGGGTTTTCATAAACTCAATAAATCGTATGCAGGATGCATGATTTGGAAAAGAAAAGTGTTTTTCTGAAAAATAAAGATGAACACTTTTGAAGAAGATATTGGAAAGTTGTTTTCACTAAAAGTCCTGAGAAAAACTAATCAAAACAGGTTTTTATAGAAAAAAAATACAAATTTTGAGGTGAAAGTCTCGTTTTAACAAAAATGGCATCTTATTCGAACGAAAACACCGGTTTCTTTCTAAGGAGATATATCCTCATTCGAATGATAACTCATTTCTATTTCAATAGACTTCTAAAGACCTTCCAGTGAATGTGTATAAGTTAAATAGAGGATTCTCATTTGTTGGTCATTCAAAGCTCGGTCTAATGAGAACCAACTTTCATTTTAATGATATCATAATCTTGTTCGAACGAGATAAAAAATAAAAGATTTTATTTTCAAAATCAGTTTTATTAAAAATCCTTGATTTAAAATGTAAAAATCACAAAATATAATTTAATGAGACATTAAAAAAACAAGTGAGGGGATGGGAGTTAGTCCATAGTGGCACACATGGATAGGTTCACTACTCAATGTTCTAACTATGGAACAAATAATTACTTAAGGCTATGTTTAATTTTCCAGTTCTCTCATAATTGCTACCTTGACATGGTTTATAAGTCCACCACCAAATTCTATCCAGACTTCATAACAAATGACAAACATGTTCCATTCGCAGTTTTTCCAAATTGAACTAGAGGTTTCTATGTATGATTTGGATAGATTAACTCAAAAGCCTGATGAAAAGGTTATTTCATTCATAAACAGATTCAGAATGGCTAGCATTAAATGCAAAATAGTCTTGCCTGAGTTGAAATTTGTAAAATTCGCACAAAATAGTATAGAGTTTAAGCTTAGAAAGAAGTTTGATGCCACTGAATTTAAGGATTTGGTGGAACTAAATGACAAGGTATCTAAATACGAGGCTCTTCTAAAAGAAGATTATGAAATAAACCCTTCTTCTTTCAAAATATATTATAAGGATCCTAACTTTAAAAATAGCATTGCTGAAATTATAGGAACTGAAACTATAGTATGTGAACCATTAGCTCTAAAGGATGCCATAACAAAATCCTTTGAACCAAAGTCAAAATGAATGATAAAAGGTAATCATTTTTATATTACTAACACTAATGAGATCTTTGAATTTCTCTAAAAGTATATGATGTTAAAACCACTCGATGATTCTAAAAAGAAACACAAAATTAGAGAAAAAATTATTGTAAATGGCATAATGTGTTTTCCCACTCAACTATTGCATGCTCTGTATTTCGTGACATGATTAATAGTTGATCAGGTGGGGGAACATAAAACTTCATACAAAAGAGAAAAAAATAATGGGTGTGGATGAGGACCCTTGCCCCAAAGTCAAAGAATATGGGACTAATGTGCAATCTATCTAAATGCCTATAAACAAAGGGAGTGTGGAGTTTAGAGTGAAAACTAAGGCTCACCAAGGCTTTGAAGCCTGAAAGCATTGAAGATTTTGATCAAAAGGTGAAAAACACTTATGTATCAGGTGTGGGGAGTACTATACTAAAATGTGCAAGTTGGGCATCAAAGAAAAACATCAGTAAAAAAAGAATAACAACGGGAATAATGGCAATATAGCCAAAGCCTCAATATTTCAATAATAACAAGAGGTTCAAAGCAAGTACTCTGAGAAAGTGAGTCCATTTTTTTCCTTTTCATCCCCAATGGAATCATAAGATACTAAAGAATAATTAGTACATTAAACCTAAATTTAGAGAGTCCAAACCTCACCAGCACAAGGGAAATTTATGGCCAACAAAGGTCTCAAAGTCTGTCCCAATGGTTAAGGTATACTTGACTAATTTATGGAATAATATCCAAAGGTTTCGTAGTAGTTCAATGATATGCCAAAGAAACCAAAGGAAGTTAAACCTAAATAGCTGGCTCATCCCATGTGGATCATGGTACAGCAGCCTAAGTCAAAGAGAAGAGAACCTGAAGTGGTAATCTCTCGAACTCAATAAAGAAGGGTCCAGAGAAAGTATAGAGCCTACAAAGAGACCTCTCAGATTGAGAAAACTAGTAAATTTGAAGGTTTTTCTTCTCTATCCTCATAATCAAACCCAAGGTTTCATAGGGAACTAGAGGGGAGTTAAAGATCTTCGGACTTTCTAGTAAAAAGGTTAAAGGAATTGGAGAAGACTATGAGAATGGATGGATGAAATACCTCAATGGAAAGATCTTTGAATGATTAGGAAAATAGATAAATGATGGTAGTTTATGCCACAATATCAGTTTAAGATACTGAACAATAACAATTTATCCAGTTAGTGCCAACCAATATGGATGTGATCCTCCTACGGAGGTTTGAAGCTAAAGAATATCAATAGGTACCTACTATGGAAGTGGATGGAGAAGGAGAATCATAGGTAGGTAATTTTGACTTATTTGTTGTTGCGCTTGACATTGTATATGGGTTCGAAGAACCTACTAAACATATGACTCACCATTTAAAGCTTTTATTTATAAAAAAACTGGATAAATGGTGTCTTTATCTATAAAATATTACTAGATAATGGTACATCTGTCAACTTAATGCCACTTTCCATGTTATCCAAATTAATATATAAAATGCTAAAAGTGTCCAACTGATGTTGAAGTCTACCAAAGGGGTAATACCAGCTGATATTGAAGTAGGCATTAGAAAGTAGGAAACCTTTTTCTTTATTATTGAAGGGAGACCAAGATTTAATGCATTACTAGGTAGAGATTGGATCCATTCTAAAAAATGCAGTGATTCTTCTATACACAATAAATTACTTTTGATGAAGCAAAATGGGCTTGTAGAAGAAGTGGAAGTTGATCCACTACTTTCTATGCTAGTTCTAACTGTGTTGAAGCAGAGATATACCAGGAAAATATGGGGATAATAAAGGCAGAGATTTTTGTGCCCGAGACATCAGAAGGATAAGTCTTAGAAGAGGGTTGAAATGATATGGTTTTTGTCCTGATAAGGCCAACTAAAGAAAATAAAGTAATTTTTTAATTGTTAATACATCCATTGACATTCATCAGGTTAATGAAATCTTAACTATGGTTTTATATGTGTATAGGAATTTAGAGTTAGGCACCAGACTTAGTGAGGAAAGGACCATAAATCGAGTTGATTATGTCTTGGAGAAAGCTGTAGAGAATGAAACTACTCAAAATAGTGGTGAATTTGTAAGTTCACCAATAAGGTATGAAGTATGGATGGTGAAAAATTTTGATCCCTTGATATAAATAAATTTCAGGATAGAAAAAAATAAAAGAGTCACTTCTATCAGTGTTAATCTTAGCAAAGAAGACCAACATTTGGTCATAGACCTTCTACACCAGTACAAGGACTGCTTTGCTTAGGAACATGATGAATTTCCTGGACTAGATAGAAAGATGGTGGAGCACATACTGTTAATAAAAGAGGGTTATGGACCTTTTGAATATATGTGAAGGTAAATGACTCCAGAGGTTACAAGCCAAAATAAATGAATAAATTAAAAGGCTATTGAAAGATGGATTCATTCGAAATATCAAGTATGCTGAATGGATCTCTAATATAGTGTCAGTAGTTAAGAAAAATAGAAAATTAAGAGTCTTAATTGCTTTTAGGAATATTAATTCAACCATTCCTATATATGAGTATCAAATGTTAGTAGTGGATCTATTGATTGTGAAAGTCACAAGGAACAAGCTATTTATTACCTTAGTAGGTTTTTAAATGATTGTGAATGTAAATATTATATGATGGAGAAACTATGTTTAACCTTGTACCTTGTCGCTATGAAGTTAAGATATTACTTGTTGCCTGGAGAGGTTTATGTAATTTCAAAGTTTGATTTGATTAAATACATGATAATAAGACCTAATTAACAAATGGGTACTACATATGTCTAAATTTTGCTTCTACTACGTACCTCAAAAACAGTAAAAGGCGAAGATTTTGGTGACTTTTTAGCAGATCACCCATGTAAGAATGAAACAAATGAGGAATATAAGACATGTTATGTGTCTCTATGTCCCTGAAAACTATGATTTAATGGTTAGAAGATTGAAATCATGCCAGGTATATGGGTAGTTATTGAATTACCTCAACATACTAAAACAAAACATGGTTATAGGTTGGATGAAAAAATATGTTTTAACATCCAAGTAGAATACGAGGCTGTAATAATGGGATTAGAAATCCTTCAAAGCCATAATGCCTCACTAATAGAAGTATTTAGTGATTCCCAAATAGTTATACAATAATTTATTAGTGAATACAAATGTATCCATGAGGGTTTAACTTTTTATAATCAAGTGGCATTAAATTTACTATCCAAATTTGATAAAGTCACTGTAAATTATATTCCCATGTTTTTTTATGAAGAAGCCAATGAAACGGATCAATAGGAATCGAGTTTTAAACTTGATTGTAACATCAAAGACAAACTAAATATTAGTTCCATTAATGGTTTCTTACCTCTTCTACATAAAATATAGCCAATGGTGGAAATTGAAAATATTGATATTAAAAAAGACTGAAAAAATAAATAATTGAATAGATAAATGATCCAAATATCAAAACTGATAGGGTTGCTAGGTTGAGAGTGACCAATTATGTTATGTATGCTAATAAATTATTCAAAAGGGATGTTCATGGAATAATTCTAGGGTGAATAGGTAATGATTAATGTTTAACATCCATAGCCTAAGTCCATGAAGGCCTTTGTGGGGCCCATCAAGTTGGACATAAGATGCGATGGATGTTAAGAAGGCATGGATTTTATTGGCCTTCCATCCAGAAAGATTGTATTAATTATGAAAGGATGCCAAAAGTGTAAACATATGCTCCTTTAAAACAAATGCATGTATTTGACTTACAGCCTTGACCATTTAGAGGATGGACACTTTATGTAATTGAAAATTTTACACCCCATCTTTGAAGCTACATAGTCTTATTTTGGTTGCTACTGATTATTTCACTAAGTGGGTGGAAGTTAAGGCTTTAAAATCAGCTTCCCAAAATGAATTAGTAGATTTTATGCAATATATTGAAATAAAAAGAAGAAAATAAATTAGTAGCGCCTTTGAAAGAGGATAATCCCGAGGGTTTTAAATAATCTTCTCGATTAAAAATATATTTAATTTCCTTTTTTGTAAATAGATGCGGAAGCGTTGTAGAAACAGGTGATGGTTCAACTTTCAAAAATAGCAACAAGTTTTAATTTCTCAAAACAAATTAAAACATAATTCATGTCCTAGAATTTGCCTAAGTCATAATTATCAATTATCCAAAGTTAGGCGAAACCAATTTTAGCAAACGACTTGAATAAACCAAATTTACCCAATATTTAATTTAAGTCCCAAATTAAATGAGTGTGATAATTAAACCAAATTTTATCTTGAAATTATCCTAAGCATGGATTCTAAATTATTGTGCAAGATAAAATAAACAATGTCACACTACGCCGAGATGTACGAGGAAAAACCCAAGACGGGAAACAACCTCGGACGGCCCTAGCCACAAGTCCACTAGATACGGAATTACAATTACAAGACAGATAGACTTACAACGACTGACTCGATCCCTCTCAAGCCTCGACGCTCCTTCTCGTAGAAACCTCTTCCTAGCGGACAAGCTCGGAACACCACCGTGGTCTCGGAATCCACCGATGGGACTTTATATGGTCACCCTCACCCAAACATGGAGCCTTTCTCCGTGTGGGTAGAATCTCAACAAAAGTCTTCTTTGTGATGGGGTGTAGAAGCAAACCCGAAACGTCTCTTGAATTCGGTAGAGAAAACCGGTGCCAAAAACTCCAAGCAAAGATATGTATATATAGAACTTGGAATAAACAACAATGGGTGTAAACTAAGTGTTTAAAGATTTTTCTTTAAGTTGAAGAACACTCAAACATGAACATTTTCCTTTTTAAAATGATCTCTCAAACTCTCTCTAGGAGATGTATTAGGATGGAAAAGTTGTCTTGGAAAATGTGTTTCCCGCACATAATAATGTATGAAAAAAATTGGTTGAAAACCAAGTGGAGGAGTGGGGAAAAACTGCAAAAAACTACCAAATAACTGTTCCCGCTGGAATCTCGTTCGAACGAACTTGATTCTCGTTCGAACGAGACTTCTAACGAGCGACCAGCCTGGGCTCATTAGAAGTTCGTTAGATACCTCGTTAGAACGAACATTCGTTCGAACGACATATCGAACGACTGACCAGTTAGGGTCGTTGGCAAAACTCGTTCGAACGAAACTGGTTCGAACGACAAAACTCGTTCGAACGAAACTGGTTCGAACGAAAAAACTCATTCGAACGACATTTCTAACAAACGACCAGAAAGTTTGTAAAATTCAATTTTGGCCCAGAAACTTTTATATACTTATATTAAAGTTCTAATTGATTCTTTCTGAAAATAAAATGCAGTTTTTATTACACCTAACACCCAATACATATTGTTCCAAGCTCTTATATACATATAATTACATTCATACCTTGGGAGCATGGAACCTTAGTTGATGACGTAGAAACGAGGCACGCAAATCGGCATTTTGATGAAGCTTTAAATTCTTTGCCGCTACGTCTTCAATACATACTTCATAGGCTTGAAAATATTACAATAAATCACTAACCTATGAATAAATGTTTTTGTCCGGAATTGAGCCAAAACTATATATGTACTCAATTGGAAATTTGTGTCCTTACAGCCTTGAACAACATCTTGATTAAAAAAAAAATTCTAACAAGTGTAATAAAAAGTGAAGAAAATAATTTTTAAGCGGGGGATTTGGTTTGGAAAACTATTCTGACTTTAGGTTCAAAGGATCCTAATGATTCCCAAAATGGGAAGATTCCATTTCAAATTTATAGAGACTTTAAGGATATTCATACCGTTTAACAAATGTTTATGGTGATGTTCACATAAGAAAGACGAGTGCCAGATTCTGAAAGCCTTGTATCCAACTAATTGGGAAGCAAGGAAATAAGAATAAAATAGAGATTCACATTAAAACATTAGTAGTATTACAAACTAATGGAAATGTTCAAATACAAAATACCTATAATTGGTGCAAAAATTCTCATAATCAAGCTTTTGGGTTCTGATTTGAGCCTCTTTTGCCTCAAATTGAGCTACATCATTGGTGGAGATTTGTGTCCCTCGAAGTTTCTACAGGTAGTATGCCTATTCATTGACAACCACATACATTTTAATATTTACCCTGGCCAATTGTCTCTCCAACTCTTCTTTCTCAAAAAGTAAGGCAGTTTTTCTTCTTCGAATAGATCCCAAATTTTGCAAACCTTTGGCATCTTCATCTTTTTCACTCAAAAGGGGGTTTTTTCTGCAAATAAAGTGTTTTCTCCATCCTACTCTATCCATAGTTGTGAGCTGGTATGAAAGTGAATGAATCCCTTGTGTAATGCATTCATAATATTTCCATATAATCCTATCATTTGAGAGATATAAGAATATGATACTTTTAGGCCACTAACAAAAGTGAAGTTAGCTAACTTTTCAAATGGTAGTCTAATAAAGCTTCGAAGAAATACTAAGGCTTGTGAAACTTCCAATTGCCAAAAATGAGGAGTGGGATGCTCTTGGATGAGACTTTCCAATTGATATTCCACACAACTATCAATAATCCCAAAAGCTTGAACTAGATATTTGGACATAATATCTTTTAATTTCCCATGAAAAGTAAGCACTTAATTTGGTCTCATCAAGCTAGGAACCATCTCAGTTATGGGATCCTCCTTCACTATAAGGGTGCCTCATTTAAGGGAGAAGTTTTTGAGGCTACATTAACTTCAAGAAAAGAAGATTCAACAAGAGATAGTGGATTATTAGTATCTAAATGGAGATGTTCTAAGGGCATTGTATCCTTGGGACTTGAGGTCTCAGTTGCCTCAACTTAAGTTAAAAGCAAGGGCATATAGGTATTTACTGCCTCAAAATTTGTCCCATAATCCACTACTTGGTTCGAAAAAGTCCTAAGTAGTGAGGAAGGAATATCAACGGGCTCATCCATGGATTCATCAATTGGAAATACAGGTGGTGGTGTCCAAGGATCTCTTGGATGGATGGTCTCATCTTTCATTGCCAAGTCGTCAATAGGGCCTATAATAAAAGAAAAGGAAATTCAAAGTCAAGACTAAAGGTGTAATTAATACCAAAAGAATTAAAAACATCACATGAGTAAACGATTGGCTTATCTTCCAACCGTGCTGAAGGAATAGTCCTCCTTACCTTATTTTTCATATGTTTCCTTATTGGAATAACAAACATCACAGCAATAGAAGGCTCATTCGTGATCAAGGAGGTACTTGTTAGATTGTCTGAAGGAGGATTTTGATTTCTTTGATCTAACAAGAGGAATATGTTCTTCTGCCTCATCCTCCTCCTTTATAACCACCCTTAAAATTTCCCCCTTCAAAGCTTCTTTTACTTTAGGAGTGAGCCTTCTCTTCTTAGAAGATTAAAAGTCCTCAGTAAGAGGATCGTTTGCAAGGTTTAAAATTACTGAGCTAAGCCAACTTAATAAATAACAAAACTTAAAGAAATAATTAAAGTCTTACTTAAAGATGAAGGCTTCGAAGGCTTCAAATAATTCTTGATGTACTCGGCCCACCAATCCTTAAAAAACAGAGGTCATGCCTGAATGAAATAGAATCCTAGCCATAAAAAAGTGTTTTGGATCCTAAGGTACTTAGCTATCCCATGTAATATGATTGTCGTCGAAACCTGTGGGGTCATAGGAAACATATCAGGATTGGCTTGGATCCTCATTGGGATAGGAATGGATTAGGGAAACCCAAGTTTTCTTGCAAATTACGCAGGTAAGCACTTCTCGCTATAATTAAGAGGGTGAGGTTCCATAATACAAATCTTTTAGGATTAGGAATCTCTCCCATCAAAGGTCCACCTGCTCTGTAATATGAGGCCTTTATAAAATGGGGACTAACCAAATAGGTGAACTGATGGGTGTCAATAAATATAATAGAAAAATCATGGGCCTGTTAGTTGGCAAGTTCCTAAACATAATAACCAACTGTTATAATCTCTTACGGGAAGGTTTTGAGCGATAATAGGTACACCAATGGCTATATTTGGACTCATTTTGAATATGTCCAATTTTTATAAAGTAGCCATGGATTAACATTTGTAGGACCCACAATGGTCCATCATGGTTTCCATTGAAAGGATCCTCAACAAGCTCAGAACAAGTTTTGTAAAGAGATATTAAAACGTAAGGGGCTCGGGTAATCTTATTACCCTCCATAAGTTGGGTTGCTAAGAAATAATACTACAGCATCACCCTTTGGGATTTAATAAAAAAACACATGTCTTGTGGCCAAAATAAAAGGAAACAAGAGTACTCTTTTTATCTCACATGGGGACTCTTGTTGGCATAAAGACGTGAAATTATTCCCCTACCGACTTAAATCTAGTTAATCAGCAAATATCCAAGATATTGGGGCCTACCATCCCAAATTTGAAGTTTAAGCAATTAAAATTAGATTTTTAAAAACAAATAAAACTAGAAATGGAAAATTGATCCAACTATATTTCTTCCTGACAGAGTTTAACAACATAAAAAATGCTTGATTGCTCTAAATCATTGGCTTTAAGATCCACTATCCTCGCCACTCACTTGATATAATCTTTGTTATCCAATTTTTTCGGCCATAATCTAAATTTCAATGAGGAAGGTGTAATAACCCGTATTTATGCGTATTTCTAATTTAATTATTTCAGAAATTAATTAGGATAATACACTTATTTAAATTATGCGAGTGAAGTAATTGTGATTGTAAAATATTAATCTAGAGATAGATACTGATTAATATTTTGATGAAATTCCCTAACTGTGAATAGTAAATAATAAATGATTATTATTATACAGCATAGCGGGCGATATGTGCATATTCTAGTCTATCTCACCGGAAGTCGTCTGTAGACCATTTTGAGGTAAGAAATGAGAAATATATTTTAAGTGACTCGGATGAGAATTTAGAGGTCACGGATGGCTCCAGATGGGTCGAAATAGTGTACCCAAAAGTATAGTTTGGGTCCCGGGTCAATTTTGGACCAAACCGACACCTATTAAGGGCGTTTTAGTCATTTTTCAAAAAGAGGTGAACGAACCTTCAAAATTTAGATCCATATATCTGATAATTAGAGATTGGGGTTAGGTCTCATAACAAAAAAGGTTAGAGAGGTCATTAGAGAAGAGAGAAAACCATTTCCCCAAAGCCTAAGGAGAGAATTGTGAAGGCGGTGAAGGGTTTTTTGCACCTCAAGGCAATTGGAAAGGAAAATTGGAGGAGAAGAAATCAATCAATCATCAACAAAGAACCAAGAAATTATATCAATCAATCTAAGGCAAGTGTTTATCTCAAATCAAATTGATGTTATAATACCCATGAGTAGGGATTTAATGAATAGATTGATTTTTATCTAAAAACCTTTGATGAAAAGTACCAACTGATTTCATGTTTGGGTGACATTGCATGTAGTTAGGGTTTATTTATGTAGAGAATGTTAAATCGGAAGAATTTTGATTACTAATACGAATTGAAATTCGGGTTTTAGATTGAATGAAATGGATGAACATAAAACTAGATTTATAAAAGAGCTTTGGGGATTTGATTCATTCTTGATTGATTTCGGTGAAGTTTTAATGTGTTTGAAACGTTAGAAATCATCTTAATTCAGGTAGAAATAGTTAGGAACACTAAATTGTGAATTTGGTGAAGAATTATGAGGTTTGGGCGAATCATAAATTGTGTAAAATGCTTTTGCGAAACAAAGAGAATGAAGTTGTAAAAAACGGACCGATACAGCCTTGGAGGGTGCGGTTCGATTCGGCCTTAACTGAATAGCAGACCAGTTCAGTCCTGGGAAGTCGTATCGGTTCGGTGCTTTGAATTTTTGAACTTTTCCTTTTTCTCTTGTATTCCTAAATGGACGTGGTGGAAAATCCTTAAGCACTTGTGAAAATAATATTGGGATAGTTATTATTTTATAGTAGGCCTACGATGGGAGTACGACTTCATCTTAGAGAAATAATTAAGACAAGAATGAGATTGGTTATAGTAAATCGTAATTAATCTGAGAGGTGGATAAAAAATTACGAGAATCTAATGAAACTACGTACATAGTAGAGTAAAGATGGTAACTACTTAATTATTATACAATCAGGGGTAACTAGAACCTTAGAGTTGTGTGAACACTCAAATAATTACGAAAGTGAATTAAATTCGTAAATAAATGATAAGGTACGATGAATATTAGAGAGAAAAATATTACATACTAGTATAAATAATTTGGTTGTGTGAATACCTATTCTATTGATACGTAGGCATTGTGAATACCTAAAGTATGCTAAATTATGTATTGGGGTTGATTATTATCCGAACTGATATGTCAAAAGTTCACCCTCTTACTCAGAGCAACTAACCTTGGCTAATATCATAGCCAAGGTGACTATAATACTATGACAACCATCATCAAGGTCGACACTCAAAAGGTCTGACCTAGCCTACATTGCATCTATCTCATACATCAACCTCGGTTGGGTATCAGCCGAGGTCAGCAAGGAATTATAGGTTCAACCACCCTTTAACACCATCATTTGCCCCAGCCGACGTTGTAGTCATCAGCCGAGATCAGTAATGTTACATTGAATCAATCATCTGGAAACGTCATCATCGACCTAAGCCGACGTTACAACTCCTCCAACCTAACCTCAGCCAGCCTACCTGGTCGAGGTCATCACGAATAACCTCGAACAAAGCAACAGTCAGACTTCACCAACTGCGTACTCTTTCAGGCTGAGGTTGCACCAGTCAAGGATAAGGCCGAGCATTTATAAGTGTGTGCAAAGTTAAGAACGCGTGGAAAAAATCCCCTCACATGGGGGAATATTTCATCATCATTCTCTACATGTGACAGTGACTGATGTCTTCACTAGGTTGGCTAGATCATCACACACATGCTCATTTCATGCTTGAGGGGTACATTACACCCCCCCAAACACTATATATACTTGTCTTCTCCTACCTTGAAAGAGATCCAGAAATATAAACCCTAGCCAAAACTCTGTTGAATTTATAGCAGAGGGAGAAATTGTAGTGATTGTATTACTAAGGCCATTAGAGCCTCATTTGATCGTGATATTTACACTCACCTGCACAGTGGATGTAGGCATTTGCCGAACCACTTATATTGTTGTGTTCATCCCCTTCTCCTCATATCCTACTCTCTCTCTCTCTCTCTCTCTCTCTCTATATATATATATATATATATATATATATATACTCTTGTGCTGCCATTATTATCACTTTCTTGAGCTTATTAACACCTTAGCTGGTGGTGTTATTTCCAGCATCATCATTTTGGCACCGTCTGTGGGAACAAGAAGATTCATATCTTCCTTTTCATAGCTTAACCTCACCATAGACTCTGGTGGTGAACCAGGCCTCACCCTTCGTGTGAAGTTGTTTCACCATTGAAAGAGATCCTTTAAGGTATTTAAGCTCTCTAATATTTTCATCGCAAGTTCTTTAGACCTAACATATGGCATCAGAGTTACCATTTCCTCGTCCACCATTTGGTGTTGGAGGACCCAGTTCTACCCAAGCACCACCTGAGTCCGAGATGGCCGAGGTGGCAGCAGCCTTGAGGTCATTGGCTGCAACATAGCAAGTAATGAAGGAGTAGTCTGTCCAGCTAAGCCAAAATATAATGAGGCCACCTCACCACAAATGATTACTCGGACGGATGTTCAACCACATCCAGAGGCCAAGGTACCACCCCATGGATCGCGAAAGGACCAACCTACATCTCAGTGGAGGAGGGACACTGCTGACCCTAGGCATTTGCATCTGGGGAGGCAAGGAAACCCTTTCCTTGAGGATAGGTACGATGATATTGAAGCAAACGATGCTCCAGCACACTGCTGGGAGACATATGAGGTTTTAGACAACACAATACGTCCAATACAACAGAGCTGAGGTTACGAAGCAAGAAGGGCCGATGTTGGTGATGCCCAGTCAAGAGGATCAACTTTTGATCGTTTGATTAGAAGGTCAGCCTTTGAAAGGCTCGGCCCAATTAATGATTGTGACACCACGACTAATTAAATACCGGGTAGCTACTCCTTTATTAAATTAATACAAAATGTCAAGTTGGTCCAGTTAACAGCATCACTGTCGAAAACATTTTAATCATTACTAACCACCTAGTATTTAAAAAGTAAGATGTCAAATTTTAAATTAAGTCTGATTAACATACAATAAAAGAATTATGAAAGAATCTCATAACCATACACCATGAAGTCTCAATAAAGTAACCAACAAATAATAATAAGTCCGTAGGAAAACTCCTCACAACAATCCCACCACTAAAATAAATAAAACAGTATATCCTGAAATAATTACATGCCAACAATCTGAATAACTGAAATATGAAATGTCTCTAATAGAAATGGGAGACATGCCCTACAAATGATGAAAACTGAATAGAGTCAAGACAAAAGAAGCGTCTACTAGAAAGGCCCTGTAACTTCCACAAAAAGCTACAGCTCGTCACCTGAATGGAAATCTTATGCATGGTGTCCTTGTGGCTGGGCACCTAAAAGGTTTTTACAAAAATAGATTTGAAAGAAAACGGGTCAGAGCCCGAAAGTGGAGAGTATTTTAAAAACAGCAAGTGCTTTAATAAAATTAAAACAATGAATGCAAAATACGTGTTAGGACGTGCACTCACATGAAATACTCACCTCTCAACTAATTGTGCACTCCTAACGTACCGTACCCATCTAAGCGATATTCGTAACTAACTAAACCGTCATAAGTTCTAACCTTTCTACTCGATTCACAATATAAATTCCCAGCATTATCAATTAAATAGAAGACTTTACTTAAACTCGGATTCTCAATTGTTAGCAAAACCATTCACAACAGGTTTTCCCTTTTTATCTTTATCAAGACGTTACTTCAATTATTCTCACAATTAAACATAACAATTCCTTTTCATTTAACCATATATATTTCACATCATAAATATACAATACAAGTCCCCGAGGCTAAGCTGCGGTGCACACATACTCTGCTATCCATCCCGGTACATCACGTACATAAGGATCACGCATTCCGAATCTCCCAGGAATCGTTCTCAGATAACAACAATCACAAACAATGGAGGCGAACACAGTCACATCACATGGGTCACGCACATACCTACGCTCCCATGATCAGCAGTCTTATTAACTTCCCAATAAGTCCTTCACTGACCTATGTTCTCGAGGTACCAATCTATATCCCCCCGTAGGCACACAAAGATTAGATGGTCCTAAACGAAGGCAAACCTCCCGTGATAGCAAGTATGGTAGGTATGTCATACACATAAGTCATATACTAAGCATTCACACATCTTAGATATCTCATTATTAATAAAGGTATATTCTACATCCTTATACCATTATTCCAATTTTCTGCATTTTTAAATCTTCCGATAATATATAATGTAGACTGTCGACACATCTCACGTCATAGTTTCTTGTACTTAAAACCTATCTCAAAGGGATTACTAAGTCTCCTATTATTCCCACATATAACATCATTATTCTTAAGATCCTTACTTCTACCCCAAACCTCATTTCATCAAATTATTCGAATTTACTCCTTTAACCCTAATATTATCTCACTCATCGAATTTTATTAGATTTCATAATAATTCCTCAAATTGAATTCTAACGCAGGTACAAATTTTATAACCATACCTACTGGTCTTCCTTAAGTCTACGGATATTCATAAAATCTCCATTAATAATTTTATAAGGGTTAACATCATTAAAATTTAACTAGGGAAAATATTTCTCATTTTGGGAAGGTTGATCGATCGACCTTGAACATCGATCGATCGATGGTGGTCGATCGATCGACTGATGAATGTCGATCGATCGATTGCACCAGATAAGTTACGGACTGCTTCATTTTGCAGTCCTCAAATCGTCCCAAAAATCCATTACAATGCATGAAACTTCATTCTAACGTTATAATATCATCAAATAATCATCCTACAACATTGTTAACATTCTAAAACTAATTAATCATCACCCAAAGGCCTTTATTTAGATCAAAATATCATCAAGAACCCTAGAAATTTAAAGTCATCAATTTCCCTTAATAAATCCATTTTTGTATCATCAAAGTTGTATTTCTATTAGTATAATCACCCAATAACAATTCTACATGCAATCCCTATATCACAACCTGAATTTACAACTCCAATTTCATGGGTTTTTATAAATTTCACAATACAATGCAATTATGTAGATTTCTAAGCATGGAAGAAACATTCGCTTGAAATTAACGTAATTAAACCACTTGCCTCGGATTGTTCTCTGAATTTGATGTTGGATGTTTGATGTTGCTCTCTTTTCCTCTACAATTTCTCCCAAGGTTGAAGGTTGAAGATGATGGTTATGGTTTTTCTCTTTTGGGAACCTCTCCTAACTTCTCCTATAACTCCCGTAGCCCTCTAATTAGTTAAGTGCTGGTAATGGGTTAGTGGGTTCCCAAATACCCTATTTTTAATTCCCAAAATTCGTTGGTCAAAATTCCCCAAATTCCAAAATTACCAAAATACCCTTTTAAGTTGCCGGTGTGGCCCCAAAATGCCCCGGGACCCAAACTAAACCCCCGGCTAGTGTTTTCTGACTATTTCGACCCTTCCGGACTCGTTGGCGCACTCAAAATGACCATACGGTTGATAAAAATAAAATTCACTTTTTAATTTAAATAATTACCCTCCTGACGCGACTGTCACGCGCGTCCCAACAAAATTTCCCAAATTGCCGTATTTCAGTCTCGCGATAATTTTAATATTTTCAATATTCATATCACATCATATGTATACACATCATAATCAAATACCAACTCACATCCCGTTAGTATTTTATCCGAATTAATTCTCAATTAATTCCCATTTAATTTAATTAATCCCATAAATAAATATCCATAAAAGTACGGGGTATTACATACTTCCCCCTAATAACAGAATTTCGTCCCGAAATTCGGATAAGTAAGGCACACCTGGAAAAATTGGGTATCCTCCAGTATTCAAAACAATTATAAAGAAAAGCCCAAATCACTAAAACCCTCGCTTCACAATAAGCTTGTTTAACACACTTGATACCTTATCAGAATAATCTTCGATAAATGCACCTCACGTTGTGCTCTTATTAAACAACATTCGAATAAAAATAGCCTATACATCATTAGCCGCATTATTTTTTATTAGTATTGTGAGTCCGCACCTCACTACTAACTCCCGCGTTTATCAAAACTCCAAACTCCCATCCTGGGATGAATCAATAACACATCTGACTACGCTTGTCCATTCCTTGAAATATCCCGACGTTATGACTTTTACACAAGGGAAAACCACTTCAGCCTGTTGGTGTCACACAAACCATTGTAATCACCTTGTCCACCATAAACAGATACGGGTGCTTTTCCCCCAACTCTACCATTAGGTAATATCTCCTCCACATGACTACAATATACCTCACTAGTTATACCCGATTTGGAATTGAAAATATCGCAATGAATCCAAAATTTCTTTCATACAATCCATCAGTCGTTAGTCACCTTGCGCATGCACCTCGGGTTATAGGTGATACAACCCTCAGTTTAAATCGTTATTTCCCACTACTTATTGTCACCCCACCTAAATGTGGATTTCGTGGATTTCATTCCAGTTCTAAATAATACTACGTCGAACCACGTACCGGTGTGTTCACTATCTAATAGTGTAAATCATTCAAGTATATAACAATTTGTCTCCTTCTGAACAACATGACTCACGTATTTGAAGGAATTTGTTACCCCTCAAGGAATTTACTAACTTGACTCTTCCATCCCTGGAATCATCGGTTGGATACAAAAATAAATTGGTTAATCATCTAACACCCAACCGTTCTACTACTTACTTCACCCCTTTAAATGCTGACTTTCTTGTAAATGTTCCTTCCCCTTAAGTGATACTTAACGATCCTCTGCTTCTCTTGGCGTATGCCAAAGTTTCAACCCTTACACTTTCTCACCTCTTTGTGAAAATCTGGACTCCTAATACCTTATTAACATTCTCACTCTATTTACTCTTGAGTCACCCACAACATTTGATTAGTAGGAACTCTACTCCAAATTGCACATAATAATTAAATATTTGCCTTCTCAAGAGATATCCCCTTATTAAATGGCTTTCCATTGCTTTTTCACTACATTCGTACGTGCTACACTGATTACATACGAGTATACTCATTAACACCTTCTTTTACGACGCTAAATTCTATAAGTAATAATTTCACCCAATTATATCCCTCCTTCTGACGATACGACTTTAGTCAACCGGAATATCTACAGCTTTTATAACCCAAGCATATGGCGTTACACATCATATATGCTATACGTATTCCAAACTCTTTATTGCTCTAGTATTTCCAACGTGGACATACCACCTGGGCGTTCTAAATCACCTTCGAATTTGAAATCCCAAATACTTCTTAACCTCAATGCATCCTTCAACCTGCCGAAATAAAACCAAAATTTTCAGTACTTCTTCACCACACCACTGGCTCTACTGACCTTATATCGTAATTTTCCTAACTAACTATTTTCGTAATTTTCAAGGGATTCCAAATTATGGACAAATGGTTAAATATCCCCCTACTACCAACCTTAAGCTAGGTTTCATGCGTGGGATGTCTCGCAAAGCGAAATCCAAACAAGGAACCCCCCCGATACACTACTACCTAACCTTGTCGGTCATCGAGGTTTATTAAGCCCTCAGTCCATAACACGTACCCCTATGTTCCCATCTCTTAACAACAAAGTTACATCTCCTTTCTCAATTTAACTTAAACAAGGAACTCTTTCCGAAAGACACTTTTTCTTGACATTGATGGTAATCACATTCCATATACATTATGCAATTATACTCGGGGCTCTCAAAATCCCGTCCCCAGGTACACAACTATGAGTATAAACTCCTAGATCTCTAAATGGTGATAAAATAATTCACTATACTTATTACGACATCCTGAGTGTTAATTACAATAACCAGCTAAACCGTTTTGCTAACTAGTAAATAAATTACATACTAATCATATCATTTAAATCTCCGCGCATACTAGGATTAAGTATCCGAGACCATTATGCCTTTGAAATCATAGCAATATTTATATATATATATACATATATACAATAGTACAATTTTGAGCCCGGCCCTCTCACAAATGGGGCCTCTCCAGAACCAAAACATTCTACCCCAAGGTAGTAACTTCGATAAACTTGTAATACCAGCACACTATCGGTACAATTATATAAAAACACAATTTGGATAATATCATACTTGTATAATACGGCACTAAAACGAGTAATTTCAATCAATCAATCATGTACTGCTATCAATATACCCATTCATCCTATAGGGATAATAATACAAGGAACCCCACACAATCAGCGAAAAATGTTCACATAAACAAAATTGCCGATACTCACTAAACTCAACTCTCAAGAAAAAGTGACAATAACAACAATAACCATTGTAGTAACCTGTTTATATCACAACCAACATGCAACATCATCTGAGGATATAACTCCTACTTCCATCCTGATAATCGTCCTGGCTGCTCTAATGGTTTCTGGTCTTAACACCTGTCCGTACCACACCAAATATTTCAATAACTGTCGCCCTTGCCAGGCATAATACCTTTATCCCTACACTTGCACTGGGAAAAATTTATAATGTACGGGTTTTCACTCCCACAAAGTACCTCTACACATACTCCACTTATTTTCGGTCACCCTGACCATGTTAAAGTGGTCCTTTCCTCGGACGTTGGTAGTCTTAGCTATGAAGACTATCTCCATTGTTCCCTTAGCTTGATGTACCTAAGGAACACACTACTAGTTTGCCACCTCTCTTACTGAAATTACCATCGCTCGGTAGTAATTCCGTTATTGAATTATTTTAACGGTTTCTCCATTGGGTCTTCCTCCTTGTGGTGTTTCTCCAACGCCATTTTCCCAGTCTTATTCTATAAAAATTCTTCGATTTTGTATCTCCCTACCCAAGGGAACATTTACCTCCAAATTTACACCACGCGATATTATTACTATTTGTATTTATCATCCAAGCAGAATTCCCCATAAGAGCTAACAATTATTCTTGTATGTAGATCTCTCTTTAACATCCTCTTCTCCATACCACCTTCTCCACCCGGTGTAAGGTTCGCTACAACATTAAATTTCTCCTCACAAGTTGACCCCTATTTGGCCCTCTTATGTGAGTTCAGAATAACATTCGCCTTTCAACCTGAACATCTGATGAAGGAACTTATGGTCAAACCATACGTGTACACCCTCTCGACATCACATTCCACTTTTAAGTGGGTTGCTTGTTTCTCACCTTTGAATCTCCGCTCTTACGAGTCAAGGAAAAATTTCTCTAAATTTTCACTCTCAATTGGTCATATCCTGACATATGTCCAAGCCTTTGGATACATCGCGTTCGTTTGGCTAGCACATGCCGTCTTCGCCTTTCGAGTATTGCTACTGCTGGTTCTCTTCAATGTTACACCTAACTCTTTCTCTCCCATTCCAACCTTGTTGGATGTGTATAATTTGACCCCATTACTACTATAGTTGTACCCGAAAGTCTCAAGTCGTGCCTTAGCCTTCTATATCATCCAGGACTTCCGTGCCATAATATCGGTGACTTTAACTACGGTCATCCTTCTTTAAATAAATCAATTAACCGCAATATATATTTGCCTCCTGCTGTTCACCCAACTGTCTTCGCCTGACGTACTACATTGTTCGGCACACGAATACACCCGATCGCAATAAGATTCGCTATCATATACATCATAGCAGGAGAACGAAATTTTACTAAAGGAATCAACAATCCTAAACATAGGGCTCTATATCAAAGAAAGTTACGCTGGAAGCATAATATGCCGCACATATCCTAAAGGACACTAGAACCTGATGCTCTGATACCACCTGTGACACCCCAACTAATTAAATACCGGGTAGCTACTCCTTTATTAAATTAATACAAAATGTTAAGTTGGTCCAGTTAACAGCATCACTGTCAAAAACATTTTAATCATTACTAACCACCTAGTATTTAAAAAGTAAGATGTCAAATTTTAAATTAAGTCTGATTAACATACAATAAAAGAATTATGAAAGAATCTCATAACCATACACCATGAAGTCTCAATAAAGTAACCAACAAATAATAATAAGTCCTGAGGAAAACTCCCCACAACAATCCCACCACTGAAATAAATAAAACGGTATATCCAGAAATAATTACATGCCAACAATCTGAATAACTGAAATATGAAATGTCTCTAATAGAAATGGGCGACATTCCCTACAAATGATGAAAACTGAATAGAGTCAAGACAAAAGAAGCGTCTACTAGCAAAGTCCTGTAACTTCCATAAACAGCTACAGCTCGTCACCTGAATGGAAATCTTATGCATGGTGTCCTTGTGGCTGGGCACCTAAAAGGTTTTTACAAAAATAGATTTGAAAGAAAACGGGTCAGAGCCCGAAAGTGGAGAGTATTTTAAAAACGGCAAGTGATTTAATAACATTAAAACAATGAATGCAAAATACATGTTAGGACGTGCACTCACATGAAATACTCACCTCTCGACTAATTGTGCACTCCTAACGTACCGTACCCATCTAAGCGATATTCGTAACTAACTAAATCGTCATAAGTTATAACCTTTCTACTCGATTCACAATATAAATTCCCAGCATTATCAATTAAATAGAAGGATTTACTTAAACTCGGATTCTCAATTGTTAGAAAAACCATTCACAGCAGGTTTTCCCTTTTTATCTTTATCAAAACGTTACTTAAATTATTCTCACAATTAAACATAACAATTCCTTTTCATTTAACCATATATATTTCACATCTGAAATATACAATACAAGAACCCTGAGGCTAAGCTGCGGTGCACACATACTCTGCTATCCATCCTGGTACATCACGTACATAAGGATCACGCATTCCGAATCTCTCAGGAATCGTTCTCAGATAACAACAATCACAAACAATGGAGGCAAACACAGTCACATCACATGGGTCACGAACATACCTACGCTCCCATGATCAGCAGTCTTATTCACTTCCCAATAAGTCCTTCTCTGACCTATGTTCTCGAGGTACCAATCTATACCCCCCCGTAGGAACACAAAGATTAGATGGTCCTAAACGAACGCAAACCTCCCGTGATAGCAAGTATGGTAGGTATGTCATACACATAAGTCATATACTAAGCATTCACACATCTTAGATATCTCATTATTAATAAAGGTATATTCTACATCCTTATACCATTATTCCAATTTTATACATTTTTAAATCTTTCGATAATATATAATGTAGACTGTCGACACATCTCACGTCATAGTTTCTTGTACTTAAAACCTATCTCAAAGGGATTACTAAGTCTCCTATTATTCCCACATATAACATCATTATTCTTAAGATCCTTACTTCTGCCCCAAACCTCATTTCATCAAATTATTGGAATTTACTCCTTTAACCCTAATATTATCTCACTCATCGAATTTTATTAGATTTCATAATAATTCCTCAAATTGAATTCTAACGCAGGTGCAAATTTTATAACCATACCTACTGGTCTTCCTTAAGTCTAAGGATATTCATAAAATCTCCATTAATAGTTTTCTAAGGGTTAACATCATTAAAATTTAACTAGGGAAAATATTTCTCATTTTGGGAAGGTTGATCGATCAACCTTGAACATCGATCGATCGATGGTTGTCGATCGATCGACTGATGAATGTCGATCGATCGATTGCACCAGATAAGTTACGGACTGCTTCGTTTTGCAGTCCTCAAATCGTCCCAAAAATCCATTACAATGCATGAAACTTCATTCTAACGTTATAATATCATCAAATAATCATCCTACAACATTGTTAACGTTCTAAAACTAATTAATCATCACCCAAAGACCTTATTTAGATCAAAATATCATCAAGAACCCTAGAAATTTAAAGTCATCAATTTCCCTTAATAAATCCTTTTTTGTATCATCAAAGTCGTATTTCTATTAGTATAATCACCCAATAACAATTCTACATGCAATCCCTATATCACAACCTCAATTTACAACTCCAATTTCATGAGTTTTTATAAATCTCCCAATACAATGCAATTATGTAGATTTCTAAGCATGGAAGAAACATTCGCTTAAAATTAACGTAATTAAACCACTTGCCTCAGATTGTTCTCTGAATTTGATGTTGGATGTTGGATGTTACTCTCTTTTCCTCTACAATTTCTCCCAAGGTTGAAGGTTGAAGATGATGGTTATGGTTTTTCTCTTTTGGGAACCTCTCCTAACTTCTCCTATAACTCCCCTAGCCCTCTAATTAATTAAGTGTTGGTAATGGGTTAGTGGGTTCCCAAATACCCTATTTTTAATTCCCAAAATTCGTTGGTCAAAATTCCCCAAATTCCAAAATTACCAAAATACCCTTTTAAGTTGCTGGTGTGGCCTCAAAATGCCCGGGACCCAAACTAAACCCCCGGCTAGTGTTTTCTGACTATTTCGACCCTTCCGGACTCGTTGATGCACTCAAAATGACCAAACGGTTGATAAAAATAAAATTCACTTTTTAATTTAAATAATTACCCTCCTGACGCGACTGTCACGCGCGTCCCAACAAAATTTCCCAAATTATCGTATTTCAGTCTCGCGACTATTTTAATATTTTCAATATTCATATCACATCATATGTATACACATCATAATCAAATACCAACTCACATCCCGTTAGTATTTTATCCGGATTAATTCTCAATTAATTCCCATTTAATTTAATTAATCCCATAAATAAATATCCATAAAAGTACGGGGTATTACAATGATCTGAGGCAGAGGTTATCTAGGCAGAGAAGTGCAGCTGGCTCATAGAGGGAAGATGTTGAACATCGGCCTCTCCATGGCCAACCCCTACATGGCCGAGACTGTGGCCAAGAGGTCAACAGCTGACGTTGTGCAGCAGTTGGGGAACCCTCAGTTCACCCCTTGCAGGTGGCTGGGGAAAACCTCGGCCAGGGCGACGTTGCTAAACCATTGAATGACTCCATTAAATGGCTGGAAGACAAGATAGGGAACCTCATAAAAAAGCCAAGACCCACTGCAAAGAGGGTTCTCAAAGAGCTCCCCATTTGCGGCAAGAATTGTGAACTTCCCATCCCCTAACAAATTTAATCCACCAATGGTTTATCCCAAGTATGATGGAAGTACCAACCCTATACATCATATTGAGATGTATTGGTCTGCATCAGACATTTATTAAATCCCTGATGAGATGAGGTACCGAGAATTTTGAAGTACTTTGGCGGGAGTTGCGAATATTTGGTTCACTTCCCTTCCTAAAAATTATGTGGCGAACTTTAAAGGTTTAGCTGTGCGATTCATACACAACTTCTATTTTGGGGTAAAACCTCAAAAGAAGACAACCCATTTACTATATGTAAAACAAGACAAGAATGAGAGCCTCAGAGATTACATTACCAGATTCAATAAGGAAAAGTTGGAGGTTGAAGATTACGAAGAGAATATTGCCATGACAGCCCTTATAGGAGGACTACAAAAGGGGAAATTATTTTGGAAGCTTGCTGAAGACCCTCCAAAATCTATGGCCAAGATGTTAGCAACAACTGGTAGGGTCACGAACACTGAAGAAGAAATGGCCGCAAAGTATGAGGATGAAAACAGAAGTAGTAGTGGAAAATTCCAAAGGAACAAGGATGGAAAGAAGAGGGTTGCAGATGAAAATTTTGCACACTACACTCCTCTAACTGTGAGCTACGAACACATCCTCAGTGAAATAATGAATGAGAGGTCCCTAAGATGGTCGGAGAAGATGAAGTCTCCTCCGCATAAGAGGAATAAGAATCTGTGGTGCGAGTTCCACAAGGACCACGGTAATTTCACTGACAAGAATCTGTGGTGCGAGTTCCACAAGAATCTGTGGGGGAAGTTCAGCAGATGTAATGTTCTCGCACTGTTTTAAGAGCATGGGCCTCAGAAGATCTAGGCTTGTCCCTTACCATCACCCCTTGATCATTTTTAGTGGAGAAAAGGTACATCTATTGGGCATGTATGAGATGGACGTAAGAATGGGAGATGAGTGGCCTAAGAGGTTGACCAGAAAAATCAATTTCTTTGTAATGAATGAGAACGTCTTCTCAGCTTACAACCTCATCATAAGAAGAGTATCCCTCACGGAATTTGAGGTTGTGCCTTCAACGGTCCACCAAATGCTAAAATTCCCAACTCCCAATGGGGTAGGGGAAGTGAAAGGTGACCAAACATCGACAGTGAATGCTACTTCAAATCTGCAAAAGAGAGAGAGGCTCATAAGAATGCAACAACCACTTACAACATTGACACCCTTGATCCTAGAGATGAAACAAAGCTCAAGAAGGGAGAGGCCATGGAAGAGGTAGAATACATCATCCTCAATGAGGACGAGTCGAACAAAACTGTCAAAATTAGCAAAGCCCTAAGACCTGAGATCAAGGAAGATCTGGTGAAGTTTTTGAGGAAGAGGCAAAGCATTTTTACCCGGAGCCATGCAGACATTCCAGGTATTGATCCTAAGGTCATGTGCCACAAACTCAATGTTATAGAAGATGCTAAGACCATTAAGAAAATGAGGAGAGTATAATCAAAAGAGAAATATAACGTCATCAGAGAAGAGGTTAGAAAGCTTAAAGAAGCCAAGTTCATCAGGGAGGACATATACCCCAAGTGGTTGTCCAACGTAGTGATAGTGCCAAAGGCAAATGGGAAATGGAGGATGTGCCTAAACTTTACTGGATTGAACAAGTCTTGTCCAAAAGATAATTTTCCCTACCTCGTATTGATCAGATGGTGGATGCCACAGCTGTACATGAGCTCATGAGCTTCATGAATGCCTATTCTGGGTATAACCATATCTTTATAAACCCAAAAGACTCCGAGGAAGACAACCTTCATCACATATAATGGGACCTATTACTACAAGGTAATGCCCTTCGAATTCAGAGGATACTTACCAACATCTTGTAAATAAGATATTTGAGGATCAAATAGGTAAGTCCTTGGAAGTGCATGTGGACGATATGCTGACAAAGAGCCGGAGGGCCGACACTCACGTGGCCGACCTTAAAAATACTTTTGAAACCATGGACAGATACAGGATGAAGCTCAACCCATCCAAGTGTGTCTTCGGGTTAGGACCACGAAAGTTTATGGGATTCATCATCAATTAGAGGGGGATAGAGGCTAACCCTGAGAAGATCAAGGCCCAGGTGGAAATGAAGACACCTAGAACCATCAAAGACGTTCAGAGGTTAACCTAAAGAGTTGTTGCACTGAATAGGTTCATCTAAAGAGCTACAGACAAGTGTCATCCTTTTTTCAAAGTGCTTAGAAAGGCCTTCGAATGAGATGAGGAATGAGATGAGGCTTTTAAGGAGATCAAGTCATACCTTGGATCCCCTCTACTTCTGTCTTGGCCCATTCTGGAGGAAAGGTTATATGTATATCTAGCTGTTTCAGAATTAACCATTAGTGCAGCCATAGGAAGAGAAGATGATGGAGTGCAGAGGTCTATATAATTCAATAGTAAAGATCTTCAAGGGTCTGAATAGAAGTACCCTCGAATGGAAAAATTAGCTTATGCTCTGATACACGCTTCTAGGAAGATGAAGCCATACTTCCAAGCCCACTTTATACTTGTCCTCACTGATTCCCCACTCAGACAGGTCCTCCATAAGCCTGAGAAGTCAGGCAGGTTGATGACCTGGGCCATCGAGTTGGGGAATATGACATTGTTTATCAACCCAGGGTCGCCATCAAAAGGAAGACACTTGCAGACTTTGTAGCAGAGTTTACCTAGGAAGAGGTTGAGATTGAAATTAGTCAGAGGACTGCAAATGATCCAAACAAAAATGTCTTCCAAGATTCGGATGAGGTTGGGTCAAGCAAGCCCAGAAAAAGTGTAGTTGATAATGAGTAAGGAAGGTACCTCTTCAAGCAAGGGACCCTGTTAGAGGGGAACTTCTATTTAAATGAAGATGTTTGGAACCTCTTTATTAATGGGTCACCTTATGAAAGCGGAAGCGGAGTAGGGCTGATAGTGTCAGCACCAGATGGTACCGACATTGAATATACACTTAGGTTCAACTTCAAGGCTTCGAATAATGAGTTAGAGTATGAGTCATTAACAACAGGTATGTCCTTGGCAAAAGCCCTTAGTGCTGGCCGAATCCTAGTCCATAGTGATTCAAGGTTAGTTATTAACCAAATCCTGGGGGTATATGAGGCCAAAGATGAAAGGATGGCCAAATGCCTGAAGAGGGTGAGAATAATGCATGAAAGCTTCAAGGAGGTGAAGATAAAGAGGATACCTCGGCAAAACAACAGTCAAGCCGATGCACTCGCTACGTTGGCCTCGGCAACAAGGACAGATATAAGAAGAACATTACTAGTTGAAATATTTCTCAAGCCAACCATTGAAGAAGAAGAGGTTTACAGAACATGCCTCAATCGGAATATGGGAGCCTCATGGATGGACCCACTTATCAGATACATCAGACAGGGAGAGCTGCCAGAATCAAAGTTGGAAAGGATAAAGAGGAGGTTCAGAGTTGACAAGTTCTCAATTATAGGAGATTTATTGTATAAGAAGGCGATCCTTAGATGCGTCCACCCTTCATAGGTTCCTCATGTCTTGTAAGATGTACATGAGGGCTCTTATTCAAGTCACATAAGAGGTAGGCCTCTAGCTAAGAGGGTAATTACTCAGGGGTATTGGTGGCCGACCTTAGCCAAAGATGCAGCTGCTTATGTAAAGAGATGCGACAAGTGTCATAGATTATCCACCGTTACTCACCAACATAATCACCCTATGACGTCAATTACCTCACCTTAGCCATTTGCATTATGGGGTATTGACTTGGTAGGACCCTTGCCAAGAGCTGTAAACAACTATCAATTCTTAGTGGTGGCAATTGATTACTTATCCAAGTGGGTAAAGGCTGAGCTAATGATCCTGATTACAGAACATAACTCCTTCAAGTTCATCTGGAAAAAACATCATATGTAGATATGGTCTTCCAAACACCCTCATCTCAGATAATGGAACCCAGTTTAAGAATGCTTCCTTAAAAAAATATTGTGAAAGAGTGGGGATCAAGAAGTTCTTCTCCTCTCCTAGATAACCCCAGGAAAATGGCAGACGGAGGTCAAGAATCGAAAAATCCTTGACGGGATAAAGAAGAGGTTGGAAGAGGCCAAAGGGAGATGGAAAGAGGAGGTATACGTTATGTTATGGGCCTACAGGACGACAGCAAGGACACCGATGGGAGAGACCCCATTTATGCTAGCACTCGGTTCAGAAGTTGTCATCCCTACAAAAGTAGGACTCCCCACCCATAAAGTCCATACCTATGATCCTCATAGGAATGGAGAAAAGAGAAGACTTGACCTGGATTTGATTGAAGAAAGAAGAGAAGATGCGAAGATTAGACAGGTAACCTACCAGCAGAGAACTGCGAGGTTCTATAACCAAAGGGTGAAACCAAGGCCTATAGCCATGGGAGACCTAGTCCTAAAGAAAACGTTGCAGAAGGGAAATAAACTCCACCTAAACTGGCATGGTCCTTACAGAATAGTCGATGAGGTTGTGCCTAGTACTTACTGGCTAGAAAATCTCGAAGGGGAACCTTTCTCCAATCCTTGGAATGCAGACCACTTGAAGAAATATTACATATGATGCTATAGTTGTTTCTTTGTAATACATGTATCGTTTCATAAAGTGGATTTTAATGAGAAGAGCAATGTTGTGCAGATACTTTTGTTATATGCTTAAAACATCATTAATTTGGTGAAATCTATGGGGTAAAACATCATTATATGGTGACCTCAGACCTTAAATATTGTTAATTTGGTGAAAATTATGAGGGTGAACATCACTAGATGGTGACCTCAGACCTTAAACCATTAATTTGGTGAAAATTATGAGGGTAAACATCATTATATGGTGACCTCAGACATTAAACATCATTAATTTAGTGAAAGTTATGAGGGTTAACATCATTATATGGTGACCTCAGAACTTAAACATCATTAATTTGGTGAAAGTTATGAGGGTGAACATCATTATATGGTGACCTCAAACCTTAAACATCATTAATTTGGTGAAAATTATGAGGGTGAACATCATTGTATGGTGACCTCAGACCTTAAACATCATTAATTTGGTGAAAATTATGAGGGTGAACATCATTAAATGGTGACTTCAGACCTTAAACCATTAATTTAGTGAAAAATATGAGTTAAACATTGTAAGAGGGTAGTCTCAGACCTTAAGTAACATTCAAGAGTCAAGGCATTCAAGCATAGCATTGAAAGAAAAACAATACAATCTGAAGAAGATGAGATTAATGATCTATCAATGAACAACATTCAAGAGTTACAAATCAGATGTGCCAAAAGGCCATCAAAGTTCACAAAAGCTAACAAATTCATTAGAGACTTTATAGTCTTCGATGATCTTCTCTGAAGCGTCCTCTGCAGCAGCCTTAACTACAGTAGCCACCTTAGCCTGCAGAGCATCATCCTTAGCCTTCAGAGATAAATCATGGTCTTTCTTGAGCTTGGCCATGTCCCTATCTCTCTACTGAACAACTTCCTTCAGCTTGTCTACCTCCTTCAGCTCTTCCTTCAAACGTTCAACATCTGCGTTCAAAGAGGCTTGGACTCTCTCAGCCTCTTGACCCATCTCTATAAGCGGCATCTTCTTTAGGGTTCAGTCAACAAAATAGTGCATGGATAAGATACCCTACAGTGGAAAAGTCAGATGTATGAGTGTGTCCTATACCTTATAAAACAGTCGAGGTTACACTTAGAAGAGAAAATGAACAAAAACTATTACCTGAATTGATCTCTGGAGGGTAAACTCGGCCAGGAGAGGGACGTCCAAAGAGCATACGAAACACTTATCCTCTTTAGTCATCACAAAGTCGATAGCATCAGCGCCCTTCAGACTATGACCAATAAAACTGTCGTTGATCTTCAACTGAGAAAGACAGGCATCCAGGGCCTCATCTATAGAGATGGGAATGGCACGATCCCCTCTCTGAGTTTTTCCAGACCTCTGATGCTTCGAGTATGTTTTAGTCTTCCTCTTCTTGGTAACATCGACCTTGGATGTGCCGACATTCTTCTGTGTGGTAGCCGGTGACACATTTTTTCCAGCCTTCTTATTCATAAACCTTATAAGATTGGGAGCAGACATTTCCCAGAGGTTGTCCGATACACCTTCAGGGCGCTCTGCAAAAGACATATCTGAGTTAGTAAGTCAGAAATATATAAAATAAGAGGTACAACTTATGAAAAATGAGACTTACGAAGATCTGTCAAAGAACCACCCCCCAGGCCTGTCTGAGAGAGGTAGTAGGAGGTCATCAGATGTTTATATTTTACTAGAAGACCCTACTCCCCCTAATCGTGAAGATCCTTAATTTTTTAAAGATTACCTGACTAAGCCCAGGGTCATCTTTAGTATCAAGTGAGACCTTCCCCCATCTTAGAGGGGTACTTAGAACCGACATTTCAGCAGCCTCATTGGGACCAAATTCCCATTCCCTGGAGACAAAGAAATATCGAGGTTTCCAATTATGGTTTGAAGTTCAGGTAACCAACAACATTTTCTTCTCTGACTTCCTAGCTAAGAAGTGCTTATAGCTAGTGTGATTTTTGGCAAAGGAATGAACATAAAAACCTGTGAAGACCCTAACTGGAAGGTCTGAGTGGTGGATAACCCTCCAAAGGACAATGACCCCAATCATAACCCTCCAGGCGTTAGGGCATAATTATGAAGGGGCTAGATTTATATGGGATAATATGGATCTGATGGAAGGGTGGATAGGAAGATGGAATCCTAACTTGAACATCTTCTCGTAGACGCAGATCTCTTCATCTCGATCATAAAAGGCCATCTCTCCCCTCAGAGGTCTCTTAAGGTTAATGGAAGAGTTTATCGAATAGAGGTGCCTAAAAGATAGAAGGTCGTACTCGATGATGGAGCTCTCAATCTCGACAGCCTCAGATATATCAATATCACTCTCATGACCATCCTCATCATCCCTGGCAATGTCGGCCTGAGTAGGTGCAGGGACACCGCTAGGAAACCTTTGAGTAAACTAAGCAGAGGTAGCGACCGTTAGAGGAATTGCATCAATGGGTGGGGGAATGGACACACTTGGACCTATAATTTCATCATCAGAAGAAGGTTGTGAGGTTCTATCACCCTAGTGAGATAAGGCACGACTCAAAACCTCAGCCTGCTAAGGGACCTCGTCTTGACTGATAGAGTAATCCATAAACTCTTGGAAAGAGTCTACAGACATGGGGTATGAGGAAGATGACTCAGACTCAGAAATTGGTGTTGGTTCTATAGGAACCTATGCAGGATTAGCAGGCTCGGCTGGCTCAGGGTAGATAACCTTCAGAGGTGGAGGAAAGATGGGTCCAAGAGGAAATGCCTCAACCCTATGAGCTTCCTATTAGGATAGCTCTGTTTGCCTAATTTTTTCAAAGGTCTTCTCGTGAAGGGAAGGGAACTCTTCTATGAGTTGGTACAGAGGTCTGCGTATAAGGTATACGACACTACACTTGGACTCAAAATCACAAACAAGCAAATAACTTAGACAATAAAAACTAAGGATCACACTTGGAATTTGGAAGGTTTTCAAAGAAAGAACATCAAGAACAGTCAAGAATAAGGTCGCCAGAGAAGGTGACCGGAGGTTCACCAAAAACCTAAAGAAGGGATTTTTTAAATCGAGGTAACCTCAGAGCTACCTACAACTGCCAATATAATCACTCAAACACCACAATTCTATCCCTACAACCACCAATATTGGCAGAAACCACTGCCAAAAAACACAAAGCCTCACTGAAAAATTCAGAAATGAAAAATAAAGGTTTGAAAATGGAAAACAAAGGTGAAAATGATACCTGACTAATTGTAAAGCAGAGAAGGAGAGGTTTAGCCACAAAGAAGACCTTCAAATGAAGCCAATAATGGAGTTCTTAAGGAAAAAGTTACAGTTCCAGAGAGAGGCTTAAGCGGGAAAAATAAAATGGAGAAGAAAAAGAAGGAAGAGAGAGAAAGGGTTTTTAAACCTAGTAAATCATTAGGCACGAGTTTTGAGGGCCCATCATTGCCCTAGGGAACCCAAACTGTAAGCCATGATCACATCATCTTGGGACACACGCTACACTTCAGCAGGTGATATGTGGCAAGTAAGTATTGCCTCATAGAGAAATTCGGACTCGGCCTAAACTTCATACCCCTCAGTCATCAAATTACATAGATGACTAAGGGCTAGAGGGTGATTGATATGCCCAAAGTGCACCCTCTTACTTAGAGCAACTAACCTTGGCTAATCTCACACCTGAGGTGACCAGAAGCCTATGACAACCATCAGTAAGGTCGACACTCAGAAGGTCGGCCCTAGCCGACATTGCATCTACCTCATACATCAACCTCGACTAGGTATCAGCCAAGGTCAGCAAGGACTTATGGGTTCAACCACCCTTTAACACCATCTTCGGCCCCAGCCAACGTTGTAGTCATCAACCGAGATCAGTAATGTTACATTGGATCAATCATCTGGAAATGTCATCATCAGCCCAAGCCGACGGTATAACTCCTCCTGCCTAACCTCAACTAGCCTACCTGGCCCAGGTCATCATGAATATCCTCGGACAAAGCAACAGTTGGACCTCACCAACCTCGTACTTGTTCAGGCTGAGGTTGCACCAGTCAAGGACAAGGCCGAGAATTTATAAGCGTATGCAAGGTTAAGAACGCGTGGAAAAAATCCCCTCACATGGGGGAATATTTCATCATCATTCTCTACATGTGACAGTGACTGATGTCTTCACTAGGATGTCTAGATCATCACACACATGCTCATTGCATGCTTAAGAGTACATTACAGCCCCCCAAACAATATATATACTTGTCTTCTCCTACCTTGAAAGAGATCCAGAAATATAAACCCTAGCCAAAACTCTGTTGAATTTATAGCAGAGGGAGAAATTGGAGTGATTGTATTAATAATGCCATTAGAGCCTCATTTGATAGTGATATTTACACTCACCTGCACAGTGGATGTAGGCATTTTCTGAACCACTTATATTGTTGTGTTCATCCCCTTGTCCTCATATCCTACTATATATATATATATACTCTCTTGTGCTTCCATTATTATCACTTTCTTGAGCTTATTAAGACCTCATCCGGTGGTAATGTTTCCAGCATCATCACGGACCTATGCATGAAAGCTCAATTTGGGGTAGATGATTATCTGGATCAAATCAAAGATGAATGATATTGGGGTCGATGAGTATCCGGACCAATATACACATGCTTAAAATTTACTTTGGGGTCGAAGGATATCCAAACCAATGTAAATGATAGGATGATTGGGGTTAATAATTATCCAGACCAATAATCCTTATAGTATATATTGTGTGTGAAATATATATATTTCATGATATTCTACTTATGTGAGAAAGTAGACTTGTAGATGATAAATATATACATCTAAATGATAAATTAAGTAGAGATAAACTTAATTTCAAGATTAAGAATAGACTGGGAATATCTATAATAAATTAAGTAGTGAAACTTAATTATGAAAGTTAAATGATAACTCTGAAACACTTTATGAATTAAGTAGTGAGACTTGATTATGGTGCTTAAATGTAACATATGTGAATGTTACCTAAGTAATGAAGAACATTGCGAGATATGTTATTAATGAATCATGCTGAATGAGTGGTACATGAGAGTATGCTATTGATAAGATCAGTTATATACTATAGTCAAGATAACTTGGGTGATAGCTAGGTGGGCTAAGTGTAGAACGTTAGGGGTGCATATTAGATGAGAGTGGAGGAAACTCAAGGGAGTGTGCCTGAACCTAACATGTGTAATCAATAACCGATTTTAATTGTGATAAATTATTTGTTAAATGTTTTTAAACTATTTTGAGTACTAACTCTTGCAATAATAATGTTTTCAAAACCTTTTAGGTGCCCAGCCATAAGGGAGCCATACTTGATTTCATTCTAGGGATTCGGAGCTGTAGCACTATGGATGCTGACAGGATTCGTGACTAGACGACTCTTTCATTCATATCTAGCATAGGATCTCATTCTTTTATCCCATGTGTATACATGTTGTTAGTTAACTACATTGTAGTTCCGATTTTGTATCAGTTTTACTTAGTAGTTGGATTGGGGATTATTGTTTGGTTATAGTTTTAGCCGACGATTTATTTGGTATGACTTTGATACATCTTTATATTGTTGATGGTTAGGATTTTAGTATCTTATGAATTTTGATGTAGATCTTAAACTATTATTTTATCCTGTTTATTTGAAAGATAAAATTTGGCTTCGGTTTAATTAACTTAGGTGGTTAGCAATTAATTTGGTTTTTGACACTGATGCTAAGAATTAACCATATGAGAAACCTGTTTTAATTTGATAAAGTCCTGATCACTCGATATTTAATTAGACGGTGTGTCAATAAAGGCACGTGGAGAGTGGCCATCTCTTGAACAAGGAGCTCTTATTTTCCAAATCTTGGATAGTAAGGAGACACTTGAATGCAAGTTTTTTAGGAAAGTAAGGGCCAATAATTGTCACTTACATCCTATTAGAAACTACAATGGAGAAAATGATATCACCAGCAATAACCCTAACATGTGTCGAAAGGCTATTAATAGTTTCTTCAAATATAAAAAGTTCATCAACTTTTGATGAACTAGACGCTATTGTTGGTGAAAGGTTTTGAAGAAAACAAAGAGTGTATTTAAAGGTTAAGGATTTGCTACAAGGAAAAGTGAATAGTAAAAAAAGAATATGAAATGGAAAGGTATTAAATATCTTGTTAAAACCGTTTGAAATTAACTAAGTAAGCCATAATACATGGCTTCAGAAAAGTTCCCTCCAAAAATTAAAGTTATGGAGAAGTGGAGAGAAATGAGATAATTTTGGTGGCTATGTGATTCCAAAATTTTCTCATGATTGTTTTTTAGTACAATAATGATAAAAAAAATAACTCAAATATCAAATGGTAACAGTTCCAAGGCAATCAAGTGGGTTGGCTGAAGAAAAAGCACAAAAGTTGCCCATATTTAAATTGATTATCACATTTGGCAACTAAAATTCATCATTTAGATGTTTCCACACGTGCTATGAGATTTGGTGGGGCAATTATATTAAAAGACGTGTATGTAAATAAACCTTGAATTTTAACAGTTTAAGGATTTTTTAGAGCCTAAAAAAACTCCTAAATTATTGTACCATATTTGCTTCTATGTTCGAATTGTCAAGATCATATTATGACAAAATAAATTAAAATTGGTAAATTTCATAATCATACCCGTCGAAAGCATAAATTAATGATACAATTGGTTTAGTAAAAACAAACCGTACTCAAGCATTCAAAATAAAAGATTTCTTCCATTAATTTACCAAAAAGGATGAAATTCACAAAAGATGGAAGGAAAATATAAGGAGGGAATATCACCCCCTCCAAACTGTGAAATAATAAGGAAATACATAGGTGTCATGATTATGTAAAGTGTTCCATCTTCTTGTTTTTCATCCAAGTATACTATCTCTTGAGCCATCATCAAAAAGAAGAAATTGACAATTCTCAACCTTCGGAAAAAAGTTCTCTGCATCCTTATACTGTGACTCCGATCGAATGACTATTTCACATAAGATAGATCTTCAAGCCCAAGATATTATGGAGTACCCTCTTTAAAAATATAAAATGAGGAAAATTCCTTCCAATCCTATAGATCAACATTAGCCTTTGTGAAAATATTTTCTTGTATGTCCATCCAACGATCATATTCATTGAAATCATCATTATACTGCATCAACCTACTAACAAAAGAGGGATATGTATTGAGAAAGAAGGAAATTTGGACTTAGAAAATGGGGAGAATATCTTCAAAGTGTTTGATGATCATAATTTCCCAAAGAAAATTATCCAATCCATAACCTTTCAACAAAATCGAAGGAGGGAGGTTAGGAAAAGATTATAGCAAATCCAAGGCTTCGCAAATATCACTAGAAGAATAAAGTTGAGAAATGGAGTTATAGCCATTGTCCAGACCATCGTGGATAAGTCTCTCCAAATCCGTGAAATGATATTCTGATAAGGTGTAGGATAAGACAACCACCTAGGAAAGGACAACATTAGTGAATTGAGTCCCCACAATGCACCTTTCAAACTCAATAGTGTCAAAATGGAACCCAACTAGGATGAAAGAAGAATAGATCCCATTACAGAAATAGTAATGAGTCCCATGAATAAATTAATATCGGGGGCAATGAACTTTATTTTATGCGGGATAATAACCTCAGGAAGCCATGAGATTTATATATGCATTCCTCTCCTCATAAAAAAAATGTTATAAGGTTGGTCAGGTCTTGGCGAGGAATAAACACTGTGAGGATGAGCGATCTGAGTGAGGAAAACCACTTGAATATGAAGATCAAGTGGAAAATAGGGATGAACAACAAACAACTAAAAACCAAATTTTGTTTTATAATAATTAGTTTTCATAGGGGCTTTCCACGAACAACTATGAGATGGATATGGATAAAGATTTCTACAAACTATGGTAGGAAGAGTGCAACAAGGATTGGATGAATTAAGGATGATATAGTTAGGCTCATATTCAAACCTCTCAATCGGATCATGGGGCTAAGATATATTTTGTCCTCAATCTTCACTTACTATTATTTAGAACAAGGTGATTAAGCACCGTGTTGAATAACACAGAAATCAGAACCACCATAAGAAGAGGGGGTGGAGTGTTCATAGAAATCCCACCTTGCCCTACCTCTGGAAGTAATAAAAATATCATCGTCAGATCGACCAAAAGCATATGCATCATTGCTATAAGACCTTAAAGAAGATTCACACGGGTTTGTAGAGCCACCATCATTAATATTTTCAAGATTCATTTGTGTGAAGAGATAAAGAAAAATGAAGGAGATAAAGAATTCAAAGCTCAAACCAAAATGACAGTTGATTCGAGAAAGTGATAGTCCCACAACCATAAATCACTTATTTATCCAGAGAAATAATCATGACGGGTGTGGGTTAATGGAATGGAGAACGTTTTATAGAAACTCAGTAGTCTACTAATTATTTTTCTCCAAAACTCAATTAGTGTGGTGGTATGTTTAACAAATAAGGTGTTGCGACGTAATTTATAAACCAACAAAAATAATCAAATTATTGCAATTTAGTACTTGCATCAAAGTCTTACCTACATGAAGCATTAGTCCTCTTAATTGAGGCATCGAACGCAACATAATCGCCTGATAATATCACTAGACTATAATCTTTGGTTGGCAAGATCTCAAATCTTACGTGGCATGCTCAATCCTAATTAATTTTAATTTTCGTGCCAAGTGAAAATAACCCAAACAACATGTTTGATCATTTGTCATGTTATTTCAAAATATGCCATGTACTTCATGAGATGTATTTTATTTTCTTTTAAGTCTTATAAACTTTGAGAGAAATTTTATGTCCTTAATATATAGTAATATCTTATTGCATGGTACACTACACTACACATTGTTACGATGCCACTTCAAGGGATGAAATGGTTTTATGGTCTTTTATAAAATATTCAAAGCTTAAAAAGACTTGTGAATGAGTGTAAAATTACTTATTCTATATGTGTAAGATTTTTAGTTCGTGATTTGAAGAAGTTGAAAGGGCCAATGCTATATCTTAACAAATGACGAGAGAATAAGTGGTTAGAGCTACAACATTTGAATGTGTGATGCAACCTTTGAAAATTGGAAATAGTATTCCATCTCTGTTTATGAATTCAAGCCACCTCTAAAAAAAATTTGAATAAAGGCAATGTCTCAAAGATTTATAGATATCCAAAATTGAGTAACATGAAGGATATGAGACCAAGAAGTTTAGCCAAAATATTACTTATTGAGGAGGAAAAGTGGTAGTTGAAAATCTTTTCAAAGGTTATTGGAGATTCTACTTGAGTCAAAGCTCTCAGTGTTTTGTTCTATGATTCGTACTTTTTAAATGAACTTGCGCATGAACCTTTGGTGTTCATTGTTTTTGTTTTATACAAACAAGATATGATCTTATGTTATTTGTTAGTCATACTATCACATGTTAATAGGCTTTTATCGATAATATTTTCTTGATTATGAACACTATCATAAACTCAAAATTTGGTAAGTGTGATAGTATCACCTATTCTTTTACTTATCAAAAGTGGTCTATGAGTTCTTCTCATTTGGTAAACATATGATTGCACCTCCTTATAAAAATATTTTTGAGATATGATTTAAATATTGAAAGATCTCATCTAGTTACATATAAAGCACTATCTATTATAAAATTATGCTCTTTGTAGTACTTACTTTGCTGCTCAGAATTTTTTTTATTTATGTTATATCTTCATGGTGTTGTTTATATATTTGGATTATATATAATTATTTATCCCTTATGCCTTTATATTACAGTATATACCACGTGATTCATATCCCATATTCAATTCTCCTCCTTATGATTATTGTGATTAATATACTGCTTTATAATCTAGCTTGTTTTCATGTCAACTTGTATGTTGTTTACTTTCTCATTATCTTATTGATTCCTTTTCTAAATTCTTTCATAACTCCTTTATCAAATCCATGAAAAAACATGGAGAAGTTTCCCAAAAGGGAGAGAGATTATACTTAGGGGAGAATCAATTTGTAACAAAAGATAGATAACTATATGTTAGGGGAAGAGAAGCTTGTGTTCTTAGGTTGTATCCTTACATTGTACTTTTTAGGGGAATATTTTCTTATGATAACATGTAGGGGGATTTTAGTAAGGGGATTATATTTAACATTTTTTATTGGATCAAATCTTTACATTTTTCTATTGTATTTCATATTATTACTAATTTTTTTATTATCTTTAAATTACATATTGGCATCTTGACATGTTTTCTAATGTGTGACTAGAAAACAAGTACAAGTGATCTTTGAAGGTTGTTTTGATTATCTTGTGTCATTTGATTCTTGTAAATGTTATTTCTATCTATTGTTCCTTTGATCAAGAAAGTTGTGTCATAGATTATAAATTTATTCCATTTGCTTGTAGTATTTACTTCTATGTGTTATGTTACGTTATAAACAAATGGGAGATTGTAAGAGCATATGTATGCACAAGTTATCTCAGATTGTTAGGTGTCTTATTCCTTTTTCAAGAGGTTGTTATGGAAAAGCTTCAAGTCAATACTTATTCATTATACTTCATAATCTTCACCTCGACACCATTCACTTCCATAGCCATGAGAATTCCACTTCAGGATTGAAGGTGAAAGGACTTAGCGTACTTAGTTTACCTAAGGATAAATTTTTTTCATAAAAAGAAAATACTTTTGAAAATTAATTATTTGGATGTTTATGTGGATTATAAAATACATTATGAAATATATTTTTCTCATGAAATTCGATTTATTAAAATAATCATCTTTAATTGTATTTTAAATTATCTATGTTTCTTGGTTGGGAACATTAAATTTTGGAGTTTTGTTAAGAATAATTTTATAACTTTTAAGCAAAGCTAGACATTTTTTGTAGGTTATGGAAAAGAAAAGTTCACTTTAGCTTCACTATAGTGAAGTTTTTTCGTGAACAAACTTGCTCCATGTGCAAGATCCTATCACATACCGAGACCTGCTTTGCCCTAAGTTCGCTACAACAAAGTATAGTTTCATTGCAACGACCGGGTTGATTATTTTTTTTCGATTGCTCTTTTTGAGTCCTATTTCCAAAATATCTCATTGGAAATCCGTTAAAGGAAATCTTTGGTTTATCAGCCATAGACTTGACCCTTGAAGCTTTGTGTTTGACACATAACCTATAAGACACACTAAGTTTCCTCCACTTGTCTATATAACTCATGTGCCTAACCCTCTTCTAAATTGAATAAACAGGGAAAAGGAAAATCATTTTTCAAATCACACCTAATCAGGTTTGAGAGAAAATTTCCACTCTTCTTTAGTATATTCTTTAAGACTTTCCGATTCATTCTTAAATGTATAAAGCAAGACTCACATATTCAAGATAGTTGTGAACAAAAAAAAATCGAAAATATATTATTATTATTGAGTATGATCTTATTTCAAGTTTGAAAAACACTATGTGAATTTTTTTTAGTTTAGACCAAATAATTTCCACACCGTCAACTGATAGTATATACTCACATATTCCATATGTTAACCCTTAGCTTATCTTGGCTCCTATTTACTTGGAGCAAAGTTCATCTTCAACTTTAAAATTAGATTTGTCGAAAGGTATAAACACGGCAAGGAAACAAAATTAGTAAAAGGAAATTTATTTTTAAATTTTGGTTAGGACAATAAGTTAATATTAGTAGATTGTTTTTATGATCATGCTATTATAAGTAGTTTTTTTTTTGTTTATAAATTGGTTATGAATGCATATTTGGTAATAAATGTGTTTTTATAAAAAAAATGGCAAATCTCTAGTATTTTTGGTACATTGGAAAATGCTCTTTATATTATAAAGCATGTCTCACCATTATTATTAAATACAAAAATGAGTAACTTAAAGGGAAATAATCTAAAGAGAAAATAAGCTTCTAAGTTGAACCGAATGTATCTTTGGTATTTACACTTAGGTCTTATTAATATAAAATGAATTCAAAGACTTGTTTTAAATAAATAATGGATTTCGTTAGACATGGAGGCAGTTCTAGTGTTTGTATCCTTGTTAAAAGGTAAACTGACCAAGAGGCCCTTCACAAAAAAATGATATAGCACTAAAGATGTGTTGGATTGGTGCATTCTGATTTGTCTATCCCTACGACAAATTAGGCAAGATGTGGTTATGATTACTTGATCACTTTCATTGATGACTACTCTAGATTTTGATATGTTTACCTTATACATCACTTGTCTAAAGCCTTTGATATGTTCAAAGCATACAAGGATGAGGTAAAGTGTAGGCATAGTAGACTAATAAAAAATCTATGATCTGATCATGGAGGAGATTAATTATTTGGAGATTTTAGGAATCAGTTATTAGAGGTGGAGACTATATCCTAATTATCTACATCGGTCAATCCACAAAAAAATGTTGCAGTGAAAAGAAGGATCAATACTATTTTGGACACGGTTAGATCCATGATGAGTTATTCAGATCTCTAGATTTTATTTGGGGTTTTGCATTATAGACAATGATCTACTTATTGAACTTAGTTCCTTTCAAATCAGTCTCAATGACTCCCAAAAAACTATTCAATGGGCTGAAACCTATTATAGGACATGTTTGGACGTGGAATTTCTAAGAACATGTGGTGAGGAAGGATTTGAGAAATTTATAATCAAGGACATATGCATGTCTCTTTGTAGGTTACCCAAAAGGATCCAATGTGGGTAAATTTTATGTTCATAAGGACTAGAGCACATTTGTTAGCACAAATACTTAGTATTTAGAGAAAGATTATATGATAAGCAACAACCCAAGAACAACATTATCTTGCAAAAGCTAAGAGGGCATGATCATTTTGCAATGCACCGACCGTAATTTATGGGTTACCCTTGGGCCACCCCAATCTGACCATGTCATTAGGTGTGAAGTGAAATGAAACAACCTATATAATTTTTATAGTCAAATTTTATTTTACTTATCATTTCACTTATTAGTATGTGATTCTAGTTTAAAGATAAACTACGTGATGGACCCATGGAGAGCACCCCTAAATCCAAGTAAACAGATCTACTAACGTAAACATAAATAAAATAGACTTACTTGTAAATGCCCTCAAAATACGGAACCTCTCCCAACTTGTCGTTATAAAGTGGGGATGTAAGATCATGCCCAGTGGGATTTTATACAAGGAACATAGAAATGAACGGCAGAAAGGAATACTCACACGCTACAACCACATGCATGTGAATATATATATATATATATATATATATATATATTTACATACGTATACCTTGGAAAATACATATTCCAATGCATTAACCATTTTACTTTTGAAAACCTTACTTGCCAGATTAATTGACCTTATCTTATTAAGGGATTTCCTTATTCATACTTAGCACTCTCACGTTATTTAACACGCCTGGTTCAACACTTGAAACGATTATACTTGATTAACCCAAACCAATTCCTTTACCAGAATTTAACCATTTTATTCATTTCCATGCACTTTGGTATTTTCATTGAAAATCATCATTTCAACACATGCATTCATCGTGTTAGAAAATACTAGTTTATCGTCAGAAAGCCTTTGATTCGTATCAAATATTGCATATTTCTCCCCTATCTCTTTATGAATTCTAGCGCTTTTATAGTCCTAAATGCCTATATTTATGCTCATTAACCAGACAACCTTGGATTTGGATAAATACATGTTTTGCAGGAGTTAATTGTGCTTTTGTAGGTATTGGAACGCTAAAAGTGAGGATCCGTTGCATTTCGGAGAAGCTTCGTCGTCGGACGCTACTTCAAGGGAATTTTAGTCAATCCACATTTCATCTTCGGATCATGTAATTTCCACCGATGCGTAGATCATCGAGCAAGCTTCATGTGGCCGCAAATGGTGCGCGATTTTGAGTCCTGACGGTGAAGTTATAGCCATTTCCGTAATCAACCTTTTCTTCCTTGTGATGACTAAAGGATTCCTGAAAATAGAGTACCGGTCGACCGCTCCCTGGGGGCCGATCGATCGCAGTTTCACATTTTACCGTGGGAAGGAGACAGTATGCTTTTGCCTAAGGGACCGGTCAACCGTGCCCCTACGACTAGTCGACCGGTGGTGCCAGATATTTTGTGCTCTTTCCTCTTTCTTTCCTTTTTCCCTTACTTTTTCCCACTTACTATAAATAGATTTTTTGTTGTCATAGTCACATATAATTAGATTTATAATAGATTTTCGAGAGTGGTAGCTTAGGGTTTGAGGGTTTTGAAGAGTTTGGCTTTGATTCTTCTTGGTTTGACACCCAATTGGGTTGTAAGTTACACTATTCATCATCCTCTTCCTTTAATATATTTGTATTTCTTTATTTCTTGCTTTGTTAATTAGATTTACATGCTTTGTTAAATAGATTACATGCTTTGATTTACTCTCTTTCTAGTATAGATTTATCGCGTTTCTTTACTTCTTTATTTACCGCATTTTTAACATGCTTTCTAGGTAATTTAAATTAGGTTGTGTTTGAATGGAACTCACTTGGGTTAACGCGCTGCTTTGCTTGGTGATAGTGTTTACGGGTTTATTTCGGGTGCGTTGTCCTAGTTATTGCGCCTAGGAGATTTGACGGGGCATATCATGTATGTCCCATGCTTACGACCTTTCGTGCGCAATTTCCGGGATATTTGTTGACGCCAAAATCATATTAGGCTTTTATGTGGATTTAGGGGCATGACAATCCTTGGTTCAATTAACTGTCGAAACGAGACGCATTCTAAATAACTCGTCGACCCATGTAACCATTTTATACAAATTAGCCAGGGTGAGGGATATTCGACGCAACCTATACCTTTATCACTTTTTTAATCTAGTTTCAATACCCTTGCCTAGAATAATCATTTCCCTTTCATGCATCTTTTCTTTTAGTTTGTAATCTATCTTTTACACTTTTATTTTCGAGTACTAAATCTTATAAATTTTAACATCTTATCCCTGTGGATTTTCGATACCCGACTTACCGATGTGCTTGCCCTGCAAGTGTAGTAGTAATTTAGGTTTGTTTGTATAGTCACAGCGAGACAGAAAACAAAGACTGGGCACTTTACACGCGCACACCTCTCGCTTCCCTATCATCCTTTTTTATGCATGCTTATGCAAATTATGGGTTTAACAAATTTATTACTTAATTACCCATTTATTCACTTACATTATCCTTTTTACCTTATCTTATGGACATTAATAGATTTATGCATTTTCTTGTTCATTTCACTTTTATCAGAACATTTATTACATTTATTCAATTTAGGTTATATTAACACATTTTCCCACAAAACCCATTTCTTAACATGTTCCACATTTCTTTTAACTTTTCTCGGAATCTTCTTATACCGTATATTTCCACGGGCTCCACACCGTCGGCTATGCGCACCATATGATCCGATCAGTGATTTAGGGCTTTCACCCAAGGGCTCTGGGACCTTCTTTCTTTATCCCGATTGCATTTGAGTTCATTTTAATGTGTTTTAACATTTTACAAACCTCCACATAATTTCACTCATCCTTTTTACCCAGCCAAAGCCAAAAACATGGGACTTTACATCCCCTCTTTATGTTACACTTTGAAAATTTTCCATTTCATGTCCTTTACACTTTAAGCCTGATTTTTATTCCAAAAATCATATTCTTTTAGGACAACTTTGTGTAATACCCTTTTCAACATTTTTATTTCCTAATAATGTTCCACTTTAAGTAAAATTATCATTTTACCCATTTGTTTCCAAAGTCACCTTTTGCTCCATTTCTCAAGTATTAATTTCTCCAAAAACAATATTAAGTTATTCATACCAACTTTCTCGATGTTTTAATACTTTAACACCCTATAAGACTATAATGCAAAAACAATATTCTCACACTAAGAGTAAGGTTTATCCACCTCTAGTGGCTCTAATAGTGGTGTTGATGAACGAGGAGCAACCCCCACTTTAAAAGGTGACCTCAAGGGATTACCAATGCATCCTCCAAAGCTCTAAGCTAAGAACTCGTTCAAAACCCACTTCACACTCCATGAAAACTCCATCTTCTTCTCCAAAAACCCCCAACAATACCACCAAAATTCGTAGCTACATTTTTTCCTTGGTATAAATGGGTATATATTTAAAATACCTAACTAAGTTTTTTAACACAAGTTAAAGAAGCCTAGTAGGTTCGAATATGTTTCTTGAATAAACTCGTTTAGAAAATAAACTAAATTACACAAGATGTGTTTAGAAAAAGTTATGAATGACTTAGATCAGATATTAGTGAACAAGTTTTGAAAACCAAAACTAATTTTAGTTATAGTAGTAGTAGAGTGGTAGGGATGAGAGAATTAGCAAACATGCACAGTACACAAGTATTTTAACGTGGTAAAACCCCCACCCAAACAAGGAAACATCCACGGAGGTCTCTACACCTTAAAATAAAAATCCACTAGAATAAGTTTTAGGGTACAAGCAAGCAACTAAACTTAAACAGACAATACATACCCAAATCTAAGTTAACAAATTATACTAGATCCGTTAAGTAACTCCAACTGTTGAGTCTCTGATTTGGTTTCTCGTCATTCAACAGCTTGTCTCCTTAAGCTCATTCTTTAGGTGAAAGTATTTTTCCATATTTGACTTTTTGACTAGGTAAAAAACATTAACTTTGAAATAATTGGGGACTCAAGACATCCCCCTTTTACACTTTGCATTGTTAATGAGAACTTATAATAGATGGTTCTAATTTTTTTTACATGCCTTTTTGGCTTATGGGATTCCACAAAACAATGTAAAGAGAGCTTTCTACTGTTCATGTTAAAGAGAGCCTATTTAGTTTCTCTTAAAAGGAAAATCTCTGTAATATAAAGTTTTTTACTTCAATTTGATACATAAATTCAGTGAACATTTGGGACTATTCGGATTCAGAATCAACTCCTGCTTCTTCGTGGTCTACACTTCCTAACAGGTTTGTTTCGTACATACAATTTTAAATATTAATCTCAATGAAACTATGTAATTAAATTGCATAGACTACCTCTTACTAGACTCATTTAATATACTTATAAAACACGCCTAAGAAACCCCATTTAATAATTAAGTTGTTATGGTTTCTCAGGTCTTTATTGTGTAGGCCTTTGCCTCTAGTCATAGGGAGGTGCACATGTGTTATCGTGAAGGAAGCATCTCCTGAAGGATTACGTGGGGGCACTCTGTACTCTCTTTACACCAATGTAAGTTTAGTGCAACTTATGAGATTCTATATTGGTAATTTTCTTATTCAAAGGATTGTTTTTCTATATAACTGTAATCTGATTTTATGAGACATTAATCGAATTTCTTAAAAGCATTTGAATGGTTGCTCTAAAGTTAGACTTTCTTAGAGGGTGGAGTATTTTGTAGGAATCTATACTGGTAATTTAATCATTAGGAAATGAATTCATATTATGGGATTCAAACTAATATAAAATATTATACTGCATTTTTAGGTCTTTGTTTTTTCAGATTTCACTGCGTTTATAAGGTTTTTAGACTTCGCTGCCTACTTCTTGGCAGTAATCACTTATTGATTGTTACTGAATGGAATAAGAATTTGCTGATTTTATTTAATTACATAATAATAATTTTTATATACCTCTCATCAATTGTCAATATCCCTTAATCCTTGCCATTTTTATAATAAATCATTGAATACTATACAAAATCAATGATTAACTGTGCTTGTAATTATCCCAAGTAAATCATGACCCCGTGTGAGAATATTAGTAATTTAACCTAGTTAAAAGTACTGTACTATGTTGATAGAGTTGACATTCTTTTGTGTTTACTATGATTAGACATAATTAAGCCGAAAACATGTGATTTTAGCACATATTATACTCTAAATAATCTCTTAATAAGTGATTATATGGTACTATGGATATAATAAATAAAATCACTAGTCTAATCATCATGAAATTAAGTCGGGTAATGGGAACGGAGAAATTAAAGAACCTCACTTTAGAACTACTTACAAATAAATCTTTAGCACTCACACGCAAATAATTAGTTATGTTATTAGTTAAAGGCAGTTTATTATGTGAAAATGTGCATAAAAAGTATAAGTAACTTCACTGTGAAGTTTGGACCTGTATGAAATGCTACTTTATAGTGAGATGCTATATGGAATAGTTTTGAAGTACTGCAACGGGCGATCCGTATCATGATTATCTCCCACTGTGCCGACGCTTCTCTGCACACATTATAATTATTGTTTTTACTTTCTACAAATTTTCTTTTGTGGTATTCTGTCTTATATTCAGATCATTTTACTAGTAATGCTTTAATCCATGTCATTTTAGGTCATGTCCCTGGAATTTATGAGACTTTCCCCTTAGGGAAGACAAAGGCTCGTTCTTAGAAAAAGTTGCTGAGGGGTTATTGCTGGTGGAAAGTGAGTACTTGATTAGGCATAAATTCTTCCTAATTTAACCCTTAACTTAGAGGCTTTTATTACCTCGGACAACGTAAAATGAATTGAGTTATCTCATATCTTTGCTAATAGTTTCGTCTAACAAGTAACCCGAGTTTCGTGTACTTATTATTAACTTCACATGTATTTATTACATGAAAGGAAGAAAGAAACCGGAAGAAGGAAGAGAAAATAAAGAAGATGAATCAAAAGGGAAAAAGCATAATTTCACCAGGAATCCAATCGAGGACCCAAAATAAAAGTCGAAGATCTCGCATTTGTGAACACATAGGAAGAAACGGTGTCCCAGTCTGAGTTCTGTATTAGAAGTTATGAAGACCTGAAGTTGTGAGAAAACCACGAGATATTGGAGAGAAATTGAAGAGAAGCTGAAAAGACAACCCAGACCAATCCGGTTTAATAGAAAAACGGATCAGTCCGGGGCCCCAAAGATACTGTAAAGATGGATGTTTAGCTGACAAATTCGGTATCACAAAAAAACGGATTGGACCGGCCCTTAAAATCACAGCATAGCAACTTGTTTAGAGGACCAATCAGATTTGTTTGGAAAACGGATCAGTTCGGTTGCTGACCAGACCAGTCCGGTATGTCCTGACCGGATCGATCCGATGTATGAGATTTTATCCTATCTTCTTCTTCTTAGAGTTTTGCATCAATACAACTCTTGTAAATTACGTAGGATATAAATTTAAATGAACTCCCAAAAAAGGGAGGCTTCAAATTCGTTTTTAGAGAGGCTTTGTAATTAGTTTAGAGAAGAACACAAAAGAAAAACCCTAGTTTGGTTCCAGTTGCAATTCGAGTAAACTTATTCCAATCCTTGTTTCCATTATTGCAGTAGTTAATACTTTAGTAGGTATTTTATTATTCTTCATCTTCAATAGCTAGTAAAAAAAATTCTTTCATTGAAAACATGTTTTCTTCTAGTTTTAGTATGTCTGGCTAAGTTTTCAAGGGTTGGGGTGCGTGAACCCCACCCGATGTAATTCATGTTAGTGGAAATAGAAATTGGAACTAAAACCCTAGATGAATTGTATCATAGTTAATACGATACTACTTTAATTTAACCTTTTCTTACATACTGTGCGGGCTACGATCCCTCATATATGTAATACTTAGGAGAAAAAAGACCGAATTTTAATTCAACCTTTTCTTACGTACAGTGCGGGCCATGATCCCTCATATATGTAATACTTAGGAGAAATAAAAACTCGGATTGATTTAAAGATTTAATTTTGAATCTAGTATCCTACGAAGTGAATTACTAGGGTGTGGGGGATCGTAACCCTACCTATCTTTCTCATTTCATAGTTAAAGTTTTAGTCAAGTCGTTCATAATTCTGCAGTAGAATAATTGCATTTCATTTATGCAAAAATTTCATTAGTTAATCATTTTCAAATTTGCATATATTTGTAGTTGTTTCCAAATCAAATCATCTTTTCCTTCTTTTTAGAGTCAAAGTTAGGTTTCCTTCGTCCGTCCAACGTCGCTACGACTCCATTCGTCTTGTTTCCCTAAGGATCGATACCCGACTTATCGGATTATTACTTGAGCGGCAAGGCTTTCACTTGAGCCTAAATAGCACGCACACTAGACACATTTGTGGTCGCATCAAGTTTTTGGCTTCGTTGCCGGGGAATTAGGTAGACTAAGGTTAGATCAAGTCTATCTAAAACTTTGACAAAAAAATTTCCAAAAATCCAAAAACATAAAAAAAATATGAAAATATAAAAAAAATTATCATTATCTCTAAAATCCTGTAATGAAAAATCCTGAACACACTCAAACTCCTCACAATACTCCGGTCAGAATCCACGAAAACCCTATAGTTGAGGATAACTCTAAAATCCCCACACACCTCGGGTCCCACAATTTTGATTTCCTATTCCTAATCCTGATCACTTTATCAGTAGTTATACCCTGAGTCGAACTTCTAGTCACACCTCTAGGACACTGAGTGAGTATACAGAATCATTTGAAGAGAGTGCGACTACGATGTCTGACACTGCGAGTTTCAGTATTAGAGAGGGAGATATCCCCTATCGTCCCATGAAAGACTTACATTTTCCTGAGCGGACTGTCACCCCTGCTTACATTTTACTTCCGTATACTGTCGATCAGTTCCACTTTCGCAATGGGATGATACAGATTCTACATACGTTTCATGGCATGGATTCAGAAAAACCATACCTGCATATTTGATAGTTCGAAGAGGCATGTGACACATTTGGTGATCTAACTTGCACGCAAGATGTCATTCGCCTAAAGATTTTTCCTTCCCCCTTAAAAAATAAAGCCAAGACATGGCTATGGTCTCTACCCCTGAACTCCGTCACTTCCTGGAGAGATATGCAGTCCAAGTTTGTCTCAAAATTTTATCCACATCACAAGAACAACTCTGCTAAGACACAAATCCAAGATTTTTGACAACAAGATAATGAGTCTTTTAACAAATGTAGGGAACGGTTCCAAGATTTAGTAAGCGCATGCCCCCATCATGGTTTTGACAAACACCTAGTGATATCTTTTTTCCATAATGGGTTGACAATAGCTTCCAAAAAACTTGTTCAAATGACGTGTGAAAGACCCTTTTGAGATTTAGACGCATGCGATGCTGAGGCCCGCCTTAAGTATGACGCAGAGACTACTCAAGCATGGGACACATCTGATCCCAACTAAGCTCGACCTAGACAACAAACCAAATAAAATACCTCCGATCTATAACATTTGGATAGAAATACCTTAATAGACCGTCAATTTAATTAGTTTCAAAGAGATATAAAGGAGTGGTTTGATGGTCGGTTGAGGAATATCTCTGGATCTAGCAATGGTTCGAAAGAAAAAGTGTGTGCTATCTGTGAGGTGGGCCACTCCACAAAGGCCTGCCCAATGATATCTTCCTACAAGGCCATGCACACCGAGAAGGTGGATGCTATAGGAAGATTCAAAGGGAATTTTAATGCCCCGCATGGGAATTCTTACAACCCTTCGTGGAGGAACCATCGTGGCTTCAACTATGGGCAACCAAAAGTTGCGATGAACCCCCATTCATAGGTTATCCCACCTCCACCACCTTCTCAATACCAAAAAGAACCACCACCTCTAGTACCATATGTAGCCCCACAGCGGAGGAGCCTTAAGGATACAATGAGCCAATTCATAAATTCTCAAGGTGCACACAATGCTCGATATGAACACCTTTTCACTGAAATAAATGCAAACATCTCCAAGATGCAAGCCGCATTGAACACCCAAGAAAAAGGTAAGTTTCCTGCCTATGGCCAAAGACCTCCCCAAGGTCAACCTATTGTTAGATCCACTTCTACCGAACAGCAGGAGAACTGCCAAGCAATAACCACTCTTCGTAGTGGGAGAGTTGTTGATTTGTCACCTCCCTCACACGACGTTTCAAAAAACAAGGAGAATTCGCACGGCACGATAGAGGAAGAAGATATCTCCTTGAATGATAGTGAAAAGGAAAACATCCTCATCTGCACCATTTCCTCAAAGGTTGGTTCCTGCCCATAAAGGGACATAAGTGAAGAGGTGCTAGAAGTGCTCAAGAATGTAAAGCTGAACTTACCTTTCCTTAAAACAATAAGGCAAATCCCATCCTTTACAAAAGTCATAAAAGACTTATTGACAGTCAAGAGGAGGATGAAGGTAAAGAAGAACGTGTTTGTAGCACAAAATGTGATCTCGGTCCTTCTTAATGATCTCCCACTTAAATATAAAGATCCCGGTGCCCCCACCATTTCCTGCACCGTTAGAGAGATCAAATTCGAAAAATCCTTACTCAATTTAGGATCAAGTGTTAATATCCTCACCTATTCGATTTATAGGAAACTTGATCTGGGTGATCATAAGCCCACAAACATCACTCTCCAGTTAATGGATCAAATCATGAAGATACCGCGAGGTATAATTGAGGACGTGATAGTCCAAGTGGACACTTTCTACTTCCTGGTAGATTTTTTCATTTGGGACACGGATCCCTCCTTCTCCTCGAAAAATCGTGTTCCCATCATCCTTGGACGCCCATTTTTAGCCACAGCTAATGCAGTCATCAATACAAGAAATGGGCAGATGCAAATCACGTTTGGGAACACAAATTTAGAAATAAACATCTTCAACATAGCCCAACAAGCAGGGGAAGAAGATGATCTTCACGCGGTGAGCTTAATTGAGGAGATTATAGAAGATCACTTTGAGGAAAATTACTGTGGAAACTCCTTAGAAGCTTTCCTATCTTATAATTATGAGAATGCGGGATCTTACACCGAGTCCGAGAGGGAGATAGAGGAGTTGAGAAGCTTATTCGATGAGAGAGCGTTGGATGAGGATGCGAGAGATGATAATTGGGTTTCTCGATTCGAAGAGTTACCACCAAGAGGTGCACGCATGGTGCCCTCTAGCGACACATTCCCGACTCTCGAATTGAAGAAACTACCCTCCAATGTTAAATATGCTTTCCTAGGTAAAAGTGAGGCATTTCCTATTATTGTCTCCTCTAGCTTAAATGAAGAGCAGGAGGGTAAAATAATAAAGATTTTGAGGAAGCACCAAAGTGCTTTTGGTTGGTGTATAGCTGATTTGAAGGGGATAAGCCCTCTAATTTGCACCATAAGATTCATCTCGAAGAGGATGTTAAGCCCTCGAGAGAAATGAAAAGACAATTAAACCCCACGATAAAGGATGTGGTGAGAGCTAAAATTATAAAGATGTTGGATGCCGGGACTATCTACCCAATCTCGGATAGCAAGTTGGTGAGCCCTATTCAATTCGTCCCGAAGAAGTAGGGCATGACTGTGATTGAAAATGCCAAGGGAGAGCTACTTCCCCAACGTACCACTACTGGGTGGCGCATTTGCATTGATTATCGGATACTTAATGCGGGAACTAGAAAAGACCATTTCCCCTTTCCATTTATCGATCAAATGCTTGAAAGAGTGGTGGGCCACCCTTATTATTTCTTCCTAAATGGTTATTTCGGATATAACCAAATTGAGGTAGATGTACTTGATCAAGAGAAAACAACATTCACTTGCCCTTTTGGAACGTTTGCCAACAAACATATGCCATTTGGCTTGTGTAATGCACCGACGACCTTTCAAAGGTGCATGTTGAGTTTATTCGGTGACATGGTTGAGAGAGGGCTAGAGGTGTTTATGGATGACTTTAGTGTTTTTGGCACCTCCTTCGAGCTATGTTTAGATAATCTTGAAAAAATACTAGTCCGATGTGTGGAAAAGAACTTAGTGCTGAATTGGGGAAAATGACATTTCATTATAACCGAGGGTATAGTTCTTGGCCACATCGTGTCATCTAAAGGGATCGAGGTTAATCGAGCAAAAATAAATGTCATAGTTGACCTACCCCCAACTAAATCACTATAAGATGTGTGCTCTTTCTTGTGCCATGCGGGGTTTTATAGAAGGTTCAATAAGGACTTTAGCGCCCTCGCTAGACCCTTAAGCAATCTTCTTATGAAGGACACCCCATTTGAGTGGACGGAAGCATGCCAAAGCGCTTTTGAAAAACTTAAAAACATGCTTGTGTTCGCTCCGATTATGCAAGCTCCAAATTGGTCCTTACCCTTCGAGCTTATGTATGATGCTAGCGATTATGCTATAGGGGCTGTTTTGGGCCAAAGAAAAGACAACAAGGCTCATGTTATCTACTACGCAAGTCGGACCCTTACTGGACCACAACTTAATTAATCCACCACAGAGAAGGAGTTGCTAGCAGTAGTGTTTGCTCTTGATAAGTTTCAGTCCTATCTTATCGTTTCCCCCATCACTTGTTTCACCGACCACGCAGCTTTAAAATATCTACTTGCCAAGAAAGACGTAAAGTCGCGCCTCATAAGGTGGATCCTACTCCTACAAGAGTTTAAACTCTCCATTAAAGATAAGAAAGGAGTAGAAAGCATCGTTGCTGATCACTTATCATGACTTTCATCCAACGTACCTAGTGATCCCACACCCATGGATGAGTATTTTTTGGTTGACCAACTCTTTGCCACCTTTTCTTTGCCCTGGTTTGCAGATATAGTGAACTATCTTGTCACGGGAGCAGTCCCTCCCGAGTGGACACCGCAAGATAACAATAGGTTCATCACTTGGTCGCGCATGTTTTTCTATGATAATCCATTCCTTTTTAAATATTTTGCTGATCAAATCACCAACGATGTGTACCGGATGACGAAATTCCAAAGGTCATCCAATTCTGTCATTCGGAAGCATGTGGAGGCAACTTTTCTGTGAAAAAAATAATTGCAAAAATTCTCCAATACGGTTTGTATTGGCTGACAATGTTCCGGGATGTTAATAATTGTTGCAAATCTTGCGACAAGTGTCAACGGATGGGAGCGATCATCCGACGAGACATGATTCCATTAACCCCGATTCTCATCATTGAGATTTTCCACTGCTGGGGTATTAACTTCATGGGCTCTTTTCCCCCATCCTTTGTGGAAGATATAGCTACCAAGACTAATGATAATAAAGTGGTGATAAAGTTCCCGCACGAACACATACTTTCTCGCTTCGGAGCACCTAAGGCGATAATCAGTGATAACGACACACACTTTTGCAACAAGCCGTTTGAAAAACTCATGAAAAAGTATGGTCTCATTCATAAGGTTGGAATAAAATATCACCCATAAACGAATGGACAGGCCGAGTTGGCCATTCGTGAAAGCAAGCACATACTAGAGAAGAACGTCAATACCGACCGACAAGATTGGTCCTTTCGATTGAACGATTCTCTTTGGGACTACCATGCCGCATATAAGAACCCACTCGAAATGTCCCCATTCCGCTTTGTTTATGTAAAACCTTTCCATCTTCCCATCGAGTTAGAGCACAAAGCATATTGGGCCATTAAGAGATTAAATTATGATATGGACAAATTCGGTGAAGCTCGCAATCTTCAAATTAATGAGTTAGAGGAGACGCGTATGAGAATTCCAAGATTGCAAAAGCGCGGATGAAACTAGCACATGACAAGATTATTCAACGAAAAGAGTTTCAACTGGGACAAAAGGTGATCCTCTATAACTCTCGGCTTCATCTATTTTCGGGTAAATTGCGGTCTCGATGGACTGGCCCATTCGTTGTGAAGAGCGTATTCCCCCACGGAGCAGTAGAATTGGAAGATCCCAAAGGGGGGATGCGTTCAAAGTCAATCGACAGCGCCTAAAGTTATATGTTGAGGCATGCGTAGAAGAGATTGACACCATCTGGTTGTCAGACCCCATTTTCGGGGTCGAGTGAGCGTGAATTGAGAGGTCGTCGCACCCTCGACGTGTATGGGGTGAAGTCTTATGTATAGTAGTTGTACGTAGGTTAGGATGAGTGGAGTCTGTAGGATAACATCATAAGCGGAGAGGAAATATAGCACTAACACGTCTTACGAGGCGAGAATTTTAGAGACACAATTTTGAGGAGAGAGGTAATTAGGTCAAACAGGTGTCAGATCGTATGTAGGAGCAACCGAAAGTCATCAGAGGTGGTTATACCAGCCCATAGGTGGACTAGAACATTTCTGAGGACCGAACCAGTACGCTCCTGGGCACCCGGACTGGTCCGGTTTGGTAAATTTCAAAATAAAAAATATAAGGATAGGACCGATCCAATACTGGAGACTCGAATTTGTCCGGTGTTTGCAAGTCTTCCCCTTCCCTAGGTTAACCTCCATTTCCCCCAATCCCTCCTTTTCCCTCCATTTTCATCCCCTTCCTTCCCACCAACCATTTGCTCTCCAAATCCTTCCCCTTTTTCCCTCCAAATCTTACCCAACCCTCTCCCCTCACCACCTATAAATTCCACCTTTCCCCACCCCATTTCACCACCACCACTCACTCTTCTACACTCTTTCCCTTATTCTTCCCAAATACTCCCATTCCATTTCCTTACCATGGCCAACCAACCACCTCCCTAAAAATATGATTCCGTCATAATTCTCGGCGATGGAGCCGCCGGCTACCGCTCTTGTCAGGAGCAACGGTGGTGTGAACGTTTTTTCGGCCAGCCTCGCAAACTCCAAATTGAGGGACAAGTCATTTGGAATGACATGCCTAATGCTGTCACCGCCCTCTTCATGGCCCGTGATTGTTGTTGTTTCCTTAACGAGCCCCATGATGCGATATGGCCCCACGTGGTGCACACTTTCTATGGCTCCCTTGTTCGGACCGTCCACCACACGGCTCAAGCTTACATTGGCGGCGTCCACGTTCCTTTCTCTTTGGAACTTCTGTCCCAGAAGTTGGCTGCCAAAGATGTCCCAAACCTACACCCACACATTTACCCAAACCCTCTCGCCCCGCTCGAAAAAGATGTGTGCATGTTTCGCATCGACCCCAATGCTCATTGGAACACCGATACCTACCTGGTGGGCCGGCTAAGTGACAAAGATAGCCTCACTTTCAAAATAGTGTGCGCCAACATTCTCCCCACGGGCAATCAATCGGCGATGCGCCTATGTCAAGCCACTCTCGTCTATTACCTTTTCGATCAGAACACCCCCACTAACCTGACTGCATGCATTTTCAAAGATATATTCTTTTCCGCCACGGATATAAAAGGCATCACCACTTTCCCCTTTCCCCGACTCTTCACATCCATGCTAGTCGACGCCGGCATCGCACCACCGCTAGATTTCCCGCACCTCCCAGCTCCGTTTGCGTCCACTACCCAGACCAAACGACAACGCTAATAAGTCTGCATCCAAGCCCGACTGGCACAAGAGAGTAGCGATGAAGAGGAAAGTGGTGCTGAGGAAAGTAGTGATGAAGAGAGCAGCGACGAAGAGGAGGAAGATATTGAGATGGGTGAGGGCGACGAAGATTCTAACAGTGGTGAAGATAATAATTTCTCACCTGCCAACGCTGAAATTAATTGTCGTCTCTCGGTGGTGGAAACCTGGGTCGACGATTTCATCACACAATATAATAGGGATCAAGGGGCATATCAATGGGATTCGGAGGCCTACCGAAGGGACACGAGCATGTTGTATCGTCTCTAAACTCACATGTACGAACTTAACTTCGGTGAACCCCCTCAAAACTTTTTCTATGACCCCTATGATCCCAGCGCACCTGGACCCTCCAATCCACCACCCCAATGAAGCCCATGTATGTTGTTGCTGTTTTTTTTTGTGTTGTTGGTTGTTATATAAAATGTTGGTTCTATGTTTCCTCCCCCTATCCCTTATCACACATAAATTCTGTTATCTATAAAAAAATTGCATTTCTGCTTTATTTGTTCGTTTTATTTTCTCGCACTTTTAATTCGCTTTGAGTTAGATTTTAGTCCTTTTTTTACTTGAGGACAATGCAATAGTCTAAGTTGGGGGGTCACAAGTGCGTCTTTCTAAAGCTTCACAAATTTTCAAAAATGCCCAGAAATTTCAAAAAAATTAAAAATTTTTGAATAAGCCAAAAATATTTTTCTTCAAAATAATTAAAAATTGGAATTCAAATTTTGCAAAAATATTATTAAAAGTTGGTTTAAAGCCGAAATTGACCAAAGATGGAAATTGAGTGAACGTAGACAACTTAGCGAATAAATGTGGAGATTAACAAACCCGGTGAGATTCGAACTTTTCCTTATTGTGAGTTTATAAATCAATCTGAGTTAATTGTTAACTCAAAGTTCTTTTCGGCATTATAATAAGTCGTCGAGGATCTCAATTCTTTCACCTTGACCGGTTATGGAAAATGTGTGTGATGTTGCCTTGAAAAAAACCGTGTTAAATATGTCTCTAAATTAAATTAATCTCAAAACTCATATGGTAACGCAATTAGTAAACCGGACAATGAAGTAGGACCTCGTTTGTCAACCAAAAATATGGCCTAGAAAAAAAGTGGAGAAAAAATTATCCGTTTTGTAAACCAAAATTGAGCCGAATAAATTTTTCCCTTTCGTTTGACAACCCGAGAAACCCCCATTAGCCCGAAATTGTGAAAGTGGATAATCCCATAAATTAAGTTCGGAAAGTGCTTAAAAAGTGGCAAGAAAGGAATAGATATGCTCAACAAAAATAGCCAGAAAAGAAAAGTGTGAAAAAAAATAGAAAAAGAAGAGAAAATGATCAAAAGCCCGAAAAAGCACAAACAGACATCATAAATGAACTTTCCAATTCCATATTTTCCAACCATTCCCATATTACCCAATACACCTTTAACCAGAAAAAGTCTTAGCCGAGTCCAAAATGCGAAATTGGTTACCGCGTGGAGAGCTAAAACACGAAAAGATAATAAAAGAGACTATAGATATGAATTAGAGGCAATGATCTCGTTTCTTATAACTGTAATCCAATGATGAGATCCATTTACATAAAATTTCATCTTTCTACTTGTGTACGTGAACTCTGTTCCAATGCATTTACTCTTATAAATTATGCATACCGAGAGAAAATAGCCACCCTTCCGAGAGATTCGTTTGTGAGCGCATCCCGTGAGATTTTGAAATCAAAACGAATTTTTGGATAAGTAACGTAATGATCAATCGATGGAAATTCGCGATTAAATTTCTGGCTTCGCAAACACGCACTATGATTTAAGACTCTTGAACATGAATTGATGATGACTACTTTTTGGAAAAGTTTGAGTATACAATTTTTGCGTGTTTTGAATTTTCCTTGAGTTAAATTTTGTGGGTATATTCGCTACAAATCCTCACGAGACACAACATGTCCTACTAGGGTAACCTAGGAGTTTAAAGGCTTGTTTCATACACTAAATGCAATCACTTGCGCACGAAAGAGGTATTTTATCCCATTTTTTTAGTTGGATCTTATTTTGATTTTTTTTACATTGCTCGGGACGATCAAAGTTCTAAGTTAGGGGGGATTGATTAGGAATAATTCTTCCGAATTTACCCTTTAATTTAGAGGCTTTTATTACCTCGAATAACGTAAAATGAATTAAGTTATCTCATATCTTTGCTAACAGTTTCGTCTGAAAAGTACCTCGAGTTTCATATATTTCTTATTAATTTCACAGGTATTTATTACAAAAAAGGAAGAAAGAAATCGAAAGAAGCAAGAGAAAAGAAAAAAAGACGAATCAAAAGGGCAAAAACATAATTTCTACCAGGAATTCGGTCAAGGACCCAGAATAAAAGTCGATGATCTCTCATTTGTGAACACGCAGGAAGAAATGGCGTTCCAATCTGAGTTCTGGATTAGAAGTTATGAAGACCTGAAGATGTGAGAAACTCGCGAGATATTGAAGAGAAATTTAAGAGAAGCTGAGAAGACAACCCGGACCAATCTGGTTTAATAGAAAAATGGATCAGTCCGAGGCCCCAAAGTTACTGTAAAGATGGATGTTTAGCAGACCAATCCGGTATCCCAAAATAATGGATTGGTCTAGCCCTTAAAATCACTGCATAATAACTTGTTTAGCGGACCAATCCGATTTGTTTGGAAAACGGATCAGTTCGGTTGCTGACCGGACCAGTCCGATATGTCCTGACCAGATCGATCTGATGTACGAGATTTGATCTGATCTTCTTCTTCTTAGAGTTTTGCATCAATCCAACTTTTGTAAATTACGTAGAATATAAATTTAAAAGAACTCCCAAAAAAGGGAGGCTTCGAATTCGTTTTTAGAGAAGCTTTGTAATTAGTTTAGAGAAGAACATGAAAGAAAAACCCTAGTTTGGTTCCAGTTGCAATTCAAGTAAATTTATTCCAATTTTTGTTTCCATTATTACGGTAGTTAATACTTTAGTAGAAATTTCATTATTCTTCATCTTCAATATCTAGTGAAAATGTTTTCTTTAATTGAAAACATGTTTTCTTCTAGTTTTAGTATGTCCGGCTAAGTTTTCAAGGGTTGGGGTGCATGAACCCCACCCGATGTAATTCATGTTAGTGGAAATAGAAATTAAAACTAAAACCCTAGATGAATTGTATCATAGTTAATACAATACTACTTTAATTCAACCTTTGCTTACATACTGTGTGGGCTACGATCCCTCATATATGTAATACTTAGGAGAATAAAAATTCGGAATCATTTAATGCTTTAATTTTGAATCTAATATCCTACGAAGTGAATTACTAGGGCATGGGGGATTGTAACCCGACCTATCTTTCTCATTTCATAGCTAAAGTTTTAGTCAAGTCGTTCATAATTCTTCAGTAGAATAATTGCATTTCATTTATTCAAAAATTTCATTAGTTAATCATTTTCAAATTTGCATATAGTTGTAGTTGTTTCCAAATCAAATCATCTTTTCCTTCTTTTTAGAGTCAAAGTTATATTTCCTTCGTCTGTCCAACGTCATTACAATTCCGTTCATCCTGTTTCCCTGAGGATCGATACCCAACTTATCAGATTATTACTTGAGCGACAAGGCTTGCACTTGAGCCTAAATAGCAGGCACACTAGACACATTTGTGGTCACGTCAGTGCTACTCTCTATTTTTATCATATTTTTTAACTAATATTATGAGCCTCATAACTGATATAAATATTCGCATTTGCCTTCAATAAATATAATTTTGGCTCGTGGTAGATGTATAATGTAACAGAATTTACCATTTGGTTGGATTACGTATTATTGTAATTTGTGAATTTGGTTAATATATATATATATAAATAAATTACTGATGACCCAAATATATATAGAGAGATTGAGTGAAAAACACATGATGTACACCAAGCATATTTAATTAAGTACACCTCTGCTTTTCTTTATAATCCTTTTATACTTGCATCAAAGCTACAGTTGGTTATATATTTCTACATAATCGAAGAGTTTAAAACACCCCTTTTTTGTCACTAACTCCACAATAGTTTTTCATAAACCTAATGTACAATCTAATGTTAGCATTGTAGTTTATTATTCATGCTTACTAGAAGAGTTATTAAAATTTAGTAAATTGTTGTATTTTTACTATTTCAAGTAAAAATAGAATTACTTTTTCCTCTTTATTTTGAGGGATTTTCTAGATTCGGGCTAACAAGATCATAATTAACTATTATTTCAGGAAAGAAATTTTCATGCCAATGTATTTCAGGAAAGAGATTCGGGAACCTTAGGTTGATGAATGCCTAACTAAATATTAAAAACTTTAAAGGTGAAGAATAATTACCCCGAATTAACAAGAAACTCCTAATCATCTTTTAAGTCACGCAATACAAATGTGTGTTACCTCTACCCCATAATATAATGTTCTAAACAAGGAGTTCACCAAATTCTTTTCCAAGGGAGTGTAGGGTAATAGATTTTATTTACTTGTTTGACGAGCCAGTTGTAGGTCTATTTAGTACATAAGTTACCTTCTAGATCTGATTCCTAAATAAGAATGTTTATGAAACAACGGCACTCCCCAGCCCCCGAGTCAGAGTCGAACATGTGTCAGACTCGGACACCCAAGGACACATAAAAAAAGATTCCAAAATTTACTTTTTACTTTTTTATTTTTTCTAATTAGACACGTGGGAACATGCGAGGGACATGTGGGAATACACCTACGAACATGATGTGGGCCTACTTTTAAATTTCAAAACAAAAACACAAGGAAAAAAGTGTACTAATGAAACTTTATTATAAATGGGTAAGAACATATATAAAAACACTTTGGCACCTTCTTGTAATAGATTAGACAAATTGCTCATATTCGATTTTGTGATGCCTGATGATTGTAAACAACTGAAGGGAGAATAGCGGAATTTGTGTCACGTGGATATCACGTGACTTATCTTGGAAGACCACGAATATATAGGGAGTCATAAGAAACTCATATTAATCCTTTACCTAGAAGGTAATCGATAGAATTTGGCTCTCATTATCCATTGGCTTGGGAGCCATAAGAAACTCCTCTTTTATAAGGCCGAGAATTTGCATATTCTTGTAGTAAACGTACACATTATCTTGCCCCTGTGAATGACGTCTACATCAAACTTCCAAGACTTCCCTAGTATCATGTGATATGAATCCATATCCACCACATCAAACCGCATTTCATCCACATAATTTTACCAATTGAAAAAGGAATAGTGCACAGGCCAGTTACCTTCGTCTCAACTCCTTTCATGATCTAACCAATTTTGTAAGGATGTGAGTGCTTCTCTATTTCTTATATTAGTTTTCGAACCTTTGTTGTGGATACTATATTCTCACCTATTCCACTATCTATAATCACATTGGAAACCTTTTGGTAAATGTTTAAGAAACTAAAAATCACAGTATGTTAAATAACTCTTTCTTTTGACTCATAAAGAATTTTTATAATGATAATAATTAGTTGGGTTTTTTGAATTTTTTTTATGGTGTTGGTTTTTAGGTGATTCCGAGAGAGTGTGGCTTTATTGCACAGCAGAATGAGGGTCATCACCTCAAGAAGAGGCCCACTAAATTTCACGTGGATATGGTTCTGCAGCCCTTTGATGGGAGCTAATTTAACTTAACAAAAGTTGGGCAGTAAGAGGTGCTTTTTCAATTTGAAACGAGTGAGGACGATGAAGTCCAGTTCTTCCTTAATGCACCCATTGACGTAGAGAATTCGCCAAGTGTTGTTGCCATTAATGTATGTTGAAAAAACTATGTTTACAAGATTAATAACAAAAAGTTATAAGTTTAGTAAACTCCGAAATAAACTCGTTGAACGAAACTCTTTTCAAAATGAACACTAGATGTGTTAAAATATTTTTTCTGAATATGATCTTTAGACTTGTTAGATTGATTACCTTAGGTTTTTAAAACTAAAATGTTCAATTTAAGTCTCGAGTACGATATTGTTCACCAAAGTAATTAAGAAGATTCAAGCAAATAAACACGAGATTTTTAACGTGTTAAAACCCTAAAATTAGGGAAACATCCACAGCCCCCTCTACGGAGAAAAATGAAAAATTCCACTAAAATCACAACCAAGTTACAACACTAAATCATGCAACTAAGAACCAAAATAAAAGATCAAAAAACGTACCTACTCGAGTTACTCCAGTGTTAAAGACATTCTATCTTGATTTATTCTTCTCCACGCAGCTTCTGTTTTATCCTTGAATCCCGAATTTCAGCAACCCTAACAAAAAAAATATCTCACCAAGAACCACACAACTCCTAAGTGTTCGTGTGAGAGTGATAGTGTTTGTGAATTAAAATAGATGCAATAATGCTTCTCACGCCTCTCAATCAAATACAAGCAATATCCTATTAATTACAAACAACTTCTATATGATATGCAATTAATCTCAAATATGCTTTGAATTCAAGACTTCAAATTTTCAGATTCGGAATAAAAAATTCAAATCAAGTTTTGTTTCAAAATTATTTATCTCCAAAATATATTTCACCAATTTGTTAAATTAATTTTTGAAACAAAAATTATATTTCTCCAATCTGAATATACACCACAATAATAAGTCTTGAGTTTCAAATTTATTTGAAATTATAATCTTGAATAAAAAAATATCAATAACAACAACACAAAAATGATCCAAGAACAAACACACAACAATCCTAACAATTAGCGTACTAAAAAGGTCCCTAAGAGATATAGGGTATGAGGAGTACAAATCTGAAAGTGTTCTGCATTTTCCGACGAGTTTTTTGGCGAGTTGATCTTTTCAACGCCGGCGTCGAGTTCTCTCTCTCATTTTGAAACCAGCAGACGGAAGGTCCGGTGATAGCGGGTTACGAACATCTTCAATTTTTCGTCCAGTGGTCTCAGTTCCGGTGTCGACAGTTGATGATAGCTCCGACGGCATTGGTTCTCGGGTCACAGTTCCGGCGACGAAACTTCGGCGGCAGTGACGCCCCTCTCATTATTTCCGGCGACAGTGATGGGAGCATACTGTCTCTCTTGATCTTTCTGTCGAAGACTTCTTATCTCTCTCTCTCTTGATCTCGTTTTTGGCTTCTCACAAAGGAATGAGGAGAAGATAAAATATGTTTCTCTCTCTCTCTCTCTCTCTCTCTCTCTCTCTCTCTCTATTATTTTATCAGCCGTCACTCTCTCTTCTAAAAAAACACGAACAAGAAATCCTAAGATATTATATATGAGGGTAAAAGAGTTTGTTATAAATGGAGGACCTAGATCTAATCTCCAAGATCTAAGGGTGTAGAAAGAAAGTGAGATAAGTAATGTGATTGGATAAAAGGTGTTCACTAGGATTGAGGCACTAATAATATGGTTCATAAATAACCACTCAATCTAGGGTCACAAATGATTCTAACCACCAAGACACTAAAGAAACACAAATAGCCTAAATATTTTTCACATATTTTTCACTAAATATTTGCAAAGTAAATGTTTATTTTCAAACATTTTATTTCATAAAATGTTTAACACCAATATTTCTAGAAATTCCCATTTCCATAAAAATATCATCTTTCAATATTCCAAAACATTGAAATATTTGCTTATTCTTTAATTTCAACAAAATATTTCTAGAAATGCTCATTTTCATAAAAATATCATCTTTCAATATTCCAAAATATTGAAATATTTACTTATTCTTTAATTTCAACAAGACATCATTTTCCAACATAATCGCATCATTTGCAAACACTTTATTTCATAAAATATTTTTCATTAAAATTCTAGAAAATACATTTTTTTTCACAAAACACCCATTTTTACTATTTCAAAACCTTGAAGTAATTACCCATTCCTTATTTTAAAAAAAAATAACATTTTCCCAATATTTTTATTCCAAAAAAATGTCTATTGTCTTCTACACACTAATTATACCCTTTAACTAATTACACCCTACTCAAAGTCTAAACATAAAACTACAATGCAAAAATAACATTCTTACACTAAGAGTAGGGTTACCTACCTTTAATAGCTCTAATGGTGGTGTTGGTGTAGGAGGAACAACCCCTACCTTCAAAGGTGGTCTTAAGGGGTTACCAATGCATCCTCTAAAGCTCTAAGGTAAGAACTCTTTCAAAACGCACTCCACACTCCATGAAAGCTCCATCTTCTCCTCCAAAAAACCCCTAACAATAACCCCAAAATTCGTAGCTCCATTTTGCCCATGGTAGAAATTAATATATGTGGTTAAAATGTGGAGAAATACATCTTGAAAGTGGTGGTTTGTTGGTGGTCTTGGGTGGGAGAGTGGTGGTTTGGTGGTGGAATGGTGGCAGGTGAAGTGGAAGACCACCCACCTCCCCCCTCTCTTTCTCCCCCTCTCTCTCCATTTTCCATTTTCTCCCAACAATAATAAACCCAAATACAGCCAAAAAAACACCTTATAAAACACCCCTTAAGCCCTAAAATACCATTTTTATCCTTGCTGAACTGATTTGGGCTCGACAACAAACAAAATCAACGCTCCAAATTATGACAGCACACGAGGCATTCTGATCTAAAAACTTGACCAATGTCATTCGAACGACTTAACTACATCGTTCAAAATAGTGTTCATGCGACCCTTTCACGTGACCTGCTACTGTAAACCAGTAGCACGTCATTAGAAGGCCTACTTCTAGCGACACTTCTAACGACCTATACACTATTGTTCGAATGACATCCCTTGTCATTTGAACGACAAAATTTCTTTTCATTTTCATTTTTCTCTAACTTTTCTTCCATAATTCCTCCATATTTATAATTAACTCCTCCTCAATGATAATCAATCTATAATCTAATTAATTTACCTGGGTGAGATATTACACATTTAATTCCTTATGAATCACCTGTACAGGTAAAAATACAACCAGATTTCGATAATACACTGCCAAACAGTAATGTTAGTATTATCAATGATCATGACACACATGTTGCTTATATTCGTCCACAAATGGAGCCACATCATAGTAGGATGGTTAGGCGCCAGCCTTATATGTTTGTTTATTTGGGTGAACACTCCCATCATTTGAAAGTGAATCTACAATAAGAAAAGAAGGATATATGGGAAGGTGGAAACATTCAAGGCAAGTCTTATTGCAAAAGGGTTTACTCAGAAAGAGGGGATTGACTATGAGAAAACCTTCTCATTGGTATTTATGATAAAGTCTATCTGGATTATTTTATCCATTATGCCTCTTCTCGATCTTGAGATTTCGCAAATGGATGACAAGACAGTTCTCTTAAAGGATAGTCTCGGAAAATGCAATTATATGATGCAACTCCATGGATTCATATTAAATGATAAGGAAAACAAGGTTTGAAATCTAAAGAGATCCATGTATGGACTTAAGTAAATGTCAAGTTCTTGGAACATCCGTTTTGTCCAGTGATCAAGGGGGAAAAGTAGCATAGTATCAGTAGGCCAGTCATTGAATTCATTTCACCACCTTAATACAAAAACATAAACTATGACTACACTCTATAAGGGAGTACAATGGCCCGTCCAGGTATCGAATCCACAGAGAAATGTTGCTAGATTTTAATTTGTTTATTACTTATCAATAAAAGTGTAAAATATATCGGATAATGAAAAGAAAGATTATTCTAAGCATGTATTTAAACTAAGGTTAACAAATCAGGTAAAAGCTATAGATTGCAACACATATCCCTCACCTCGAGATAATTAGTATAAATGGTTACATGGGAAGACAAGTCTACTAAAGATTAAATCTCATTTATCAATTAATCAAATCCATAGTTGCACTCCATAAATTGTCCTAAAAACCTACTGTGATTTTGACATCATAAAGAACCCCAAAAATTACACACGCAAGGTCATAAATACGATGCAAACATGATATACCCCATTAAATCTCCTAGGCATAAAATCAAGAACAACCCAATCCAATTAAACTCCCATCACCAAAGCAAAGCAACCAAATCAACCCAAGCTGAGCTCAATCAATCACAACCTAAACTAAGTTAGATAGAAAGCATGTTAAATGACATGTATTAAATGAAAGAAAGTAAATGAAAGCAATAAATCTAAGTTACATAACAAGTACACAAATTAACACCATAATAAAAAAATAATGGAAGCTTGAATTTAAGGAGAGAGATGACGAATAGTACTTACAGACACCCAAATGGGTTGAAACCCTAGAGAGAGAATCTCCCAAAGAGAACCTAAAAATCTAATTTCTAATGAATTATTCGCCCCAAATAAAACCCTCAACATTCTATTAATACCCCCAAAAACAAACTGCCAACAAAACTAAGAAAAATACCCAAAATAAGTTAATTTCATCAATATCTAATGGGGTCGGTCAATCTCTAAAAAGGGGCATGCGACCTGCTAGAATTGTGCCTTGGGTTGTTGCCATCCCCCTTTTCCTCTTCGATTCAATTTTCACACGTTGTACAAAAATGGCTATAACTCCGTCATATAGAATACAAATGATGCATAGTGGGAACCCAAGCGAAGATAATTCAATTCTATACATGATTAACTTTTGAAACCTTCCAATTTATGCGGTATGAAATTACTAAAATGCCCTTGAAGTAGAAGAAAATATCAAAACCTTCAGAAAATGGCCACAACTTCCTCATTCGGGGTCAGAATGAGGCACGGTCAGTGGTCATGCAAAAATAATTTGATGATATACATGTTGGTAACTTCATTCCATATAAAATAGTGGGTTTGAAAAAAACAAAATGCCCTTGAAGTTTCCTTGTATGACGAAACAATCTCGAAACGCGTCCAGCTTCACACTATACATCCATAATACCTACAAAAGCTCAAATATACCTAAAAAAATATATAAACATAAAGGAAAAAGGTTATTCAATACATGAGCTTAGATATAGGAATTCATGGAAACGAGAATGCTAGAATGGGCAAGAATAAAGGGCACTAAATGCAATATTCATGACTAATCACACCCCTAACTTACACATTGCTAGTCCCTAACAATAAAGATGAATGAAAATGAGAAAAAGAGTTAGATCAGCTATATATATATATATATATATATATATATATATATATATATATATATATATATATATATATATATCATAAAAAGCCACTTTTGTAGGGAATACGACTACATTTAGCATATGCAATAAGCCGCTAAACCCCTCGATTACCCTAGTGGACGAGTTTTGTCTCGTGAAGGTTTTCAGGGGTGAACCCCACAAACATCAAAGTTTCCTCAAAAATATTCCCAACCAACATGTGACAAACTCGATAATAACAAAAAAAAATTCAAACACGTTATTAGCAAAGTGAATGAATTCACATAAAAGTCTATATTATTAACATTATAGAATCAACTTCGTCGAATTGACACCTTAAAAGTGGAAGAGAGAGCACATGCAAGGTATGGGTTGGCAAAACTTTCATAGACCGAATAAACATTAAAGCGTGCATATATGTCAATCCTCACCGGTGTATATACTCAACAAATGAAATCACTATTAGAAGGAGGTAATACACGGGACATGCTGGTATAAAGAGTAAATATAAACGAAAACTAGGTCGTGCACATGTCACTAATAAAGAACGCACTATATAAAATGAAAAATATGTAATCTCAATGAAAGATACCGTTATTAAAGGAGGCAAAATGTGAAATTATTTAAAATTTTGAATTAAATTCACCCTGGGATCACATTTCACCTTGTAGGGTTGTAATGTTGGTTTGGGGTTAAGGTTAGGAAATGAAAGGAATATGTACACATTCAAAGGTGTTCGGGCATAAAAAATATAGGATAATGGAAAATCGCGAGGAATTTCAATGGTTTAAAAATGATTTCCATAACAAGCATTAGATATGAAATTGGAGAGTGACATGGATTATTGAACACTATATATATCATATACAAACTTTCTCTTTCTTTTATTTTCTTATTTTTCTCATATTTTTCTTTTGCTTTTTTCACTTTTGTTTTCTTTTCTTTTTCACTTTTTTTCCTTCACTTTTCTCACTCTCACGTACTTATTGAAACCACGTAATAAGAACATCATTCAATCCCACGTATTATTCTAAATGAAGTTATGGAAGTTAATATGTATGGTTTATAACTCTAATATGGAGTTGGTTATGGGATTTGGGGGGTTATGGATCAAAAGGCTAAATTAAGGATCAAAGGGGTTGACGAGGGAAAATATTTTAGAAGAGGTCAAGGATAATATGGGTGATATAACAAATAGGTCTTAAGATCCTTTCCTAAAGTTTACACAATCGCCGAGTCAAAACAACTTTGAAAATCATTATCAAGTAACACATTTCAAGATATGAACTCCATTAACGAACGATCAATGAAAGAATAGAGATATTACCAACGACTGTAACATTTTCAAAGTGGAAAGAGTAGTGTATAACACTCACAAACAAAGAAAATACCAAATCTCGCTTAGTGTAAGTATATATAATGCAACAAAATATTACTGAGTTATAAACGCCTTAAACCAAATCATTAAAATAAGAAAAGCACATGTGCTCACAAGTTTAAAGTCTAATTCATGAAGTTTTTCATAATATCAATGATTCGAGAACTAAATTCTAATAAGAACATGCATCATTGATTTGTCGATTGGATTTGGCATTTATTGAAATTTATCATCGAAAACAAAGGCAAAATTTCCAACAAAGGAGAAAAGAGAAAGAAAATCTTTTTGAAAATTTTAATTTTTAGCAACAAAATCATGGTTGGTAAGAACATATAATCAAATCTTGGAAACTACTAATGAATGGGAAGAGTATACCACACTCCCTAACTTAAAACCATGCATTGTCCTCAATGTGAATTAAAAGCTAAGTTAAAGAGAGAAAAAGAGTGATATTACCCAGAATGGAGCGATCTCTCGAAAGTAAAAGTTAAATGATTATATAAAGCATGTTAGCATTAAGCATACCAAAAAATAAGAACTAAAACCTTAACTAATTAAACTAGACGGTAATTAAAAAGTAGAAGAAACAACCGAATATGTACAACCTACAATTTTAACTTCTATCTAACTATACATTAGAACTTGAAATTTTTTAGCGTCCACCCAAAATATGATTTGACTTTGATGGATAATTGGAGGTCTCTTAATTTCATGCATACCTTTCAAAAAATAGGAATTCCGTTTGAACAACGGAAGGTATATGTAAGGTGGAAGAAATGAACCATCATCAATTAAAATATTTGTGGGGGGTGGGGGAGGGATTTGGATTGAACGGGCGATGAAAACACATGAGATCCAAGAAAAATATAATTTCCTTCCAAATATTTTTGCAATTGAAATGAGAGGTGGCGCATATGGAGGCAAAATTGCCTTCATGGAAAGAAACTAGAGAAAGTAGTCCTCGTCTGTGAAAGGGTTAAACATTTTAAAATTTTGAACCGATTCATAATATACTTATATCGGTTTGACAATATAGAATAAATATGGGGAGGGAATAAATTCAAACTCAAGAGATGACTCATCATCGCTAGAAGATTGAATTTCGAAGGAAATAGGCTCATTTTCAATGGAACTTTCTTCTTTGGATACCAAAGAAGAAATCATTTCATTGTAAATGGATACTACATCCATATCTTCCTCATTTTCATTCTCTATTAAGTCCTGGGCCAAGTGAAGAATGGTTTGTTCCAAAGTAGGCCTCTATTCCTCATTTGGTTCAAAACACTCTGAAACTTGTTCCCACCAACGATTTTCTTCCCAATAATAGTTTTCAAGTTTCTCATTTTCAAGAATACGCAAGCCCTCACGCAATGTCATAGGTGGAGGCGGGGATTCCTGAACATGGGAAGTTTGAAAACTATCATCGGAACTACTGTCAAAATCATTATCATAAGAATTTTGAAAGCTATTGTAATTAGTTTCAACATTCTTATTATAAGGATTTTGTGGCCCACAATCGTAAAGATCATTCTCAAAATTCCTATAATCTAACAATTGATTTTGGTAATACTCACCCAAAGACATTTTAGATGGTTCAAGTTTTTGATTTTGCGAGTATTCGCCAAAAGTCATAGGTTTAGGGGGATTTTGAAATTTATCGTTACAATTACCAAAAACATTAGAATAAGACATGCTTACCCCAAAAAGCTCAAGACGGAAAATTCCACGAAGTGATGTGTTCGCTAGATTTGAGAGTTTCTTGGCACTCAAATGTGGAAGTCCTACAAAACTAGTTAACAAAAAGTAAAAATGGAAAGAAAATATTACGAGTTACTAAATAAATTAAATTCTAAAGCAAAGAATTCCCTGGAAACGGAGCCATTTTGATCAAGGGTGAAAACTAGTGCAGTGTCAGTACGCCATTCATTGAATTCGTTTCACCACCTCAATACAAAAACCTAAACTATTACTACACTCTTTAAGGGAGTACAACGGACATTCTGGTATCGAATCCATAGAGAAATGTTGTTAGACTATAATTGGTTTATTACTTCTCAATAAATGTGTAAAGTATATCGGATAACAAAAAGAACGATTATTTTAGGCATGTATTTAAACTAAGATTAACTAAACGAGTAAAAACTATAGATTGCGACTAATATCCCTCACCTCGAGTTAATTAGTATAAATGTCTATGTGGGAAGACAAGTCTACTAAGATTAAATATCATTTAATCAATTAATCAAATCCACAGTTGTCACCCCGAAAATTGTCTTAAAAGCCTACTATGATTTTGGCATCAACAAATACCCTGAAAATTACACATGCAAGGTCGTAAATACGGCGCATACATGGTATACCCCGTTAAATCTCCTAGGCATAAAATCAAGAACAAACCAATCGAATTAAACTCATAAAACCCATCACCAAAGCAAAGCAACCAAATAAACTCAACCTGAGTTCAAACTAACATGTATTAAATGAAATCAATAAATGGAAGAAAGTAAAATGAAAGAATTAACTCCAAGTTACAAAGCAAGTACACAAATTAACACCACAATAAAAGAATAAATGAAGCTTGAATTTAAGGAGAGAGGTGATGAATAGTACTTACATACACTCAAATGGGTTGAAACCCTAGAGAGAGAAGCTCCCAAAGAGAACCTAAAAAATCTGATTTCTAATTAATTATTCGCCCCAAATAAAATCCCCCGAACATTCTTTTAATACCCCAAAACAAAGCAAAATCACCCAAAATAAGTCAATTTTCATCAATATTTTATGGGATCGGTCAACTTCTAAAAGGGGCAATCGATCTGATCCTGGAATTTTGCCTTGGGTTATTACCAATCACCTTTTCCTTTTCGATCCAATTTTGACACGTTGCACGAAAACTTCTAAAACTCCTTCATATAGAATCAAAATGATGCATGGTCGGAACCCATTTGAAGATAATTCAATTATATACATGGTTATGTTTTTAATTCCTCCAAATTATGCAGTATGAAATTACCAAAAATTCCCTTAATGTAGAAAAAAATACTGAAACCTTTTAAAAATGGCCATAACTTCCTTATTCGGGGTAAGAATTACACACGGTCAGTGGCCATGCAAAGATAATTTGATGATATACATTTTGGTAACGTCATTCCATATAAAATATTGTGTTTGAAAAGACCAAAACGTCTTTAAAGTTTCCTTTTATGACAAAATAATCTCGAAACAGGTCTAGCTTCACATCATGAATCCATAATACCTACTAAAGCTCAAATATACCTCACAAAACATATAGACATATAGAACAAAGGTTATCATATATATATATATATATATATATATATATATATATATATGCTTAGATATAAGAATTAATGGACATGAGAATACTATAATGTGCGAGAATAAAGGGTACTAAATGTAATGTTCACAACTAATCAACCACGCAATCAACTTTATGGTTTTGGTTAGTGCCCAGATAAAACTTGTGTGTATAAGAACCACGACAGAAATGTGGTGATATTTATAGTACTATATGTGGATTCTCTTCTCCTAATCGAGAACGATGTGGGTATATTGTCTAGTATAAGTGTGTAGTTGTCTTGTCTATTTAATACGAAAGAATTAGAAGAACAAATCACATCCTTGGGATCAAGCTTACTCGTGATCCAAAAAATAGAATGTTGGGCTTATACCAAGGCACTTATATTAATGGTGTGCTCACAAGGTTTAACATACAATATTCCAACAAAGTGTTTTTGTCTTTCAAAAAAGGAATATCTTTATCTAAGGTTCAGTATCCTAAAACACCCGATCAAATAGAGTGGATGGGGAATATTCATTATGCTTTGGTAGTGGGCAGCCTCATGTATGCTATGTTGTGTATAAGGTCGGCTATGTGCTTTATCGTTGGCATGGATGGTTGATTCCACTCTAACCCAGGTGATGAGAACTTAAGAGTGAACTTGTGTTTAATATCCAAACTTATTTAATTAAATTCCAATTTTAATCCCATTTTTAATTAAAAACCTAAATCTTGCATCTAATTATGATTGAAAACAATATGAATTATCTAGTATGCAAATCAAAACAATCAGAAAACAGATTTAAGGAAAAATCCTCAGCAGCGGAAAAAAATTTATTTCTCTATTTACTATAAATCTCCAACTCGCCAGTACATAGAAGAAATACACATTTGTGACGATAAAATACCCTCATATGTCGGTCAAAGTCTTCAGCAAGAGATGCTGTAAGAGCTCGAATGGTTAGCAATGGAGATAACATTCTTCTCCACAAGTTTTACTCCAAAATGAGTAATATGAATAATATGGGCTTAAGAATGATTCACATAGAGATTTGGAACTTTGCAATGAATAAAAAAGGGTTTAAAAGCCTAAAAGATGAAGTCCTAAAGTACATCACACATGCAGAGGCAGAATTTTGAAAGACTTGAAAAACCTAGCTTCATAGCAAGTATTTATATGCTGAATAAAAAATTAAGGGGGCGCAGGTCGTTTGAACGACATTTGCATGTCGTTTGACCGACATCTCATGTCGTTACTAACGTCCTTAAAAATGAGATGTGAAAACACAAAACAGTACGGGTTCGTTTGATACAGATAAGAAATTACCCTTCAAACGACATTGCATGTCGTTAGAAGCTCTCATTTAAACGACTTATCAATGTCGTTTGAACGACATTGCTATGTCATTTGAACTACAGGAGCGAAAAATATTCTTTTATAAAATCTCACCTACAGGTTTTAAAAAATCATTTTTGACTTAAAAAAATGCCTTATTTTGATAAAAAAGTTTTATAAAAAATATTCCAAATAAATATGTGAACAGTAATAACTCCAATTAAACATCTTACCTTTTAGAGTAGTGGAGTTAGTGGGATAGTGGAAACCGATTGAAGATGCACAACGCACGATGTCAATGATGGGTATGTGTTGATGATGCTTGATGCTAAGTATTCAGATGATGGACGTCAAGGATGAACGTGTGCAGACGTGCTGAAATGTAACAGTATACGACATACTAACTATGATCCAGGACAACACAGATATTCCTAAATTCTATAGGGACATTTATAAAGCATGTCCTCACAAATCTCCCCCTATGTCTATGGCGGTACATTCATAAAAAATCCGAATTATGCATCCCAAAAATAAGACATACAATCTAATATCCCCATAAACCTAAAAATGGAAATTTTAAAAAAGCATGTATTTATCTTCAACGGCTTCAACATATTCAAATCTTTGATTCTTCAATGTTTCGGTGTCATCATCAGGGTATGCAAAAGAAATGATCCTCAATTTATACCTACACACATGAGACAAGAAAGAAATACCTGTGACTCACAAATGTAAGAAATATAATGATAAGCATAAAGACATTATCAATTAAGCATAAGAAAATCATTTAAATCAAACACAATTGTACTCCCCCATAATTCATTAATCTTCCCTTTTTATGATGTCCCCAAATAGACAAATAAGAAGAAACATAACAATGCATGCAGAGAGTGTAACAACATAATAAACTTCTCTTTTTCATCACAATTTTTCTTACAAAAAAAATATACAAGAAAGAATCACACCATGAAAGAACACTGAAATAACCAAGTCGGTGATAGCGTAAATGATGGGATGTGATCAAATTCGATAGGAAAATCAATGCAAACAATCAGAGAATATGTGCATGATGAATTTTGGACATGCTTCACGAATGAACTCAACATCATCCTTAGGTGTAAAAATGGTGGATTTATAAGAAATTGAGTCAATCTAATTAACAAATATAAGTCTAAAATGATTTTCACACCAATAACGTCTAAAACTATGTAATGCTTTTTCAAGACTTTGTCAAGACGTGCAAACCCTTTGATTTATTTCCAACCAAACTCCCTCAAATATACTAATGATCATATTTTTTATTCAATTTTTTGTAGATGATCATATCAAACTAAACTAGTTTGGCCTTGGCTACTTTTTACAATGCCACACTTTTTTTGACTATTTCCAAACTCTATGGACCTTGGATACTTTTTACAATGCCACACTTTTTAGGTCCAATTTAAACGATGGCTTAATCACAAAGGGCATGTGTTCCTTTCGTATCCCTTCCATGTGTTCACTCATCATTTTTTATATTCAACAAAATCCTCATAGGCAACGGTTCTTACAGGCACTACTTTCATTGTCCAGTTCTATCGCATTTCGTTCATTTTAAAGACGAGATTGAGATGGAAATTTTTTTACCAACATGTGATAGAAAAATACAATAATCAAACAAATATGTGAATGTGTGCATTAAAGGAGACTAAAAGTCAAGCATGTAGAAAGATATCACTAATCGCATCTCAATGACTTCATAACAATGTAAATCACATGAATGAAATGATCTAGCATCTCAAATCAATATAAAAATTTCACGTGGAATATGGAAATGATGTTGTGACTTTAGGCATCCTAAATGTTCATCCGTAAAAGGTATAAATAAAAATACAAAACCCTTTTTGTGTTTTTCAAAAATTTTATAAAAAGAAAATCTTTTTGTCTTTTTCAAAATTTTTATCAATAGTAAAATCTTTTAGGCTTTTTCAAATTTTCCAAAAAAATACAAAATATTTTTGTATTGTTTTGAAAATATGAATAAATAAAAAATATTGTACACAAAAATGGTATAAAAGATACAGTCTAGCAATAGGAAGCATATGATATGAACTTGAAAAATGTATCATATACTAGACATGGTAACCACCCCTCGATCAACTGTGTAGATTCCTAAAAACTTCCTAAGACTCGCAAATCTAAGGTCGTCTAAAGGCTTCATGAACATATTTGCTAACTTGAAGTCGGTAGACACAAAACTCAAGGACACGACATTCTCTTCTACTAACTCTTGGATAAAGTGTTCACATATCCTAATGTGTTTTGTGCGCGGATGCTGGACTCGATTGTGAGATATGTGTAACGGGCTCGTGTTATCAAAGGAAATAGTCATGGTGTCTTGTGGTATCCTATAATCCTCCAACATCTACTTTATCCATAGAAGTTGCATGCAATAACTCTTGGCGGCTATGTAGTTAGCATCCACAGTATATAAAGGGATGGAGTTTTGCTTCTTTCTTAGCCAAGAGATAAGAGTAGAACCAAAGAACAAACACTAACCAGAAGTGCTCTTGCATCCATCTACATCCACGACCAGATCGGCATCCGAATAGGCAAATAAAAGGTCATCGGTATCAAAAGAATACCAAATGCCATAAGAGAGAGTCCCACTCATGTATTTCATAATATTTTAAATAAATTTTAAGTTTGACTCTTTTGGGAACGCCTGATACCGCGCACAAACTCCAACACTAAAGGCGATGTCAATAAGACTGGCAGATATGTAAAGAAAACTACCTATCATACTCATCGGGGTACTGCGTGCTTAACGGAGTCTAAATCAAATTTCTTCACAAGGTTTATTTCGTACTTGGATTGGGAGATGAACATACCATCCTTTAGCAGAAAAACCTGGAGACCAAGGAATAATATAAGCTCACCAACCATGTTCATCTGGAACTCACTCTTCATATCTTCCTCAAAGTCGTGAGCATGGCAGAAGCACATGGATCCAAAGATTATGCCATCCACATAGACCTGGGTAACCAAAATAACACCATCTTCTCTCTTTACAAACAAATTCTTATCTACTCCCCCTATCATGAAGCCACGGGCCAAGAGATAAGAAGTATGCATTTCGAACCAAGCATGGGGTGATTTTTTTAATCCATACAGGAGTTTTCTGAGATAATAGACGTGTTTAGGGTGCTTAGGGTCTTTAAACCCCTTTGGTTGTTCCACATAAACCTCCTCTTATAGAATGTCATTCATAAAGGCACCTTTGACATCCATCTAATATAACTTGAAGTGACGATGACATGCGAGGGTGAGTAGTAAACGGACGGACTCAATCCTCATAACAGGAGAAAATGTCTCCTCAAATTCTACACCCTCAATCTATATATAGCCATGGGAGACCAACCTAGCATTATTGCGTATAATGGTACCATTATCATTCTTTTTATTCTCATAGATCCACTTGGTACCAACCACATTCTTCTCACTAGGTCGGGGGACAAGTTTCGAGACTTCATTCTTTCAAAACTGAAGCAACTCATCCTGCATAGGGGATATACAGTGTTCATCTTTGAGTACTTGTTTGACGTTGTTGGGATTGACTTTAAACGTGTAGCACAGAAAACTATCCACGCTCTCTACATGAGCACGAGTCTTGACCCCTAAAGTAGGATCGCTTACAATGGCAAAAGGGTTATGACTCTTGCGAACCCAAATAGGTGTGTCCCCTAAGTCCGGAGTAGGTTTTACCCTGGGTGTGTAAGGGATAATTGGATCATCAACTGGAAGTACATCATCCTTGTTAGATAAGTAGACTAAAACTATACTTTATGTAATAATCTTAGTTATGGATTTATTGTTATAATAAAATCAGTTATTCATATTTCAATAAGAATCATGTATGGACATAATGTTTGCAGTATTTTATATATTGCTCATGTCTTTTATTCTGCCCAGTAGGTGTTCTGGTGTGTAGAGTACGACTTACAAATAGAGCATCAGATCACTAGTTCTTGTAGAATATAAGTTTTATCGTTCACAGTCTTAGATGGAACTGGACACACCATCAATAGGATTATAGCACAATATTTTAGTAGGTCTATCTTGATTATAGGAAGTTGTATAGTTTCAACTTATTATGGTAGTACACTTTGTGCGTATTGAACGGGACCAATTTGAGGTCATTATTTTTATACTTATCTTCCCGTGATTATTAGGTTTACTTAAGGATCTTAATCCGGATATGATTGACGAATACAAGCACTATTAATTTATTACTTTCACTTATTGGGTGAGATTCATTATTAGATCAATAATCATGATAAATTGGATAATGGTGATTAATGTATGGTGAAATTCTTTTATGGATGGAATCCACATCTTCGTATAGAGAATGGTGATACCCCCTTGATATACTTATAAGTTTTGTATGTGTCAAACCCTGCAGGTGGATTCTGTTAAATTGACAATACAAATAAGTTAAGTTGGATCGCTCAAGGACTCAAAGAAGTCAATCAAATAAATTATCAGTAATTTATATTATTAACGGGTATCTGTAACCTTTATGTGCCGAGAATTAAATAATTAATAATGTGGATCTCAGAATATAATTTTGAGTTATGGAGTGGAGTTGAAATTATAATTATTTAATGGTATTAATTATAATTAAGGGACTGAGATTAGTATCTGGGAAGGTTTAGGGTTTCTCAGGTCTATTAGGAGCCACATCCTTATCTCTCCTTAGGGTCCCTACTGTAGCCTATATATATGATCCTAAGTCTCATTCTTTCTTAACCTGGACATCACTCTTGGATACTAAAAAGACCCGATTTCATACTTGTGAGAAAGAGTGATAGTGAAGAAGAAAGAGCAGACAAGAAGGTGGTCACAAAATAGGATCCTACCCTTTGATCGTGGCTGTCCATATTGGTAATATAGTAGAAGATCGTGAGGTGAATCCATTCATCACATATTCGATAAATGACATCAAATTAATGAGATCTCGCAAGTAAATCCTAAATCATCCTTGTAGGATTTCACCATGTGTAGTTTTTTTTGTACTTCGGTCTATACGCATTTTAAATAGACCCTTGGACTTTTGATCCAATAATTGGTATCTAATCCCTGTTGATACCGTGTATAGGTTGAATTTAGCCATGTTGTCCAATTAATACAATTGCATATGTGCATGGATGTTGGGTAGAATATAGATATGTGCTAACTACTGTTTTTCAGCGATTTTTATCCCACTATTATAGTCACATATTTATGGGCTTGTTTTATGTGGTTGGAACTCACGATGGTTTATTCGTGGTTATTTTTTTATGTTGGATTAATGTAATATTGATGTAGAGTGTGAACTCATTCATATAGGCATAGGACATTTGTAATATATTACTGTTTTCTGATCGTAATTGTCAATGGAGGAGTGTGACAAAAGATTGGTGATCGAAGGTATTTTTTGGCACAGAGATCAGTTTCGATAGGTGGAATCTTGTGCCATCCCAACGTAGTGGAAACATAAAGTATTTGGGTTCAATGATTATTGTTGAGTTCAAGGATGGCCATTGAGTTTAAAGATGACTCTTGAGAACTCCAATCTACGACATAGTTGTATCTTGACCATAATAGTTGGGAATCCTTATTTATATCGATTTTCTTATTTACATTTATTTATGTCTCTATTATTCATGTTTTAATTATTGGATTGTTAATATGTGTTAACAGTCCCCTTAGAATTATGGGCAACATGGAATACCAACACGACTTAAATCATGTAGATCCTAAATGTGAAAAATTCATAATTATTTTGAATTGTGGACATTAATATGTGTAGTTAGAGAATAAAAAAATTGATTCTTTTTTCAAATAATCAAGGGTATTTGAATTTTTTTATTTATCACACATCTATTTAATATATTAAAATAGGGATATCTTGGTATTTTTGGATGTATATAAAATGTCCTAGATTTTTTTTAAAATAATTAAGAATTAGGCATATTTTTTTTAACCCTCACAAAAGTTAATTAAATTACTAAGTGGGCGAGGGAATTTTCCAAGAGAAAATCCTATGGTCTCCATCAACGATTTATAAACTTTCAATAATAAGAAGGTCCTCCAATGAGGAATGCAAATTATTGTGGTAGTCGGTATAAATTTTTTTAAGGGTAATTTTGGATTCATTATTGACATAGTTGCCCCCCAAAGGAGGAGTATATATGATATGAGATAATATAAAATTAGTTGGTGGTATAAACTTAGACATAAAATCATGATAGGTTCTCCAAAGAGGAATGTTATGATTTTGTGGGACTAAAGTCTCGGCTATTTAATTTTATTTGACATAGGTTTAGTCTAGATAATAAAATAAAAAGGAATAAGCCTGCCTAATTTTTTTTGAAAAGTAGGTTCTCTGAAGAGGAATGCTATTCAAATGGTAATCGAAATGCCGACGAATTCTTTTAAAATTGATATATGGTATATTAATTTTATTTTAGAATTGAAAAGGTTTTATGCTCTATATTGATTCATTTTATTATTTGATTCTCAGTATTAAGATAGGAAGCTCATTCAATCCACTTGCGATCATTCTCAACTAAAACAAATTAACTGGACCTAATTATATTGACTGAAAAAGGAATTTGGATATTGTGTTGACAACTGAAGGGAACAAGTTTCTTCTTTATGAGATATGTCCTGAGAAAGATGGTGAAACAGCAACCGAAAAGGAAACCCAGGATTATCACAAATGGATTAAGGCGGATGAGATGGCGTGGTGTTATATTTTGGCATTTATGTTAAATGTTTTGCAACATCAGCATCAGTTGATGGACACTGCCTACGACATGATGATGAACCTCAAATATATGTTCGGGGATCAGAATCATGCTACAAGACAAGTTGCCATAAAATAACTCATGAACACAAACATGACTAAAGGGACCCTAGTGAGGGAACATGTTTTAAGGATGATGTATCTTCTCCATGATCTTGAAATCCTTGGAGTGGAAATCGATGTGGAAACCCAAGTCGATATTGTTACCCAGTCGCTGCCTGAGTCCTTTAAGAAGTTCTGCCTAAATTATAACATGAACAAACTTTCTTACTCTTTAGCATAACTACTTAAAGACCTACAAGCAACTGAGGGTCTCATTAAGAAGTTAGTAAGTTCTTTTGTTGCTGAGAAAGGTTCTACTGATAAGTCTATGGGCAAGAATCAAAAGAAGAAGAGGGATCATAAACAAGTTATGGTCCCTCGGTCAGCTTGTGGGCCTCAAGGAGGTGTGAAAAATCCTAAGGTGAAGTATTTCCACTGTAAGCAGTCGGGACACTAGAAGAACAATTGTTTGGTTTTTAGTAATAAACAAAACAACGCAGGTAAATTCCATTCATTTGTTGTTGAATCATGTTTTGTGGTTCATACTATCGGTACCTGGTGTGTAGATACGGGAGCCACTAATTATTTATGCAATTCTTTACAGGGGTTCTAGGAAACCAGGCGACTAAGTGATGGAGAGATTTATCTAACTCTGGGAGATGCTACAAGAGTAGCGGTAGTTACTGTGGGAGAAGTTCATTTAATCTTTAATAATGATAGGATTTTATTTTTAAAAGATTGTCTTTATGAACCTTCCATTAGAAGGAATTTGATTTTATTTTCTTATTTAGCTTTTATGGATATTCAGTTTCTTTTAATAAACTGGTGGTTATTAAGAAAAATAAACCTTTTTTTTATTTTGGTACATAGTTGATAATCTTTATATTGTTAATCCTGTATCTCCCACATAACAAATTAATATTTTGCATAATTCAATTGGACCAAATTTAAAGAGAAAGGAACCATCCTCACTGAACCAAACGTATCTTTGGCACTTACACCTAGGCCATATTAATATAAAAAGGATTTGTAGACTAGTAGTAAGTGGGAAATTGAGCTTACTAGAAGTGGAGGCACTTTTAGTTTGTGAATCCTATTTATGAGGTAAAATGACTAAGAGGCCTTTCTCAGTCAAGGGATATATAGCCAAAGAATTGTTAGAATTGGTTCATTCTGATCTATATGGACCGATGACAACCCGAGCAAGAGGGGGCTTTGAGTATTTTATGACCTTCATAGATGATTACTCAAGGTATGGGTACATTTTCCTAATGCACCATAAGTCCGAAGACTTTAAGAAATTTAAAGTGTATATAGCAGAAGCGGAGAAGCATTAAGGTAAAAGTATTACGACACTATGATTTAATCGTGGTGTTGTGTACCTCTTAGGGGAGTTTAGTCAGTAGCTAGAAGATCAAGGGATCATATTTTTATTATCTGCACCTGATACGCCTCTATAAAATGGTGTAGTAGAAAGGAGGAACATAACTCTTTTAGATATAATTAGGTCCATGTTGAGTTATATAGATCTCCAAGATTCCTTTTAGGGACATCCTTTAGAAATGACCACTTATTTACTGAAATTAGTACCTTTAAAGGTGGTCTCTACTACACCCGGGGAATTGTGGATTGGGCACAAGCCTAGTATGAAATATATTCGGATCTGGGATAGCCCATCAAATGTGATAAAGAGAGATCCTAGTAAATTGGAATCAAGATCAGAATTTTATTTCTTGGTAGGATATCCAAAGGAAACCAAGGGCTTTTTATTCTATGATCTTAAGGATCATAAGGTTAGCACCAATGCTCGATTCTTGGAAGAGGATTATATGATGGATCCTAAACACATAAGTAAAGTTGTTCTTGAAGAATTATGAGGGAACCAATAACACTCTTCAACACCACCAATGCAGGATAAAATAACACAACGTGTTGACACTAGTACACCAACACGGGGACTACCTCATCGTAGTGGGAGGGTTATAAGTCAACCTGAATGATTTGTGTTCTTGGGAGAGTCTTATGTCAAGGTCCCTGATGAACTCCAATTCGATCCCTATAACTACAGTGAGGCTATCCAAGATAAAGATACAGAACTTTGGCTTAAAGATATGAATTTTGATATGGAATCCATGTATTTTAATCAGGTCTAGAGTCTTATAGATCCACCTAAAGGGATAAAACCCATAGGATGCAAGTGGATCTATATGAGGAAAAGAGGGGTGGACGGGAAGGTTGACACCTTTAAGGCAAGGCTTGTTGTGAAAGGGTTTACTCAGAAAGAAAGAGGGCATCAGTTATGAGGAAACCTTCTCGCCGGTAGATATGATGAAGTCAATCTGAATTTTCTTATCAATTGCAGCTCATTTCGATTATAAAATTTGGCAAATGGGAGTCAATATTGCATTTCTTAATGGAAATCTTGACGAATGTATCTATATGGTGCAGCAAAACAGTTTTATTTCCCAAGGCGAAGAGTATAAATTATGTAAGCTTAAGAAGTCCATTTATGGACTTAAGCAAGCATCTAGAGCTTGGAACATTTTCTTTGATCAAGAAATCAAATCTTTTGGTATTGATCAATGTCCAGAAGAGTCTTATGTGTACAAGAAATGCAACGAAAACGTAGTCGTGTTTTTAATATTATATATAGATGACATTCAACTCATTAAAAATGATGTTGGAGTGTTGTCTTCGATTAAAGTGTGGTTGTCCAGTCAATTCAATATGTAAGACTTAGGAGAAGCTAGTCACATCCTTGGGATCAAGCTTATGTGTGATCATAAGAAAAGGATGTTGGGTTTATCATGAGCAACTTATATCGATTCCATTCTTACCATATTTAGCATGAAAGATTCCAAGAAAGGGTTCCTCCCTTTCATACATGGAATATCTCTCTCCAAAGATCAGTTTCCTAAGACACCTGATGAGATAGAGAAGATGAAATCATCCCTTATGCTTCGGTAGTTGGGAGCCTTATGTATTCTATGATATTCACTAGACCTAATATTTGCTTTATTCTTGGCATGGTTAGTACATATCAGTCTAACACTGGGCAAGAACACTGAACAGCGATAAAGTATATAATTAAATACCTAAAAAGAACATGAGATTATATGCTAGTTTACCAGGAAGAGAGTCTAGTACCTATTAGGTACACTGACTCAGATTTTTAGTATGATAGTGATTCCAGAAAGTCTACCTTTGGATATGTGTTTATCCTAGAAGGTGGAGCCATTAGTTGGAGGAGTATCAAGCAATCTTGCATTATTTATTCCACCATTGAAGCCGAATATATGGCGGCCTCCAAGGCAACCAAGGAAGCATTATGGCTTAGAAACTTCCTAATGGATCTAGGAGTGATACCTTTAGTTTAATTGACTATTACACCTTTTTGTGATAATAGCGGTGCGGTTGCTAAGTCAAAGGAACCCAGGAGACATAAGAGAGGTAAACATTTTGAGCGTAAGTATCATCTCATTCGAGAATTTGTGTAGCGAGGTGATGTCACAGTTATGACGATTACATCAGAGAACAACCTGGAAGACTCTTTCACAAAGAGCTTACCAGCCAAGACTTTTGATAGTCACGTAGAAGGGATGGGAGTGAGATGCATTGCAACATGGCTTTGAGTCTAAGTGGGAGATTGTTAGAGAAGTGGACTAAAACTATGCTTTATGTAATAATTTTAGTTATGGATTTATTGTTATAATAAAATCAGTTATTCCTATTATAATGAGAATCATTTATGGACATAATGTATCCATTAGTTTATATATTGTTGATGTCTTTTATTCTGCCCAGTAGTTGTTTTGGTGTATAGAGTATGACTTACACACAGAGGATCAGATCACCAGTTCTTATAGAATATAAATTTTATCGTTCACAGTCTTTGATGGAACTAGACACACCATCACTTGGACTGTAGCACAATGTATTAGTAGGTTTATCTTGATTACAGGAAACTATATAGTTTCGACTTATTATGCTAGTACACTTTGTGTGTACCGAACGGGACCAATTTGAGGTCATTGTCTCTATATTGATCTTACAAGACAATGTACACCTCTTGATTATTAGGTTTACTTAAGGCTCTTATTCTAGATGTGATTGATGGACACAATCACTATTTATTTATTACTTTGACTTATCGGGTGAGATTCACTATTGGATTAATAATCTTGATAAATTGGGTAATGGTGATTAATGTACGGTGAAAGTATCTTATGGATGGAATCCATGTCTCGTTATAGATACTGGTGATACCCCTTGAGGTACTTATAAGTTTTGTATATGTCAAACCCCCTTCAGGTGGATTATATTAACCTGACACTACAAATAAGTTAAGTTGGAATGCTCAAGGACTTATAAAAGTTAATCAAATAAATTATCAGTAATTTATTTGATTAACGAGTATCTGTAACCTTAACGTGGGGAGAATTATTTAATTATTTATGAGGAGCTCGAAATATAATTTTGAGTTAAGTAGTGGAGTTGCAATTATAATTATTTAGTGTAATTAATTATAATTAAGGTACTGATATTAGGATCCGAGAAGGATTAGGTTTTCTCAGGTCTATTAGGAGTCACATCCCTATCTATTCTTAGGGTCCCTACTGTAACCTATATATATGCACCTATGTCTCATTCTTTCTTAACGTAGCCATCACTCTTGGATACTAAAAAGACCCGAGTTCATACTTGTCAGAAAGAGAGACATCTGAGAAGAAAGAGGAGACAAGAAGGTTGTCACTAAATAGGAGCCCACCCTCTACTCATGGATGTCCATATCGGGTATACAGTAGAAAATTCTAAATCTGCCTTGTAGGATTTCATGTATGTGTAGTTTTTTTTATAGTTCAATCTATACGCATTTTTAATATACTCTTGGACTTCCACTCCGACAATACTCACACAAAAGGCTAGGATCAACAAATGCTGACAGTTCGTCATTTTCCATGGTGACATTTATTGACTCCATAAACTTTTAGCTTTTTGGGTTAAAAACTCGGTATGATCTACTCATCAATGAATAGCCTAACAATATTCCCTCATTGGTCCCGGAGTTAAACTTTCCTAATTGTTCTCTATCCCGTAGGATGTAACATTTTCTACCCAAAACACGGAAATATAAAATTTTGGGCTTCTTTTTGGTCCAAAATTCATAAGGCATCTGAAGTGTGTGTGGACGAAGATAAACGCTATTCACTGTGTAGCACATGGTAGATGCCGCCTCTGCCTAAAATCTATTAGCAACTCTATAACCTAGAAGCATAGATTTATCCATCTCCTGAATCATCCGGTTCTTCCTCTCAACAATCCCATTTTTCTGAGGAGTCTTCACGGTCAAAAATTCATGTTTGATATTGAGGCTATCAAAATAAAGATCCACCTTTCCTTCCTTAAATTTAGTGTCATTGCCACTATGCATTCTATTGATAGTGACGCTGTGTTGATTTTGCAGGAAACAACACTTGGTTGTAAGAAACTCTATAGCATTAGATTTCTCTCACAGAAAATCTATTATGGAATAACACGAGAAATCAAATACCATCACAAGGATATACCTCTTATGACCCAAACTCTTAGTACGAGTAGGATCCATAAGATCCACGTGAATCAACTCAACTGACAAGGTCCATAATCTATTGGTAATGAAATTTAACTTCCTGGGGGGAACTACGAACTTGTTTTCCCAACTGACAGGGTCCACAAACCACGGAAGTTGTCTTTCCAAGTGACGGCCAGCCATGTACTAGGTCCTTTTTACCTAAGAGCTCCAAATATCTAAAATTCACGTGACATAGATGTTAATGTCATAGATCCATAAGAGTGATTGTTGTGCTATAGAAAAAAATAAGGACTGGGGCACAATCTCGTAATAATTATCTTCAGTCCTCACCCCTTGCAATAGAAGTTTACTGGCCTAATCATAAACGTTACATTCCTTCCGATCAAACTTTACTGAAAAGTCAATGTCACACGACTGGCTAATGCTGAGAAGATTTATTTTCAAATTTTTGACATACAAAACATTCTCTAGCTTAGAATACCTCGCTATTTAAATTGTACCTTATTTTACTATGCTAGACTTGTTCCCATCTCCAAATGAGACTTTACCTTCCTTATGATCCTCTAGGTAGGTAAAAAATGAGACGTCGCATGTCATGTTCCTGGAGCACCCTCTATCAAAATACCACTGTGAGGTATTATGTGCTTTAAGAGAAACATGAACAACAAGGGCCTTTTCATCATTTTAGGCACCCAATAAGTGGTAACCTTTTGTTTACCCTTGTTGTTGATGGTTCTAGTCAGGATGTTGGAAGTATTCACTATTGACAAAGACATCCGTAGCAACTCTTCCATCAAGGTATGAGAAGTGCCAATTAGAAACTCAACCTCCTTTCCAAGACTAGTAAGATCACTAGTGGGGGGTGACAGAGCATGTGTACGTCTTGTCCAACCCAAACTATACCAAAACTCCCTAAGGTGGCCTTTTCTCTTGCAGTAGGTACAAAAATACACAGTCTTAGGCCGACCTTGGTTTGTTTTTCTTGGCCGAACTCTTTTTTGGGGTTTTGGTTGATGGCCATGTAGATTCATTGTAAACTCAGGAATGGGTTTCGATGTAATATGAGACATGGAAGAACCATCAAAATTGATTCCTTGCCCTTCACCAAATCCTAAAGCAAGGTTGTGGATTATCCTTCACATCTTACCAGATATGTCCTTAATCTTTACCTTAAACTCTCGAGCTCCCTCAAGATCATGAGTGAGTTGGGTAATAAGGGATTCAAGTTTCTTACAAGCCACCAAGGATGCAAGGAGCTCACTAATAAGACTATCCACTTGTTTGGTCAAGTCCCCTTTTCTCTCTCAAAACTACGCTTTCTCTCCAAACAGTCTCTCTCTCTCTCCAAACAAACATTCTCTCTCTACACAAACTTTCTCTCTCTCTCTCTCTCTCTCTCTCTCTCTCTCTCTATCTCTCTCTCTCTCTCTCTCTCTCTCTCTCTCTCATAAATCCTTTTCTATCACGATGATTCTAAGAGCAAAACTTTTTTTACGCTTTTTGGTTTTAAACAATTCATCATATAAATCGACGTAAGGGCATCGTAGGTCACTCTTGCTCTCACTTGCAGCGTCCTCCCCCTCACTCTCATAATTTTTACTATCAAGGTGTCCTTGTGATATATCTTCCTCATCATCGTATGGTGCACTAGAAGTACTCACATGGCTAGCCAAGAATGAAGTGAAGTTGCATTCATGCGATGATTCTTCTCCATAATTAACCGACACGACCCCATTGTCGTCATTAAGGGAGGCATTTAAAGCTCCTTTGCCTTTGCCTTGACGTTTCAGCCTAGTTGGACACTCAAAAGACTTATGACCTTTACCGTCACTCTCATAACATCTCTCTTCGTCTCTTTTAAGAGTGTCTTTTCTATTTTTGTCAGATTTCTCTCCAGATTTGTCTTTCTCAAAATTCTTTTTATCTTTAAACTTGTCATTCCTTTTAAATTTGAAAATTTTCTTGATTTTTTTTGCAAAAAGTGTCAAACCGTCTAAATCAAAATCAAACTCAAACTCAAAATCTGACGTTTCTTCCTCTCTCTATTTAGACGACTCTACTCTCTTTCTAGATCACTCCTCACCTTTCTTAGATTGGGATTTAAGTGCTATCCGTTTCTCTTTAAGTTTAATTATTTTAGGAAACATATCAATTTCATAGGTCTGGAGATCTCCTACAAGTTCTTCTAACCTAAGAGAGTCTAATATTCCTAAATAGTTAAACATAGTGACTTTAGGGATAAAACGAGCAAGCACTGATCTTAAAATCTTTTTAACTACTCTAGTGTTACGAATTTTTATGCCATGATTAAAGCATGAATTAACAATATCTGACAAGCGTGCATAAAAATCATCAAAACATTGAAGTCACAAGTTTGGGTAATATTTTATTACCAACAACATGAGTGGGTGCAATCCACCATCTTTCACAAGTGATCCAAACTCTTTCATCGATGGCTTTTAAAGAGAATTTCTTACGAGCTTTCCAATATGCATAGTTTGTCCCATAAAAAATTGGCACCCGATTATATAATTTTTCTATTAAAGTTAAACTTTCTCAAAATCAAATTTTTCAAGAAATTGATATTTAGACTAATTTTGCAAAAAAAATTTAGGTTATAATTGTGTAATTGTCTCTGATACCAATTTGAGAGTGTGCTTGTGTTCAATGTCCCAACTTATTTAATGAAATTCCAATTTTAATCAAAGTTCTAATTAAAACCCTAAATCATGCATCTAATTGTGATTGCCAATAATATGAATTATCTAGCATGCAAATCAAAACAATCACAAAACAGATTTGAGGAAAAATTCCTAGCAGGGGCAAAACCTTTTTATTTCTTTAATTATTGTAAATATTTAACTTATAAGTACATAGAAGAAATACACATTTGTGATGATGAAATACCCGCAGGTGTCGGTTCGAAGTCTTCAGCAAGAGATCTTGCAAGAGATCCAATGGTCAGTAATGGAGACAACCTTCTTCTCCATAAGTTTTATTCCAGAATGAGTAATATGAATAATATGGGTTTAAGAATGATTCAAATATAGATTTGGGACTTTAGAGTGAATAAAAATGGTTTAAAAACCTAAAAGATGAAGTCTTAAAGTGCATCAGATATGCAGAGGCGGAGTTTTGAAAGACTTGAAAAACCTACCTTCATAGAAGTTATTTATAGACTGAATAAAAAGTTGAGGCGACGTAGGTTGTTAGAAGTCGTTCGAACGACATTTGGATGTCGTTTGAAAGACATCTCATGTCATTACTAACGACCTGTGAAAACCAAAAACAGTACGGGTTCATTTGATACAAACAAGAAATGACCTTTCAAACGACATTGGATGTTGTTAAAAGCTATCGTTTGAACTACTTATCAATGTCGTTTGAACAACAGTACTATGTCTTTTGAACGATAGGAGCGAAAAATATTTTTTCATAAAAGCTCCCCTACAGGTCTTAAAAAATATATTTTTTAACTTAAAAAAATGCCTCATTTTGATAAAAAAATTTTATAAAATATATCCCAAATAAATATGTGAATGTTATTAACTCCAATAAAACATTTTACCTTTTAGGGTAGTGGAGTTAGTGTGATAGTGGAGACCGATTGAAAATGTACAGCGCACGATGTCAATGATGGGTGCATGTTGATGATGCTTGATGCGAAGGATACATATGATGGGTGTCAAGGATGAACGTGTGCAAACATGCCGAAATCTAACAGTATATGACATACTAACTATGATCTAGGACAACACAGAAATTCCTAGATTCTAGATGAACATGTACTTACAATGATAGATTTAAGTAAAGAACATTCTCACCTACTTACAAATGACTTAATATTATGTGATGGATTACTCTCTAAATAGCCTAGAACCCGTTGGGTACATGGACTCTAATTTTCATTTGAATATGGATTCAAGGAAGTCGACAACATAATGTGTATTAGCCCTAGGAGGTGGAGCTTTAAGTTGGAGGATTATCAAGCAATCATTTATTATTGATTTTATCATGGAAAATGAATATGTTTCCTCCTCAAAGCTAGCAAAGTATATTATTTAACTCTGTGACTTGGATGTGGTTTATTTAGTTCAGTTAGTTATTACACACTATTGTGTTAATAGCGATGTGGTTGAAAATTCAGAAGAACCAATGACTCACAAGTGGGCAAAGCACATTGAGAACAAGTATCACTTCATACGGGAGATTATGCCAAGAGGTGACATAATTGTGACCAAGATTATATATCAGGACAATTTGGCAGATCCTTTTACAAAGATCTTACCAGCTACAAATTTAGACAGTTATGTAGATGTAACGGGTGTTAAATAAATAGGCACATGGATTTAAGAGTAAGTGGGAGATTGTTGGTGTTTTATTCTTGAAACCCTGTAATGACGTTTATTTTTTAAATAAAGGTTTGTTGGGTTCATTTGAAATGAGAATCATGTTTGTGAAAATGCCTTATATTTATTCTTTAAATATATTATTATTTTTAATTTCTGTTAATTAGAGATAGTAGGAATTCCGATGAGTTAGGCTCGACTTGATCACAGGAGATTGGAGTTCCATTTCTAATACAACTAAATATTCACAACCTAGATAGGGAGTTGAGATCCTATCGAAAAGACTATGATTACGATCCTAGTAGTTTATCTCAAACTATGGCAACTTTTTTGATGGTTTGGAACTTGTTTGATAGTTCAAATAGGTTTGTGACCGGTACATTCAAAAATTTATTGACAGGATCCACCGTGAGATTCAAGTCTATGTTTTGACTAGATTATAGTTGGGCAATCTTACAACATTTTCAAATGGTGTATATGTTCTTAATATGAGGATGATGAGAACTGGAATACCATCTCGATTATTTCTTTGCTTGTTATGGGTGCGATTAAATTTTAGATTTAATTAATATATCCCCGTAAGTATGAAATCATCGTATGAGTAGGTCCGAGATCGTAATTCAAAGGAATTCATGTCCAACAAAGTATTGTTCCAACATTAAACATGATCAATATATTACTTTATAACTTGATGGAGTAGCAAATAAATAAAGTTTGAGAAATAAGGAATAAATAAGATGTTGGTTAAAATACATAGCAGTGAATTGACTTGACCAAGTGGGTATTGTAGACTTAATGCGGGGAGTCATATTGTGTACCATATCAACTTTGCAAATAAGACCTCATCACTCCTAGTGATTTGAGATAATTAAATTGGAGTGCGTTTAAAATTATATAGTGGAATTAATTACGATTAAATAATAAAAATAAATTATGGGATTGTAATTTGAGATTTTTGAGTATTTATTTAAAAGTCAATTTAATTATTTAGTATTGGGTCCCTGGGATAGTCCATATGCCCAAGTAGCAGAGCCATAAACTTTGAAAATCTACTTTGTCCCAAGACCATAACTTATACCTAATTATATTGGTGTAAGCTAAGGTTTTAAGCTATACACTCTTTATTAAGGGTTATAAAACCTAATGTATTCATCGTCGAAGGTGCCACATACATTCCCTACTTTGGGTGGATCATATATTACAAGATCTTAGGCTCTCAATGTGTTCAAGAAAGCTTTTGGAGGACAAGAGAAGGGCATCCCTTTCATCTTCTTCAATAAAGTTTTCTCCTCATTTGAATCACCAACATGATCTACTAAGGTATTTTGATTAGAAACCATAGGTTTATGATTTAAACCTAGTTTTTATTTCATCTTTCTATTTCATGATCATTCGAAGTTAATGGGATGAAATGTTTCCCGTTATATCCATCCCGAACAAGATTATACACGTATATTTTATTTAGTTAATATTTTGAGTGAAATTTTATTTAAGTTTGAAACCTTATAAGTTTCACTAAATTATCCTTATTAAAGTTCATTAATTTTCTCCCATTTATAGTTTTAGTAATTTTCTCCCATCAATGGTTGCATTGACATCCGCATTCCCTGATCCATCAATGGTATGCGGATGTCAATGCATACCACTCATTCTTACGTGGGGGTAGGATCACAAATAAATCATTGTGGGTGAGTTTCACAACAACTTCATCATGGATCGCGACCAGTTACAGTTGAAAAAAACATAAATTGAGAGCCAGCAATTAGATTGGTGTAGTAAAAAATCCTTACCAAATAGTGGATCATTTTATCTTCCACAAATGGCATCCACGTATGATTCCTAATAGATGAGAGTAGGTTGAGAACATTGGGTCTTCAGTTGTCTCATATTACACATCGAGTAACATGACATACCATCACATGCAACCGGAGAAAATGACCTATCATGGAGCTCCTAAAAAATGGCCTAATGTAATCTTTTAAGTAAATAATCACATGGACTATGACACGCGGTGGACGGAGTATGGACGTGGGTTTTATTGGTTATCAAGAGGGAAAATAAACTAACATTGATCTCGTATGCACCCAAGCCATATGCCTAGAACTATAAATCTTGCACCCTGCTCTAGAGGGGTACCTAAGAGAAGCACCTCACTTTCGTGATGCACTTGAGGATGATTGGAGGGTAAGTATAGTGAGTGCTCATGCGATAGCGGATTATATATTTATGACATCTGTTGTTTGTATTATTCTTAATTTGTACTAGACATCACTAACAATATTCCATGTATTCATTTGAGCACAATTTACCTCGATTCTATTATAATTTTGATATTTATTAACTTATATCATTAATGTATGATGAGTTCCAAAGGAGATTAAGTCACACTCACCGGGTTAGCCATGGCTTGAGAAAGGCCTTGTATGAAAAGACACAAGATTGACATCACTACCTCCTCTAACTTCAGAACACCTAGTTTCATTCAAAGGAGGATTTGTAGCTTTGCATATTGATCGTCAGTGTATCCCCTCCTACAAACGTATGATGAGAATTACGACACTCGTGAAGACCGAGCCATTAACCTGTCAGGGAAGGCCTATATCATGACTAAGTAGCCAAGGTAACGCATCGTAGTTGATAATTTTTGTACATCAGTGTTGTGTCTCGATCGTATCGTTTATAAATTTGTTTTCAATATTATGGGTTTTTAATGTATATTAATATGGTTTCATGTAGTATTATGATTTCGTTGCAATTTTGAACTACTTAAATTGAATTTAATTGTAGGATAATACTTTTAATCAGAAAAAGATTTTTCGTTGATTTGTTTTTAAAAAATAGCCTTCTGTTACCACGATATTCCAGTTGTCTTGCTATACCTCCCCGCGGCGGTTTTTCTGTCTCAATGGCCTCTTAATAATCCGCTAGAGTTAAGTAAATTTGACAGTGATATACTCTCAAATTTACAAGTTTGGGGAGAAAATAACATTTTACTCAATGCTCAAGTAGGCAAAACGAGAAAAATAGCGTTTCAATATTTTGATTATTGCTTTGTCAAATAACATAATTTAATAACTCCCATTCAGGTTGATAAACCAAAAGGCTACTATAATGTAAGTCCCTTTGGCTTTTTCAGTTTCAAATTAATTATTATTATATATTTTAATTCTAAATTTTAAGTATAATTTAAATTAAAAACTATATTTTATTTAATATTAAATCCCTTCTTATTTCAAATTATCACTACATACAAATTTTTTTATTTTTCATAGAGAATTATTTTGATTTAAAATTCATGAATTGTATCAAGTAATACAATCTATTTATATCTATAAAGGGAAGAGAGGTAAAGCTTGTCACAATTTAAAATTTCCGAAATACCCACATTACTATTTTCATGTTTTTTCAATTTAGATTATATCTGTAACTTTCATGTGATGTTTCACCGCTCCCCTGATACCTAACAACCATCATCAATTTAAATGTCTAAAATGTCTAAAGTTGTTTCCTTACCTGCACACATATTATATGTGCCTGGACGTCTAGTGATAATAAAATATTTTCTTCATTTTATATTAAGAGTGGTAACTTAGTGGTGAGTGTTTCATGATCTCGAAATCAAGTGAAATAATAAAATTTCCCTTTCCTTTGTTTTTGTTCTTGATACTTGTAATCTCAATATTTCACTTCTCACTTACCACTGGTGTTCCATGATAACAAAGATAATTACCCATTAATTTTGTAAATTTGGAAGATATTATTTTTGTTAAAAAGAAAAAAATAGCCTTTATAGAAATAAGTTATATACCCAAATACGATTTAGTTTGAGACTCCAAGATTAATATTTTTTTGGTGATCTACTATGGAAGGTAGTATAGATATGTCTTTTTTTCCTTTATCATATCATTTTTAAAAGGATTGCCAACGCGAGAGAATCATAAATTTATATATTATAATATGATATTAATACATAATGTTCATCTAAACTGCTATCGAGCATTCTCAAGAGAGAGTTAACAAGACTAAATAAATTGCTACCCTCATAATGTGCGATTGTTTTACGATCTTTTATTATTAATAAATAAAAATATAAAAAAATCACTTTTGCATTTTGCTACTCTAAAATCAATTTTTTCAATACTTAATGAATTAATTTATAGCACTTTTGTGATAATTTAAAACATTTCTGAAGTACAGCGGTATCAAAGATGAGTGTTAATAGTTGTACCCTATAACAAAATAGTTTACAAAATTATAAACTAAATAAATTAATATTAGTTTATTATTATTTTCATCAATAAAGATGTAGTTTATTAATTTTGACAAATCATCATGAATTTTGGGTAAGTTATGTTAAAAAACTATTTTTTTAAATATATTTTTTAGTTAAGATTTGGTAGGATAGTTCTTTATATTTTATCCCAATTACAGAGTTTAGTAAGAATTTATAAAAGATTATATGTGTGAAAAGGATCAATGTATTATATAAGGATAATTATCATTATATATATGATATAAAATAAATTAAAGAGAGAGACGTGTCACTCTCTCCTTTAAAGAGCGGCTTATAGTTATTATGAGTATTAGCCCCTCGTGATGAGCGAACGGTTTAAATGGAGGCTGTGAAAAAAATTATGAATATTCAGCATAAATAAAAAGCAATAAAATGAAAGTAATCGTTTGACGTAAAAAAGGGAGGTGTATGAAAGGAAGAGAGAGAAAAAAGGCAAATGAAGGGAGAGTTATAAGTGAGAATAATAAAATCCGAGAGAGACAAATGAAATAAGAGAGATTGATGAGAGTAATAAAGGTGAAAGCTTCAAATGTTGACATGTGTCACAATGAGAGAGTCCAAAAGTACTCTATTTTATTATATTGTATATTTATGTAAGTTTTGGGATGAAATAGTATTTTTCTCAATTCTTAAGTAGGCAAAACGAGCAAAATAGCATTTTAATATTTTGATTGATACTTTATTAAATAAAATACTTCAATAATTCACATTCAAGTTAATAAACTAAAAGGCTACTGTAGTGTAATGAGCCTTCGGCTTTCTCATATCCTGATTTTTATTATAATATATTTTGATTCCATATTTTAATATAACTAGTTGGAAACCTGCGCGATGCGCGGGCTATACGAAAAACAAAAAGGGTTTAAAATCAACCCAAATCAAATCCGAGCCTTGCAACCAAAGACCAAATTCAATTAACGAACTTACAGATTTACAAATTCAGTAACTCAATAGAAAAAGAAATCGGGGAAGTCTCAAGTAAACATGCATCACACCCACAAATTAAATGCAATTAATTTGCATTATAAATTGTTACAATGAACCATGCACACGAGCAAATGCATAGTTTCTTTGTTAGAAAATACCTCACTTTACTCTTATCCATAGACAGACTGATTATAAACTTAAATCTTATATGAAAATCCTCAAAATGATTGCCTTGAGAATTTGGGAAACCCATCAAAACAAAATGAATGGTACATTTTCTCCCTTAGAACATATAAGCTACTCAACCAGAAGCTAATCCACATTTCTTTATTAATTCTCGAAGCATCCATTTTTTGGACCCAAAAAAAAGGATATTCAGTTCTGTAATACCCCGTATTTTTAATTATTATTAATTAGAATTTTTGAGAAAAATAAATTTTTGAATTTTATTATTTTTATTGGCTAAGTATGTCGGTTATGATTTTAGAAGAACAAAACTTCAAGCGGAATTGAAATCGGATTTAAAACGGATTTTATATTGATTTTACAATATTTTTGCCTTATGGCATTTTTTGGGCAAACTCACAGTTTTTCGGGGTGATCGATCGATCGACGGGGGGGTAGATCGATCGACCCTCCCAGAAAACGTGTGCTGTAAACTGTTTTTTTTAAGAGTTTGTGTAGGATTAGGACTCCTAATCACTATATAACCTTGTTAATCCGTAGGGGGGCTTCTCATAATCACTTTTTCTTCAATTTTTTCACCACAGAACAATTCCAAATACTTTTCCTCTCACTCATAATCATCAACCTTCAACAAAATCAAGTTTTTGTCACAAGTTTTTGAAGGTTTAATTGGGGTTTAATCAAGATTGTTCAAGAACACTCTTTTGCTAATTTTTCGAGAGGAATCTAGATTTTTAATAAGATTTTCAACACTATCTTCATAGGCATGAATACTATATTCTTTTCCTTTAGTATTATGCGTATTAAGTGTCGCGCAAATACTTAATTACATGTTTTCTTAACTTAATTAGAAAAAGTGGATACTAATTATGGGACTGTTTTAATAAAATCTTTTAATCGGAATAATATTCATAACCCTTTGGGTACGTAGGATTCATGAGTAATTTTGAGTTTTATTGGTGTAGGTTGCATGTAGAAAAACCCTAGCATTAAAATAAATGATTTTTGGGTGCGTAAAACTCATGTAATACATGTAGATATAATAAATTTTGGTTTTGATGTATATATGATGAAAACTTGGTAAATTTAATTTAAAATAATTAAATGAGATTATTTGGGTATTGTTGACGTTGTGATAATTAAATTAAAGATTTAATTGAATTGGACTATCATGCGTAGTTTTATATATTGATTAATTATGCTTGTTTGTGTGACTTGTTGGTATTATGATGTTGCCCTTGTGACGACGGGTTGTTGGGTATTATTGCTCTCCCTGTATTTTAGGATGCCTTCTAAGTATGGGACTAGTGGGTATGCCTTTTGATGATTTACGCCTTCTAGGTATGGGCCTAGTGAGGGTAGATTATTGCATTTTTATCATCTTGAGGGTGGGTTGATTTTTATTACTTTATCGTCGCTACGGTAGTTTAAGAACGAGACTAAGTTAAGATTTATGTTAGAAAATCCTCCTATACATAGGATAGGACGTATTGATAACTTGGGGACCCTTAGGTATGGGACTAAGGGGTATTTTGAGGATCTCACATCAATTAAAAGGGTGGGGTGATTATAAATTGAGAAATTGAGAATTAATTCCTAAGATAAAAACGGGTATTAAAATTTGTGGCGACATAATGTGTCGGGACCGACAGTTTAAACGGGTCAGAGGGCGATTTATGTCCTGTCGTGTGTGGAACCTTGTCATGTGTCGGGGCCAACAGTAAACGGGTCAGAGGACGATTGACAAAGGGGAAGTGTGACACTTTAATAAAAAGTGAGTACAATAATAAAAGTTGGTTAATATAATTAAATTCACATCGTGGGACTTGGGAATTTAAAATCATATTGGTGTGCCTTTATAAATGGGGATTTTTGCGGGTAGTTAGTAGATTATATTTATCGCGTTTAATTATTCCGTTTAATTTAAAATACTCTATTGTGATATTTATTGCGTATAATGCTACTGTATGGATTCAAGGATCCTATTTGAGGGGAGTAGTGTGTATTCTTGCTCAGGGCTTTGGCTCTGACCCATGCGTTGACTAATCTTTTTCAGGATTTGATTTGGAGAAGCCGCATAAGTTTATCGGAGTTATCATTTGGAGGTGCAACTGGAGTTACTCATTTTATGGAATAGTTTAGTTTGACTTTCTTTTCCAGTCGTATTATGAGACTTCATTGGAGTTTTATTGGGCCATTCGGTTCCAAAGTTGTTTAGAGGATTTATGTTGGGATTATTCAGATTTTATTTAATCATTGTTGGTTTATGGATTTCTTTTGGAGTTAGCATGTGATGGATCTTTTATCGCTTAGTTATTTATGATCCTTTGAGATTGACTCAATTGTTTATCTTATGGACTGATTTATTTATGTCTCATATCTGTCTCATGCTAAGAATGGTATTTTATTTACTCACGCCCGGCTTAGTTTTGGTGGCGGCCGACGCCATAATTAGGCGGGGTGTGACAGATGGTATCAGAGCATGGTCTTAGGTCTCGTAGCTAATGAGTCCGTTTAGCTTCCGCGTTGTCGACCTTTGATTCCCTTTGTTGATTCGCACTTCTTAAGGTAGAGAGTCTAGCATACGTGTTAGATGTGTTTCTTGGAGATGTGAAGTTTTGAGTTAAGGACGTTGTAGACATTGAGTTTAGAATTAGTAAGCTTGATGTGGGGATCCTTAGAATGGATTTTGGAGACGATAATTTTTTGGAGATTTTAGTACAAATGTTAGGTACCGTATGTATCGATTTTTGATGTTGAGATATAATTTGAGGAAGTTAGAATTTTGATGACATTCGGATATAAGATCGAGTGGGGGATTTGTGAGAGCATGTGGTACGCCGTTATGTTCATAGTTATGTGTATGTATATAGGCAATATATATTATTTTGTTGTTCATGGGGTAGGTGCGCGTACGATTGGGTGTATGAGCGCCCAATTATGGCATTCTACGGATAGGCATATATGAGCCTTATTTTCTTTTGCGAGATTTATGCGTTGATTAGTATACTTCGTCTAATTTCGAGGACGAAATTCTTTGCTAGTGGGGAAGTATGTAACACCCCGTATTTTTATTTATTATTAATTGGAATTTTTGAGAAAAATAAATTTTTGAATTTTATAATTTTTATTGGCTAAGTATCTTGGTTATGATTTTAGAAGAACAAAAGTTCAAGCAAAATTGAAATCGGATTTAAAACGGATTTTATATTGATTTTACAATATTTTTGCCTTATGGCATTTTTTGGGCAAACTCTCAGTTTTTCGGGGTGATCGATCGATCAACGGGGGGGTAGATCGATCGACCCTCACAGAAAACGTGCGCTGTAAGCTGTTTTTTTTAAGAGTTTGTGTAGGATTAGGACTCCTAATCACTATATAACCTTGTTAATCCGTAGGGGGACTTCTGATAATCACTTTTTCTTCAATTTTTTTTTCACCAGAGAACAATTCCAAATATTTTTCCTCTCACTCATAATCATCAACCTTCAACAAAATCAAGTTTTTGGCACAAGTTTTTGAAGGCTTAATTGGGGTTTAATCAAGATCGTTCAAGAACACTCTTTTGCTAATTTTTCGAGACGAATCCAGATTTCTAATCAGATTTTTAACACGATCTTCATAGGCATGAATACTCTATTCTTTTCCTTTAGTATTATGCGCTTTAAGTGTCGCGCAAATACTTAATTACATATTTTCTTAAAAATAATTAGTAACTTAATTAGAAAAAGTGGATACTAATTATGGGACTGTTTTAATAAAATCTTTTAATCGGAATAATATTCATAACCCTTTGGGTACATAGGATTCATGAGTAATTTTGGGTTTTATTGGTGTAGGTTGCATGTAGAAAAACCCCATCATTAAAATAAATGATTTTTGGGTGCGTAAAACTCATGTAATACATGTAGAGATAATAAATTTTGGTTTTGATGTATATATGATGAAAACTTGGTATATTTAATTTAAAATAATTAAATGAGATTATTTGGGTATTATTGACGTTGTGATAATTAAATTAAAGATTTAATTGAATTGGACTATCATGCGTAGTTTTATATATTGATTAATTATGCTTGTTTGTGTGACTTGTTGGTATTATGATGTTCCTTTGCGACGACGGGTTGTTGGGTATTACTGCTCTCCCTATATTTTAGGATGCCTTCTAGGTATGGGACTAGTGGGTATGCCTTTTGATGATTTACGCCTTCTAGGTATGGGACTAGTGAGGGTAGATTATCTCATTTTTATCATCTTGAGGGTGGGCTGATTTTTATTACTTTATCGTCGCTACGGTAGTTTAAGAACGAGACTAAGTTAAGATTTATGTTAGAAAATCCTCCTATACATAGGATAGGAAGTATTGATAACTTGGGGACCCTTAGGTATGGGACTAAGGGGTATTTTGAGGATCTCACATCGATTAAAAGGGTGGGGTGATTATAAATTGAGAAATTGAGAATTAATGCCTAAGATAAAAACGGGTATTAAAATTTGTGGCGACATAATGTGTCGGGACCGACAGTTTAAACGGGTCAGAGGATGATTTATGTCGTGTCGTGTGTGGAACCTTGTCATGTGTCGGGGCCGACAGTAAACGGGTCAGAGTACGATTGACAAGGGGAACCTTGTCATGTGTCGGGGCCGACAGTAAACGAGTCAGAGGACGATTGACAAAGGGGAAGTGTGACACTTTAATGAAAAGTGAGTACAATAATAAAAGTTGGTTAATATAATTAAATTCACATCGTGGGACTTGGGAATTTAAAATCATATTGGTGTGCCTTTATAAATGGAAATTTTTGCGGGTAGTTAGTAGATTATATTTATCGCGTTTAATTATTCCGTTTAATTTAAAATACTCTATTGTGATATTTATTGCGTATAATGCTACTGTCTGGATTCAAGGATACTATTTGAGGGGAGTAGTGTGTATTCTTGCTCAGGGCTTTGGCTCTGACCCATGCGTTGACTAATCTTTTTCAGGATTTGATTTGGAGAAGCCGCATAAGTTTATCGGAGTTATCATTTGGAGGTGCAGCTGGAGTTACTCATTTTATGGCATAGTTTAGTTTGACTTTCTTTTCCAGTCGTATTATGAGACTTCATTGGAGTTTTATTGGGCCATTCGGTTCCAAAGTTGTTTAGAGGATTTCTGTTGGGATTATTCAGATTTTATTTAATCATTATTGGTGTATGGATTTCTTTTGGAGTTAGCATGTGATGGATCTTTTATCGCTTAGTTATTTATGATCCTTTGAGATTGACTCAATTGTTTATCTTATGGACTGATTTATTTATGTCTCATATCTGTCTCATGCTAAGAATGGTATTTTATTTACTCACGCCCGGCTTAGTTTTGGTGGCGGCCGATGCCAGAATTAGGCGGGGTGTGACAGATGGTATCAGAGCATGGTCTTAGGTCTCGTAGGTTATGAGTCTGTTTAGCTTCCGCGTTGCCGACCTTTGATTCCCTTTGTTGATTCGTACTTGTTAAGGTAGAGAGTCTAACATACGTGTTAGATGTGTTTCTTGGAGATGTGAAGTTTTGAGTTAAGGACGTTGTAGACATTGAGTTTAGAATTAGTAAGCTTGATGTGGGGATCCTTAGAATGGATTTTGGAGACGATAATTTTTTGGAGATTTTAGTACAGATGTTAGGTACCGTATGTATCGATTTTTGATGTTGAGATATAATTTGAGGAAGTTAGAATTTTGATGACTTTCGGATATAAGATCGAGTGGGGGATTTGTGAGAGCATGTGGTACGCCGTTATTTTCATAGTTATGTGTATGTATATAGGCAATATATATTATTTTGTTGTTCATGGGGTAGGTGCGCGTAGGATTGGGTGTATGGGCGGCCAATTATGGCATTCTACGGATAGGCATATATGAGCCTTATTTTCTTTTGCGAGATTTATGCGTTGATGAGTATGCTTCGTCTAATTTCGAGGACGAAATTCTTTGCTAGTGGGGAAGTTTGTAACTCCCCGTATTTTTATTTATTATTAATTGGAATTTTCGAGAAAAATAAATTTTTGAATTTTATAATTTTTATTGGCTAAGTATGTTGGTTATGATTTTAGAAGAACAAAACTTCAAGAGGAATTGAAATCGTATTTAAAACGGATTTTATATTGATTTTACAATATTTTTGCCATATGGCAATTTTTGGGCAAACTCTCAGTTTTTCGGGGTGATCGATCGATCGACGGGGGGTAGATCGATCGACCCTCCCAGAAAACGTGCGCTGTAAGCTATTTTTTTAAGAGTTTGTGTTGGATTAGGACTCCTAATCAGTAAATAACCTTGTTAATCCGTAGGGGGACTTCTCATAATCACTTTTTCTTCAATTTGTTTTTCACTAGAGAACGATTCCAAATATTTTTCCGCTCACTCATAATCATCAACCTTCAACAAATCAAGTTTTTGGCACAAGTTTTTGAGGGCTTAATTGGGGTTTAATCAAGATCGTTCAATAACACTCTTTTGCTAATTTTTTGAGAGGAATCGAGATTTCTAATCATATTTTCAACACGATCTTCACAGGCATGAATACTCTATTCTTTTCCTTTAGTATTATGCGTTTTAAGTGTTGTGCAAATACTTAATTACATGTTTTCTTAAAAATAATTAGTAACTTAATTAGAAAAAGTGGATACTAATTATGGGACTGTTTTTATAAAATCTTTTAATCGGAATAATATTCATAACCCTTTGGGTACATAGGATTCATGAGTGATTTTGGGTTTTATTGGTGTAGGTTGCATGTAGAAAAACCCCAGCATTAAAATAAATGATTTTTGGGTGCGTAAAACTCATGTAATACATGTAGAGATAATAAATTTTGGTTTTGATGTATAAATGATGAAAACTTGGTATATTTACTTTAAAATATTTAAATGAGATTATTTGGGTATTGTTGACGTTGTGATAATTAAATTAAAGATTTAATTGAATTGGACTATCATGCGTAGTTTTGTATATTGATTAATTATGCTTGTTTGTGTGACTTGTTGGTATTATGATGTTGCCTTTGTGATGACGGGTTGTTGGGTATTATTGCTCTCCCTATATTTTAGGATGCCTTCTAGGTATGGGACTAGTGGGTATGCCTTTTGATGATTTACGCCTTCTAGGTATGGGACTAGTGTGGGTAGATTATCGCATTTTTATCATCTTGAGGGTGGGCTGATTTTTATTACTTTATCGTCGCTACGGTAGTTTAAGAACGAGACTAAGTTAAGATTTATGTTAGAAAATCCTCCTATACATAGGATAGGAAGTATTGATAACTTGGGGACCCTTAGGTATGGGACTAAGGGGTATTTTGAGGATCTCACATCGATTAAAAGGGTGGGGTGATTATAAATTGAGAAATCGAGAATTAATGCCTAAGATAAAAACGGGTATTAAAATTTGTGGCGACATAATGTGTCGGGACCGACAGTTTAAACGGGTCAGAGGATGATTTATGTCGTGTCGTGTGTGGAACCTTGTCATGTGTCGGGGCCGACAGTAAACGGGTCAGAGGACGATTGATAAGGGGAACCTTGTCATGTGTCGGGGCCGACAGTAAACGGGTCAAAGGACGATTGACAAAGGGGAAGTGTGACACTTTAATAAAAAGTAAGTACAATAATAAAAGTTATTTAATATAACTAAATTCACATCGTGGGAGTTGGGAATTTAAAATCATATTGGTGTGCCTTTATAAATGGGTATTTTTGCAGGTAGTTAGTAGATTATATTTATCGCGTTTAATTATTCCATTTAATTTAAAATACTCTATTGTGATATTTATTGCGTATAATGCTACTGTCTGGATTCAAGGATCCTATTTTGGGGGAGTAGTGTGTATTCTTGCTCAGGGCTTTGGCTCTGACCCATGCGTTGACTAATCTTTTTCAGGATTTGATTTGGAGAAGCGGCAAAAGTTTATCGGAGTTATCATTTGGAGGTGCAGCTGGAGTTAGTCATTTTGTGGCATTGACTTTCTTTTCCAGTCGTATTATGAGACTTCATTGGAGTTTTATTGGGCCATTCGGTTCCAAAGTTGTTTAGAGGATTTTTGTTGGGATTATTCAGATTTTATTTAATCATTATTGATGTATGGATTTTTTTTGGAGTTAGCATGTGATGGATCTTTTATCGCTTAGTTATTTATGATCCTTTGAGATTGACTCAATTGTTTATCTTATGGACTGGTTTATTTATGTCTCATATCTGTCTCATGCTAAGAATGGTATTTTATTTACTCACGCCCGGCTTAGTTTTGGTGGCGGCCGACGCCAGAATTAGGCGGGGTGTGACAGATGGTATCAGAGCATGGTCTTAGGTCTCGTAGGTTATGAGTCCATTTAGCTTCCGCGTTACCGACCTTTGATTCCCTTCGTTTGTTCGTACTTCTTAAGGTAGAGAGTCTAGCATACGTGTTAGATGTGTTTCTTGGAGATGTGAAGTTTTGAGTTAAGGACGTTGTAGACATTGAGTTTAGAATTAGTAAGCTTGATGTGGGGATCCTTAGAATGGATTTTGGAGAAGATAATTTTTTGGAGATTTTAGTACAGATGTTAGGTACCGTATGTATCGATTTTTGATGTTGAGATTTAATTTGAGTGTTGATGTAAAAAACTAGATTGCTCTAATTATTCAATCACAGATAAATAAATAAGACAAAGATTTTTGAAGTGGTTCGGCTAGGAATAAAGCCTACGTCCACTGTTATGTTATTGCTGAGTGTTTGCAGAATTCTTGATTACAAGTTCTCTCAAGAATTTCTGGTCCCCCTTGAATGAGGATGATACAAGGTATTTTTAGCCCTTAGGCTGTACATGAAAGGTTCGATACATTAAATGATATACATGTGAAAGGGTAATACATTTAATGCAGCGTGCGCGTCAAGAACATAAACATTCAATGAATATTTGAACTGTTTATTATCCGGCAATTAATGATACGATCGAGGTGCAGCTCGGACCGCCATAGTTGCTCGTTGCTCAGGAGTTCCTTGGAGCGCTAGAGTTCCTCGGTGTATCCTCGTTGCTCGGATAGAATCATGGTTGGTCGGGAAATGAACTTCCTCGTCGTTATTGCACCACGTAGATTGACAAGTGTCTTCGTATGATTCGTCCACATCAGCATATTAATTTTGGTATCAACAGAAGCCCCCAATGTTTTATATTTCGAACTTGGAGGAGTATGAAACATTCTTTCTCGGTATTTGGCCATATTGAATTGATCTTCCTGGGTTTTAGGAGCATCGTATTTGAATTTATTTCCAAATTCGAAGAATCTGCCTTTTTTCGAACTTTTAAGAGCGCTTCGATCTTAGTGCCCTTTTTGTCTTTTTAGCCGCCGGAAGTTCAATAGTTTCTTTTTTGTAATCATTTCCTTTGCCTCTTCCCAAGGCAAATTATTTAAACTTCTTAGGTAACCATACCGTCTTCTTCTTTTCCCAATTTCTTGCATTCAAGCTTTCTATTCTCTCCTTCTCTCTTGTGCGTTCATCCTTGTTTTCATTCGTTGTCAACATACCTCCTTTCTTCTTGTAAGATCTTCTTCCTTTCTTCTCTTTTATTCGGTATGGTTTATATTGTGGAGTCTGTTGAGAAATTTCGTTCTGATTTTTCCATTCCTTCGTGGGTAACTCTAGAGGTTCTTTCTGAGCCTTTAGATTACTTTCGATTGGCTGAGGGACATTGGTTCCCCAGTCTATTTGTTGCTGAATGTGGATTTTCTTTTCCACCAAACCCATTGTGTCTTGAGTTTTGTCAGTATTTCGATCTTGTCCCTGCAAAAATAGCCCCCAATTCATGGAGAATAATTAATGGGGTGTACAAATTAAATCTAACTCATGGGACTCGTATAGGGATCCCTGAAATTATGTACTGCTATAAGTGGGCCACTCTAGATAATATTTATTACTTAAAAACTAGGTTTCTGAATAGGGCTCTTGTAGTTAACCTCCCTGACTCAAATAGAGATTATTTTGAACATGGGTTGGTTATAAAAAATTGGCAATATGCCCCTTTAGTTGGAGATAGAGTGTACAACGGTCCCAGATGCCCCCCATATGGCAATGGGATCGGTTTATTTTTCATTTTATTTTACTTATGAAATTATGCTTTCATCATGTTTGACAAAATGTATAACTGATATCTCATTATGTATTTATTTGCAGTTGACAGCAAAAGAAAAACTCCAAAAGAATCAGAGGTTAATATCAAGCATCTGAAACTTATCTGGGGTTTGCATAAGAACGTTGCAGACGGGCACATCAGGTCTGCATCATATTTGCTACAGTATAAGAGTTATACAACCTCTTATACTGCTCGCCCTGTTGAGCCAGCTTCCACTCCAGAGGACTCTTCTTCAGATTCTCATCTTCCTTTAAGTCAGAGAATGAGCAAGAAAAGAGCTCCTCCTTCTCTATTTGATGACACTACTTCTGCTGCCGGGGCCAAGAAGAGCAAAACTGATGTCCCTGAGGGGACTAAGAAGGTGGATGTTGCACCTTCCAACACTACCGAGAAGCCCCCAGTGGCTCCGAGCAAGAAAGTTGCTCCTGTGGAAGTGATTACTATTTCTCCGACCAAGAATTCTTCCTTGGTTGAAGCTGCTGAAATGCCTTTGAGAAGATTAAGGAAATCATCCTCAATCAATCTGGCTGAAACTGCCTCCTCTTTACCTACTGGTGGTGTTGGTGTTCCAACCATCATTCCTCCGAGCTCTGCAATGGGCTCGGTAAAAACTTGGATCATACCCGAGGTCCAAGGAATTGATGAAAAAATTTCTAGGGATATGCTGACATCTCTAGCTACTCGTCATCTTGCTTCAGTAAATTTCTCATACTCTGGGTTTTCTTTCTTTTTCTGAATTCTTGTATTTTTGTATTGACTTTATTGTTTTTCTCATATTTCAGCTGGTGAATTGTTTCAATAACATCGTGAAGAAAGATGAAGCTATTAAAGCTTCTAGCTCCTCGTCAGATGTTGATGATGCTCTGTTGGGTTTGACCCAATCCTTGAAGGAATCTCGTCAACAATACATTGAGGAAAAAGCTGTTTGGGAGAAAAAATTATCAACAGTTGAGGCCGAGAATGTGAAGATGGCTGAGATCTCCAAACGTTTGGAGAATAAAGTGAAAAATTTAGAGGTGGAGAATAAGAAATATGACGACAAGCTTAAGAATTTTGGAGAGCTTGAGGATAAACTGAAGAAGGCAGAGGAAGAATTGTCCGCCCTGCGAGATATTAAAAGTAAAAAAGAAGAATTGGACGTGAAGCTCTCCTCGAAGAAACTGAGAAGAAAGGTCGCGGTCAAAAAATCCTTCAGCGGTGGCTGGGATAAAGGATGGGATAAGGGAATTGCTGCAATGACATCCCAAGTTCAATATGGGAAGTTGAAATACTTCCATGATGGCTGGGTAGCTGCTCTGCAAGAGTTGAAGATCAAGGACGACTCTGAGCTATTCCAACTACACCTCCCTGGTCCTCCTCCGGCAATTGTGGAAGAAGAAGAAGATGAGCCTGTCTCTGATGAATCTTCTATGGCCATAGGTGATCAGGTCTCTGCCTCTCAACCCTCTACCACCGAGGATATTTCCTCCATGCCTCCTCCTCCTGAGAAGATTCCTGCCGATCAAGCCGTTGTTACTACCGAGCAACCAAGCTCCTCGTCCCAGCCTCCCGAGAAAGTCTTGGGGGACAAGGAAAAGGTGTGAAGTTATTCGGTATCATTTCTTTCTTTCATTACTTGTAATCGAACGATGTAATCTTTTGATGATCTAATAAAACACATCTTCGTTCCTCTTCATTTTTGATCCTCTGTCTGCTTTTATTTATTAACTTCTGCTTTCTCTTCTTTATTAGTTTTTGGCCAGAATGGAATTGATATCTACTCCTGATACTGAGTTGATGCGACAATGCAATGGATATTATAAAGATGGTCATACAGACCTAAGTGTATCAGAGATTGTCGACATCCTTGGTCACGATGCCTCAGAACAAGCAGTTGAGGCTTACCGGTACCTGAAGGATTTACTTGATAGATCTGTGGCCAATAATGTGGCATACTACGAATTGATCGAGGAACTTCATTGTAGCTTAGAAGATCTTCAGAATCAACGTAATGAATCAACTACTTTGTTGCACAAGGAATATGAAAATAGATATCAGCAGCTTTCTTCTGAAACAGGCCATAAAAAGATCCTCGCTGGATATGATGTTAGGGAAAGAACTCTAAAAGGTGAGGTTGAGGCCTGCAGGCAGATTTCTGAGTTATTAGAACAGGAGAACAATAATTTGCAGAAAAAGTTGGCTCAGTATGAATCTGCAGCATCATCTTCCACTACTTTAGTACCAGTTACTGATGAAGGTTTCTCGTTCTTATAGGTCGAAAATGCCAAATTAAGGAAAGAACTGGATGACTTAAGAAGATCTGCTATTTCTGGGACTGCTCGGGGACGAGGAAGAGGTTCTCGGGGGAGAGGAAGAGCTGTTCAAAATGTTGCAGAGGAGCAAAGTTCTCCAATCGCTGCTCGGAGTCGATCAAGAGTTCTTAGTCGTAATGTCGAAGAGGCTCGTACCCAATCTACTTTGGAAACTCAAGCATTCCAATTAAACGTCAAAGATCGGGCTCTATCAGAAATGTCCAAGAAAAATCTATCCTTGGAAGATCAACTTACTGCAACGAAGTCTGCTCTACATACTAAGGATCTTTTTCCCAAAAACCTTCTCGAACAATTGGATAGATTAACCTTTCAATTTCATAAGCAACCCAGGGAATTCTGGATGGCAGGATATAATGAAGCTCTTGTTCATTTGGATGCTCGTATTGAACATGCCAACAATGAAGGTTATAAACAGGGGTGGTTGAACGCACTGGGTGTGTTAAAATTGGAGCAAGGGCATTATTTATGGGATTATCATGCTCCAGGGTTATTAAACTTGCCTGTGCCACCTTTCAAATTGGACATGGCCTGGATCCCAGATCGTTGCATTCCTCGTAACTTAATTTCAAAATACCTCGGTGATTATAGCCTTCATTCCCAAATCGAAGTATCTCGTCCAGAGCATCTAATGGAGACACCTTCAATAATGAATGTCAGAATGTTGAAGGACTTGAACTTTCTTAATTCTCCCCTTTGCCTGGAAGATCCTCCTGCTGGCGAAGAGCCTATTTCTAAAGCAAAGGGCAAGAAACCAATAGAATAGGAATATCAATGTAATAGTTAGTACATTCATGTAACCTGTAATTTATTTTGAATTTTAATGAAAAGACTTTCATTTTCTGTTTGCAAATTTTGCTATTGTCTTGTGTTTATCAAACACCTTTATATTTGTGCATATGTATCTGTTAAAAAGATAACAATAATATTGTTCATCGAGCAACTTAATAAAAAGTTACAAGTATCAAGGTTGTTCAATCACTTAATAATAAAGTAATGAGTATAAAATGCTCAAACTGTTTCCAACCAACCAGGGTGGATAAATAATTTATCCTCGTCGACCAACTACAGTTAGTGGGTTTTTATCCCCGATCAACTATACTTGGTTCAGTTTGGAATATTTTGTTCTCTGAGGAACTTTTGTAATAATATTACCTCCCGTCTAACATAAGTTGGAATGTGAGAGTATATTTCTCAAATCCAATCAAAGGAGTATTTTTTGGTTCTTTCGAACTGTCCACTAGTTATCTTACCAACCGTAGTTGATCACGCTAGTGTCGTCTCCTAACCAAAGGAGTATTTTTTGGTTCTTTCGAACTATCCACTAGTTATCTTACCAACCGTAGTTGATCACGCTAGTGTCGCCTCCTAACCAAAGGAGTATTTTTTGGTTCTTTCGAACTGTCCACTAGTTATCTTACCAACCGTAGTTGATCACGCTAGTATCGCCTCCTAACCAAAGGAGTATTTTTTGGTTCTTTCGAACTGTCCACTAGTTATCTTACCAACCGTAGTTGATCACGCTAGTGTATCCTCCTAACCAAAGGAGTATTTTTTAGTTCTTTCGAACTGTAAGCGTAGTGTATTACAGTAGTATTCCCCGAAAAACTTTCAACAGAAAGAAAATGGTGAAACATCCTCATTTTATTCATAATGAAAGAAATTCTTTACAGTTTACATTACTGATAATACTTGCGCAGGTGTTAAGAATTCCATGCATTCTTAAATTCCTCTCCTTCTAGAGTTGCTATTCTGTAAGTTCCTGGCCGAACAACTTCTGTAACTCGGTAAGGTCCATGCCAGTTTGCTTCCAGCTTATTATGCTTCTGAATGGCTTTCTTTAGCACATAATCCCCTTCTTTTAAGTCACATTTCTTCACCCTTTTGTTATAGAACATAGCTGTACGTTGTTGGTAAGCAGCATTCCTAATGGCTGCCTCTTCTCTAACCTCCTCGAGCATATCCAAATCCAATCTTCTCATCAAATCGCTGACTGGGGAATTGAAATTCAGCACTCTATCCGTTGGGAGACCCAACTCGGCAGGTATCACATCCTCACTTCCAAATGCTAGCATGTATGGTGATTCCCCAGTTGCTGCTCGGGGAGTTGTTCGATAGGCCCATAGTACTGATTGGAGCTCATTAATCCAATTTTCTTTAGCTTCACTTAACCTCTTCTTCAAACCATTTAGTAATGTTCTGTTCGTCACCTCAGTCTGTCCATTGCTTTGAGATGGCCTGGTGCTGAATGAAACTTCAAAATGTTCGACTGATGACAATAGGCAGCAAATTCTTCATTATCGAATTGTGTTCCATGGTCTGTGATGAAAGCATGGGGGAGACCATATCGACAAATGATGTTCTTCCAAATGAACTGGTATACCTTCTCGTACGTCATATCAATTAGTGGTTCAGCTTCCACCCACTTTGTAAAATAATCCACTGCCACGACGAGGTACTTGAACCTTCCTCGGGTCGTTGGCAATAGTCCAACTAAATCAATACCCCACATGGCAAATGGCCAAGGTGAAGTTATGGGTGTCAACAATGCTTGTGGATTTCTTCGGATGGAGGAAAAGCATTGGTACTTGTCACACTTCTTGGCATAGGCTATACAATCAACCCTCATCGTCGGCCAGTAGTATCCCTGTGTCATCACCCTTTGCAAAAGTGTCCGACCTGCTACATGAGCTCCACAAGATCCTTCATGGATTTCCTCAACTAATTCTTTGACCTCTGATGGATGTACACATCTCTGCAAACCTGCCATAATTCCTCGTCGATACAAAACACCATTAGTTAGTACATACCGAGCAACTTTATACTTCAATTTCTTGGCGGCTAGCTTATCCTCTGGTAGTTCTCCTTCTTCAATGTATGCCCTGATAGGATCCATCCAAGAGGGTCCTAAATCAAGGGTAATTATATTCACCATCAAGTCTTCTTCTATGCTCCGACTTTCTAATACTTCAATTAGTATTGTCCTTCGCAGCTCGGTGCGCGTAGCTGACGCTAATCGGGCCAATGCGTCTGCTCTAGCATTCTCCATCCTCGGTATTCTCACCAATTGAATAGCATCAAATTCTGTCAATAACTCCATCACCTTTGCATGGTACTTCACCATTAATTCTCCCTTAACTGCATATATTCCCATCATCTGATTCACAATTAATTGAGAATCACTGAAAATAATTAATTGCCGTGCTTCCATAACTTTCGCCAAATGAAAACCTGCTATCATGGCCTCATACTCAGCTTCATTATTGGAAGCTTTGAATTGGAATCGCAAGGCATATTCCATGTCAATATCATCTGGGGTGTTTAAAACAATCCCTGCTCCACAACCAGCTGTGCAAGATGATCCATCTACATATAATCTCCATGTAGGTAACTCGTCTTCAAATTTCTTATCTGTCAGAGCTCCTCGATAAAATATCTGTTGTTTTCTTTCATCATCCCCTAGTATCTTTCGTTCCTCGTCGATCATCTGTTCGTGCCCTTTTACCAATCGGAGTTGGTCTGGGTTTGAATATGATGATTTTTCTACATCCACAAGTCCTTTTACCAACCTTAGTTGGTCTGGACCTGTGTCTGTTGATCCTGTATCGTCCACAGGTAGGTCCGCAAGTACCTTTTGTTCCTCGAGGGTATCAGGGTACGTGAACTCTGCTATAAAATCTTCTACAGCTTGCCCCTTTAATGATGATCTGGGTTCATACACAATATCATATTCACCGAGTTCTATTGCCCAATACATCAATCTTCCTAATTTTTCTGGCTTGTGAAGGGCTTGCCTTAATGGACTGTCGGTATACACGATGATGGTATGGGCCTAGAAATATGGCCTCATTCTTCTACTTGCCTCAATTAATGCCAATGCCAATTTTTCTAGCTTTGGGTATCTGATTTCGGCACCTCGGAAAGCCTTACTTGTGTAATAAATTGGCTTCTGGACTCCATTCTCCAATATGATCAATGGCGAGCTGACTGCATTCTCTAATACTGCCAGATACAAGTACAACTTTTCTCCTGTTATTGGCCTAGACAACAATGGTGGGGCTCCCAAATACTTCTTCAAATCTTGAAAGGCCTTCTCACATTCATCAGTCCACTCAGAACTTTTTCGCAGTGTTTTGAAGAATGGGAGGCATTTATCAGTTGCTCGGGATACAAATCTGTTGAGCGCTGCAACTCGTCCGGTAAGACTCTGTACTTCTTTCCTCGTAGTTGGGGATCGCAGCCCTAAAAGAGCTTTGATCTTTTCTGGATTTGCCTCAATACCTCGTTGGTTGACGATGTATCCGAGGAACATTCCTTCTCGTACTCCAAAGGTACACTTCGTCGGGTTAAACTTCATTTGGTATTTATCCAGTTGATCAAAGGTCTGGCCTAAGTCAACTAGATGATCAGTAGCTCTCTTGCTTTTGGTGAGCATGTCGTCGACATAGACCTCCATGTTGCAACTGATTTGTTCGGCAAAAACCTTGTTCATCAGCCGCTGATATGTTGCACCTGCATTTTTTAAACCAAAAGGCATAACATTATAACAATAAGTTCCCCTTGGGGTAATAAAAGAAGTACTTTCCCTGTCTTCAGATTTCATTTTGATCTGATTGTAGCTAGAATATGCATCCATGAAGCTGAGCAGATCATGTCCCGAGGTAGCATCCACTAGCTGGTCGATTCTGGGCAATGGAAAATGATCTTTTGGGCATGCCTTGTTAAGATCAGTGAAATCAACACACATTCTCCACTTATTGTTCTTCTTCTTTACCATCCCCACATTTGCCAACCAATCTGGATATTTCACATCTTCAATGAATTGGGCTTTCTGGAGCTTCTCGACCTCCTCTTGTATGGCCTGGTTCTTCTCGGGACTAAACACTCTTCTTCTCTGCTTCACAGGCTTGATCTCCTTATTCACATTGAGCTCATGACATAAGAAGTTTGGATCTATTCCTGGCATGTCTTCATGACTCCAAGAAAAAGTATTCTTCCTGTTTCTCAAAAAAGTTATCAACTCCTGTTTTATTGAAACATCCAACGACGGTCCTATCTCGGTTACTCGTTCAGGATGCTTGTCGTCTAGAATAACATTTTCTGTAGATTCCACCACCTGTCCTTTTACAAGTTGAGATTCATCCCTAGGGTCAAGAGTTTCAATTTCTGTACCTTCCTCCACTTGGTAAGTAGTGGTCTTTTTCCTTGATTCTTCAAGTTCTTCTTGCTCGGTAGACGAATAATAGCATTCCCGAGCTACTTTTTGATCACCTTTCACAACTCCGACTCCAAAATTTGTTGGGAATTTCAAACACTGATGTACCGTAGATGGAACTGCTTCGAACTTTTTCAATCCAACTCTTCCCATAATGATGTTGTAGGCTGATTGCACATTTTTATCCATCACAACGAAGCGTATTCTTTCTGTTCGGCAAGAAGGCCAAGTTCCAATGAGTATATCCAACTTGATCGTCCCAAGTGGAAAGACTTTCTCGCCAGTAAAACCCAGAAGGGGCCTATGATAAGGTTCCAATTGAGATAATTTTAAATTGAAGCTGTCAAAGCACGAATAGTACATGATGTCTGCCGAACTACCGTTGTCTATCAACACCCTTGAAATAACTACATCTTTCATCCTCATTTTGATCACCAAAGGATCGTCATGAGGGTAAAGAACACCTGCCAGGTCATTTTTTGAAAAACCAATAACTAGCTTCTCTTTGTTTACTTTCCTCGGACGATCATCCTCGACCAGATTTATTCGCTGAATATATGAACAAGCTTGAGCCTCTCCGAGGTAAGCTTTTCTTTCTGCAGTAAGGTCTCCTCCTCCTGCATCTCCTCCTGTAATGACATTACAATCAAATGACCCAAAACGTATGGAAAATACCTCTCGTTCAGGCTGCCTTGGCTTCTTGGGAAGATCGGGGTCATCATCTTGGTCATCTTCGTAGTCCCTCTTCTTTTTCTCCTCTGCACGACGAGGAGATCTAGATCTCTCTCTAGTTCTATCATCATTCTTCCTCTCACCCCTGCGATCTACATACTTTGACAACTTTCCTCTTCGGATGAGTGTTTCAATCTCATTCTGAAGGGCTATGAAATTTTTGGTTGTATGGCCATGATCTTTGTGAAACTCGCAATATTTGGCCTTATTCCTCAGATCAGGATTTGTCCTCAGTTTATCTGGCCACTTGATTTCCTCGCTATTCTTGATTTCTTCCAAAACATGATTAATACCCATTTTCAATGGAGTATAATTATCGTACTTCTTTAGGACTTCCCATGACGTCCTATTATTCTTGGAGTGCTTGTCACCACTATTACCTTTCTGATCTTTCTTCTTAGACTTGTCGATCTCCACCTTAGTTTCTTTATCCATATTCTTCTTCGCAGCCATAGCCTCCTCGGCATTCATAATTTTGGCCGCTTTCGCCATCAACTCGGACATAGTTTTAGGTGGATCTTTGGCCAAGGTGTAGTACAGCTTGTTAGGTAGTAAACCACTCATCAAAGCAGTGATCGCTGTCTTTTCTTCGTAATCTATGACTTCCAACTTCTCGTTATTAAAACGAGTTATGTAATCTCTAGTACTTTCACCTGATTTTTGCCTAACACTTAGCAAGTGTGCTACTCGCTTTACCGGCTTCGCCCCAAAACAAAAATTGCCAATGAACAACTCGGCTAATTGAATAAAAGTTGAAATCTTACCCCGAGGAAGATTGTTGTACCATATCTGTGCAGATCCGGTAAGAGTTCCCGAGAATGCTCTACACCTCATCTCGTCGGGGACGGCATAGATGTCGGCAGCAGCTTGGTATTATTCTATATGAAGAACATGATCTGTCTTTCCATCATACTTGGGGGTCACTACAGGTGCTTTGAATTTCGATGGTGTAGGAAAATCCACTATGGCTTGCACAAAAGGTGTCCCTTGCACAAAAGTTCTCTGTAAGGGGTTCTTTGCTTTAGCCATTTCTCCCAATTTATCCTCCAACCGCTGGATAGATCCTTTCCACGCTTCATTTCCTTCCTCGGCCCTATTGGTTCGAGCAATCGATCGTTCTGAGGTAGCTTCTTGAGATCTATCTTGACGAACGACTGGTCGTGACTGTGCTGATCCTTCTCTTAGATCTGATGGTTATCGAAAACTCCTTGATATGGTCTTAGGTGGACTCCTATTCCTCCTAGGGCCTAATCGACTAAATGGAGAAGCCCTACTCAGTCTTTCTAAAGCACTGGGTCTTTCTGGAGAGAGGGTGATATGTTGATCAGTATCTATCGTCCTCATTGACGAAGTTCACCCAGGTTGATAAGAGAAATCATCAGACTCCTCATTGCGACGTGACTCAGTACGCCTGGATCGTGAAGAAAGTAAATAAGTTTGTCTCTGACCACTTTGATGTCCTGAACGTGCAGGTGCGCCACCATGAAGGGTTTGTAAGAGTTGCCTCATTATGTCTTGCGTGGCGGTTTGTCCTTGAGCCAAATTCGTCATAATTTCGGCCAGATCTGGCGGTGCAGCGGGATTTGGAGGATTTCCAGCATTTCCAGCGTTTCGATTGCTAGATTCTAGATTATCCGCCATTGATGATAAATGATTTTTATGAAAAACGATAGTAACAGTCGTTTCCCACAGACGGCGCCAATCTGTTGATGTAAAAAACTAGATTGCTCTAATTATTCAATCACAGATAAATAAATAAGACAAAGATTTTTGAAGTGGTTCGGCTAGGAATAAAGCCTACGTCCACTGTTATGTTATTGCTGAGTGTTTGCAGAATTCTTGATTACAAGTTCTCTCAAGAATTTCTGGTCCCCCTTGAATGAGGATGATACAAGGTATTTATAGCCCTTAGGCTGTACATGAAAGGTTCGATACATTAAATGATATACATGTGAAAGGGTAATACATTTAATGCAGCGTGCGCGTCAAGAACATAAACATTCAATGAATATTTGAACTGTTTATTATCTGGCAATTAATGATACGATCGAGGTGCAGCTCGGACCGCCATAGTTGCTCGTTGCTCAGGAGTTCCTCGGAGCGCTAGAGTTCCTCGGAGCGTGAGAGTTCCTCGGTGTATCCTCGTTGCTCGGAGAGGATCATGGTTGGTTGGGAAATGAACTTCCTCGTCGTTATTGCACCACGTAGATTGACAAGTGTCTTCGTATGATTCGTCCACATCAGCATATTAATTTTGGTATCAACATTGAGGAAGTTAGAATTTTGATGACTATCGGATATAAGATCGAGTGGGGGATTTGTGAGAGCATGTGGTACGCCGTTATTTTCATAGTTATGTGTATGTATATAGGCAATATATATTATTTTGTTGTTCATGGGGTAGGTGCGCGTAGGATTGGGTGTATGGGCGCCCAATTATGGCATTCTACGGATAGGCATATATGAGCCTTATTTTCTTTTGCAAGATTTATGCGTTGATAATTATGCTTCGTCTAATTTCGAGGACGAAATTCTTTGCTAGTGGGGAAGTATGTAACACCCCGTATTTTTATTTATTATTAATTGGAATTTTCGAGAAAAATAAATTTTTGAATTTTATAATTTTTATTGGCTAAGTATGTTGGTTATGATTTTAGAAGAACAAAACTTCAAGCGGAATTGAAATCGGATTTAAAACGTATTTTATATTGATTTTACAATATTTTTGCCTTATGGCATTTTTTGGGCAAACTCTCAGTTTTTCGGGGTGATCGATCGATCGACGGGGGGGTAGATCGATCGACCCTCCCAGAAAACGTGCGCTGTAAGCTGTTTTTTTTAAGAGTTTGTGTAGGATTAGGACTCCTAATCACTATATAACCTTGTTAATCCGTAGGGGGACTTCTCAAAATCACTTTTTCTTCAATTTTTTTTCACCAGAGAACAATTCCAAATATTTTTCCTCTCACTCATAATCATCAACCTTCAACAAAATCAAGTTTTTGGCACAAGTTTTTGAAGGCTTAATTGGGGTTTAATCAAGATCGTTCAAGAACACTCTTTTGCTAATTTTTCGAGACGAATCCAGATTTCTAATCAGATTTTCAACACGATCTTCACAGGCATGAATACTCTATTCTTTTCCTTTAGTATTATGCGTTTTAAGTGTCACGCAAATACTTAATTACATGTTTTCTTAAAAATAATTAGTAACTTAATTAGAAAAAAGTGGATACTAATTATGGGACTGTTTTTATAAAATCTTTTAATCGGAATAATATTCATAACCCTTTGGGTACGTAGGATTCATGAGTGATTTTGGGTTTTATTGGTGTAGGTTGCATGTAGAAAAACCCCAGCATTAAAATAAATGATTTTTGGGTGCGTAAAACTCATGTAATACATGTAGAGATAATAAATTTTGGTTTTGATGTATATATGATGAAAACTTGGTATATTTAATTTAAAATAATTAAATGAGATTATTTGGGTATTGTTGACGTTGTGATAATTAAATTAAAGATTTAATTGAATTGGACTATCATGCGTAGTTTTATATATTGATTAATTATGCTTGTTTGTGTGACTTGTTGGTATTATGATGTTGCCTTTGTGACGACGGGTTGTTGGGTATTATTGCTCTCCCTATATTTTAGGATTCCTTCTAGGTATGGGACTAGTCGGTATGCCTTTTGATGATTTACGCCTTCTAGGTATGGGACTAGTGAGGATAGATTATCGCATTTTTATCATCTTGAGGGTGGGCTGATTTTTATTACTTTATCGTCGCTACGGTACTTTAAGAACGAGACTAAGTTAAGATTTATGTTAGAAAATCCTCCTATACATAGGATAAGACGTATTGATAACTTGGGGACCCTTAGGTATGGGACTAAGGGGTATTTTGAGGATCTCACATCGATTAAAAGGGTGGGGTGATTATAAATTGAGAAATTGAGAATTAATGCCTAAGATAAAAACGGGTATTAAAATTTGTGGTGACATAATGTGTCGGGATCGACAGTTTAAACGGGTCAGAGGACGATTTATGTCGTGTCGTGTGTGGAACCTTGTCATGTGTCGGGGCCGACAGTAAACGGGTCAGAGGACGATTGACAAAGGGGAAGTGTGACACTTTAATAAAAAGTGAGTACAATAATAAAAGTTGGTTAATATAATTAAATTCACATCGTGGGACTTGGGAATTTAAAATCATATTGGTGTGCCTTTATAAATGGGGATTTTTGCGGGTAGTTAGTAGATTATATTTATCGCGTTTAATTATTCCGTTTAATTTAAAATACTCTATTGTGATATTTATTGCGTATAATGCTACTGTCTGGATTCAAGGATCCTATTTGAGGGGAGTAGTGTGTATTCTTGCTGAGGGCTTTGGCTCTGACCCATGCGTTGACTAATCTTTTTCAGGATTTGATTTGGAGAAGCCGCATAAGTTTATCGGAGTTATCTTTTGGAGGTGCAGCTGGAGTTACTCATTTTATGGCATAGTTTAGTTTGACTTTCTTTTCCAGTCGTATTATGAGACTTCATTGGAGTTTTATTGGGCCATTCGGTTCCAAAGTTGTTTAGAGGATTTCTGTTGGGATTATTCAGATTTTATTTAATCATTATTGGTGTATGGATTTATTTTGGAGTTAGCATGTGATGGATCTTTTATCGCTTAGTTATTTATGATCCTTTGAGATTGACTCAATTGTTTATCTTATGGACTGATTTATTTATGTCTCATATTTGTCTCATGCTAAGAATGGTATTTTATTTACTCAAGCCCGGCTTAGTTTTGGTGGCGTCCGACGCCAGAATTAGGAGGGGTGTGACAAGTTCAACCATTATAAATAAATAATAATAGTGAAAATAATAATATTAATTTTGTTTCTAACAAAAAAAACATTAATAACACCGTGTGGTGCATATCTAATTGCAAAATAAAAAATATGAAGTTCATATCTCATATTAATTTCATTTCTAACAAAAAAAATCATAACATTGTGAGGTGCATATCTCATCACAAAATAAAAAAAAAAATATGAAGTGCATATCTCATATTAATTTCATTCTTAACAAAAAAATCCATAACAATGTGTGGTGCATATCATAGCACAAAATAAAAAATTTGAAAAATATGTCATAAAAGCTAATCTCGTCAAATCTCCGTTGTGTGGCTAATGAAAAATATGTAGAGCATATCTCATACCTGATAAAGTGGTCCCCGTTTTTTCTTCAACCTAAAATCGGTTGTGTGGCTAGGGCTTGGATAAATGAGTTGGAAATGAAATGAAATGAAACTTTTTCTACAAATCACATTTGGACTATATTAATGGTATCGTGATTTGTAGGTTTGTGGATAAATTTAAACTTTATAATGGGGTGTTATAAAAAAAATTACAATAAAATCTCAAATCAAATTGGCAATATTGCTTAAAGTAATAAGTTGGAATTCAAAAGTGTAAAAACACAATAAAATCTAAGGGTCCGTTTGATAGCGTTGTAATTCCAAGGCAAATTCAGAAAAAGTTGAAAAATTCTGGTCTTTTTCAGCTTTTGGACTATTTGATAGCCTTAATTTGCCTTGAAATTTGTTTTCTATGTACAACACAACTTAAGCACAATTTGCCACCTTAGGATGGAATTCAATTCTTTTGGGGGGCAAGTTTTTGTTTGCCACCTTTGAGTGGCTAATCACTCAAAACCATTTTTTTTTAAACTCTATATATTTCATAAATATATAAATATATTGTCAATAAATATGTGTATATATAGGGAGAGGTTCCCAAGTGAACCTAAAAGATGAACTTTTTAATGAACCTTAACAAAAAAGTACTTGATAATCAATTAATTTTAATTCATATGTTGTATTTGGTCCACGCCAGCGGCAACGGATACCTGTGTTGATCGATCCCCAACCCCCCCACCCCCCCCCCCCCACCCCGATCGATCGACACGCGTGTTCGTTGCCACTGGTGCGGACTAATTAGAACAAAGAAATTAAAATTAATGAGTTGTTAGGCGTTATTTTATTAAGGTTCATTAAAAAGTTCATCTTTTAGGTTCACTTGCGAACCTCTCCCTATATATATATATATATATATATATATATATATATATATATATATATATATATATATTCGCACATATATGTATATTTCGTATATTTATATATTTATATATTTCTTATGATTAATATATTTCATATATTTCATTTAGTTTTCTTAAAAATAATTCATTTATTTCGTATATATAATATATTATATATATATATATATATATATATATATATATATATATATATATATATATATATATATATATATATATATATATATATATATATATATATATACAGAATATTATGTATATATGAATAAATATATAATTATATATATACAAAATATTATATTATGTATATATGTAAATATATATTCTATATATACGTATATATTCTATAAATATGTATTCTATATATATGTAAATATTCTGTAAATAATATATATTTAGTATATTCAGTACATATATACCGTGGCACCCCGACTAAAATAATACCGGGCGATCACTCCTATACCAAATTAAAATAGGAGTCGCATATGGTTCATTTTCGGCATCACTGTCGAAAACCAATTTAATTACTAATAACCTAATAGGATAGCGTCAAATATTTTATTTAACTAATCTTTTTATCCAAACCATTCAAATAAATAATCACAACAGTTTATATGCAACAACTGAAATGAAATAAAATAACCGAACACTCGGTATAATATAATACAACCAAATCGAATGTCGGACTAAAAGGCGGTAAAATAATAAATGAATACAGTTGGGTCATCAGCCTGAATGTTTCTACAATACCTCCTATCTAGATCTCAATGATAGAAGCATCTACAATAAACCTCCTTGCATCCACAGCTGCTGCAGCAAATGTTTGACTCGAAGGAATCATCATCCAGGCATCCATGTGTCTGGACACCTAATATATATACATATATAGCAAAAGAGGGGAAATGGAGAAACGCGTCAGACCCGAGTTTGAAAATATTTTGCAAGTGCATAAATACCATATTTTAAAATATGCAATTTCTCATATTTAAACTGGTATCGCACTCTCGTGAGATACACCTCACCCCTCTTCTAATAGTGCACAATTATCGCATATCTTTTAAACAATTTAGTTAAGCTACCCTGCCTAACTAATTCATTTTACCCATCTTTTAAAGATCCTCATACATTTGGGAACTAAGGACTAAACTTCTCCCAATTCCCAACATTATACTACGTTCGTGTGTGGGGTGTCTCACGAAGCAAAATTCAAGCACAGAACCGCCCCAATACACTACTAGATGGTAATGTTGATCGTCGGAATCCATTAGTCCCTCCGTACATACCACATTTTATACCATCCCATATATATCAATAGTTCTCACTAGAACCTACGATCCACATACATATAAATACGGATATAAATCTACCGGAAGGAGAATATCACTTTATTCATTCTTTATAAATTACTCTAAGCTATCGCCTGAGCTTATATATCATAATCTCTCACTTACGATTCATCCTTACATCATGAATAACTTTAACTATTTATTTACACTATTCACATTTTAGTGTTATTAACTTAATATATAATATTCTCATCTTTATATACGTATATCCCTATTTTTCTTCCAGATTTTATACTTCCGAAAGATTCAGAATTTATCTCATATTTCATTCTTTATTGTGTCCGTATATATATGTTTCACATCTCATATATATATATATATATATATATATATATATATATATATATATATATATATATATATATATATATGCAATATACTTTACACATCAGGTATATACATAATTATATATAACACACTATATAAGTATAATAACCATCCCTCAGAGCTATAACTCAATGGATGCAGTCTCTCATTGCTATCATCTTCCAGGGAATTACTCACACATCATCCTGGGTACCAGCGGTCGGACTCTCACACCGACTTGGTAAAAATCAAATCACAATGCATGGGGAGCGATCATAGTTCCTCACCGGAAATGAGAACGAAACACACCCACCACGTCTCACTCCTGATAAAAATCACACAATATAGAATAGACACTATGACCTCGGGACTATACGCTCCCTGCTCCTCAAGCCAGGGGCCTCACTCACATCGCGCAACTTCCCATGATAGCACTAGAGGAGTTTTCTTCATATAAATATACCATTCACACACAGATATATAGATAATTATATCATATATATACTGTCTCTACACCCGTGTATATATATATATATATAAAACACCAAATCTGGCGATACATGCCTACCTCTCGTAGCATTAGCCTGTAATCCTGAATATGCATATTCGATTAAATTCTATAAGTATTCACTTACTTATAATATAAATATCACATGTTTTTTTTTTTATATTAAGCTTATCACAACTAGCTCGTAACCCAATTACATCCGACATTCCTATTCGAATCCCAAGGGTCCTTTTCCAATTAGAACTCTTAAAAATCACAAATTCTTTCAACTTTAAATTTATGGGAGATTTCACACCTTACACTAAAACAGTCATAACTCACTCTATAGAAGTCCAATTGACCTTAATAAAATCTCATTAGAAAGATAACTTCCATACCTTTCTTTTCATTCATAAATGAGAATCTGATTCAAATCATACAGAAAATGGCATGCATTTGAATTATCTATAAAATTTGTAACTCAACTGTTCTGGAAGCTTAAACACCTTGCACTAAAACAACAATAAATCACTCTACAGAAGTCCAATTGACCTCATTAAAAGCTCATTAGAAAGATAAATTCCATACCTTTATTTTCATCTATAAAATAGCATCTAATTCAAACCATATAGAAAATGACATGCATTTGAATTGTCGATAAAATTTTCATAACTCAGCTGTTCTGGAAGCTTAAGCACCTTGCACTAAAACAACAATAACTCAGTCTACAGAAGTCCAATTGACCTCATTAGAAGATAATTAGAAAGATAGATTCCATACTTTTATTTTTATCTATAAATGAGCATCTAATTCAAACCATACAGAAAATGGCATGCATTTGAATTGTCTATAAAATTTTCGATTTGATTCCCGAGCTAGTGATTTTAATCTCGAAATTGCTTCCTTAGAAAAATAATTATAAATCCAAAATAAATCAAAAAAATACGCGATCAATGTCCACGTGACCGTATAGAAAATATTTACAACTTTCATCTTTGATCAGGAACTGAATCGATTCGCCTCCTGGCCGAATCGACCCCGCAAGCTGTTGTGTTACTGTTCACTGTCTTCTCCAAATTAAAAATCTCCATTAATGCACTTCCAAGATTTTTATCTTCTCTCCCGTCATCATCCATCCGCAACCGACAATATATACAAACATAAAAATAGTTCTAATCATCCTAGAACCCATATCCAATAATTAATTTCTAAGTTTCCCAAATTTGATATCATTCGGGGTTTATTTGTTAATCTTTCGAAAAACCCGTTTTGATTCACAAAAACTCATCCCAAAAATCTTTGTAGTTTTACACACCAGCTATAATATGAGAAATAAATACACTAAATTAATAAAGCATGTAAACATTTGCCTCGTGGATAAAATCTGATGACCCCGAGTCAAATCCCGCGGAGCTTGGCCGAAACTCCCCCTTTCTTCCTTCCTCTCTTCTCTTCTTCCTTCTTCTCTTCCTTCTCTCTTCTCTTTATCTCTCTTAGGGATGATTTTTGGGAGAAATGAGGGCTCTCCCCTTATTAAACTCGAAATTAGGTGTATACCCAATTGTATAATGACTCGTATACTCAATTGCAAGTCCCTACTAGTCCAAAAATCCCTGGGACCTAAACGTTACCCCCGAATACTTAATTTTGACTATCTCGGCCATTTGGAACCCATCTGCGCACTCAAAATCTCCATCCGAGTCACTTAACTAAATTTCACTAATTTCACCCAACACATTTCAATACGCTTATTTTCCAATTAAAATATTTTCCTTGGTCGCTTTACCCAACTGCGATATGTAATTAAAATAATCCACTCATATTATTAGTCTCGTAAGAAAATATAATCTATGTAAATATTAATCTCACACTTACAAACTAATATTTTACTATTCACTTTATATTCTGAATTTATTTAATGACACTCATAAATTCCAAAATTACTATTCACAGTAATTTCTCAAATTACCAAATTACGCCAACTTTAGTAATTTAAATATCTTTAAAAGTACGGGGTATTACATACTCCCCCCCTTATAAAGGAATTTCATCCCCGAAATTAGGACAATAACGGTTCTAAGACTTAGGATTATTTTAAAATCACAAACTAGAAAGTTCCCAACGTATTCTCATTTATATATATAGTCTCATCATCCCTATATATTTACACTAATCATGCACCCTTATGTTAAGACCACTTGTCGCAAAGCATTTATTATTAATACCATATCTACTAGTTTCACACAATAGGAATATTCACACACACACACACACACACACACACACACACACACACACACACACACACACACACACACACACACACACATATATATATATATATATATATATATAGTCACATCATCCCTATACGTATATATACTAATCCTGCACCCTCGGGCTAAGACCCATTAGCGCACCCAATCATAATAATCTTGCACCCGCGGGTTATCACCCACTAGCGCACTTAACAATAATATTATTCTACCCCGGGTTATCACCCATTAGTACACTTAACAATAATATTCTTGTACCCCCGGGTTATCACCCATTAGTACATTTAACAATAATATTCTTGTACCCCTGGGTTATCACCCATTAGTACACTTAACAATAATATTCTTTTACCCCCGGGTTATCACCCATTAGTACACTTAACAATAATATTCTTGTACCCCCGGATTATCACCCATTAGTACACTTAACCATAGAGTTCATGCACCCCCGAGTTATCACTCATTAGTGCTCTTAATTATAATATTTTTGCACCCCCGGGGTCATCGCCCATTAGTGCACTTAATAAAATTTTACACCCCGAGTTATCACCCATTAGTGTATAAAACAACATAACCTTGCACCCCCGGATTATCACCCATTAGTGCACTTAACAAAACTATCAAATAATACGCATACACACATCCTATTAAAAATTTATATAGGTATTTTCCCAACCTATTTGCATACTTACCATATGTATTTTCCTTTACCTTACCTCACCCACATACTTGCGGTGAGAGAACAATTTCAGTGCTTTTTCATAGCACTTATATCTCTATATAATTATACAGTCATCAAACGGCTCTCAATCTATAGTGTTTTCTCTACACTAGGTGACTTATCGTCAAAACCAACATCCTTACATTCTATAAAATTTCTCCACTCCCGACGTCGTTAAGGTTCGTGTGTGAAGCGTCTCGCAAGTAAAATCCAAACAAGGAACCCCTCATATACACTGCTACTTAACTTTGTCGGTCGTGGAGGTCCTCTAGTTCAAATATGCCACTGGGATAATCCCATCTCTAGCTCTCGTTGCACATATATGCTTGAATTAGCATCATTCTCACGCAACATGCGATCCGTCATACCTTTTAGCCTTGTTTATAGCTGCCCCTTAGCCATATATTCTACACATTCATTTTCACGTCCTTCTATATCGGATATCTTTGAGCTAACTAACCAGGGTGCCCATACACCTTATCATTCGTGCATATCTGCACAACCATAATATAATCTGTGCACACCATATGTGCCCATAAAAACATGGGTATTCTCAATCACCCCACTAATCATACTATAATTTTCCTCGAAATCGTCTCACCCTTCATCCCGTGGTGAGAGGAAAATTTCCAGTGCTTTTTCAAGGCACTACAGGCTTCACATGCCTTATTTGCATAATATCTCTCAGTTCAATACGTTCTCTCCACACGTAAAATGAGTAACAACTACAGTGTTAGCCCTTACCCAAGAATCCAACGCATCTCTCAACTCCTGCGTATCTAAGGGAGTGATATAACAATGCGCTCTTTCTATCACTAAGTACTGAGCGCTAAACAAATAACGAGCTCAATCTCTCTGCTCGGTTGTAACCCAAAACACCCTGAATCATATCAATTTAGTCCCTACACACCGGAATTAACTGTAATGAGACCTCTATGCTCTCCAAGGTCCCCAACAAAATGTATCATAAGTGCGAGCTCAACCCTCTTTCAGGTGAGGAATAGCCAATTGGCGCATCGTACGCTGGAATAGAGAACACGATAGCCTTGCACTAACGACCCACTACCGCTCTAACCATTACTGACCAGTCTATATCCAGGAGAATATCATACTCGTATATCACATCACTAAAACAAGTAGTTCCAATATATTCCCCACAAAGTCCATAGCCTTTCCCCTACGGATGAATTCAATGATAACCCCGTTACCCAACGGTGTAATATGTACATATAATAATGTATCGACATATCCACTAAACTCGTCTCACATGTGAATTTAGCGTTAATCAAAATATCATGACTCGCTCGGTCACACAAAATATACCTCATTCTCCTTAGGATACAACTCATATTTGTACCTTGCCAATCTCCCTGGATGCTCAAACGGTCCTCGGACATAACACGTTTGTCCGAACCGAACCCCAAAACTATCTTAATCATTACCCTGCTAGGCGCCATACTCACATCCCTTTACTCGCTTCGGCAAAAATCAATACGTGTGGTCTCAATCTCCACATAAAAATATCTCTCGATAAAATCCCCTATATTTGCGGCCACACTGGACCCCCGTTGTTCCTTTAGCTCCGCTGACCCCAGGGAACACACTACTGGCCTTACCAGCCCAGACTGAATTCACCGTCACTCAGTAATAATTCAATTATCTGCATCGTTTAAATAGGTCCCCCACATGGGTCTCTACCCGTGGTGTTTCACTAGCACCTTTACTTCCAGTCTTACACCCTAACTAATTTCTCAAATTCTTTTAGCTCCCTTCACGTAGAAGCATCAACTGCTCAAACACAATAGAGGTGACCTCGACTACGATCATCATCCCCGAAATATATTTTACATCATCAACTGAGTCCCGCCTCCTGCTGCCCTCAAAATGGCCTTCCCTGGTCGCCCTTCCCCGATAAGCACATGAATCACGAACGAGCTCGCAAAAGATTTACTATAATCTTTCATAATAGCATGAGAATGAAATTTCATAAGAGGAATCGACAATCTTAATCATAAGGCTCTATGTCAAATCAAAAGCAACGTTAAAAGCGTAGTACGTCCGCACAGATTCCTAAAGGACACTAGAACATGTTGCTCCGATACCACCTGTGACACCCTGCCTATTATAATACCAGGCGATCACACTTATACCAAATTAAAATAGGAGTCTCATATCGTTCATTCTCAGCATCACTGTCGAAAACCAATTTAATTACTAATAACCGATTAGGCTGGCATCAAATATTTTGTTTAACTAATCTTTTAATCCAATCCATTCAAATAAATAATCACAACAATTTAAATGCAACAACTGAAATGAAATAAAATAACAGAACACTCGGTACAATATAATACAACCAAATCAAAAGCTGCAGTAAAAGGCAGTAAAAGAATAAATGAATACAGTTGGGCCATCAACCCGAATGTTTCTATAATACCTCCTATCTAGATCTCAATGATAGAAGCGTCTATAACAAACCTGCTTGCATCCACAGCTGCTGCAGCAAATGTCTGACTCAAAGGAATCATCATCCAGGAATCCCTGTGTCTGGACACCTAATATATATACATATATAGCAAAACAGTGGAAAATGGAGAAACGGGTTAGAGCCCGAGTTTGAAAAATTTTTGCAAGTGCATAAATACCATATTTTAAAATATGCAATTTTTCATATTTAAACTGGTATCGTACTCTCGTGAGATACACCTAACCCCTCTTTTGATAGTGAACAACTATCTCATACCTTTTAAATAACTTAGTTAAGCTACCCTACCTAACTAATTCATTTTACCAATATTTTAAAGATCCTCATACATCCGAGTACTAAGGACTAAACTTCTCCCCATTCCCAACATTACACTACGTTCGTGCGTGGGGTGTCTCGCGAAGTGAAATCCAAACAAGGAGCCGCCCCAATACACTACTACATGGCAATGTTGATCGTCGAAATCCATTAGGCCCTTAGTGCATACCACATTTTATACTATCCCATATATATCAATAGTTATCACTAGAACCTATGATCCATATACATATAAATCCGGATATAAATCTACCGGAAGGATAATACCACTTTATTCATTCTTTATAAAATACTCTAAGCTATCGCGTGAGCTTATACATCATAATCTCACTTATGATTCATCCTTACATCATGAATAACTTTCACGAGTTATTTACAATATTCACGTTTTAGTGTTATTAACTTCGTATATAATATTCTCATCTTTATATACGTATATTCTTATTTTTCTTCCAGATTTTATACTCCCGAAAGGTTCAGAATTTATCTCACATTTCATTCATTATTGTGTCCTTATATATATATATATATATATATATATATATATATATATATATATATATATATATATATATATATATATATATATGCAATATACTATACACATTAAGTATATACATACTTATATATAACACACTATATAAGTATAATAACCATCCCTCAAAGCTATAACTCAATAGATGCAGTTTCTCAATGCTATCATCTTCCAGGAAATTACTTACACATCATCCTGGGTACTAGCGGTCGGACTCTCACACCGACTTGATAAAAATAAAATCACAACGTATAGGAAGCGATCATAGTTCCTCACCGGAAATGAGAACGAAACATACCCACCACGTCTTACTCCTGATGAAAATCACACAATATAGAATGGACACTATGACCAGGGTACTATACACTCCCTGCTCCTCAAGGCAGGGGCCTCACCCACATCGCGCAAAATCCCATGATAACACTAGAGGAGTATGCTTCATATAAATATACCATTCACACACACACACACACACACACACACACATATATATATATATATAGATATCATCAAATTTGGCTATACATGCCTATCTCTCGTAGCATTAGTCTGTAATCCCGAATATGCATATTCGATTTAATTCTATAAGTATTCACTTACTTATAATATAAATATCACATTTTTTTATATTAAGCTTATCACAACTAGCTTGTAACCCAATTACAACCAAAAATCCTATTCGAATCCCAAGTGTCCTTTTCCCATTAGAACTCTTAAAAATCACAAATTGTTTCAACTTTAAATTTATGGCAGATTTCACACCTTGTACTAAAATAGCCGTAACTCATTCTACAGAAGTACAATTGACCTCAATCAAAGCTCATTACAAAGATAACTTCCATAACTTTCTTTTCATCTATAAATGAGCATCGATTCAAATCATACAGAAAATGGCATGCATTTGAATTGTCTCTAAAATTTTCGTAACTCAGTTGTTCTGGCAGCTTAAACACCTTGCACTAAAAAAATAACAAATCACTCTACAAAAGTCCAATTGACCTCATTAAAATCTAATAAGAAAGATAACTTTCATACCTTTGTTCTCATCCATAAATGAGCATTTAATTCAAACCATACAGAAAATGATATGCATTGAATTGTCTATAAAATTTTCTTAACTCAGCTGTTCTGGAAGCTTAAACAGCTTGCACTAAAACAACAATAACTCACTTTACAGAAGTCCAATTCACCTCATTAGAAAGATAACTTTCATACCTTTCTTTTTATCTATAAATGAGCATCTAATTCAAACCATACAGAAAATGGCATGCATTTGAATTGTCTATAAAATTTCCAGTTTGATTCCCAAGCTAATGATTATAATCTCGGAACTGCTTCCTTCGAAAAATCATTATAAATCCAAAATAAATCAAATAAAATACGCGGTCAGCGTCTACGTGACCGTATAGAAAAGATTTATAACTTTCATCTTTTGATCAGGAACTGAATCGATTCGCCTCCTGGCCAAATCGACCCCTCAAGATATTGCGTTACTGTTCACTGTCTCTCCAAATTACAGATCTCCATTAATGTACTTCCAAGCTTTTTATCTTCTATCTTATCATCATCCATCCTCAACCAACAATATATACACACATAAAAAGGGTTCTAATCATCCTAGAACCCATATCCAACAATTAATTTCAATTAATTTCTAAGTTTCCCAAATTTGACATAATCCGGGGTTTATTCGTTAATCTTCCGAAAAATCCATTTTGATTCACAAAAACTCACCCCAAAAATCTTTGTAATTTTACACACCAACTATAATACGAGAAATAAACACACTAAATTCATAAAGCAAGTAAACACTTGCCTCGTGGATAAAATCCGACGACCCTGGGTCGAATTCCGCGGAGCTTGGACGAAAAACCCCCTTTCTTCCTTCCTCTCTTCTCTTCTTCCTTCTTCTCTTCCTTCTCTCTTCTCTTTCTCTCTTAGGGATGAATTTTGGGAGATATGAGGGCTCTCCCCTAATTAAACTCGAAATTAGGTTTATACCCAATTGTAAAATGACTCGTGTACTCAATTGCGAGTCCCTACTAGTCCAAAATTTCCGGGACGTAAACGTTACCCCCCGAATACTCAATTTTGACTATCTCGGCCATTTGGAACCCAATCGCGCACTCGAAATTTCCATCTGAGTCACTTAACTAAATTTCACTAATTTCACCCAACACATTTCAATACGCTTGTTTTCCAATTAAAATATTTTCCTTCGTCGTTTTACCCAACTGCGATATTTAATTAAAATAATCCACTCATATTCTTAGTCTCGTAAGAATATATAATCCATGTAAATATTGATCTGACATTTACAAACTAATATTTTACTATTCACTTTATATTCTGAATTTATTTAATGACACTCATAAATTCCAAAATTACTATTCACAGTAATTCCTCAAATTACGCCCACTTTTGTAATTTAAATATCTTTAAAAGTACGGGATATTACATACTCCCCCCCTTACAAAGGAATTTCATCCCCGAAATTAGGACAATACCGGTTCTAAGACTTAGGATTATTTTAAAATCACGAAGTAGAAAGTTCCCAACGTATTCTCATATATATATATATAGTCTCATCATCCCTATATATTATTTACACTAATCATGCACCCTTATGTTAAGACCACTTGTCGCAAAGCATTTATTATTAATACCATATCTATTAGTTTCACACAGTAGAAATTTCACAAATCTAACTATATATATATATATATGTATATATAGTCACGTCATCCCTATACGTATATATATTAATCATGCACCCACATACAGTCACATCATCCCTATACATATATATACTAATCCTGCACACCGGCCTAAGACCCATTAGCGCACCCAATCATAATAATCTTTCACCCAGGATTATCACCCATTAGCGCACTTAACAATAATATTATTGCACCCCGGGTTATCACCCATTAGTACATTTAACAATAATATTCTTGTACCCCTGGGTTATCACCCATTAGTACACTTAACAATAATATTCTTGTACCCCCGTGTTATCACACATTAGTACACTTCACAATAATATTCTTGTACCCCAGGGTTATTAACCATTAGTACACTTAACCATAGAGTTCTTGCACCCCCGAGTTATCACTCATTAGTGCTCTTAATTATAATATTCTAGCACCCCCCGGGTCACCACCCATTAGTGCACTTAATAAAATTTTACACCCCCGAGTTATCACCCATTACTGTATAAAACAACATAACCTTCCACCCCCGGGTTATCACTAATTACTACACTTAACAAAAATATCAAATAATAGGCATACACACATCCTATTAAAAATTTATATATGTATTCTCCCAACCTATTTGCATACTTACCATATGTAATTTCCTTTACCTTACCTCACCCACATACTTGCAGTGAGAGAACAATTTCAGTGCTTTTTCATAGCACTTATATCTCTATATAATTATACAATCATCAAACGGCTCTCAATCTATAGTGTATTCTCTACACTAGGTGACTTATCGTCAAAACCAACATCCTTACATACTATAACATCTCTCCACTCCCGACGTCAATGGTTCATGTGTGGAGCGTCTCGCAAGCGAAATCCAAACAAGGAACCCCTCCTATACACTGCTACTTAACTTTATCGGTCGTGGAGGTCCGCTAGTTCAAATATGCTACTGGGATAATCTCATATCTAGCTCTCGTTGCACATATATGCTTGAATTATCGTCATTCTCACGCAGCATGCGATCCGTCATACCATTTTAACCTTTTTTATCGCTTCCCCTTAGGCATATATTCTACACATTCATTTTCACATCCTTCTATCTCGGACATATTTGAGCTAACTAACTAGGGTGCCCATACACCTTATCATTCGTATATATCTGCACAACCATAATAATCCGTGCCACCATCTGTGCCCATAAAAACATGGGTACTCTCAATCACCCCACTAATCATAATATAATTTTTCTCGACATCGTCTCACCCTTCATCCCGTGGTGAGAGGAAAATTTCCAGTGCTTTTTCAAGGCACTACAGGCTTCACATGCCTTATTTCCATAATATCTCTCAGTTCAACACGTTCTATCCACACGTAAAATGAGAAACAACTACAGTGTTAGCCCTTACCCTAGAATTCAACGCATCTCTCAACTCCTGCGTCTCTAAAGGAGTGATATAACAATGCGCTTTTTCTATCACTAAGTATGGAGAGCTAAACAAATAACGAGCTCAATCTCTCCACTCGGTTGTAACCCAATGTACCCTGAATCATATCAATTTAGTCCCTACACACCGGAATTAACTGTAACGAGACCTCTATAATCTCCAAGGTTCCTAACAAAATGTATCATAATTGCGAGCTCAACCCTCTTTCAGTGAAGGAATCGCCAATTGGCGCATCCTTCCCTGGAATAGCGAACATGATAGCCTTGCACTAACGGCCCACTACCGCTCTAACCATTACTGACCAATCTATATCCAGGAGAATATCATACTCGTATATCACATCACTAAAATGAGTAGTTCCAATATATTCCCCACTAAGTCCATAGCCTCTCCCCTACAAATGAATTCAATGATAACCCCGTTACCCAATGGTATAATATGTACACATAATAATGTATCGACATATCCACTAAACTCGTCTCACATGTGAATTTAGCGTTAATCAAAATATCATGACTCTCTTGGTCACACAAAATATTCCTCATTCGCCTGAGGATACAACTCATATTTTACCTTGCCAATCTCCCTGACTGCTCAAACGGTCCTCGGACATTACACGCTTATCCGAACCGAACCCCAAAACTATCTTAATCATTGCCCTGCAAGGCACCATACTCACGTCCCTTTACTCGCTTCAGGAAAAATCAATACGTGTGGTTTCACTCTCCACATAAAAATATCTCTCGAAAAAATCCCCTATAGTTGCGGCCACGCTGGACCCCTGTTGTTCCTTTAGCTCCGCTGGCCCCAGGGAACACACTACTGGCCTTACCAACCCAGACTGAATTCACCGTCACTTGGTCATAATTCAATTATCTGCATTGTTTAAATGGGTCACCCACATGGGTCTCTCCCCATGGTGTTTCACTAGCACCTTTACTTCTAGTCTTATACCCTGACTAATTTATCAAATTGTTTTAGCTCCCTTCACGTAGAAGCATCAACTGCTCAAACACAATAGAGGTCACCTCGACTACTATCATCTTCCCCGAAATATATTTTACAACATCAACTGAGTCACGCCTCCTGTTGCCCTCACAATGGCCTTCCCTGGTCGCCCTTCGTCGATCAGCACATGAATCTCGAACGAGCCCGCAAAAGATTTACTATAATCTTTCATAATAGCAGGAGAATGAAATCTCGTAAGAGGAGTCGACAATCTTAATCATAAGGCTCTATGTGAAATCAAAAGCAACGCTGAAAATGTAGTACGTCCTCACAGATTCCTAAAGGACACTAGAACCTGATACTCTAATACCACCTGTGACACCCTGCCTAATATAATACCGGGCGATCACTCCTATACCAAATTAAAACAGGAGTCTCATATGGTTCATTCTCAGCATCACTATTGAAAACCAATTTAATTACTAATAACCTATCAGGATGGCGTCCAATGTTTTGTTTAACTAATCTTTTTATCCAAACCATTCAAATAAATAATCACAACAGTTTATATGCAACAACTGAAATGAAATAAAATAACCGAACACTCGGTACAATATAATACAACCAAATCGAATGCTGTAGTAAAAGGCGGTAAATGAATAAATGAATACAGGTGGTCCATCAGCCCAAATATTTCTACAATACATCCTATCTAGATCTCAATGATATAAGCATCTACAATAAACCTGATTGCATCCATAGCTGTTGCAGCAAACGTCTGACTCGAAGGAATCATTATCCAGACATCTCTGTATTTGGACACCTAATATATATATATATATATATATATATATATATATATATATATATATATATATATATATATATAGCAAAAGAGTGGAAAATGGAGAAACGGGTCAGAGCCCGAGTTTGAAAATATTTTGAAAGTGCATAAATACCATATTTTATAATATGCAATTTCTCATATTTAAACTGGTATCTCACTCTCGTGAGATACACCTCACCCCTCTTTTGATAGTGCACAACTCTCGCATACCTTTAAACAACTTAGTTAAGCTACCCTGCCTAACTAATTCATTTTACCCATCTTTTAAAGATCCTCATACATCCGAGTACTAAGGACTAAACTTCTCCTCATTCCCAACATTACACTACGTTCGTGCGTGGGGTGTCTCGCGAAGTGAAATCCAAACAAGGAACCGACCCAATACACTACTACATGGCAATGTTGATCATCAGAATCCATTAGGCCCTCAGTACATACCACATTTTTTACCATCCCATATATATCAATAGTTCTCACTAGAACCTATGATCCATATACATATAAATCTGGATATAAATCTACCGGGAGGATAATATCACTTTATTCATTCTTTATAAAGTACTCTAAACTATAGCCTGAGCTTATACATCATAATATCTCACTTATAATTCATCCTTACATCATGAATAACTTTCACTAGTTATTTACACTATTCACGTTTTAGTGCTATTAACTTCGTATATAATATTCTCATCTTTATATACGTATATCCCTATTTTTCTTCCAGATTTTATACTCCCGAAAGATTTAGAATTTATCTCACATTCCATTCTTAATTGTGTCCGTATATATATGTTTCATATATATATATATGCAATATACTATACACATCAAGTATATACATACTTATATATCACACAATATATAAGTATAATAACCATCCATCAGTGCTATAACTCAATGGTTGCAGTCTCTCAATGCTATCGTCTTCCAGGAAATTTTACACATCATCCTGGGTACCAGCGGTCGGACTCTCACACCGACTTGGTAAAAAACAAATCACAACGTATGGTAAGCGATCATAGTTCCTCACCGAAAATGAGAACGAAACATACCCATCACGTCTCACGCCTGATAAAAATCACATAATATATAATGGACACTATGACCGGGGGACTATACGCTCTCTGCTCCTCAAGCCAGGGGCCTCATCCACATCGTCCAACTTCCCATGATAGCACTAAAAGAGTATGCTTCATATAAATATACCATTCACACACTGATATATTTATAAATATATCATATATATACTGTCTCTATACCCGTATATATATATATATATATATATATATATATATATCATCAAATTTGGCTATACATGCCTATCTCTCGTATCATTAGCCTGTAATCCCGAATATCCATATTCGATTTAATTCTATAAGTATTCACTTACTTATAATATAAATATCACATGTTTTTTATATTAAGCTTAACACAACTAGCTAGTAACCCAATTACATCCGAAATTCCTATTCGAATCCCAAAAAGCCTTTTTTTTATTAGAACTCTTAAAAATCATAAATTCTTTCAACTTTAAATTTATAGAAGATTTCACACCTTGTACTAAAATAGACATAACACACTCTACAGAAGTCCAATTGACCTCAATCAAAGCTCATTAGAAATATAACTTCCATACCTTTCTTTTCATTGATAAATGAGCATCTGATTCAAATCATACACAAAATGGCATGCATTTGAATTGTTTATAAAATGTTTGGAACTCCGTTGTTCTAGTAGCTTAAACACCTTGCACTAAAACAACAATAAATCACTCTATAGAAGTCCAATCGACCTCATTAAAAGCTCATTAGAAATATAACTTCCATACCTTTCTTTTAATCCATAAATTAGCATTTAATTCAAATCATACAAAAAATGACATGCATTTCAATTGTCTATAAAATTTACGTAACTCAGTTGTTCTGGAAGCTTAAACACCTTGCACTAAAACAATAATAACTCACTCTACAGAAGTCCAATTGACCTCATTAAAAGCTCATTAGAAATATAACTTCCATACCTTTATTTTTATCTATAAATGAGCATATAATTCAAACCATACAGAAAATGGCATGCATTTGAATTGTCTATAAAATTTCTGATTTGATTCTTGAGCTAATGATTTTAATCTCGGAACTGCTTCCTTAGAAAAATCATTATAAATCCAAAATAAAAAAAAAATACGGGGTCAGTGTCCATGCGATCATATAGAAAATATTTACAACTTTATTCTTTTGATTAGAAATTGACTCGATTCGCCTCCTGGCCGAATCGAACCCACAAGATGTTGCGTTACTGTTCACTGTCTTCTCCAAATTACGGATCTCCCTTAATGCACTTCCAAGCTTTTATCTTCTCTCTCATCATCATCCATCCTCAACCAACAATATACACACACATAAAAAGGGTTCTAATCATCCTAGGACCCATATCCAACAATTAATTTCAATTAATTTCTAAGTTTCCCAAATTTGATATTATCCGGGGTTTATTCGTTAAGCTTCCGAAAAACCCGTTTTGATTCACAAAAACTCATCCCAAAAATCTTTGTAGTTTTACACACCAACTATAATATGAGAAATAAATACACTAAATTAATAAAGAAAGTAAACACTTGCCTCGTGGATAAAATCCAACGAACCCGAGTCGAATCTCATGTAGCTTGACCGAAAATCCCCCTTTCTTCCTTCCTCTCTTCTCTTCTTCCTTCTTCTCTTCCTTCTCTCTTCTCTTTCTCTCTCTTAGGGCTGATTTGTGAGAGAAATGAGGGCTCTCCCCTTATTAAACCCGAAATTAGGTGTATACCCAATTGTAAAATGACACGTGTACTCAATTGCAGGCCCTACTAATCCGAAAATCCCCGGGACCTAAACGTTACCCCCGAATACTTAATTTTTACTATCTCGGCCATTTGAAACCCAACCGCGCACTCGAAATCTCCATCAGAGTCACTTAACTAAATTTCACTAATTTCACCCAACACATTTCAATACGCGTATTTTCCAATTAAAATATTTTCCTTTGGCCCTTTACCCAACTGTGATATGTAATTAAAATAATCCACCCATATTCTTAGTCTCGTAAGAAAATATAATCCGTGTAAATATTAATCTAACACTTACAAACTAATATTTTACTATTCACTTTATATTCTGAATTTATTTAATGACACTCATAAACTTTCAAAATTACTATTCACAGTAATTCCTCAAATTGCCAAATTACGCCCACTTTTGTAATTTAAATATCTTTAAAAGTGCGGGGTATTACATATACATTCTGTTAATAATATATATAGTTAGTATATTCAGTATATAATGGAATATATATTCATATATTCCGTTAATAATATATTATATTTTCATAAATTTTTGTACATTTAATAATATATATATATATATATATATATATATATATATATATATATATATATATATATATTCCGTAAACAAATTTTTCACATTTATATCTATTTTTCAGCTTTTGCGTTTGATAGAAAATATTGAAAATTGATGATTTTCCAACTTGTATGAAATAGACAGTAGTTGAAAAATATTCATTTGACTTGGAATTGTTTTCCCTGAAATCAAATGTCCTGGAATCAAATGTATTTTATCAGTTTTCTATCAAACGGACCCTAAAATCATTTCGTTTTATCACTTACGAAATTTTTAAAATTTGAAAGAGTAAGGTTGCGTTTGATTTTTCATCTGAATCTGAAGTCTGAAAAATATGTTTGTTTTTTATATCTGAATCTACCTCTGAATGAATGTATTTAAACTAATTCAGACTTCAGATTCAGACTTCAGATGTAATTCTACTTCAAATGTAAGAGCCAAATATAATCATTAGCCTCTTAATCATTTAAAAAAACAAACACTTTTTAGTACCTCTTAAATCTGAATAGTTCAGATTCAGACTTAAGAGGTAAAAACAAACGCGACCTTAGTTACCCCTCCAGGAAAGAAAAAGGTAGTCACAATAGTGAATACTTGTCCATCCCTATTTACATTTGAAATTGACTATCATGCGCTGTATGGTCATGGAAAAACACTCCCTTTCCTTTTCAAACGGTATCTCAGTTATAAACTACCCCAAAATCCTCACTCCAACACTCGTAAACATCATAAACTTTACAATGAAACAAATCTGACAAGTGAATACCAATTTTGGTTTGCTGAAGATGGTGATGAAGACATTGATAATAGTCCTCATCATTTGTACCCACCTGACCTCAGTGGTCCACCACCATTCTGCCACACCTGCCTTGGTCGTGGACTGTTCCACTGTGATTTTAAACATGGAAGACTGTCTTTATTATGTTATAGGTGATAGCACGGTTAAGAAGCCAGAGCGGACTGGCGTGTTGTTCTGGCCTTAAATCGAGACGTCAAAGTTTTCTCTGAATATTTTAGTCATTGCTGCTTAGATCTCTACAAAAGGTAGAATGGATGGAGATAGGTGGGTTTTATAGAGAGATGTGTCATTCAAGGTGGGGTTTAATGGTGGGAGATGAATAGTGCCTAATCAGGGAGAAGAATACAGGAAAAAAAAAGATAAAACGGAAGAAGTTAGAAGGATTATTAGATTTGGAAAGGCAAAAGTCATTAAAATGAATTTCATATTTATTAGAGAGGAAAGGCGTAGGCCACGTGGACATCCTTGGCATTGAGGAGATTTAAATGCTGATATTGCATTTTAGATTAGTATAGATATTTTAGTTGAAAACTATATTTTATTTAAGATGACATCCCTTCTTATTTTAAATTAACCCTGAATACAGAGTTTTTAATTTTTCTATAGTGAATAATTTTGATTTCAAATTTAGGAATTGTTTCATATAATATACTCCACTTATATTAACAAAGCGAAGAGAGATGGACGTCATCAGAATATTACTTTCTCAAAATACCCACATTACTATTTTCATGTTTTTTCAATTTAGGTTATATATATAATTTTCTTGTCACGTTGCACCACTTTCTCAATTTTAACCACCACCCTCCATTTAAATTTTCAAAAATTACGAAATTATTACTTTACTTCCATGCACATTGTGTGTGCATGGATGTCTAGTGATAATAAAATCTTGTTTACAGTCTATATTAAGGGTGTTAATAAAGTGACAAGTGTTTCTTGATCACGAAACCGACTGTAATCACAATATTTTCCTTCCCTTTTTTGTTCTTGATACTTATAATCACAATATTCCAGCTCTCACCATTTTTTTCGCATAATAAAATTAATTAGGCATTAATTTTGCAAATTTGGAATATATGATTTTTGTTAAAAGGAAAAAAAATCAACCTCAATAGAAATAAGTTATATAACCAAATCTTATCTGGTTTGAGACTTGAATTAATATTTTTTTGTAGTGATCTACTGAGGAAGGTAGCACGAATATGACTTTCTTTTTCTTTATCTTATCATTTTTTAAGGTATAACTAGCACCGTGCGAGAATTATATAATTTTTATATTATAATATGATATTGAGACGTAATGTTCATCTAGAGTGCTATCAAGCATTTTCAAGAGAGAGTTAAGACTAAATAATTTTCTACCTTCATTTATGTGCGTTCGTTTTACTATCTTTTTATTATTAATAAATAAAAATATAAAACAAATCATTGTTGCATTTTGCTACTCTAAAATTAATTTTTGCAATAATCTTTGAATTGATTTTGTATCACTTTTGTGATAATTTGTAACACTTTTGAAGTGCAACAGTATCAAAAGTGAGCGCTAATAGTTCCACTTTATAACAAAATAGTTAAAAATATGTACATAAGAAAATTAAATTTTTTATTATGATTTGTGTCAATAAAGTTCTAGTTTATTAATTTTGACAAATTCTTATGAATTTGAGTAAGTTTTATTATGAAAAACACTTTTTTTAAAAAAAATTATTTTTTAGTTTAGAATTTGTGGGATGTCTTATTATGTTTTAATATAATTAATAAGTTTAATAGGAATTTATAAAAGATAATATATGTGCAAAGGATTAATGTATTAAAGATAGGAAATTACCACTATATATATGATATAAAATACATTGTAGAGAGATACATGTCACCCTTTTCTTCAAAAAGAGAGTTTTATAGTTATCACAAGTATTTAGTTTCGCACTTTAAATGGAGGGAACATACAAATGTGAATAAAAACTAATTTAAAAAAACTTTGCATAAATAAAGAGCAATGGAGGAAAATAATCATTTGCATAAAAAGAGAAATGAATGAATGGGAGAGAAAAAATAGATAGATTATAGGAGAGTTATAAATGAGAATAATAAAATAGGAGATAAATAAATAAAGGGAGAGAAAAAGAAATATATAAATGAATGGAGAGATATTGATGAGAGTAATAAAAGTGGAGAATTCAAATCATGAAATGTGGCACAATGAGAGTCCAAAAGTCCTCTATTTTACCATATTATATATATATTAGATGTAAACCAGCGCGATGCGCAGGAAAGACTGTCGGTGGCAACCGATCAACGTTTGAGTTAAAAATTTGTTCAACAATCATTACACACAACTTCAGTATACCTTTACATCTTTCTGGAAATTGTACTAAAAAATGTCTACATGGTTTTAGCACCATTTCAATCATGTATAAGAACGCAATTTAATAAACCATTAATTTGTTCCATTTAAGAAAATAAAAACTTATAAGCAAACAAATTACAATAAAACCTAACATAGGAAACACAAAAGTAAAAACAAAAATGATCTCTCGTATTTGAACACCCAGCAAAACTGTCATTACATTTTGAAAAATAGTAACACTGTTTCTTCTCAAACCAACCCAAAAAACATACCCATGTCCAAACTTTCATAGAAATTGTATCTCAACCCAAAAAACTTACCCAATCACCAAATAACAATTACATATGTTGTTATAACACCTAAACCAATCTCAACTTTCAAACATTTCCTACTAACCTTAATCTCATGAAATGATACCCTTCAAGTAAAAAAAACCCACCTTCTTATGGACCACCAAATGAAAACCGTTAACACCAAATAACCACCAATTTTACCAAGCATCCAGAGTGAACTACAACTATGTGGGTAAAAGCGCAAATCTCAACTTTCAAACATTTCCTACTGACCTTAATCTCATGAATGATACCCTTCAAGTAAAACAAACCCACCTTCTTCTGGACCACCAAATGAAAACCGTTAACACCAAATAACCACTAATTTTTCCAACCATCCAGATTGAACTACAACTAAGTGAGTACAAGCGCAAATTAACTTCCATTATCAAAAAAGTATAGCGGATCTCAAATTGTTGTCATTGATTCAAAGTTAAAACATTTAAAAAAAACTCAAGTTCAGTTGTGTGGAATATTAATGCTGAAAATTTACCAATCATAATGGTGCTTCCCGGTGTCATTTGATGACAATAAATCATCCAAGCCACTCCTTGCTTGTTTTGCTGATCCTACCCTAAATTTCATTGAAACTGTAATTAATTAAATAGAAAGAGAAGAATATTACCAATACGATGTCGTTGAATCCAGTAAAGCAATTAGTGTCACATCATCCTATCTTTTAAAGAAAAGCAAAAAATTGTGGTCACAACTCTAAATTGAGTAAAATAATATTGATATAAATGTGAAAAATACAAAATAAAGTCCGACGATTTCGAGAGAAGAGATCCATGTTATCGTCGGATCTCGCCGAAAAATTCCATTTCATATGTGCGAATTTAATTCCAAAAGCAAAGAATGTGGGGCTATATATATGTGATTGGATATTGTGTAGAGTAGCTGTGGGAGTAGTTGGTTCTTTGTGTTTTATTTTTTGGTTGTGATTGTGGTTTTAGTTGTGGTTTTGGTTATGAATAAATCTCAATTGTGACTATACGTGTGGGTTAGATTTTGGGAAAAAGATTTTGGAGGCAGAGTTGGTTCTGAGGGAGAAATGAGAGAGAATAATAATTTACACTCGGATATTCGTTTTTCTTTTTTTTTTCCTAAATTGACGACCCACCATTGAGGGTACTCGCCTCATCCTGGGGAGACCGCCTTCAGGTAGCTTTTAGCTTTATTGAACATGGGTTTCTATCTCTATGAAATTATAGAAATGTAGGTTCAATTATGAAGATAGCAGCTATATGCGGTGAGAAAAGAGTTTTTCAATATTATATATGTTAAGACAATTATGACCTTATCAACCATTGTAATGACATGTTAACCCTAACATTTGTTTCTACTGCAGGACACTTTCACTTCAGGGAATCTGATCTCGACTAGAATGACCAAACATTGGTGCTCCTCTTTTTTTTTCTTCCAGATGTTGTTGATTATTACTTTCAAGTGTACAAAATCCTGTATATCGAATATTTGTTTATGTACCTTTGAAACAACATTTTATACTTTTAAGTTGTTTCTCATTGTTTTGGAGATTTGATGATGGTGATTCGAAATAGTGAATGGAAATTAAAAAGAAACATTAAAATGGACAAATGCAATGCAATTTGGAAGGAAATCACACCTTCATTGCGTGAACTTCATCGCCTTGGGAACCTTTCCTCAAAGTTGCCCTCTTTTACACCTAATCTTTCTCTGAAACCCTAACAACCAACTTCATAGCCACTTCATCCACATTAGCCTCCAACGCCATTCGCATCGAACTGGAACTGTTGTCGCTTATTTGATTTAACTTCAAATCCTGTATCAACGCCTTCACATTTGTTCCCTATCTTGAATTTTGATTCTCCGTCTATTTAATTCGAATTTTAAGGTCTGTGATTTCATGGATTACAGACTCTGAATGGACGACAGTTGTGGCATTGATTTGAGAAGAGGAATGGGTGGCATCTAGGTAGATGAGTTGATTGTTGATTTTCTTTGGAGAAATTGGTTGTCAAGGTAATGGAAAAGGAAGGTGAAGAGTGATTAAACACAACTATCCTAATATTTGAAAATCTTAGAGCTTGTTTGGGAGTTTTAAAATGGAGAGAAAAGAAAGGAAAGGGAGAGAAAGTTTGGTATTTCCTTCGTTTGGGAGTTTAGTTCCGAGGGAAAGGGAGAGAAAAGGAGAGAAAGTTTTTCTAGATTCAATCAAAATTTTCTCTCAAAAATTTTTCGTCCAATATGGGAAGAAATGGAGAGAAGAGAAAGCCACGGTTCTAAATATTTATTATACTTCCTTATTTACCCCTAGTACAATCCGTTATATATTATGAAAAAGAGTACATCCCTCATAAAACTCTTGATAAACTTGCTCCATTATAAAATCATTCATCCGTCCTATTCACCAACTCTATTCCTCTTCTGCTCAGCATTCGTGTTTGACAACTTTTAGGCATCCTCTGTTTTCATATATATATATATATATATATATATATATATATATATATATATATATATATATATACCTCGGAACAGGCCATACAGGTGGAATACCTCTTAACAGGTCTATTGCCTGTTTATAGTGTATATATATATATATAATAGGTATTCCACCTGTATGACCTGTTCGGAGGTATATATATATATATATATATATATATATATATATATATATATATATATATATATATATATATATATATATATATATATATATATACTTGTTCGGAGGACCTGTTGGTATATATATAGAACAGGTATATATATATATAGAACAGGTATATATATATATATACCCTACACGTATATATATAACTGTTGGGAGGTAACGAACATGTATATATCATATATATACCTGTATGGTGTATATATATATATATATATATATATATATATATATATATGTGTGTGTGTGTGTGTGTGTGTGTGTGTGTGTGTGTGTGTGTGTGTGTGTGTATGTATGTTTTGTAGGAAAACAGCCACAACACCATACAGGTATATATATATGTAGTTATATTAATCATAATAAAAGTTCTATTTTTTTAATTAAGCTTTTTCCATTTACTAGATGGATAATCAAGAAAATGAGAAAACAAATGAACTCATCATGTTGGTTAGAAGCCGACAATTAATTGTCGTTGAAGTTATGTATCAAATAATTAATTATATTTCACATCGAAGACTTCATAGAGATCGACATATATGGAGTTCATTGATCGAACGGCAAAGAGTACGAGATGAATTAATGTTACAAATTACCACGTCTGAACGGTGTCGCGATGTTATATGCATGGGGCCACAAGCTTTTATAACACTTTGCAAGACATTAGAAAATTTTGGTGGTTTGTTACCAACTCAACGAGTGTCAGTTGAAGAGCAAGTTGCCAAGTTCCTTCACATACTGTCAAAAGATGTGAGGAACCGCACAATTTCGTTTTTCTTTCGCCGATCCAGTGAAACCGTAAGTCGTCATTTTCATAAAGTTTTTAAAGCAATAATAACTTTGGAAGAAATATTTTTGCGACAACCCACCGGAGAACAAGTTCCTCCTGAAATAATTCACAATGATCGATTTTTTCCTTACTTTATGGTAACTTAATGCAACTGGTTTTCAATTTGATAATTGCAATTATATTGAAATAGATGAACATTCACGTATCATATTTATGTCAGGATTGTGTTGGGGCAATTGATGGCACCCATGTTCGTGTCAAAGTGGCTGAGAGGGAAGCTGCGAGGTATCGTGGGAGAAAGGATTTTCCAACACAAAATGTGTTGGCTATATGTACATTTGATTTAAAATTTACCTACGTACTACCCGGGTGGGAAGGGACTGCTTTCGACTCTAGGATTATTAAAAATGTACTTACAAGAGAAGATTAATATAAAATACCTAATGGAAAATATTATCTTGTCGATGCGGGGTTCATGAATAGGAGCGGGCTTATGGCACCTTTTAGAGGTGTTCGTTACCACTTAAAAGAATACTCCACTCGAGAACGTGAGAATACTCGAGAGTTATATAACCATCGTCATGCATCACTACGCAATGCAATTGAACGAGCGTTTGGGGTATTGAAGAGGCGATTTCCAATTATAAGAAGCGGAGCCAAATCATTCTTTTCAATTCACACACAATCTAAAATTATTCTAGCATGTTGTATTCTACATAATTACCTAATGGAGGCAGACCCTGATGAAGCTATTTTAAAAGAAGTTGATGAAGAGCTTGAAAATCAATACCCAGATGACGACAATGAAGTTGGCCCTCCAAGGGATGTGGATGAGGATGCCGCACGAGGAGAATATATAAGAAATTGCATAGCGACTAATATGTGGAATGATTATGTGTTGTGATTCCAAGTTCTCGTACATTTAATTTGAAGCAATTAAAGATTGAATTATAATAAGCATTGGAGAGTTTGATTTGATATAAATGTTGTTGCGTAATGACTAATATTTATGCTTTTGTATAGATACTAACAATGAGCCAGAAAATAAAAGATGATGGTGCAAAAAAAGTTCATTTGACTTGGACGTCTCAAATGGATGATATGTTTATTGAAGCAATGCTTCACTAGGAACGTGAAGGAAATAGGATTGACGGAACATTCATAACTACATCGTACAGTAATATACTGAGCGATATGCATGCAAATATTCCTAACATTGAGCTTACAAAGGAGCATTTAAAAAATCGACTAAAAACTCTAAAAGATCATTTCAATAAATGCTATGATTTGTTTAAAAATTTGAGCGGTTTTGCCTGGAGTCCGACAACTAAAATGTGGAGCGCTGAGCCTGAAGTTTGGGAAAATTTAGTCCAAGTAAGTATTCCAAATTAAGTTTAAGTAAATTAGTTTGGTATTGATAGTATATTAATTGTTAATTATTTTTTTTAGGATAGGTGAAAACTGAAGCAAAAAAATGGATAACAAAACCTGTCAACAACTATGATAAGTTGGCAGAGCTATTTGCCAATAATCGAGCCACAGGTGACGGCGCTGAGACAGCTAAGGAAAATAAGCGTCGTTGGGATAGGTCTATTGATGAGAGTGAGAGTATTACCATTGGTGATATTGATTTGGATGATGGTATTATTCTAAAAAGTTTTGGTAGTGATTCAGCTGACGGGGGGGAGGGGGCGGGGGACGTGATGCTCAATCAAATGCATAATCAACGTGATGACACAACAACATCAAAGGGAAAAAAAAGACTTCGCACAATGAAGATGAAAATAATTTTTTGAAGAGTGCCCTTGACAATGTGGCCCATGCAATTCGAGAGGGAAATACAATTATTAAAGAATCCCGCCCACGTGTTTACTCGGAGTCTGAAATTTTTGAGGAGTTGGTGGCTATTAGAGTACATTCACATGTTATCGATGATGCATATCTTTTTCTCTCACAAAATCCCGACAAAGCAAGGATAGTGCTCGGTTGCCCTTTCGAGAGACGCTTGATAATTTTGGAGAAAATGATGGCGACTACTCGTGCTCCGTGATGCATTATGAAGTTTATGTTTTGGAGATATCTTATTTTATGAATAATTTAGTGCCATTTTTTTAACTATATGTTTAAGACTTATTATTATGGTTTGAGACATTTTATTATAATTTTTTTTATCAAGACTTATAATTTATTATTGTGTTGGTATGCATGATGAATTAATATGTTATTATTTTCTTTAAAATGTTATAACATACTTTGTTAGTTATAAGGGTATAAATGTATTTTTTCTTTTTTTTCCTTTCCTTTCTTTTCAGCTCACAAACAAGGAGGAAAGAAAGTCACTTTCCTTTCCTTTCTTTTCTATCGTAAACTCACAAACAGAGGAAAGAAAGTCACTTTCCTTTCCTTTCTTTTCTCTTCTCTCCTAATAAAACTTTCCTTTCTTTTCTTTCCTCTCCGAAACTCGCAAACGAGCCCTTACTGATGAAATGATTTGTTTACTGATTAAACGTCATAACTAAACTCTAATAAAAATTTAAATTCTACTAATGAATAGATTTTTACATATTAAAGGGATATATAAAAACTAAATTAGACTGTACTTAATAAAAAATGAAATTTAAAAATTAGGATTTAAAATTAAAATACTTTATTAATTAATATTTCAAGTAAATTTAAGTTGTTTAAATTGATATTAATTGAGATATAAAAGTTGAAACTCTTACTTGTTAAAGAATTTTTACTAATAGAATGATAAGCAAAATCTAAAGGAAAATGTCACACACTATTTGTACCTCTTTTATTTTTAAGAAAATGATTTCTTAGCATTCTAAATTCAAATTTTGTATAAATTAGTATTTTAGGAAAGTTGAAGAGTTTTGGATTTTCAATTATTACTCCTTTATTAATTTTATTTCAAATTAAATATAATGTCTATTATGATATTTTTAAATTCATATCCTAAATAATAACAAATTCATGCAACTTGAACTAGTATTGATTTTTTTAAGTACAGTTTCAAATTCTAGTCAATATGGTAAATATTTATTTTTTATGATATAACTGGAGTAAATATTTATTATGCGTGTAATATTAGCATACTAAACGTTTACATTGTGCAAACTTTCCATATCTAAAATAATTTCATCTTATAGGTTACTCTATTCATATTTTTCATGCATATGTAAATAGTGATCATGGGTCTTTTTTTATAGTTCTTGACAAGTAATTTTCACAAATATTTTTTTTTTTTTGGAAAATTAAATTCTAAATCAAATGTTATAATTGAAGTTTACAACGAAAAAAGTAGTATATCTGCATGGAAGTTATTCACTAAATGTTAGGGTATGTTTGTTTTTAAAGGCTTATTTGAGCATAAAACCATTGGTAAGCATGTTAATTGGGTAGAGCAAGCCCCAAACCCTCTCATTTAGCTCGAATGGTATGGTCCAATTTTTAAGTGAGATTGAGCTGAGAGCTTGAGCCAAACTTTCAAGCGTGAATTGTAATTTGTTTTGACATTGAGCCACATGTGGCAAAGTCCTATTCACATTTTAACTTGATAAAAATATAGCTTATTAGACGTTTGTAAAAACGCATTTAGCTTTTAAATTAAATAGTTATGTAGATCATGCTAATATATTGTAATATTATTTTTAACATTTTTAGAATAGACTAATACTAATTATTGTCATGACACAACTATAGTATGAGTATTGATAACAATACCATATAATCATTTTGAGTTTAAGTTGTGGAAGCAACCTTTAATCTCAACTAGATTTTGAATAAATATACACGTGTTGTTTATAATATGTATATTGTAAATCTTTCTTTGGCGCCAAAAATTAAAAAAAGAAAACTAATTCAACATTGGCCTCTAATTTTTTTTTTGGGACCAACAATTGACTAATTTTGATTATTAATGAATATTATTTTTTCATTAAAATCCTAAAATACCCTTAATCTGACCCTTTACATCTCTGAACTTGTGTAAACTCATCTGTTAACTTATGAATTTACAATATTACATACTAAACTTACATCATATATAGTGTTCTTAAATATAACACTTCGGCGAGGCCTAGGCGTGATGTGTGAGGTCCAAGCATTGCATATGCAATAGGTTTGGAATAAGATAATTAACAAAGGGTCAATGAAAGAAAACACGCCTAGGCGTGACACGTGACACCTTTTTTAGCTTGTTTAAAAAATAAACAGAGCCAAAAAAAGACGCCATTTGTTGGTCCTTTAAAATTTAACATTTCTTCTTTATCTTTAAGTTAACCCAACACATCCAACGAAAGATAGCAAAATTACAAACACAACCCTAATCAACAAGCTCTTCAACCTTAGTGGAACACACACAACACAAAAATAAGTGGAAATTGACTGGAAATCAGTAACGCCAAGCATTAATTAACTTCAAATCAACAACTGGTAAGCTTTTTTTCTCCTTATTTTCATAGTTGTTATACCTTTGTTTCGGTAAAAAAATATTTTCTTCTTAAATGTATAAAAGAAATTTTCAATTAGATTCAAGGAGAAAAAGTTAATACTTCTTTGATTTGTTTCTTTGTTCTAAATCTATATCTTTAGATATAATATAGGTATAAAACTATTTTGTATATACTGAAAAGGGTGGGGGTGGTCCTTATTCGTGTGTTTCAATTCAAACCAAATTTCTCCAAAAAATTATCCAAATTTTAATTAGCACCAAACCAAGTTGTGAAAATAAATTTTTACTTTAAACCACTTTTATCTTGACTAATCCTAAACATGCATCTAGTGATTAAAGTAAGTAAAATAAAGTAAAGAATACTCACAACACCAGATGTATGAGGAAAAAACCCAAAACGATAAAACAACCTCGGACGGCCCAATCCAGACAATGACTCTGAACAAAGATTTTACAAAGACATATTAGCCTTAGTCAATGACTCGATCCCCACGGGTCTTGACGCTCCTTCTGATCTTCTACCGTTCTTCAATAATGCTCATGCAGAAATTCCATCTCCCACAATACCTATCCATAACACATGCGTCCACGTACGTCTCGGTGTCCACCAAATGGCTTTGATACGTCTATGATGTCGAACAAGAAGTCCTTCTCTTTTCTTCACCGCAAAACCCTAATGTTCAAGTATAGAACAAACCTTCTTGGTGCAGCAAGGTCACATAAACATATAATAATGACAACTCGGATCTTTGCAAACTCTAAGGATGTGTTTATGCTTTGAAACCCTAGAAAAACATGTGCAAAACTCGTACTGGAACTTAAACTGTTTTTCCAGAATGCACACTGTTTTAATTCTGACAAAAACACTCTTTAAATAGGAATTAAGCACTACCTCGAAAATAGTGTTGCTCGAACGAGATATGCAAGTCGTTCGCGCAACATAGCGATCTCGGTTGAACGAAGGACAGATGTCATTCGAACAACAGTCCTGTCAGTTTCACTTTTTAACTTTTTGTTTAAAACGTCTCTTCGAAAAGAGATCCAAATAAGTCAAACTCTATTTCGAGCTTATCAGAATAAAACGTAGTGTAAACATTTAAAACACTTTTGAAAATATTTTATTCCTTATAAAAATTACATCCTTATCTTTTATAAAAACAATTCCGAGCACCATTAATTATACGCATTCATACCTGTATAATCTCGGAATGCAATTAACTTGAAGACGAATAAATTTGCACCAAATTAAACTTCGGCATGATTAATTCTTTGAATCTTTGCCGCAACTACTTCAATTTCTTCGATACGTAATAGACCAAGTGGGATTGTGACAAAATAAAATCTCCCTATGACATATTACAAACAAAATTTTGTTCACGAAATTAAGTCAAAACAATACAGGGACTCAATTGGAAATTTATGTCCTTACATAAACGATATTATAAATTGATGTGAAAATAATTTATATTTGGGTTTTTATTCATATTCCATTATATTATTTGGGGTTTGTTTATTTGTGGTGGTGCTTGAAATTTCTTTAGTGACCTTAACTCCAACAAATGCTCCTCACCGGAACATAGATTAGGTAATAAGGAGGTATGTCAAAATGAGAGACAAGGATATAGAGTGGTTCAGAACCTCTGTTGAGGATCTTACATCCACTATGAACATTATTTCTTTGTATATTAGGTTACAAATAAGCGTATTACCCTTGTGCTTTGTCCAAATGGGATATAACGTGTCTGAGGTCTTCATCATTAGCTAAAGAGATACTTAGGAGTAACTAATGGAATCCTCAAGGTGTTTCTTAGCCTCATCTACAACTCAACATAAGATACAATCATACAAGTATGAGAGGATAGAAGTGGTATAATCCTTGTTGAGTGTATAACTAACAGTGTGTTAACTAATACTAAATAATGAAAATCTAGGATACAAAGTTCTCTAGCTTATTTGGTAGTTGCACAATGATATCTAGATGATTTTAACCCTTCACAAGTCTTCAATATATAGGCATTACCTTTGAGAGAGAGTGGACTGTAGTGTCATGGGAGAAGCTGACATGGGGTCTAACAATTATAGTATCATGGTGGAGTTCTAGTAAAAGTCTTACAGGTTGTGTAAGGTAGTTAATATGAGAATTAAATACGAATTAGACCATTCAATAAGACTGGAAAAAAGTGGTGGTTCTAGAGAAGCTGTGAGATCTTTGTCGAACGTTTAAGGTGTCCCAAGGTGGTATTGGTGACTTTGGGATATCCTTAAATAGGGGGATACAACCAAAGATCAATCTTTGTTGGGAGAAGGTTTGTTAGACTCTTTTGAGTCCTGGTTCTATTTATGTTGAGGTCTCCGTGATTGGTATAATTAGAAGCCCTAAGATAGTTGGTATAGCTTTTACTATTATAGGGGATCCTTTATCAAGGAAACCCTAGTAACTAAGACTTGAAACCACTTGGCGGAGGACTCTGGTAGGCCCTAGGATCTCATCCTCAATATAAGGGACATAAAGAGGATAAATTCGATTTCAATAATCGAGGATTTAAATGTGGTATAATTAGAAGCCCCTTATTACTTTTTACAAGAATTGGAAGGGGTAATACTTACCAGTTTAAATGAAAAGGGTAAAAACATAACTAGCCAGGGAGATAAGGCTTATTATCACTACACCAAAATGGGTAAATTGACACCCTTCTAGCAGCTAGCCTTATCACGGTCATTGACAGTGACAAGTCCGTGACAACAACTTGTCACGGTCATTGACCGTGACAATCCTTATAATGTTGTCACGATCAATGATCGTGACACGACCATGACAAATGTCGTAGTAAAAAAACCCTTTCCCCTTCTTTTTTCCCTGCCGTTCTTCCCTCATTTTTTCTCTCTCTCTCTACTTTCAGGTTACTTTCTCTCTCTCTCTCTCTCTCTCTCTTCTATATTTATATATATATATATATATATATATGTGCGTGTGTGTATGTGTATGTGTGTGTGTGCATGTGTGGTGGGTGGGGGGTGGGGAGGGGGTGGGGTAGGGTGGGGGGGTTATTTGTGTGTGCATGTGGGTGTGTGTGGTGGGTGGGGGGTAGGGAGGGGGTGGGGCAGGGTGGGGGTGGGAGGGGGTAGGGATGGGTGGGTGGGTGATGGGGTAGGGGTGGGGGATGCGTGTGTGTGTGTTTATATGTGCGCGTGTGTGTATATGTGTGTGTAGTGTGCGTGTTTGTGCGTAATGTCCCTTGTAAACGAATTGATTGATTGTCCCTCATTGTAAATTAGTAAATTAGTATATGATTAATTATGAAAGTAGTATTTCCCCCCATTGTAAATTAGTAAATTAATAATTGTATACTTTAATTGATGAAAATAATTAATTGAGTAGATGAATTAGAAGGAGTACGGGATACACATTTGTTGTTGACATTGATGTTGGATTATAGTGGATCAATGTTGAGTTGGTTAATTTTAAAAGTGGCATGACCATTGGATTATTATCCATATGGGGGTGGAATTTTTCAACTTTTTTTGAAAATTACTTTGTTTATACGCTTCGTAACTTTAATATACGCTTCGTACTTTGAAAATTATTGTCCATGAATATACGCTTCGTACCTTTAATAGGTAATAAATATTTCAATTTTTACCGATACATCTATTTTTAATGCTTTTAATTGATTTGCACTTTATCATTTTCACTATTGTGTAGTGTGCGTGTGTGTGAGCAGTAGGGGTGGGGTGGGGATGTTTCACTCTTGTACATATTATGAGCTAGATGTTGTTGCTTTGGAATTCAGAATTGAGGTGTTTAACAGTAACAATTCATTTTTATTTGTTGTAATTGTACATATTTGCATGTCTTATTTTAATTCATTTTGATATGTACTAATAACATTTTTTTACAGCAAATGTCTCCTTTAGGTATTAAGGCGAGGATGATGATGCTAGTTATGATGACGGTGTCTGGGCTCGGTGGTAGCGGAGGCGACGAGGGCTCCTCGGCCCCTAGTCTCCCCAAATATGGAAAATTAGGGATGCCCATTGATAACAAATCGGGGCTATTAGCGAGATCCTTCAAGCTGGTAAAGATGATCATCGGCCCGGGGTACATTAGTTGGAAGGAGGTGCCATATGAGCTCAAGTTAGCTGTTTGGGTGGCACTACAGTTAATATATTTATATTTATATTTATATGAATATTTCAATTTCAATTTCGATTTCAATTTCATTTTATATTTATATTTATATTTATATTTATTTTGCAACTAATATTGTATTTGTTGGACAGGAACAATTCAACCTGGATCCAAAGCTACGCGATTCCGTCTTGGAGCAGTTGAGGGAGCAACATAAGACATGAAAGAAAAATATGCAGACCCGGTACTTTGGGAAGACACGAGAGTCCATTATCCAAAGGCGTGAATCCGTCCCGCCGAAGGAGCCGATCTCATTGGCACAATGGCAAAGGTACATTGACAATGAGATCGGGGAGCAACAATTGCCATCTCGCCAATCGGAAAGGGAAAACCAGGCAAAAAAGACGGACGTGCACTACTCCGGCCGAACGTCTTACGCCGAGGTGGAGCATAGGATAATGGTAAGATTTAATTTTTCTATAACTACATAAAATATATTATTCTGCATTATTTTACTTTGCGGGGCCGATACTAATTTATTTTATTTCAGGGGACAGGGAGTGGCCCTGGGGGGCCACATAGGCTCGATACTTATGTGGCTCTTTGGACGAAGAAGGGGAAGGACAAGGAGGTGTTCCCAAGCATCGTGGCCACGATTGTAAGTAATCCGACAGTTTACTTTTTGTTAATTACGTTATATTTTTTTAATTTACTAATTTTACTAATCATTTGGCTTTTGTTGTTTCAGGCAAAGCTTAAGGAAGTGCATGAGTCGCAGTCTGATTCCGACAAGGCATCTTTGTCCACAGACGCACTCAGCCAAAGGCTTGGCTCTGATCATAAGGGGAGGACTACGGGTGGCCAAATCTAGGATCATCGGATTGGAGACGAGTGACACCAGGTTTCCTCGAACGGAGGATTAACATGACGCGAAGCTGTCCCATTTATGTACTCATTCGTGAAGCGTTCGTTGGGCAAAAACCGTAAGGGTAAAGGGAAGGATAATGCGGTGCGGGAGGAGGTATAGGAGGAGGACTTTTGGGAGGACGAGTACGAGGATGTGGACCTCATTGCTTCATCGTCGATACGTGCGGACTTTGATGATCCACTTCCCTATTTGGCTCCCTTCAATAGATCAATGTCGACACTTGGTTGGCCGAGCGTGTTTATAATGGACATATTTGATGGCCAGCGAATAGGGCGGGGGTTAAGGGATTCGAATATCGTCCAGGGTGAGCTAGTTCATGGATGTGAGCTTCAAGACATCGAGTCCAGGGTGCTCGTCATGCATGTGATGCCCGGGAAGGCGAACTCCCAATTGTCGTTTCACGAACAATGATGCACGACTTATATTAGTGGATGTGTTAATTCGTATATCGTGTAGCCTACCCACCTCCTCAGCGTTAACCATACCCCAGACATTTAGTGAAATTAATTTAAGTTTGAATTAAATTGTTTTAAATTATTACATTTGAATTATATTTGGATTATATGGTGATGCATATTCTCTCTATTTTGAATGTATATTTGCACTATCTCTATTTTATCTGGATATATAATGTTTGAACATGTACAACGTTGTTATAACAGGTATATATATACTGCTGAACAATGGCAGTGGCCATACTGCCCAATAGATTTTTTTTCAATTCTGCCCAGAATTATCACGGTCATTGATCGTGATAAGTCCTTGATAAAGAAACTTATCACGGACTTGTCACGGTCATTGACCGTGATAATTTTTTTAAACACTGCTACGGTCAAGGCCCGTGACATGACCGTGATAATTCTAACTAACTTGTAACGATCAATGACCGTGATAAGTCTGTGATAAAAAAATTTGTTATCCCCAGAATTATCACGATCATTGACCTTGACAAGTCCAACTTATCAAGGTCAATGACCGTGACAATTCGGTAGATTTGGTGTAGTGTATGTGATTGCATTGGGATGGATCACACACTGAGTGTGGGAGGCATAAAACCATGGCTTATCATACCTTAGGTGGATATAAATAAGCCTCTTAAGATAATTAGAACATTCATTACTTATTTCTACAATTTCTATGATCTTTTATTTACTTAAGCTTCCTCTTACAATCACTTAACCTTTCTCTGTCCTCTTACTAAAATCATATATTTAAAAAAATATCGGACCTTTAAAGGGATTGAATTCCACTTTTTTTTTAATAGTAGAGTCATATGTCTCTTTTCCTTCCACTATAGAACAGGGAGCTAAAATTTTTTCTAAGCCCCCACATGGGATCTTCCTTCTGGGGAATAAGTATTAAGGTATTTGGGGATCTAGAGGGGCTTAGTAACCTCAAAAATCACTACGAATAACTTATAGTCGATTCGTTTGAGGTATGAGATACTAAACTATGTGACTTTGAGGGTCCTAAGTCATGAAGACAAGGCTTTGTCTATGGTTTCTCAATATTTTTCCTATAATGAATGCTTCTTGGCGTATGGGGATATGTTTTTGCTACCTCCACTGGTGGTGCAAATCTTAAAATTTATAGGAGTAACCTCTAGTTAAAAAGTGGAAAATTCTCGGAGTTCATTGATGGCCACTATTATGGATTTTATGTAGTCCAACGGAGGATAATTCGATGTCTCCCAACCGAATTAGCCAACCTTACCAAGTTCAGGAGCAACGTAAGCCCAAGGACAAGGGTTTAAATTATTTCACACCTAGGTGTCATGGGTCTTTGTGAGGTAAAAGACAATGCCCCCAAGCAATGGAACGTGAGATTCTTCTTTCCAGGTGGGACCTGAGATACCTTGGACCCTGTGGAGCATCTTGGTTATTATTCTTTGTGGTGTACTCCCCCAACCATTGGTATGTTTAATTTGTAATTTATGTCTCTTTATTTACTTATCAAAGGTTGGACTAAACTCCTTTTTATTTCTTCTTTGCAAAATATCTTTTCCATAGTCACGAGGAAACTGAGAGGTTGAAGGAGGATTTAAAATCATCTCCTACTTCATTCGAGATCTTGGTCACCCCAAGCGGCTATCCAAAAATAGTCTTGGCCCTCAACCTTAAAAAGCCTCTCTAGAGGGGTGCCTAAGGCCCCATAAATGATTATTGGGGAGGTAGAAGAGGTTAAATCCTTTGCCTTGATTTATATGAAGCACAAGGTGGATAGAATTAATGTTTTTAAGGGTCAAACTTCTCCCAATAAGGTGTTAAAGGCCACTTGGAGTGATGAGGTCTCCCCTGTGAAGAACCTAGTCATTCTTGACTCTAATTATTCACTACGAAAGTTTGCTAAACTCTTCTTCATTTTCTATTTTTCCTCATCGAATTTCTTTAACTAACTCTTTTTTTTCTGAGCTAAGTAGATGAACATGAATAGAAGAAGGTGGTCAGGCATTTTGCTATGAAGATATCTACCCCCTAGCTATGATAAAGGGGAAAAGATTCAAAGTCGTCTAGTGTATCAAGTTCAATGCTCCCGTAGAGATACATATATCATGGTGAACTTGGTGGTTGAGCTTTGTTAAACATTTGACCAAAAGTCAGAGTTACTATTAGAGACATTCACCAAAAACGTGCCTCTTTTACAAGAATTACAAGAGCCAAGTGGGTTCTCTGGGCCAACCTAGAGTGAACCTTCTATTTTAGGAGACTTACAACTCCTAGTCTATTCACTTTATCTACATAAGTCTAGTGGAAAAGGAAGTTTTGGGTACTCCTTTGAACTTGTGTGATAGGTCTACGATGAAAGAAAGAAGCAAATTTTAGGTCTCCCCAAATTCCTTTGTCTAATACCTTATATATTATGCATTTATTTAAATTATGTAGTTAATTATTTATTTTTCTGTCATGACATGTGATATGTCATTTATTATATTTTATATATTATTATGTGAATCGTATATGTGTTACCTGAATTCACACTCTTTAGAAATCAACAAAATACATTGTAATTCATTAATTAAATATTTTAAATAAGTTGGTATTATGGGAGACTTGTTTGGATTATTCCCTCAGTATTGGGTCCCATAAAACATGAAGTAGTTTTGGGCCATGTGGAACATGTTTTGGGCTCATTAAGTTAATGTTGTTTTTGGTCTCAGCCTTAATTTTTGAATTAGATACTTTGTTAACTTAATGAGAAAATCTACGAATCTCATAATACACTATAGATAAATCCTAGCAGCTGAGGAGGTAGAGAGATAAATAAGAAATTGAAGAACTTGAGGATTTGGGATTCGACTCATAAAATCAGTCAATAGGCAAGTCTACTTTTATTAAGAATTTAATTAGATTTGTTTTATGGTAGTAGTAGTTCATTGGGATCTGGACTAAAACTCGTGTAATATGATTTTAATCTTTCAAAAACCTAATTTTGGTAATTATATTAATGAATCAATTACGCCTTAATCTCGTATGGATGAACTAGGATAATTCGATAATGAATTCCATAAATTAATGTACGAAATCGTGTAATATTCTTAACTAATGTTATATCAAAATCATGATATTGATAACTTACAATATCCCTCATGTTTAATTAGTTATTGAATAGAATTTGATACGAATTTGATAAACAATATTGAAATTGTGAACATAGGGTTTGAAGACTTATAATATGAAATTGAATCATGTAAAACTTGTTTTTATAGGTTCGTATTGTTGATAATCATGTTATACTTTAATGACGATGGGTTTTGGACTATTCAGAGGCTTTAAACCTAGGTTTTGGGTTGTAAATGGGCATTTTTGCACTTTGTAAAAGAAGTCTTGTACATGGATCTTATTTGAATAAAAATAGGGTTTTGTTTGAATGAGATATGGGTCTTGTTCGAGTGATTAAGCTTTGTTAGAAACGATATAGGCTTTGGGTTCGTAGTACTTTTAGATCTAAGTCGAGCGATACATAGGTTTTTATTAGAACGAGTTAGGGGTGTCGTTCGAATGACTTTTAAACATATGGAAAATTAGTCCTTATTTTATTAACGGTAACTAATCTGAGACTCAAATACCTTTTTATTAATCCTTGGGAATAATCGATTACTATGTATTTTCTTTATGTGTAAGCATACTTTAAGTGTATGTGTACTCATAAGGAACGTACTAGGAGGGATTTTGATAGGGCACGACGACATTGACCGCGTCGGTACCTTGGTGATAGTGACGGTATTACTTTGGTCTTATTCACCTATATCCTACACCTGACGTACCCATATCTCAATTGGGGGAAAATAAGGTGTTCTTTCGCATAACCTTGGGTATGTATTTTATACGATAGATGGGAAGATGTAGTAATGTTATCTTTATTGTTACTTTGAGGTTGTAGGGCTAGGATTACCTATAACTATACCTAGTATGAATGAGGGATCCCTGAAACAAATAAGGATAGGCCTTCATGCTTTATTTATGGACTTGTTCATTTTTTAGCTATTTGTATTTGAGTGGGGCAATACTCACTTGGATATTGGACTTATGTAATTCTATTCCCTTTATTGAGACTATTTGAGAGATGTATAGATGAGATATAAGTTTGTGAAACCTTGCAATTAAAAACAACTGAGAAAGATTTATAATTATGCATCATTGGGTTCATTTAGGTTTAAGATTAGATCTGCCATGTTATATTTAGGATGTTTGGGTAGGATTGCCTTAAAATAGCTAAAATATGAGATGAATGTGCATTATTATTATTATTATTATTATTATTATTATTATTATTATTATTATTATTATTATTATTATTATTATTATTATTATTACTATTATTATTATTATTATTATTTTTTATTACTATTATTATTATTCTTGTGACCCAAATTTGGTTACATTATTACTCACTATAGACTTTTTATGTTTAATCCTATTTTTGGAATATGTTTCCAGTTCTTAAGAGGTAGCAACAGCCATAACCCTAATTTCTTGCATTCCTTCTGAGTTCTAACTTCCAGATTTAGGATGTAGGTTTCGAGCCTACATGCTTATCTTTACTTATCGCATTTCCATTTTAGTACTCAGTGTTGGATTATTGTTATTGGCATTTATTATGTTTATTTATATTCAAAGTTGGTCATTGTTGATATGGTTATTGTTATTCCAGAGATGGAGTTTTATTTATTATGTTTGGCATTAGTATCAGAGTTATAGTTATTTTACTCGATTACGGTTACTTTTATGTTTTATTTCATTTTAGTCATAATTACAATGATACAAATTATTTAGACGCATGTATTATTTTAATATATAACTGATCAATCTAGTTATGGATTTACGAGGTGTATTAGCTATCAGAGCCAGGTTCTAGTGTCCTACGGTCTTTAGTGCATACATAATTGTTCTTTATAGCGTTCTTTAATAATATTATTTTCTATGATTACTCATACTCTTTTATTTATCTTCTTTTGAATGATAAACACGAGGAAAGGACCTATACATCGCAGACATGCCATAAGTGTTGAGTCAGAGGCATCATAGCCTTAGTAGAAACCATGGGGGGTAGGCACCAACACTTGAGCCAAGAAACTTGGAAACTATTATAGCATAAACGGTAGTAGCTACTTGCCTTGCATACTACTTTTACCCATGAGAGATCTAGGAGTTCCTTCATCAAAGGCAATCCTTCGAAGTTTGATGGATCTACGGGCCCCATTATCTCCCTATAGTGGAGGTGAGATATCGATAGGCACCTATGCCTGCTAAAGTGCTCAGAGGTCCAAAAGCAGATGCTAACTAGTGTTGAGCTAATGGTCGCAATCAGTCACCATAGCTAAAGATCTGTCAAGGATTAACCGCACGGCAGTTTTGGGTTAAGTTTAAGGGAAAATACTTCCCTCCACTGCTTCATATGTATATGGGGATAGATTTATAAGGCTACTATGGTAGGAGAATATAGTATTAGAGTACTAGTGGTATTTTATGCGCCTTATTTTTTTCCCTAATGAGGTTAGTACGAAGACGAAGAAGATTGATCATTTCATCAAGGGCCCTAAAAAAGAGGATTAGGCAGGTGTTTTTGGCAACCTGGTCTACACTACTTATTCTTATATAGTGGATGGCACTTTTCTCCATTGTCAGTACTATCGTGACTTTTAGAGAGAGAGATCCTAAGAAGGAGAAGGATAGGACCCACCAAGGGCTGAAGACTAAGGAGAGTAATGGGTTGTCTCGAGCACAAGGTGGTTCACAACAAAGAGGGTACCACTATAGGGGGAGCATCCCCCTAAAAGATTTAGATGTTTGAATTATTATAATCATCTAGGTGGATAGGGAAAGAGTTCACAAGGCCACCCAATCCAAAGGCATCATGTCCAGTAGCATTAAGGCTAATATAGCCATGGACACGATCGATAGGACCAGGGTTAGTAATATCGACACCAGGGGCACAGACAACAGGGACAACAATAGGTCACTAGTTCATAGGTTCATGCTATACATATGGATAACAAGGACACTTTTTAATAAGGTGATCTAGGGGTAACCATTTCAGTTAGGTCTAGAATTAGTAGGTGTAACAACAGGTTATGTTAGCCCCACCCCAGTATCAGGTATTACCGCCACTACCACAGCACCCGCCATTGCCATCACCACTGCCTAGAGACCCAACATTGGGCCACCTCTAACTATATTGTCGACGTGTGTTTAATGTTTATCAGTAAGATCAGCACGCATCACCACAAGACATAAAAGGGTACAATTTAGATTTATGAAAATTATGCACAAGTTTTATATGACCTGGGAGCACCACACTCATTTGTTAGTACATTTTCTTGATGTGGCATGTGATTTCACAATTTGTTAGTACATTTGTTACTACTTTTGCCATGACTTTAGGGTTATTATATATTACAATCGATGTTTTCTTTATTTACATTGTGAAATTAGCACATTTTCTTGATGTGGCATGTGATTTCACAATTTATTTTTTATATGCGTTATATAATTTATACGTGAAACAAAATTAATACACGGGAATTCATTAATTAAACATTCGATACTGACTATGTATTATAGGAGATTATGGAATGATCAAGGACTAGGTGTTGGGGGTTTTCTTATTTGAATTATTCTCTCGATGTCGAGTTCCACTAAATAATGTTGTGTCGCGCATAACTAATTAACAACTAAACAATTGATGTTTGGACTCGTATCAAATAAGATATTAGTTAGTAAGATATTTTATGGATTAGAATATTATCATATTCTGAGTTAACTTTTGGAACTTTTATAATGTCCGTTTACAACTGAAAAACGTTACTAAAGCCGTTTATTAAAAATAAACTATTTAAGTAACTCCGATATGTTTTTTTATGAAACTCTTTTCGTAAAAACCAAACTATTTGAACACAAGATGTGTTTAACAAATCAGTATGTACGAGATCTATTCAAGAATTGAATAACATGTTTATAAAGTAGTTTAAAAATCTTAAACTCAGCACAACCAAGAGTGAGATGAGGAGATGTAGAAAGATTATGTTCACAATATTTTTTACGTGGTAAAACCTCACCAATTGAGGAAACATCCACGACTCCCTCTACGGAGTAAAATGAAAAATCCACTCAAACAAATATATGAGTTACAAACTATATAACTAACATGAAAACAACTAAGTCCTATATAAGTTTAGGAATGTACCCTCTGGTGTCCTCAAACTTCTCTGCAGTTCTGATTCTAGATGTAGTTCTCCCAGTTTGTTAACTTCTGATTTGTTCCAGCACTTTACGTCGACTCTTTGTTCTCAAGATCTTATTACCAACACTTTTCGTGTTGTAGGGTGAAAGTGTTTGTGAAGGTGATTTCTAACACATGCATGCACACACACACACACACACTTATTAAGTACAAACAGTCCTAACAAATTACAATAACACTATATGCTGTGATCTTTTCTTTTTCTTTCTTCTTACAAAACATTTCACCTTATTTGACCTTTAAATCATTCCCAGAATCCACGGATACCTTGCTAGGAAGATAGAAAAGGTCTTAATCAATCTCAGAATTTAGACAAACTTTTCGAGATTGAAAACCTCCAAGTGAGATTCCAAACTTGGTCAAAGGTTTAGTTTTACAAGAACTAGAAATATAAAGCATTTATTATTGATTTCAAAGTAAGCAAACTTTTTATAAAAAATAATCAACAATATATTTCTCAAGATGAGAAATAAAATGAAACTAAGTGTAATGTAACATGAATAACTCAGATCTGAAATTTCTATGAAATCAGAAAGTAGATCTGAGTAAAACGTTTAAGTTGAAAACAAGATCAAGAGAACACGAGGTTACAGCAACAAAAATGAACTCAACTCAAACTCTCAAACTCTCAAGAACACCCAGAGAAGTGTTTTGGATATGGAGTTATTTGACTAAGTGTTTGAGTTTGGGTGGAAGAGGTTTGACGAACAGGGTTAGGTTTTCTAACTCTCTCTCTTCTCTCTCTATTTTCTCTCTTCTCTCTCTTCTATCTCAATTTCTCAGAGGAAATGAAAATGGCAAAAGTCTTCGAAGTCTGAGAGAAGGGTCCCTTTTATAGGGTGAGGAGAAGGTTCGAGAGGCTGTCTCAAAACCAAGGGCCTGGATTAAGTCAAGCCAAATTAACTTAGATCTAAGGGTTCTAATAAGGCGATGATTAAACGAATTCTGATTGGTCTAAAGAGTTGTACTGGGATTCACCAAGATAACATGCAGAGCATTGATAGCTAATGATCCAAGGGCTAGGAACGAACGCAGTTTTAACTCAGTAAAGAAACACAACTTCATCCAATCAGACGAGGACAAGTGTTGGTCAATAACAAGATAACAAACGCCCGTCCAAAGTTAATTAAAACCACACCCTCAAGTTTACTCCGCTTTCGGATTCTACCCAAGGTAACATTAGGACAGAATAATCAACAAATTATATTTACAAAATGACCACAAAACTTTTTAAAATAAGTTTTAATTAAGAAAACCTTATTTTAAAAATGTTTAAAAAATCCCAAAAAATTATTAAAATTCTAATTTAGGGATTTAAACACACTCAACACATGAACACACATAATTATGCAATATGATATGCAAAAAATGAATTCTACTGTGTGTGAGTGTTGGCAATAGGTTCTTGATCAAAGCAAGAAAGAGAGATGAAGTAGCAAACCAACTTCCGAGGTTCTTTGGATTCTAGGGAAGACACAATTTTGTCACAATTTCCAAACTAGATGAGCACTTATACAATATAGACTCAAATTAGTCAAAAGTATAAGGGCTTCAATCTCCCCCTTTGGAAATATGAGACAAAATCTCATTTGAGTCAACTAGGACTCGTAAGGCAACAAGAAAAAAAAACTTATTCCTATCAAAATTCTATCTACCCAATTCCTAGAAATCAGAAAGTACATAACTCAACTAAGTACATTTGAATACCCTATTACAATTGTTGAGAGTAACTGTACAATAAGAACCTACAATAATTAACTAAGATCAAGCTGTTTAGAATATGTAAGAAATGAATAGACTCAAATTTCTCCCCCACTTTGTCTCAAATGGACAATGGGAAAAACTTGGATAAAGAGGAAAATGATTAGTCAGCATAAACCATACCAATAGATTTTCGTAATGAAATGAATCTATTATAATCTAGAGGTTTGGTAAATATATCTGCGAGTTGTAGATCAGTAGGAAGATAATTGATTTCTAATTCCTTAGATTCAACCAATTCACGTATAAAATGATGTCTTATTTTAATATGCTTTGTTCGCGAGTGTTGAACAAGATTTTTAGAAATATTAATCGCACTTTGATTATCACAATAGAGATGCAATTGGTTTTCTTGAATAACATAATCACTTAGCATTTGTTTAAGCCACATTAATTGAGCACAACAGCTGCCAGTGGCTATGTATTCAGATTCAGCTGTTGAGAGTGATGTGTAGTTTTGTTTTTTACTACTCCATCCTACCAAGTTATTACCTATATAATAACATGCTCCTGATGTGCTTTTACTATCATCAGTACACCCAGCCCAATCAGCATCAGTGTACCCAATTATAGTGCTTGGTGTGTCATTAGTGTACCAAAGTCCTAGATTTAGAGTGCTTTTTACATATTTAATGATACGTTTAACAGCATTCAAGTGTCTCTCTTTAGGGTTACTTTGATATCGAGCACATACACACACAGCATACATAATATCAGGACGCGAGGCAGTAAGGTATAGTAAAGTGCCTATCACACTACGATACAGAGTAGGATCTACAGATGTTCCATTTTCATCTTTAAAGAGTTTTAGCGTAGTACTCATGGGCGTTTTAGCATTTTTAGCACTCTCAAGGCCAAATTTCTTTACTATCTCTAAAGCGTACTTGGATTGCGATACAAATAATCCATCTGACTTTTGTTTGACTTGAAGGCCTAAGAAGAATTGTAGCTCCCCCATAAGGGACATTTGAAATTCCTTATGCATAGTTTCAGAGAAGGATTTGACTTCTGAGGGAGAAGTTGATCCAAATATAATATCGTCCACATAAACTTGAGCAATAGTGATGTGTTTGTCAAAATGTTTGACAAAGAGAGTTTGGTCATTTCCTCCTCTTTTAAAACCTTTATCTAAAAGAAAACTGGAAATACGCTCATACCACGCTCTAGGAGCTTGTTTAAGACCATACAAAGCCTTTTTCAGACGAAATACATGATTTGGATGTTTAGGGTCAATGAACCCTTTAGGTTGTTCTACATAGGTTTCTTCAGCCAGTATTCCATTAAGGAACACAGATTTGACATCCATTTGGTACAGTGTAAAGTGCATGTGGCAAGCTATAGCAAAAAGAAGACGAACAGATTCTAAACGAGTAACAGGAGCAAAGGTCTCGTTAAAATCTATTCCTTCTATTTGAGAGTATCCTTGAGCAACTAGTCTAGCTTTATTTCAAATTATTATCCCATTTTCATCGGTCTTATTTTTGAAAATCCAACGTGTGCCAACAACATTTTTGTGATCAGGACGTGGAACAAGATACCAAACATCATGAATGACAAATTGTAAAAGTTCTTCCTGCATAGCAGAAATCCAGTGAGAGTCATTCAATGCCTCATTAACATTCTTTGGTTCCACAAGGGAAACAAAACATGCATAATGTGCATAGTTTCTGAGTTGGGATCTTGTACGCACAGGCTCACTAGGGTTACCAACTACGTTATTTATGGGATGATCTTTAGAAACCCAGTTAGGTACCTCAGGTGTCTCAATAGGTAATGAATTATCCATTGTAGAGGAGTCATTTTCTAAAATATTTGTAGACTCTTCCTCAATAGAAAATTCACCAGTCTTGCTTTCTACAATAGTGTCACTAACAATTACATTTATGGATTCCATCAAGGTTTTAGTTCGAAGATTATACACTCGATAAGCTCTACTGTTAGGAGAATATCCTAAAAATATGTCTTTATCTCCTCGGCTCTCGAATTTGGACAAGTGTTCCCTATCTTTACATACATAACAAGTACTGCCAAAGGTTCTAAGGTATTTGAGATTAGGTTTTTTATTGTACCAAAGTTCGTAAGGGGTTTGTTTGGAATTCTTTCTAAGATAGACCCTATTTATAATATGACAAGCAGTACGAATGGAATCTACCCAAAAATATTTAGGTAAATTCTTGCCATGTAACATAACACGTGCCATCTCCTGAAGGGTACTATTCTTTCTCTCCACAATACCATTCTGTTGAGGGGTCTTAGGAGCACTGAACTCGTGTTTATAACCATTATAGTCACAGTATTCTACAATACCAGTGTCTTTGAATTCACCACCTCTATCACTTTGAATTCTATTCACTTGAGTATCCTTCTCATTTTCGATCCTAAGTAGAATTTTTAGGAAGGTTTGAAATGTTTCAGACTTTTGTTTTAAGAAGGCTACCCAGGTAAATCTAGTGAAGTCATCAACCATAACTAGGATGTAACCGTGTCCACAAAGACTAACAGTTTGGGAGGGATCCATTAGGTCCATATGGATGAGTTCTAAGGGATTAGAGGTAAGAATATCTTTGACTTTCTTATGAGGTGCCCTAACAATTTTACCTACTTGACAGGAACCACAGATAAGATTGGGTATAAGTTTGATTTTAGGAACTCCTCTAACTATTTCCTGAGAGGTCAGTCTACTAAGATTATCGTAATTTATATGACCCATTCTGTTATGCCATATCTCATTGTCATCCATTCTGGCAACATTACAGATTTAAGAATTGTTCATGACAGTGTAGCAATAGTCAGGAGTTCTGAATCCAGTAATTATGCATTCACCTTTTTCATTTAAAATTTTGCATTTTTTCTTTGAAAAGGTAACAGTATGATCTGAGTCACAAAATTGCGATATGCTAAGTAGAGTTGCCTTAAGACCTTTGACTAGAAGAACATCTTGAAGAATAGGAAGCCCATCTTCTTGGAGAGTTCATTTGGCTATGATTTGAGATGAAACTCCATCACCAAAAATGACTTTACCACCAGCAAAACTGGTTTTGTTTAAAAGTTTAGTTTCATCACCAGTCATATGCTTAGAGCATCCAGAGTCTAAATACCAACCAGATGATGTGTGGCCAGCTTTTAAAGCAGTAATAACAACATTACACTTCATCTGAGGTAATAGATCATCTTTTCTAACCCAAATTGCCTTAGTTTTCATCTTGCGCTTATTAGCTCTTAATTGATAAAATTTGCGAGCTTTGGATTTTTGCTGAAAAACATTTTGTGCATGATTTTGAAATTTGTGAAAGACTTGGGCATTTGGTTTAGGAAAGTGCTTAGGATTCCTTCTGGTAAATGTTCTTTTAAGTTTGGTCTTTCTCTCTCTATAATTAGAATTTCTATCTGGCTGTCTAGGGAGTACATAATTGTTACGGCTCCTCCTAGAATAGTTAAAGTTTTAATAGATATAAGGATCATAGGTAGGTTTAACGAGTCTCCTAGCATAACAATCATCAAAAGAGTGACCATATATGTCGCAGTAGGAGCAATAAAGATTTCTCAGAATTGAGGTCTCCTTAGGAAAGTCTCTAAACAAAGGTTTTATAGAGTTTTGAGGCTGAACTATATTCCTTGGTGTGACAGTCTTGAATGCAGACTCACTCTTCCTAATAGAAGGACATACATATTTAGCCTTAGGTGAACTTTCATGTTTAGAGCAACTTGATTCCCCTATGTTAAAACTTTGATTTTTTGAATCAAACTCAGTTTTTAGAGAATGAAAGTCTGGGCATGTTTCAATAGGTCTTTTGCCTCCTGACACAAACTTGATATTTTCAAAAGATTTTGTTTGTGTTTTCAAATTGGGGAAAAACCCTATTCCAGTTCGATCATCAGAATTGGTTTTTTGATTCAGCAACAAATTCATCAAAACATTTTGAATTATTTTCAAATTTTGTAAATTTTTTGAATACAGTTGCTGTCTTTTCTTTAGTTTGCTCCAATTCTAACAATGTCCCTTTGTATTTTTTCTCCAAAGTTTCATTTGTTTCTTTTAAATCTCTGAGTTTTTCATCAAATATTTTGATTTCACTTTTATGAGTCAAACATTGGGTAGTATACTCTTCAGCATTCAGTTTAACCATAAGGCATAGATCTTCTAACTTCTTAGTGAGATCTTTCACAATATTTTCTAGTCTAGTGCTTTTCTTGAGAGTTTTAGCATAAAGTGTGTGAATGTCAGGGAGGTCTTCGTTGTCCGAGTCACTAAGTGTGGTGTGTGGAGTGACCCCTAAAGATTCATTTGTTAAACTTAAACACCCATTGACATCGTCATTATCGCTATCCCTTTGACTCACACACCCCGAGGAAGAATATACAACATTCTCAGTAATCAAAGCATCTAAACCAGTATAAACATGATTCTCAATAGAAGGAGTAGAGTTACTAGAAGCATTATCATACACAGGCATAAGCACATCATCATTATATATGATCTTAGCAAAGAAGGACATGATAGGATCAAAAACATCAGATGACTCAGGTTCCTCCTTTTCATAGTCACTTGAATCATCCCATGTTTTGTAAATGTTGGTTCTAGTGTTTTTGTTTTGAGTGTTCAAGTTAACTCTACAGTCTTGTGAAATGTGCCCCAGTTTACCACATCTATAGCATTCAGTCTTCTTAAGGTCTCTAGTAGGTCTAGTGTGAGAGTCCTTATGATTTTTGTCATGGTTTTTCTCATGAGGCCTGTGATTAGAGGAAGTTGGATAATTTGAATTGCCTTGTTTATTTTCCACTTTGTTTCTAAACTTAATAATTTTCTTAAACTGTTTAGTAATTAAGGCAATTTGATTGTCCAAACTCTCTATATTGCATTCCTCATCAAAATCATAAGTGGGGAATATAAGTCCAGGCTTAGTTATCTTAGAAGAGAAGCTAAGATTGGAATTAGTCTGTTTCCTATTAGTTTAAGTCAATTGTTTCTTAAATTCTAGTTCCATTTCCACAGTTCTTAGTTTACTACTGAGTAATTCAGGAGTGAGATTTTGATCACACATTTCCTCAATAGCATATCTTTTTATCAAATTTCTGTGGTAATGATCTTAGAATTTTAGAAACAATTTCATGTCTGTCATAAGTCACCCCATTAACATGCAGTTTGGTCACAATATCAGTCAAGTTCATATAGAAGTCATCAAATGATTCAGTCTCAGACATAATTAAGGAGTTATACTGCTGAATAAGCATTTGGGTTTTAGCAGCCTTAACTCTAGTGTCTCCTTCATAAGCAGTGACTAAGGTGTCCCAAGCTTCCTTAGAAGTGGTACAGGATGAGATTCTTTTGAACTCATGTTCATTTATAGACATAAATATGGCATTCTTTCCTTTATTATTATTTCGAGAAACTTGTTTCTCTTCTTGAGTGAACTCACTTAGAGCTTTCTTAACCCTCTCATTACTTCCTTCGTTGGCTGGTTTAGTAGGAAAAATATAACCATTTTCAACAATGTCCCAGACATCATCTCCCAAAGTTCCTTGAATGAAAGCAATCATCCTTACTTTCCAGTAAGCAAAATTGGTTCCATCAAAGATTGGAGGTCTGGTCAAGTTACCAAATCATTCATTTTTCTTGTCCATATTTGATTTTTCAGAAAACAATTTCAGAAACACGGGATCTCTTTTGAAAATAGTTTACAAAGCTCTGATACCAATTGAAAAACGTTACTAAAGGCGTTTATTAAAAATAATCTATTTAAGTAACTCCGATCTATTTTTTTAAGAAACTCTTTTCGTAAAAACCAAACTATTTAAACACAAGATGTGTTTAACAAATCAGTATGTACGAGATCTATTCAAGAATTGAATAACAGGTTTATAAAGTAGTTTAAAAATCTTAAACTCGGCACAACCAAGAGTGAGATGAGGAGATGTAGACAGATTATGTTCACAATATTTTTTACGTGGTAAAACCTCACCAATTGAGGAAACATCCACGACTCCCTCTACGGAGTAAAATGAAAAATCCACCAAAACAAATATATGAGTTACAAACTGTATAACTAACATGCAAACAACTCATTCCTATATAAGTTAAGGAATGTACCCTCTGGTGTCCTTAAACTTCTCTGCAGTTCTGATTGTAGATGTAGTTCTCCCAGTTTGTTAACTTCTGATTTGTTCAAGCACTTTACGTCGACTCTTTGTTCTCAAGATCTTATTACCAACACTTTTCGTGTTGTAGGGTGAAAGTGTTTGCGAAGGTTCTTTCTAACACATGCATGCACACACACACACTTATTAAGTACAAACAGTCCTAACAAATTACATTAACACTATATGCTGTGATCTTTTCTTTTTCTTTCTTCTTACAAAACTTTTCACCTTATTTGACCTTTAAATCATTCCCAGAATCCACGGATACCTTGCTAGGCAGACAGACAAGGTCTTAATCAATCTCAGAATTTAGAGAAACTTTTCGAGATTGAAAACCTCCAAGTGAGATTCCAAACTAGGTCAAAGGTTTAGTTTTACAAGAACTAGAAATAGAATGCATTTATTGTTGATTTCAAAGTAAGCAAACTTTTTATAAAAAATAATCAATAATATATTTCTCAAGATGAGAAATAAAATGAAACTAAGTGTAATGTAACATGAATAACTCAGATCTGAAATTTCTATGAAATCAGAAAGTAGATCTGAGTAAAACGTTTAAGTTGAAAACAAGATCAAGAGAACATGAGGTTACAACAACAAAAATGAACTCAAATCAAACTCTCAAGAACACTCAGAGAAGTGTTTTGGATATGGAGGTATTTGAATAAGTGTTTGAGTTTGGGTGAAAGAGGTTTGACGAACAGGGTTAGGGTTTCTAACTCTCTCTCTTCTCTCTATGTTTTCTCTCTTCTCTCTCTTCTCTCTCAATTTCTCAGAGGAAATGAAAATGGCAAAAGTCTTCGAAGTCTGAGAGAAGGGTCCCTTTTATAGGGTGAGGAGAAGGTTCGAGAGGCTGGCTCAAAACCAAGGGCCTGGATTAAGTCAAGCCAAATTGACTTAGATCTAAGGGTTCTAATAAGGCGGTGATTAAACGAATTCTGATTGGTCTAAAGAGTTGTACTGGGATTCACCAAGATAACATGCAGAGCAATGATAGCTAATGATCCAAGGGCTAGGAACGAACGCAGTTTTAACTCAGTAAAGAAACACAACTTCAGCCAATCAGACGAGGACAAGTGTTGGTCAATAACAGGATAACAAACGCGCGTCCAAAGTTAATTAAAACCACACCCTTAAGTTTACTCCGCCTCCGGATTCTACCCAAGGTAACATTAGGCCGAAATAATCAACAAATTATATTTACAAAATGACCACAAAACTTTTTAAAACAATTTTTAATTAAGAAAACCTTATTTTAAAAATGTTTAAGAAATCCCAAAAAATTATTAAAACTCCAATTTAGGGATTTAAACACACTCAACACATGAACACACATAATTATGCAATATGATATGCAAAAAATGAATTCTACTGTGTGTGAGTGTTGTCAATAGGTTCTTGATCAAATCAAGAAAGAGAGATGAATTAGCAAACCAACTTCTGAGGTTCTTTGGATTCTAGGGAGGACACAATTTTGTCACAATTTCCAAACTAGATGAGAACTTATACAATATAGACTCAAGTGAGTCAAAAGTATAAGGGTTTCAAAAACTTAAAATAGTGATTTTTAAGAATATTGGGTTAGTATATGACTTCGGTAGGAGTGGTATCAAGGTTCATTGGGTTGATGTCCATACGAGGCCTAGGGTTAATTTCGTGAAAACTAAGTTAGGATGTCATTAGGCTTAATCTAAACACATCAAAGACAAGTGAGGGAAACCCTAAGAGGCTAAAGATAAGAGGAACACAAGAGAGAAGAAGATTTAGTGGTTTGAAAGCTTGAATATATCAATTTTGGCTAAGGCAAGTTTACTTAGTTTATGGATTTAATTTGGGTTTGTGTTATAATGATGATTTCTTATTGAAATCTAGAAATTACATGTTTAATAATATGATTTTTGTTAATTAAATCTTAATCTCAAAATTAGTTTAATGATAAATTAAACTTTAATCACTTGTTAATATTGTGGAGGATATTAGTGATGAATCCTATGTAATTGCCCTAGTTTATGAATGAAACTGTTATACATCAAATCATGTTAATAAATCAATAGAAAGACCCTTGTTTAATTCTATAATTGAACTAAATCAGAGACTAATTGAGTATAACTATGAAACTAGGTTATTAAAATATAGTCTTCAATTAATCCTCAAATACATGTTAGAATCTTATTATAGGGGATATCAAAACCTGAATAAAAGAAATATTATAGTATAGCCCCAAAAATATGAATGCAATAAAACTAAAAACATAGTATGTACGTCATTTGGAAAATCGTCCTGCCTACATCCATTGAAAGGGAGGGAGAGTTGTTTATTTCTTGGAAGAATAAATGATGATTTGACCGTTAGGGTTGTTAACTATGAGTCCAGGTTTCCATGAAAAATATATGCATCAATACCCTCAATTTCAGTGAGGTCCTACTTTATTATAAGTACAAGGATCATATGAATTTAGGTCTCTCTCCTTTGATCTTGTCCTTAAGTGATAGAGTCATGTTACGATTAACCATCCATGGTACGTGCTGATATTCCTAGATTCTATCCTAGCTCCCCCAAACTATTCGCCTGACCATGAATAATCGGTCTTACTTGATTAGGTCAGCCCAATCTTTTTGTGTGTATGGACATATGTAATTTTGCATTTACTCAACTGACATTTCCCATCATCATGGGATGTAATGATTACTCACCTAAAATGCACAAATCCCCTGCCTAGGATATCGTGAATTGTTAGTAGGCTTTCCAATTTAGTGATTACACATGGGTTGGATTTCATTGGGGAAGGTCCCTTGCCCAATGTCCCAAATGTCAATTGACTTAATTTTTGGCAACAAACGGTGTAAGGTCTCAAGGATCTTATACCGTATCCATTTCATTATTTCTAGGAACATTTATCCATCTCTCTCTAGAATTCAGAGCACTTCCATCTATTTATTTCTTCATCTCTTACTTCTTATTATCTTCTCCATATACATGCATGGGAAGAAATAAGATTTTTTTGCAAAGAATGATTTTGAGGAATTATGTATAAGGTAATTAATTACTGAAGATGTCTATATTAGAACTTCACCAGAAGATAAGAACGTGTTTCGTCTTGATAGTGAAGTTGTTTTCATGATTGTTTCCATCATGGAGGGGGAGTTATGTTTTCCTTACACCCATTACTTGTGGAATACTATATTATTATGGAAGACTTCCAATCCAGTGAAATTGTAGTTTTTACCGTATTGCTATGGGGACACTCACCATAAATTAAATTTGTGGGACAAAGCTTGGACTTAATAAAATCAGGTATTGTTATGACATAAGGTGTTCCCCAAGGACATGCATATACCATTTCAAGGATAGGGATAAGTATTGTAGTCTGTTTACATTGTTTCCTAGATCACAAAAGGATTATGAAAAGAATATCCTTGTGTTTTATGGATTGTTATATGCTGAGGAATATGAAGGTCTCCAGGTTTCTTCATCAGTTGGTCGAACTGTTATCTCGTCCCTTATTATTCTATTAAAATGTGGGATTTATTATTTTACTAATCGACTTGATTTATGTGTAGATATCCATCTTAACAGGAAAAAATAGGATCAAGAAGTCAACTTGTGAGATCTCGAACTCGTCTGGAAAAGAAAAACCCCAACTAGTGTATGACCACATTGGAGGGAAGCCTATATTTTTCTCAGTTGTGATCTGACTATTACTTCAGCTAATAATTTCACTACTATACTAGAGGTCACCATCATTGATTACACTATTTTCGAAGATGTGTCTACTCCTACCGCCACCCCTATACTGAGTGAAGCTTCAATGGGAATGCAGTTAGGGGAATATTTCCATCTCTATATTATTACAAATTATTCTGAAGATGACGAAGAGGAGGAGGAGGATGAAAGATAAGAGGAAAAGGAGGATTAAGGCCCCCTTTTCAATGATCTCGACTCACTATCCTCATTTGCATAGGCCAGCATCTCAAGTCACATTTGGTAGGAGCTAGAGGAAGAAGAGAATTTTTGCATTGAGAACGTCATCTTCCCTCCCATTCCAGACAATATTGAGGAGATGATAAATAGTCCAAGAAGAGCGATTGATCTGACGGTCATTAGGGCCAATAAGAAGAAGTAAGGGCCTAAGGCAATTAGGCTGCTGAGAATACGTTCAGGCTGAATAATAACTTTATAACCCTAAGAGAAAAACATACCCTTGAAACTGAACAAAAAAGGGAGGGGTAGAAGTAGGCCTAACAAGAAAAAAGAGGGGGCTTGATAATCTCTTATCAGCAATCATCCTACTCCTCCACCATTATCAAACCGATATGTGGTTATTTAACCAAAAACATGAAGTCATGACAGGATGCCACTCCACCTAATCCTTGAGATATCATATTTATGAAAAGCAAGGATCCAATCACCTATGTTGACTCGTCTCATAGAGATTTGGATATTTCATACTCCATTGCTCAGATGATCAATTTACCTCCTGATATGGTTCGACCCGAGGTCATTTTCTATGAAGCGCCTTCATAAGGAAGGGGTCCATCATAGCATGTTAGTAAGGACTCAATTTTACTTCAGAGATTTTTCATTTTTTTTTCTTAACATATTCCTATATAACTATTTATCTTCTTTGCACAAGCCATATAGGTCATACAGGAGCTTGCCCATAGGGCTGGTCACCAGAGGAAGAGAAACAATGTTCTTTTTAATAATAATGTCTTGAAGAACGCATTTAAGAAAAATAAGAATGAGGTTACTAACCTCATTCATAATTAAAGGACGAGTCACCATAAAAGATAAGCTAGTGGAAGAGTCTGGATGAACTCAGTTGGAGTTCATTCGGGTCAACACTGAGTTATCCAACCTGAGTAAGGACTAATGTGAAAAGACTCCAAAAACTCACCCTCCAGCAACAAAAGTTTATTTTGGAGAAAAAGCCTGAGGAAGACCTCAACAAAACCTTCTATGAAGGCTTTAAGGTGGTAGTTTAGGAAGTTTCTTCGTAACTGGACTACCACGAGTCCGTTGCATTCAACAAGTGATGGTTGCCCGGATTCCAATGGGATAAGGTCCCGTGTATGACCCAACCTATACCAAAAACCCTCCCTTGGAGAATCCACTAAGAGGGGGATGAAGTTATTGAAGTTTCGATCATCGATCCCCCCCTTCGTTAGTGTCATTCTAGCTACTGAGAAGTGACACCATCAATCAGGTCGCCACTAATGCTACTGTTCTGCCTGAGGGGGCAACTAGTGTTGTGGAGAATGCAACTTAAGCATGTAAGAGGTAGGTCACCCTCACCCTTAGTTTAGTTGTTGATTTATTCTTTAAAATTTTATAGACCTACTCGTATTTTTTGTAGGCTATAAGCCACTTTAATATTTAATGAAAGAAATTTAAAATTCCGTCATTATTTCCTTTACCCTTTTCTTTTACTTCTGATATGCTCAGTTCTTAATTGGCTTTATTACTCCTTTGTAACAACATGCTAGATTAATTTATAGATCATATTAATCAATCTATTACCAGCCAAATTAGTTGTCCAACTCTGAGAATGTTCCATTTCAATGAGGTCAACTTGTTTTAAGTGACAAGACTTTATCTGTGGAAAGAACTATGCCAAATACGGGTCAACCAACCTTCTTAGGTCACAATACACCATTCGAAGATGGCCTTGCATATCTTTCTTCCATTAATTTTCCACAATCACATCAGCGCCACCCTGAAATTCTGGAGGGTGTCCTTTCAGGAAGGATTCTCTAACTCTTTCCCACGCGGAGGGTCCCGCATGGACTTGAACCTTCGGTGCTATCGGTTATTGGGCTTGGGTAAGCTATTGTACCATAGCGGTCATTGCAGCATTAACTGCCAGGGCAATAATATTAGCCACCTCCACCGCATTTATCGTTCCTTGCGGTTATGGGGGCTCTACGTTCTCTACAACTCGATTTACCATTGACGGGTGACTCATCTAGGCAACATCTGAGACAAAAATTAACTGAATCAGAATACAGTTAAAATAATTTATCCTTGCAGAAGATCGCAAGCATACACAAACAAAACATTCCTAACAATAGGGCTCTATATCAAAGAACGCTACGGTAGAACGCCATAAGTCCGCACAGATCCTAAGGACTCTAGAACCTGATGCTCTGATACCATCTGTGACACCCCGCTTATTAAAATAAGAGGTGGCTAGCCCACTACTCCAATAATAATTGAAATCATAAATGGTTCATTCTTAGCATCACTGTCGTATAATAATAGTACGCTACAACCACCAAGTATTTTAGAAAACGGATGTCAATTAATTATGCAAGTTTTAAAAAAACAGTTTAGATAATCCAATTTATAAAAGAAGGTGTATATATAAATAGACATGTAACAGTTTAATAAACATACATCAAAATATAACCGAATAAGTTATCGGTTAACAGACTGGTACAAAAGATTGCATAAAGCATTACGATAAAAATCAACAACATCTGGGGCAACACGCCCAAATATACAGATTAATATTAACTAGATTATACAAAAAATCAATGCGTCTATTTCAAAAATCCTACAACATACGCAAAAATGTTGTAGCTCCTTAACACTGAAAAGGAAAGATTAACACGGTCGTCCTTGCGGTGGAGCACCTGAGCATAAATAAGAACCACACAATACAGAGGAATATAAACGGGTCAGGGCTCGGTTTGATATGATATATTTGTGAATAAAATGCATAATAGTTATCAATCATAAACAGGTTAAGATCGCTGTGCAATATAAGAATTATCCTCACCTCTCATCTAAGTGCACGTCCTAGCGCCCTACTAGATCATTATAAGTTAAACTGCTCATAAATTTAAGAGAAATAACTAAATTCCATTTTAACATACTTAAATTTCAAATTCATAAAATATAGCTTCATAAGTTCATTTATCATCGGGAAACTTATGCCATAAAGTTGATTTGTAAGTGCATTACTCATTTATGAAATTCCACATGCGTGAGAATAGTTATAATCAAAATATAACGATTCTAAGACCATCCTTCCGGGAGTCACCCCACTGGATGCGCCCCTAAATGCTATCATCTTCCAGGTACCCTAAATCGTGTCGCGTGGGAAGAGACCATATATCTTCGGCAGTGAGTTACAACCATACCCGAAATTACCTCACTTCGAATAAAACAACATCACAATATTACCACCGGTCCTATGACCGAGGACTCTATTCTCCCTGCATTTACTAGCTAGGGGATTTACCTCATTCGCGTAACTTCCCTTATGATAGCATTTAGAGAGGTATGTATATGCAATCCATAAATCACAAGATATGCCAATTTAAAATGTACATTTATTATATTCGGAAGCATATCAGCCTAACGACATACGCTACAAAGTTTAATTGTCCCCATACTAGCCTCTGAGAGTTCACAACAACACTATAGGCTACTGAGTGAAATTATCCTCATACTAATCTCTCAAGGTGCAAAATAATTCTACCCAACTCTCCCTTAGTCCTAGGCTAGTTTACTAGATGAAAAAGACACTAACATCTATTAAATAACCCCCGAAATAATCCCAATTACCCCCTTACTAATCTAGGGTCTTTATCCCTCTAATATAGAACTCTAATACTCTTTATTACTTCATAAGAGAAGGTTCCTAGGCCTCAAACCTAAAAGAAAAAGGGTTAAAAACTAAGTTGGAAAAATTCTACAAAACATCAGGATTTTCGAATCGATTCCCCCTGGCCGAATCGATTCGGTCTTGGAAGCGAATTGATTCGCTCCATCTGAATATCTTCGGTCGAGAAAACCAAGCTTTTTGTTTTTTTCCTGAATCAATTTGGACTGCCCGAATCGATTCGCCAAACTTAGACCTGTAGCTTACCATTTCAGCGAATAGATTCTCCTAGGTCAGATAGCTCAATTTCGGCTACAGGCTATATGAACCCTAAATACCCCAAAAATCATTTTCTTCCCTCAAATCCCAACATCATCAGCTCCTATCATCTCCAAATTATCTATAAAAGTTGATTAACTATGAAAGATCATTTAAAACAAGTGTAGATCCTATAATATTGGATTTAGCCACTAATATCAACAAATTCTATAAATGGTTAAATCTCAAGAACAAAACTATAAATACAAATTATTCACACTCAATCATACATATGCAAGTTAAAAACTTGCCTTAAGATTGTAGTCTCGGATTCTCTCCTCGTAGCAACAATTTCCAAGCCCAAATATTCAATTCTCTCTCTTTCTCCCAAGCTCTCTCTTCTCTCTAACTCTCTCAAGGTTTGAAATGCACAAATGAGAAATAAAGTGCTCTTGCAAGACTAAAATACCCCAAATACATTAAGTCTAACATTTAAATGCTACAACACAATTAAAATGACTCGTAACATCATAATTAAGTTATAACTAGTCAAAAGTACCCCTGGAGCCCGAAAACACAATTGGTACTTATTTTGATTATCTCAACCAGTTCCGGACTAACCATGCCCTCTAAACTGGCATCCGGGATAACGTTAATTAATTCATGTTCCAACATCACATTTACTCATTAATAATTATCCGATTGGAATATAAGTCATAACCGTCGCTTAAAGCACAATGACACAACAAAACATAATATGATGCTATTTACCTTCACTTAACAATAAATGTGCAAAACTCAGTAAATATTTTCTCTTAAATCCCTTAAAGAAATATTTACTTCAATTTCTTTTATTTTATATAATTAACACACAAGGTAAATTAATAAAAAAATAATCACTCATAAATAAGGGGTATTACACCTTTGAACTCTGGACGAGCTGTTTGCTCTATGAGGAAACCTTATGGTGTGATATAGATGATCCAAACTCTCATTCCACATTCATTGGATGCCCCATTGATAAATGTTTTCCACCTTTGATTTTCTTCTCTAATGACTAGTGATTCTAGGACCGGATTCTGCTCTTCCTTATTTCGTAGCAATGATACTGATAATTTGGCAACGAAATCAAGCAAAGCCAACCTTTTAATGGAATTCCTTATCTCGTACCTGATGCCAAATTGCGCCAGATCTAGGGACCATTTTGTCATTATTTTGGCGAGATCTACCTCTTGAAAACCTCCATTATTGAATAAGTTATGGGGATGACTATCGTGTAAGAGTCGAAGTGGTATCCCAACTTCCTAGGAACTTTCACTAGTGCTACGACCATATTATTTATATGTATGTGGTTTATATTTGATAGAGAGTGCGACTGACCTTGTAGATCAAAATTTGTTTCCCATCCTGTAATCCCACCAGTGTTGCGCAGGTCGAATGCAGTGAGATGGCCAGGTTCAAATAGAGATCTTCTTTGATGGTAGGAGTTGATAGTAAGGGAGAAGATTCCAACTACTTCTAAATTTCTTCAAGCGACCGATCACATTCCTATGTCCAAACTATTGAGCTTGCCTTCTTCAGGGCTTGGAATAATGATCGACATTTATTTAACCACTTATATATGAATCAATTCGATGTGTCCAGCATGCCGGTGAGGGCTTCTACTTCTCTGATTATGGTCTACTTTTTAATATCTAGTAGTACTTTGATCTTATCAGGATTCACCTTTAACCCGCTATATGTCATTAAGTATCATAAGAACTTATCGAATTTCACTCTGAAGACATATTTGTAGGCATTCAACTTCATCTTACACTCTCTTAGGATCTTAAAAAACTTCGTTAGATCCTTGATATGGTTGACTACCTATTTTATCTTACCAAGTATGTTATCGATGCAAGACTTTATAGTTCTATTGATCTGCTTTTTGAAACATCTTGAACATAAGATGTTATTGGGTTTCCCCAACATTCTTCAGACCAAACAACATTACTTTGTAACAATAAATCTCCCAAGTCATGATTAACTAGGTCTTCTCCTTATCTAAACCAAATAGTGGTATTTTATGACACCTAGAGTATGCATATATGAATCTCATACGTTGATCTCTGGATGTTGAATATACGATTTAATCAATCAGGGGTAATGGAAGACTCTCCTTTGAGTAATGCTTGTTGAGGTAGGTGATTTATATACACACACTTCAGTTCTATTTTTACCATAACATTATTGGAGATCCAGTCTGGGAATTTGACTTCTCTGATGGAGACGGCCTAGAGGAGGTTTTCGACTTCACTGTACATATTTTTAACCTTTTATGTTTCTAACATCCTGGACTTCTATTTAATTATTCAGACTATCGGATCCACTTGTAGCTAATGACAAGCAATATCTTGATCTATGCTCAAAATATTAAATGGCTACCATGCAAAAACGTTGGCATTTGTTATAAGAAAGTTAATGAGATTCTCTGTTTCTTCCTGGCTAGTTCCGATCCGGTCATAAAGGCTTTGTCTGGTTGGGATAAATTTAGAGTAATTATGATGAGTTCCTCTATTACTCATTCAATGGGGCCATTCTAGTTTTTTCAACCCCCGACTGAACGCCCTTTGGTTACTACTTAGGTTGGTCATCATTCATATCATCATCCTTTTGACTCTTCTTCGACTAGTTTTGCTCCATCTTGATGGAAGATATGAAGCAATTATGAACTGTCGCCTCATATTTATAACTGCATAATCTCTTAAAAAGTTAACCTTTTTGTGAAGGATGAAGGGATTTTCCTTATGGTGTGGAGCTTACCTCTACCCAGAAGTTCATTATATGGTGACTCTGACTAGAGGATATTGAATTCTATCTCGCGATTGATGGGTCTGACTTTAATTATAAGGATATTCCCTATAGGGTTTTTCATATTTATGTTAAAGCCGATCAACAACTCGACCTTGGCATTCAATCCTAAATACTGTAGCTGATATTGAGTAGCAAACTCAATTACATAATCTCTAACGAGCTTCCTTAATCGATCAAAATTCTTATGCCATCAAAATGGGCAACCAGTAACGTCGGGACTAAATCATATGTACACAATATATTCATGATGACTAAATCTTCTTTAATGCACATGATGATTTGATAGAATTCTAGGTATTTGCATTCTTATTTGGACATAAGGGACTTAGACACTTCTACTTATAATCCCTGAGCTTTTTTTTGGCACACTCTGAAGGATCAGTGTAACCATAAATGACCATGACCATTCTTGTTTGTGGGAGATCGTCATTTTCCTCAGTTCCACATTAAATCTGGAGGAGTACTTATTCTTGGCTATATCGATATACTCCTTTAAGTTCCCGACTTAGACAAGATCCTCCAAATATATCTTGAGCATCCTTCAGTTTTTTATGAGGTGTCTATAAACCTGGTGATTGGTGAAACCAAGGTTGGCATCCTTGTCACTAGATCACTATCTATCTTAGTTAATCTTCTGAAGTATGACTCGTCTCTCATATGCGAAATCAACTTGTAAAGAGGATCTTTAAATAAAGTTTCATCGCTTGAAAACTTCTTTTATTGGTTTGTATCTTGGATCGTTCGTTTCCAGTGTTAATTCATGACCCTTTCTTCGCTGAAGTAGATTAATTTCTTCCCTTGGAGGTCTTTTTTGGGTTATTTTTCTTTGACTACTTAGAACGTGGCTTGGTGAAAAACTCTGCGATGCTGAGTTCACCCTCTAGTTTGGAATATTTTTCACTATGCACCATAAGATCATCCACAGTTGATGAAGATATCTTTGTCAAGTATTGATAGAGATCGTTCGACTTGGAGAGGCCTAACTTGAAGGATAAAATGGAGAGTTATTAATTAAACAATTCCTAGTAGCACTATGCATGCAACCTAAGGAATTCCATCTTCTTTCAATAGAGATCAAAAAATTGACCCTTTTCACTGTTTTGATGTTGGTAATGAATTAAGCCATAAACTATTTTACTAACTCTCTAAACGAGGAGATTAATAGTGGAGACAACTTCTCAAATAACTTTAGGATGATATTTCCTATATTTAAGGGAAACACTTTGCACATAGGTGCATTATGATAAATCCATAGATAAATCATTTGCCAGTAATGTCCAATATGATGATCAGGACCTACCTTCCCATAATAAGTTGTGACTTTTAGAATAAATTTCTTCTTTGGTAGATTTAAGGTCTCTATGTCCATGATAAATGGTGAGACCGAGCCACGTCATAATTCTCTTATATTAAGGTGTTTTAGAGTTCATGCCAAACTTAGGTTCAACCTTCCTTCCAACTCCTTCTTAATGAGACTCCAGAGTTCATCATGACCAACTTTATTTGGATGCACTTTGGGGCGAGCCGATCATCTAATGTGTGCAAACATTGTTTGTCAAACTAGTGGAGAGTTATGATTAGAGGAATTATGAGCCATTGACCAATTGATACGTCATGGGTTAGAGTGCACCGCACAAAGGCTTCTCAACTTAGAAGAACTATTGATATGGATGGAACTATTATTTCTCATGGAATAACTTCATACCTCAGATTGGATAAAACTTTTGGCATGTGAACTATAAGATTGGATGGCACTCATATTTTTTATAGGGCAGATGTTTCATAGTGGTGAGAGTTCAAAACTTTCCCACATAAGGTGCCAAATTGTAGGGGATATCAAACCCTCAATAAAAGCAATATTATAGTTTGTCCCCAAAAATATGAATATAATGAAATAAATATCACAATATATACATTGCTCGAAAGATCATCCATCCTACATCCACAAGCAAGGAGGGAGAATTTTTTATTTCTTGGAAAAACAAAGGACGATTGGAATGTTTGGGTTGCTAGCTGATAGTTCAACACGTCGTCGACGAGATACAAATCAATACCCTCAATTTGGGTGAGATTGCCCTTATTTAGAAGTGCAAGGTTCCTATGAATATAGATCTCTCTGCTTTGAGAGTATCCTTAGGTGATAGAGGCATGTTATAATTAATCGTCCATTGTAATTAATGAACTTCTTAGATTCTAATTTATCTACCCCTAATTATTTGTCCAACCACTCTACTTATTTCCTAAGGGAAACATGTCGATCCATGAGGCATAATCGTCTATATTTCCATTAAATTGTAAAAATTCGTAGATGTAGGTTAATAATCTAATTATGTAAATTATATCCAAAAGATAATGTGATTGATACATATTAGCGGATTCTAGAATAGGTTTGGGGTAGTTAATAGAAGATTTGGAGATGATGAACTGCGAGCATCTTATTTGAACACGATTAGTATCTCTTTAGAATGAGATTTAAGGAATCATTCAAATGTTCTGGTAACTCGTTAGAACGATGTTGGAATTCTCGAACAAATGACTTTGGAATGATTTATGTGGTTTCATTAGAATGACTTAAAATATTGTTAGAACGAGTTTGGATTAATTGGTTTTATAATTCTTAATTATATGGTATTAATTAATTTAGGAATTCTAGAACTTAACTTAACAATCTTTGAGTGAATTGGGTTTTCTCTCTTAGATATTATGTGCAACACATACTAATGACATGAAACACTGAGTTTACACTCACGATATAATAAGCCTATAATTGTAATGCCATTGAAGTGAAGGAGATGAGAGAAAAGAATAAATAGCAAATATATATGCGTTGGCCATACTTGATGAACCTCTACGGTGTGAAGGGGAGGGGCTATCTTTTATTATGTTCGAAAAAGGTAAGAACAAAGAGTTAAAAATATTATGATCTTAAACTCATTCCATACCACTAGGGCTTTGTATACTCAACCTTTATAATGTCTCTCCTAATTCATAATGTGCACGTTGGAAGAGTTTGAATTTTAAAAAGACAAGTGTTAGTCTCTGACTCTTCCATATATTCGCAAGTTTCATGTTCACCGATATTTCCATCCATGTTAATAGGTAACACGTTGGTCATTTGAAGTAATGGCATGTTGACAAAGTCTTGGAGGTTTCAATGGCTCGAATGTCGTTCGTCTAATGAAGTTGGATGCCCAACTGACTGAAGTGGGGTGTTTGTCTGGTGAAGATAATTATTTGGCTGGCCATGACAAGTCATTCTTTTTCACAAAGTTTCCATATTACCATATTGATGTTATATGTTGATCATCCGATCGATCATTAAATTGGCCATTCCACTGCTCGTATGTTGACCGATACCTTATTCGATCATCAATCTGATCGCTAATTTGTTGTTCCTTTTTTTGTGAACTGTTTTCCCCTCCTTCCCCTTCAGTGATAGTGGCATTCCTTGTTCGGTTATTAGTCCATTTATGTCATTATTCACATGTTGAATTATACTTCACTTTCTCAATCATAATGCCAATGGTCCTCTATCCGACCAAAAATACTTTCATTAGTTAACCCTAGACTTTTTATGTTTATGGAGTGAGACGAAGATAGCTGAATAAAGTCCACTCCATGTATCAACTTTCCAATGGTGTATAACGATGATTGTGACACCTAGCTTGATTCATTTAGGATCACGTGCTGACATCAATGTCTACAATAAGATTTGGATTCAGCATGAACTGTTTCCAACGCAGGACACCAATTGGTTAATGTGCCATAATCACTTCATGCCTAGCAATGCGTGGATTCCTAAGGTTCATGTGGGCTTATGAACCCACCCTAAGTTCCCCGATTATGCATGTCTTCTACTAAAATATCATGGACCATTTGATTAATTTAGATCAAATCGTTAAATTTGAACAGATTTCCTTCGTTGGTATAAAAGTATCCCCAAACCCTCTTCTCAAAATTTCGCGTTTCATAAACATAAAACCATAGCTACCATTTTTATAATCTTCAAAACCTCATTTTAATTAATTTTTTGTTCTTCAATCCTTTGTCATAATCTATCACATTCTCTCATTCGAAGGCTTCGATATTTCCTTCTCTTAGGAGAGATTGTATTTCCATCACCATCTTCCTCTCAAAACTGGTATTCCCTTTTTATTTTATTTCAATTTTCTTCAACATCTTTCCTTAGAAAATATAGCATATCATAATGTAGGCTTTATTTTTTTTACTATGATTACAGGAAATAAAGCCCTATATCCCTATCTTTGCCCCTTTATGTCTTCATATGCTTTAATACCTTGAGTGGCTTCAACCATTCATTTTGTCACTCAGTGTGGCCTAACAAGAAAGACTTCAGAGCCAATTGGATTTTGTAAACATGGTGGAGATAGTTGAGACCTTTAGGCCGGAACTCAATGAGTGTATGACATAAAATCCACCCCATGAAAATGCACCAAGGGTTAGTCCATTGAAGCCCTCCAAGATCCTTTTCTTCTAATGGAAATATTTAAGTCCTTAACAAGCTATGAATCACATATTTGAGGAAGCTAATAATGAATGGGATGAATGACTTTCCCTTACGAGGGACTCATCCATTCATTTGGCTAATGATATCAATTGGGCTTCGATTGTCCGTGGAGGTGAAGTATGCTTATTTGAGTATTTTTTCTAAGAAGTAATCGGAATTCCCTTCCCCAAGATGATCCGAGATGTGTCTTGTTTCATCAGCCTTTCCCCTCCACAACTTATCCTGAACACAAAGAACTTTATTCGACCCCGTGATTCATTTTTATGACTTGTTCAGTGTTGACTACCCCCTGACTATTGGAGAATTGCTAACTGTATATAAATCCATGACCTCATAAGGGGGTTAGTAAACCATGGCTTGCAAATATAAATGTGAAGGCTTCATTTCTTCCCTTCCCTCCTCTAACCATGACTAGAGATACCACTTTTTTACCTTCGAGGAGAAGGATGAGAGCATGATGAACAGAATAACCTCACGATTCATATGTTCACAGTTCCTATGCCTTGGAAAAAATTAGATATTAGTGAGCTTACTTTTCATGCTTTAATCATTAAGAAAATTATTGGTTTCTTTTTACATTATACTGGCTTATATTCCTTATGGTGTTCTCTAAAGATGTTCAATGAGATACCTAACATTCCTATGAACTAAAAGGTGAGGGTTAAGGAGGCCATCATCAAGTCTCATCATTCATGAAGCTTTGCGATTTTAAGATGTTAAAAGACCTTGGTTTCATCGCCGGTGGTGAGGAGGTTTGAGATCATGATTCCCTTTGGATCCGAGATGACACCAAAGAGGCCCGCCTCCTATAAATCCGATTTTAATGTTCATACTTTCCCCATTCATCAGGTATACTCTTTTCAGACTGTAAAACCTTACTGATTTGCTATGTTGTACTAACTCTCCTTTTTGTCTTTACAACATTCGATGTAATGGATAACCGAGGATACCATGCCATACTGTGCAAAATAGCCAGATATTGACTTCTCCTCAAATTATATTCCTTTAATCGAACCCTCCATTAGTTTTTGAGATCCATCAATCCCCCTAACTAGTGTTGATGATGTTGTTCTCCCCTCAATGATGTTGAAGAAACTTTTTCTATACAGTTGGTGGACGAAAGTCCCCTTCAGAGGAGGAGGCTTGAAAAAAGGCCTTTGGAAATCGAGGCTAGAAATAAGACTGCTCCTACCTCATCTCGTAATATACTGATTATTGAAGAAGGAAAGGAGGATGCTAAAGGAGAAAGAGTTCCCACTAAAGGGGGGAGATCTGGAACCCTTATCTTTAGTATGGCGGTAGGGATCAAAATTACTTAGCATTCCTGGGAGCCTATTTTCCTGAGGATATTGATAATATGAGTACGACCCCATTGTAAGTACCAAAGAGATGACCCAATTGGGGTCCAGGGTAAGTGTACATATTTCCTTCTTGATACCTTAATGTTCACTCTTTTTGTAATTCTAATTATGACTTTCTTCTATAGATGCATTATATGGGATCTTAAATGTCCCAAAAATAGCTGAGGAAAGAAGAGTCAAAGAGGTTCCCAAGGCTAGAGGTTAAGATGAAAGAAATGAAGAAGTCCAATGTTGATGTTGATGTGGATACTACAACCGTTCTAGAGGAGAGGATTACTAAGAAGAAGGACAAGGATGCCTCTATTAAGGATAAGGATGAGACCATAAAAAAGAGGGGTCTTATCATTAAGGAAAGGGATTTTCTCCAGTAAGAGGTTATTGAATTAAATAATCAGCTGGCCAAAAAAGAGAATGAGAATGCTGAAGTTGTGAAGTCCAAGTGGGCTTTGCCCCCTCTGATTAGATTTAGGTACTAGAAGTCATTCTTGACTTTAGAGTATTATAGTGTGAGGAATATCAATGCTTTTATCAATAGCTACACTGAATTGGTCAATCATTCCATAGAGGCCCATCCAGACTGGGACCTTTCATCTTTCAACCTCGATAACTGCGAGAGCAAAACGGATACAATGCATTCCCCTTTTGTGCTTGGAAGAATCGGGATATGCTCAGTATTTAGGGCTTCTGATGTCTTCTTAACCCTTGGCAGACTCGAAGGTTAAGATATTTAAATCTTTATACGCGAGGACATGGGTCGGATCCTGGCTTATGTGGCTCGTTCTGCTCCACCCCCTACTCCATAGCTTTTCTGGTTGATAAACACTTTTATTTCTTAAACACTTTATGGGTCTATAATATGGGCTTCAACCTAAATTTTGATGCAATATCAGTGTTGTGGCCGTACTAGACCTTTTTATTTATATTTGTAATGATATATGTCCTTGTTTCTGAATGCATTCTCCAACCACTCCTTTATGCGTAATCCTTGTAAATTGGCTTGTCGTACATTTGTTAAATTTGTATGATTTTTTTCAATTAATTAAATAAATCTTGATTCTTGTGATGTGGTCGATAACTGCATATCTATCACTAAAGATTGTTCATACTCGGTTGATGAACCGAGTTGGGTTATCGATTGGTAAATTGTTTCATTCTCAAAGGGGGGGTACTTAGAATGTTTGTTAGAAGACTACTTTCCTGTAGGTGAAAAAAATGTTAATTTTATATACATGTACTTGGTTTTCATCTGGTTTCATTTGTTAGTCTTTGAATGTATTCTCGTAAGATGATCAATGGAACTTATTTCCTTATCTCTATTTGATGTGATGTTGAATGTGGAAAAAAAAGTTGTTTATACCCGATTGATGCACCAATTTGTTGTTTATACCCATTTCACGAATCAATTTTTTTATAATATGAAGTTCAATTGGTAACGGGTGGTGTGGATGACCATTTATGTTCCAATCACTAGTTTTTTTAAACTAAAAATTTCACTTTGAATTTCAACACTCCTACCTTATTATCCCCATACACCCCCTCTATTATTTTAAAATAAGTTAATGAATAGAGACAACCTTTCTTAACTCAGAGTTAACCTTATTTATACTTGCTTCACCATGCTATACTCATCGGATAATATCTGAGGGGGACAGGAGTTAACTTGGGGATGAACCAAGTTATCATTCCAATACTTTGAATCTGGAAAAGGCCTACCAAGATGTGAATTGGTGTGAGCCTCATTTGAACTAGTGGTTAGTTCATAATTTGGTATGACGTAAATTCTTAGATGGGGATCCGACTATTGTACTGGTTCATAATCTGGTATGCTCTGAGTGGGGTGGGTGTGGTAAAATATGCATTAATGGAAATAATCCAACTAATGTATAAAATCATATCATTTGGAGAATAATATCATTTTATTAATTACGGTGCTGCGAGGAGTTACATATTGTAGAAGACAAATAAATGAAATATATGTATTAAACCACTAAAATGAAAAAAGGAAATAACTAAAATTAAGGAGTTCTTCGGGTCATCTCCTTAGTGATTGCTTTCGCTAGTAGTAGAGCTTTAGGTTTTCAAAATTTTAAGGAAGAGGGAGGGTGTGAACCTCATGATCTCAAAGGGAGTATGTTCCTAGTCGTATGATGCATTCCACCACATAAGAACCCTCCTAGTTGCCGTTTAACTTTGCATAGCTTGGATTCTTGGTTGACTGAATCATCCTCCTTACGACCAAGTCTCCAACCTATAACGATCGATTCTTCACCCTTTTATTCTAGTACCATGTTTCCTTATTTACAACTATCATCGGGGTTGCTTCTTCTTAAAAATTATCCAAAAGGTCCAAGTTGGACTCGAGTCATTCATCATTATTCTTTTAATTAAAATAATTCACCCTTAAAGAAGGAACTTCCAATTCAACTAGGTTCATTGCTTCGGTGCCATAAATCAGGACGTAAAGTGTAGACCCTATCGGTTCCCTCACTATCGTTCGGTAGGCCCAGAGGACGAAGACCAAGTTTTCAACTCAAAGTCATTTGGAGTTGGCAAGTTTCGTTTTCAACCCATGGAGGCGCATTTGATTTTTTATCTCAACCTGTCCGTTACACCTGATATGCTTTGGATTTGAATAGTAGTGTCTGATCCTGAACTGGCCGCAAATCTTATCCTTCTTCATGCTGTAAAACTGTCTCCTGTTATATAAAATGATGGCGTGTGGAACATCGAAGCTACTGATGATGAATTTCTTAACGATTAAGCGCACTTTTTGGTCAGTGATCCTAATTAGTGGCTCCGCCTCCACCCATTTTGTAAAATAGTAAATCATTACTTAGAGAACTTGCACTGAACCTTCCCGATTGTAAATGGGCCTACAATGTCCATCCCTCGTAAAGCAAATGGCCAAAGGAATATAATTACTAATAAATCTTCGATTAGCTAATGGATGTCATCAGCAGTTCTTTGACACTGACCACACCTTCTAACGTAGTGTCAACGTCGTTACTCATTATTGGCCATTAATAACCCAGTCTTAGGGACCTATGGGCTAATATTCTCTTGCTGGGATTCCCCATGCAGGCACGTTCATGGAGACTTTCCAGGACTGTTATCACCTCCACGGGATTAACACAATGGAGTCACTAAATAACTATACCTGATCAGCCTTGAGGGATAGCATGAGTTTTGCTTCGACGATCAACGCTTCATACTTTGCTTAATTATTGTAAGATTTGAAGTTGAATCTTAGTGCATACTCCATGCTAGTTAATTTGGGTTTTTCCACTATTATCCCTACTCCACAACCCTCCTTATTGGAGGATCCATCCACTTGAACAACCCATATCTGTTTTCCTTCACTGACTTGTTAGGGGGTAGTCTCCCCCTTGGCACTAGTAAACTCTGCAATGAAATCTGTAAAGACTTATCCTTTAACCGCACTCTAGGCTTGTATTGGATGTAAAAATCCTCGAGGTAGACCGAGAACTTCAATAGCCATCCGGAGACTTTTGTCTTATGGAGGACTTGGCTGAGCAAGTAGTAAATTAGGAAAATAATTATATGGGCTTGAAAATACCACCTTAATGTTCTGTCCGACACTATCAGTGCAAATCCTAACTTCTGCAACATCGAATATCTTAATTTTGGTCATTAGAACACTTTTCTCATAAAATAGACTGATCGTTGTACTCCTTCATTATCCCAGATCAGGACCAAATTGACTGCTACTGGATAAACGGTGAGGTAAAGGCATGGTTCTTCTATAGCTATCGACTTTGATAGGATCAGTACATATGTCTAGAAGGCTTTCAGGTCTTGAATTGCTTTCTCACACTCGTCCGTCCAGAAAAACACCTTCTTTAAAGTTTGAGAAAATGGAATGTACATGTTTGTTGCTTTGTTTATAAACCGATTTAATGTCGCCACCTTCCCAATTAGTAATTGGGCTTCTTTCAGGACTTTAGTCTCCTCATGTTAAGTATTTCTTGGGACTTTTGGGGGTTAGCTTTTACGCCCCTCTACATTACCACAAATCCCATAAATTTCTGGGACACCAACCTGAAGGCTCATCTTTTTAGGATCAACTTCATCTTGAATCGAATAAGAAATTTAAAATTCTTTTCAAAGTTGGTCATATGATCTTTACCTTTAAAGATCTTCACCATCTTATCATCATCGTAGACCTCCATCTTCTTCCCTATTTTATCCTCAAATACCCAATTAACCAGCCTCTAGTAGGTGTCCCTTGTGTTCTTCAAGCTAAATGGCATCACGTGGTAATAGTATCCCACCTATCAGTTATAAAGTAGGTTTTTTCCTCATCATCCTCATGCATTCAGATCTGATTATACCCGTAATATGCATTCATGAACAAAAAGGCCTCATGTCCAATTATTGCATCTATAAGGTTGTCAATCCTCAGCATAGGGTACGAGTCTTTTGAGCATGCTTCATTTTTCTCTAGTAGATAATGCATAATATCCACTAGTCATTCGATTTTTAGACCAATATGATGTTTGATAACCACTCGGGGTGCTTAACATCCTGAACATAACCTTCTTCCAATAGTTTTTCGACCTCAACGTGCGTTTCTTAGTTCCTTTTGTGGGTTAATATCCTCTTCTTCTGCTTTATTAATCAGCTCATTGGGTCCACCTTCAGTTAATGGGTCATCACCGGATCATCGATGGATGACATATTTAATGGCTCTATGCAAACGTTTTATGGTTCCTTTTCAAAAAAAAAATTAGTTCTTCTATCTTTCTGATGGTTAGTGATGATCCCACATATACCAACTTCTCTGAAAGGTCGTTGTGGAGTGGAATCGGGATAAGGTCTTTTACTGGAGATCCCATGGTCAGTTCTTCTCTTATGTCTAACACATCAATATTGAAATTCTCCCTTTTGTTCTTCAAGGACGAAAAATAACAACTCATGGCATGCGATTGGCTTTTGTGCATTGTCCACATCCCTTTCAACATTGGGAATCTAATGGTGAGGGACTTGATTGACAATACTACATCAAGTATGGTGAGGGTAGTTTTCTCGATCAACACATTATAATCCAATGGTTGTGATCTTACTACCAATAATTCTACCTATATAGTAGTTGACTTCGGACCCTTTCTGATTGTGAATGAGAGTTCAATATCTCCTTTTGAATATTCCTAAAAAAAATCCAAACAGTGGGTCGTTCACTGGAATTAACTTTTCTCCCACTAACTTTATATCCTCATTGCACTCAAAACAGATGATATCTACAAAATTCCCTTTATCCACCATAATTCTTTTGATTGTCCAGTTAAAAATATTAGTTGTGATAAATAGGGGATCATCATCGAGGTGATCATATTTTAGGATTCCTTCAGAATAAAGGTGACGTTATCCTAATGCTCGATGGTCTACTTCGTTCGTACCTCCATCGACTCTCTTTTATAATTCCTATATGTTCAATGAGCCGAGGTAGATTTTCTTTCAGCTACAATTTCACTTAAGATCATGTTTATTCTCCTTCCCCCTTCGTCCATGGACATATCACTTAATTCTTCTCATCTTGGTACTCTGTCTTTCGATTGACTTCTCTTTCAGGCATCCATTTTCTCATTGCCTCATTCATTCTATCGAGGAGCTCATCTTTGTATAAGTTCCCTAAGATCCCCCCTCTAGACTCATGTTTCAATATCAATCTTCTTGAGGATAAAGTCATTGATATCATTCTTGTAGTCTCAATGAAACTAATAATAGAGATTTGACTTGGGTCTAACCGGCTTGTTCGTTGGCCTACTTAGCTACCTCGGCATCTTTTGATCAGCTATACCGTTCAGGACTCGCCCCACTATCATATTGAGTGGAGTGAATTACTTCGTATAAGTCTAATTCACCCGTTAAGCTCCCTTCGAAGGGAACTTTTTCCTTCTCTTCTTGTCTTTAAACATTCTTTTGTACCTTCTCCTTTTAAACTTTCTTTTTTTGAAATCTCTTGGATAGTGGTTTAACTACCAACTGGTAATCATATCCTCGGTGTGGATGTGCTTATCCACTTTCTTCATAAGGTCTATCATGATAGTGGGTCGATTCTTCAATAAAGATTATATTGTACAACTGCTATATATCCTTTGTAAGAAAGCTGACACCACTATCTTCTCATATGGTTAATCGATATGGAGAAGTTAGTCATTGAATCTCTTCACATACTTCATGATATTTTCATCCTTTTTCTGAAGGACATTGAACAAATGGTCGGTGGTCTTTTTATGGATTTGGCTCCTGATGAAATTCTGGACAAATCGCTCAAAGAGATCCCTGAAGCACATAATCAAATTAGGTAGGAGATTGTTTCACCAAGTTGTTATCGAAACCCTCAGCATCATGGTGAAAGCTCTACATCTCATCTAATTTGGGTTGGCCATAAAATCCACATGGGCCACATAATTATCTATATGCTACCTTGGACCAGTGGTCCCATCGAAGGAGTCCATTCTTGGGTGATTAAAGTGAGATGGCTTTGGGAAATACATAACCTATAGATTAAATAAAGACTCTCGTTGTTGTCTCTTGCATTATCAATGATTCACTAGAGCTTGACCTACTGGACATCAATGTTAGATAAATGATGAAGAATAGCATTGAGAATTATAGAGGTGGCTAGTTTACTTCATTATTCATGTTTTGCTACACTAGAGGGGCCTAGTCCACTTGATGCTCTAGTACTGGTGTTGGAGGCTCTAAATGGCCCAGGATTTTTGTGAGTTGATCTTGAAGAGCATGTTGATACTCTATAAGGCTGTTGATGGTCTGGGTAACCTGATTTTTGTTCATGGCTTTAAAATAGCCCTTCTTACAGAGGATGTCAATTATGTTGAGGTGAAAAACTAATTTTACACATACGACATAATAAACTTATAATTGTAATGCCAATAAAGTTAAAGAGATGATGAAATAGGAGAAACGACAAACATATGTTGTTCGGCTGAGCTTAACCTACGTCCACGGGGTGAAGGGGAGGGGGTATATTATATCACTTTAAGAAAGGGTGAGTACAAAAAGTTACAGATTTTATGAGGTTAACCTCATCCCACACTATTAGAGGCTTTATATACTTTTACTTTACAATATCTCTCCTAATTCATAGCATGCACATTGGAAGAATTTGAATTTGAAAAAGGCACGTTTTCGTCTTCGACTCCTCCATATATTTTCATGTTGTGTGTTCAATGAGATTTTTGATCGTGTTAATAGGGAACGTGCTAGTAATTTGAAATTATGACACATTGATAAAGTCTTGGAGGTTCTAATGACTCGGATGTCATTCGTATGATGAAGTTGGATGCCCTATTAATCGAAGTGGGACATTCGTCTGATGATAATGAATCTTCCACTGACCATGAAAAGTCATTCGTCTCCACATAGTTGTTATATTCTCCGTCTTGATGTTATGTGGTAATTATCTGACCGATCACTATATCAGCCATTCCACTGCTTGTATATTGATCAATACCCCATTCGTTCATCAATCCAATCGTTGATTTATTTCTCCTTTATTTGTGAACCCTCTACCCCTCCTTCCCGACATTCCTAATTTAATTATTAGTCCATTTGTCCCACTATTAGTATGTTGATTGCTATTGCACTCTCTCAATCACGATTCCATTCGTTCAGACCCAGTCTGATAAAAACTACCCCTCATCACATGCCATGTGAAAGTGCTCATAGGGTACATACTATGAGGGATTCCTTATAAGGATTATATGAGTCGTTAGTCATTTTTACCCCTAGTCGTACTACTGATGTACCCATTTCCCTAGGTGGAGTAAACGGGGGTTCTCTTTATATAGTCTTAGGTATGGAGGTCTATACGAAGGACGAGAATGCGTAATTACATATCCATTTGCTAATCCTTTAGGTTATAGGTATGGAACGACATATAACTATACCTAGTATGCATGAGTAAACCTCGAAGGTGATAGCGATAGGCCCGTATATACATATGATGGCTTACGCACGGCCATTTACTTATACTTATTGGGGACCATACTTATTTGGACATTAGACTTGAGAATGTATCTCCTGTATTAATTTTATACTTGTGATGTATACACTGGCATATATTGTGACACCTTTTAATTATATTTAGTTGAGAAGAATAATAATTAAGCATTGGGTTTGCTTGGGATTAGTATTAGATGCATGTTATATTTAGGGACGTTTGGGTTGGGATAAATTGAAAACAACTAAAATATGAGAGGAAGATGCGTAGTTACTTATTATTGTCAAAATTCGATTAAATTCTTATTCTTTATAGACTTATTGTAAATGTTGTTGTTGAACTCTATTTTTAGGTCCTAGGTCGCTATTACAACCTCAGTCATGATCTGTACTAGAATCGTTTCCCAGATGATAATCTTATAGGATGTAGGTGTCGAGACTACGTGTTAACTCTTTTATTCCTATTTACATTCCACTCGTGTTAGATATCATAATAGTTATGGTCATAGTTGGAGTTGGTTTTTTATTTAAGACATTTGTATTTTTTGTGTTGGATTTAATACTGTTGGTCATTATGGTATTAGAGGTATATGTTGGCTCATTCACATTGCTTTATTTAGTTATTTTTTATTCATATTAGTTTACTTATGTCATGCTTAATTCAATTATTTAGACTCCTTCATTATTTATTTTTTGACCTGGACAATTTAATTATTTATTGTAGGAAATGTCAGAGTTCGTATGAGAGCATTGTAGGTTCTAGTCTTCTAGGGATCATGAGTGTGTTCATCATTTTTTTGCGTAGCATTCTTTGATAATTTAGAGATTTGTTATTTATATTTTTGTACTCTTATTATCATACTCTTACTGATATGCTTTTGTTTGAACACTAGGAGATGGGTTGTATGTTAGAGACTGACCACGAGCACCAATTAAGAGGCAGTCGTGCCACAACCATAGTTGTATCAGCCTCAGCAGGATAGGCACCAAGTTTAGCATTGATATATTTGGATTCCATTATCGCACATACCATGGCTACGACTATAACAACCATGCACCACTTATGGTCACACTTGTACCTTCCCCTCATACCTATTCTACATGGGAATGAGTTAGGAGTACTTTTGATAAACGCAACCCAATAGAGTTCTCAAGATCCACGTACCAAATTATAGCGCTACAGTGGAGGCACAATATTGGGAGGCACCTATCTGGTAGAGTGTATTGATGTATAAAGGTAGATGTTAGATAATTTTAGGCTTGTGGGAGATTCTTTAGTATGGTAAGAGTATGTTACCACCAAGGAGGATAGGTCAAAGCTGACCATTACACAGTTTTGGGTAAATTTCAAGGGAAAGTATTTCTTTCCCTTGTGAACGCAACTAAGAGTTCAGTTTGAGCGGTTAAAGAAGGATGATCTTAGGGTGGCTAAGTATGAGTGGGAGTTCACCTTACTTGGACATTTTACCCCAGACATTATATGTTCATAAGCGAAGAATATAGATAGATTTCAAGGCTTGATATAGAGGATCAAAAACATTTTTCTCGATAAACTGTCTTTCACTACGTGTACATAAGTAGTGAATGCCGCAGAGACTTCCAGAGAGAGAGGAAGCCAAAGAAGGAGAAAGTAGGATCCGACCAGGGGTCGAAGACTATTGAGGGTAGCGAGTCATCTCGAGGACAAGGAGGCTCATTATAGGACTAGAAGAATCGTCCATATGGGGATCGTCCCCCCAATAGATTTAAGGGAGATCACCAGTGCCAGTAGGATGGTCAGGCTTAGGGACACCTAGGCCAGGGGTAGTAGAGCTATCAGTATCAAAGCTTTAAGGACTAAAGAGGGAAGGATAGGATCTAGGTAAAAGGTCAGCAGGGTTGTAGTAGGGACGCTCATTTTCAGGGATATGTTATTCATGTGGATAGAAGGTTCATTCCTTCAGTAGGTTCCCTCAAGGCTTTTAGGGTGGACTAAGTCAGTTTTAGCAGGGACAACCTAAGGGTAGAAGTACTTTAAGGCAGTCCCATAACAGTTTCAAGCTTTGCTTCCAGTGCCGAAGTATCCGGGTTTTCCTTCATCGAGATATTAGGTGCAGGGGTGCTCACAACTTCATTATGGACGCGTGTTTAATGTTTATCACTCGAATCATCCAGTAGTACTTCAGGCTATTGAGGCTACATTCGGTGTTTATGGTAGTTATGCATGAGTTCTTTTTTACATAAGTTTGTCACACACTTTTATAGTTACACCTTTTCTTTTATGTCCGATCTGTTAGATATTTCTACTAATGTATCTATGCACATGGGTACCCCAATGGGTAAGCATGCTTCCTTACAATAGGTTTGTAGGGATGTGGCAATTGAGATCGATCGTTTGTGTTTTCTTAATTATTTGTTACTTTTAGACATATGACGTATGATGTCATATTAGGTAGGGATTGGTTATCATAGTACCATGCTCAAATCGACTGCAACGAGAAGGCGATCACATTTTATATTCCCATGAAAGAGATGTTTCTTGTTTCTATACCTAGGCTCAATGGAGGTTCTAGATATATAGATGCGAGTTTATCTTAGGAGATCACTATATCTCTAGATTCGAATTCGATTGTCTAGGAGTTTATAGACATATTTGATAAGGCACTGAGATTACTTCCAGCTTGAGAGATAGACTTTGTCATTTATTTGGCACTGAGCATCAGGCCCATTCGAGGGTACCGTACCTAATAGCTCCATTGGAGATGCGGGAGCTGCATGAGTAGATTAACTTGTTATTGAGCTAGGGGTTCATACTAAGGAGCACATCTCCATAGGGAACTCAAGTTTTATTTGTAAAGAAGAAGGACAGTTCCCTCCGATTGTTTATGGATTATCGAGAGTTGAACAAGGTCATGATATAAAAAAGTATCCATTGTCATGTATTGATGATCTATTCGATCATTTAATAGACACGTTATTCTTTTCCAAGATTTATTTATGCTTAAGGTATCACCAATTGTATATTTAGGAGGAGGATATGCCACAACCTACTTTTCTGATACGTTATGGATCGTATGAGTTATGGGTTATACCGATTAGGTTTATCAATATGTCAGTGGTTTTATGGAGTTTGTGAATAGGGTGTTTTTACCATTCTTGTATCAGTACATCATTGTGTTTATTGACGACATCTTAGTGTGCTATCGATCAGAGGAGGAGCACATACAGTTTGAGGTTGGTTTTATAGGCGTTACAAGAACACAACATATATGCTAATTTCTTTAAGTATAGATTTTGGCTTCGAGAGGTACAGTTCTTAGGCCACGTAATTTTTAGGCTATAATATCAGTGGATCCTAGCAAAGTATTCGTAGTTATGTACTGGGGATATCCCACAACTCCTATAGAGGATAGAAATTTCCTGAGTTTAGTTGGGTTCTACAGTAGGTTTATTCATGGATTCTCGAAGGTTTCCATCCCTCTGACTCGCCTTATCCATAAGGGGGTACCATTTGTATAAATCATTGACTTTCATATACCATTTCAGGAGCTCAAGGAGAGGCCCACGACTGCACCTATCTTTTCTTTGCCATGGGGTGGCATAGAGTATTTTATTTATACAGATGCATCACTTAAGGATTTAGGAGGATATGCCTATATGTTGTGTTTCTTTCAATCTTAAGCCTCACAGGAGTAACTACCCCACTCCTGATTTGGAGTTGACAACGATATTCATCGTTCTTCGTATCTGGAGACATTATATACTGGGTGAGAGGTTTAAGATTTTTTTCGATCACAAATCTTTAATGTTTTTTCACTCCTAAGGATTTAAGCATGAGACGGAGGAAATAATCAGAATTTATGAAGGACTTCCACTATTTCGAGCTAGGTTAATTTAGGGAAGGGAAATGTGGTAGAAGATGCTTTAAATCATAGATTGGTTGTTACTTAGGAAGCTTTTTGGACTAATCATGATGATGATGTAATATCCCATACTTTTATGGATATTTTAAATACATGAGTGGGTGTAACTTAATAATTTGAGAATTTAAAGTAAATAGTAAATATTTATTTACAAGTGACACATTAATATTTGTATGTGATATATACTTACGGGGATAAGTAAATGAGATGGACTAATTATATTTCATGTCACAAGTGAATAAAAGAGACATGTGATGTTATTTTATTCGAAAATAGGTGTGGAGATGTGTTGGGTTTAAGATGTAAATTTTCGATAAATGACTCGGATGGAGATTTTGAGTGCACGATTGGTCTCAAAAGGGCCGATATAGTCAGAATAGATACCCGTGAATAGTGTTTAGGTTCCGATGACTTTTTGGATTAGTAGGAGCTCGCATTTGTGTATACGAGTCAATTTTGGATTTAAGAAGGGGATAACCCTTATTTCTCTCTTATAAGAGAACGAGACAAAGAGAAAAGAGGAAATAAATAAAGAAAGAAATAAGAAAAGGAAGAAGAAAATGGAGAAAAGGGGAGACCTCCGGCCAAGCTCTAGTGGATTTCAGAACGAGGTCGTCGAATTTATTTAACGAGGCAAGTGTTAACTTGCTTTAATGATTTAAGTGTGTTTATTTTTCATATTATAGTTGGTGAAAACTATACCCTTTTGGTTTGGGATTCTTGTACAAAAATGGGTTTTGGGGAGCTGATTTCATATGATTTTGATGTGATAATAATCCTACCTGAAATCTAAGTTAAAATCCATGTTAATGGTGTAATTTTTTGTGAGAAATTTGAAACTGTTGAACAAAATCTAGGATTTAATTAAGATATGGTTTAAATCTTAATTAACTTAAGGAATCCCATGAATAAATTGGTATGTCGGGTATATCTAAGAGTGTAGATGATTATAGTGATGGTTGGTGAGGGTCAAAATTATAAATTTCGGAGTTGAAGGAGAAGAGAAACTCCCGAATTGATCAGGTCTAGACTGGTCTATTTTTTATATTATCGGTTCGGTTCATTTGTTTGGAATCGGACCAGTTCGTTTTGGGGACATGGATTCAATTCATTTCGGTTATAACAGAAAAATTTGAGAGATTTTCATGGACTAAAAAGGATTGGAGAAGATTTCCTTTTGGAGATGAATGGTAGGGGATCCAATATAGAGGGTGAGGACCTCTGGATGATGAAATGAGTGATATGTGACCCTTGGAATTTGTGGGAATGAAATCCAGGGTATAAATTTTAGGAATATTTGGGGCGAACGACATTCGAGGAATTATTCGGTAGGTCCGTACACATATATTTACGCATGTAGAATATATATGTTGATTACATAAATGGGTAGAATATATATATATGTGCGAGTAGGATGAAACTAGAATAATAGCTAGACGTGATAAGCTATTATTCGAGAATATATGTATTTATGTGAGAATTCTATCATAAGTGAGTGAATACTTATGGGAATAAAATAAGTTGTGTGTATACTTATTGATTATTATGAATTGGTATATTTGGGATTACAAGCTAATGCAATGAGAGATGGGCATGAATAGTTGTGCGAGTAGGATGAAACTAGAATACTAGCTAGACGTGATAAGCTATTATTCGAGAATATATGTATTTATGTGAGAATTCTATCATAAGTGAGTGAATAATTATGGGATTAAAATAAGTTGTGTGTATTTGGGATTAAAATAAGTTGAGTGAATACTTATTGATTAATACGAATTGGTATATTTGGTAGTACAAGCTAATGCCATGACAGATAGGCATGCATATCCGGATTTGATATATATATATATATATATATATACGGGTATAGAGACAGTATATATGTGATATAATTATAAATATATCTGTGTGTGATTGATATATTTATGTGAAGCATACCCCTCTAGTGCTACCATGGGAAGTTACACGAAGCGGGTGAGGCCCCTGACTTGAGGAGCAGGGAGCATATAGTCCCCAGGTCATAGCGTCCAATTTTATATTGTGTGGCATTTAGCGAGGGTGAGACGGGGTGGGTATGTTTCGTTCTCATTTCTGGTGAGGAACTATGACCACTTCCTAAATGTTGTGATTTGGATTTAGGGTTGGTGTCAGATTCTATCCCGGTTGCCCAGGTTGATGTGTGTTCTCCCTGTAGGATGATAACATTATAGAGACTGCATCTATTGAGTTATAGCGTGTATAGTGTATTGTGTATATATATATGGGATGTGAAAATATATATATATATATATATATATGGGCAAAATAAAGAATGAATTTTTGTAATAATTTATGGATCATCTAGGAGTATAAAATATGGAATAAAATATGTGATATGTATATAAATATGAGAATATTATATACGAGATAAAGAACATTAGAATGTGAATAGTGTAAATAACTAGTGAAAGTTATTCATAATATAGGGATAAATTATCGGTAATAGATTATTATAGTAAGTTATCGCGAAAGCTTAGAATATTATACGTGGAACTTGAGCTAGCGTATAATGATTTGGTTGCTGTGAAAAATTAGTTGGGTGGGGTTGCTTAACTAGAGTGTTTTAAAACACATGCGTTAGGTGTGCACTATTAGATGAGATGTGTGGGGTATCTCATGTGAGTGCGGCACTAGTTTAAATATGGAGAATATCATATTTTAAATATTAAAGCATGTTAAGCACTTGCTAAAAATGTTTTTTCAAAATCGAGGCTCTGACCCGTATCTATTTTTCTTTTTTTTCTCATTTGTTATACTTTTTAGCTGTACAGATAGATGGAAGCTTGGATAACTATCCTTTCGATTCAGACGTTACTGCCGCAACTGTGGATGTTGGCAAGAAAATTATTTAGACATTTTTATCCTTGTGATCTACATAGGAGGTACTGTTGTAATATTTGGGCATGTTGCCCAATGTTGTCTTTTATTTTATGTGAGGCATATTTATTTTACCCCCATTCGATATGGTTGCATATATGTTTTACCGAGAGTTATCAGTTATATTTTTTATTTCAGTTGTTGTTCATGTCTTTGTATGGATTGTATATATGTGTTTTAAGTTAAAAAATATTATAAGGTTTAAAATTTGACGCCAGGCCTAATAGGTTATTAGTAATTAAATGTTTTTTTGACAGTGATGCTAAGAATGAAACCATTTGAGATTCCTGTTTAATTTGATTTAGGACTGATCACTCGATTTTTTATTTGGCGGGGTGTCACAGGTGGTATCCGAGCATTAGGTTCTAGTGTCCTTAGGAATCAATGCAGACGTGCTACATTTCCAGCGTAGCTTTCTATTTGATATAGAGCCCTATGCTTAGGATTGTTGATTTCTATGGTGAGATTTCATTCTCTTGCTATAGTGTATGATTATAGTGAATCTTATATGCGTTCGGGTGTGTTTCGTAAGTCGATACGTAGAGGACGACCGGTGAGGGCCGTCGAAAGGACAATGGGAGGCGGGGCTCAGTTGAAGTTGTAAAGTATTTTGGGGACGATGACCGTAGTCGAGACCACCCCTATTTTTTATCAGGAAGATGGGGTTGTAAGGAGTGCTAGGGAGTAGTATGTATTTTCAAGTACCGTTATAGCCGAAAGTGGTGCTAAAGTAAACTCACCCAGCATGCTTAGAATAGGAAAGATCCATAGGGGTATTTGAAGAAGACCATTCGTGGGAATGTTAGTATATGCATATATTGTGTGTGTTAGCCAATGGACAAAAGATACCCAGAGGTTTTGGAATATAGCAGGGTGTGGCATACCCCGAAGTAGAAATTGAGTTAAAATTTTTATTATCTCATAGGTTCAGTGTTGTAATGGCGAGAGTAAATCACCATATTTTCAAAAGTGAAATAGTATTCTAATGGATGGATCTTAGATGTGGTTTGACCCCGAGTTCCTTCATCTTTTTTTTCAGAAAGAGATGTGGATGAAATTTTAAATTTATCACTTGAGGGCTTGATAGAGGCCTTGTCTAGGAAATTTTGTACCGGATGAGGTGGGTACAATGGAGAAAAGATTCCTTAAGTGGGTGATGGACTCATAAGAGGACTCACCAGTACTTAAGGGAAATTCTGCTTGGAAGGTCGAAGCAAATGGCGACTATGTCGTGTTTTGTCAGTAAAGATATAAATGCTTCTTTATGAAGGGAGATAAAAGAGTCAAAAGATTAAGTCATAGAGCAAGACTGGATAACAGTGCTAGTGAAACATCGTAGGGGGAAACCTATCAGGGGATCCATTTAAATGATTCAGATATCTGAATTCCTATCGAGTGATAGTGGATTCAGTTGGGAGTGGTAAGAGCAGTAGTATGTTCCTTAGGGCTAGTGGAACTAAGGGGAATAATGAGGGTAGCCGTTAGGGCTGAGGCTACCAGGGTCTGAGAAAGGTACAACTCTAATATGGTCAGTATGGTCGAAGACAAGTGGATTAGGTGAAGAGGGACAAGAGTATGGTGCCTAGCTGGGGCAATAATTAAGCTAGTTTTTGGTTTAGTGCGGACAAGCATGTCATGTCTGGGAACCATTTGAACAACTAGGGTGATAGGCAAGGTCAAAGTATGAGTTTTATCCTAGGGTGAATGAGGTGTGCTTTATGTGACACGAACGAGTCATGGTATATTGATTGTCACTAGATTCGCATGTGAGATGATTTTAATGTGTATATCGATAACATTATTATGTATGTATATTTTCGTGGTATAGTGGGGTTGGGCATAGTAGTATATATTGTAGTGGAATTACTTATTTTAGTTATGTGTTATACGAGTATGATATTATCCTGAGTTTAGACTGGTTAGAACGATAGTGAATTGATATTGTAAGGCTATCGTGTTTGCTATTTTAGGGCAGGATGTGTTATTTTGGTGATGTCTCACTTGAAAGAGGGCCGAGCTCGCATATATATTATAATATGGTATAGACTTCAGAGAGTTTGGTTGGCTCGATATAATTGATCCCGGTGTGTAGGGACTTTATTGCGGTGATTTGAGGTATATTGAATTTACTGTTGAGCAGAGAGACTTAGCTCGTTACTATATTTATCACTCAAGACTTGGTGATAGGGAGAGCGCATTGTTATATCATTCCTTTAGAGACATGTGAGTTAAGATTTATATTTATACTTCTGGGGACAGGATTTTGAGGGTCCTAGTTATGTGTTTGAGGATTTATGGGATTTGATTACCGCCAATGCTGAGTGATAGTGCATTGGGGGAAAGTTCCTTGTTCAAATGTTGTTGCGTCATAAGATACACATGAACCTTGATGAATGTCATGATTAGAGAGACATTAATGGATGCTAAGGTATCAATTTTGAATGTTAATTAATGAATGTGTGGCGAAACACTCTGTGCTAAGAGAGTTATTATATAGTATAAGGTCAGTTGAGCCTGCAGTGCCGTGAAAGAGCACTGAAATTTTTTCTTCTCACCACGAGTTGAAGGGTGGGACGATGTTATGAAGGATTAAATTTTAATTTATGGGATGATTGAGAATACCCATGCATTTTAGCCACATCGACAATTCGGGGCTAGTTTTAAGAAAAGTGTGTAACGTTTCCAGTGTTGTGCATATATGCACCAATTATAGGGTGTAGGGGCGCCCTAGTTAGTTAATTTCAAATCGTCCGAGATAGGAGGACGTCGGAATAAATGTGTAAAATATATGCATGTGGGGAAGTTATAAACAACCTAGAATGGCATGATGGATTGAACGTCATGTGAGAAGGGCGGTAATCCAAGTATATGTGTGAAATGAGAGCTGACACACCCGATATGGGTTGAAACGTTATGGGAAGCCATTTAAAAAGATACCTCTTGATAAGAGGAGAATCCAACTATGGTGGAAAGTTGAGCGGAGTCCTACTCAGTTGAATGTTGAGATTAGATTGCGCATAAATAGAATGTTGATGCTTATAAGGAAAAGGACCCAAAAGTGTGCGTTGTGACGAGAGTGCATGGGTCGAGACTTTCGGTACCCTGGGGGAAGAGGGGGTGTACAAAGTACCACTTAATGTGAGATATTATAAGTGGGAGTTGGTGTTAGATGAGACATAGTGAGATTGTCTCCGAGTGCACCACTCGTAGATGGAAATAGGTTGGTTTGCCCAAACATTTCTTTAAAAAGAAGATTGCACCGGTGCAAGGTTACTCCCAATATTATTGTGAATCTGAATGAGATCCTTGGACCCTACCTACGATAGAGATTTTAGGGAAGCAGTGGGAATGGCATTTTGTTTTGGGCAAGTCGTGTCACCTATGGGCCGATGAGTAGACGAGAGGTGATTGACGACTAGTAAAGTAGTATGAATTCGTTTTAAGAGTCACTGTGGTTAGAGTGATTACCTCATCTCTTAAATTTTGTTGAGTCATTCCCTCCTCTCTTAAAACCATAATTTAACAAAAAAAAGAGGGAAAACGCTCATACCAGGCTCTGGGAGCTTATTTTAACCCATAGAGTGCTTTCTTTAGACGATACACGTGGTTTGGATGGTGTGGATATATAAATCCTTTTGGTTATTCTACATAGGTCTCCTTAGTTAAGATGTCATTCAGAAAGGCTGATTTAATATCCATTTAATAAAGTGTAAATTACAAATAATAGGCTATTACAAAGAGTAGTCAGACAAATTCCATACGAGTGACAGGTGAAAAAGTCTTATTGAAATCTTCTCCTGAGAATATCCTTAAGCTACTAATCTAGCTTTGTTTCGAATCACCATCCCAGTCTCATCAGTTTTGTTTTTAAATAACCAATGCATTCCAATAACTTTTTATTATTGGGCAGAGGAACGAGATTCCAAACATCATGAATGAAAAATTGATTAAGTTATTCTTACATAGGAAGTATCCACATAGAGTCATTCAAAGCTTCATTTACATTCTTTACTTCCAAGAGGGAAACAAAACATGCGAAATGAGCTAAATTGTGAATTTGGGTTCTTGTCCGCACAGGCTTAGTAAGGTTACCAATAACACTGTCTACAAGATGGTCTTTTGAAACCCGGTTAGTTACTTTTCATATATCGGGTTGTAAAATATCATCTATCACTGGGGAGTCGGATGTTAACGAATTGTCAGACTCGTTCACAATAGTTGGCCTTTTATTACTACTCTCTACATTAGTGTCATTTACAACTACATTAATAGATTCCATAAGAGTCTTAGTGTTAAGATTATACACATGATAAGCACGACTATTAGGAGAATATCCTAAAAATATATCTTTCTCACCTCTAGATTGAAACTTAGATAGGTGTTCTCCATCTTTACAGACAAAGCATATACTATCGAAAGTCCTAAAGTATTTCAGGTTAGGTTTTTTATTGTACCAGAGTTCATAAGGAGTTTGTTTGGTGTTTTTCTGGAGATATACTCTATTGATTATATGACAGGATGTACGAACAGATTTAACCCAAAAGTATATAGGTAAATCTTTGGCATGGAGTATGACACGGGCCATCTCCTGAAATGTGCAATTCTGACATTCAGCAATCCCATTTTGTTGGGGGTTTTAGGTGAACTAAACTCATGTTTGTAGCCATTATAATCACAATATGCAATCACTACAGAATCAATAAACTCACCACTTTTATCACTTCTAATATTATTCACTTGGTAGTCCTTTTCATTTTCAATTCGATGTAAAATTTTCAGAAATTTCTTAAAAGTTTCAGATTTATGTTTTAAAAAGGCAATCTATGTGAATCGAGTGAAGTCGTCAACCATAAGTAGAATATAATTCTTTCCACAAAGGCTTACAATTCGAGAGGGACCCATTAGGTCCATATGGATGAGTTCTAGAGGTCTAGTGGAAAGAACATCCTTAGCCTTCTTGTGAGGAGCCTTAACCATTTTTCCTATTTGACATGGTCCATAAGTTACATTGGAAATAGGTTTAATCTTAGGGATACCTCTAACTATCTCTTGAGAAGACAACTTTTTTAGATTGTATTAATTTATGTGACCCAATTTATTATGCCATACCTCATTGTCATCCAATCTGGCAATGTTACAAACTTCAGTGCTCGACTTAATAGTATAACAATTTTCTAGAGTACGAATTCTTGTAATAATGCACTTACCATTTTCATTTAAAATTTTGCAGTTATTCTTTGAAAAGGTGACCGTATGATTTGAGTCACAAAATTGTGAAATGTTGAGTAAGTTGGCTTTGAGAACCTTAACTAATAGTACATTTTCAAGAACAGGAAGACCTTATTCATGAAATGTTCCTTTACCTATGATTTGGGTTGATAAACTATCTCCGAACATGACACTTCCACCGAAGAAATTAATTTTATTAGAAAGATTGGTATCATCCCCAGTCATATGTTTGGAACAACCAGAATCCAAATACCAGCCAGATGATGTTTGTTGGGCTTTTAAAGCATTGATAACAATGTTACACTTCATCCGAAGTACTAAATCGTCTTTCTTAATCCAAATTTCTCTTGTCTTCAAAAGCTTGCGCTTATTTGATTGCATTTGATAAAACTTGCGAGCATTAGATTTTGTTAAAAAATGTTTTGAACATGCATTTGTATTTTATGAAAAGGTTGATCATGTCGAGCAATAGGCTTAGTAAAGAATCTTGAATTCCTATTTGATGATGTCCTTTTGGTATTGGTTCTTCTCTTCCTATTACGATAGTTAGAATTCCTATCAGGTTGTCTAGGTAACACATAGTGGTTTCGATTCTTCCTAGAATAGTTGAAGTTCTGGTATATAGGATAGGAGTGAACAGGTTTATAGAGATGTTTTGAAAAACATCCTTCAAGTGAATGTCCATAGACATCACAATAAGAGCAGTAAAGGTTATAGGTAGAAGGATTTTCCTTAGGAAAGTTACTAAACATAGGTATAGGACTAGTTTGAACTCTAGGTTTGTTTTTATTAACCACTGGCTGAAATGGAGGTACCAAATGCCTTATAGGAGGAAAAACTTATTTGGTCTTTGATTCAACTTTTTCCTTAGAGTTACTTGACTCACCAATGTCTAAAATTTTATGTTTTGTCCCCAAATCATCCTTTAAAGACTGAAAATCTAGATGGACTTCCATAGGTCATTTCCCCCCAGATATAAACTTAATATTTCCAAACATTTTAGGTTGTCTGTCATCTTTGGGACAAAATCCTATTCCAGTACGATCATTAGAATTGGTTTCGCTATTAGCAATGAATTCCTCAAAGCATTTTGAATTGTTTTTAAACTTAGTGAATTTTTTGAAAACATTTGAGGTCTTTTCCTTAGTTTGTTCCAATTCCAACAAAGTAGCTTTGTATTTTTTTCTCCATAATTTCATTCTTTTCGAACAATTCCTTGAATTTTTTACCAAAAGTTTTTGCTTTATTTTCATAAACTAGACATTGGGTGTACTCTTCAGCATTAAGTTTAACCATTTGGCTCATGTCATCTATTTTCCTAGTGAGGTCTTTGACAACTTTGTCAAGTTTGGAGATTTTCTTTAGAGTCATGGCATACAATGTGTGTATATTAGGGAAGTCTTAATTATATGAATCACTAGGTGCATAGTGTGTAGTGTCCCTTAGATATTCGGTTTTAGGACTGACACACACGTTGGAATCAACATTATCGCTTCCCATTTGACTCACACACCCCGTATTGGTATCAGCAACATTCTCAAGAATTAAAGCATCCAATCCAGTAATATGATTATTCACTATAGCATGAGGAAAACTAACACTATCAAGTTCAGTCAGAGACACAGGCAGATCATCATTGTAAATGATTTTAGTAAAGAATGACATATAGGGGTCAGGCTCGTTATTTTCAGAGTAACTTTAGCCATCCCATGTATTGCATAGATTAGCCCTAGTATGTTTATTGTTCTTGTTCAAATTTACTCTACAGTCTTGTGCCATATGTCCTAACTTTCTATATCTATATCATTCAATATTCTTGAGATCTCTCTCAGGTCTCTTGGGATTATGGGTATTATGATTTTCATTTATCTTCTCATGAGGTCTGCTACTTGACGAATTTTGATAATTTGGCTTGCCTTGTCCATTTGCCATTTTATTTCTAAACTTTATCAGTTTCTTAAATTGTTTGGACATCAAGGCAATCTAATTATCAAGACTATCTAGGTTACATTCCTCATGAGATTCTAAGTCAACAGTGGGTATAGATAATTAAGGTTTTATCAACTTATAGGAGAAGTTCATATTAGAACTGTACTGTTTCCTATGGGACTGAGTTAATTTCTTCTTGAATTCTAGTTCCATTTCCACAGTTCTCAATTTGCTACTGAGGAGTTCAGGGGTAAGATTTTGATCACTCATCTCCTCAATTGCATACCTTTTATTGTCAAATTTCTATTTTAATGATCTTAGAATTTTAGATACAATTTCACTCCTATCATAAGTAAAACCATTTGCATGTAATTTGGTCACAATATCAGTTAATTTGATATAAAAGTCAACGAATGACTCAGAGTCTGTCATAATGAGTGATTTATACTGCTGGATGAGCATTTGTGTTTTAACAGACTTAACTCTGGTATCACCTTCATGTGCAGTCATAAGTGTATCCCAAGCTTCTTAGAAGTGTTACAAGATGAGATCCTTTTGAACTCATGTTCATTTATTAACATAAAAATGGCATTCTTGCCATTGTTATTGTTCAGAGAATCTTGCTTCACTTCTTTAGTGAATTCCCTTAAAAAAATTAATCCTCTTACTGCTTCCAATAGTGGCTGGTTATTTAGGATGAGTGTATCCATTTTCAACAATGACCCAGACATCATCTCCCAAGGTTCCTTATATGAAAGAAACCATCCTTACTTTCCAGTAAGGAAAGTTATTTCCATCAAAGAGGGGGTCTGGAAAAGTTACCAAATCTTTCAAATTTCTCGTTCATTATTTGATTTCAAGAAAACAATTTCAGAAGCACAAGATCTTTTAAAGAAAAATTCCCAAGCTCTCATACCAATTGAAAAAATACCACTTAAGTTGTTTAATATAAGATTAAATTATCTAAGTAGTTCCGAAATGTTTTTTTGGAGAAACTCTTTTCTAATCTAAACAGTATAAACACAAGATGTGTATAATCAAATTATGTACAAGATGTATTCAAGATTATGTAACAAGTTTTGAAAAACAAAACTAAAATAGTTTAAAACAGTTAAACTCATCACACCAACTAGAAGAGGATGAGAAGATGTAGAAAGATTAAGTGCACATAATTTTTAACGTGGTAAAACCTTACCCAACTGAGGAAACATCTACGGTGACTTCTCAGTCACAAACAAAAAATCCACTAAAATAAAATATTCAAGTTACAAGCTATTTAACACACAAACAAGTAAATCAGACCAATACAAGTTTATAATATATACCAACTCCACTGGCTTGATTCCAACTTCTCTGTAATTCTGATGTTGTTGTGGCTTTCCCAACTTCGTAACTTCTCTGATTTTGTTCCAGCTTTACATAGACTCTTGAAGTTCAAGATATTAAATCCAACACTTCTTGTGTAGTAGTGTGATAAGTGTTTTATGATAGTGCTCTAACACATGCATGTACACACACACACACACACTTATATATACAAGCAGATCCTATAAAATTACAAATCAGATCTAAATTAGTTAGGCTTTCCGTTTCTCTTTTCTTTGAAGAACAAAAGGCTTCCTGATCTTTAAATATATCCCTAAATCCAATGTTAACTTGCTCAAAAGACGGCCAATGTCTTATACAATTTCAAAAGGTTTTGAAAATGATTTTCGAAACTGTAAACCACCGATTGCGATCTGAACTAGACTAGAATTCTTATTTTGTCAGAACTAGAAATAGAAATAAGATTTATTGATTCTGAAGTTTTCAAAAACTTTTATAAATCAAAATAATCAATAAATATGATTTCGCAAGATGAGAAACGAAATAATGCAGATCTAAATGAAATATGACATGAAATAGTTAGATCTACAGATTTCAAAAGAAGAAATATAGATCAAACCAAATCTGACTAAGTTGGAATGAAGATCTCAAACAACATAGGATCAAACCATGAAACAACTTTAGCCAGCCCAACAACAACTCTAAAAAACTCAGGTTTTTGGTTAGGGTTAAAGATGTGGTGTTTGATCGAAAAACAGGTTAGGATTTGAATGGTAAGAAACAAAAGGTTTCTTCTCTCTACATGTTTCTCTCTTTGTCTCTCAAAGATGAGGAAACCCTAAAATTGATGAAAAAATTAAACCGAGTTAAAGGGTTATAAGCCTTATATATGGATAGGACTTCACATGGATCACAAAAGAATAACATGCAATCGTTGATTAACACAAATGAATGAACCAGATTAAATAAAGGGTTCTGAGTCTGTGAAGAAACACAAATCGGTTCGCTATAAACTCAACACGTGGATGGACAAGAATAATTTAAAACGCATGTGTTTTGAGTTTTGAAAAATACAAATTGAGCCCACAAATGTTTGTGACAGTTTCGGTTTCTACCCAGAGCGATTTTATATAGAAAAAAATAATTACAAATCACCCACAAAATTTTATTATGAATAGGTTTTAATTACAAAAAAAATCATTTAAAATTCTTAGAAATATTTTAAATAAATCCCAAATATTATTTAAAAACATTTTAAGGGGATATAACACACACATGAATATATCATGACAAAATGAATATATGAATGCAGTCCTAGTGTGCGGTGTATGTGCTATACCTTCTTGAACTTGTAGAGAAATATCAACGAAGCTGTGAAAATTCTGAGTCTTTTTGGATCAACTAGGGATAGACACAATTTTGTCTCTATTTCCAAACTAGATGAGCTCCAATATAATGTAGATTCAAGTGAGTCAAAGATATAGGTGCTTCAAATTCTTCCAAATTTATCCCCATAATTTAGTAGCTTTTTGCACCCTAAAAGATGTAAATTGTGGTGATTTATCTCATATATGTACTACCGACCTTTCTTACATAGTGCCTCGAGTTTCGTGTATTATTTATGCTTTTTACAGGTATTTTATGCATGTGAAGAGAACAAGAAACTCAAGAATCGAGAAATCAAGGAAGAAAGAATTGAATGAAAGTCAGAGGAAAAAATAGTCACTTTACATCTGAAGTTCGGATGAGGGACCAACATAGAAATTGAAGAGCTCGTGTCTATAAGTACTTAGGAAGAAACGAAGTCCAAATCCGAGCCCTGAGTCAAAAGTTTTTAACCTCCAAAGATGAGAGAAAATCAAGAGAAAAGAAGAAAAGAAAGAATTCCAGAATCAGACCAGACCGAGGTTGTTCAAAAACAATCTGATCTGGGAGGAAGGCAGACTCTACATAAAATTCACCATCGAACCGATCTGGATATATCTGAAAATGAACTGGTCTGATGCCTTGAGGATCTCTACATAAATTATAGACCAGACCGATCCGTTACAAATGGAAAACAAACCAATTTGGATGATACCAAACCGAATCGCAGACCCCCACCAAACCGATTCGGATGAGATTTTTTCTCAATTTTCTTTTCCAAATTAAGAGTTTTATCTTGCTAAAACTCTTGTAATTTTTATAGGTTATTTTATTTAACTTAATGCTAGGCATTAGGGAGTTCAATTAATATTAATTTTAAAAGGCTCTTGCATTCAAAAACCCTAGGGTTTTAAGTTTTGCTACGTTAATTCAAGATTCAAGCTTTAATTCCAGATTCCTTCCTTGAAAGTATTATTTACTTTTTGATTTCAATTGCTTTTACATTCAAGTAGAATTATTCATAGTAATTAAATTGAAATTTTTATTTACACAATTTCTTCCCAATTTTTCAAGTAGTTATGAATTCATGCATAGTAGGCTTTGTGTTCACAATTAGTTTAATTATGTCTAGATAAATTTCCAAGGGTTGGGATGCATGAACCAGACCTGATGTAGTTTACATGTATAGGAAATAGGTTTTTGAATTAAATTTTGATCGAATCGTGTTGTGTAGTGATCACAACCGTCGTAGACCTTTTAACCTCATTTGCCCTAGGTAACCGAGGTGTTTAATGATGCGATCTGCGTGTTCGCTATGAAGCACCTCTTTATTCTTACATTTGATTACGTATGTTGTGGGCTTGTACCTTCATATATGTAATGCTTAGGATTACTAAATACTAGGCTTGATCACTTATCTAATTCAAAATCTAGTATTCTATCTGGTAAGTCTACTAGGGTTTGGGGGATTGTATCCTAACCTGATTTTCATTCATTCATATTCACTTAATTGCCGTAGCTTTATTTCCGTGAACGTAGTGTGGTTAATAATTTAAATTTTGTTTGCATTTAGATAGTAGAATTAAATTCCACAAGTAATCATCTTTTAGTTTCTTTTCGCGAATCAGTTTAGGGTTAGTCTTCTATTCCTTTTTCGTTACGAGTTTTTGTCCTTGTTCCCTGTTCATACGATCCCGACTTATTAGGTTATTTTTACTTACGCGACAAGCTTCCACTTAAGCCTATATAAGCACGCACTTTAGACACATTTGTTGTCGTGTCAAGTTTTTGGCACCGTTGCCGAGGAAATTAGGTAGACCTTTGGTTAGTCGATTCAATCCCAAGTGTGATTCCAAAAACAAATTTAAAAATTTAAAAAGCCAAAAAAATAAAAAGACAAAAAGAAATCATCTCTCAAAATCCCTTTCATGCAAAATCCAGAACAAAATCCTCAAAATACACCCAAAATAATTCATAAAAATCCCATCGTCGAGTATAATTCCGATAGACCCCATACCCCTCGCTTTCCACAATTCTGGGCTCCACCTCCTACCCCTCCAAACTCCATCACCAGTCACACGCTGAGTCACACTTATAGAACACTGAGTGAGAATTCTGAGTCCATTGGAGATCCATGTCAGATATTTCTAGTTTTGGTACGGGTGAGGGAAACCTAATGTATCGTCCCATGAAGGAACTTCTATTTCCTAAGAGAATTGTCACATATGGATGCATTATACTTTCGTATAACGAAGACATTCCATTTACATAATGGAATGATACAGATTCTCCCTACAATCCATGGCATGGATTTGAAGAAACCATACCTCCATATCCGCGAGTTCGAAGAGGCATGCAAAACATTTAGTGATCAAGCCTACACGCAAGATGTCGTTTGCCTTAAGCTTTTCCCCTTTTCCTTAAAGGATAAAGCTAAGACCTGGTTGTGGTCTTTACCCCCAAACTCCATTATATCTTGGAAGGACATGAAGTCCAAGTTTCTCTCGAAATCCTTTCCACCACATCAAACCAACTCCGTTAAGGCTCAAATTAAACCCTTTCTACAATGAGATAATGAGCCATTTGACCGATGCTGGGAACGCTTCCAAGAGCTTTTTAATGCTTTACCCTATCATGGATTTGAGAAATATCACTTGATCTCTTTCTTCCATCACGGGCTTACTATAGTGTATAAACAACTTATTCAAATAATGTGTGAAAGATCGTTTTGGGAATTAGATACGAGTGATGACGAGGCTCATCTTAAGTATGTCACCGAGACTACTCAAGCATGGGAAACTTCCTAACCTAATGCCTAAAACTGACCTCGATAAATGTCCACCACTCCTGCTGCATTCGGTCTATACCAATTGAATAATGAGACCTTGATAGACCGTCGATTTGTTCAGTTTGAGAAGACTATGAAGGACATACTCGATGTCCATTTAAAAGAAAATACTAAATCCACTAGTGTTGTGAAAGATGAGGTGTGTGGTATTTATGAGGTGGGCCATCCAACAAGGGCATGTCCTACAATACCCGCCTAAAAACCCATGCATAACGAGCAAGTAGAAGTAATAGAAGAGTTTAAGGGAAATTTTAATGCCCCTAACGGGAATGTATACAACCCTTCGTGGAGGAACCATCCTGATTTTAGCTATGGGCAATAAGACGCGGCATTGAATCCTACTTCACATGTTGCCCTACCTCCACCCCTCCTCAATTTCAGCAAGCACCACCTATGCCAAAAAAAATTCAAGTACCACCTACAGGCCCATACATTACCCCACCGTGGAGATCTCTTGAGGACAATATAAATAAATTAATCCAATCTCAAAACGCAACCAATGCTAAATTTATGTGCATGTTCACTGAGATGAATACAAGTATCTCTAGGTTGGAGGAGTCCTTAAGTGTCCAAGAGAAGGGTAAGTTTTTGTCCCAAGGCCAATCTATTGTTAGCATTACAACCCACGTGCATCCTGAGCAATGTGGTGTAATTACCAGTCTGCGTAGTGGGAGAGTGGTTGACTTTTCACCTCTTCCACGCTCTAAGCAAAATGAAAAGGATATTTCGCCTAGCACGAAAGAGGCCAAAGATGTCCCCGTGAAAAAGAGTGGTGATGATGACACAAGAAGTCCAGAAGTGGTGGTGAAACCTACCAGTGCAGCTCCATAGCCTCAACAGTTGATCCCAAAATCCAAAGAGATTTCACGGGATGATGTCCTTGACGTTCTTAAGCAAGTAAAAATCAATTTACCTTTTCTCGAGGCTATAAAGCAAATTTTCTTGTATGCTAAGTTCCTTAAGGACTTACTCACGGTGAAACGAAGGCAGAAGGTAAAGAAAAATGTATTTCTAACACAGAACGTCAAATCAGTCCTGTTGAGCGATCTTCCACTAAAAAATAAAGATCCCGGTGCACCCACCATTTCGTCCATCATGGGGAAGAACAGAATCAAATCAGCATTAATAGATTTAGGGGCGAGTGTTAACAATCTACCCTATTCAATCTATAAGCAACTAGATTCGGGGGCTTCAAGCCGACAACTATGACTCTCCAACTCGCTAATCACTCCGTGAAGATGCCTAGGGGAATTATCGAAGATGTAATCGTCCAAATTGACACTTTTTACTTCCCGATGGATTTTATTATTTGGGATGAGGAGCCATCCATTCTACGAAGAAATCATAATCCCATCATCCTTGGTCTCATATTCTTAGCTACGGCTAATGCTCTTATCAATACTCGGAGTAGCCAAATGCAATTAACGTTTGGGAATATTACCCTCGAGAAAATATCTTTAAAAATTCCGAGAATGAGGGTGATGAAAGAAAATCACGAGAAATGGATATTATTGAGGAAGCACATGAGAACAAGAGGACTCACAAGTGAGAGCCGTTAGAGGAAGGTTCTGTTGCGTAAAGTGAGAGCGGAAATTCTGATGTTAAGAAAGGACTAGGACAGGTGTGCTTAGTGACCACAATTGAAAGCGAGAGCGAGCAGGTAAGTGAAAGCGGAGCAGAGAGATGTAAAGAATTTAAGATAGAGGACGTGAACATTGGTCATGAGAGATATATAGGAGACATGAGCCTAGAGGGATCTGAGAAAGAATCCAAGCAGGTGGAAGAGACCCATAAAATAAAAGACAAACCTTTATCGATCTCCATTGGTTGCTTAGACGAGTGCGAATGGCAAGAAACGATTGATGCATTCCTGTTCAGTAACCATCCTCCCACACCACTTGAGTCCCTTAATGCGATTGAGGAAAAGACTCGAGTATCATTCGAATTAGATCCCGAACCATGCACTCCTAGAGCTAAAAGAAATCAAGATGCCCCTTCCAAGTCGGTGCACAAAGGTAAACAACAATTTAGACATCACGAGGATCCCTTCCCAGTGAGTTAGTCCGTGACTAAGGGTATATACCTTATTTATGGGACTGGGCCTAACTTGTTATGACTTTTTACTTATGACAAAAAAATGGGGGAGGCTAGGAGAGAAATGAAGCCGATTCTCGGGGTAGGGTGAGTTTTAAGCAAAGATGAGAAGGTCGTCGCACCCCCGACGCATATGGGGTGATTCTTGTGTATAATAGATGTATGTCGATTAGGGTAGTTAGAGTCGGTAGGTGCAAGTCATGTAGGATAGGTACAAGAGAATACTCATCGAGAGCAAGTCTAGGTTTTCGAAGAAAGGATTAAGAGATTTTAGGTCAATCATGTGTAGGTATAGTTGTGGGATCATCTAGATATTGACAGAGAATAGTGAATTCTGCAATTAAGGGAAGCTGTAAATTTTAGGGATCCGGACCGATCCTCCCCTGAGGGTCAGGATTGGTTCATTTTTGTGGAAAAATAAAAAAAAATTAGACAGAACCAATCCGGTCCTAGGCACCTGAATCGGTTCGGCTTCTGGGTATTTTTGCTCCTTCCCGAGATGCACCCCCAGTCCCTAACCCCCATTTTCCCCTCCCAGTCCATTTTTCCCTCTTCCCTATCCACCCTTTCCCTCCACCATCCACCTATAAATACACCCTTATCCTCCCTCATCCACCACCACTCCTCCCCACTCTCTTACTCTCTCACCTCTAGATTTCTACCTTCAACCCACAGCTGTCCCACATGGCCAACCACGCCCTCCCTTATAAATATAACTCCGTCGAGGTTATTGACCACAAAAATAATGCATACCTCTCAAATCAAGAACAAATTTGGAGTGCCAAGTGAGCTATCGGCCAATCTCGAAAGCTACATATGGAGTGCCAAGCGCGCTGGAATGAGCTACCAAATTCTGTCACCAACCTCATCCTTCCGAGGGGTTGGTGTCATTTCCTCGATGAGCTCCACGAAGCGGTGCAGGCTGCTGAGGTCCACGATTTCTATGGATTCCTGGTCCGCACTACTAATTTTGTTTCCGAGGTGTATGTTGACAGAACACGCGTTTTGTTATCCTTAGATATTCTTACCTGGAAACTAGCATAAAAGGATGTTCCAAGCCCAGCCCAGTTCACCTATCCAAATAATCTCGCCCCCTCGACAAAGTCGTTTGCATGTCACGCATAGCACCCGATGATATTTGGGGCAACGAAACATTTTTGGTGGGACGGATAAGCGACAAGGTGCGTATCATAATCCAAATTATATGCGTAAATATCCTCCAAACTTTAAATGATTTCGTTATGCACCCCCGTGATGAGACTCTCATGTATCATCTTTTTCACCCCACCACCCTAATCCACTTGGCCTGTATCATCTACAAAGACATATTTTTGCCGACCTTGGATAAAAAGGGGACCTCCCCTCTCCCTTATGCCCAGCTCATCTTAGACGAGCGGGCATTGCTCCTCCCACTGGTTTTCATCACATTACTAATCTTCTTGGGCAGGGAACCCGTACCAAAAGTGAGAAGCAACGAGAGATCATCCGAGCATGGAGGGCGGATGAGGATGATGATGATGATGATGATGAGACGGAGGCGGAGGCGGAAGATGAGGACGAGGGTAATTTTGAGGAGGAAGAAGTTGTGGACGCCGACGTGGTTATGGGAGAGGGTGAAGAAGAGGAATACAATGAGGACGATGATTCAGATTTCGAGCCATCGAGAGCAAATTTTGATGGGCACATCACCGTACTCGAATCACGACTGGATGGGTTCATAAATCAATACGATGCAGACCAACGGGCATATCCGCAAGACACAAGCATGATCCATTGTCTCCAGGATGAGATGTGTCGAATGACTATAGGTGTACCTCGACCGGATTACTTTTACGACTCATACAACCCGAATGCTCCCGACCCTACTCACCCTCCACCTCAATAGCTTGTTTTTTTCTAGGTTGTTTATGTATTTTTCCTATTTCCTATTTCCACATGTTTGTATGCTTCATATATATAATGGAAATAGGTTGGCCTATCAATGTCGTGTCATATACCTGCTTATTTATGTCTTACATTTGGTACTTTGTTCCAATTCTATGCTTTCTTTCTTTAATTTAGCTTTTCATCCTTTTGCATCGGGAATTTGCAAAAGTCTAAGTTGGGGGGGGGGGGGGGGGGGGGTACGCATGCGCTTCCAAATTTCACAAATTTCAAAATTCCCAAAAAAAAAATGAAAATTTCCAAAAAAAATTGAAAAAAATCCAATTTTTTCGTTCTTTCTTCAAGGTAAATAAATATTGGGATTTAAATTTTTCAAAAATATCACCAAAATTTTGTTTGAAGTCTCCAACTTGTAAAAATCCAATTGCATAAAGCCAAAATTGACCAAAGATGGAAATTGAGCGTAAATTGACGACTTAACGAATAAGTGTGGAGATTAATCAACCCGGTGAGATTTCGAGCTTATCAATTTTTTTGAGTTTTTAAATCAATCCAAGTTAATGATTAAATTTAAGTTCTTTTCAGTGTTAAAATAAGTCGTTGTGATTTTAACATTATTGTCTTGATCGGTTATGGGAAAAGTGTGGAAGTTGCCTCGAAAAGCACGCTAAAACATCTTTAAATTAAATCAATCTCTAGATGCATATGGTAATATGATTAGTAATTAAGATAAATGAAGTTAAGCTCTCATTTGTTTCCTCAAAGAAATATTGGCCACAAAGAGTTGTGAAAAATTATCCTTTTGCTAGCCATTTTGAACCGAAGAAAATTTTCCCACTTTCGTTTGGTAACCCGAAAAACCCACATAGCCCGGAATTGAGAAAAATGTAAAATTAAGAAATTAAGTCCAACTTGTGCGATAAAAAGGGGCAAGAAAAGAAAAATGAAAAAAAAACTCAAGAAGAATAGCAAGAAAAAAAATAGAAAAAGAAACGAAAATGAGCAAAAGCTCGAAAAATCACTGATGGACAGCATAAGAACATTTTCCAATTTCGAATTTCCTTACCATTCCCATATTACCCAATACACCTTAAAACCCATACAATTCCTATTCGAGTTCGGATTGAAAAATTAATTACCGTGTGGAGAGTTAAAACATGAAAAGATAATAAGAGATATTAAATGATGTGTATAAGAGGCGATGTTCCTGTTTCCCAATGACCATAACCCGATGAAGAGGTCTTTTCACCGATAAAAATTTCATCTTTTAATTTGTGTGCGTGAATTCATGTTCCTTTACATTTACTATTAGATATCACGCACACCGAGATAAATAAACACATTTCGAGTGATTCGTTTGTGAGAGTATCCCGTGAGAAATTGAATCAAAGCGAATTTTTGAAAAGTAACGTGATGATAAACCGGTGGAAATTTAAGGTTATTTTTTGGCTTCGCATAAACACACACACACACACACGACAAATACAGACTTATGAATATAAATTTATGTTGATTATTTTTTGAAAAGTTTGAATTATACAATTTTTAGGTCTTTTGAATTTTTTTGAGTCAAAATCGAATTTTGTGGGTATATTCACTACAAACCCTCACGAGACACAACTCGTCCTTCTAGGGTGATCTAGGGGTTTAAAGGCTTGCTGCATACGCTAAATGCAATCGCTTGCCCGTGAAAGAGGTATTCTATCTTAATAAAATATTTTTCAAGAGTTGAGCCTAGTTACAATTCTTTTACATTTCTCGGGGCGCACAAAGTTAAAAGTTAGGGGGGTTTGATTAGGCATAAATTCTTCCATATTTATCCCCTTAATTTAGTAGCTTTTAGCACGCTGGATGATGTAAATTGTGTTGATTTTATCTCATATATGTGCTACTGGCCTATATAGTGCCTCCAGTTTCGTGTATTCTTTATGATTTTTATAGGTATTTTATGCATGTGAAGAGAAGAGGAAACTCAAGAACTGAGAAATCACGGAAAAAAGAATTGAATGAAAGTCAGAAGGAAAAATAATCACTTTACATCTGAAGTTCGGAAGAGGGACAACATGGAAATTGAATATCTCTCATCTTAGGCAGAAACGGTCTCCCAATCTGAGCCTTGGGTCAGAAGTTTTTTATCTCCAAAGATGAAATAATATCAAGAGAAAAGAAGGAAAGAAAGAATTCCAGAACGGGACCGGACTGTGGTTGTTAAAAAACAAATCGACCCGGGAGGAAGGTAGACTCTATTTAAAATTCACCATCGAACCAATCTAGATATAACTGAAAATGAACTTGTGCGATGCCTTGAGGATCTCCGCATAAAATTAGAGACCGAACTGATCCGTTATAAATGGAAAATGAACCGATCCAGATGATACCAGACCGAACTGAACACCCCTGTCGGACCGGTTCAGGTGATATTTTTTTTAATTTTCTTATTCAAATTAAAAGTTTTATCTTTCTCAAACTCTTATAATTTTCATAAGGTATTTAATTTAACTTAATGCTAGAGATTAAGGAGTTCAAATATTATTAATTTTAAAGGGCTCTTGCATTCAAGAACCCTAGGGTTTTAAGTTTTTCTACATTAATTCAAGATTCAAGCTTTAATTCCAGATTCCTTCATTGCAAGTATTATTTACTTTCTGATTTAAATTCCTTTTACATTCAAGTAGGATTATTCATAGGAGTTAGGTTGAAATTTTTATTTACACAATTTCTTCCCAATTGTTAAAGTAGTTACGAGTTCATGCATAGTAGGTTTTTTGTTCACACTTAGTTTCATTATGTCCAGCTAAATTTCCAAGGGTTGGGATGCATGAACCTGACCCGATGTAGTTTACATGTATAGGAAATAGGTTTTGAATTAAATTTTGATCGAATCATGTTGTGTAGTGATGACAACCATCGTAGACCTTTTAACCTCGTTTATCCTAGGTAACCGGGGTGTTTAAGGATGCGATGTGCGTGTTGGCTATGCAGCACCGCTTTATTCTTACCTTTGATTATGTATGACGTGGGCTAGTACCTTCATATATGTAATGATTAGGATTACTATAGACTGGGTTTATTACTTATCTAATTCAAAAGCTAGTATTCTATCCGATAAATCTACTAGGGTTTGGGGGATTGTATCCTAACATGCTTTTCATTCATTCATATTCACTTAATTACAATAGCTTTATTTTTTTGCACGTAGCGTAGTTCGTAATTTAAATTTCATTTTCATTCAGATAGTAGAATTAAATTCCACAATTAATCATCTTTTAGTTTTTTTCTTGTGAATCAGTTTAGGTTTAGTCTTATATTCCTTCGTCATTACGAGTTTTCGTCCTAGTTCCTTGTGGATACGATCCTAACTTATTGGGTTACTACTTACGTGATAGGCTTGCAGTTGAGCCTATGTAAGCACGCACTTTAGATACATTTGTGGTCGCGTCACCAATGATTTTTTAGGTTCGTCTTATTCAGATGTCATTGGTAGAAGCATAATGTGTGATGTTTTGTTATTGAGGTTCAGAGCTTATGACTTATGGAGTGTATCAGTATTGAAAGAATTGAACAAGCTTGCCGTCAAGCTGGGGCTATATTGGTTAAGCCTTTATACAGGTGGGTACCTCTATAGGGTGTATAGTGGAGTAACCCTTATGTTAATTTGATATTGATTTTGGGTACTAAAGTGTGTGTGTGGATCAAGATCCTGAGTTTTGGTACCGGTCTTATCCGAATTTCGAGGACGAAATTCCCTTGTAAGGGAGGGGCGAATGTAATACCCTGTACTTTTATGGATACTTAAATTGCATGACTGGGTGTAATTTAATAATTTGAGAATTTAAAGTAAATAGTAAATATTAATTTCCAAGTGACACATTAATATTTATATGTGTTATATTTACTTACGGGGATAAGTAAATGATATGGACTAATTATATATATAATGTCGCTAGTGAATAAAAGTAAAATGTTATTTTATTCGAAAAACACGTTTGGAGATGTGCTACGTTTAAGATGTGAATTTTTTATAAGCGACTCGGATGGAGATTTCGAGTTCACGATTGGTCTCGAAAGGGTCGATATAGTCAAAATAGAGTACCCGGGATAGTGTTTGGGTTCCGGGGACTTTTTTGGATCACTAGGAACTTGCATTTGTGGGTACGAGTCAATTTTGGGTTTAGTAAGGGGATAACCCTCATTTCTATGTTATAAGGTCATGATAGAAAGAGAAAATAGGAAATAAAGAAAGAAAGAAGGAAAGAAAGAAAGAAAGGAAGGAAGGAGAAAAGGGAGAAAAGGGGAGAACTCCGACCAAGCTCCGACGGATTTCAGCTTGAGGTCTTCGGATTTATCCAATGAGACAAGTGTTTAACTTGTTTTAATGATTTAAATGTGTTTATTTTTCATATTATATTTGGTGAAAACTATATGATTTGGGGTTGGGATTCTTTTACAAAAGTGAGGGAGATGATTTCATACGATTTTGATGAGATAATAATCCTACATAGAATCTAAGTTAAACTCCATGTTAATGGTGTAATTTTTTGTGAGAAATTTGAAAGGGTTTGACCAAATCTAGGGTTTAATTTAGATAGGGTTTAAATCATAATTACCTTGAGGAATCCCATAAATAAATTGGTGTGTTGGGTATATCTAAGAGTGTAGGTGATTATATTGATGGATGGTTAGGGTAAAAATCATAAATTTTGGAGTTGGAGGAGAAAAGGAACTCCCGAACTGATCACATCTAGAACGGTTCATTTTTGGTATTATCGGTTAGGTTTGTTTGTTTGGAACCAGAACGGTTCATTTTGGGGCCATGGGTTTGGTTCGGTTATAATAGAAAAATTTGAGAGATTTTCTTGGACTAAAAAGGATTAAAGAAGAATTCCTTGTGGAGATTAATGGTAGGGGATCCAATAGAGAGGGTGAGGACCTCTAAATGATGAAATGAGTGATGTGTGGCCCTTGGTATTTGTGGGAATGAAATTCGGGGTATAAACTTTAGGAATATTTGGGATGAACAACATTCAAGGAATTATTCGACGGGTCCGTACATATATATTTATGAGTGTAGAATGTATCTGTTTATTATATATATGGGAATAATAAATATATGCCATATGTATATATATATATATATATATATATATATATGTGTGTGTGTGTGTGTGTGTGTGTGTGTGTGTGTGTGTGTGTGTGAGAGAGAGAGAGAGAGAGAGAGAGAGAGAGAGAGAGAGAGAGAATTGTATCATAAGTGAGTGAATACTTATGGGATTAAAATAAGTTGTGTGTATACTTATTGATTAATACAAATTGATATGTTTGGGATTACAAGCTAATGCCATGAGAGATAGTATATATATGATATAATTACCACGTCTAGCTAGTATTCTAGTTTCATATTGTAAGGATAATATATATATATATATATATATGTGTGTGTGCGTGTGTGTGTGTGTGTGTGTGTGTGTGTGTGTGATTGATATATTATGTGCAACATACCCCTCTTGTGCTATCATGGAAAGTTGCGCGATGTGGGTGAGGCCCCTGGCTTGAGGAGCAGTAAGTGTATTGTCCCCAGGTCATAGCGTCCATTTTTATATTGCGTGGCATTTATCAGGGGCAAGACGGGGTGGGTATGTTTGGTTCTCATTTTCAGTGAGGAACTATGACCGCCTCCCATACGTTGTGATTTGAATTTGGGGTGTCAGATTTCATCCCATTTGTCCAGGTCGATGTGTGTTCTCCTTGGAGGATGATAGCATTGTAGATACTGCATCCATTAAGTTATAGCTCTGAGGGATGGTTATTATACTTATATAGGGTGTGATATATAAGTATGGATATACTTGTTGTATATAGTATATTGTGTATAAATATGAGATGTGAAAAAATATATATACGGGCAGAATAAAGAATGAATTTGTGTAATAATTTCTGGATCATCCGGGAGTATAAAATCCAGAATAAAATATGTGATATACGTATATAAAGATGAGAATATTATATACGAGATAAAGAACACTAAAATGTGAATAGTGTAAATAACTAGTGAAAGTTATTCATAATGTTACCACGTAAAATCGTGTGTGTTGTGCCTTTACTTTGAATGTATTTAATTTTCTTAGATTCACAAAACTAGATGATACGTATTCAAATACTAATATATCTTGGCAGTTTTGTCACATAAAACTTAATCAAGAATTTCAAAATTATTAAACTTGACTTAGGTTTTTAAAGAAACTTTCAAAAACTTCTTATGTTCATCACTTAATCTGTTTTATACTCAAAGGGAGTTTTCTCAAGAATGTTGTTGCGATTATACACTAGAAATTTTTAACTTGGTTAAATATCAAGTGTTATTTTAAAGTGGTATCAGAGATTAAAAATTCTTTTAGATCTTGAACTTTTTAAAACTTCTTTCGAAAAGAAATGAAAGAAAAACTGAAGAAAAATGGAAATCTCTCAAGACCCCCAGTCGTTAATGGGAGCAATTTCCCTTATGAGAAAGTGAGGATGATTTCTTTCACCCAAGGCACTTTAGGTGGTGATATCTAGGAGATCATTGAACCTGGATATACTTTTCCTACAAAACCATCTCGTGAAGGAAGTACTGAGAGAGATAAGAAAATTTTGAACGAATTCACCTGGGAAGAAAACTAACAATCTCAGTATAGGAAGAAGGGTAGAAATTATATTTTTATGTTTATTAATGAACATGAGTTTAAATGTGCATCTTTTTGTTCCACTTCCAAAGAAGCCATGGACACATTAGTCACTTCCCATGAAGGTGACTTACGTGTTAAGGCTGAGAAGACTCAAATGCTAATCCAATAATATACAGTACACCATAATAGGTCAATTGTAACAGGCAAATATCGTAACAAAAAAATTTATAACGGATTAAATTGGTTTGAAAATTTGTGTTATTTGTTTTACTAAGAGAATTTGTAACAGATAAAATATATTACACATTTAATATTTGTAACGGACTAAAACCGCTGCAATTTATTTTGTGTCGGATTTGTCATTGGTACATATAACGTATATTAGTAAGGGATTAACTAAATTGTAACGATTTTGACCCATTACATATATAGAATTTCCAACGGATAAAAATCGTTACAAAATACATTGTAATAGATTGGGTGTGTCATATATTTATAACGGTTAAATTCCGTTAACAATGTCATTATATTTTCAAAAAAATATTAATTTCTCATTAAACAAATAGATATAAATACACTGATAATAACTCGCGTGCTCAACTAATGACAATGCAAAACCAATGCCCACCAATTTCACTTAAATAGAATTCCAAAACACATGTGACAAAATGAATGCCACTACATTTTGGTGATATTAAACCGATCTAAAACTATATTTCATTTATAACCATTAAATTACCAAAACAAAATGCAGTACAAGATAAACCATGTAGTTTTTAACTGCAAAATTGAAATAAAATATGATATCATTAAAGTTTGAGACATATTATTCTCCAAAAAGTAGTCTTCATTATATTCCTTGTAAAAGTAGACTTTATTCTCCCAAAGTTAGTCTTCATGTCTTCCAATCAGAAATTGTTGAACAATATCAACTTTAGTAAATGTGTAATCATAAATGAATAAATAACACGAAAGACTAGTACATTCCCATGCCGTTGACACATGTGTAATTTTATTTAGGAGTAATCTATACACAACAAATGGACATAGTTACTTTGGTATTATTTTATGTGTTTGTACATAAATCTAGATCATTTGGTTGTTTTCAGTTTTTGTCCCCCCCCCCCCCCAACCGCTCATTTTTAACCCTATAAGAAATGTATATTAGTCGGTTAAGCCAACCAAGAGTTAGATAAGGATGTGATTAGTTTAGACAAGTTACTTTGGTATCACTTGATGTATTTGTATATCAACATAGGCCGCTAGATGGTTATTTTTAGTTTTCGCCCCCTAAAACCCATTTTCAACCGCAAAAGGAAGCGTATACTAGTCAATTTGGGCAATGGAGAGTCCGATGAGGATATGGTTAATGTAGATAAGTTAGTTTGGTATCACTTGATATGTTTAAACCAAATCTAGGAAGTTAGGTTGTTTTTTATATTTTTCGCCCCCAACGCCAATTTTTAACCCCCAAAAGAAGCATATACTAGTCAATTTGGACAACCAAGAGTCTGATGAGAATGGGGTTAGTTTAGACAAGTTAATTTGGTATCTTTTAATGTGTTTATACCAATTTTTAGTCCGCTGGGCTGTTGTTTTTAGTTTTCATCCCCCAACTCCCATTTTTAACACTGAAAAGAAGCATATGCTAGTCAATTTGGCCAAACGGGAGTCTGATGAGAACATTGTTAATTTGAACAAATTACTTTGGAGTCGCTGCATATGTTTGTACCTATTTCTAGGTGTTTAGGTTGTTATTTTCAGTTTTCACCCCCAATGCCCATTTTTAACCCTCAAAAGAAGCGTATACTAGTCAATTTGGCCAACCAAGAGTCCGATGAGGACACGATTAATTTAGACAAGTTACTTTTGTATCGCTTGATGTGTTTGTACTTATTTCTAGGCTGCTAGGTTACTGTCTTAAGTTCTCTCCCCCAACACCCATTATTAGGATTTCTGATTAGTCGTGCCCACCCGTTTACACGTCGATATGTCAGTAGATTTAGTGGATGGATTCCTTTCTCAGTTGGGGATAAAGGCAGTGTTTGGTGTAAGGACAAAATTTCCAATTGAGGCCGTTGAATAGTTTTGACTTATATTCCTGGAACAAAACATGTTTGAGTCATAGGGAGATTTTTATTATCACGATCCCACACAGACTATGACGTGTTGAAGTTTATTGAAGACGTTGCGACAAATCTTCAAGGAATTATTTATGTCGAAGGTTTAATCGGTGAAAGTTTATTCATTTTCAAGTTCAATTGCATTCCAAGATCACTCAGGTATGAATGCGTAATTTTAATGGGACTCGAAATTTATGTTAAAATGTTTAAGAATGTTAATTTATTAATAAAATATTTTTAAATGTGTTTGAAATCGTTTAAACTTCACTTCATTCTAATAAGGACGGATTAGAGAAGTGTTTAATTACGACTCCAATTTGTTGCATCATTCAAATGACATACTCTGTCATTCAAACAAGATGCCACTATCGTTCGAATGACATGGTCATCTCATTCGAGGGACGGGTCACGTTGTTCGAGCAAAGCATTTCCTTGAGATTTCATAAGTGTGATGTTTGGAAAAACATTTTCATAGCAGTACATTTTTGCACAAACGTTTTCTAAGGTTTTCTAAAGGTAAACGCATCCTTAGATTTTACAAGATTTGAGTTTTCAGTACTATATGCAATAGTGATCTTGTTTGCACCAAGAAGGTTTTGTTCTACATTGAATATTGTTGGTTTTGTGGAGAAGAGGCGAAGGAGTTCGTGTTTCGATTCTGTAGACGTTACAAGCCATATCGATGGACACCGAGACAAACATGGATGCGTGTGTTGTGGACGAGCATCGTGGAAGAACTTTCTCCTTGTTCACTGTGAGAGTAGTGGTTGAATATTAGAAGAGTGTCAAGTCTCGTGGGTATCGAGTCGTTGAGTAAAACTTGAGTCTGTTCATTGTAATTCCACATTCATAGTAATTGTCTGGGTTGGGTCGTCCGAGATTTTTTCCCGTTGTGGTTTCCTTGTACATCTAGCGTTGTGAGTATTGTTTAATTTATTTTACTTTCTTTCATCACTAAATGGATGTTTAGGATTAATCAAGGTAAAATTTGGTTAAGTTAAAATTGGTTCATAACTTGGTGCGAATTAAAAATTGGAAAAAGGGTTTTCATAAAAAGAGAAAATATTTTTGTCATCCTTAAAACATTTTCCGCATGAGAAATAAAAAGGGACCCACATTTGAATGTCTCGATCATCGCTCTTATTTTCAGCCTCGGGGGAAAGCTTTTCTCAGTTGCAGAGAATAATATGTACCTCGATTTACTTGTAATTTTTGTGTACTTTTACTCATGTTTTATTAGGTTTTCTCTTTTAGTTGGTACATTAGGTTGGAGGGAGACATTTCCTCAAAATGTCTTTAGTGTGCCCTCTTTACTCATTTTACATACTTACAATAAGGTTACTAGCCATTCATTACAGCCACTTTACTTTTAAAGATGAATGAATGAGCGATAGATTATTTTAAATATTATTGTGAAAATGATTCCGCTTACATAATTTACAATTTTATAAAATTGTTAAAACAATAAGACTATCTTACGAGGAGTTCATATAAGAGAACTGGAATTTACCTTTGTGTAAAAGGATGCCTCAAGAGTACTCTAGAGTCATATCACTTCGTCTTCTTAAGCCTATATTTTTCTTGGAGGCAAACTTCAATTCAGTATGCAAATTTATTATTTAAGAATCAATGTTCACTTCATGTACTTAGTCCACTATGATCTCTTAAACAAATATATTATATTGTAGGAAATTGTTTGCAATAATGTGTATTTTAATTTAAACATTAGTGAAATGGACAATACAACATAAAAAAATCGATATCTATCTCAGTAGAAGAAAACAATACAACATAAAAAATGGAGCATAAAATGTCACCTTTTGTGTTTGGCTCTCGGGTAACCCTCGAAGACAAATGACGACACTAGATGGAGAACGCTAGAATGGTTATGGTGGTGACAAGACGGCGACATTGGTACAACATTGTCTTATTCTCTTCAAATCGATATCTATCTAAAAGAAGTGAGAAATGTTGTCACGAAATAAATTCATGTTTCAATAAATGTTTTAACAATTTTGTTGCATAATAGAGAGAATTTCAATGTGGAATACCATATTGGTCTCTCCTGATCAAACATTGAATAGTTATCCGCATATATCTTGGCCAAGTTCAAAATATGAATATCTCTGAGACACCAAAGTAAAAATATACAAAAGTTAAATAGTGGATGTGTATAGAATACGAAGTGACTTTTTAATGGAACTATTCCATTGTTTTCTTAATATACAATTTATAGTAAAATATTTCAGTAAGATTCCCAAACCGAAACATTTAAAAAACAAAACCAAATAAAAACATAAACTTATATAATCACTTTATCAAACAGGTTATAAGCAAACGTGATATTTTACAAACAAAATTGTAAAATAAAAGTGATTTACTAAAAGCAATGACTCACTAAGCAATTTTCTCACATGGAATATGAAAGGAGTAAGAGTTAACTATGTGTTACCTATTGTTATCTTCTACCGGATTCCTCCATCACAAAAGAGGAGATTCATGGTGGAGTACTCCCTTTACCATGATACTTATCAAATAAATAATATATTCTCTAGTTTAATTTGGGAAGATGAAATGTTGAAACCGCTTGATGGAAGTCAAAGAATGTGGATACAGTAAAGGGTTCCCACTAGCACCTTGTTGAGTAACATTAATTAAGTTCAATCCTTCATAAAAATGACCCATATTCAATTTTAACCATAAAAATAAACCTTCAAAACAGAAATAAATAATACAACATTTCAATGTCTACATAAAACAAAGACAAAAATCACACAAGATATGCAGAAAAAAATTACAACTGGGTGTGTATACATATACATTAACCCAATAAACTTTACAATCAAAATTCAAACATAATTGGTAGACCTAATTGATGTCCATTTTAGATCTTCCCACAAACCAAGTCCAAATTTTTAATTCTCGTCTAAATTTTCACACAAATAGAGAGATACCCCAAAAATAACACAGCATTTGTAGAAAAAAAAATAATTGAGTATGTATACAAATACATATACATGAGTATATATATATATATATATATATATATATATATATACCCATATTCAATTTTAACCGTACAATCAACCTTCAAAATAGAAAGAAAAAATATAACATTAGATCAATGTCTACACAAAACAAAGACAAAAATCATACAACATATGCAAAAAAAAAATTACAACTGGGTATGTATACAAATACATTAATCCAATAAACTTTACACCCAAAATTCAAATATAATTGGTAGACCTAATTGATGTCCATTTTCAATCTTCCCACAAACCAAGTCCAAATTTTTAATTCTCAATTAAACTTTCACACAAACAGACTGACACCCGAAAAATAACATAGCATTTGTAGAAAAAAATAGTTGAGTATGTATACAAATACATATACAGGAGTATACATACATACATACATACATACATATATATATATACATACATACACACACACACACACACACACACACACACACACATATATATATATATATAAATATATATATATATATATATATATATATATATATATATATATATATATATATATATATATATATATATATATATATATATATATATATGTGTGTGTGTGTGTGTGTGTGTGTGTGTGTATGAACAAAAGAATGAACTTTTTAATGGATCTTAACAAAAAATACATAATAACACATTAATTTTAATTCCTCTAGTGTAATTGGTTCGGACCAACAGCACCAAACACGCTTGTCGATCGACCCCCAACCGCCCCCCAACCCACCCCATCCCCCACCCCCATGGCAGCCCTGCTGTCATAAGGGTTGCCATAAGGGCTGCTATGGTGATGGTGGGGGGGGGGGGGGGGTAGTGGGGTCTCGAGTAGGAATTAAAATTAATATGTTATTATGTGCTTTTTGTTAAGGTCCATTAAAAAGTCAATTCTTCTGTTCCACTAGAGAACCTCTCCCTATATATATATATATATATGAAAGGGAGCAAGTATCTGTTCAGAGCTAGGACTACTAGTATCTGTTCGGAACTATTATCTGTTCGGGCTGCTAGTATTTGTTCGGAGCCTGTAGGGCTACAAGTATCTATTCAGGATGATTAATCGCAAAGGGAGCTTTATTGATTCATATTTTGAATTAGAAAATGAAAGAAAAAAATGAGGCAATCATCATGACGGACCAAATAGCAGCTCCAGCCCCTTTCCATCACGTGACTTTATTTCTATCTCTAAACTACTTGTTGATCAGATTAAAAGAAAAAGTAATTCCATACCAAAACACAACAAATGTACAACTACAACAAATAGAACCTTAGGTTTGTTCGAAAAACGATTCTACCAAAATAATTTGCAAGTTCATCCAAGACATATAAACAAATAATTTTACGATAAACATGATTTTGTTGTACTTATTTTAGGGATGAGAAACTAACTTGTTGAAAAATATTAACATGTTGAACTTCTGATCGATCACCGATGGGACACATTGAGTAAGTTACTCACATATCCACAAGAAAATGTTTGCATTTACATTGAGAAAAATATTACAAAGTTGGTCCATCTCAAAGTAAGTAAAAAATAAGTCTAATATCTTCCTCCTTTTGTTATTACTAGGTGCGCCCACGTGTGACCAATGTTTATATGTCATCTTTTGAATTGTGCTTGGGAAAAATAAGTTTACTTAAGATCAATATACGTAATGGAGAAATGTAAGTATTTTGATATACATTTATCTCTATTTATAAAAAAAAGGATTGTGGGATTGAATGTTGGAATGAATCACAATATGATTTATACGCTTTTAAAGACAATCATTAAAAACCAAGAATGTTGACCCGGAAAAATAATTTAATGTTTCACTATGGCCCTAGGTTAATGTGAGAATAGAGATTATATTTGTTGTTTTTGACATAAACTACTTGGGCTTGTTTTATTAGCTTATTTTACATTTTACATTGCAACGTCTCACGCCTAACACTAATTATACAAACCTTGACACAATGCCAACTTGCAAATGGCTTAAAAACTAAAATATCATATATAATGACTTGTTATGTCAATATGTTTATTTGTACATTAATCGTCAAAATCTTTGAAAAGTTGAAAAGTATAGTGCCACATTTTTTTACTAAAATTAACACTTACAGTGTGTACATCCCTCCCCGGTCCTCATCGTCACTTGGGGTGATGTATAGAAACAGAGTCGTCAGCCTATTTTTCATAAAACAGGCAAAGTAAATGTTGTTGCCTCTAGAGAACGGCATCAAAGACATATTGATGCTTGCGAAACAAATTAATTCAAGGATTTGTCTTACAAAATGGTAAGGGTTAGGCACCCATCACACCCTTTCGGTCTCTCATGGAAATGTGTTATTCTTCTCTTTATTAACTCCATGAAGTGTGTGCGTGTATATATAAATCAAGAGTGGAATTACTCTACTCGCATCATGGATAAAGGTAGAGTGAGGTCATCCTTAGGAGTGTTCCCAAAATAGTAATCAAAATATTATATGTACATTTTTTCGGATCATGAAACATTTCTTGAAGGACGATGGTGGAGGTTGGATAAAATATAAGCATGAATCACAAATATATTATATGAAAATAATATATGAACAAAAATCATAGAGGAATCAAATCTCATATTTTACCTGAGATGCCAACGTAGCCTAAAAAGTCATCAAAGTCCACGTACTTCGCATATAAAACGGGGTGGGGTTTATCCCATAAAACCAATAGGGAAGTTTTCTTATGTGTGTGTGTGTGTGTGAAAAAATGATATTTTAGTGTCAGAAAATGCAGTGAGACTTCTTTGTTTAGAATTTACAAGAAAACCCTATTTTTCTTATTTTTATCTTGTTTATAGAAAGTATAGTATGTGCAATACAACTAATAAAAAGTTGGATATTAATGTGTGCGATCTAATGAAAATGAAATGCTAAAATAAGAATTAAGTAAGTAATGCGAAAATAAGAGAACTTAAAGAGAGAGTGAAAGATTTGGACCTTCTTTTGAAGTCTTGAGGTTGATCTTGAATGTTGAATGGTTTCACTTGCAAGTGACTGAAGGTGCTAGGAGGAGAGGGAAGGGAATTTGCCAAATTAGATAAGGAAATGATGGAAATGGAATGTGGAGGAGAGGTTTCAAGATGGAAACCACACTGACATCGAGATAATGTTGCTTATGTCACTGAGAGGGATGTTTCGGAGGGGCCTTTAAAAGTGAGCTCATGTTTTCCTTATATAGGGTCAAGGGGGTGTCGATCGGCATTCTCCTTCGCCTTCCTATCAGCATGGCACCCCAAGACACAGTGTTGATCGGTAGGGAAACGGGTTTGCCATTCGGCAATCCTCTGCAGATTTTTTGAAAAAACAGAAGTAAAATACAATTTAAAAGTCCAAATCGTGCACGGGATGCACTGTTGGAAAGCGTATTTAGATCCCTTTAAGAATCCATGGGTCACTCTCAGGTTCATGAATTGACTGTGGTTAAACGGGGCTCGGAAGCACGCATTGATCTTTTAGATAAGAGGGAAATGGGTCGTTCATCTAAACAGTAAAGCCGATTTACACACAAGATGAACTATTAGAAAGGTTATGTAGGGACCTTTGATGTTTCAAAGAGATTCTCTTGATTCGAAGAGTTGACCAAGGTCAAATAGGGACCGAAAGTACTCGGTGATCCTTCAGAGTAAAATGGTTCGTTCGTCCGTATCGTAAGGTTGATTAGTGTATGGGGCGGACCATTGGAAAGGGGATTCAGAGCCCTTTAGGGATTCAAATATCTTCACTCAAGTTAGAGAGTTTATTAGAGTCAAATGGGCCCCGAGTGTGCCTAGTGGCTTGCAAATAAATTTTTAGGAGGAAAATGGACTGTTCGTCCGAACCATTAGGCCGATTAGCGTATGGGGTGGACCGTTAGAAAGAGGATTTAGGTCACTTTGAAGATATAATGATTTGTAACTCAGGTGATAAAGTTGATCTATAATCAAACGGGACCCGGGAGCTAGGGACCTAAGAAGATTTTTAGGGGTTCCTAGAATGGGGTGTCTACAAAGCCCCATGACATGTGATCTTAGAACAAGTGAAGGACATCAAATAGACACCACATTGACATTGGGAGAGAGGGTGTTTAAATTCAATTATACAGACCAAAGGGGCAAGGGTGACCAGTTCAGAGGGTCAAGGTAGATTCTAAGGCCCTAAGGTTGTGTTGGGGATGAGCGATTCAAGGTCGAGGTCAGTTCTGAGGACCTAAAGTTTTGACGACCAATTCTATGGTTCGAAGTCAATTTTGAAGGACTAAGATTGTAGGAACAGATTATGCAGATCAAGGTCAATTCTGAGGACCTAAAGTTATAAGGATCGATTTTACGAGTCGATGTCAATTCTAAGGACCTAAAGTTATGAGAACTGATTCTACGGGTCGAGTTCAATTTTGAGGACCTAAGACTAAGGGGATCAATTCTGCAGGTCGAGGTCAAATCTGAGGACCTAAAGTTATAGGGGCCAATTCTTTGGGTCGAGGTCAAATTATGAGGACCTTAAGTTATAGGGACCGATTATACTAGTCGAGATCAATTATGAGGACCAAAGGTTATAGGGACCGATTCTACTGGTTGAGTTTAATAGTGAGGAAATAAAATTATGAGGACCAAATTTGTAGGTCAAGCTCAATTATGATGACCTAAACTTGATATGACGAGTTGCTCTCCTAGAAACTTAAAGTTTTAAAAAGGGGATAACTTCGTTGGGGAAGCTATGAGAGATTTTGATGTAGGAATATCTTAAACTTCTATTGGGGTACTGGTTTGGGTGAAGGTTCAAACAAGAGATTCCATTGGGGAAGTGTTGACTCGAGATTTGATATTTCCCTGTGGAAGACTTAAGATTGAGATTCCGTTGGAGAATACTTGATATTAAGATTTCATTGGGGAATTTGTAGTAGAATTAGATGTTGATGCAATGATGGAAGGTTAATCCTATTGGGGATCTTAACATCTTATAAGGGGCTTAGTTCTCCCAAAAATGGTCTTCTTGATGAAGAAATGCTCCAATATTTTTTTAGTATATTTCTAGGTATTTTCTCGGTAATTTTTGGATTTTTCATGCATTTTTCAACAAAATTTTCAGGGGTGTCGATAGGCAAGTTGGAGGGGTTATCGTTCGATAATGACATGAACTCCCGGGATTCCTTGGGAAGAGGAACAAGCAGGTGACGATCAGTATATACAAGGGTCCACCGATCGGCATGACTCTTAGTCCCATATAAAAAGGGGATGGTGTAACACCCCGTATTTTTGTGCATTAAATATTTAATTAATTCGGGATTTTAAATTACTGGTGTGTTGTAATTTTAATTGAATTAATTATGACAATATATTTATTTAAATATTAATCGGGAAGTGAATGGTTAATGTTTAGGGAAATTTATTTACTAAGTGAATAGTAATAATTTAATTGTGTCATTTCGAGTATTAATGACGAGGTATACACTTATCCCAGTCGGGAGTCGGTATAGACTAAATTGGGTGTGAGATAAGGATTTTTATAAATTATTTCGGATGTCAATTCTGACTACGCGGTTGAGTCCGGATGGGTCGAGATAGTCAGAAAAGAGTACCCGGGGGTAGTAATTGGGTCTCGGAATATTTTTGGGCATAGCCGGGCCCACACGGGGTGAGTTGGGCCACTTTAATTTAGCCCATTAGGTGAAAAAACGGGATTAAGGGTTTTTAACCTAATGGGGAGATTAGGAAATCAGCAGCCATCACAAATCTAAGCCTAGGGTGTGACACCCCGCCTAATTAAATACCAGGTGATCACTCCTTTATTAAATTAAATCAAGGTAAACAGTTGGTTCATTCTCAGCATCACTGTCGATAAAAAATATTTTTCCAATTTCACACCCTAAATAATTAAGCTAAGTGTCAAAACCATTTTCATACATACTATAAAAATTTTGTTTAAAGAAAATCATTTATTTTATTAACAACATCAATAAATAAGAATCACACCACAACAACCTAGAACATAATCCAATTAATTTAAAACATTTGTCAATCGAATGTCAACATGCGAAATATAAAGTAACACAACTACTGAATAAATCCCATAGTAATAGTACTGGAAATAACTGAAATACAAATGTCCCAATAACAATGAAATAATGGAAAGGGCGACACATGCCCAATAAATGAGAATGCTAGAAGTGGAGTCAATAAGGAAGCCGTCTATGCAAGTGTACTCCCACCTAAGCTGCAGCACGTTCCTTTCAAGGGATCCTAAGCAAGACGCCCCTGTGGCTGGGCACCTGAAATATATACATATATATACAAGAGAGAGAGAGAAAAAGAAACGGGTCAGAGCCCGAAAGTGTGTTTGATTTAAAATACGTTTAGCAAGTATTTAAATTGATACAGGCCAATGCAACAACATATTAGAGCGACACTCTCTTGAGAAATTCTCACCTCTCTTCTAATGTGCACGCCTATCGCACTAACCTTCCCAACGGTTTATCTTATCATTTTATCATACTAACCTTCCCAATAATTTAGCTTATCTTAACTTACTCATAAGATTTCAAAACCAAACCATATCATTGTTTAAAACAATACTTCCAATTAGCAGCATAACTCTCGTTTTAGCTTTATTAATTTTATAAAGTTTCCCAGTGTCATATTATACTTTCACAAAACAAGTATTTACTATTTGAGTCATCAACCATGTCCTACTTATCAAATCACAGTAGGCAGTTTCGAATTCCCGAATCTCATATATATATTAACTACTCGTATAATATATATATAATAACAGCACCCCAAATAAAACTATGGTGCGTGCATACTTCTACTATCCAAACCCCATACCACTCATATCAAGGGGAATACAAATTTGGAATCACTCTCGAATCGTATTAACACATACACAAACAATATCGAGGCGAAGCATAGATTCCAAGTCTCTAAGGGGATGGCACATACTCGCGTCTCTTAGGACCGCCTGAACTATCAATTCGATAGCCTGTACCAAGGATATATATCTTCTAGGGTACAAGTCAATATCCCTCATAAAGGTCCCATCGAGATAAGACTGTCCCAGCGCAGTAACCTCAAGGATAGCAAGTAGCGCGGTATGTTTTTCACATGTATATAATATATGTACACACAAGCATATAAATATACCACTTTTATCATATTAATATAGGTTCCTCTCGTCACCCATAATTACAACATTTATCCCTAAATTTCACATTTTTAGTATTACGTATAAGGTTTCATTTCCAACCTTAACTCGAATGGTTTTCTCACTTATTACGTGACACTCGTGGACTCTATCCTTCCAAGTAGAAAATTCAGTAGGTATATCTCTATTCACTATCATAGCTATTTCGCCGTAATCTCTCACTTGAAATACGTAGTTTCATCGTTCATTATATAATTATCCCAAAAGAAAAATTATCGTCTTATAATAAAGTTCCCAACACTTACTCAAATGTCCTACTGGTCTTTCCTATCTCCCAAAACATTTTATTAAGAATACCCAAGAATTATTTCACGATAAATTTAATTTAACTAATTAAACAAGGGAAATAGGAGTCTGCCAGGAGGGGTCGATCGATCGAGGTCTGGGACTCGATCGATCGAGCCTTCGATCGATCGAAGCTCCATGCTCGGTCGATTGATCAAGCAGGTATTTTGATTTCTGCAGAATTGCAGTTACGGGTTCTACCAATTTTCTTCATCCAAAACCATGTTTTCCAACCTCAAACGTCCCAAAAATTCTACTACTAACATTATAACAATATACCAGATGTTTCTAACGTAGGGCATGTACATATTCATCATTTAAACATGGATTTTCAACCCAAAATTATATCTAATTATCAAGAACCCTAGAATTTTCTTAAACAGTTTTCAAACAAATCTTTCTCCAGAATTTCTTTCTTATAATCATCAAAATTTTGTCTATACATTCCTCTACATGGCAAGGTTTCCATAATTTTCATATAAATCAATACTACATGGATTTTCCTATCACAAATTGGGTTTTCTTCCATAATTTTCATCTCTAATCATTCCTAAACTAATACGGAAATTGCACCAACGAAAATATCAAGATAAACACTTGCCTGGGATTTTTGGTATTCTGATTTACGGCTATTTGGTATGGTTGCATTCCTCGTCTCGCGATCTACGCGTTGGCGACGACGGCGGTGCAACCGGTTGGCTTTTTGGCCTTGAATTGCCTTGAGAGCTCTCTCCTCTCTTCTCCAATGGCCGTCACTTGTGTTTTGAGTTTCTAACCCTAGGTGACCATCCAGATATCTGATATAACCCTCGGAATTTTCGTGGGTTTAATTACCCAAGAATGTAAATTGACCAAAATGCCCTCTCGGGTTACTAATTAGGCCTAAAAATGCCCCGAGACCCAAACTACACCCCCGGGTACACTTTTCTGACTATCTCGACCCTTCCGGACATGTTGGCGCATTCAAAACGACCATACGAGCAACTCATAAAATATTCACTTTTTAATTATCAAAATTTAGTCCCGATGCGACACGGGCGCGTCCCGATTCAAATTTCCAAAACTGTCATTTTATTCACTCGTGACATTCAATATAATCAATATCATATATTACTTTGCTCATTAGTAATATTCAACAAATTTTCGATAATTACTAACTCTCGCCACGTTAATAATTATAACATAATTAATTTCTGGATTTTTATTAAATAAACCATTCACATTAAATTTAACAAATCCCTAAATTAATATAGCATAAAAATACGGGGTATTACATACTTCCCCCCTAATAACGGAATTTCGTCCCGAAATTCAAAAAATAAGGCATACCTGGTAAAAACAACTCTGGATATTTCTCGCGTATATCTGCCTCACGCTCCCAAGTGGATTCCTCCACATTATGATGCTCCCACTGGACCCGCACAAGTGGAACTATCTTCGACCTCAATATCCTCTCACTATAGTCTAGGATAGCCACCGGTCTCTCCTCGTAAGAGCTATCAGGCTGTAAGTCGATCTCATCTATTGCGACTCTGGCAGTCCCAACTTGTATGCAACCGGCCCAATCCTCTCGATGATGGGAAATGGTCCCACGTACCTCGGAGCCAACTTCCCTTTCTTCCCGAACCTCATCACTCACTTCATAGGAGATACACGCAATAACACTTGGTCCCCCACATTAAATTCTCGAAAGAACCGTTTTGCATCGGCGTAGCTCTTCTACCTGTCCTAGGCTACCCGAATGCGACTCCTGATCATCTCAATCCTCGTGGAGGTCTCCTGAATCACCTCCGGTCCTAGCAACTTGTTATCCCCCACTTCGACCCAACAAGTGGGAGAACGACAAGGCCTGCCATATAAAGCCTCAAATGGAGCCATACCAATCGTAAACTGATACGAGTTATTGTAAGCGAACTCTACCAGTGGAAGGTGTGGCTCCCAACCTCCTCCAAAATCAAGGACACACATGCGTAGCATATCCTCTAACATCTGATTAGTACGCTCTGTCTGTCCGTCTGTCTGGGGGTGATAAGATGAACTCAACCTCAACTCAGTACCCATAGCCTCCTGAAAGCTTTCCCAGAAACGTGACACGAAGATCTTGTCTCTATCTGACACAATATTCAGGGGCACCCCATGTAATCTGACAATCTCAGAAATGAACAACTGAGCATACTGACCCGTGGTATAATCTATCCGCACCGGTAGAAAATGAGCCACCTTGGTCAAACGGTATACAATCACCCAGATAGAATCATGGCCCCACTGTGATGTAGGTAACATTGTAATAAAATCCATGGAAATACTCTCCCACTTCCACGCGGGTACTTCCAATGGGTGAAGCAATCCTGACGGTTTCTGGTGGTCTTCTTTTACCAGTTGGCAGGTAGAACACTTGGACACGAACTCGGCTATGTCCTTCTTCATCCCACTCCACCAGTATTGTCGCCACATATCTTGGTACATCTTATCGCCTCCCGGATGTACTACAATTAGGGACCCATGAGAATGAGTCATCACTGCATGACTTAATTCCGCTCGTTCTGGAACTACCAATCTCCCATTAAATCGCAAACCTCCATCGGAACTAACAGAATAGGACTCAGCGCCCTCGGCTAGAAGTCGCACAATCTGCTCTTGGCAAAACGGGTCTGTGGTCTGTGCCTGTATCACCCTCGTAACAATCTCGGGTGTGACTGACATCACGGATATGAAAGAACGTGCTATCGCGTCCTGGTGACCCAACTCCTTCCACTTTGCTTTCCAGACGTCTGCTACTTCGTCTACCGGTCTACGACTCAACGCATCAGCAACTACGTTGGCCTTTCCCGGATGATACTGTCTGTCGAACTGGTAGTCTTTCACAAACGCTAACCACCTGCGCTGATGCATATTCAGCTCTCGCTGAGTGAACAGGTACTGCAGTGACTTGTGGTCTGTGAACAAACAGAATTTCTCCCCCAATAAATAGTGCCTCCACATCCTCAATGCAAAGACGACCGCTGCTAACTCCAGGTCGTGGGTGGGGTAATTCTTCTCATGCGGCTTAAGCTTACGGGAAGCAAAAGCTATAGCCTTCTCTTCCTGCTGAAGTACTCCCCCAAGTCCCCGTAAGGACGCATCGGTGTAAACCAGGTACTCCACACCCGGCTTCGGTAAAGCAAGGACTGGCGCTGAAGTAAGCTTGTCTTTCAGCTCGTCGAAAGCCAATTGACAAGTGTCATCCCTCACATATGGTACTCCCTTCCGAGTCAGATTCGTCAATGGACCCACTATTTTGGAGAATCCCCGAATGAATCTACTGTAGTAACCAGCTAACCCCAAGAAACTACGCACTTCCGTCGGTGTCATGGGTTGTCCCCACTCCCTCACCGTTGATACTTTACTCAAGTCAACTGTTATCCCTGCTCAGAAATAACATGTCCCAAGAACTGTACCTCTCACAAGAAGAATCCACACTTCTCGTACTTAGCATACAACTGATGCTCTCATAGAGTCTGAATAACCTGCCTCAAGTGCTCGGCATGCTCCTCTTCGGAGTGTGAATATATCAAGATGTCATCTATGAAGACGATGACAAACTGATCCAAGAACTCTCTGAATACTCGGTTCATCAAGTCCATGAAAACGGCTAGGGCATTTGTGAGTCCGAACGGCATCACCCTGAACTCATAGGACCCATATCTCGATAAGAAGGCAGTCTTTGAAACATCCTGCTCTCTAATACGTAACTAATGGTACCCCGACCTCAGTCTTCGAAAAGAAAGTTGCTCCCCTCAAATGGTCGAATAGATCATTGATTCGAGGCAACGGATACTTATTCCGTATTGTTACCTTGTTCAGCTCCCGGTAGTCCACACACAATCTCAGTGAACCATCTCTCTTCTTCACAAACAAGACTGGAGCGCGCCAAGGTGAGTTACTCCTACAAATGAAGCCCTGACCTAACAGCTGCTCTATCTGATCTCGTAACTCTCGCATCTCAGCCGGAGCCATACGGTACGGTGCGCGTGCTATAGGTCTCGTATCTGGCAATAAATCTATAACAAAGTCTATCTCTCGACTGGGGGGTAGGCCTGGTATCTCCTGAAACACATCGAAATACTCCCTGACAACTGGGATCAAATCCAAGGGAATCATAACCTCCTTAGAGGTATCCTCCTCAATGTAATACAAATGAGCGGTCGAACCTCCCTCTGGGCGAGGCATCGCCACTACAAATATCTCTTGCCCCGGAATGGCAAAAACAATGCTCCCACCAAAGCAATCAATCATGGATCTATAAGCTGCGAGCCTATCCATACCACTAATCACCTCATGCTCGTGCATGTCTACAACTAACATGTCTGCAGGTAATACCAAGCTACTAATCTCTACCACCACTCCCCGGCATATAAAGAAAATAAGGGACCCACTCCCCCGTGGTGAGTCTAATACGTCACTGTCCTCCCTGCTGTGGCTAACTACCCTAAGGATTTCGCAAAATAGGTAGCTTATAAATTAGTGCGTTGCCCCAGTATCAAACAAAACTCGACTTATAGTAACATGGATAGAAAAACATACCCTCAATCGCGGGTGGTTCTTGCGAAGCTGCTGCCTGTGGAAAATTATAGACACGTCCGCCCTGTAGCTTTCTCTGCTGAACTGAGACTGTTGGAAAGGGTGGTGGAGTTGGCTTCTGGGGTTCATTGTTAGCACATTCCTGTCGTGGGGCCCTATTCTTGTCTGGACAATCCTGACGCCTATGGCCATTCCTGCCACATTGGAAGCACCTCCCTCGAAACTGCTTCCCTTCCTTATGGTATTGACTAGTCTCGCCTTTTCCCTGGTCTTTCCGGACTTGAGAGGAAATCTACGGAAAAGCTATGTCAGGGCGAGGATAATCCATCCATTTGTGACCCGGTTGTACACATTTATAGCAGAGTTTCGAAATTCTTCACTGGTCAGGTTGTAGTTTATCCCCAGTCTGATTCGGACAAGATTTACGTTTGTAATCCTCCATTCCACAACCGAAACACCTCTTGGTGATTTCATTTTGAACCTGATTTCGTTGTCCCTGACACTTTTGTCCCGGTACATAAATCTCGTTACTTCTGGAACTGACTCGATCTTGATTGTTTTGTTGTCGCAGATTCGGTGCCTTCGCACAATTCTCACCGTTAGTCTCTTCCATTTGGTTAACCTCTCTAGGTCTTTTTCCTCCTTTAAGTTGTAGGCTGCGTTCTTGGTATTGTAGAACTGCAGTGGTAACTGCTTGTGCCACGATACCTGCTAACACGGCGGTTGATATTCTCCCTGGGGATACTTGAGGTGTGAGTCGATCTTGCTCGATGACTCCCTTAACCGTCTTAGCTAGTTCTTCTTGACAATCTATCTGAAAATTTAAGTAAATTTGGATGAGTTCATCATTCAAATAAACTAAAAGAAGAAGTACGAATTTCCAATGTATACAGATAGACACAACATTCCTAGTATTAGGGCTCTATATCAAAGAAAGTGACGCTGAAAGCATAATAAACCGCACAGATCCTAAAAGGCACTAGAACCTGATGCTCTGGTACCACCTGTGACACCCCGCCTAATTAAATACCGGGCGATCACTCCTTTATTAAATTAAATCAAGGTAAATAGTTGGTTCATTCTCAGCATCACTGTCGATAAAAAATAATTTTCCAATTTAACACCCTAAATAATTAAGCTAAGTGTTAAAACCATTTTCATACATACTATCCAAATTTTATTTAAAGAAAATCATTTATTTTATTAACAACATCAATAAATAAGAATCACACCACAATAACCTGGAACATAATCTAATTAATTTAAAACATTCGTCAATCGAATGTCAACATGCGAAATATAAAGTAACACAACTACTGAATAAATCCCATAGTAATAGTACTGGAAATAAATGAAATACAAATGTCCCAATAACAATGAAATAATGGAAAGGGAGACACATTCCCAATAAATGAGAATGCTAGAAGTGGAGTCAGTAAGGAAGCCATCTACGCAAGTGACCTGCAACTCCCACCTAAGCTGCAGCACGTTCCTTTCAAGGGATCCTAAGCAAGACGCCCCTGTGGCTGGGCACCTGAAATATATACATATATATACAAGAGAGAGAGAGAAAAAGAAACGGGTCAGAGCCCGAAAGTGTGTTTGATTTAAAATACGTTTAGCAAGTATTTAAATTGATACAGGCCAATGCAACAACATATTAGAGCGACACTCTCTTGAGAAATTCTCACCTCTCTTCTAATGTGCACGCCTATCGCACTAACCTTCCCAACGGTTTATCTTATCATTTTATCATACTAACCTTCCCAATAATTTAGCTTATCTTAACTTACTCATAAGATTTCAAAACCAAACCATATCATTGTTTAAAACAATACTTCCAATTAGCAGCATAACTCTCGTTTTAGCTTTATTAATTTTATAAAGTTTCCCAGTGTCATATTATACTTTCACAAAACAAGTATTTACTATTTGAGTCATCAACCATGTCCTACTTATCAAATCACACTAGGCAGTTTCGAATTCCCGAATCTCATATATATATTAACTACTCGTATAATATATATATAATAACAGCACCCCAAATAAAACTATGGTGCGTGCATACTTCTACTATCCAAACCCCATACCACTCATATCAAGGGGAATACAAATTTGGAATCACTCTCGAATCGTATTAACACATACACAAACAATATCGAGGCGAAGCATAGATTCTAAGTCTCTAAGGGGATGGCACATACTCGCGTCTCTTAGGACCGCCTGAACTATCAATTCGATAGCCTGTACCAAGGATATATATCTTCTAGGGTACAAGTCAATATCCCTCATAAAGGTCCCATCGAGATAAGACTGTCCCAGCGCAGTAACCTCAAGGATAGCAAGTAGCGCGGTATGTTTTTCACATGTATATAATATATGTACACACAAGCATATAAATATACCACTTTTATCATATTAATATAGGTTCCTCTCGTCACCCATAATTACAACATTTATCCCTAAATTTCACATTTTTAGTATTACGTATAAGGTTTCATTTCTAACCTTAACTCGAAGGGTTTTCTCACTTATTACGTCACACTCGTGGACTCTATCCTTCCAAGTAGAAAATTCAGTAGGTATACCTCTATTCACTATCATAGCTATTTCGCCGTAATCTCTCACTTGAAATACGTAGTTTCATCGTTCATTATATAATTATCCCAAAAGCAAAATTCTCGTCTTATAATAAAGTTCCCAACACTTACTCAAATGTCCTACTGGTCTTTCCTATCTCCCAAAACATTTTATTAAGAATACCCAAGAATTATTTCACGATAAATTTAATTTAACTAATTAAACAAGGGAAATAGGAGTCTGCCAGGAGGGGTCGATCGATCGAGGTCTGGGACTCGATCGATCGAACCTTCGATCGATCGAAGCTCTATGCTCGGTCGATTGATCAAGCAGGTATTTTGATTTCTGCAGAATTGCAGTTACGGGTTCTACCAATTTTCTTCATCCAAAACCATGTTTTCCAACCTCAAACGTCCCAAAAATTCTACTACTAACATTATAACAATATACCAGATGTTTATAACGTAGGTCATGTACATATTCATCATTTAAACATGGATTTTCAACCCAAAATTATATCTAATTATCAAGAACCCTAGAATTTTCTTAAACAGTTTTCTAACAAATCTTTCTCCAGAATTTCTTTCTTATAATCATCAAAATTTCGTGGATACATTCCTCTACATGGCAAGGTTTCCAGAATTTTCATATAAATCAATACTACATGGATTTTCTTATCACAAATTTGGTTTTCTTCCATAATTTTCATCTCTAATCATTCCTAAACTAATATGGAAATTGCACCAACGAAAATAGCAATATAAAAACTTGCCTGGGATTTTTGGTATTCTGATTTACGGCTGATTTTGGTATGGTTGCGTTCCTCGTCTCGCGATCTACGCGTTGGCGGCGACGGCGGTGCAACTGGTTGGCTTTTTGGCCTTGAATTGCCTTGAGAGCTCTCTCCTCTCTTCTCCAATGGCCGTCACTTGTGTTTTGAGTTTCTAACCCTAGGTGACCATCCAGATATCTGATATAACCCTTGGAATTTTCGTGGGTTTAATTACCCAAGAATGTAAATTGACCAAAATGCCCTTCCGGGTTACTAATTAGGCCTAAAAATGTCCCGAGACCCAAACTACACCCCCGAGTACACTTTTCTGACTATCTCGACCCTTACGGACGCGTTGGCGCATTCAAAATGACCATACGGGCAACTCATAAAATATTCACTTTTTAATTATCAAAATTTAGTCCCGACGCGACACGGGCGCGTCCCGATTCAAATTCCCAAAACTGTCATTTTATTCACTTGTGACATTCAATATAATCAATATCATATATTACTTTACTCATTAGTAATATTCAACAAATTTTTGATAATTACTAACTCTCGTCACGTTAATAATTATAACATAATTAATTTCTGTATTTTTATTAAATAAATCATTCACATTAAATTTAATAAATCCCCAAATTAATATAGCATAAAAATACGGGGTATTACACAGGGCGTGAGAGGGAAATTGGGGGAAAGCTTAGCAAAAGCCAAATTGAGGATTTTGGAGCCAAATTGAGGGATGGCAACAACGGATCAGACACTACAAACACTTTGAGGCAAGTGGTTAACTGTTTTGATTCTTAAAGCATGATAATCAATTCATATCATAGTGATGTGTGTGTGAAAATTCGTTTTTGGATGTAAATGGGTACAAAATGGGTTTTTGTTTTTGAAATACTTGAATGAGATTCAAAGTAAGATTTAGATGGGTGATTGATATCTGAATATGTATATATGATTTGAACGAGAAATCCGGAACATAAAAGAGTGGAAATCGAATCTGGAAATTGGGATTTAAAACAGATAATTGAATTTTATGGAGTAAGACCCATTTCGAAAATTATGAGATAATTAGAGAAGTTGATTATCTTAATGGTCTCTATAATGGATAGGATGTGGATTAACCATGTGTAGATGATGGGATGATGTAATTAGAGTTTTAAATTATGGTTTAAAAACCTTGAAGTTCGTTAATGGTGGAAAAATAGTGGGGAAGAAGAGCTGTAACGAAGGGGTCGATCGATTGATCAGGGGCATCGATCGATCGATGATGGGAAATTCTGGGTAGTTCGGCCAGTTTGTTATATAAAAGGAAAATTATTAAAAGTTAAGTTTCATTCATTAATAAGTGATAGATAATTATGAAACAAATATTCCTGGCAATTATGGGAGAAAGTAATTGGGACTAGGATGAATTTATGTGGGGCATTTAACGGATGAATTTGAGAGATTTTATTCTAAAATAGTGAGGTACGGATCAAGTGAGTGAATCCGGGTATATTGGTCATGCGACCCCAAGGTAGTGAATTAAGATTGGAGATAAACTAAATAATTTTGAGTCGGGATATAGACTCGGGGAATATTTAATTATGGACCAAGTGGGTGAGTCCGGGCATGTTGATAATTATAGGTAAATATAATTGGGAAAAGTATGGAAATAAATGTGTGACACATTGGGGGAGAAAAATGTGGGAAAGAAATTTTGAGAAGTAAATTGGACCAAGTGAGCGAGTCCAGGTATGTTGGTTAAGTGACATCAAGGCATTAAATTAATTATCGAGAGAAAATAATAAGTTTGGAGTCGGAACATTGACTCGGGAAATGTTGAGGTACGGGCCAAGTAAGAGAGTCTGGGGAGAATGGTTGGGTGACACCAAGTTATTAAATTAATAAGAGTGATAATTAATTTAATAAGAGTCGTATTGTAGACTCGGGTAATATTAAATTAATAAGTGTATTAATTAATGTAATTAGAGTCGATTTGTAGACTCGGGTAGGATTAAATTAACAAGGGTGTTAATTAATTTAATTAACGTCGGTTTATAAACTCGGGTATGATTAAATTAATGGGTGGGATAATTAGTTTAATCAAAATCGGATTGTAGACTCGTGAAGGGTACTTATTAATTAATGTGATAATTAATTATATTAGAGTCGGACCATAGACTCGGGAAGAGGATAAGTTATTAAGTGAGAGAATTAATTACATTGAGTCGGGCCATAGACTCAGGAAATTACAGGCAGTGTATGGGAGGTTGAGTACATGGTAAAGCCGGGGTTATTAATATATATATATATACGGTGTAGTGATAGTATATATATATACGTGTATGTATTGTGTGTGACATTAAATTACAGGCAGTGAATGGGAATTACAGGCAATGCATGGGATTTTGAGTACACGGTAAAACCGGGGTTCATAATATATATATACGGGTAGTGATAGTATATATATATGTGTATATATTGTGTGTGATAGTAAATATCAGTGACTAGATATTTATTCAATTTAAATACTCTAATGCTATCAAGGGAGGTTGCGCGATGTGGGTGAATCCCCTAGCTTGAGGAGTAGGGCGAGTATATCCCCAGGTCATAGCGTCCGGTACATGGGTGAGGAGATTATCACATTTTCAGGAAGGAATATGACCGCCTCCACTTCGTTTATATTTTGGTCCAAGTTGGTGAGCGATTCTAACTTGAGGAAACTAGGTTTTGTGAGCACACCTAGTGAGATAGCATTCTAGAGAGAATCATCCGGTGAGGGTATACTCGGAAGGATGGATACACGTATTATTTATGTGTGGATGTTAGTAAAGGTACATATAATATGGTAGTAAATATTATATCTAGGTAATAATACAGTGCATGATGTATTTACCTTATATAACTCGGGTTACAGTTATATGCTATTAATTAATGAGAAATTAATTAAGTTAATTATTGGTGGAAATAATACAGTGTGTGATTTATGTACTTTATATAACTTGTGACACGGTTATATGTTATTATTGAAGAGGAATTAATTAAGTTAATTGTGAAATAACTTATAATTCAAGGATCATTATACTTGGGTTATAGTAGTATGGCAAGGGAAGGTTATACCAGAACTAGTTGGACGGGGTAGTACAACGAGGTGGGCTTAAGATAACCGTTAGGTGTGCACAATAGTGGACGGGTGAGAATGTCCACAAGGGAGTGCGACACTAACTTAAATATGAAGCGCATTCATGCATTTTAAATTACTGCAGTTAATTCACTTGTTAAATATTTTCAAAATGTTTTGGGTTCTAACCCTTGCTATAAAACTATTTTCAAAACCTTTTAGGTGTACAGCCACAGGGACGCCATGATTGATATTCTATTCCAGGGACACGGAGCTACGACATATGTGGATGCTAGTAGGAGTTTGGATTAGACGCATCATTCATTCATTCATTCCTAGAGTAGGAATCTTGTATCAGTTTCAGTTTTATTTAGGGCTTGTCGCCCAGACTTCTCGGTACAGTTTTCAGGTGTAAATTATTCAGGTGTTGGATATTTGTATTTGGATTATTTCTTTGGTGGCCGGTGATTTATTCGGCATGTTGTGTAATTATGATTCAGTTTATTTTCATTCAGTTGTGTGAATGGTTTATATTAATTCCGCATGTATTATTTTTGTTTAATCAAAAAGTTAAAATTGGCACCAGTTTTTGGAATACTAGGTGGTTAGTAAGTTTTAAAAAGTTTTCGACAGTGATGCTAAGGATGATCCAATTGGGATTCCTGTTTTAATTTGGTATAGGACTGATCACCCGGTATTTTATTAGGCGGGGTGTCACAGATGGTCCCTCCTCTTTTTTCACATTTTCAAGTGCTTGAATCTTTTTCTTTCTCTCTCTAAAAACCGTTCCTAATTCCTCTTCCTTTTAATACTTCAAATGGTGGGTTCTTATAATGAGGAATACAATGTGGAATGGCTGGGCATTGACAACTGGGCTGGCCTAGCATGGCAGTCTAGGGTGCCCCTTTCCTTGGGCAACAAAAATGCCTTCGATCTTTTTGAGTCGGTAAATGAAGAGCGCTTCCTTTTGCGCTATCATGCACACCACCGTTCATCTAAGGAAAAAACCCTAGTGGCTATGTAAGTAAGGTGACTTTTAGTGTTCCTTTACATTTTTCTATTTGGTCTTTATGCTGATGATAGGTTTTTTAGTTTTTTGTTATGTCAAACTGATATAGCTTCTTTGAGTATGAATTCTCGAGGAATAATTGGGTTGAAGGATGTTTGGGGTTAGCTCCTAATGACGATGAGCTAAATGGTTTCTTCTGTTGGTTTTGTCCGTCTGTCGCAGGCCTTAGATGAGACACTGTGTTTAACCACGATGTTGTGCGCTTTGGGAGAAAGGTGGTGGGACACTACCCACAACTTCCATTTGGCCTTTGGGGAGATAATTGTTACTCCCATTTATGTTCAGCATTAGCTGGGGATTGACTGTGGGGGTGTTCATATCAAGGTGGATCGCATAGTGAAGGTGATGTCGGAGGCGATTCAGGTGGCTATAAAGGATGTGGGTAGAATCATTTATGGGGATTCTATATGCATATCTACTCTTCAGGAGGTGATTTTGAGTAAGAGAGTAGATGTGACTGATGGGCTGCAAGTGAGATAGATGGACCAATTTTTCAATTTTCTTTTACTTGGCAGATTTCTGGTGGCGACGAATGGCAATGTCGTTCATTTCTGGTTTTTGCCGTTTCTGAGGACGATTTTTGACATCTAGTTTTATGATTGGGGAAGCTTGACTTTAGCGTCCCTCTATTATTCTTTGGATGCTTTCAACCGGTGCTTTCGACAGACTTTCATAGGAGCCATATATCTTTTGAAGGTAACTTCGGATTTATTTTTCTTTTCATGTCTTTATTTGCATTCTTCTTTAGGTTCTTCTGTGTTGATTCCTTTCTTCAGCAGACGTGGTTTTATGAGGTGATTGGACACAACGTGAGGTTGATAGCCCGGAAGGATGAGGATTTAGGGTACTTATGGTAGATGTTTCGATGGAGAAAGTTCAATCGGATATCGAACCAGTCTTTAACCATGGGGGCGATACAATAGACTTTGAATGCCTTGACGAGTGATCAGCTTACTATGTGTTTCTTCTGAGTTATTTCTTGGTATTTTCTTTCTTGCATGGAAACTGAATATCTTCCAAGGATATCAAGTGACCTTTTACCCTTGGGGATGACTCCTTGGGATACGAGGTTAACGAATATGCATGCCAAGATGTGGCAATTGATGGTTCACGAGTTTTGGGTAAGTCTAGGGCCAAGGAGAGAGAGTGGTGCAACAAATTATGGACAATGATGTGGTGGTCCCACCGTCGGTTCCCCGGAGGTACATGAGGCGAGTGAGGGAGATTTCTGGCAAAGCCCGAGAGTTAGTGTTTATCGGTGAGGCCTAACGCTCTATACGAACTCGGTGGCTACTTATGATTACTCGGACTTCTTGACAAGCTAGTTGATGCCCCCCTTGAATTTATTATTTGGAGAATATGCCATCGCCTCCTACGACTTCGGGTAGGGTTACTAGCAGGCCGGTGGGATTTGCCTACACAAGGGTGGTGGTACATCAAAGGCAACAGCATAGGAGGCTCTTCTTATTCAGGTTATTCCCTCTTCTTATAATTTTTGATTGAGTAGCGGGGAGTCATTGATTATGACGCATCATCCTAATGCATATGGGGCTTATGATAATATCCTTCAGTCTGAGGTATATTCTTCTTCTTCCCTTTTCTTGTCTCTTTTGATTCTTTCTTTGCTCTTTACTGATTGATTGGTCTTTTGCCTTCGTTACTTTGCCTGTAGTATGTTCGAGTGCCGACCACCTAGCTGAAGGTTATTAAGGACTAGGTGGCCTTTGCATATTCTTACATCAGTGAGTCAGTTCCTTTCTGCTTAGTTTCGTCTACCTCCTCGAATGAGGGATCGGTTCATAGGACTGGAGGTTCCACCACTCATCACCGTGGAAAGGGTGTCCGTCGTAGAGGGTGAGGATTTTGAGAGAGAGAGTTGTTGGTTCGGGGGGAGTCCTCTTTATTGTATTTTTATTTTTTAATTTTTAACCTACAAGGATGTAATATATATATATATATATGAAGGAGATGCATTTTTATTTTTCTTGCTTTAATGACTTATCCTATATGGACTTTACTTTTCTACTGAGACTCCAAAGAGGACAGGATGACTATTTATTCATAAAAAAGGAGTAAATTAACCTAGGGAAACGATTTATTTCGGAAATAATAAGTAAAAATTGATAATTAAGAATAAATTATTCGGGAGGTTTTCAAAAGAAGGTTTTCTTTTTTAGAATTTGATTTTAACAAAAGAGGAAAGATGGCATTTTACAAAATAAGGGGGTTACCAATCGGCATATTGTTTGTCCTACCTGTCGACATATGGGTCAATTCAAATTACTCTAAGGCTTTGAGTGCACTTTCTTGCATATCAGAGTACTCTCGTAAAGCTGGATTTTTACTCAAATTTTCAGATCCTCTGTCTGTTTGCCAAGTCTTGCAAGGACACAAATTTCCAATTGAGTCTTATGTAGTGTTGGCTTAATTCCGGACAAAACATTTTGAGTCATAGGATTAAATGTCTCATGTATCCATCCAAGTCTATTACTAATTTATGTTGAGGATGCCGAGTTTAGTGCCTCTTTTCTACGTCAACAATAATTGGATTCCATAGTCTCCAAAGATATGAATGCACTTTTATATATGTAGGAGACTTGGAATATTTTATGGGTGTAATTTTAACTTAAAAATGGCTTTTTACTTTTCAAAAATTATTTTAGAACTTTGGATAAAAGTTTTGGACATAAAATTGAAATTCTAGAAAGTCTGTTTTTTCATTCGAAATATCGATCGAACGAGATTATCGTTCCAACGAGTTTGCCAACGAGATGTGCCAATTATTTTCTATTTTTTCGTTCGATGTATCGTTCTCACAAACTCTTTCGAATGAATTTTTCCAACAAGATTTTAGCCTATTCTTTTTCTGATATCTCGTTTCAAGCGATGTCATTCTAATGACCTGGGAAAGTCGTTCGAATGACCTGGGAAAGTCGTTCGAATGACCTGGGAAAGTCGTTCGAATGACTTTGGCGGGAATGCAAATTTTTGGCAGTTTTCTTTTTTAACCACCCATGTTTTCCACTTGTTCCACTAACTTTTACCATCCATATTATGTGCAGGTACAAGACTTTTCTAAGTAACTTTTTGAGATTCTCTCATTCTCTAGAGAGCAAAAATTCTTTAACCAAAAAGTTCATGTTTTGATATTTGAATTTATGAATTAAAATCCTTCAAAAACTCTACACACCCATAGTTTTGTTTAAATTCCAAGTTTCCATATATATATTTTTCTTGGAGTTTGGTTTGGTAGCTTTGGTTCATATCTACACCATTAAAGAAAAGATTTTGGGTTCTTCTCCACCCAAAAGGAGTTTGTTTGCGTGATGTGGTGTTCCCACTTAAAGAAAGGCTTCGAGCGCGGGTTGACGGAGACCAAAAGCCTCATTGGTGTATTTCAAGGTTTCGGTGGAGTCCTCGATTGTCAACTTGGCGAAGGTAGTTACAAGAAAATGCGTCAAGGCTTGGAATAAATCGATTTGTGTGAAGTAAGTCATTTATCTTGTAATAATAAATCCATACTTTATGGACTTAAGTCTAGGGGCCATGTGTTTGTATAATGTGGACTACAAGGCTTTCAACCTATGTCGAGTCTCTTTATAGCTTAATAGATCCGTTAAATGGAATATTCTAGCAGTGGCGGTGCAGTTTTGGTATCTCGAAGAACATGTCTTCCATTTCTTTCTAGATGAGGTATGTCTGACTTATAAAGAATTCTCAGCCATGTTGGGGATGAACCCAGTGTAGAGGAAGTTATGCCTGAATTTTCTCTTTTTCCTTGGGCATTGTTAGCGGAGTTGCTTCGTGCTTCCCCTTTCATGGCTTGAACGTTGGTTACTGGGGGCATGATTTCCCTTCGAGCTGTTATGCACTTCATATGCTTAAGGGATTTTAATGACGTGACCTATGTCGGAGTTATTCCTTGGGACTTACCGCGAGGCTTTTTCTAGTGATGGAGGATTTAATAGTGGATCCCCAATTGGCGATCATAAGAGCGTGGATGTCTTACCATCGTATTTCTACAATGGTAATATTAGCTGAGACTCTGAATGGTCTTAATGCTTGGAGAGAAGGTCGCTCTGATTTTTTTAGGGGGCGACCGGTGATGCTGTTCATGTGGCTTACTGAGAAGTTTCGTCTGGAGGCTCCTCTTAAGTACCCCTTAGCCGGTGTGCCAAATTTCATTGCTTGGTACTTTTTCAATTTTGACCATTTGTAGAGAACTGGGTCAACTGGTATGTGGAATATAGAGCTCGATGTCTTCGTTGGTCGGTGCCATGGTGGGGAGAATTGTCTCCTGTTCTGGAGCTAAAAGTGTATCAATATGCGCGATTAGTTAGCCTACGGAAAACTTCATTCTATATCCCATGGAGACTTCTATGCCAAGTTGGGTGGGAGATTTTAGTTCCTCCTCACATGCTGGACTTATTTTCGATGGAGGACCTGGTCGAATCCCGACGCATGATGTTAGGTTCTTTATGGGAGAATCGTCGATCATCTACCCATGCATCTCAATCTATGGAAATGGTCTGACATGTGTCCGAGGACTATTTGAAGTGCTTGTGGAAATGAGTATTAAATAATATCTTTGCAAATGAGACTAGACAAAGGTGGTTTGCTATTTTTGACACCATGGAAGGGGGCAGTGGTTTTTTCCAGATTGGTCAGGGCGTACCTCTCCATGGAGTGCATTCGAAATATTAACTAGGCGTGGGAGACCTGAGGACCTCAAGGGGATAAAATTGATGATGAGGTAGGGTCTCTGGAAACTGTGGATAGAATTTTATGAAGCTGGGGATAATTTGTGTGAAGCGTTTGTAAAGATGGGGGTAATTTGTGTAAATCTTTTGTCAAGATGGGGGAGATCTTTTGCATTTTTTTTGTTTTTGAAAATAATTTAATATAACTTGATAAGGTTGTTATTTTTAAGACTGGTTTGAGTAACTGAAAAAGGGTGGTTTGCTTAACTCCCTTCATTGATACTTCATGTAATGGTGTCGTATTTCCTTATTTAAAATAAAAATGATTTTGATCATATTTTGTTGTGCCTATTGATGAGTTTTTCATTTTAGCTATTTATACCAATCGCTAAGGCATACATAATCCTTTTGTTCATGTAAGTGATAAAATGGACAGTCGTTCTCAAAGGTTATAAAATAATAGAATTCTGTAAGAAAGAAGGGGACTGTGCCCGTATAAGGTGTATGAGTTGCCTATGGTACCCTTGAGGGTTTCAAAAAAAATTATGAGTTCCATTTTGAAAGAATAAAAGGTTTTTTGAGAGGATCAAGCACCATGTAGTTATGGGTAGAGTTTTTTTATTAGAAAGGGGATGGTAAAAGTCATAGCTCTGAGATTTTGGACTAAGGGTAGAACTTTTTTAGATAGTCCAGGTTAACTGGACATGCCATCTCTTATACATCGACTTTTGTGGGCATAGCGATGCCACCTGACAGGATCTTCTTCATTATATAGGGTCCACTCCAATTTGGCTTGAATTTCTCTCTAGGGTCCTAAATGGGTTCTATTATTTCTTTGAGGGAAAGGTCTCCTTCCTAGACACCACAATCCTTGACTCTTCAGTTGAATGATCGCGTTATCTGACGATGGCACCCTTGTATATGGTATAGAGATTTTAGGCTCTTTTCATCCAAGAATAATAGTTCATCAAAGTGGATTTGATGCCAGTCTTCTTCGCTAACTCTGATCTTGAGCATGACATGTAAGGGATGTATTTCTAACTCAACGGGCAGTACTACATCCATTTCGTATACTATAGAATAAGGGGCATCCCCAGTAGATGTTCTCACTGAACTGCGATAGCCCCAAGGGGCGTAAGGGATTCGATTGGCCCAATCTTTATAACTTTTTATTATTTTATTAATGATGGATTTGAGGTTTTTGTTGTTGAATTTGATAACATCATTGGTTCGGGGTCCATAGGAAAAAGATTTGTGTCCATGAATCCCATACTCATCAACTATTTCTGTGACCCAGGATTCGAAGTGTAACACATTATCTAATACTAGCTCATGGGGAACCCCGTATCGACAGATGATGTTCTTTCTAATGAACTTAGCCACTTTTTTGGCATTCAACGTTGTGTATGACTCGGCTTTGAGCCATTTGGTGAAGTAATCAATGGCAATTAGGATGAACTCATGCCCATTTAAAGCTTTGGGTCTAACCTTCCCTATGATGTCGATGCCCCCAAGTGGATAATGGCTAGGGAGAAGTCATGTTGTATAATTCTCAAGGAGGTAAGTGTTGTAGATTGGTAAACTACTGGAATTTGAGGCACCTTCAGACATATACAGTGTAATCCTAAACTATGGTGGTCTAATACTACCCTTGACGGATGATTTTCTCAGCAAGCATATGATCATTTATATGGGGTTCATAATCCCAGTTGTGGATCTTCTACATCATTTCTTCAATGTCATCCCTTACAATGCAGTCCAAATGGTTCCATCAAAGTTTTTCTTGAACAGTGCTTTATCATAGATGATGTACTAGGCAACCAGTTTGCGAAGGGTAACACAATATTTGTTATTGGCCTCTTGGGGACACCTATCACACTTTAGGAGGCGCTAAATATCATCATACCAGAATTCAGCCATATCGGAGTCTTCCTTAGTGACGAGATCAATGTGGTAGCAGTGAGTTGGCATAGCTTATTTTTAGACTAGAAAAGGGGCCACTGTTATTCCCTCGGGCATGTCGACCATGGAGGCCAGGGTAGTAAAGGCATCGGCTAAGTTATTCTTTACGTAAGGCAAGTAGTGGAGGATGATATCTTGGAACTAGAAGTCCAACTCTTCTAAATAAGGCATGCATAGTATTTGGTCATATTATAAGTGCAAGAAGAAATCTAACTTAATGGCAGTAGGAGTGTGAGAGTTATCAAGGGCAATCAGGAGTATCCTAATGTCATATCCTTTCTTATTAGCAGCCCCGTTAAACAACATTTTCTATCTAAAGTCTTCTTGAGAAGTCTAGAGGATATCTTCATCTGATAATTTAGAGACTCAAATGTTAGTTCCCTTCATAGGGTAGTCAATAAGGTAGTAGAAACTGGCTTTTCCTTTCATGGCTTTCTGCGAGACGTATATGATATAGAACATAGCTAGTAGCATTAACCACCCTTCCATTCAGCTATATACGGTGGGCTTCTTAACTAGGTATTTAATACGATCCATTCGGGTCACTTGTCCGATGGTAAAAGAGAGTATGTAGTGCCATAACTTTTGAGTGATCCAGACTAGGGTGATGCATGCTTTCTCCAAGGCAGTGTAGTTGGTTTCGTACCTGACATAATTTTAACTGGCATAATATATGGCCCTTTCTTTACGGTATTCTTCAATATATTAGGCTAGTAAAGCCCCTGTCGTGGTCTCTATTACAATTAAGTACAAGAGGAGGGGGAGACTTAGCTGTAGCAACATAAGTACCGAAGGTTGGGTAACGTATTATTTGATTCTTTCGAAGGCCTCTTGACATGCCTCATTCCAGACTTTAGTAGAATCCTTTTGGTGAAGTTTAAAGATGGGTTCACAAATAAAAGTCAGTTTATCTAATGAACCGACTAATGTACTAAAGTTTACCCAAGAATCCACAGAATTCCTTCTCCGTTCGGGGTGGTGGCATTTCAAGTATGGCTTTCCAACTTAGCAGAGACTTCTTTGATTCCCTTTTCACTGACCATGAATCCCAATAGCTTTCCTTTCATGATAGCAAAAATGCATTTATATGGGCACATTTGGTATCGTCATAGTCATTCGAAGAACTTCCGAAGGGCAGGAATGTGACCTTCTCGAGTCTTAGACTTAATAATCATATTGTCTACTTAGACTTCGATCTCTTGTGTATTAAATCATGTGAGGTGGCTGGGGCAGCCCTTTGGTAGGTAGCCTCAGCATTCTTAAGCACGAATGGCATGACATTGTAGCAAAAGGTTCCCTAGGGGATGATGAATGCGGTTTTCTCCTGGTGGTCAGGGTACAACTTGATCTGGTTGTATCCGAAGAATCCATTAATGAATAACTTAAGGGAATGGATGGATGTGTTGTCCACAATCATGTTGATATTGTCAAATGGGTAATCATCCTTTGGAGATGCTTTGTTCAAATCCTGGTAGTCGACGCGCATGCGAACTTTTCCTCCTAATTTTAGTATAGGGATAATGTTGGCAATCCATATGGGATATTCGATCACACAGATGAAGCCTACGTTCAAGTGCTTGACTACCACTTATTTCACTTTAAGAGACCATTTGGTGCGGAGTTTCCTTAGCTTCTGTTTGATCATCTTGCATTCTGGGAATGTTAGTATCACATGCTGTGTTATTTCAGAATTGATACCAGGCATGTCATTGTAGGACCATACTAAGATGTACATAAATTCTTTCAATATATCTCTTCGAATTGTGTGCGTTCATGCTTGTTAAGTGTGGACCCTATCCTAATCTCTCGATGTTAGCCACTTAAAATTTATTATAACAATTTCATCCTCAATAAATTGAACATGGTTATGTTGTTTGTTATTAACCTTATTAATATTTGTTAAGAATTTTTCATTTGTAAAGTCATCATCATCAAGGTTTTGATTAGAATCAAGAGGATTAATGTATGGAACAATAGGATAATCAAAATCCTCATTTATTTCACTTTCGAAAAGAAAGGCATTAAGAAACTTGTCAAAAGATGTCTCGGTAACATTGATATCAGAAAAATGAGAAGCAATAATAGGTGAAGAGACAGGTAAATAGCAAGGTTGGGTTGAATGTTAGTAGGTTGGATTGGTATAGCATACTAATTGAGAAGGGGCCCATCATTAGTCTCTATCAGAGTGGACGGGTTTGATGATGTAGCATCTGAATGGATTATACAGATAATCAGTCCCAGTGTCAGTAGGGTATATGAGTCTTTTAAATTGCTTTCTTCAGAGATCTCGATAACCATTATGGCTTTATCGATGAGAGTTTACCCTTTTTGCTAACATTCTTGGGACCAAGAGTTATTATTTAGAAAGAATATTTCCATCCCCAATTTCATCCTCTTATCAACGTGGTCACACTATGGTTTGGGAAACCCACAGAAAGGGAAGTCTTCAACCTCCTTGGTAAATCTTCCGTTAAGAGAATCCTTTGAAAGAGTCTTTTTTTCTTCTAAGCCTCTTTTTAGTCGTGGTTGGCAGAGTTCTTTAAGTTCTTTAGGTGAAGGTTGATAACCCAGGACACATGGGGGGAAGGTCTCTTTTAGGACTATGGGATCAAGTATTCCTTATTGACGTCTCCCCTGCCCCAGTCCGGGCATGAAATGCATGTTCTTGAACATCTGTATCACATTGACATTATCGTGAAAGTTATGTTTTGGACAAACTCGTCTTTGAAACTATCTCCTGCTAGAAGGGGAAGTGATTCAACTCCGAATCCAGAGATAATCATGCCATTTATCCCATGCTATATTTCTAATATCGAATTGCTGGTGTCGGCATTTTTTGTACCATCTTTCTCCCCTAAAATGGTGATAACTTGCCCCTTGGTGAAGAATTTTAATTTCTGAAGAAGGGACGAAGATATCCCTCAGATACTGTGAAGATATGATCAACCAAGTAGCATGTTAAAGCATACAGGTATGTCAATAACTTGGAATTCAATGACAGGGTTTATAGATCTAGTTCCTATTATGAGTTTCATGGATCCCATCACCTCTCGATGGGTATTATTATAAGTATGCACTGTGACAGAAGTAGAAGTAAGGTCACTGACTTTCAACCCCAATAAATTAAAGCTTTTGAGAGGTAAAACATTTAGGGAGGATCCATTATCAGGAGTGAGAGTGGGACTGTCTTTCCCATCACTTCAATGGAGATGTTGAGGGCATAGTTATGACTGGGTTCGATCTTAAAAATTTCCTGTTCGAAGAAGGAAATGAGTCTAGTGGAGGTCAAGGACTCAACCATGTTTATAACTTCTTCGGGAGTGGTGGAAGGAGGGACTATGGACCCGCTGAGAAGTTTTATCAGAGCATTTCGGTGTAATTGGGAGGACGTAGAGAGTTACCATAAGGGGATCTTAGCTTATCTTCTTGAGTTAGCTGAGGACTTTGCTCTCATCAATAATTATTTTTGGCATGGGAAGTTCTTTAGCAACTCCATTTCCCTTATTTGTTCCCGACAACTGAGGATTCGGATATTTACAGTTTCCCCCTAATATAGTCATGTGCTTTACTAAGGCGGGAAAGAACAATAACCCCGTGTCTTCATCTATTTTTAGATGAATGGCTACTTTACCGATTTCCCCTAATAGGTCTTCGAAGGATATCATTCCGCACAAGTTGATTATCAGACTGGCTTTTCTTTGACTGTTTTTATCATTTGAGCAATCAAATTCGTCCCTCCATCCGGTGGTGACGATGTCCTCTTTCTAAGAGAAATTAATGCATTCAATAATCTTAATGGCTTCTTTATATAAATCTCCCCACTCAATGGGGAGGTGCAAGAGTGAAGGTTCCAACCGCCCTTAAAGCTTCAAAGCAGTGAGTAGTTTGGAAATATTGCAAATCTCACTAGTTTGTCGAAATATCTCAGCCATGATCTATACCACATCCTCTAAACTAATTTCTTTGGCAGTTAACACCCATTCGTCTGATTCTCGAGACTATTTTTGGGATTTTATTAATAGGCAAATAAATTTCTTACAGTCGATGGTCATCTCGGTGGGCAATTTTTGTCCAAACTCTAGAAAATGTTTCAATACAACTAGTAATTTCATATCTTTCCCCTCGAATAGGGTGCAAATGGCAATACAGGACCTTATGTGGAGTAACAAAGCTTGATCGGTGAAGCAGACAAGTTATAAGAGAAATTCGGACAAACTTTCAGAGGTTTGGGTGAAATGATGGGTGTTTTGCAGGGTATAATTTGCGTGGATGGATCAAAATATGGCTCATTCTCTAGGAAGACTGCTTCATCGTCTTAGTCCCTTAAGTCTGTTGTATTATCTGGAGGGATTATCCCTAATCTCGAGATTATCTTCAAGCCCCCTACACTATTTTATGGAATTTGGTATACTGAAGACACATCTTGTACTATAGTTAGCTACAATGATGTTGACTGGGTTGGTTGTTCTGAAGATAGTAAAAGTACCTCTGGTGGTTGTTATAATGTTGGAAATAACCCGATTGGTTGCAGCAGTAGGAAGCAAAATTGCATATCCCTTTCAACTTTTAAGGCAGAATATATTATTGTTGGTAGTTGTTGTGCTCATTTAGTCTAGATCAAACAAATTTTGTGTTATTATGGAATTATTGAAAATAAGTAACTTTATTATGTGATCATTAGAGTGCCAAAAACTTATCTAAAAATCCCATTCAGAATTCTTTAACTAAGCACATTAAATTCATCATCATTTTATAAGAGACTTGGTCAAATCAAAGGAACTACTGATTGAGTACTTAAACGCTGAAAACAATTAGCATATTTTTCGTAAAACCTCTTAATAATATTCATTTTGAATCTTTAAGGAAATTTATAAGAATGGTTGTTCTTGAAGGAATGCTATCATGTGTTTTTTGTATATTACAATCATTGTATTGGTTATAATATGTCGCTCTAAGGATTTAGGGCATGGGCATTTGATAAATGACAAAAGGTACCTCGTAGATCTAGTCAATGTAGGAGATGACATTTGTTCTGGTTCGTTTATATGACTGACTTGGTAGTTATCTATTTCATTCTCTCATATTCATCTTATTTTTATCTATTATCTATTTGAAACAAAATAGGGGGAGAGTACATCCTATAGACAACTTGAAAATAATTTTCTTAAACATATATGTTATCACTTGGTATTGTGAGATTGATATTTTGCATATTGTACAGAATATGATCTTTCCATAATCCTTTAAGGTATTGGTCTGTAAATAGTTGAGTAATATATTTTTTTCTTTTCTTAGGACCGGGATGGGTAAATAGAATTTTTTTATATGGCTTGGAGATTTTATTTCTTCCTAAAAGTACCCACGATATACTCGAAGGGTTTTGTCACAATTATCTAAAGAGGGGAATTGAAACACCCTAAATAGTTGAATCCTAGGATTGAATTGAGTCTAAACTATATAGAGTTTTAACTAGTTTGGATTTGTGCAAAACATTTTTTTTCTAATTGAGAACTAATTTAGGGTGCATCATCAAGAGTTGTACAATGAAGACCAATCTCAGTTTAACAAGGGTGAGATGGTAAGTTGAACAAAAAAAATAGGTCGCTCAAACTTCACATACACATATATTTTTTTCTTACAATTTTCTGCATTTTTCCTGATTTATTATGACACTTATGGTATTAATTTGGAATAAGTGGATCTGTTAAAAATACCTTTAAAAGTGCTAAAAATATGGAAAAATCATTTTTTTTGTAAAAAGGTGTAAAAATATTTTCTCATATTTTTCTAGAATTTTAAATATATTTCCTGATTTTTAATTGAATTTTAAAACATTATTTGATTAAAAAAAATTTATTGAAATTCATTTAAATCATTTTCTGGAAATTCTAAAATCATGTGTGTGTTTCTCATTGGTTGCATTATAAACTAAGTTTTAATATGACTACACGTGTGAGTGTATTTGTTTACTCTCACATTTTTAAGATATTTGGGATGTTGGTCTATTTAATCAACAGTTGGGCATTGGAGTACAGTTAGGTGTAGATCGTTAACTAGTGTAACCTTTAGCTTCAAATTAGCTCAATTTTACGCATGTGTTATAGCCCTTGGTTTTGTTCTCATCCGGTTGAGTTAATCACAACTGTTGAGATTGGGAGAGTGTTATCGAAAGTCTAAATCCTTCCACCCCTTGATACATAAACCCTCCTCTCGTCACACCCAAGAAGTTTTTTGGTAAACTTAGAGAATGAGGAGTGTAAAGAGAGAAAGAGAGTGTGAAATCCTAAAATCCATAAATAAAAGAGAGAGGGGTGAGAAGGAGAAGAATAAATGGGTTGATCGTTTGAAGAGATTTGTGCTTAGAACTTCAGAATTTTGTCTACATAAATCAGGCTAAAGACTTTTAGTGTATAACTCAGATTTAACTTGATAAATCGTGAGTTTAAACTTAAGATGTACATTTTCACTCAAGATTTTGGTTGTTTATATTTAAACCAAAGATTTTAAACTTGTTTGATTTTTAAAATTATTTTTATTGAAAACTAGTTAAAATCTTGGTTTTGTCTAGATCTTATGTTTTCATGTTTAGATCTAGTAGATCCAAAGCTTTCTCTTCTTAAATCAGATCTTAAAAAATTAATTTCAGTATTAGATCTTGTAAATATCTTTGAGAATTGATTTTAAGTATTTTGAAATCATTCGAATCTTGAGTTTTTGGTCAGATCTGACGTTTGTATACATTTTTTAATCAGATCTAAAACTGAAAAAGTATTTTGAGAAATTTGATTTAACCTCGTTGTAATATTCTTGCATGTGATTTGAATCCTATAATTTGTTCGGACTGATTTGTACTTAACTGTATATTTCCATGTGCCTGTAGTGAACAACACTTATAAAAAATGTTTCACACATTTAAAAATCAGTTAGAACTTGTTAGTTGTTTTCTAGAGATATTGTATCTAGTCAACTAGTGGAGACACAACATTCAGAATGTCAGAAAGACAATGCCTAAAGTGGTTTCTCGTGTAGATAAAATGTTATTTCTTACGATGATCTCATTGTGAATGTGTTTGTAAAATCTCATTTGATTCTAGTGATTATTTTTTTGTTGTGCTGCAGAGACCGTCGTGGATGTTTCCCTATAGGTTTTTGGGTTTTACCATGTAAAATTTTGAGTGTTGTGCCTTTACTTTGAATTTTTTTAACTATCGATACACAACACTAGACGGTATGTGTTTTAAATAATGGTATATCTTGGTAGTTTTTCCATATAAAACTGAATCCAGAATTTCAGAATTATAAAACTTGACTTAGGTTTTAGAGAAACTTTCAAACAAATCTTATGTTAGTCTGTTTTATACTCAAAAGAAGTTTTTTCAAGAAAGTTATTCAGATTATACAGTAGAGATTTTTAACTTATTTAAAATGCCAAGTGTGATTTTCAAGTTATCCCACAATTTCTTATTACTTTCAGGATTGCCACATTGATAGAGCTTTGCTTGATTTAGGAGCTAGCGTCAATTTGTTTCCATTTTCAGTTGGGTTAAGTGAACTTAATCCCACTCGCATCACTTTGCAACTAGTGGAGCTATTGGTAAAAATCCCCCGTGGTATTATTGAGAATGTCTTGGTGCAAGTTGACAAATTTAATTTCCCTGCTGACTTTGTTGTGTTGGATACCCAACCGGTAGCAAATGTTGAGTAAAATTCTAGTAATTTTAGGTCACCCATTTTCGGTTACCTCGGATGCCACTATCAGTTGCCGAAATGGGTTAATGAAGTTGCTATTTGGTAATATGAAGCTTGACTTGAATATTTTTAACATTGCTAAGCCACCACTTTGTGAATACGAGGATAACAATAATATCAATGATGGGGTATGTGCTAATGTGTATCATGTAGATAATGTGGAGGGACTGGTTAAGGAGTTAAACGCATGTGTTGACTCTACGTGCCAATACGATGAACCTCCCATTTTTCATGAGGAAATTATATCTCCCTTTATTGTTATCCCTTCCTCATGCACCTTTCATAAGATACCCCATCTTGGATTGGATTTAAATTCATCTTCAATTCTCATTGACAACTTTGTTCGACGAGAAAAAGTTAAGAAATAGCGCATTTGTAAAATTTTACCCCCGTGTGGACAACTAACTATGTCCATTTAACCCCCATCGATAACTAAGGACCTCATTTGGTTTTCACTTCAAATGGAGTTTCAAAAAGAATATTCATTCTTGAATTGATCCATTATATGAGGAAGTTAGGAGGATAGGTAAATTAATGAGTTGAAAACTTGTAATTCAATATTTACTCCCTCCCAAACACAAGTCACTCGCATTTATGGAGAAAAGTTGCATTTCTATGACTTATTTAGTTTTGGGAAAGATGACACTTTCGTGGGTTGTTTAAATCAAATTTGGGCTCCTTTATTCAAAGATAATGATTCCATATTACATTTTATCTCATGTATGTATTTTTAAAATCATCTCGTTATATCCTCGCATTTAATGTCAGGCACACATGTTATAGATTGGTGCCCATTTGTCTTCATTTGGGTGAACTTGCTATCGAATCAACAGTTTGTCTCACCTTATCATGCTAGTGACTTTTTATGGGTCATTTATCTTCGGGTGATGGTTGTATTTTGGGAAAACCCTCAAAGTTGTTCCATGACCTTATAGTTGTTTCGAGCTGGGGGTGGACCTTAGTCTCTACCAAAAAAGAGTGAGTTATTCAATTTTCTTCACTCAAGTATATTAGTTCAAATATTTTGCCAAAAGTTATTGAGTGCAGTATTAATTATATGTTGCATTCATGAATTGAGGGCATTAGTGTTATTTTGGTATATTTGGGGCATTGTGATAATTTTTGCTCATGGTGAAATGTTTTGAAAATTTTGGCATATTGTGGGTGTCGGACTAACTCAAAAATGGTGATTGGGGTATTTTATAAATTTGAGTTCATTGAAACCGTCATGTCATGTGAATGAGTGATTGATAATTTTAGTCTTTTTAATATATAGAGTGTTGGGGTGTCAAAATAACACATTTTGTTGGTGCATAACTATTTGGGGGCAATTTTGTCAATTTTTTCGTGTATGATGTTGGGGTGTTCATAATATTTGAAAGCACATTTTCAAAGTTGAGTAGTGAAATTCAAATTTTTAGGCTCATACAATTTTTTAGGTTATCGTATTCAATTTTTGAAAGCTTTTAGTTTTTCTGGTGTTTGGGGATATTGAGCGTTTAGGTCTTCTTAGTCATTTTAGTACTTCAAATAAGATTTCACTTTTAAAAAGGACTTTTTTTGGCGAAAATATTTATTTTTGAGGTGTAAATAACTGTTGGGAATTAAGTTCAATTTGGGAAAAATAAAATTCAAGTTGGTAACGAAACTTTGAGGAGAAGTATCATAATGCTTTAAATTAACAACTTTTTCCCTCTCCAAAACAGTCAGCACCACACATCCTTGTTAACGGAAAAAAGTTTGATGTCTTTGAGACATCAAACTATTTGAAGTCTTGGATTCTAATTGGTCAATAGTGTTGGTGGGGACTCACATCATTTATGGAAATGGGTCCGCACCAGCGGCATTGACCAATCAAAATCCAAGGCATCAAATAGTGTCAACACTCAGCACCCACTTCAATTGCCTCACCCATGTGATAATTCATTTATGAAAGATGTTGCACCATTCCTAATTCCCCCCAAAACCCAAACACTCCTACACACATGCGTACACCACCAGCGAATTCTCATTTTCAAAATTCCGTAACTCCAATACTTACCCCGCTAATCCGCGTATCACGGACAATATCCACGCACACACCACAACCACCCATACCCACCAGCAGAATCCATCCCCCCTACCCCAACCCCTTACCAACCGTAACTCACATAGTGTGTTGGTTTTTGGCCAGAATTCATACATTATATAGATGTTGGGAAGAATTTATAGTCTATTGACGTTTGGGTAAGCTTTAAGTGATAATTGGGGACATTTATTGATTGTTAATTTGTGGTGTTGTTGACCAAATTTTGGACTTCCTTCCAAGCAAATGAACCACCATATCTATTTTCTAACTTTGCACACTAAGTATTTGCACAAATGCCCCAACTAACTTTTCAAACAAATTTCTCTCCCAATTCACTTTGCCACTCATATTTCTTACTCACCTCACCCTAGGTCGGTCAATGGGTAGGGTCTAGGCTCGGATTCGATCCGAACTGGAAACTTATAATAAGATCTGAGCATATTTTTTTAAATCCGAGACCCGAAGACCCGTTTATTACACGGGTACTATAAATTTACATATGTTTATAAATATATCTTTATCAATATAACATGAAAGTATTATATATAAAATATATATTTATGGATATAATAAATATAAGTAATGTATGTTTTATTTATACTAATCATATACTATAATACATTACAAAATATTTTAATATAAGATTAAAAAATAAGAAGGGGGATAAAATTAATATATATATATATATATATATATATGCTTAAACCCGAACCCAGACCCGATCCGATCCGATCCTATCTGATACGGATCCGGATCTGAATCTAATATTGTAGATCTGATTAAGATTCGATCCGGATCCTAACCCGAGCCATTGACAGGCCTACCCCACCCTCCCTTAACTTATCACCAACACCTATTCTTCATCTCTTTTGCTCAATACTTGGCATAATTTAATTGTCTTGTTTTTTTAGTGTTATATTTGTTATAAAAAAATGTGGAAATAATACGACATTGTTTGATGTATATGTGTGCTCAGCTATTAAATTGTGGTGTATACATGGATAATTCAAACATAATTACCATAACCATCATACTCAATGATTGCACTTATTCCTAGGATGTCCCTTTTTACACGAGTATGCTTCATTATTCCCACCCTTATTTATGATCGTGTCATATTTATTTTGTATATAGCTGATATTTTTTCTTTTGTTTTATTGTTTGTCATTGCAGGAGTGTTTCATTGCTTTTCATGTCTTTTTTTGAAAGTGGGGTGATATCCCTTCCCATTCTTCTCTCTTATTAATTCTTACATGCCTAATCTATTTTGTGACATTATGGACAATGTTGGGTTTAGTTGGGGGAGTGGATAGCTATTTCTCTCTATGCATTTTGGGAAAACATTTTTATTATAAAAAAATGAAAAAAATGAAAACTCTTAAAAATCCAAAAATATTATATTTCATAGTTTAAATTTAGTTTTCTTTTTCTTTTTTCTTTTAGTAGTTTTACTCCAATGATAAATTGTTTATGTTGATTCCCTGTTGCATGCTCATGATACATATCCTTACAAATTTGAACTTGTTGGTATGATTTTTTTTCTTTAGTTACCTTATAAATCCTTATTATTTTCATCATGAGTTTTTATATGTTTGAAATGGTGGGAAATTATGAACACGCTACATGGCCTAATTGTTGAATTGAGGTTAATTAACTAAACTAACTTAAAAATCTTAAAGATAAAAAGGAGAGACTTAAACGCTAGTGAGTTTTAGAGCCCCTCCCTTTGTGAGAGTTTATTTACATTAACTCTACTCATCCTTCGAAAAGCGTACCTCCTTGCGTAATCTCATTCTCATTGTTTTGACTGATAGGTAGATAAGTTTACCATCAAGGTGAAACTCAAGGAAAAGCCTCAAAATTGTTAACACTGAAGAGTCATACCAAACCTAGGAGGTGATCATAGGTCACCGTTCACTTAGCCCTTATCCTTGCCCTACATCTATGTATATGCATCTACCCATTTTTAGTCCCTTTGAGCCTTTAATTAGCCTTTCTTTCTTAACCCTGATACCCCTACCCAACTTCATATTAGAAGTTGAACATTTGTATATTATCCATACCCTTATGCTTGGGAAGGTGAAGGTAACTTTAGTGCATCTTAGCTAGTGAACGAATTTCTATCATGAGATTATTAATTTTTCAATATAAAGTATTTTTTATATTTATATGCGAGATATCAATTTTGACTACATATAACGAGAGTTACACCATATCCGAGTGTTTCATTTGTGAGTGTACTCTCGAACAGGATTAAGTCGAATCACAACTTTGATAAATTTTAGACCGTTAAAAACTCACACTCCCCGATTTCAACCTTATAAAATGACTGCATATATTAATAATTTGTAAACTTTGCTACAAAAACACGTTTGAATGCTAGATAGTCAATGTTTTTTGAAAATTTTATTGAATGTTCATATAATGAGAATTTGTGTTAAAATATTGTGAAGTTTTGAATTTTGTGGGTATATTTAATGCAAAACCTCATGAGACTTCACTCGTCATCTAGGGGAACCCATGGGTTTTAATGGCTTGTTCCATAAGCAAAATGTAATCGAGAGGTCTGCGAAGGCAACACTTTTACCTTTTATTTTTTGTAGACTAGGAATTAAGTCCTCTCTCTCCTATTTTTGTTATCGCTTCATATACTGGGGCCTAGCAGAAGCTAGTTGTGGGTGTGATTAGTGCCCAATATTGCGCATATATATATGGGAAATATATTTTTCCCAAAGTCTTAATTCCTATCCTTTTAGCTATTTTTATGGACATTAATTTTATTTTAATGTTATATGTTATTTGACTTTAAATGTATACTTTATAGGATCAAGGAAATAATCTACATGTGAATAGAAGCTCATTTCCTACCAAAAGGCATGCCCCGACTTTAACGGATGATGCCCAACTCTTTAAAGAAGGATTGGAGATGTTTTGTATGATTTTTTGGAATTAATGATTTTTTTGGTGTTAGGAAAAATATATTTTGGATAAAATAGAAAAAATGTATTTTTCCTCTGACAGAATGTAGTTTTCCCTATCAAAATGTAATTTGATTCACCATAAAATTATAACAATTCCATTATGGGATTTAAGTATTTATATAGGAAATTTCATGCTTTGGGGTTAACTTTTACACCATTTTTAGCTTAGTAATAGTTCATACTTTGTACTTAGAGAGTTATAGAGAGAGAAAGAGGAAGAAACAAAGGATTTATACCAAGTTTGAAGATAATTGAAAGTTCAGTACTGATTTCCATTCAAGATTTATAAATTGTTTTCTTTACTCCATCTCTATTTATATTTATTTTGAATTCTCAACTATGAATTTCTATAACTATATGGTTAGGGTAGTGAATTCAGTATGAATCATATTTAATTAGTTATATATTGATTATGTAATGTATTGATTGGTGAAGTTGAGTTGGTATTGTAGGGATTTCTCTCCAACCATATTGTCAAGCAATATAGACAGTTGGTGGATCTCCACAATTATAATTCGATCGATTATATTTGCTCATAATATATCTTAATTAAGTGTTTTTGGTTAATACCTTCACACTTGATAATTTATTTTATATAAGGATTCTCCAAATCAGTGCATAGATATATCATTTATGTTAACATTCATATTCAACTCATAATACCTAGCCTTTTATCTCATTTGAAATCTCAATTACTTGTTATTTTTGTCTTCTTTCTATTTACCTTCATTTTATTCAACCAATTTCATATCAAATTTCATACTCACACTATATGTTTGATAAAATATCTTTATAAGTGTAATTGATCAATAGTTTTACCAATATTTGTAGAATTTTCCCTAGTACTTACGAAGATTTACTACTTATTTTGTGGCTTGAACTTGGGCAATCTACAAACAATTTTTAAGAACAAGCATCAGCACTTCTAAGGGCCTAGAGACTTCACATCGAAAATTAACTAAGGATGGGTGCCTTCGATAACTATAAAAGAGTTAATTAAGGTCTATTCAAACTCGAAACTATAACGTACTAAAGATTAAAGAATTAGTAATTAACAAGAAATTCTTTAGAAGGTCCTAAGACCTTAGAACTATTACTAACCAATGATTAAATCCCTAGTATTTTAAACAACCAAAACCAACCAAGGATAAAGGCCTTGCCAATTTAGGACAGAGGTTCTATTAAGGGCCATAAGATCCCTTAAAACAAAATCTAACCAATGATAAAGGTCTTTAGTGGTTTAGGACATAGGTTCTTTCAAGGGTTATAGGATTTTAGAGCCAAAACCAACCAAGGATAAAGCCCTTAGTGGTTTAGCTCATGCTTAGCACTTTGTTTAAAAATTTAAAGTTGAGAATAATTTACGTAAACTATTAGCTCCTCAAAACTTGTGAGAGCAAAGATTTTAAAACTTTGTTTTCCAAGATATGTGTTTAATAGATTTTTTTTTGTAACGCGTAACCCTAGAAAACCATTTAAGTAAGGGAAGAAAAATTTGATGATTTTTTTTATAACTTTTCACTTTTTCAAAATTACACATTTGCAAAGTCCATAAAAATAAATATTTTGGATCCTCGATCCTCAATCATTTTAGGCAGAATCAAGGATAGAAGACTTGGAAATTCCCTTGGTTTATTTTGGATCCTTAAACCTTAGACTATTTGTTAGAGCTAGTGATGAATGCCTTTTAATTGTTGGGGGGTCTTTAGACCTTAGAACTCGTAAGAACCCAGGATAGAAGCCTTATAATCCACATAATTTTGCATATGAGGTGCTTGGACCTCGACCACTTTATTTAGATATAAGGATGAATGCCTTACAACTTTCTTGGGTACCTATCCACTTTAGTTTCATAAAATTCATCTAATAACATTTGGATGATTGTTATATAAGGTGCTAGGCTGAGGTGTTTTAAAGAATATTCCCTATTTACTTGTTTGACCACCAAGTTAGAATTTCCTTTGATGCATAGGGAATGAATGTCTCTTCGTAAGGCTTTGAGCAACCCTAAAATCAAAGATTCATATTCTGCCCCATTATTTGAACAACGAAATTCCAACTTAAAACATAAATAAACCACTTTATATCCTCTCGTTAGGATGACTCCATATCATCCATTTCCTTTAGCAATTGAATCATCAAATTCCAAAAGCCATTCTCTTAAGGCTGATTCACAAAGAATGGCACGTAAATCATCCCCTATTATATCTTCATGAGGTGGCTCAAATAAGCCGGGGGAAAAAATAGCCAATAGATCTGCGTAAGCTTGGTTCTTGATCGCATGAGTAACCAAGGACTTCAGATCATACTCGAAAAAGATGAGGAACCAACTTGTTTCTCTCCCAAATACAGTTGGTCGAGTAAGCAAAAACTTAATTGGATCACATCTTATCATTATGTGAACAATGACATCTAGAATACAATGTCTAAGTGTTGGGTAACAAAATAAGGTCAAATAATTCCTCTTTATGCTTGTATACCTTTATTTTAGACCAAGAAAAATTCCACTTAAATAGTGTGACACCCCGCCTAATTGAATACCGGGTGATCAGTCATTTATTAAATTAATTCAAAGTGCCTGGTTGGTACACTCTTAGCATCACTGTCGTAAAATAATTTTCCTTATTCACACCCTAATAAATAATTAAGCTAATTGTCAAAACTTTTAATTTTGTTCAATTTAAATCCCATTGTAATGGTCGTATGTATATAAACCAGTTTTGAATAGTATTAATGATAAATAAAACAAACCATTTAAATGACTTATACCAACTAGATTACTCAATTCAAATAAATATCCACAACTACCGTCAACGTAATAGATAAAACAATCCCAAATAAAACAGAATACTGAAATAATAGAAAAATAGGAAATCTCTCTCAAGTCTAAACAGACAAATGGAAAAGGGCAACACATTCCCTAACTAAAGAGGACTAAATGAGAAGCTGAGGAGTCAAGGGAAGAATTGTCTACTGCAACGACCTACAACTCCCAAACAAGCTGCAGTACGTCCAATCCAATGGATCTACGCCTAACACCCCTAATGCTGGGCACCTGTAATATATATATATATATATATATATATATAAGAGAAGGAAAATGACAGGAAACGGGTCAGAGCCCGAGTGTAAAACAACTTCAAAAAAAGTTTAGCAAGTATTTAAAATGCTTACAAGTTGATACGATACATATGTTAGTATGCGACACTCTCTTGAGAATTCTCACCTCTCATCTAGTGTGCACGCCTATCGTAATACTAAAATGACTTATAAGTCTAACCCAATTCTCCTCCCATAAATTTTGATTCACGAAGACGTATGACTGTGATTTATTTAAAATACCATCCCCTTAAGGATCTATTAAGTCAATTATGTATTTCCCAATACTGCTGGGAAGTGTCTAGTTCTTATTATAATGAAAAGAATTTATTCAATATTTATCTAATTATACGCACAGTAGAAGAATTCTAGGTATAAGTATATATAAAAATTACTCATACAATATATATACTAATCGGAACCGCACATAAAATCTGTGGTGTTGGATTACTCTGCTATCAAGTCCCCGTATCTCTTGTACAAAAGGAAAATACTAGTTCGGAATCACTCTCGAACTGAATTAACAAAATACACACATTATGGAGGCGAAACATAGTTGCAAGTCACTAAGAGGTCAGCACATGCCATCACGTCTCTTAGGATCGTTTGACTATCATTCTCTGACAGCCTGTACCAAGGAATCCTATGTTCTAAGGCACGAGTCAATATCCCCCATAAAGGTCCCATCGAGATAAGACTCTCCCGGTGCGAAAACCTCCGTGATAATAAATAGCGCAAGTATGATTATACACAGATCAATATCATTATATATATACACATGCACTTGGTTATATATATATATACATTTTTCCATTGTTCTTTTTGGTACACCCACGACCCATAATAATATTCTATCCATACGTGTCACAAATCACCCAAGTTCTACGTATAATTAACCCATTTCTTTATATTCTCAACTTTTTGCCATTTCATAAGTACTTCTCGTCTCTCGAAGTGTTTTCTTTTACTAGATGTAAATTCAGTAGGTGTACCCTCACTAACATACTAGTCTAAGTCTTTTTAGAGTCTCCCAATACCTCACTTAACGTACGCATGATTTTTATCCCATTTTATTCCCCCGTTATCCCACGGTTACATCTCGTATAAAATTTCATTTACCGAAACCTACTTAGATCTTACTGGTCCTCCCCATGACCCATTATGATCTTTAATTTATATCCAAGGGTTCCTACGAATTTTGATTGAATTAATCAAAAAAGGAAAAATTATATAATTTTGAGGAGGGGTCGATCGATCGATGAAAAGGGGTCGATCGATCGAACAGTCGATCAATCGACATTCTTGAGTCAATCAATCGATTAAGAAGTTCTTACCCATAATTCTAACCTACAGGTTTCCTCCATAAAACTTCACCAAATTTCCATTAGTGAGTCCCAAACTCCCAACCAAACATAAAGATCATTATATAAACGATTATAAATTATTTCTAATGTAAAGTTTACATTAATTCATCAAGAGTCATCACAAATAGGTTAATTCAAGAAATTATCCTCAAACCCTAGTTTATCTAATTTTTATCAAAAGTTCCTTTGATTTCCAGATTCTTATCTTTATTGTCATCAAATTTCGTAATTAATATACAACATATAACCAGACATTCATACTACATGATTTATTCTCCGAATAGTGATATCACTCTCCCAAAAAATAATTTATTTTCATGAGACATACGATAACTAATTCCTACACTAACATGGGTGTAATATCAACCAAGATTCCAGCAAGATAGATACTTGCCTCCGATATGAAGTTCTGATTCTCTGGTGTTGATGGGTATGGTTGCGTCCCTCATTTCTCGATCTACGTATTGGTGGTGAAATTCAGCAAAGGTGGTGTGGGTAGGGTGGTTCTCTACATTGAAGTCTTATTTCTTCTCCCTTACTTAGCCTCTCTGCAACTCTACCATTTCTAATCCTTGAGGACTCTAACTCCCATCAAATATACCCCTTCAATTTTCGTTCATAATTAAGCCTTAAAAAGGAAAATTAATAAAATGACCTCCCGGGTTACCGGTTAGGCCTAAAAATGTCCCGAGACCCAAACTAAACCCCCAGATATATTTTCTGACTAGCTTGACCCTTCTGGATAAGTTGGCGCACTCAAAATGACTATATGGGGCAACTTATAATTAAATTACTTTATATTCCATTAATTTTGTCCCAATACGACACAAGCGCGCCCCGACTTAAATTCTATAATTATCGTGTAACTCACTTGCGATAATTTTAATAAATCCAATTCTATGTATTACTTTACTCATTAAGTAGTTTCCACCAAATAATTACTAACTCTCATCACGCTAGTAAATATTTACTTAAAATCTGGATTAATATAAATTTCATCCCAATTTAATTTAATAAAATCCCCATAATAAAAGCCATAAAAATATGGGGTATTACATATTTCCCCCCTAATAACGGAATTTCGTCCCGAAATTCGAAAAATAAGGCATACCTGGTAAAAACAAATATGGGTATTTTTTGCGCATTTCTGCCTCGCACTCCCAAGTGGACTCCTCCGCATTATGATGCTCCCACTGGACCCGTACAAGTGGAACTACCTTCGACCTCAGTATCCTCTCACTATGGTCTAGGATAGCCACTGGTCTCTCCTCATAAGAACTGTCGGGCTATAAGCCAATCTCCTCTATCATGATGTAAGTGTGGGCCATATCATCCCAAAGATATCGCCTCAACGACAAAATATGGAACACGTCATGAAAACCGTGTAAGTGCTCCGGTAATCCCAATCTGTATGCCACCGATCCTACCCTTTCGATAATGGGAAATGGTCCTACATAGCTCGGAGCCAATTTCCCTTTCTTTTGGAACCTCATTACTTCCTTCATAGGAGACACTCGCATCAATACTTGGTCTCCCGTGCCAAACTCCCTGAAAGACCGCTTTGCATCGGCGTAGATTTTTTTGCCTGTCTTGGGCTACTCGAATGCGACTCTTGATTAACTCAATTGTCACTGTTGTGTTCTGAATCACCTCTATCCCGAGCAATTTGTTGTCCCCCACCTCTAGCCAATATGAGGGAGAACGACAAGGTCTGCCATATAAAGCCTGAAATGTGGCCATGCCGATTGTAAACTGATAGGAGTTATTATAAAAGAACTCCACCAATGGAATATAAGGCTCCCAACCCCCTCCAAATTCAAGGACACACATGCATAGATTATCCTCCATCATCTGATTGGTATGCTCAGTCTGTCCGTCTGTCTGCGGGTGATACGCTGAACTCAATCTCAACTCTGACCCATAGCCTCCTGAAAGATCTCCCAGAGGCGTGACACAAAAATCTTGTCTCTATCAGACATAATATCTAGGGGAACCCCATGCAATCTCACTACCTTCGCAATAAACAACTATGCATACTAGCCCATAGTGTAGTCTGTCAACACTGGCAGAAAGTGAGCTACCTTAGTCAACCGATCCACTATTGCCCATATGGAATCGTGACCCCGTTGTGATGTAGGTAACCTAGTGATCTCTGGTGGTTCACCTTCATCATTTGACAGGTGGTACATTTGGACACGAACTCTGCAATTTCCTTCTTCATCCCACTCCACCAGTATTGTCGTCTCATGTCCTGGTACATTTTATCCCCTCCGGAATGTACTGCAAATCTGGACTCGTGCGATTGTGTCATCACTTCATGACGTAAGTCTTCTCCCTCCGGGACCACCAATCTCCTATTAAATCGTAAACCTCCATCTCAAATCACTGAATAGGACTCAGCACCCTTTGCTAGGATCCGTATAATCTGATCCTGACAAAATGTATCAATTCCTTGGGCCTGGATCACCCTCGTAACAATCTCTGGCATGGCCATCATCACAGATACAAAGGATCAGGATACTGTGTCCTGGTGTCCCAAGTCTTTCCACTTTTCCTTCCATACTTTCGCTACCTCACCTACCGACCTACGACTTAATGCATCAGCAACCACGTTAACCTTCCCCGAATGGTACTGTATCTCGAAGTGGTAGTCTTTCAAAAACTCCAGCCACTTACGCTGACGCATGTTAAACTCTTGCGGAGTGAACAAGTATTGCAGTTACTTATGGTATGTGAATAAGAGAAACTTATCTCCGAGCAAATAATGCCTCCAAATCCGTAATGCAAACATGACCGCTGCTAGCTCCAGTTCGTGGGTGGGGTAATTTCTTTCATGAGGCTTAATCTTACGAAAGGCATAAGCTATAGCCTGCTCCTCCTGCTGAAGTACTCCCCCGAGTCCCTGTAGAGAGGAATTAGTATACACCAGGTACTCCACCCCCGGCCTGGGTAAAGCAAGAGCTGGTGTCGAAGTTAACTTATCCTCTAGCTCATCAAAATCTAATTGATAAGCGTCATCCCATACGCATGGTACCCCCTTGCGAGTCAGATTCATCAACAGACCCGCTATTTTTGAAAAGCCTCGAATGAACCGCCTGTAGTATCCGGCTAACCCTAAGAAACTACGCACCCCTATCGGTGTCATGGTATATCCCCCACTCCCTCACTGTCGAAACTTTGCTCGGGTCCACGGATATTCCCAATTCTGACACAACATGCCCCAAAAACTGTACCTCCCGTAACCAGAATCCTCACTTCTCATACTTGTCACATAGTTGATGCTCTCGTAGAGTCTGAAGAACTCGTATCAAGTGCTCGACATTCTCCTCCTCAGTCTATAAATAAATCATTATGTCATTAATGAAGATGATGACAAACTGATCTAAGAACTCTTTGAATACCTAGTTCATCAAGTCCATGAATACAGATGGAGCATTTGTCATCTCGAACGGCTTGATTCTGAAATCATGGGGCCCATATCTCGTCAAGAAAGTGGTCTTTGATGCATCCTTCTCCCTAATCCATAGCTGATGATATCCCGATATCAAGTCTATCTTCAAAAAGACTCGAGGCAACGGATACTTATTTTGTATCGTGACCTTGTTCAACTCTCCGTAGTCCACGCACAATCTCAATGAACCATCTCTCTTTTTCATAAATAACATTGGAGTTTCCCAAGGAGAGGTGATCCTACGAATGAAGCCCTGGCCTAACAGCTGCTCAATCTGATCCCGTAATTCCTTCATCTCGAATGGAACCATATGGTATGGTGCACGGGCTATCAACTGAGTGCCCGACTTTAAGTCTATAACAAAGTCTGTCTCTCTACTGTGGGGTAGGCCCGGTATCTCCTAGAACACATCTAAAAACTCATGAGCAACTGGAATCGAATCCAGGGGAATCACAATCTCCGTAAAGGTCTCCTCCTCTATATAGTATAAATGGGTGGACGATCCTTCCTCAAGGCGAGGCATCTCCACCAAAAACATCTCGTGACCAGGAATGGCAAAAATAATACTCATACCAAAGTAATCTATCATGGCCCTATAATTTTCTATCCAATCCATGCCAATAATGACGTCATGCTCATGTATATCTAAAATTTGTATATTCGCCGGTAGAATCAATCTACCAATCTCTATACCTACTCCCCGGCATATAAAGAAAACCAAAGACCCATTCCCCAATGGTGAGTCTACACATGTCACTGTACTCTCTTCCATGCCTAATAATCCCGTGGCCCATGCAAAGATAGTGGCTATAAAATAGTGTGATGCCCCAGTATCAAATAAAACACGTCCCATCATGCCATGGATAGGAAATGTACCCTCAATCACTGGTGGCACCTGAGGTGATGCAGGTTGGTGGATGTTATAGAAACATCCATATTATAATTGCCCCTGCTGAACAGGGGCTGCTGGAATGGCTGGTAGGGATGGCATCTGAGTTGGCGCTAGGAGGACGACTGGGAAGAGCGACCTCTGCGGCTCATGACGGGCATCCTGCTACTGTGGGGCCTTATCTCCCTCTAGGCAATCCTGGCGCCTATGAACATTTTTGCCACATCCAAAGCACCTTCCCCCAAAGTTTCCTCTCCTTTGTCCCTGCTGACCTCGGCCCTGATGGTCGTTACCACCCCGCCACTGGCCCTACTGAAAACGATGTTGACCCTGATGGCCCTCTTGATGACCCTACTATTGACGATGTTGTCCTCGCTGGCCATACTGACTGGACTGGCCCTGTAGCCCCCATATCCCTACCTAGAATCACCGGATCAAAATATCTTAGTAGGATCCCCCTAATGGGATCTCTGCTCAATATGGCGGATCTACCCCTGAGCTGCTGGTGCCTCACCAGCACCACTACCTCCAGTCCGACCCTGCTGGCTGGAATCCCCTGCTTGCTTTCTTCCCTTCTAATGGAAATGGTAATCTTGGAAATGCAACAAAGCGATATTGAGTACATCAGTGTAAGTACTCAACCGTAGATTACCTATGAGATGCTGACGAATCTTCTAGGTCAATCCATCCAAGAACAATAAGATTTTCTTCTCTTCGGTGGATGCCTCATCCGGTACTATAGTTAAAAGTCTACTGAACTCCTCCTCATACTCTACAACCATCACAATCTCCTGCTTAAGATTCAGTAATTTCCACCTTATCTCAGTCTATACGACGGATGGGAAATATTGCGGTCAAACCGCACCCAAAAAGTCTGTATCGACATACTGTCCCTCTCCTTCAAGGTCGTCGAGGATTCCCACCACTGCAAAGTGTCCCCCACTAGTTTGAAGGAAGCCAGTAACTATCTTTGCATGTCCGTGCACTTATACATGCGCAGATACCTCTGGATGTCTTTCTTCCATTGGCTGGTGATGACAATATCGGAACTACCGGAGAATAATAGGGGATGTGCCTTCTGAAAGGCATCCCTAACACTTTCACATACCGTGGGAAGCTGTCATGGCACTAGCGCTACAGCCTGAACCTGGGGTGGGGCCTTCTACACCAACGCTAATGTTTCATTCACCGCCTGAGCAACTATGGCGACGACTTCAGTTACGTTCATTATTCCCCGAGCCTGAGCTGCTGGCTGCTCGAGCTGGGCATTTTTATATCGGGGTGCTCATCTCGGAGGCATCTAAAATGTGAAGGAAATTTATTAGTCTATAGTTTATTATCAATCTCAAATAGCTGAAGACATAATAAAAAAATGCAAGAATACAACACTCCTAAAAATAGGGCTCTACATCAAAGACGCTAAGTTGGAAGCATAATGAGTCGTACATGTCCTAAAGTTCACTAGAACCTGATTCTCTGATACCACTTGTGACACCCTGCCTAATTAAATACAGGGTGATCATTCCTTTATTAAATTAATTCAAAGTGCCCGATTGGTTCACTCTTAGAATCACTGTCGTAGAACGATTTTCCTTATTAACACCCTAATAAATAACTAAGCTAAGTGTCAAAACATTTAATTTTATGTAATTTAAATTCTTTGTAATGATCGTATGTATATAAACCAACTTATGAATAGTACTAATGATAAATAAAACAAACCATTTAAATAAGTTATGCCAACGAGATTACTCAATCCAAATAAATATCCACGACTACCATCAACGTAAAAGATAAAACAATCCCAACACTACACCAAATCTCACGGTCATTGACCTTGACAAGTTGGACTTGTCAAGGTCAATGACCGTGACAATTCTGGGGGTGACAACTTTTGTTGCCATGGACTTGTCACGGTCATTAATCGTGATAAGTTCATTAAAAGGTCTATGACCTTGACAAGCTTTATCACGATCATAAACCGTGACAAACTCGTGGAATTATTTAAAGAATTGTCACGGTCATTAATCGTGACAAGTTTCTTTGTCATGGACTTGTCACGGTCAATGACCGTGATAATTCTGGGCAGAATTAAAAAAAATTGCTGGGTAGTATGGCCACTGCCACTGCCCCTGCCCCGCAGTATATGTGTACCTGTTATAGCAACATTGTACCTGTTCAAACATCATATATCCAAATAAAATAGATATAATGCAAATATACATTCAAAACAATATGCATCATGATATAATCCAAATATAATTCAAATGCAATAACTTAAATCAATTCAATTCAAATAATGTCACTACATGTCTAGGGTAAGGTTATCTTTGAGGAGGTGAGTAGGCCACATGATATACGAATTGACACACCCAGCAATATACATCGTGCTGCATTGTTCGTTCAACCACAAGGGGGATTTCTCCTTCCCGGATATCACATACGTGATGAGCACCTTGGACTCGATGTCTTGAAGCAAACGTCCATGAACTCGAATGCCCTGGACGGTATTCGGGTCCCTCAATCCCCGCCCTTTCCGCTGGCCATCAAATATGTCCAGTGAAAACACGATCGGCCAACAAAGAGTTGACATCAGTCGGTTGAAGGGAGCCAAATAGGGGAGTGTATCATCAAAGTCCGCACGTGTCGGCGATGAAGCAACGAGGTCCACATCCACATCATCTTGCACCTCATCATCCACCAGCTTCTCCTTCCCTTTCCCCTTACGGTTTATGCCCAATGAACACTTCATGAATGAGAACATATCTTGGACCGTCGCCTCTAAACGGGACAGCTTCGCGTCATGCGAGTCCACCGTTCGAGCCAACCCGGTGTCGCTTGCTCCAATCCGATGATCCTAGATTTGGCCACCCGCAAGCTCACCCCCTTGTCCTCCCCTTGCGATCAGCACCAAGCACTTGGCTGAGTGCGTCTGTGGACAAAGATGCCTTATCGGCATCAGACTGTGACTCATGCACTTCCTTAAGCTTTGCCTGAAATGACAAAAAGCATGTAATTAGTAAAATAAGTAAATAAAAAAATTACAACGTAATTAACAAAAAGAAAACTGTCGGATTACTTACAATCGTGGCCGCGATGCTCGGGGACACCTCCTTATCCTTCCCCTTTTTCATTCGAATAGCCACATAAGTATCGAGCCTATGTGGCCTACCACCAGGGCCACTCCCTGTCCCCTGAAATAAAATAAAGTAAAATTAGTATTAGCCCCGCAAAGTAAAATAATGCAGAATAATGTATTTATGTAGTTATAGAAAAATTAAATCTTACCATCATCCTATGCTCCACCTCGGCGTAAGACGTTCGGACGGAGTAGTGCACGTCCGTCTTTTTTGCTCGATTTTCCCTCCCCGATTGACGAGATGTCAATTATCGCTTCCCGATCTCATTGTCAATGAACTTTTGCCATTGTGCCAATATGATTGGCTCCTTCGGCGGGACGAATTCATGCATCCTGATAACAGACTCTCGGGTCTTCCCAAAGTACCGGGTCCACATATTTTCTTCCACGTCTTGTGTTGCTCCCTCAATTGCTCCAAGACAGAATTGCGTAGCTTTGGATCCAGGCCGAATTGTTCCTGTCCAACAAATACAATGTTAGTTGCGAATAAATATAAATATAAATATAAATATAAATATAAATATAAATATAAATATAAATATAAATATAAATATAAATATAAATATAAAATGAAATCAAAATCAAAATCAAAATTGAAATATTCATATAAATATAAATATAAATTCATTACTTGTAGTGCCATAAAAATAGCTAACTTGGCTCATTTGGCACCACCCTCCAACTAGTGTACCCCGGGTCGATGATCGTCTTTACCAGCTCGAGAGATCTCGCTAATAGCCATGTCTTGTTCTCGATGGCCATCCCCAATTTTCCATATTTGGGGAGCCTAGGGGCCGAGAAGCCCTCCTCGCCTCCGCTACCAATGAGCCCAGACGACATCATCACAATCAGCATCATCATCCTCGCCTTAATACCTCAAGGAGACATTTACTATAAAAAATGTTGTTATTAGTACAAATCAAAATGAATTAGTAGAAGACATGCAAATATGTACAATTGCTACAAATCCAAATGAATTGTTACTGTTTAACACCTCAATTATGAATTCCAAAACAACAACATCTACCTCATAATATGTACAATTACTAAAAATTCGAAAAATCCCCACCCCCACCCCTATTACAAATTGAAAAATTGTTTCAAATTCGTCTTATCATCAAAAATGGATTGATATTCGGTAGGAGCAGCCAAGTCATCCACACTACTATTTAGACACTTTGGCGCGTGTAGGATAATTGACCATGGCTCATTGTTGACATACTCTGAGTAAAACACTTGGTTAACCTTTTGAAATGCACAAACAAATGGCTCATCGCTCATGTGGTCGTTGCTCTTTAACTTGGACAAGTCAACCATGATCAAATTGGTGACAGGATCAACTTTACAAGCATTTTTATCCTCAACTCTTACCCGATCACAGTAAAATACAACCTCTTTGAAGATTATATAATCCAATTCAAATATATTTCGAATTACACCATAGTAAGTCATTTCAGCTTCAACGAGATCTTTATCTTTTGTGCTCGCTCGAAAGAAATCAAGAGCCTTGTATGAAATGCCTGAGTTCTGTATATTTGTACTTTCCTTGTACACTTTTGCGCCGAATACGTAACCGTTCAATTGATACCTTATATTACAAAATTAAACTTACTAAAATATTCTAAAATAGTGTTAAATATTAAAATAACCTAAAATATTCTAAAATAATGTTAAACATTAAAATAATGTAAACTTACTTTTTCCATTCTTCGACATCTTCAAGTGTGTCAAATAGATAATGAACTACTTTTTCATGTTGCAAACTCGTTAATTTCACTCGTTTTCCCATCACATGACCACCATCATCGACGAACTCATCAGTGTCATCAATGCTGGTCGAGTCAGGCATATATTCCCGAGTATATATTGATGACTCCACGGTGATGTATTCCTCTTAAATTGATCATGCAATGTATCGCGTATTCTTGACGTAATCTTTAAAAACTTTCATCAATCTTTCAAAGTATTTTAACACTTTTTGAGGCACTTTTGAGCTTGTGCCTTCTTTACTAGTAGATTGGACATATCTAGGTTCATTGCAAATTGGACAACAATCGAGATTTCCATACTCCTTTCGGTATAGTATGCAGTTATACACACAAGCATGAATCAATTTATACTTCATTCCCAAACCTTTCATAATGTTCTTCATAACAGGATAGCTATTTGGAAGCGTGTTCTCCTTGGGTAGTAACCCCTTCACCCATTTTAGAATTCATGCCACGCTATTACCAAACAAACCATACTGCGTCTTCAAACTATGCAAACCAACCATGGCATGTAAATTTGTTTGATCTTTCTCACAGCCAGAGTATAACGGTTGGGTTGCCTTAAATTTTAAACTTTGGTAGTCACCGTCAAGGTTTATCGTGATATCTTCACGAGCACTTGAACCTTGTACATCATCAGTAACATCATTCTCCTCTACTTCATAAACTCCGTACGCATCATCAACTAAATACTATAACATATTATGATCTACGTCGTTCCCTTCTACATCTATCCTACTTGTTGAAGGTTGTTCGGGGACAAAAGGAACTTTTAATTCACCGTGAAAACTCCAAAATCAATAACTATCTTGCATACCCGATCTTAACAAATGTAGTTCAACTATTTTCCACTCAAACACCTTGGCATTATTACACCTAGCACACGAACACGAAAACTCTTCATCATTATGACATCTCTTTACGTATTTCACAAATTCATTAGCACCTCTGTGAAACACATCCCCCATTCTATTTGTCTCACCCATCCACTCTTTGTATTTCAGATATCCCATCACAGCTACCACAACTAATCCTTATTAAAGGTAAGAAGAGTATATTCATGGATTAGTATAAACAAAACTTAGATTTATAGTATGGTTCATTTAATTATATCTTATTTATATTCGATTTTTAAATTTTAAATTCAAATTCAATTATAATAGAAATTTCTAGTTCCTCCATCTCCTCTAAAGGGTGAGTGGTCCTATCCCATTCAAGATCGCATTTTTCTATAATATACTTAACAGCTCATGCACATTGTTACGATTTGAGAAAAATTCGGCAGCATATCCCTGTAGTTCTAAAAGTACATGGCGTAGATTGGCAAGTGTGAGTGTTATTTCAATTGATCAATTGAAATAACAGTCACACTTGTCAATATAGTATGTACCCCGAGAACATTAGGATACGACTACAAAACTTCCTCCAAAAGTAACAACTTTAAGCCACTAAGAATATTATTTTATAGAAATTATGCAGTCCCAAATTGTCTAAATGGGACAATTCGAGAGATCTCATTACAGGGGTAATGACTCTCGAATGGGTCTAAGGGCTATTGAATGCGTACGCATAAGAACTAGAAGGCTAGTATCTATGCGCACTATATGTAATTTATAGTATGTTTTATTTAATTATCATACTATATATATATATTGTTCGTTATACAAAGTAATTTTAAAAAAAAGTTAAAAAAATCCCACCCCTATATGGACAATAATCCAGTGGTCATGCCACTTTTAAAATTAACCAACCCAACATCGATCCACTATAATCCAATTGCAATGGCAACAACAAATGTGTATCCCTTACTCCTTCTAATTCATCTACTCAATTAATTATTTTCATCAACTAAACTAACAATTAAAGTATACAATTATTAATTTACTAATTTACAATGAGGGGCAATCCTACTTGCATATGAAAGGGGCACTAATTATTAATTTACAAAAAAAATTAACTACCAATCAATATTAAATCAATCAATTCTTTTACAATGGGCACTACAATATGAGGGGAAATATCTAATAACCAATAAAAATTTAATTAAAAAAACACACACGCACATATACACACACATGCACTGCCCACCACACTCACATATACATACACACGCACCTACACACACACACATGCGCATACACCCCCCCCCACCCTCCTGCCTCCCCCCCACACGCATATATACACCACACACACGCGCGCGCACATTTACACACACACGCAATATACATACACGTATACATAAATGGAGGAGAAATAGAGAGAGAAAACATACCAAAGTTCTAGAGAGAGAGGGAGCAGCCGCTAGAGAGAGAGAGAGATAGAGAAATGGAGGGAACAAAATCGTGGGAAAAAAAGAATAGGGAGGGTTTTTTTACTGACAGAATTGTCACGAACGTGTCATGGTCAATGACCGTGACAAATTTATAGGATTGTCACGATCATTGACCGTAACAACTCTGTGACAACTTTACTTAAAGGATTTTTTTGTCACGGTTAATGACCGTGACAAAGCTAAGTGGTTAAAGGGTGCCAATTTGACCATTTTTGTGTAGTGCAAATAAAACAGAATACTGAAATAATAGAAAAATAGGAAATCTCTCTCAAGTTTAAACAGAAATTTGGAAATGGACGACACATGCCCTAACTAAAGAGGAGTAAATCAGAAGCTGAGGAGTCAAAGTAAGAATCGTCTATTGGAAGGACCTGCAACTCCCACACAAACTACAGCATGTCTAATCCAATGGATCTATGCCTGACACCCCTGTGGCTGGGCACCTATATATATATATATATACACACACACACACACACACACACACATAAGAAAAGTAAAATGACAGGAAATGGGTCAGTGCCTGAGTGTAAAACAGCTTTAAAAATAGTTTAGCAAGTATTTAAAATGTTTACTAGTTGATATGACACGCATGTTAGTATGCAACACTCTCTTGAAAATTCTCACCTCTCATTTAATGTGCACGCCTATCGTACTACTAAAATGACTCATAAGTCTAACCCAATTCTTCTCCCATAAATTTTGATTCACGAAGTCGTATGACTATGATTTACTTAAAATACCATCCTCTTAAGGATCAATTATATCAATTATGTATTTCTTATACTGCTGGGAAGTGTCAAGTTCTTATTATAATGAAAAGTATTTATTCAATATTTATCTACTTATATGCACAGTAGACGAATTCCAGGTATAAGTATATATATAAATTACTCATACAATATATATACTAATCGACACCCCACATAAAATCTATGGTGATGGAATACTCTACTATCAATTCCCCATATCTCTCGTACAAAAGAGAAATACTAGTTCGGAATCACTCTCGAATTGTATTAACACAATACACACATAATGGAGGCGAAGCATAGTTCCAAGTCACTAAGAGATTAACACAGACCCTCACGTCACTTACGACCGTCTGACTATCATTCTCTGATAGCCTGTACCAAGGAATCCTATGTTCAAGGACACGAGTCAATATCCCTCATAAAGGTCCTATCGAGATAAGACGGTCCCGGCATGGAAACCTCCGTGATAGCAAGTAGCGCGGGTATGATTCTACACATATCAATATCATTATATATATACACATGCACTCAGTTATATATATATATATATATATATATATATATATATATTCCCATTGTTCTTTTAGGTACGCCCACGACCCATAATAATATTTTGTCCATACGTGGAACAAATCACCCAAGTTCTACGTATAATTAACCCATTTGTTTATATTCTCAAATTGTCGTCATTGTGTAAGAACTTCTCGACTCTTAAAGTATTTTCTTTTTCTAGATATAAATTGATTAGGTCTACCCTCACTAACATATTGGTATAAGTCTTTCTAGAGTCTCCCAATACCTCACTTAATGTACGCATGATTTCTATCCAATTTATTCCCCCGTTATCCCACGGTTATATCTCGTATAAAATTTCATTTACCGGAACCTACTGGTCCTCCCCATGACCCATTATGATATTTAATTTATATCCAAGGTTTCTTACGCATTTTGATCGAATTAACTAAAAAAGGAAAAATTAGACAATTTTCAGGAGGGGTCGATCGATCGATGAAAAGGGGTCGATCGAACAGTCGATCAATCGACATTCTTGAGCCAATCGATCGATCAAGAAGTTTTTGCCTAAATTCAGCAATTCTAACCTGCGGGTTTCCTCCATAAAACTTTACCAAAACACCATTAGTTAGTCCAAAACTCCCAACCAAATATAAAGATCAATATATAAACGATTATAAATATTTCTAATGTAAAGTTTACATTAATTCATCAAGAGTCATCATCAAATAGGTTAATTCAAGAAATTATCCACAAACCCTAGTTTGTCAAATTTTTCTCAAAAGTTCCTTTGATTTACAGATTCTTATATCTACTATCATCAAATTTCGTGATTAATATACAACATATAACCAGACATTCATACTACATGATTTCTACTCCAAATAGTGATATCAATCTCCCAAACAATAATATATTTTCAAGAGACATAAGATAATTAATTCCTACACTAACATGGGTGTAATATCAACCAAGATTCCAGCAAAATAGATACTTGCCTCAGATATGAAGGTCTGATTCTCAGGTGTTGGTGGGTATGGTTGCGTCCCTCGTTTCCCGATCTACGCGTTGGTGGTGAAATTCAGCAAAGGTGGTGTGAGTAGGGTGGTTCTCTCTTTTGGAGTCTTCTCTCTTCTCCTTTCCTTAGTCTCTCTGCAACTCTACATTTTCTAATCCTCGAGGACTCTAACTCCCATCAGATATACCCTTTCAATTTTCGTCCATAATTAAGCCTTAAAAAGGTAAATTACTAAAATGCCCTCCAGGGTTAGCAGTTAGGCTTAAAAACGTCCCGAGACCCAAACTAAACTCCCGAATAAAATTTTATGACTATCTCGACCCTTCTGGACACGTTAGCGCACTCAAAATGTCCATATGGGTGACTTATAATTTAATTACTTTATATTTCATTAATTTAGTCCCAACACGACACAAGCGCGTCCTCACTTAAATTCTATAATTGTCGTGTTATTCACTTGTGACAATTTTAATAAATCCAATTCTATGTATTACTTTACTAATTAAGTAATTTCCACCAAATCAATGTTCTAAAAAAAAGCGGGGCGTGATCGAGGCATGGAGGCCAAGCCTTAAGCCTTAGAATCCTAGGTCGGCCTTAGGCGTAAAAAGGCATGAAAAGGCATTTAGGCCTTTTTAATATATTTTAATATTTTTTAACCATAACAAGGCTATTAAAATACTAAATTGTACATATCATAAGAATATGTCTGAATATTTCCGAATTAAAATACTATTTGATTATTTTGGATGAGATAATGGTCCGATTTATAAAAAAATTCTTTAAAAGGCAATATTGTTTCACTAAGGCATTGAAGTTTTTAGAAAAAAATGTGCCTTAAGGGTTTTATCAAGAATAAGGCGTAAAAAGATTAAGGCGGGGCGTTTATCCCAACCCTCAAGCCTAGGCGGGTTTTTTAGAACAGTGCACCAAATAATTACTAACTCTCATCACGCTAGTAAATATTTACTTTAAAATCCGGATTAATATTAAATAAATTTTATCCCAATTTAATTTAATAAAATCCCCATAATAAAAGACATAAAAATACGGGGTATTACAAATAGTATATAAGTCTCTCTTGTCCTTCAACCTCTTGTTCCAACAATGCACTAATGGACCTTATTGTGAAGGTAAGATAAAGGAGCAAAGGTATTCAACCTTTAGGTGGAATCATGGTTTGGGGGTAGGTGATCAATCTCTTAAGCTTATCAAAAGCTTCCTAGTGTGGTTCCACCCATTTTAATTTTGTGGTGCAACCGATGCATCAACAGGTGAGTGAACACTAATAGACCTAGGGAAAATTTTCTCTGGTAGGAAATCTTTTTTTTAAAAAATTGATCTCCCTTTGTATCCTGGAATATGGCATTCCAAGGGTGGCTTTCAGCTTGTCCGAATCCATCTGGACTCATTTTCGATCCATCACAATGTAACACCCCGTGTTTTTTAAACATAAAATCTTTGTTAAATTAACTTTTGAAAAAAATAATAATTTTTGGAATCTATTTAATTTTGGTATGTAAAAAGGCTGGTATTTATATATAAAAATAAGTTTTTAAGTGGAATTTTAATCGGGATTTAAAATTTGGAAATTATATTTTGTTTTGTATAAAATCGGGGGAGGATCCGATCTTAGGAGAAAAATATATATATTTAACGGTCCGATCGAGCTAAAATTTTTTTATCAACTTCATCTCGCCTTCAGTTACAACATATCAAAATTTTATCCAAGTCTGACGGTCCGATCATCCGATTTTTTTAGTGTGTGTGTTTGATTAAGATTCAAATTCTTTTTGGTATGTAAACATAAAGTGACGGATTTAGGACTTTTAAAACACATTTTAGCCTTCTCAAAATTCCGTAGCCTCCCACAATTCATTCTCTATCATCTACAAACCTTAGCCCAATTTAAAATTAAGATTCAACCCAAGTTTTGAAGGCTCAAACCATGTTTTTTCAATATCATTCAAGATATAGTCTTTACTGATTTTTCGAGAGGAACGCAACCATCCAATCAGAATTTTCAACCAACTTTTCTACAGGCATGAATAATTATATTCTTTCTCTTTCATATTATACATTTTAAATATCACCTAAACATTAATTTTTATGGTTTTCTTAAAATAAACTAGAAATCTTAATTATGGAAAGTGAAATCTATGTTGGGACTGTTTTTAGGAAAAAAATTAATATGGATTAAGATTTATAACCCTTGTGTGATTAGGGTAGAGGTTGACTTTTTTGTTAATACGGATGTAGATTTGCATATACAAAATCATAGTAGATGTGTTAATTGAAAGTGGCTTCTAAAATCACATAAAATTATGTAAGTGTGATAAATGAGAAATTATTTTTGTGTACACCATAAATTTGCATGATGATGTTATTATATTATTTGCCTAAACAAAGTTGTTTAATTTCAAAAATTAATTGAACGGATGAAATTAGATTTATTTGTGAGCTTATGAGAAATTGGTAGAATTATTGATAAAATGTCTCATGCGACTTGCTGATTTTAATCATATTTGACATCGCGAGAAAGACGAAATTTTTTGGTAGTTATGATCTCACTTAAATTTTAGGAGTGCCTGCTAGGTATGGCTTGTGAGTATGTCTTAGTGGGTATTAACACTTTCTAGGTATGGGACTAGTTAGTGTAGATTTATACGAATGAGATGTTCCGGGGTGGGGCTAATTTTTATGTCATTCAGTTGATTTGATAGTCTAGGCACGAGATTATGAGGAAATTAATGGTAGAGATCCAGCATATATAATAGGGTTGGATGTACTTGTGTTTTTAAGACCTCTAGGTATAGGACTAGGGGTAGGTTTGAGGATTTATTCCCTATAATAGGCTGGGGTTAATAAAAAATAATGAGAAATTGGTAATTAATGCCTAAGATACTAAACGAGTATTAAAATGGATTCACGTCACCAATATGTGCAGGGCTAACAATAAGGGGCGAATTGGCTATAGCGACGTGGGTGTGTGTTTGCATCACCAATATGTGCAAGGATGACAGAATATAGGCCAACTGGATATAGTGATGTTGCATGTGTGGAACCTCATCAATATGTGTGGGGATAATGGAATTGGGCGAACTGGCTATAGTGAGAGGATTGTGCGTGGTGTAAAACTTTGGGCGCGTTAGAAATATATGCAGGACCCAATAGAGGGTGAACTGGCTATACTGGTGTCGCATAAATAAAATAATATGGATTAAATAAATTAAATGATAAAAGTTAGTTAAATGTTTTCACGTGATAATTGGATTTAAATGATGGGGTGGCCTAGTTATGTGGGTAGATAATGATAGTTATTTTTATTCGCATGTTAATATTTATATCTCGTTTAAATTTAGATACGCTATTGTGATGTTTATCATGTATAATGCTACTCTCTAGGTTCACGGACCCTAATTGCATAAACTAGTTAGTATTCATGTGGTGGGCTCTGACCCATTGCGTTGACGAACATTTCAAGTATATCGCTAGAGTAGCTGCATAGGAGTGATTGGAGATATTTTTCGAGATGCAACTAGAGATTTATTTTAGATGACTTAGTAGTTAGAATTTCTTTCTATTTTTGTCGCTTTTATTATGAGACTTTTATTTATGGATTTAGTGGGCCAATCAGTTCCACAGTTGTATACAATTTCTGTCAAATATTCATAGTTGGATTATTTTATTGGGAGTTATATTTATTTGGAGCTGATTTTATTTTGGAGATTAGCATGGTGATGGATTTAATATTGCTTGAATGTTTATATTTATTGGATCAGTTTGATTATTATCTTGTCAATTTTTTTTATATATGTCATATAGATGTCACATGATGAGAATGATAACTTATTTAGTGACGTCCGGCATAATTTAGCGGTTGTAGCTGGCGACCTTGCTTGCCAGAATGCGCGAAGTGTTACACAAAAATTCTAAGAATTTTCCACTCGTTATTCTAACACTACACCAAAAACAGCAATTTGGCACACCCTGATATTACAAATTTGGCACAGTTTAAAACTGTGCCAGATTTTGGCACGGTTTAATAAAAATTTGGCACACTTTAAAACAGTGCCAAAATTTGGCACTGTTTTAAAGTGTGCCAAAATTAGTACACTTACTAAAATATATAATACCAAAAAACAAACTCTTTTCTATCACTTTTCATTCTTTCTCACTCTCTATGTCGCCTGATTCCCGCTCACTGTCTCTCTCTCTCTCCGGTCTGCGGTATGTCGGCCCTCTCTCTCTGAGCCTAACTCAATCTCTCTCTCTCCGGTGCTAACTCAAATCTATCTATGGCCGACGCTCTCTCTCCACTCAGGTATTATTTTTTTTAACCTAAGTTAGGTATAAGATTTGATTCGTGATTTGATTCAAGAGTTTATGATATGAGTGATTTGATTCGTGCTTGCTTTTTAGGGTTTTATATATATATTTTTAAATATTTATTGTTTTTATTAATGTGTGAGTTTTTGGTGATTTGATAATGAAAATAAATAAATCATTGGTTTTTGGAAGGACCTTGGAATCTTTTAGTGGCAATCTATGTTTTTATGTTCTTGCCCTTATATTTAAAAGTTATATTTGATCTGATTCGTATAAGTTACGGAGTTTTAAGAAAATTTAAGTGCAAAATATTCAATAATAATGTAAAAATAACAAATTGAAAGTAGACACCCCACTAATTAAATGGATAAATGAGATTATGTGTGGAAAATTTAAGAAAAAGTTAAAAAAAACTATTTAAATAGTAAGTAGACATTAATACTAAACATTCAATAATGATGTTACACATGTAGAAAAACCTTAGACCCGTTCAAGAGGTCTCACTATGACTGTGGTGAGAACTCTTGAATTGTCCCATTTTTGGATAGTTTGGAAATGCAAAAGTTTGTATTGTACATAATGTTTATGCATGTCCTATTTTGAAAAAATCGGTGGTATCTCTTTATGTTCTTTGGGTGCATACTAGATTGTTGTAGTGTTTTGTGTTTTCTTGGTTGAAAAACTTAAGTAACACATGAACACTCCCAATTTAAGTTGTGTACTTGAAGAACTGTAGGGAGATGCTGGCGAAATTTTTCAGATTAGGACATGGCATGAGACATTATGAACAATACAAAATATGCATTTTTGAATGGGATAGGACCCTTAACCTGTAGAGGAGATGGAGGAAATATAAGAGCTCAAATATATACATATTTACACTTGAATAAACTTAAATATATTTACAGTAAGTGTTTATATTATAATGTGTGTTCTTTAAACTTATCAGGATGTCGTCGGGATTAAACAAAGAGTGGATAAATGAGAAAAATATCGAGATCGATACATATAGAGATGGGGTGTTACAGTTTCTACATTATGTGCGTAGTAATGGTTCGAATGCTAAACATTCATGTCCCTGTTGACGTTGTCGAAATGGGAAAGGACATGTTGTAATCGATGATATATTCGTTCATTTAATGACATATGGTATGGACATTAACTATACCTTATGGCATTTTCATGGTGAGACATTAGTTGTTGATCAATTCCAACAACCACCGTAATTTATGACACCGACATAACACGCTGATATGCACAATATTCCAATTTGAATGATCTTGTGAGTGATGCTTGTGAGATGTTTATGGGTGAAGCGGAACCTAGTGAACCTAATTGTGTAGGCAATGATGAAGCCCCCCCAACTTTTGAGGTTCCCAATAATTCGTACACACATAAATACAAAGGCAAGAAGTATGATCGTTTACATCAACTTGCACAGGAGCCATTGCACCCAGCTATTGTTTCTTCGCGTTATACCACAATGTATGCTCTTATAAAGTTGAATGATTTGAAAACACAATTTATCGGATGGTGCTATAGGTGGAATTCTTAAATTGTTAAATGAACTACTTCCTGAAGAGAACAACTTGACAACTAGTTATACAGAAATGAAAAACATCGTTAGAGATCTTGGTATGGATTATGTTAAGTATGACGTGTGCATTAACAACTGTATGCTATTTTGGAAAGAGCATGAAAAATCCACTAGATGTATAAAATGTGGTTCTTTATGCTACAAGTTTACTTGTCTAGACGAGGACGGGGTAGAAATTCAGAATACTAATGGGAAACAAAAGTACTCTAGGGTTCCTAAGAACGTAATGCGACATTTCCCTCTAATCCCTAGGCTAAAACGATTGTATACCATAAAATGGGTAGCAGAGAAAATGACTTGGCACGCTCGTGCAAGCTCTTGTATGGAATTCTTGGGTCATCCCCGAGATTCAACATAATGGATAAATTCAAACATTATGTGGAGAGATTCTGCAAAAGATCCGAGAAATATTCGACTTGCAATAGCAACTGATGGTTTCAGCCCGAATAACATGTTTGGTTGAAAGTATAGTTGTTAGCCAGTGATAATTCAACCTCTCAACCCTCATCCATCAATGTGTATGAAAAGTGAGTTTTCAATGTTGGCTGTATTGATTCCTGGACGAAAGTCACCATCAAGTAATATTGATGTCTTCCTCCAACTGTTGGTTGATGAGTTAAAGATCTTATGGTGTGGAGTGGAGGCTTGGGATGCGTACAAAAATGAGAAATTTCAGTTAAAAGACATGTTAATGTGGGGTATACATGATTTTCCATCTTAAGGGATGTTAGAAGGTTGTTCAACTCAAGGTTACAATGGGTGTCCTACTTGTTCTACAAATACACCTTCTCAATATCTTCATAAATCAACGAAATGTTGTTACCAAAAATCTCGTATGTTCTTTCCTAAAGACCATCCTTACAGGTTTGACACATCAAAGAAAACATTTAATGGTAAAATAGAGGATGCTATGGCTCCAAGAAAGTTAACAAGTGTAGAAGTTGAGCAGATAGTGTCACTTATCACTCGAGAAGGTGTTCAAAGAGAGGGAAAGGGCGACAAAAAGGGAAAGGCAAAAGGAAAGGGGAAGGGTAAGGGGAAGTAGAAGGAGTATGTCATAATGGAAGACGATGATTATCCAAGTGAGGGTGACGATGAGAATCTAGCGGGTATCGAGGGTTTTTCAAGGAGGTCAATTTTCTTTGACTTAGAGTACTACAAGGATCATGATATTAGACATAACTTAGATGTTATGCATGTTGAAAATAGCGTCACAGAGACTCTTTTAGGTACAATACTCTCGATAAAAGTTTCATCAAATAAAGATACGGTCAAAGCCCGTGAAGACTTGAAAGTTCATTTGAATCTTAAAAGGAAATTATAGATGAAAGATGTTGAAGGCAGTAATAAAAGGCTGATGCCAAAGGCACCTTTCGCATTAGGAAAGGAAGAGAAAGAAGCCTTTTTCGTACACTAAAAACATTAAAGGTACCGATTGGATTTTCATTAAATTTCAGCAACAATGTTAACCTCGATCCACCTGGTTTTACCAATTTCAAGTCCCACGATTATCACGTCATTATACAATGGTTGCTTCCTGCGTTTCATATGCATTCATTTCTGGATCATAAGCCTTTGTTTAAAGTTATACAATGGATAAGCATATTCTTTCATGTGTTGTGTGCAAAAGTGATATTTAGGGAACATCTTTTGAAGTCTAAAAACGCATTGGTAGAGGGACTTTGTGTCTTGGAAATTTATTTTCCACCTGCCTTTTTTATGGTGATGATCCACCTCATGCACCATTTAGCCGATGAAGCTTTGACAGCTGGGCCACCAAGATATCAGGCGATGTGATTGTTTGAGAGAGAAATGGGAAGATATAAAAAGTGGTCATGAAACAAGAGGTAGATTGAAGAGAGCATTACTAATGCATATTTGTTATATGACGCTTCTTTGTATGCCATGGAGTACATATCGAAAAGAGGTGAAGGAACTCATAAGAGGAATCTTGAGGATTTTCTTGATGATGAGTTTGATGACTCGGAATGCCAACGAGCATTGGGTAAAAGTAAAGAATTGATCTTAAATATTGTACAATATGAGCAAGTGCGAAGACCGGTTTTATCTCAATGCGACGGTATTGGTGAATGGAGAAGGTACACACTTAGTTCTATGTTAATTCAAATTAATTGATTGTAATGTGATATTTCTTAATTTTGAAACTAATTTCTTGTAGAAAATTTGGGGTAACTAAGACTCAATCGAGGCATAGAATTGATGATTCATCCCTTGGCTAAGGAACGAGGCAAGTCTTTATTTATACATGTACTTCTTTATCAATCGTAATTATTTTTAATGAAGATCTAAAAAATTAACAGTTCCTTATAGGCCTCAAGATTTAATGATACGAGAATTTTGCCATATGCCGATGGTCCGCTCCATAGGGTTACCAGTTATGAGAAATTTCAATGAAATGGGTACACCTTTTGTACTTCTGGACATGAAGAGAATCATAACTTTCAGAGTAGTGGTGTATCCACTAAGGCCTTTAATAAGAAGAGGATTATGATAACCTTTTATGGAGTTATTAGACAAATACTCGACCACAATTACATTGAGTTCACACATACTATCTTTTATTGTGATTGGGTGGATGTTGATGATAAGAATGCTTGCAAAGTTTAACCCAGCTCAAAATTGGTGATGGTGAATCTTCGTAAGCTCATGAGTAAAAATACCATTCATGATGATCCGTTCATCCTTGCATCTCAAGACAGTCAAGTATTTTATTGTCAAGAAATAAAGCTGAAGGGGTGGTTAGTTGTTTTACACTCTCCCAAGAGAGTGACAAAAGAAATAGATGCGATTGATATTGACCGTACGATGTATGACTCTATTCTCGAGAAAAATGATAAATTGCTAGAACTTTTGGACACGGATTTCTAGTGTAATGATTTAGTTTTGAACTTTTTTTTAACATACAATATTATATTTTTTGTTATTTTGAACGGGTAACATTCTATTTATTCCGTTTGTTACTGTTGTTGTAAACATTTAATAGTTTATTGTTGTTTGAACATTTAATATAGGTATGGCTGTTTGAACTTGTAATTGTATGTTTACTGATTTTTGAACATGTAATATACTGGTGTCTATTTGAACATGTAATCTTATTTATATTGCTATTTGAACATGTAATATTCTTGTAAATGCTTATTCTGATTATTTTGGTGTCCAGTATTCATTTTTTTCGAGATAAACGTCTCATATTGGTGATACTTCGCAACCGTCAATAAATGGGGCGACCCCTATATCAACCTCCCGTTCTAAGGTTGCTTCGGGTGCTTCAAGAGTAGGTGATGACTCTTCCGTTAAGAAATTAAAATCTAATGAGCACGGCCTTCCAGTTGGTGAAGATTCATATACACACTCAACCACGTTGGGAGACTTAGCAAGGACACGTGTTCCCATTTCTTATACGAGTTGGAAACAAGTGGATATACGATATAAGAACTCAGTTTGGTCATCATTAATGGTATACTATTCCTTTATATTCCAAAGAATGTAATAGTTAGTAAATTCAATTATGTGATGTTTTAATTTAATTTCTTCATATATTGTAGAAAGAGTTCCCAGATGTGCGCGAAAGTCAGAAGCAAATTTTTATGAAAAAAGAGAATGATGCTTGGAAAAAGTTTAAGTCAAATCTAAGGGTTAATTTGAAGGATGGTGATGTTGGAAAGTGGAAGGGGAAAGTGCCAAGAAATGTCAAATCTGAGGACTGGGATGTGTTTTGCAATAATGAACCTTTAGAGATTCAAAAAACTTTGCGAAGAAAGAACAAAGAGACTAAACAAAATTGTGTGAGAAAGACAACTCATAACACAGGTCGTCATGGTTATGCCCGAGCTTCAGAGAATTGGAGAAAGAAGTATGGGCGTGCACCCACTCGTGTTGAATTGTGGTTGGCAACTCATATAGTCAAAGGAGGTGGTTATGCCCCTCATGATAAAATATTTGCGGTAATTTAAATTTTTTAATGTTCATTTTGTCTAAAAAAAAGTATCATATCATCAAACCTAATGTTAATATATTTTTTTATAGGACCAAATTCAATTGCTTCTGGATGTATACAAAGCAAGTGGTCAGGAGGAGACCTTGGATGTCGGGCCTATTTTTGAGGTTTTTGGAAAAGATACGCGAGGACGTGTTCGTTGTGTTGGGTCCATAATTTTGAGAACCGCTATATTAGGGTCGGCATTTGCTAGAGAAATGCTTGAAGAGGTGAAAGAGGACACCAAAAATTGGAAGGATCATGTTGATCACCTTAGGAGTGACATAGAGGGGATAAAGTCCTCATTATCAGAATTCATTACTGACTTCAAAACCGGGAAATTTTCATGTGTTGGACACAACGTTCAGGAGTTACTTACTTTAGGCACTACGGCTCCTTCGTGTTCTCTTTCCTCCCCCGTATTCGAGGTTCTAAATTTCACCTCTCTAATTGAATGCAAAATACTATCCCATACACATGAACTTGTTGGTTATGGGAGGAAAATGCAACCAGGAGCCGTCTCGACCGTTCACTTCCATACGTTGAGAAAGAATGAAGTGCTAGTTTGACTCGATGACATCAAAGTGCCCGAGTATCCAGTTTGGGGTGGAAAACAAACTCATTGCGGGAACTTGGAAGATGTTGGTAAAAATGGAATTATGTATTGGCTCGACGACCTTTGTCCTCCTATTGGTGACACCGACTTTTGTAACTTTTGTGGTAATGTGTTTCATGAACATGGAGCTCTTACATCGTTAAAATAGTTTCCTTGGTGCTAATTAGGTATTGCATCCACTTTTGTGTCGCAAGTGTAAAACTAACTATCACTTCTGACAATATAACTGCTATCTTTGTTTTTTATTTGTTTGCATATTATATTTTCTTTTGTGGTGTTGGGATAAAATATTATTATCACATCTTTTGTTTCTTTGTATAAAATATTTTTGTCATGGATGATGATTATAGCTTCAGTAAAATGAGCATTCATGAATCGATTATGGATCACTTCAAGAAAGGTTAGTTTAACTTATGTTGGACGCTAAAATCTATATTTTCCAATTTAACATTTAGTTATTAATTTTTAATTTTATTTCTTGTGAGGTACACATATACGGTTAGGAAGGATGCGGACAAGAGGATTCTCCACAAGATCCTCTTCCACCTACGCCACCTTGCTTCAAAGTACTTCCCTCTAAGGTATGAGTTATATATGGGGTATATATAACAAGAACATCTATATATAATAGTTATGAGTTATATATAACAGCAGTTATATATAACACCTGTTATATATAACAGGAGTCAATGCTTCTACACACGATCTTGAGAAAATGGTACCTTAGCATCTCCACACGATCTATAATCGAGTCAGACTACAAGGTACCATTTGCTCAATATCACAATCTATTATTTGGAGTCACCTCCACACGATCTATTACAAGGTACAAGGCATCTCCACACGATCTATTATTTGGAGTCAGGCTACAAGGTACCATTTGCTCAATATCACAATTCACATTGTTACCAATGTGTCTCACGTGTGGAGATGCCAAGAAGTACCTCTAGACATCAATGCTGAAACAGTTGGTCAGAATCCAAGGATTTTTGCAGTGTTTCACACATGGATTGGTTGTAACATGTATATGTATATCTGAAGTTCTTGAGCGATATGGGTACTGTTATCTTTGGTCCTTTTATGTGTGTGGGTGGGGGTCAGTGCTATATTTTTAAGGTTTTAAGTTATTTCTTTTTTGTGATTGGGTACCTTCATACGTCTTCCAGATTCACTTGGGCCCAAACTATACTTATGTTGATCTTAGGCTGCCTTGAGTGATGTGTCAAATTGAGTATGTCTTGAACATTTTGAACGTCTGAAAGGTTAGCTAAAAGCTCCTCCTGCTCACCCCCTCTTATATTTATTGCTCTGACATGGGGTTGCATAATGAATTATGTTTCATACCTCACTAGATTCGAGTCAAAATGACATGGTTATAAACGTCATAATGAATTACGTTTCATACTTTACTTTCCTACGAAGCACAACTCCAATAGTGCTCTATAACAGTTATATAACTGTTTATATAACAATTATCCGGACCCTATATGCTTGGTTTCATTTATGCTATTCAAATCCCATGGTGCCTGTATTTCAGGTTATTGTATAAAGAATGTGTTGCTCACTTGAGAACATATGAAGAACGTGGAATATATGAAGAACGTGAGCCGCTAAGAATATGTTGCTCACTTGAGAAGGTAAAAAAAATTGAAATTAATTACTGATTTTTGAGTTTGTTCTCACAACCTCCCTTGCTTTTATTGGTTTTTTATGTGAATAGTAAGTGGTGGAACACTTTGGAGTATTGTTATGCTGCTGCTGATTCGAACATACATTATTTGAGACTAACATTTAGAACATCGTGATGATGAGGTGGTAGTGACAGTAGTGAAGATGAGGTGGCAGCAGCAGTAGTGAAGATGGTTCATGGATGGTAAGCTACTCTCCTTTATGCGCACGTTAGTATTATGTATGTGTTATCTTGCAACTCGTATTGACTTGGGGCCTATGAATGTTTAATGTATAATTTTTCATTGGACTGATAAGGATGGAAAGAAATTCATAGACGAAAGTATCATCAAGCACATTGATCAAGTTTATATTAGGGCAATGATGCTAGGGATACGAACTGAGCAAGAGCAAGATGTTGTGGATGTAAGTTTTCAACTCTCTTAATTCATTAACATGTGTGATGATTATATATTGAGTCGTGTATGATGCTAAATATCTTAGCGTGTTTAATTAAGTCAATTAAGTTATTATTTTCACAACGTTCCTCAATTTTGACTTCATTTCCTATCCAATCTCAGTCAGTCTCATCTCCATCGATTAAGCTTAAAAATAAGCCCTTAAAGGGTGAAAACCCAAACCATCCCCCAAACGGTCCCATAAGAGGCACCAATACCTCGCACGGGACCAATGTAACTTATACGAACTGACCGCGTAGTCGCGGGTCTCCCTGTTTGAGAATATGACGATAATTTCAAAATATATCGATTAAGCTTAAAAATAAGCCCTTAAAGGGTGAAAACTCAAACCAACCCCCAAATGGTACCGTAAGAGGCACGAACACCTCGCACGGGATCAATGTAACTTGTACGAACTGACAGCATAGTCACGGTCCTCTCAGTTCGAGAATATGACGATAATTTCAAAATATATCGATTAAGCATAAAGGCAAGCCCTTCTAGCCCCCAAACGATCCCGAAAGAGGAACCAACACCTCGCACGGGACCAATGTAACTTGTATGAACTGACCGTGTAGTCGTGGGTCTCTCGATTTGAGAATATGATGATAATTTCAAAATATATCGATTAAGCTTAAAAACAAGCCCTTAAAGGGTGAAAACCCAAACCAGCCCCCAAACGGTCCCGTAAGAGGAACGAACACCTCGTACGGGACCAACGTAACTTGTAGGAACTGACAATGCAGTCACGGGCTTCTTAAGTTTGAGAATATGATGATAATTTCAAAATATATCGATTAAGCTTAAAAACAAGCCCTTAAAGGGTGAAAACCCAAACCAGCCCCCAAACGGTCCCGTAAGAGACACCAACACCTCGCATGGGACCAATGTAACTTGTACGAACTGATCGCGTAGTCGCAGGTCTCCCGATTTGAGAATATGATGATAATTTCAAAATATATCAATTAAGCTTAAAAATAAGCCCTTAAAGGGTGAAAACTCAAACCAACCCCCAAATGGTCCCGTAAGAGGCACGAACACTTCGCACGGGACCAATGTAACTTGTAAGAACTGACAGCGTAGTCACGGGCCTCTCGATTCAAGAATATGACGATAATTTCAAAATATATCGATTAAGCTAAAAAATAAGCCCTTAAAGGGTGAAAACCCCCAGCCCCCAAACGGTCCCGTAAGAGGCACGAACACCTCGCACGGGACCAATGTAACTTGTAGGAACTGACAGTGTAGTCAAGAGCCTCTCGGTTTGAGAATATGACAATAATTTCAAAATATATCGATTAAGCTTGAAAATAAGCCCTGAAAGGGTGAAAACTCAAACCAACCCACAAACGGTCCCGTAATAGCCACGAACACCTCGCACGGGACCAATGTAACTTGTACGAACTGACCGTGTAGTCACGGGCCTCTCGATTCGAGAATATGATGATAATTTCAAAATATATCAATTAAGCTTAAAAACAATCCCTTAAAGGGTGAAAACCCAAACCAGCCTCCAAACGATCCCGTAAGAGGCACAAACACCTCGCACGGGACAAATTTAACTCGTAGGAACTAATCAGGTAGTCATAACTTGCTTAAGATTTTCAATTTTAGAATATAATAATAATTGCAACTTATATATGTAATTTTTTATCTTGAGTAATTTTTTTTATAAATTACTTGGTTGCTAATATCTTTTTTTTTGTATCCTATTTTTTTTTTGCAAGATAACATTTTATCGTTAGCATTTATTCACGTGGAACACACGAAGAATTCAATGATTTACAACAAGGGGTTTATTCATGATTCTATTTTTTTGTGTTATGGCAGTTCCAGCTTTTATAGTTTTATTATTAACTTTTATGGTCGTGCTGGCTTTTGTGAGTTTATTGTTATATTTTGTGGTCGTGCAGGCTTTATGTTACACAGGTTTTATATTAGAAGGTTTTAGAATGTCCAAAAAATATAGGAAACTCTGCCCAATTTTTTTTTGGTCTGTGAACTACTAAAGACTTGTAATATTTTGAAGTTTGTATGCACATCAGTTTATCAACAACTTTCGAGATTTGCAATTTGTGAATTTTCTTATTTTCAAATAATAATTTTTTTTTCTTTTATCCAAAAATTTGGCACAGTTCAAAACCGTGCCTAAAGTGTAGCAAATTTTGGCGCGGTTTTGAATTGTGCCAAAAGTTTATCAAAATGTGCTCAATCTAGCACAGTTCAAAACTGTGCCAAAAGTGTGCCAGAAATATCAAATTCTGGCACGGTGTAAAAGTGTGCCAGAAGTGTTCCTATTTGGTCAAATCTGGCACACTTTTGAGCCGTGCCAGAAAAAAATTGGCCATTTTGGAACACCTTATTCTGACACAGTTCAAAACCATGCCAAATTTGATCTGGCACAGTTTTAAACCGTGCTACATTCCTGTTTTTGGTGTAGTGTAAAGGCACATTTAAGTGGGTTGATATTAAGTTTGTACTTCCTAAACTTGTTGAAAACTCTTCTCATATTAGCCAAGTATGAGTCTTCTTTCTTTGACTTACTGACCAAATCATCCACATAAAACTTAAGGATGTCATGAAAAAGGTCATGGAAAATTTCCATCAAGGTTCTCTAGTAGATTTCCCCCAATTTTTTAGATAAAAAATCATGATAGTATAGATGAAGTTGCCTAAAGGTCCTAAAAGTTATTTTCTCTGCGTTAGTTAGATCTATCTTGATTTGGTTAGAACCCATATATCCATCCATGAAGCTATACATCTCATGGTTGGCTGTTGAATTGATTAAACTACCAATAGAGGGGATAGGTAAATCTTTTTTAGGGCAAGCTCTATTAAGATCTTTAAAGTATACATAAATTCAAATTTGTGTTTTATCTTTCTTCCCAACTAGCACAATGATGGACCTCTAAATAGGATATTGAATTGGCTTAATAAATTCAGCCACTAATATGGTCGGGTGTTGAATTGATTAAACTACTAATAAAGGGGATAGGTAAATATTTTTTAGGGTAAGCTCTATTAAGATCTTTAAAGTATACATAAATTCAAATTTGTGTTTTATCTTTATTCCCAACTAGCACAATGATAGATATCTAAATAGGATATTGAACTGGCTTAATAAATTCGGCCATCAATAATCGTTTGACCTCATCCTTTACTTTGAGATCTAGCTCAGGCTTATGTGGTGTGGTTGTCTGCTTGATTGGTACCGCTGAGGGCATAACATTTAATTTTTGGAACATAACATCTTGGTTTAATCCCAGCATCTCAAGGTACTTCCATGCAAAAACATCTTTGTACTCGAGAATGAGCTTTATCAGTGCAAGCTTCTTCGTATCCTCCAAATCTTTCAACATGAATATTGTCCTTGGTTCTTCTCCCCCCTCAGCTAGATCAGTCTGCACCAACTCTTGTATTTAGGACTTCGGGTGGTTTTACATGCATTCAGGATCATCTTCAATATCTTCCACAAACTCTTGGATTTTGGAATTCTCAATGACAAGACATTGTTCTTGATTATCCACCAGAAAACACTCATACTTCAGGTCAACTTCCTCATCAAATTCATATTCCCGCTCACACCTACAGAGGTGATGAACCACCCTTCCATAACATTTTTTTTCTAAGGAGGCGTAGGTGTCTTCCTCCTCTTAGATCTTTCTACCTACTCCATCGTTGGTTTGTTAATTCAACTTAATGCTTTCTATCTCCTCACTTCCTTCTACACTAGGTAAATTCTTGGTTTTATTCTATCTCTGAGTTCTTTAGAGATAGAATGAGTTTTAGGAATTACCTACTTCTCTTTATCAACTTTCATACTTTCCTCTAGTTCCTCTTCTCAAGCCTCCCTAGGTACCAACATGTTTTTTATTATGGGAACTTCCACACCTTCAATACACCTTGTGAGTATGTGTATATCCTCATTCAACTTTATGTCAAAGGAGTCATCCACCAAGTGTGCGTAGTCCTTGGGAAAAGGATTTTTGGTTGCTTGGATTATAATCTTAGTTCCTTTCATATTGGCTCTGGCACATTGATGGTATGTAGAAGGATCCAAACCATGGTTATGCATCCAAACTTTTCCTATGAAAAGATGGCAGGAAGTGTAAGATTAAATTAAATGGATATTAATGTGTGATGCTAGATCTCCCATCATTATTCTAACATATACATAACCAATAAACTTAGAAGTTTGGTTTTCATAGTTTGAGATTAAAATAGGCATATTAATTAACCTTGTCTCTAAAATATTTGTTGCATAAAAAGAGCTAATTGGTATGATGTTGACTGAAGCACCTCCATCCATAAATGCTTTGGAGAAGTTGGTTATGTTTATACTTGTCATAACATATAAAGTCCTGTTGTGAGGGAACCTTATTTCTCTATCAGCACTTAAGAAAGTTATCTCAAACATAAACTATTGTATCAACCTGGACACATGACCTTTCCATCTTAGTAAGTGAATAACATTATTCTTTGTTATCTCTAAAAACTCTTGACTAATCCCCAACCTTTTCTCTTGTGGCATACTCACTTGGCCAAAGAACCATGAAAATTTGGGTGATTTCGATACATCTTGGTATTTCAGGCTTGGATCCACCTCATAATCCTCTGTCCAGTAAGCTTTCTAATTCTTTAATGCTTAGTTCATTTTAGGCAAAGATCACATTGGTCAGTCCTACTAAATAATTTCCATATGTTTTATGGATCTCCTCTTTTTCTCTTATTCTCTTTCTCATATGATCTTATATCTCCTCATCGAAAGAAACTACTATATGTGACCCCTGAGTGGGTAAATGGTTGTTGCTGAAATTTTTTTGACGGATCTATAAGGTTCCATCTATCAAATATTTGTTGATGATCCTTTTCAAAGTCCAACATCTTTTAATAGGATGACAAACATACTAATTTACATGGAAATATTTGGGATCGAATTGTACTTCTGTCGTAGAGCATATGAAGGATCACTCTTTAGGGTAATGACAAGACCATTACCATAGTGTTGTAGCAGCTTATTTCTTTTTCAACAGTAAAAGGCAATAGAGGTGGATCCCCTCTATTAAACTTATTCTTGTTCTTTCTTTTTTCTTCTCCACCAGCTTAATATTCCTCGCCCCCTCAATATAGTTAACATGAGTTGCTTGGACTCGTCTAACTGCTTGATTGGACTATTATTTTCACAAGATATTAGGCATAACCGGGTTAGGAGAACAACTAATGAGATATTTTCGGTAGATCTTGTGAAGGATTTAAATGTGCCTTCTCTTATTTCATTTATCAAATGATAAATGTAGTTTGTTAGTAACCCACCAGCGCAAATTTGAAGGATCTTTCTTTTTGTGGCATCTTCTCTCATGTTAAGACCTCTCTTTCTCTAAACCCTCTAATGTAAGTCACTACTGCCTACCATGTCCTTTGCCTCTCCCAAGCAATATGGGATAGAGTACACTTATCTTTTGTTAGAAAAAATTTTTGGAGGAATTGAACATGCATATCCTCCCACATATCCATGCTCCTTGGTGATAGGTGAGAGTACCATGTGTAAGCTTCGTCAGTTAGGGATTTAGAAAACTCCTTTAGACGATGCTTTTTGTTATTGAAATGAGAACCCAAGTACTCAAGAAAATGTTTGATATGTTTCCTCAAGTTTCCCCCTTTCTTATTAACTTCTAAAAAATTATGGACATGTGCCCCTCAGGGTAAGGTTCATCATTATACTCCTCTGGATAAATAGTAAGAAAATCTTCACAAATGGATGATTCCTCACTAACAGTTCTTGAGGATGATTCCACCACTTTCTTCATCTTATTTTTACTTTTTCAATTATCAAGTTTGGCGAGGCACGTGGCTCCACTGCCTTAGCTTTTGGCAAATCAATTCCAGATGAGGTGTTGACAATAGAGGGTGCTTCAACGATTGGTGTGGCAATGGGAGCAATATTGATTACATAGGGACAAATATTTCTTATTGGGTGAACGGGCATTCCTATCAAAAGAGTAGAAGATGGTGCTATTGGAATTACAAGTGAATTTAGGTCCATCATGGAACCAAACGTTTCCATTCCTTCTTGAGTTCACAAAAACACTATAAACATACCCATGAGTTTAGTCATTTGGTTGGGGGGCATCATAGCGCTCGTGGAAGCTTGTCCCGCATGAGCATTACTCGTCACAGTAGTACTTAGAGGAATATCATTCGTAGGTAAAAGAGCAATTTTCTCTTCCTTATGTTGAGTATCATCAATGACTAGAGTACGATTTATGTTCTTATTCACAATTTTTAAGTGAATACCTCCCAAATGGTGTCTCCAAATGTAAAATGGTACTTAGCTTTGCTAGGATGTCTATTGATAAACTGAGGCATAACCCTTAATTATGGTGTGATACAATGATAAATGTACGTCTTAATGATAATTAATTGGCTCAACTATATATCTCAGAGGAAACTAATAAACTGAGAAAAAACACAAGAATTAACATGGTTTACCCAATTTGGGATATGTCCGCAAGAGGTCAAGTTTAATTTCACTTTGAGAATGAAACCAGTGTTTAAAAAAACTCAACACACTCTCAACAATTAAAATCCTCTTTTTAATATACAAACTCTTCAAACTCTCTCAAGAAAAAACTATTTTCTGATATCAAAACTCTTTTCTGATCTCAAAAGATCAATCTTTCTCTAAAATCCCCCAAAATTCTCTCTCATCTATCAGAAGTGAAAATGGGGGTATATATACCTAGCTTACATGTGTGGAGCCTCATATGACCTCTCTCTCCTTCCCATTCAGCCTACTAGCTACCTCCTTAGGTAGAAGCTAGTGGGATAAAAACTCCTTAATTTTGGGGAATAATTTGAGGAAATTGGGCCTTATTTTCTAATATGGTCGAAAGTAAACTAAAAAGGTTTGATTCTCTACTCTATCACTCTTTTAACTGTAGTTATTAGATAATTAATAGAAAGGAATCTTTTAGTGTTCATACTTTATAACCGAGTAGGCTCATATTTTCCAGCTCAAGGTTGCTCGAGTACACTGGGTGTTTTACCTGGTGTGAGGTCAAATTACAAGAGACGCCTGCTTAGCATAGACATTATAGACCACTTGCACCTACAATTAATGAAGGGTCCAAGTAGTGGAGGACTCATACGCTTCCATCACTTGGAATGGTTCAAACTCATAAGGGATAAGTATGAACTTCTAGGGATAGATGTTAATAGGGCTTAGGACGTTCCTAAGCTTCTTTATCAATGTAAACTCGTCTCTTATTGAGAGGGGCATGTGATATTCTATTATCGTACCACTCTGCCAACTAGTTCTCTGAGTTAATAAAAGAGCAAACTCAAAACCTCATGGACGTAGGCACATTACCAAACCCTGTATATATTATGTTGTCTATTTTTATCTTTCTCCCTGAATATTTCTCTTAATTTAGCTTGTGTGTAAAATTACTACCTAAAATTGGCGTCGAATTTAGGAAATAATTTGAATTCTTTTCACTAGCTAAATTCTTGGGGTGTCTCACTCACCCAACCAAGATCATATGAATGGCAATGTCTAGGGGCATCATCAATAACACGGTTATGAACACCTAGATAGCTATCCCCTTGACCATGATAATCATGACGACCATGAGGGTCACCAACGAGCTCCTCCCTCTCAAAGGGTTAGATCTAAGATTAGTGAGTATTACCAATAATCTGATGCTCATTATCATCCTTAGAAGGATATAACGGTGAACATTAATGAGCTTGAACGCTCTAACTAGATCTAAAGGCTCATTGACAACTATGAGAGGCATTTTTGAGATGAAAGGTCTACCAATAGGCTCCAAAAAGAGCAGAAAACCATGCTCTAACGACTCCTATAGAAGCTGGAAAAGGAAGCCCATAAAGATAACTGCAAGCATGGGTATGTCTCACAAACTCCTAGCCCTCAGTCGATTAAAGCTCTCAGCCAAGGAAGGAGTATTCAATGACAGGAGGAATCCTATCACAACTGGAGGTCTTTTGGAAGGAGACCACAACTTAATGAATGGCGAGGAGATAGAGATCTCTATGACTTCATCAGAAGAGATTTGGAGAGAAATACTAAGGAATTAGATATAAGAGCAGTTATATGTTAGATGAAATCGCCTTTTAGTCGGTCTATAGAAAATTTTGAGCCTCCCAAAAATTTTACTCCCCTAAGATTCAAGGTCATTGACAGGAAAATTGATCCTATCGATCACGTCAGGCAATATCACCAGGCGATGATGTTGTGGAATACTAATTAATGATTAATGTGTTGAATACTCATATCCAGTCTTAGAGACACTCCCCAGAAGTGGTTTCAGAAGCTGCCACACTAATCGATATCCTTCTTCAAGAAACTAGCTGAGTCTTTCATGAACAGATTCATTACCAATAGCACCCATACCAAGTGGATGCTTTCTCTTCCGACGATGAAGAAAAAGCCCTAGAAACACTTCGAGAGTACACCAAAAGGTTCTGGGAGGTGTACAATGAAGTAGAGGACTGCACCAAGAAAGTCACGATAGAAACCTTTAAAATTATTCTCGTGATCACTTCCATGCTTTACCAATACCTCACTTAGAAAGAGTCAATTACAATCGATGACCTGATGGAAAGGATCGATAAATACACCAAGGTCGAAGGTATATTGATCGGAGTTAATCAAGATGGAGATCGATCAAAGTAGTCCAAAGAATGGGAAAACGAAAAAAAGGGAGGTAGAATGAAAAATGAGAAGCTGGAAACAACTAAGAATAAGGATCCCAAAAAAATCATTCAAAGCAGTTAACACTGTATTCTCTGAACCAATCTACAAGATATTTTTCAAGATCATAGGTGACAACAGGAAAAAATTGTGGCACAAGTGTATAACGATATATGCCGATCAATTTGCTTGGCTCCCACCACTATACAAAAACCTAGATTATTGACTACACTCTTTTAAGGGAGTATAGCGGCCAGTCTGGTATCGAAAATCCATAGGGACTAGTTGCTAGAATTATATTGGCTTAATACTTCTCAATAAAAGTGAAAAAGACAATTGTTAACGAAAAGAAAAGATAACTAGGCATGGGTATTTAAAATAAGATTAATAAAAGCGGAATAAAAACTATAGGTTGCTACTAATATCCCTCACCTCGGTTTAATGAGTATAAATGGTTACATGGGACTACGAATCTAGTAATATTGAATCTCATTTCAATAGTTAATTAAATCTAGATTTGTAACCCCCTAAATTCGCATAAAAGATTAATATGATTTTGGTGTCAACAAATACCCCAAAAATTACACACGTAAGGTCGTAAATACGGAGAATACGTGATATACTCCCTTAAATCTCCTAGGCGTAATAACAAGCACATTACAATCGAATTATTTACATAAACATCCATTACCATAGCAAAGCAACCCATTGAAACCAAGGTGAGTTCCGTTAACCACAAACTAATTTAAGTTAGCCACTAAACATAATGAAAATAAGCCAAAACAACTAATTAACAAAAACAAACAAGAATTAAATAAGCTACAACAATTTATCTACGCATGGAAATAAATAATAAAGAATGAAAATAAAGGAGTACAGAGCTTAAATTAAAGGGAAGAAGATGAATAGTAAAGCTCTTACATTAATAGGTGAAAACACCAAAGAAAATGGAGAGGGATTACTCCAATAAAAAACCCGAAGTCTTCAACCCTGGTTTCTAAACTAAAAAGAAGAAGTAAAAAAAGATTTATTATAAAAATAACCTAAGTCATCTATTTATACTAAGTTAAAAAAGAAAAAAAGGAAAAAAGCAAAAAGAAGAAACAAAGGAAAACGTATTGAAACTACAGACCCCGGTCGATCGCGGGTGGGGACCCGGTCGATCGGTCCCAAGGGAAAAAGCACACTGCTCCTGATGATGCTGGAAATAGCACCACCCTTCAAGGTGTTTGTAAGCTCAAATAAGTGATAATAATGGCATCTCAAGTATATACTAAATATAATAGATTGAGATGAGGATAAGAAGATGAACACCAATATATAAGTGGTTCAGCCAGTTAGGCCTACATCCACTATGCAAGTGAGTGAATAAGATCACTAAAATAAGACACTAATGGCCATGGATACAATCTCTCCAGCCTTTTTTCTCTACTGTGTAATTTGATAGAGTTTCAGCTAGGGTTGTAATTTAGGATCCTTTACAAGGTTAGGGATGATCCCTATATATAGTGTTTGGGGGGTGTAATGTACCCCCCAAGCATGCAATGAGCATGTATGTGATGATCTAGCCAATCCAAAGAGGACATCTGTCACTATCACATGTAGAGAATGATGATGAAATATTCCCTCACGTGGGGAATGATTCAGTTACAACAGACTTATCCACGTGTTGCAAGGCATTCATCAGTGCACATGCTCGATCGTCCTTGATGGATACCAACCTCGGCCTGGGTGAGTACGAGGTTGTTAAAGTATGACCTTTGCCTTGCTGAGTTGAAAATACGATGGGGACCTCGGCCAAAGGGTCGACCGAGGTTAGATTGGCGTATGACATCGGTCATGGCCGATGTTTGACATTGTTGGTGGTTGGTTGAACGTATGAGGCTATTGCAGGTTTTTGAGAGATGCTTGTAACTTCAGTTGTGGACGACTTGATAAAAGCTGAGCTCCAGGGTTCTAGATGATCTCGGCTTATTCCAAGCCGAGATGAGGTTTATAGTTGAGGGGTTTAGGTTGTGTCCGACCTCAGTAGGACGATGTTACTGATGGGTATTCTCGAACTTCTATTACCTCAACTGTCATAAAGGCCGAGGTTGAGGTCTCTGGATTGTCCAGTATACTTTGGGCATATCAATCACCCCTAGCCCTTAGTTACATATGTAAATAGGTGAGTATGGGGTACGCAACTGCGAGGCCTTTCTTCTTGGTGTGCCAATATTCCTTTGACAAGTGTCAAGTACTGCAGTAGGTAGCATGTTGGGCAAGTACAATGATGGTTGCCTTTTAGGCTACCAAGGCAATAATGGGCCTTGGGGCGCGTGTACTTGGGTTTTGGTGTTTAAACCCCATTTCCTTCCCTTTCCTCCTTATTTCTCTCATTTTCCCACCTGAGTTTCATGTGCTCTCTCTTCGAGAGCTCCTTTGTTGCTGAGGTTTTTGAGTTTTCATTGTCCTTAATCCTCTTATTCCTCATCTTGCACTCCCTCAGGTACTATCTTCATCCCATATTTCCATTTTCAGCCTTATTTCTCTATTTCTTGCATTTTTTGGTAATTATTGGCATTTTCTGGTAGTCGTATGAGTTTTTTGACGACTCATTGAGTTTTTCGGTGGCCCTAGTTCTTAACTGTTCTTGATTGTTCTTGGTCAAAATACCAGTTTGATCTTTAGTTAGGTTAAGTCAATTTGTTTATTTTTTATTTTGGGTCCCAAGTGTAAGGTCGTCCTCCTATGCTAGAAGAATTCCCTTCTCTTACAGAAAAGACTTTAGAAAAGATTAGGAAAATAGAGCGAGCCCAAGAGGAAGCTCGTAAGGTTGAGGCCTTCCCCCTTAAACCAATCTTTCCACCTCCTCTGAAGGTGATATACCCTGAATCAACCGAGTGAACTGAGAAAGCGGAGACCCCATTGGAACCTACTCTAATGTCTGAGTCTGAGTCGTCCACCTCAGATCCTATGTCTTTGGATTCTTTTCAAGAGGTCATGGACTTCTCCATTAGGCAAGATCAGGTCCCTGATGAAGCCGAGGTTTCGATCCATGTCTCATCCCACAATGAGTCTAGCTCTTCACAAACCTCTTCAGACGTTGAAGTTATTGGGACAAGTGTTGCCTTTCCTCCACCCATTAATGTTGTCCCTTTATCGACTTCTACAGGGGTTGAGTTTGCTAAAAGGTTCCTTTAGGGACCCCCAACACCTGTCCAGGCCGATGCTTCCAAGGATGAAGACGACAGTCATGAAAGCGATGTTGACACCTCGAAGTCAGTCGAGATAGAGAGCATTGTCAGCGAATTTGACCCCCTAGCCTTTAGGCATCTTTATTCCATAGGCCCCTCTATTAAACTTAGGAGACCTCTAAGGGATGAGAGTGCCTTGGGCGACCGAGATGGCGAAATCTTCCTATATGAGCAGATGTCTAAGTTAGGATTTTGTCTCCCCATTCATCTAATAATTAGTGCCATATTGTCCCACATTAACTAGGCTCCTTCCCAATTATCCCCCAATGCCTAGAGGGTGATGATTGGAGCTATCGTCTTATTGAGAGCAGTCCATCATTCAGACCTTCTTATCCAGGTCTTCACAGGGTGCTACGTGCCATCCTCTTCTAGGAACCATCCAAGTTACTACCACTTCCTAGCTAGGAAGCCTAATAATAAGATGTTGTTGGTTACCCAGACTTCAAACCACAACTGGAAACCGTGATACTTCAACAAGTTGTACTTCTCATTTTACTGTCTCTGATCTTTTAAGTCAGACCTTTCTTTTTGCAGAACGCCCCGAAGGAATCTCAAACGAAATCTGGGAAATGTCGACCCCAAGTCTTGTCAGGCTAGTGAAGAAAGCAAGCCTAAATACACCTCCTCCTCCACCAACTTCTTCTAAGGACGATGCTTCAAAGAAGAGGAAATCCACCGCTGCTGCCCCTGAGGATTAGAGGAAGAGCAAAGCCTCTAAGGGAGATCGCGCCATCCCTATTTCATCTGATGATGCGCTAGCTGATCGTCTGGAGCAGTTGAAAATTGGCGACAGTCTCATAGGCCAAAGTATGAAGGCCATGGATTACATCGGCTCTGTGATAACCAATTCTAACAAACTCTTTTGTCGTTCTTTGGATACTCCTCTACTGGTCGAGTTCTGTCTTCATAGGTCAATTCAGGTAAGACTTTTTTTTTTATACTCCAAGTGTAACTTTGGACTTGAATTTTATTAACTCCTGAACTTATGTATCTGATTCTATTTTGTAGGGTATTATCGCCATGCACCACTTTGTTGACTGGACTCTGAGAAAGCTTCCCCTCATTGAGAAGGGTAAAGAGGCCCAGAAGGTGCAGGCTTCTTTGAACACTAAGGTGGATCGTCTGAAGGCTACTTTTGAAAGGTCTGAGACTAAGGCTAAGCAGATAGAGAAGGAGATTTCCAAACTCAAGAAGGACCATAACTCTGCTATCAAGGTTAAAGATGATGCTCTTCAACAAAAGGTTGATGCTGGAGTGAAAGCTACAGTTGAAGACGCTTCAGAGAAGATCTTGGCTGACTACAAGGTCTCTGATGAATTTATTATCTTTGGCTTTGAATACCTCGAAAGAGGTGTTAAGGCCACTGGTAAATGGGCGACCGTAAAATAGGAGTCAGGGAGCTTGGCAGCTTCAGACTTCATTGGTCTAGGCTTTGCTGACCCTTAGTTTGCTCAAGCCTTACAAGAAGTCGAGGAGGAATGAGGTGCTTCCCCTGCAGAGACTGCCCAGCCATAAGCCACAGAGAATGAAGATGATAACCCCTAAGATGATAGGGACGAGGTTACCAATGTCGGCCAAAATGATCAGGCTGAGGTTACCAACCTTATGGCTGCAGACCCTTATGCCATAATTTGTGAAGCTTCGTAATTTTTGTTAATCTGTAACTTCATAACTTCTGATAATATTCTATTGCATAATTTGACTTGTAATTTTAACTTCTTCATGTTATATCATCATCCTCTGAAGAGGGCTTTGCTTCTTTTGATGAATGTTCCTTGAATGGTTTTATATGTCATGTAATGGTATTCGTATTAAGGTCTGAAGCCTCAATATAATGGTGTCAACATCAATAGACTATGATGTTACCCTTGTAACTTATCACCAAATTAATGGATATAAGGTCTGAGGTCATCCCAATATGATGTTTCACCTCAGACCTTATCACCAAACTATGATGTTTTAAGGTCTAAGGTCATCAAACTAAGATGTTACCCCCATAAATTTCACCAAATTAATGATGTTTAAGGTCCGAGGTTATCCAATTATGATGTTTCACCTCAGACCTTGTCGCCAAATTAATGATGTTTAAGGGTCTGAGGTCATCAAATTAAGATGTTATCCCCATAAATTTCAACAAATTAATGATGTTTAAGGTCTGAGGTCATACAATTATGATGTTTCACCTCAGACCTTGTCACCAAATTATGATGTTTAAGGTCTGAGGTCATCAAACTAAGATGTTACCCCCATAAATTTCACCAAATTATGATGTTTAAGGTCTGAGGTCATCCAAATATGATGTTTCACCTCAGACCTTGTCACCAAATTATGATGTTTAAAGGTCTGAGGTCATCAAACTAAGATGTTACCCCCATAAATTTCACCAAATTAATGATGTTTAAGGTCTGAGGTCATCCAAATATGATGTTTCACCTCAGACCTTATCACCAAATTATGATGTTTAAAGGTCTGAGGTCATCCAATTATAATGTTACCCCCATAAATTTTCACCAAATTAATGATGTTAAAGGTTTGAGGTCGTCCAAATATGATGTTACCTCCATAAATTTCACCAAATTAATGATGTTTAAGGTCTGATGTCATCCAAATATGATGTTACCCCCATAAATTTTCACCAAATTAATGATGTTTAAGATCTGAGGTCATCCAAATATGATGTTTCACCTCAGACCTTGTCACGAAATTATGATGTTTAAGGTCTGAGGTCATCAAACTAAGATGTTACCCCCATAAATTTCACCAAATTATGGTGCTTAAGGTCTGAGGTCATCCAAATATTATGTTTCACCTCAGACCTTATCACCAAATTATGATGTTTAAAGGTCTGGGGTCATCAAACTAAGATGTTACCCCCATAAATTTTCACCAAATTAATGATTTTAAGGTCTGAGGTCATCCAAATATGATGTTACCCCCATAATTTTTCACTAAATTAATAATGTTTAAGGTCTGAGGTCATCCAAATATGATGTTACCCCCATAAATTTCACAAAATTAACGATGTTTAAGGTCTGAGGTCATCCAAATATGATATTTCATCTCAGACTTTATCACCAAATTATGATGTTTAAAGGTCAGAGGTCATCAAATTAAGATGTTACCCCCATAAATTTTCACTAAATTAATGATGTTTAAGGTCTGAGGTCATCCAAATATGATGTTTCACCTCCGACCTTATCCCTAAGTTATGACGTTTAAAGGTCTGAGGTCATCAAACTAAGATTCTAGCCTCATAAATTCACACTAAAGCACAATGAAATAAATAATTGACATAGGTACTGCTCTTCTCATTAATATTCTCTCCATAATCCGATACATTTATATTGAAACAATTGCAACATCATATGTAGTATTTCTTCAGATGATCAACATTCTATGGATTGGATAAAGGTTTTCATTCAAGGTTTTCTATCATGTAGGTCCCGGGCTCATCAATTACCCTGTAAGGACCATACCAATTGAGGTGAAGCTTTTTTGTCTTCTGTAACGTCTTCCTCAGCACTAGGTCTCTTACAGCTATAGGTCTTAATTTCACCCTTTGATTATAGAATTTTATTGTTCTCTGCTGGTAGGCTGACTGTCTGATCTCAGTGTCTTCCCTTCTTTCCTCAATTAAATCTAAGTCAAGTCTTCTCTCCTCCCCATTCTTCTCGGGGTTATAGGTCTGAACTCTGTGAGTGGGGAGTCCTACCTCTGTTGGAATGACGGCTTCTGAGCCAAGTGCTAACATAAATGGGGTTTCCCCCGTTGGTGTCCTAGCCATTGTTCTATAGGCCCATAACACAACATAAACCTCTTCAGTCCATCTCCCCTTAGCTTCTTCCAACCTCTTCTTAATCCCGTCGAGTATTTTCTGTTCGTGACTTCAGTCTGACCGTTTTCCTGAGGTCATCCTGGAGAAGAGAAAAATTGCTTGATCCCAACTCTCTCGCAATACTTCTCCAAGGAAGAATTCTTGAACTGGGTTTCGTTGTCTGAGATGAGGGTGTTCAAAAGTCCATGTCTGTATATGATGCTCTTCCAGATAAATTAGAAGGTATTCTGCTCTATAATCGTGATCATCGGCTGAGCCTCCACCCACTTGGAGAAGTAGTCAATCGCTACTATCAGAAATCGATAATTATTCCCAACCTTGGCAAGGTACCCACCAAGTCAATCCCCCATACTGCAAATGGTCAAGGGGAAATGATTGATGTCATAGGTTTATGAGGTTGATGGGTTATAGTGGAGAATCTTTCTCATTTATCACACCTCTTCACGTAGGCTGCAACATCCTTAGTCAAGGTCGACCACTAGTATTCCTGCATGATTATCCTCTTGGATAAAGGTCTTCCTCCTATGTGACTGGAGCAAGAACCCTTATGTACCTACTGTAGGACGTGGGGGACCTCTGTGGAATGGACACATCTGAGGAGAGGTAACATAAATCCTTTCTTATATAGGAAATCTTCTATTATTGAGAACTTTGCATCTCTCTACCTTAGTTTCCTCCTCTCTAGCTTTGATTCTGGCAGCTCTCCCTCTATCATATATTTGATGAGGGGGGTCATCCATGAGTCCCCTAGGTTAAAGTTGAGGCAAGATCTGACAACCTCTTCTTCCTCAATGGTCACTTTGAGCAGGATCTCGACTAGTACTGCCCTTCTAATGCATGTCCTTATTGTTGAAGCCAACCTTACTAGTGCATCTACATGGATGTTTTTTTGTCGAGGTACCCTCTTCATCTTCACTTCTTCAAAGCCTTCTAGCATCATTCTTACCCTCTTCATAAATATGGCCATCCTTTCATCCTTAGCCTCATAAACTCCAAACACTTGGTTAATAACTAACCACGAGTCACTATGAAGTAGGAGTCGACCAACCCTAAGGGTCTTTGCCAAGGAGAGGCCTGCTATCATGGCCTCATATTCTGACTCGTTGTTTGATGCTTTAAAGTTGAACCTTAGTGAATATTCAATGTTGGTATCATCCAGAGCTGACAGTATCAACTCTGCATTACTTCCGCTTTTGTAAGAAGACCCGTTAATAAAGAGGTTCCAAACATCTTCATTCGAAGAGAAGCTCCCCTCTGACAGGATTCCTTGCTTGAAGAGGTACCTGTCTTTTTCATTCTCAGCTATTCCGTTTCTGGCTCTATTGGACACAACCTCTTATGGGTCTCGAAAGACGTTACCATTTGATCCCTATATAGTCTCTGGGTTATTCTCAACCTCAGCCTCTTCCCATGTGAACTCAGCAACAAAGTCTGCGAGTGCCTGCCCTTTAATGAACACCCTGGGTTGATAAATAAGGTCATACTCTCCCAACTCGATGGCACAGACCATCAATCTGCCTGACTTCTCAAGCTTGTGGAGGACTTACCATAGTGGGGAGTCAGTGAGGATGACCATAGAGTGGTCTTGGAAATAGGGTTTCATCTTCCTGGAAGCGTGTGTCAAAGCATAGGCAAATTTCTCCATCCGAGGATAGTTTTGTTCAGACCCTTGAAGGGCCTTACTATTAAAGTACACATGTCTTTGCACCCCAATGTCTTCCCGCACTATAGCTGCACTTATAACTGACTCTGAGACTGCTAGATAAACATACAACTTCTCCCCCATAATGGGACGAAATAAGAGCGGGGGGATCCGAGGTAGGACTTGAGCTGCTTAAAAGCCTTATCACACTCTTCGTCCCACTTGAAGGCCTCTCAAAGCACCTTAAAAAATGGAAGACATTTGTCCGTAGCTCTGGAAACAAATCTGTTTAGTGCAGCTACTCTTCCAGTGAGCCTCTAAACCTCTTTGATACTTCTTGATGTCTTCATATCAAGAAAAGCCTTGATCTTCTCAGGGTTCGCCTATATTCCCATCTGATTGACAATGAATCCAAGAAATTTTCCAGCTCCTACTCCGAAGACACACTTTGCAGGATTGAGTTTCATCCTATACAAGTCCATTGTGTCGAAGGTTGTCTCTAGGTCTGCCACATGAGTGTGAGCCTACAAGCTCTTCGTCAATATATCGTCTACATATACCTCCACAGTCTTTCCAATTTAATCTTCAAACATATTATTTATAAGACGTTGATACGTGGCCCCTGCATTCTTCAAGCCGAAGTGAATAACCTTATAGTAATAGGTCCCCTTGTCTGTGATGAAGGATGTCTTCTCTGAGTCTTTAGCATCCATGAAGATCTGATTATAGCCTGAACACATATCCATGAAGCTCATAAGCTCATGACCCGCCATGGCGTCTACCATCTGATCAATCCGAGGTAAGGGATAACTGTCTTTTGGGCATGACTTGTTCAGGTTGGTGAAGTCTACGCACATCCTCCATTTTCTATTGGCTTTAGGAACAATGACGACGTTTGATAACCACTCTGTGTATATGACCTCCCTGATGAATTCTGCCTCTTCTAACTTTCTGACCTCTTCTCTGATGACATCATACTTTTCTCTGGAGTAAACTCTTTGTCTTTGTTTGATTGGCTTAGCATCTTATGCAACATTAAGTTTGTGGCACATAACCACCGGGTCGATGCCAGGCATGTCAGCGTGGCTCTAAGCGAAGACATTCTACCTCTTCTTCAAGAATCTTATCATCTCATCCTTGATCTCCGATTTTAAGGCTTTGCCAATTTGGATGGTTTTTTTCGGTTCGTCCTCATTGAGGATGATGGATTCTACCTCTTCTGCGACCTCTCCTTTCTTCAACTTTGCTTCATCTCTAGGATCAAGTGTATCAATGTTATACGTGGTGATTGCCCTTTTATAGGCCTCTCTCTCTTCCGCCGAGTTAAAGTAGAATTCGCATGTCGATGTTTAATCCCCATGCACTTCCCCTACCCCATAGGGGATCGAGAATTTTAGCATTTGGTTGACCGTCGATGGCACAGCCTCAAACTCCTTAAGGTCTACTCATCCTATGATAAGGTTGTACGCCGAGAAGACGTTTTCATCCATGACGAAAAAATTGATCTTTGGGGTCAACCACTTAGGCAACTCGTCTCCCATTCGTACGTCCATCTCATACTTGCCCAACGGATGGACCTTTTCATCGCTGAAGCCCATCAACGGATGATGATAGGGTACAAGCCTTGCTCTACTAAGGCTTAGGCTCTTAAAATAGGGCCAGAACATCACATTTGCTTAACTTCCTCCATATACGAGGATTCTTTGCACCTCACATCCATGAACTCTTGTTGTAATTACCAAAGGGTCATCATGCGGAGCTAAGATACCCTTAAAGTCAAGTCGGTAGAAACCAACTATAAGAGTATCCATATCTACTTTCTCTTAAGCTTTGCTTCTGAAGACGCCAGATTCACAACCTCTACTTTGGTCACTGACTTAGCCTCTGCCACGTGAGCTTTTCAGTCAGCTACTTCAGAGCCACCCCCAGCAAGTCCTCCGCAGATGGTGTTAACACCAAAGGAGATCATTCCAACCCTCTTCACCAGGGCATTTTAGTCTTTTGGTGGGAGGTCTAGATCATCTTCATCATCACCATCTGAGTCATCATCTCTTGTTATTGGGGTATTATCTCGACATCTATCGTTTCTCTTCTTTTTAGGGTCATCTCTTCCCCTCTTAGGGGCCTTACCATCGACATACTTCCTTAACTTTCCAGATTTCAACATCTTCTCGATCTCATCCTTTAAGGCAAAGCACTTGTCTATCACATGGTCGTGATCTTGGTGAAACTCACACCATAAGTTCTTGTTCCTCTTATGTAGAGGAGCCTTTAGCTTCTCCGACCATCTCAGAGACCGGTCATTCTTGATCTCATTGAGGATGTGTTCGCAGATCACAGTTAGAGGAGTATAGAGTGCAAACTTGTCGTCGACTGACCTCTTTTTTCATCTTTCTTTCTTTGGAACTTTTCGCTGCCACTTCCATTCTCATCCTCATACTTCGCGGACATAGCCTCTTCGACGTTCATAACCTTTCCTACAGTTGCCAATAGCTCTGCCATAGACTTGGGAGGGTCTTTCGTAAGCTTCCATAGCAACTTCACCTTCTTCAGTCCTCCAATGAGAGTTGTCATGGCTATATTCTCTTCATAATCTTTAACCTCCAATTTCTCTTTATTGAATCTGGAAATGTAGTCTCTTAGGCTCTCGTTCTTGCCTTGCTTGACATACAACAGATGGGTGGCCTTCTTTTTAGGTCTTACCCCAAAACAAAAATTGTGAATGAACTATTCAGCTAAGCCCTTAAAGTTCTCAACTGAGTTCTTTGGAAGAGAGGTAAACAAGATGTGTGCAGCTCCCGTCAAAGTCCCAGAGAAGGCCCGACACTTCATCTCATCTAGGATTGAATAAATGTCCTCTGCAGACTGGTACATCTCAATATTATGCACAGGGTTGGTACTACCATCATACTTATAAGACACCATTGGCGGTTTGAATTTGGCAGGGGTTGGGAAGTTCATAATTCGTGCCACAAATACGGAGTCCTCTGAGAAGCCTCTTTATAGTGGGTCTCGGCTTTTGATGAGGTTACCTATCTTCTCTTCAAGACAATGAATGGAGTCATTCCATGGCTTTGCAATGTCGTCCTGGCCAAGGTTGTCCCTAGCCACCTCCAAGGGGTGAACCGAGGGTTCCCTAGCCACTGCACAACGTCGTCTATTGACCTCCTCTTGATCCCTGTCTCGGCCTTGATGAGGTCGGCCATGATGAGGTCGTCCATGATAAGGCTGAGGTTCCCCATCTTCCCTTTGTGAGCCTGCTACACTTCTTGACCTGGATAACATCTGCCTCAGGTCATTAACTTGGTCGATCCTTTCAAAGGCCGACCGTCTGCTCAAGCGATCAAAAGCTGATCCTCTTTATTGGGAACCACCATTTCTTCTGCCCCCATAACCTCGACTTTGTTGGATAAGACGTACAGTGTTGTTCGAAACCTCATATGGCTCACAGCAGCCCTCTGGATCATCTTCTGCCTCCATATCGTCATACCTATCCTCAGGGCAAGGGTGTCCCTGCCTCCCCAGACATAAGCGCCTAGGTTCAGCAACGTCCCTCCTCCGTTGAGTCATAGGTTGGTCTTTTTACGGTGCCTAGGGTGGTCCCCTGGCTTCAGGATGGGGTTGAACTGCCATCGGAGTAATCATATCCGATGATACCCCAGGTGGCCTCATCATGTTTTGGCTGAGCAATGCAAATTGATCATTCATCGCTTGCTGCGTTGCCGCCAAGGACTTCAAGGCTGCAGCCACCTCAGACATTTTGGACTGGGGTGGTGCCTGGATGGAACTAGGTCCTCCAGTACCAGATGGTGGAGGAGGTGGTGGTAACTCCGGTGCCATGTGTTAAAACTAAAGAGGTTGGGAAGAAGATAAGCTTAATACCTTAAAGGCCTCTTTCAATGGTGAAATAGCTCCACGCAATGGGTGAGGCCCGGTTCACCACCTGAGTCTCCGATGAGGTTAAACAGAAAAATAGGAAGAGATAGCTTCTCATTCCCACGGACGGCGCCAAAATGATGATGCTGGAAATAGCGCCACCCTTCAAGGTGTTTGTAAGATCAAATCAGGGATAACAATGTCATCTCAAGTATATACTAAATATAAGAGATTGAGATGAGAATAAGAGGATGAACACCAATATATAAGTTATTCAGTCAATTAGGCTTACATCCACTGTGCAAGTGAATGAATAAGATCACTAAAATAAGGCACTAATGGCCATAGATACAATCTCTCAAGATTTCTCTCTCTACTGTGTAATTTGACAGAGTTTCAGCTAGGGTTGTAATTTTGGATCCTTTACAAGGTTAGGGATGATCCCTATATATAGTGTTTGGGGGGTGTAATGTACCCCCCAAGCATGAAATGAGCATGTATGTGATGATCTAGACAATCCAAAGAGGACATCTGTCACTGTCACATGTAAAGAATGATGATTAAATATTCCCTCACGTGGAGGGAATGATTCAGTTACAACAGACATATCCACGTGTTCCAAGGCATTCATGAGTGCAAATGCTTGGTCGTCCTTGATGGATACCAACCTCGGCCTGGGTGAGTACGAGGTTGGTGAAGTATGACCTTTGCCTTGCGGAGTTAAAAAACGATGGGGACCTCGGCCAAGGGGTCAGCCGAGGTTGGCTTTACGTATGACGTCGACCATGGCCGATGTTTGACATTATTGTTGGTTGGTTAAACGTATGAGGCTATTGCAGGTTTTTGAGAGATACTTGTAACGTCGGTTGTGGACGACCTGATAAAAGTTGAGCTACTGGGTTCTAGATGATCTCGGCTTATTCCAAGCCAAGAAGAGGTCCGTAGTTGAGGGGGCGTCAACTGTGCCTGACCTCAGTAGGACGATGTTACTGATAGGTATTCTCGAACTTCTATTTCCTCGGCTGTCATAAAGGCCGAGGTTGAGGTCTCTGGATTATTCGGTATACTTTGGGCATATTAGCTCTGAATCAAAGTCAAAATCAAAATTACCAGTCAACCGATGGGGCAGGGTCGGTCAATCGGGTGTACCGGACCTGCTCTCTCATGTAAACAAAGACATGTTGCAATTTGGTGTGTGGCCAAAGACCTTGTTTCTCCCCTCATTTATTGCCGAGACCTGCTACAAATTTAGCAAGCCAAGACTACCTCTTTCCTTTTAATTACAAAAGATCATTTCCTTTCTTTATTAGCATATAAGACCTGCTATAATTGTGAAAGGCCAAAGACCATTCATCAATTCGTTTGGACCCGCTACTGCAATTTTGGGCCAGGACCTATTGGGCATTTATTGAATTATTTTCCTTTTTGTAATTTCCTTATATTTATCCCCCATTTAAAGGCTAGTACCATCTTCATTAGGATACATATTTGTGCACTGTTAGCAGCCACGCAAAACATATTCTGAGGGCCTCAACTTCCATGAATACTTTGGGCAAAAATTTCGAAGTGTGAAATGACAGATTTGCCCCTGAACGTGCGATAGTCGATGGAACTTTATTGGAATGCAACCAAACCTCATATTCAGAACCTTAATACCTCAAATAACATGTAATATATAAAATTGAGGTTGTGTAGTTATCAAGCATAATTATATAAATTACGATACTCGAGGAGGCTAAAATGCATAAGTATAGAGGGTATATATGTGCATGATTCTGGACGAATCACACCACCGAACTTACACATGGCTAGTACCTAGCAACGAAATTCAAAGAAATAAGAATTATAAGAAAACCACAAGACAACTGATATATACAAAAGAGATAAAAGCTACTTTTTTCGGTGAATGATTTCATTTAGCGTATGCAATAAGCCGTTAAACCCCTAGGTTACCCTAGTTGACGAGTGTCGTCTCGTGAGGGTTTTCAGGGATGAAACCCACAAATATCATATGCTTTTCTCCAAATGTATGCCGAATCACATTCGACAAGCCCAACAATAATGAAAAATATTTCAAAGACGTCATCAGCAAAGTGAATGAATTCACACAAAAAGTCTGTAGTTATTAACATTGTAGAACGAACTTCATAGAATTGAAACCTTAAAATGTCGCAGGGGAGCGAGCACATGCAAAGTATGACTTGGTAAAAATGTATATAAACCGGATAATAAATATTAAAGTATGCATATATGTCAATACTCGTCGGGAATTATGCTCAACAAATGAAATCACTCTGAATGGGAGATAATACACAGGACATGTGGGCATAAAGAGTAAATAGAAATAGAAACAAGGTTGCACACATGTCACTAATGGAGAACGCTATATATAAATGAAAAACATGTAATATCAATGAAAGATACCATCATTAAAGGAGGTAAAATTTATTTTCACATATTATCAAAACTATTTAAACTTTTGAATTGAATCACCCTAAGATCACATAGGAGTTGTATAGGGGTGTAATGTAGGTTTGGGCTCGGGTTATGAAATGAAGGAAATATATACGGATTCAAAGTGTTCGGAGATGAAAACTAGGGATAATGGAAAATGCGGGAAATTTCAAAATTTGGAATATGATTCCATAACAAGCATTGAATACAACAATGGGGAGAGTAAACAAAGCTCATTGAACACTATACACACATATAAAAATTTCTCTTTCTCTTTCTTTTCTTCTTTTTCTCACTTTTTTTTTGTTTTCTTTCTTCCTCTTTTTCTTCTCTTCTTCATTGCTTTCTTTTCTTTAGTTTTCTTACCTCACATGCTTAATTGCAACCATATAACACGAACATCATCCAATTTCCATGTATCATTCCAAACAAAGGTACGTAAGGTGATATATATATCTTATAACTCCAATGTGGAGTTGGTTATGGGATTTTGGGTAATGAAATGAAAGGCTATATTTAAGCTCAAAGGGGTTGATGAGGGAAAACATTTAAGGTGAGGTCAAGGTCAATATGGGTGATATAACAAAGATGGCCTTCATTTCCTAAAGTTTACACAATTCTCAAATCAAAACAAACTTTCAAAATCATGCTCAAGTAACACATTTCATATATGAACTCAATTAATGAATAATCAAAGAAACAATAGTTAGATTACCAACAACTATATCATTTTCAAATAGGAAAGAGAAGTGTATAACACTCACAAACGAAGAAAAGCCTAAAGTTCACTAGGTGTAAGTATATAAAATGTAATAAAAGATTACCAGATTATAAAAATCTTAAACCAAATAAATAAAGAAACAAAAGTGCATGTGCTCATGGGATTAAAATTTAATTCATGAAGTTATTCATAATATCAATAATTGAGTACCAAAGTCTAATAACTTCTAAAATTGAGAACATGCACCATTGAATTGTCTATTGGATCGAGCAATTATTAAAATTTATCATCGAAAACAAAGGTAAAATTCCCAACAAAGGAGAAAAAAGAAAGAATTTTTTTTTGAAATTTTTAATTTTTTACAACAAAACCATGCTTGGGAAGAACATATAATCAATTCAAAGAAACTACCAATGAATGGATAGAATATCCCACACCCCTTAACTTAAAACCTGACATTGTCCTCAATGTGAATTAAGAACCACATTAAAGAGAGGAAAAGAGTGATATTACCCAAAATGTAGCGATCTCGTGATTGTACAAGTCCAATGATTCTACAAAACATGCTAGTACTAGCATAGCAAAAACAAATAACAAAAACTTAACTAATTACACTAGAATAAGTAAGAATAAATAAAAACAAGAAAAATAAAATAAAACTAACTATTTACAACCTATAATTTTAACTTCTAACTAACTATACACTAGAATTGGATATTTTTGAGGGTCCACCCAAAATACAATTTAACTTTGGAGTATCAACAGTGGACCCTCCCTTTCATGTATACCCTCTGGAAAATAGGAATTTTATTCAAACAACGGAAGGCATGTGTAAGGTGAAAGAAATGAACCATTACCAATTAGAAATTTTGGAGGGATGATGGGGGATTTGGATAAAACGGGTGACAAGTACACATGGGGACTAAAAAAATATAATTTTCTCCCAAATATTTTGCAATTGAACTGGGAGGTGGCACATATGGAGGCAAATATGCCTTCATGGAAAGCAACTCAAGCAAGTACTCCTCATCGGTTAAAGGGTTTGGCACTATAAAGTTTTGAACTGATTCATCAAGTACTTGCATCGGTTCAACAATACAAAATAAAGATGGGGATGAAAGAAACTCAAACTCAAGAGATTGAGTTTCGAGGGAAATGAAATCATTTTCAATGGAATATTCTTCTTTTAGGGACCAAAGAAGAAATCATTTCATTGCAAATGGATACTACGTCCATTTCTTCCTCATTTTCATTCCCTATTATACCATGGGCCAAGTCAATATTGGTTTGTTCCAAAGTAAGCACAAAATTCTCATTTGGTTTAAAACATTCCTCGACTTCAAAAAGTCTCGAAAGAAAAATTGTCACTGGATTCAAATTATAAATCCAACTCAAGCTCCCAATAACAATTTTCTTCCCGATAACGATTTTCAAATTTTTTATTTTCAAGAAGGCGCAAGCCCTCACCGAAAGTCATGGGCCAAGGCGCAGATTCTTGCAAATGAGAACTTTGAAAACTATCATCAGAACTACAATCAAAATCATTATTGCAAGAATTTTGAAAGCTAGTGATTAGTTTCACCATTCTTATCATATGGATCTTGAGGCCCAAAATCGTAATAATCATTCTCAAAATTCCCGTAATTCATAACTTGACTTTGGTAATAGTCATCCAAAGACATTTTAGATGTTTTAATTTTTTGGTTTGTAAGTCTTGACCAAAAGTCATAGGTGTAGGAAGATTTTGAGAATTGTTATTACAATTACCAAAAAAATTGGAATAAGACATGCTTACACCAAAGAAGGATCGAGATGGAAAAATCCACAAAGTGATGTGCATCCGAAAAATTCAAACGTTTCTTGGCGCTCTAATGTATAAGTCCTACAAAAACAGTTAACAAAAAAAGTACAAATAAAAAGAACATACTAAGAAATGCAAAATCAATTAAATTCTAAAACAAATAAGTCCCCGACAATGACGCCATATTGATAGGGGAAACCGCAGTGCAAGTGTATAAAGATATACGCTAGTCGTTTTGCTCAGATCCCACCGTTACGCAAAAAACATAGACTATTGACTACACACTTTTAAGGGAGTATAACGTCCAGTCCGGTATCGAATTTTCACAGAGACTAGTTACTAGAATTATATTGGATCGATACTTCTGAATAAAAGTGTAAAAGATAATTATTAACAAAAAGAAAAGATAACTAGGCATGGGTATTTAAACTAAGATTAATAAAAGCCAAATAAAAACTATAGGTTGCTACTAATATCCCTCGCCTTGGTTTAATGCGTATAAATGGTTACTTGGGACTACGAATTTAGTAAGATTGAATGTCATTTCAACAGTTAATTAAATCTAGAGTTATCACCCCCTAAATTCGCATACAAGCCTAATATGACTTTGGTGTCAACGGATACCCTGGAAATTACACATGCAAGGTCGTAAATATGGAGCATACGTGATATACCCCGTTAAATCTCCTAGGCGTAATAACAAGGATAACCCAATCAAATTAAATACATAAACTCCATCACCATAGAAAAGCAACCCATTAAAACCAAGGTGAGTTCAATTAACCACAACCTAATTTAAGTTAGCTAAGAAATATAATGAAAATAAGCTAAAACAACTAATTAACAAAAGCAAACAAGAATTAAATCAGGTACCACAATTTATCTAGACTTGGAAATAAATAATAAAGCATGAAAAATAAAGGAGTACAAAGCTTAAATTAAAGGGAAGAAGATGAATAGTAAAGCTCTTACATTAATGCGTGAAAACCCCAAAGAAAATGGAGGAGAGGGGTTAATCCACAAAAAAACCCCAAAGTCCCTAACCCTAGTTTCTAAACTAAAAAGGAGAGATAATAAAAGATTTATTATAAAAATAAACTAAGTCTTGTATTTATACTAAGTTATAAAAGAAATAAAGAAAAATATGAATAAGAAAAAACAAGGGAAACCGTGTTGAAACTGCTGACCCCGATCGATCGGTCCCCAGGGAAAAAGCACACTGCTTCGAACCAAAGGCTAAATCAGAATTACCGGTTGATCGGTGGGGTAGGGTTGATCGACCGAGTGTACCGGACCTGCTCTCTGATGTAAACAAAGACCTGCTGCAATTTCGTGTGTGGCCAAAGACTTTGTTTCTCCCCTCATTTATAGCCGAGACCTGCTACAAATTTAGCAAGCTAAGACAACCTCTTTCCTTTTAATTGAAAAAGATCATTTCCTTTATTGATTAGCACACTAGACCTGAAAAATTATGAAAGGCTATAGACCATTCATCAATTCGTTTGGACCTCCTACTGCAATTATGGGCCGGGACCTATTGGTCCTTTATTGGATTATTTTCCTTTTATAATTTCCTTATATCCCCCCCCCCCCCCCCCCCCCGCTTAAAGGCCTATACCATCTTCGTTAGGACTCGGATTCGTGCACCGTTCCCGACACGCAAAGCATATTCTGAGGGACTCAACTATAGGAATTAAAATGATAGAGATCCATCCTATATAGTAATTAAATTCTCGTACCATCTCAAATAACATGTTAACATATAAAACAGAAGTTGTCTGGTTATCAAGCATAATTATAGGAATTAAAGTACCCTAGGAGGCTAAAATGCATAAGTATAGAGGGTATATATGTGCGTGATTCGAGGTGAATCAATAGGTCAATAATATTTTAAATGGACCGAGAAGATGTTCAGCGATCCAAAGAATCAGAACCATGGAATAAAATGTGCATATCATAAAGATCACAATCATAAGATCGAAAATTGCAAGGCACTCAAGTCCCACCTCGAGGAACTAGTGCAGGCTAGGCACCTAAATGACTTCTTAAACAAGAAGGAAGGCACGTCCAATACCAAATAATGTCTTGAATGAATATTTGGGTCACGAATTTATAGTTATTCATGGTGCATCAAACGAAACCAAATCAAGGGTAATTGGAAGTAAAGAAGCTCACAACAATCATGGAAGCCTTTAATATCGACTTAGCCAACCCCATTGTGAGCAAACGCCATGACCTGAAGATATTGACTATACCATGTAGATCGTTTTCACTAATGATGATTTGATTGGAGTAAGGACACCCCATCATGACGCTCTCCTCATCACTCTCAGAGTTGTTAACTAGGATGTGGACAAGTTGTTATTGGATCAAGGGAGATCCATAGAAGTGATGTACCTAAAGATGTCCGATCAGTTTTTTTTAATAAAAAGAAAGACTTTATTAGAAAGAAAGTGAAGAAAAGCCCTTCACTGGTGGCTTACAAATCATGAGATAGAAAAATATGAAACGAATCCAAAAAAATATCTAGATTTTGAACCTTTGTAGGGTCTATCTTTAAAAGTGATTCTCACATCTTCATGGACCATGTCTATAATCTTTGAAGCTTTCATAACCTCACCGTCATATTCCTTTATATTTTGAGCACACCAAATCCTCCAACAAATGTAGCAAGGTAGTATAATTGAAAGTAAAGATTTTATATTTTTTCCTCTAGAGTTTAACCACCAAGACATGAGAAGTCTTTTGAGGGTGGAAAAATTAAATTTATACCCCATGAGATGCGCAAAATGCTTTTAAACATCAAGAGCAAGTTGGCTAGAGCCAAATAAATGATCAAAATCTTCCTCCACTGGGTTGCTGCATCTAGAGGCTAAAAAATGGGAGGTTCTTCAAATAAGGATCCAAAGGTAAATCATTGAGAAGTAAACATTACATGAAGAAGGAGATTTTAGGAAGAATTCTGAGATTCCAAATCACTGAGAAGGAAAAAAGATTACAGTTTCTATTACGAGCCATTTCCCAAGGTAATTTTATGGTGAACGATCCATCTGAATTGGGTTTCCAAACAATCGGGTTATCAATTTCCATATTATCATGATAAAAATCCCACACTTTTTGCATTCTTCGCCAAGTTGGGCTAGAAAATGAAGGAGATCCGTGGAATTCATAAACACCTGTTAATCTATATCTCTTGCGCATATAATCAGACCAAATGTTTCCACCTTTATAAAAAGAATCCCACAGTTTGCAAGAATAAGATTTTATAATATCAGATAAAGATTTGACCCTCACGCCACCTTCCACATATGGAACACACATTTGATTCCAGCTTACCCATTTATACTTCAATTTGTCTCCCTGGACACCCCAAATGAATGTTGCAAAATTCCTTTTTATTCGTTGTATAACACTGATCGGCGTATCTAATATAAAAAATATGAAATGTCATGGACTGTAAGGCTGATCAAAGTAGTGTAAGTCTCCCCGCATGTCCCAGACCATTTAGTGACCTTATGCGTCAATACAGTTTCCAACGCTCCAACCAAATGAGTTGATCTCCTGTCCGTGTATAAAGGTACTCACGGGTATTTCAGAGGCAATTTCTGCTCAATATAATTTGTTGCTGACTTAATCAAGTTACGCCTAACAGTGGGCGTATTAGCTGGACGGGAAAATTATGATTTGGAGTTGTTGACGAGCTGACCTGCTGTACGCTCATATTGACGCAAAAATGATTTTAAACATGCAAGAGTTCTTTTATCACCATTTTTAAATATTAAACAATCATCAGCAAAAGATAATGAAGAAATGACGTCACAACCTAGAGGAATTGAAATTTTTTTCACTCGGCCTTGTATCATAATATTATGAAATCCCCTTAACAGAATTTTAGTGACAATAATGAAAAGACTTGGCGAGAGAGGGTCACCTTGACGGACTCCACAATTAGAGTTGAAAAAACCACATGCTTTGCCATTAACACATATAGAATACCAACAGTTAGATATGGCACGCCAAACTAAATCAATCTAAAATTCAGATAATCCAAAAGCACGAAGAACTTTGATAATACAAAGCCAAGATACTCTATCATATGCCTTTGACATGTCCAATTTGATTAGAATATTTTATCCCCGAACTTTGTTGTTGAAATTGGACATAAGTTCTTGAGACATCAAAATATTAGCCATAATGTTTCGGCCTTTGACAAAACCCGCTTGAGAATTTGAAATAATTTTTTGGAGCAATTGTCCAAGCCTATTGTTCATAATTTTTGTAATAATTTTATTACAAAAATTACATAAGTTAATAGGCCTGTAATCGCGACAAAAATTGGGTTTTGCAATTTTGGGGATAAGGATCACATTTGTAGAGGTCAAGCTTCTAGGAAGAGAATTACCTGCAAAAAAGAACCAATAGCTTTATGAAGGTCAGTTTTAATGATATCCCGGCAATGTTGGAAAAACCATCCGTTGAAACCATCCGGACCAGCAACGCTATTTTTATCCATCCCAAAGAGAGTGGTTTTAATTTCTTCCAGATCCGGGAATTGAGATAGCATGTCATTATCCTCTTGAGAAATAAGTTTTGGAATAACATCCAAAATATTATAATCAGACTAAATATCAGATGACATTATGAGGACCTCTTCGAAGTGTTTAACAAGCATCTCATCAATGTTTTGTTGGTCGCTAACAGTGACCCCTTCGTCGCTTTTTATGCAATTAAATTTGAAGTTTTGATTTTTTGGCTTGAGACAAAGTATGAAAAAAAACAGTATTAAAGTCTCCTTCAGTGGCCCATTTCACCCTTGCCTTTTGACGCCAAAATTCCTCTTCGATGCCCATTTCTTTATTGAGTAAAGCTTTGGCCTTGAAAACTTCCATCCTATTATCCGGAGTAGGATCACGGTCATACTGACATTCCTTTAAAATGACATAATCTTCCGTGGCTTTAACTCTCTGTTGAGTATTATGAAACACATTTGCATTCCAACTTTTTAAAGCATTTTTCAGACATTTGAGCCTGGCAGTAAAAATAAATAAAGGTTCTCCTTCCAGTTCACCATCACAAGATTCTACGACAATATTTCTAAAGTCACCATGATGAGTCCAAGCATTAATAAATCTGAAAGGCAAAGGTATTCCATCAAATTCTGATTTTACAGTGAAAATTATTGGAGAGTGATCGGAGTTTGTGTGGTGGAGATGCTCTAATGAAGAAAGAAAACCATTATTTAACCATTCAGAGTTGCATAAAATTCTATCATGACGTGGTTAAATACGATTAGAACCATCTCTATTATTGCACCAAATAAATTGCAACCCTTTAAAATCAAGCTAAAAAAACCATCATGAGAAATACAAGAATTAAATTCATCCACTGCCAAATTATTTATCCCTCTCCTAACCGCTTTTTCAGATTGGACCCGAACAACATTAAATTCTCCTCCAATAATCCATTGGCCATTTATTAAAATAAAAAGGGATTCAATTTCCTCCCATAATTCTCTCCTACCAGCAAGCTTACATTTTTCATAAATGCACGAAAGGAAGATAGGGCTGGAAAAATTCGCATGTTCCACCTTAATGGAAGGCTTTGGTTATGATCACTTATAATTTGAAAATCCAATCAAATTTCCAAAGAAGCCAAATTTTGTTAGAGACATTTGCCACCCCGACCTGGAAGTTTAATTTTGTACAAAGAGCAGCTATTTTAGGCTCCATTAAGCCAACTACTCCAATATTATGATTAAGAATAAGTTTTTTAAGTCTATGAACTGAATTAGAGTTTCCCACTCCACGAATATTCCAAGAGAGACAGTTAATCATCTAAAACATTTAAAGAAGAATTATGTGGGGACTTACTAGCTGACCTGGTAGAGTAGTGTTTGGTTTTGATCCACTGTTTCCTGGGTCATTTTGAGAGATTGAATTTATTCCTCCCAACTTTAAAAAAATGCATATATTTGAAACCAATAGAGTCTAAAAACTTATCCATCTGCTCTATATTACTTGGGATAAAGTTATCAACCTCCTAACTATCAAAAGCCCATATAGGTTTTGTAAAAATCTCATCCAACTTGTTCTTTTTTATTGGCCTGCGTGATGCATTGAACCTATTCAGAAGGCTAGGGTCAGGATGGACACTTCGAAGTTTTGGAACATCCTGCATGTCAATACCATGGATTTCTCCTTCTTCTAAGTTGGCAATGGCAGATGTGTTTGCATGGGGTTCACTGGAAAGAGATTCATCAGGAACAAAGCATAGTAGTTCAAACTTGTTGTTGCATGTGATTGGCGACGCCAAAGGGGATGGATCAGGAACAGGTAAACCAAAGGAGGGGCAGATAGGCTTGTGGGGAGAGGTGGAGCATGAGTGCAGTATAGTGAAGGCATTAGTTGCATGAGTTTTTGAAGATGAGGCAATATTTGTTCCGAGGTTTGGAAGTTTAAGAGACAAACGTTTAGAGAGAGAGGACTAGTTTGTGGGTTTGGGAGAAGAGGCTGAGTTGGAAGTAGGATCTTTGCTAGCTAAGATTGTGGAGTTTACGATAGGGTTTGTTCCAATAATATTGACCAACGTTTGAGGGCCCCTAGAGATTAGGGTTTCATTTCTTGACTTTTTCTTCCAAGTAGGACCGTCTAATACTGTTTTGCCTTTGTCCATCATCGTCGGAAAGTACTGATGATCATCCTTGAGCAGTAATCCATCATTGTGACCACATTCTACATCTATATGGCCGATCTTTTTACACGCAATATAGAATTTAGGTGCATTTTTATAGAAAATGTTCTGCCAAAACCCAGGTTAAGACCCACAGCCAATCCAAACTCGGTGGGGAAAAGGTTTAGCAATATCAATTTCAATCAGCAGTCGTGCTTGGCTCGGCCTGGACACCATTATTGTTTCTTCATCTAGTTTTAAAGGCGAACGAATGAGTTTGGCAATATAAAATAGCTCTCCTTTATCAAAAAAATGAACAGGGAGAAAAGGAAGGGTAACCCATAAAGGAATAACTGAACAATCGTGACACCTGTTAAATAATGGAGTCCATTTAGAGACAATCATAAAGTATTTGAAAATCAACCATTGACCACGAAGCCATAAGCACAGGTAGTCTTCTTCAGAATGAAGTCTGATAAGAATATGTTGACCATCCAGAAATCCAATAGTAAAACCACCTCTGAGTGAGAAGGTTTGAAAGGATTTACGAATGGCAACGAGTGAAGGACATCCAAAAGGGAATTCTCCCACCAGAGAGTGCCGAAAGGAGGCTGCCAACTTAACAATATCATCATCTTCAAATTACAGTGTCGGCTCACCGTTGTACGTCTAAGCTTCTTTGATGATCAAACTGGATTGGCACGAGGGGTTAAGTAGGGATGCAAAGGTTTTCTTTGCCTATCTAGACAAATCAGGAGGTTTTGAGGGGATTTCATGGCAGCCTGAAGAATGAGTCGCCATTCACTAGAGAGAGAAGATTTCAGTCGAACCTGCGTATAGAATACTTATAGGAAGCCACTGTTCTTCAAGTCAGAGTTGTAACAAGGATGACCTTGCCCCTAGGAAGGCAGTTCTCCCTATCTAGGAAGGAGGAACCTCTAAGCTTATTGAGTTCCCCATGATAAGTAAAGATTCCTCGTATAACACTATCCTTGCTAAAGGGTGATTGCATGTTATGATGGTTGTATCATCTACCTACCACAAAAAGATTAAATTCATCATTGACAAGGGATTCATGGGGATACGAGGGAACTAAGCCTTGGCATGAAAATGTTTCATAGTCTCCATCTTACCTAAGCAGTAGAAGAAGAAGGAAAAATTCGTAGAGATAGAGGAAGGGTCCATGACCTCCAAATTGCAGCAAAAGTATGGGCAACCTGGTATTGAAGAAACCAGAGTTGCCCCTAATGATCGTGTTATAGAACCCTTTCAAGAGATAAAATTTGATGACAATCAGCCTAAAAAAAAGTTCTTAATTGGCAGTTAACTCATGGAAGTAGAGGAAAAATAATTGGTTATTTTCCTCAAAATCATTTAAGACGGACCTGCTTATTGACCATATGACATTCCAGGGATAGATCTTGTAGCGATATGTCACAAACTCTATATGGATACACTATACCACCAGTGACTCAAAAGGCTCCACGGACTGTGCCAGAAAAATCCAAAGATAATGAGGAGGAAGTGGTAAAATTGATGTAGGCATGGTCCATAAAGGAAGTTCAATTCCCTAAGTGGCTGTTAAACCCAGCAGTCGTAAAAAAAAGTAATGGGAAGTGGAGAGTATGCATAGATTTTAATGACCTGAACTGTGCATTCCCAAAGGATAGTTTTTCTTTGCCCAAGATAGATCACTTGGTCTAAGCCACTACTAACCATGAATGTATGAGATTCCTCAATGCCTAATTAGCGTACCATTAAATTCCTTTATTCACCCTCGACCAGGAAAAGATTCATTCATCACCACGTTGGGATTGTATAACTACTAGGTGATGCCGTTCGGATTAAAGAACACTAGGGCGACCTACCAGAGTATTGTGATAAAGATGTTCAAGGAGAAATTAGGAGACACAATTGAGTTATACATGGATAGCATGCTTGTGAAAAGCAGAAAGAAGGGGGATAACCTTGCAAAGCCAGTAAAAAATATTGAAGTTCTTCGTTACTACAGGATGAAACTAAACATGGTGAAGTTCTCCTTTGGGGTACAATCGAAAAAGTTCCAAAGATACCTAATCAGTCATAGATATATCGAGGAAAAGCCCAACCAGATTGAAGCCATTAGCAAGGTGAACCCCTCCCTTAAAAAAACTATGTGTGAGGTACAAGTGGCAATTCAGGTCAATGGGTCGTGTTTTAACCTGGTCCAGTACGACACAACTAGATTTTAGGTCACGCGAAGTAGTTCTTTTTTTGGCCAACACGAACATGACCCATTTATAACACGGCCCAACACAACTAACATGATATAACATAAACATGTCAATTTGACACGAAACAACACGTCCCATCTCGAAATATAACTGTTAAAAATAGAAAATATACCTATTTAAACGAACAACCAAATAAAAAACTTTTGTTTAAAAACATAAACAGAAAATAACCAAACAACCTATTCAAACATGCATTAATTTTTAACTGTTACAATAACCAAATACCTATTCAAATAAAATAACCAAATATTTGTTTAAATAGAAAATATAACTATTCAAACATGCATTAATTTTTAACTGTTGAAATAACCTAAATTGAAAATTACCAAATACCTGTTCAAATAACTAAATAATTGTTCAAATAACCAAACAACTGTTCAAACACTAAACTTTGAGAAGTATAAAGTTTAGTTTCAATAATTATTTTATAATTATAAGAGCATACACACTAGAGAAAATAACCAAACTATGTTATACATTCAAACAAAAATATAATGTTCAAACAAATAACAAAATATAACCGTTCAAAAAAAATCTACTCTTTAAACAAATAACCAAATCTAATGTTCAAAAACAGAATTATATTGTTCAAAAAACTATACTTGTTCAAATTTCATTTGGTTAAAAAAAATATATATATAAATTAAAAAATTAAAATAAATATGATCCATTCAAGAAAATCATTTGAACATGTAAATATACTAGTTCCTCGTTTGATTCACATGGTGGCACTTGAATAATATCTTAAATCTTCATTTTTTTTTTCTTTTGATTCAGGTATGTAATGTACAAGAAGGGTGTCGATGATCGTTTTCCATGATCCATGGATGAAATAACCCGTTAATGGATCAAAATTAAGATATATATATTAATAGAGAGAGAGAGAGAGAGAGAGAGAGAGAGAGAGAGAGGATTTATAGTTTGTTCATCATTCGTATGGTATGAATAGAATAGAAATAAGGTTTTCTTTTTGAGTTAGAGAAAGGATCATATGTTTAGGTATTTTATTATGTGGGGTTAGTTTATGTCATTTAGGACTTTTGACTATTTGACCGTGTAAAAAAACAAGACAACTATTATAATGGGTTGAAACGAGTTGGAATTGGGCTATAAATCGAGCTATTATCATGTTGAAATTAGGTTATGATAGGCCAATTTTGGGTTAATTTCGTGTCAATTATTTGGTACGAACATGACATGACACCCTAGCGGGTTTAAAAACAGCCCGAATATAACCCAAACACGAATATTTTTATTAATGTTGCGCTAATTTTGTTTTGGGTCGTGTCGTATTTTTGGGTCGTGTCGAAAACTGCCACCACTAGTGCGAGGTACAAAAATTGACTGGCATGCTAGCCGTTATGAACCTCTTCATACACAAATCCATACAGGGGTGCCAACCTTTCTTTTAAGCACTTTGTAAATAAAGGAAGGAAGTATGTAACGACGAATGCGCCAGGGCACTTGAATAAATAAAGAACTATTTGAGAAAACCACCACTGCTGACCACTCCATATGATGAGGGTCCTTTGTACTTGTATTTGGTAGTGTCCAATGGAGATATAAATTCATCCATGGTTTGTGATAATAATGAGAGTTAGACTCTAATTTATTACGTAAGAAAAACATTTCTCAAATCTTGCATACGCATTGGTGATAGCCTCCATGAAGTTAAAACAATATTTTGAGGTGCACATTATGATTATTTTAAAATCCTTCCCTTTAAAAATAGTTCTCAGCAAGGTCAACCTATCTATGCAGATGTCCAAGTGGTTGGTAGAACTCTGTAGGTTTAATATCCAGTTTCATCCTAGAACCCCAATCAAAATGGAAGTCATAGCATACTTTATTGTCAAATTTTCCAGTGACCAACCAGTAGAGATCGGTAATGAAATTAAAGAATTTTCCTACAATTAATCGAAGAAGGTGATAGATTGGTATTGTATGTTTATGGATACTCAAATTACAAGGGGTCTAGGGTGGGTATTGTACTAGTATCCCTAAAGAAAATAGTTCTTATGTAGGTAATTTGCTTAGGATTCGAAGCCTTAAAAAACAAAGTTGAGTATGAAGACTTGCTCGACGGATTATGAAAAGCACTCTCCCTGGAATTTTGTCCCCTTGATGTCTTCGGTGACTCGAATCTTGTTGGAACATGAGGCCCCCAATTTTAAATATCTTAAACACAAAGATAATTTCCTTTTTAGATGCAGAAGCGAGATGGTTCAATTAAACACACACAAACACCAAATTTTAATTTCTTTCAAATTAAAATTAAACCAAGTGAAATTAGATTAATCAACAAATACATTTTTAACTTTAACATATTAACTCAACCCAAGTCCTAGAAATTTGCCAAACAAAATTAATCCAATTTGCAATATTAGGCCAAACCAAATTTTATCCAATAAAATTAATGACTTGAATTAAATTAATTTTTACCCAAATTAATTTAGCACTAAATTAAACAAGTAGTGATTTAAACCAATTTTATCTTTTTACCTAAGCATGCATCTAATGTGAGTTTTGCAAAAGATAAAATAAACAAATAACCACTACGCCGCGATGTACGAGGAAAAACCACAAAGGAAAAAAATCTCGGACGGCCCTAGCCTTAAGTCCACTAAGTACGGAATTTACAATTACAAGCAAGATGACTTACAACACTCGACTCGACTACTTCAATCCCCGACGCGTCTTCTTATAACTACTTGTGCCTAGACGATAATCCCGGACTCCACCGGAACCTTGGAATTCACCAACGAGGCCTTAGGAACCACCATTAACCACACATGATGCCTTTCACCATGTGAGAATGCCACAAAAAAACCAACAAAATTCTTCTTTATGGGATGTAGAAGTAAACCCAAATGAACTCTTCAAATCGGTAGAATAAACCCGGTGCCAAACACTCCAAGCAAGAAATGTACATGGAAACTTGGAATAAACAAACTATGGGTGTAAAACAAAAGTGTTTTAAAGATTTTTTCTTAAAAAATAAACACTCAAACTTGAACTTTTTCTTTTGAAGTTGAACTCTCTAAAAACTCTCTCTAGGAGATGGTGGATAGTGAAAAAGTTAATTCAAAATAGTTGGTTCCCACACTAAAAAAGTCAGTCAAAAGTTAGTGGGGAAAAGTAGTGGGAAAAACTGTCAAAAACTACCGAAAATTGCCATTTTAATTTCCCGCCGAAAATCTCATTTGAACAAGATTTTCGTTCGAACAAAGTCTCGTTCGAATGACTTTTCTAACAAAGTTCTAGTGGCCTGATGCGAAATCTCGTTGCCAAACTCGTTCGAATGACATTCTCATTTGCACAAACCAACTCGTTCGAACGAGTTTTTCATTTTCGAACGATATTGTCGTTCGAACAAAAAACTCGTTCGAACGACAATATCGAATGACTTTCCAGAATGTTCAAAAATTCAATTTTAGCCCAAAAACTTTATTTTAAAGTTTTAAAGAAACTTTCTGAAAATAAACAACAGTGTAAACAAAACTTACACCCAATACTAATTGTTTCAAGCTCCTATATAAATATGTAGTGCATTCATACCTTAGAATTAACCGGAACAAATGTTGTTGACGTAGAAATGAGGCACAATAAACTCGGCATTTGATGAAGCTTTATAATCTTGGCTGCTACGTCTTCAACTTTAGTATGTCATAGGCTTGAAGGATGGTCAAGAACTCTATCCTATGACTCTAACATTTTTGTCCGGAATTGAGCCAAAACAACAAAGGACTCAATTTGAAATTTTTTCCTTTTAAATCTCCCCCTTTGTCTATTTCTGGACAAAAACCAACAAAAATCCTAAAGGGACGTCAAGCTATATTAGACATTGAAAAAATATCCCACTCAAAATAAAAAAATACATAGCTTTACTCAAACAACCCAAGGATCAATATCTTTGCCGACGATGAAAGTTGCCACTTAGAAGAATTCCTGCACACTTAAGCAAACTATCAAACGCATAGGGAATATCAAGAATAATAAATGCAATTAAGATAAATACTCCCCCTAAATTAATTCTCCCCTTTATCAAACAAATGACCTACTTAGAAAGACGTCTCACCTTAAGATAAATCTCCCCTAAACTAATAGGAATAGATACCATTTCTCCCCCTATCATTCTCCCCCTTTTTGTTCAGTTGTAGACAAAGGTGATAGAATTAACAAAAGTGCATACAACAGCATAGAACATGAAAGCATATAGGCAACAAAACCATAACTAATCTAATAAATAATAATGGATACCAACTAAGATGCAAGAAACTGATACCAATATGATACATAAGTATTAAGCATGTGATATCAACAGAGAGTGCAACAAGATAGATACCAATTATTAAGTAGAAGAATAGATGGACTAGAAAGAAAGGCAAAGACCAAAAAAATATCATATATATACATACTCTAAATATACCAAAGATGCACACGCACATATATATATATATATATATATATATATATATATATATATATATATATATATATATATATATATATATATATATATATAGAGAGAGAGAGAGAGAGAGAGAGAGAGATAAATACACAAATGACACAAAATAAGATAATCTTTTCACACTCGTATGGCAAAAATGTGTCATAGGGAAACGAAAGTGTTGGGGTGTGAACTAGTAACAATTAAATTTAGACCCAATCACTTAAAACATGTTCACGGAGTTCTCAATTGATTGCAAACTTCATCACATTTGAATATAACCTCATGTGACAATATAAATTGAACTCAATGAACAAACATACATAATGCATACAATCCTAGACCTTTGATGATTCTACAAACCAATAGAGTCATGACATTGAAAGTACAACTAGGATAAACAGACATTATACAAACCGTTGATATACCATCCAATCTGCGTCAATAAGCATATATATTTTTGAATGAATATATCAATTAAACATAGGCCTTGACAATTATTTTCTTTTTAATGCCATATTTTATTTTTAGTCCTTTGGACCACGTATTTCTTTCAGGTCCAAGAAAACAGTTGCTTACTCACAAAGGATGATGTTTCCTTTCGAAGCCCTTCCCCGTCCACATTTATATATAACATTTTTTATATCTCACACAAATCTCACGTGCAATGGATTTTGACATGCACTAGTCCTCCTAGGTCATATAATATGTAGATGACTAGATTGGTAGGAGGACATCTCACAAAGCTCAAATATACATATGAAGTTAAAATTTCAAGAGAGCTCGTGCATGTGTGAATTGAGGCATATAAAAATAGAATCCATTTTATCAACACAAAATCCAACTACCCCATGGAAGCATGGTAAAGAACATTTCAAGGATTGACAATCTACACCAAAAGTTCTAGCCACATGGAAGAGAAAAAGAAGGGATTCTAACACAAGTGTATGTCACATAGAGTGTGTCAAACTAAAATACACACAAAAAATATTTTTGAGTTTTTGAAATTTTTAAACCAAACAACAAAAATATTTACTCCAAAAGACAAACAAAAATCATTTGTATTTTCCATTAAGCCTAAATTACAAAAAAATAAAACACAAATGATAAACAAAATCCTTTTGTATTTTATATTTAATGCAAACTAAAATGACAGAACTACAATACAAAAGATAAACAAGAATCATAATTCTAGCATGTGATTAAGCATGGAGCAAAGATTAGAAAATGAGTAAATATGAATACACCTAGAAATGATATATAATATGAAGCAGAAAAAGCTAGAGTATGAAAACAAAACAAACACATTCAACCTTTAAATTTAGTAAGGGAGGTTTTCTGTGAAAGCAAATGAGAATCAACAAATCTAATATCTAGCGCGTCTAAAAATGATTTCCTAACACATATATATGTATATTTAAAATGATGGGATTTCAAAACTAATGAAATGCTAGACATAGATTTCCAAGAACTTCTTTTAAGATCAAAACAAAATGACCTCAGGTGACTTTTCCTACCACAATGCAAGCATGTGAAAACACAAGGAATGATACCTAAGGTGTGACCTTTTCTAAAGTCATTGGATAAGGTCGACCCTCTAAAATAAATAATGGTCTTAGCTTTAGCAATTGAAATATTTGAACCAGATGAGCTAGAACCATTATAACTACTACTAGAGTCTTGTAAATCATTTTTTATTTTTAAAATTTTGGACTCAAGCAATAAATTAGACTCTTCAATTTTACGGGACTCCTTCTTTAAATTTTCTATAACTCCTAGAAGGTTATCACGCTCCCCCTCAATGTGAGCAAATTTGTCCATAAGAGTCTTTTCTCGACTATCACTCTTTTTCTTGGACATATTTAACATATTACAATTGTAATTTATGTCCATGAGCTTTTCACGTAAAATATCTTTTTGAGCTAGCGAGGTTTGCAAAAGTTCAATTCTAGATTTAAAACATAAATTTTCATTTTCAAGAAACTTATTTCTTTTTGCAAATCGTACATTTAATTCTCATAAATTTTTATTACACTTATTAAGCCCATTAAATTCCTCTCGAATAGCAAAAACTTCATTATCATTAGAAATGGACAAATTATAATTAAGATGTCCCATCGAGAGATACAACAACAAAAAAATGAGAGTGAGTCAAAAATATAACCACTTAAAAATACAAGTAGCACAAAAATTATAAAAGCCGAAAAACGGATCTTTGACGCGATAAATTAGCGCTCCGGTTCTGATACCACTTGTTGGAACATGAGGCCCCCAATTTTAAATATCCTAAACACAAAGATAATTTTCTTTTTAGATGCATAAGCGAGATGGTTCAATTAAATACACACAAACACCAAATTTTAATTTCTTTCGAATAAAAATTAAACCAAGTGAAATTAGATTAATCAACAAATACATTTTTCACTTTAACATATTAACTCAACCAAAGTCCTAGAAATTTTCCTAACAAAATTAAACCAATTTGCAATATTAGGCCACAACAAATTTTATCCAATAAAATTAATGATTTAAATTAAATTAACTTTTACCTAAATTAACTTAGCACCAAATTAAACAAGTAGTGATTCAAACCAATTTGATCTTTTTACCTAAGCATGCATCTAATGTGAGTTTTGCAAAAGATAAAATAAAAAAATAACCACTACCCCGCGATGTATGTGGAAAACCCCACAACGGAAAAAAACCTCGGACGGCCCTAGCCTTAAGTCCACTAAGTATGGAATTTACAATTACAAGCAAGATGACTTACAACACTCGACTCGTCTCCTTCAAGCCTCAACGCGTCTTCTTGTAACTATCTCTGCCTAACCAATAATCCCGAACTCCATCGGAACCTTGAAATCCACCAATGAGGCCTTAGGAACCACTGTCAACCACACATGATGCCTTTCACCATGTGAGAATGCCAAAGTAAAACAACCGAACTTCTTCTTTATGGGATGTAAAAGTAAACCCAAACGAACTCTTCAAATCGGTAGAGTAAAATCGGTGCCAAACACTCCAAGCAAGATATTTATATGGAAACTTGGAATAAACAAACTATGGGTGTAAAACAAAAGTGTTTTAAAGATTTTTTCTTGAAAAATAAACACTCAAACTTGAACTTTTTCTTTTGAAGTTGAACTCTCTGAAAACTCTGTCTAGAAGATGGAGGATAGTGAAAAAGTTAAATCAAAATAGTTGGTTCCCGCACTACATAAGTCAGCCAAAAGTTAGTGGGGAAAAGTAGTGGAAAAAACTGTCAAAAACTGCCCAAAATTGCCATTTTAATTTCCCTCTGGAAATCTCATTCGAACGAGATTTTCGTTCGAACGAAGTCTCGTTCGAACGGCCCGTCTGACGAAGTTCCAGTTGCCTGATGGGAAATCTCATTGCTAAACTCGTCCGAACGACATTCTCGTTTGAACAAACCAACTCGTTCGAACGACAATATCGAACTAAGTTCCAAAGGCAAGATCATTGGCAAACCTCGTTCAAACGACAATATCGAATGACTTTCCAGAATGTTCAAAAATTCAATTTTAGCCCAAAAACTTTATTTTAAAGTTTTAAAGAAACTTTCTGAAAATAAACTATAGTTTAAACAAAACTTACACCCAATACTAATTGTTCCAAGCTCCTATATAAATATGTAGTGCATTTATACCTTAGGAGTAACCGGAACAAATGTTGTTGACGTAGAAATGAGGCACAATAAACTCGGCATTTCATAAAGCTTTATAATCTTAGCCTCTACATCTTCAACTTTAGTATGTCATAGGCTTGAAGTATGGTCAAGAACTCTATCTTATGACTCAATGTTTTTTGTCCGGAATTGAGCCAAAACATCAAAGGACTCAGAATTTGTGTCCTTACAAGTCTAGTTTCAAAACAGATTTCAGTAGACCAGAGCTCTAGGAATGAGTGCATGGCTGCATACCTTGAAGAATCCCAAAACTTGGTCGCCAATTCAAACATGTACAAATGCAAAAATTCCCAAGAAGGAATAATAATCACGCTAACTTTCTGTACACACTTTCTTTGGCTGTTGAGGGGATGTAAAATAAAAAATTAAAGTAGAATACCTCGATAAGCCCAGTATCAATAAAGGAAAATTTATCAATAAGATTATAGTCATCACCAGGACCCCGAGTTGGATGCATCCAATCATGAACTACCTAGAGGAAAATGCCTTATTAGTTAATAAGGAAGCAAATAAACTAAGGCTAGAATCTTCTCTCTTTCACTTAGCGACAGATTATCAGCTTTATCAATACTCTTTTTTAAGACATTACCTCTAGTGAGTGCACCCAGATAACATCGATCGTATTCTCTACAAGATCCATGAGGGGATATGTAGGATCCATGCAGGGGACAGGTCGCTAGCCTTTAGGGCAATGGGAAAAGGATATTGGTGGCTATATATTCGAAAAGACGCAGTTGCTTACGTTTGAAAATGCGATAATTGTCATATCTTCTCGTCATTAGTACATTGATCGACCAGCAACCTCAAGCCCTAATAAGTCATTGGCCTTCTGACCAATGAGGGCTTGACATTGTCGGCTCATTTCTCCTCGCATCTAGAAATAAGAAGTATCTATTGGTCGGCACGAAGGTTTAAAGGGAAATTTTGGCAAACATTCAAGATGTCGATATAATAGTGTTCATATCGAAGAACGTCATAACAAGGTTTGGCATCCGTCGAATTATCATCACGAATAACGAAACTCAGTTCGAGCGCAACCTTTTTCAAAGCCTCTGCGACGAACATGATATTTGGCACTATTACAGCTCATTGGCCTACCCTCAAAGCAATGGTCAAGAAGAAGCCTCTAACAAGTTAGTCCTTAATGGGATAAAAAAGAAATTGGAAAAATCAAAAGGTTCATGTGTCGACCAACTCCCCCACATTCTTTGGGCATTCCGGATAACACCTAGACAATCAATGGGGGAAACATCATTTGTCTTGGCATGTGGGATGGAGGTGATCATACCACTTATGGAAGGTCTACAAACTATAAATTTCACCTTAGTCAACTAAGATATCAATACTAAAGCAATCATATCAGAGCTTGACTTAGCCGATGAAAAAAGTGAATTGGCCCTTATAAAACTTACCTCCTATAAGTTGTAGTTGGCCAAGCAATATAATAGGGGAGTCTAAGCGAGAATCTTCGAGGTTGGAGACTACATACTTGGAAATATCGTGGGCAGTTCCAAAAATCACTCAAACGGGAAACTTGGTCCCAACTAGGAAGGCCCATTCAACGTCCTTTGAGACAACTTAATAGGAGCCAACCACTTAGAAACAATAGAGGACAAAAAGGTTCACCGAGGTTGGAACTCAACCAATTTAAAGAAGTTTTAATTTTAAATTTTAAGTTGATGACTAAGCTTATTTTATTTTGAAGTATTTTTAAGAAGTTCTTTTAGACTTGTTGCACTTATCTCTATGCATTGTCCCAAGTAGTAGGCATATGAGTATTGAATAAAGAAAATCAATTAGTTGTATGAGTTCTCTTTAATATATTACTTATCATTGTGATGATTATCTTCTCTCAATTGTCTTATTTTAAGACAGACTAGATGAATGACCATAAAGCAAATCTGAATAAAGAGCTGCATATGAAACTAAATGGTCAATCACCGAACATAAAGAGTTTTGACGAGTAACAAAGCATGAATAATGTCTTACAACCAAGAAAAGCCCTACTGGGAAACCCTAGGAACCTATGACAAACTGGGTCCCAAAAATCCTTATTAGGGAATGGCCCCACAAATAGGTGCATTTTTTTGGGGGGGTCCAGGCCAAAGGTATGATGTGATGACATCATCTAAAAGGTAAGGCCACAAGACCACACATTATATTATAGGGAAGCAAAATGCAAAAATTTACATTGACACTTGTTGTAGACATATCTCTAATCCTCGACAGACTTTCCATGTCGACCAAATATTTAGGTTGGTAGAGTTCATAATCTCCATCAAGGTCGTAGTCATCGAAGTACTTCCTTATTAAGCTAACTAGAATAGCATCCATTGGGATCCACAAAACATCAAGCTTATAAGGAGGGTTTTGTTGATCAAGGAAACCTAGGTTGTACTAATACCATAACTTAGAATCCTCTGGGACCTTTTCCACTATGAGGGCATTGAGCCAACTATTTTTTCCAACATTTCAAGCATTGTTTGAGTCAGAATCCATGCTAAGAAAAGCCTCGTCATAATCGTACATCCATACTTGGCAGGGTTGCTTGTGAAATTAAAATGTGAGGTGATCAAGCTTCTCGAAAAGATTATTAATAGTCACGGATTTGTCATTTAAAGACTTTTGAGTCTTCTCCTACCCTCCCTAAACTGAGCATTCTCTTCCTCCCAAAAATAAACTCATTCCCCAAATTGACGAGCCAAGCTAGATATATTAAGTCTTTAAAACTAAACCCTCACATCATTGTTCTCTTTCTCAAGGATAGTGGTGACCTCCCTATCATCCGTGAGGTCGGAATTAAGAATAATTTTCCTCCTCAAATGGGCAGACTTAATGTATGCTAATCTCTTTTTTAATCCACCCTCTTTGCCCAACTCAATAATTTTTGGGTCAAAATCGAATTTCAGATTAGCTATCGAGTCCTTGTGATTTCCTTTGAAAACAAAAAAAACATGTCATAAGTTTAGAGTTGTCTTTCATAACCTAATAAAAGAGGCAACAAAGGTCCAAGTAAGCCTTTTTTGCTTGAACGATCACACCAGGATCCAGGTGTTGTTCAAGGTCATCATCATCATCTTCATCATGTCCAATAGAAAATATTCTTACTCATCTTTCTTAGTATTTATTTTGGGAAGAGACCAACATTGTGAGTTTTAAGTTAAATTGCACTAAGAGGTGGTCGAACATATAAGCTCTAGAAAAAAAAGTCGTGCAAAAAATAACAGACAAAAGGCAGTGGTTGAATTAAAATTAGGTATTTCATTGAAAGAAATATGAACAAAGTGAACCCTAATAACATTTGAAGGATAAGAAAATACAAATCTTCCAAAAACAACTCTAAGAGGAATTCTTATCGACCTTCTCCTTTTCAGTAGTTTGGGAAATAACCATTATCTCCAACTGACTGGATCCCTTTATAGAAGCTTACTCGACCTACGACTGAACAAACTCATTAGTAACCAGTTGACCTCTGAACTCCCCCCTTAACATCCTCATCCTCCTAAAATTGAGGAGGAGTACCTTTATGGTGTTACTTAAATAGGTCATAGTCTTAAGCAACACATGCCTTTGCGAGAACCTAGTCCCAACCATTATTAAAAAATACCTTCCTCTAGTATTCGATCTGATCTTCGGCCATGGCAAAAGCTTCGTCACTAAAAACACATGAAGGCATACTCCTAGCCTTTAGCCTTGGCCTCATAATCCCTCTTCCTGGCATTGTCGATATCAACCTTGGCGTTCTTGTCTTCTCTTTTACGCAAACAAACTGAAGTGACCAAGGAAGTCGAGTCGTCAATATCCTTCGAAAGAATGATCTTCTCATTCTAAAAACCATAAACTTTATGCTACAACTTCTTTGTGTCGATCACTTGTGCCACATTAATTGACTGGGCATCCGACAAGGACTTTCTCAGACCTTCGAAGGTCTCCTCTACATCGATAGAAGAATTTTTAAAGCATCATTTCGCTCCAATAACTAATCATAGTTAATTAGAAACTATAAAGACAAATAACGAATAAGAATTAAGATTTTTTTTTTATAAAACGAGGATAAAGATGAATTATGTTATGAACTTGTAAGGGGGAGTTTGTGGTTGGCACATTCGAGAAGTCGACCATGGGTTAGGATAGAAATAATCGCTCTATCAATAGAAAAGACCACCGACCAAATTTGGTCTCAAGCGATCTCGGGTTGAGCGACCACAAATTAGGAAACACTTTTTCCCTTAGTAGAAGCATATTTCTCCATAATAACTAGTAAGGAAGAAGAAGCATCTTACTTATTGAACCTCTTTGAAAGAGTTTCATGATCCTTCGAGGGCGAATCCTCTAGATTCAAAAGATTGTCTAGACACCCAACCTTATTTAGTGTTCGTTGCCTAAGAAGGTTCTTGACCTTGCTCGCCGAATGAGAAGGGGTCTTGTTAAAATTTAAACTTGCATTTATCAGACTAACTACTTTCATCTTTGGGACCATAATGTTAGAAGAGTCTTCAAGAGGATGTACAATTGAAATATCCAAAGATTCAAAAGATAAAGAGGTTCCCTCATCGCTTGAGATCTCAAAATTGGATCCCACATTGGTTGAAGCCTCTGGATCATCCAACATAATTGGAATGGTCAGAGCTTGTTCTACTACCTTTAAAATAAAAGAGGTAGTATAACTCTTATAGGCGAACAAGAAAGAGGGCAGCATGGGATGATCAGCAGCTCAAAGTAATTTATTGAATTGCCCAAACCTTTTGAAGATTAAAAAAATTAACTTTAATGTCATGGGGACATTTCTTCTTGTTAATATTTACCATGAAAAGAGAAAAAGCAATTACAATTAATCAAATGTGACGAAAGGTTCATGAAGAAAAACAATTATCGTAACCTAACATATTCCTTGCCCTTCCCGAGGACACCTCGACCCTTAATACACCTGATAAAGAAAACGTTTGCGTATATTTTCCGTCGTTACTTGAAAGTCCTCTAATCAAAACCTCAATTACCTACAAAAATATAACAAAATAAATTGTACAGGTAAGTAAGGGTATCAATCCACATCAAGGGGGTAAAGCAAGGGGAAAACAATTGCAATTCAGTTTTATTTTATTTTTGGGATTTTTACTTTTTTTATTTTTTTTAAGCTTTTTCAATATTAAAAAAGATGAGGGTGAAATAAGACTAAACTAAATCAAGATGTAAATAAAAGTAAATGGAAACATTAAGTAAATCTAACTAACTCAAAATCTAAAATATGAGAATGGTGAGGAAATAAAAGTGAGAACAATCAAGGGATAGAATGACTGAAAATATTTTAGTTAATCAAAATTAATTAGTTCATTAAAATTAATTATCCCAAGTTAGTATCAAAATCACAAATCAACTCTCGTTGCAAATGTAATTTTAATAATAACATTTTAGTTAATTAAATTTAACATTCCTACAACTTTTGAAAAGTAGATCTAAACATCATTTAATAGATCACCCGCTAGGATCGATCTAGTAAACTAGTTTAAATCATAGAAAATAAATTTTAGAGTTGAAATTTAAATCATAATACCGCACTTGAGAGACCCATATCTCTAGTTCGAATCTAAAATGGGTATTATAACTAGAATTCTGATTTTCTCTCGAAAATCATTTACCCTCTCTCGAGGCGTAAATACAAAAGTAAGAGTGAAAAATTAATCATCAAAGAGATATTTAATTTAAATAAGCTAATTAAAGTAATATTAACATCAAATAATGGTCACCCCACCCCTTGAAAGGGTATCTAGCCTAACATGATTTTAAACATGATGAACAAATAATCAAGGCTATAAAAAATAAAAGAGAAGGGTAAGAGGACAAATCTTCAAACAAGTCTCCTTGATTTGAAAAATTGGACTCTAATCCTCTAATGCAATTGAGCAACATCCATTCAAATTGAGCTTTCCACAATATTCAATTACATACAAACACTCAATTGAATCACTCAACAATTAATTTCTCACAATTCTGTAAAAAAATAAAATTAAAATAAAAATATTTACAAAATGTTGTTTATCCTAATTTATTCTAACCTAGCTCTATTTAGAATTCTCTTAATAGGTCTTCATATGGTCTTGAATCTTCATTTATAGTGGGCAATGGAGCAAGGATAATTTTGAGAATTTAAAATGCATGTGGGCATGGAAATGGTGAGGTGACGAAAATGTTCATGGGCTTTGGGAGGTAATAAAAATATGATTTGGTTTAGAGGGTATAATGGGAAGACATGACGAAAAGGTGAGTTGAAAGGTGTTGGGGGCATTTTAGTTAAAAATGGATAAGTTGGTTTTTAACACATGTGGCATTTTATTTTGGTTTTTAGCTTTTGGTGACTTGGCTTTATGCAGGAGGTAGACATCGATTTGGACTGTGGGTTTAAATGGTAGATGGGTATGGGAAATGAGAGCGGGTTCGGGATGGCTGGGTTTGCGGGTTGAAGGTGATGAAATCAGATAAGGGTTTGAGCGATTCGAGTTTGGGTGGAGGTCGGATGGCAGCCGACGGGTTATCAGCGGGTTCAGGCGGGTTTGAGCCGTTAGTGATGGGCCGTGGGTAAGCATGATTTCAGCGAAAATATGGATGCATGGTGTATGTTTGAGAAGAATTCATTACACCTTAGGTACTAATGTCTTTATTTCTAGACTGCAACTTTCTCTTTTTCTTCTTTTCCAAATACTCATCAATATATGAGAGAAATCTGTTAAAAATACAAATAATCCCCACATATACTTGTATTTAATTTTTCTCCATCTGAATCGTCTATGGGAGAGATATTCGCTAAAAATGCAAACACTCTCCATGACAGATCTTCACCTTTTTTACTTTCTTATTTTTTTTCTATTTTTTTTCTTTTCTAAATACGCATCAATGTATGAGATAAATCTGATAAAAATACAAATAACCCCAACATATACTTGTATTTAATTTTACTCCATCTGAATCGAACTTTGGGAGAGATATTCACTAAAAATGCAAATACTCTCTTTGACGGACCTTCTCCTTTTACTTTCAACACTCTTCCCTTTTTTCAATATGGTGGGTGGAAAATGGAATTAATATGGAAATGGGTGGTATGATATATGGTGATGATATGGAAAATGGAAGGTGTATGGATGTATGATAAAATGGAATTTGGTTAGTGGATGGGTGAAGGTGTGGTGATCGGGAAAAATTTCAAGACATGTGTTTCTTACAACTCGAAAGTGATGTCGTTATCAGTGATCAAGCCAAAATTTTAGTGAAGAATAATGAAATCATACAACAATTTAAAGTGCGGACCCAAATGAAGTTGAATCAACTCGTGACTCGGAGATTGTGTAAAACACTCTAAAAGGTGAAAGGCATAAATCTCACAAGCTAAAGTCTCTACTAGTGATCCTTAAGTTTCTCTTGGGAATTATAGTACTCTTTAACTCTAACCGTAGTGACGTGATACGTTCGTAAATTTTATTGAGTCTAGAAATCCATGGTGCAACATGCCTTGTTATGTATTATATAAACTATTTAGAAAATAAATTCTCTAGCTCGATTCCTAGACTTAAAAGATGGATGATAGAAAATTCACGTCAATGAGTGAGATGAAAGAAACTGCACGAAATTTTAAAAATCCGGTTTAAAAATAAAAAAAATTCAAAAGAGGTACGATTTGACAAAATTCTCCACCCCCAAACAAAAAGGAACATCATCCTCGATGTTAAGTAAAATGATTTTTAAAATTGAGAGCATAAGGGAAGAAAGATAATACCAGAATCAACCGCTAATGACGTGGTCAGATGTAGCCAAGAATAAACCTGAAGAAAAATTGAGATAAAAAAATTTGTGCGAGTCTAAAAATATTATATAACATTGGGTGGTGTGAAACACCACCCCTAAACAGGATGAGACTCATACGAGAAACTGTGGGCTACCTCCAGGTAGCGCTAAGTTTAATGTCTTCATCCACACCGAATCATTCTCACCCTAAAGATAAGACCTATGAAAGTGCAGGGCGGCAGAAAAATTGGGTAATGAGAATCACTCCCAAACAAGACTGAACCATTAGTCTTGTTGGATAAATTGACAAAGGTGAGGGTGAAGAAACACCGATCACGAGCCTTATGTTATTTTATTTTTTCAAGAAAATATTTTCTTTTTTTTGTGGTTTTTGAATAATTTGAAAAAGAAAGGAAATATTTTTGTGATTTTTAGAGAATGAAAGGAAGAAAATGTTTTTCAATTTTTATAAAAAATAAAGGAAGAAGATATTTTTGGATTTTTGTGGAGAAAAAGAAAGAAAGAAATATTTTTGGATTTTTAGGAAAGTAGGGGAAGAAAATATTTTTGGATTTTTTGATATTTTTTTTTTGAAAAATAAAGGAAGAAAATATATTTGGACTTTTGGAAAATAAAGGAAGAAAATGTTTTTGGATTTTTTTTTTGAAAGAAAAGAACGGGAAAAATAGGTGGACTCTTTGAATTGGAACGAACTCACTAAAATCGACTATCGAAAAATGAATTAGACACACACAAGTCAAGGATAAATCCTAACTAGCACATAGCCAATTTTTATCTTCAAATTTAATGAAACGGTAGTCAAATTTTAATGAAGTCCACGGGTGATAAAAAGTTACGAAAATATCTTTGTGATCGCCTTTACAAAAATGGTCTCCTATTGGGCTACCTAGTTGATTGATTTAAATTTTAATGATGGCTAGGGTAGCACAGAATGGTAAGCGAGTGAGTTGGGTGATGAAATCCCTTCTCGTGAGTGATCGGGTGTAGGTCTTAGTCAATTAATTCGTCACACCATTCAAAAATAAATGTGAGAATAAAATCAAATAAGAGCACACAAGCACACACAATAATTGACTTGCTAACAGGAGAGGCAAGAGTGTTCAAGAGATGTACCTCCCATAGTTTTTACGCCGTGGAGTCCCGAAAAATTTGACTCGACCGAGTGGAGATCACGCCTATCTCAGTCGGCCCCGGGAGTCCTACTGACCCAGGCTTCTTTTTCTCGCCCTTGGACGCCCTCTCTCTAACTTGTCCGGTTTTTCTATCACGCTTTTCTTCGCAATTAATTATTATAAATTTTAATAAAATAAATAAATGGTGTCTCTATGCACCGCAATACAAGCCAAGAATAAAAATCCTAATACAAGCCTTCTAAAATAAAGAAAAATGGAACTAAAAAATAACAAAGTGCGAAAAATAAATGAACTACAAAATGAAATCCACTCCAAGTGCTTCACGCTCCCGAGAATGGCAATGGTGCCATTTGATAAATAGAAAAAATTGCGTCTCTATTGTATTTGTCGTTGTGCAATTCCTCTTTCCCTAAAAAATATCCACAAATCTATAAGAGTAAAACAAAACTAGAATATTGTGGTAAGTGAGGTATCAATCCAAATCTAAGGGTGAAACACAAAATTGGAGAGGACATATATAAATTCATTTGCATTTTATTATTATTTTTCTATTTTTTGTTATTTATATTTTTTATGGATTTTTCAAGGGATTTTTTTAACTAACTAACTATACTAATTCTATAACTACTAATTAAAAAGTAAAAGCTAATTTAAGAAAAGTGAGATAAATAAAATTGTCCTAATAAGTAAACTAACAAAATTGGACTCATGAGGGCTTCAAAATTTCATCCCATAAATGGGAGATTAGCCCTCAATAACTATCATCCAAAAAAAAAAGTATAAAAAAAGAGCATCTGAGGATTAAACTAAAAGCAATCAAGAAGAGGAGATCAAACGCATTTAAGCATTGCATTGAAATAGAATCTTCAATTATACATAAAAATATCTCTCAATCATAATCCCTCACTAATGTATTTATTGAATCTAAAATAAAAACTCCAAACTAAAAATAATAATAAAAAGATAATGGATGAATTCATAATGGACAATTAAATAATAAAAGAGATTTGCTAAAAACGCAAATCCTAATATTATAAAATTGTACATTAGAGCTCATCCAAAGAAATAACTTCTAAATCGTTACTTTATATTGAGATAATTGCTAAAAATGCAAAATATCAATATAAAGGAATGGATTAGAATTTACCGCCCATAAGGGATGAATTCAACTACATCAATATATTTTGAAATAATTGCTAAATATGTAAAAATTCATTATAGAGGGATGGGGTTGAATTTATCCTAGAGATAAATTCACTACACACCTCTAAATTGAGATATTTGCTAAAAATGCAAATACGCAACATAGAGGGGTGGAGAGAATTTTATCACACAAAGCTTAAAAACTAAATTTGAGATCTTTTGAAAATGGTCTTGAGTCTTCTATTTATATGTGTCAATGGGGCTAGGGGTAAAATGGATAATTGGGATGAGTGCACAAGGAAATGGTGATAGGAGCATGGGGTGTGAGAGGGTATACAAATATGATTTGGTTATGATGTTATTTTTGGAAAAGGGGATAAGTGGGTTACAAAACATGTGTTGGGGGTATAATGGGTAAAAAGGGTTAAATGGCTTAAGTTGGTTTATTAAATATGTGGCCATTTTTTGTGGTCTTTGTTTTTTTTTTTTTTTTTTTTTTTTTTGGTAAACATGGAAATTAGATTAAAGGATTAAAACAAGATTACAATGCAATGAAACATAAGCCATAAAGGCGACCATCAGCACCATCACAAAATAGACAACAACACCGGGAGACAAGATTCCCAATTACATCAAAGGATTTTTCAGGATCCACTGCAGGCCAACTGGCACCTCTTCGATTTCCACAAATGCTTCCTCCTGTACTTTCGCTTCGCGCGCCAACCAATCCGCACCCCGAATCATACCAGGGTTAGCATAGATGAAGTCCACACCCACAGTCCTCATGAGTTCGTAACAATCAATCCTGATATTCTCAAATTCAGTCTCACGGTACTGTACCCCCTTGAATATCCCGATTAGCTCATGCGAGTTGGTCTCCACAAGAATATCCCTCCACCCGCGCATCTTCACCAGATTAAGACTGTGGTAGAGGCCCTCCATCAAAGCACGAAGGAAAGATGGGGTACCACGAAGTCGACCATAGAAACCGACCTTCCAATGTCCCATGTCATCCAGGATGTAACCGCCAAACGAGGCAGTGAGGTAAGTGGGATCAGTACAAGCCTGAAGGGCGACCCTGGTTTTACCCCTGTCAGTATGGTCAAGGAGACAGAGAAGAGCCTCCGGCACCACGTCATACTCAGCATAGTCATGTGTCTGACATCTCCCAAGTCTAGCAAGGCCATCCGCCCATAAATTGTTCGAACGTCTGATATGGGTGATTTTTATATCCATCTCGGTCATGATAGCCATACATTCCTCAATGATGTTGGTCTGTGGGTGGTTCTGATGGCCCTGTCTGTTGAGGATATGCACGGCCTCCAAGCAGTCGCTACGAAGTAAGCACCCAGTCCAACCCTTGATTTTTGCCAGATTCAATCCATGAAGAATTCCCACGAACTCGGCCTTGATGGGGCTGTTATCACCGATAATCTTTCCGTTGAATCCCAGGATCCACCGAAGTTCGTTGCTGCTGACCACACCACCAAAACCACCACGTTTGCTAAACGGATCATAGCTGCCATCAGTGAAAATCTCATATCCTGCAAAAGTATCATCACTAGGGGAGATGTTAGGAATATTACCCGGGCTATGGTAAGTGCTAGCTTTAGTAAGAATACTGAACTGTATCTCCCTAGAGAGGGTACTAGAGCTCGTACAAACCATATTCGGGGTGATATTAGACTTGTTAAAGATGCGTTTATTGCGTGCAGTCCAAATGTGCCAAAGAGTGGTGATAAAAAAAACATTGCCATTCTGGACCGGATTGTCCCATATGTTCTCACCAATCCAGTCCATAAAATACGTATTTTTAGAAATATTCCACACATGAGGGGAGTAGATGGTTTCCCACACCGCAGTGGCAAGGTGACAATTTCTGAGAACATGTTCAATATCTTCATCAAATTCACAAAACTCACACTTCTTGGACTCAACAAGGCGTCTTTTAAATCTTTGACAATTAGTGAGTAGTTTATTATGAAAAGTGAGCCAAAGGAAAGTTTTGAGTTTTTGGGGGATTTTAAGTTTCCAAATAAGTTTCCAGTTAATAAGGGAAGAAGTATTAAGGTCAAGATTAACCAGGGATTCATAGGCCGTTTTTATAGTAAACTTACCATTGTCAGCTGGGCCCCAACTAGGGCAGTCAACCTTATCGGGATTATGGGGGAGGGGAGTATTCAAGATTAACTTAGCAATATCATGATTGAAGGATTCAGTAATCAGATGTTCGTTCCAGGACCCATCTTTGATAAGTTCACAAACACGCGATACATGGGTGTTGTTATGTGTCCTAAGTATGGGGGAGTTACCCACCCACCAATCATTGAAAATGTTAGTAGACATCCCGTCCCCAATCACCCATTTGGTATTTTTAACAATATCTTTTTTACATTTGATGATTCCCCTCCAGATATGGGATGCTTGCGTTTTCCTGGTCCAGTTATCGGGGTTATTATGAGTCTTGTACTTCGCACTAAGCACCCGAACCCATAGAGAGTTTTTATCATTGAGAATTTTCCAACCAATCTTAGAGACGATGGCACGATTGTTCTCATCACTACTCCTGATCCCCAGACCACCCAAGTCTTTGGGGCGACACACAGTACTCCAATTTATAAGGTGAATCTTTCTCTTATCCTCCCTGTCTCCCCAGAGGAAATTTCTATTAATTTTGTCAAGTCTCTCATTGATAGTCCTAGGGAAAATCGCGGTTTGCATATTGTAGACGGGGATGGTAGAAGTGACCGCATTGATAAGGGTGGTCCTGCCGGCTAAGGAAAGGAGGTTGGCTTTCCACCCTGATAGACGCTTTTGGACCTTATCAATGATATGATTGAAATGGTTGGTAGTAACCTTACCATGGATGAGGTTGGCGCCAAGATACATGCCAAGGTCACTAGTGATATTAATCCCGCAACTTCTACCAATGTTACATGCACTCAACTTGGGTATATTAGGGGATACATAAATTTTTGATTTCGAGAGGCTGAGGGTCTGGCCTGAGATATCACAAAAATAATTCATAGTTTTCATAACCACATCGCAACTGGCGGGGGAGGCTTCCGAGAACAAGATAAGGTCGTCGGCAAAGAAGAGATGGGAGACGGTCGGGCCGTTGGGCGAGGCTTTAAGGCCTTTCCAACTCCCCTGCTCCACCTGAAAGTTGATGGCGGCGCCTAGATACTCCATGCACATGACAAACAAGTAAGGGGACAAGGGGTCACCTTGTCGAAGGCCTCTAGAAGGTCTGAAACTGGGGAGAGGTGCCCCATTCCAAAGGACAGATGTGGACGCGCTAGTGATGCAACTGAGGATAAGGCTTCTGAGATTCGAGCTGACGTTGAACCATACGAGGACACGGTTCAGGAAATCCCAGCTGATCTTGTCATAAGCTTTCTCAAGGTCGATTTTGAAAATGGCACCCCCTTTCTTTCCCTTCTTGAGATTGAGGGAGTGGATAATTTCCTGGGTTATAATAATGTTATCAGAGGTTTGACGACCAGGTAAGAAACTAGCTTGATTAGGGCTGATAATCCTACATAGGATCGGGCGGAGTCTATTGACAATGGTCTTGGCAAGGACTTTATAAGGCACATTGCAGAGAGTGATAGGTCGGAATTGGGTGATATTTTCGGGGTTGTCAATTTTGGGGATCAAGGTGATATGACTCGAATTGGCCTCTTCCGGGAAGGTACGGGAGTTAAAGCAATCGTTTAAGAAGTTAAAGAGGTTGGTTTTGGTGGTCTCCCAGAAAGTGTGGTAGAACAACGGTTGGATACCATCTGGGCCAGGGGCTTTAAGCCCACTCATACTAAACACGGCCCTCTTGACCTCCTCAAGTGATAGGGGGAGGTCAAGACAGTTGTTATCGCGCTCAAGAAAACGAGGGTGATTGAAGTCAAGTAACGCCTCAGTGTGGGTGGGGTTGTTGGGCTTGGAGAATAGGGCAGAGAAGTAGCTATTAGTATGGAGGGCGATAGTGTCACAGTTATCGACCCACTCCCCGTTGATTTTAATACGGTCAATCTTATTACGACGCCTCCTAATAATAGTGGAAGTATGAAAAAATTTTGTGTTCTTATCCCCCTCGCTAAGCCACCTAATGCGGGATTTTTGTTTCCAGAGGAGTTCTTCGTGACGCAGAATGCCATTGTACTCATTTTTAAGTTGTTTTTCGAGAACATTAAGGTTGTGGGAGAACTGTTTTTCCTGGGAAATTTGAATACCATTAAGTCTACGAAGGATATGTTTTTTGTTATAATTAATATTGCCGAAGCTGGAATGATTCCACTGTTTAATAATAGGGATACAGTTATCGATGTTTTGGAAGAAGCCAAGTCTACAATTCCAATTGTTCAAGATAATATTATGGAAATCAATACGCTCAAACCAGCAAGCCAGAAGTCTAAAGGGACGTGGTATATGGATGGAAGAAATTTTACCTTCGAGACGGGTCAGCATGGGGCAGTGATCGGATGCAGTGCGGGGGATATTTTCAACAACAGCATCCGGAAATAGAAGTCGCCAAGCGGAGTTTGCCATGGTCCTATCCAGTCTAACAAGTGTATTTGCAAACCCATCCCTACAATTGGTCCAAGTGAGGCGGGGGCCCGTACTACCGAGGTCCGTGAGGTTGCAACTGTTCACATTCTCCACAAATTTGTTACATCTAGGATCTTTTTTATGATTGGAGAAACTTCTCTTCTCAGAAGCATTGGAGTGGTCATTAAAATCGCCCGTGGCAAGCCAGGGTGTGTCAAGCCCCTGGGCCAAATTTTTGAGGTTGTTCCAGAGGGTTTGGCGGAGGGTATAGGATGGGCTAGCATAAATGGCAGAAAGGAGCCAGTCATCATAATTTTTAGGGTTGCGAGGAGGTGAATGGCCTGGTCGGTGACATTAATGGTACGAAGTTGTATGGTACATTGGTTCCATAAAACCCAAATGCCCCCTGACCGGCCATTAGCCTCGGAAATCTCCCAGTTAGTGAACCCCAACCCTTCGAAAAAGTTCGAGAAGTTGTGAAACGCAGTTTGGGTTTCCGTCAGGATGACGACATTGGGGTGAAAATTATTCCAAATTTCGGTAAAAGTGGGCTTGAAAAGGGGTTTCCCGGCCCCTCTGCAATTCCAGGTTAGTACAGACATAGAAAACAGATTATTTGAGATGGGAAGATCCTCTTCTGAAGGCCAGGGGAGGAGATTTTTAATCCTACAGATGGATTCATTGGTTGAGGGGACTCCTAGCAGCCTCCCCATTAATACCTTCACATTCTCCTTGTCCTCCAGGGCCTGGAGAGACATGCGTACTTGTGATACATTCCATTTTATCATTATAAAGAACACCATCTCCTCCTCTAATTCTATGGTGAACTGCTTCCTCTCTCCTAACATCATCAAATACCTGATTGGGAGGCTGCCTAACATGGCAATAGGGAACGGAGGGGGGTTCATTTAGGAGCGGGAGGGGGTCTGGTGGTTTATCAGGCTTGATAGGGGGTTTACGAACGATATTATGCAGTGGGGAGGGGCTAGCAGACTTTAAATAGCGATAGGGGGAGGGGGGTAGGTGGGGGTCATTAGTGTTAAGAGTAGTCCCATTAACATTAGTACTGACAGCCTTAATATTACTATTGGAATTATACATATGGGTACATACCTCGTTGCTGCTAACTGAAGACTTACCTGTGTTGTCCATCTCCCGTACGTCGTTTTCAGAGTGGGGAGTCCCAATGTTAGATCCTCGTACCTTTTCCTGTTCCAAAGTGGGAGTTTTCTTAGTCGTGTCTTCCTGCCGTATCGTCAACTGGGGCGCCACATTACTATGAGTACTCACAGTCATCTGAATATTGGCAGCAGTGGGCCCACGGTTCATGTAGTCTCCTAGGATAACATTAGTCATACGTCTTCTCTCTGGTGGGTTATAGAAAGTATTATTTTTTAGCTGGGTTTTACTTTTGGCGGTAGTCTGCTTATAGGGGCGTGGGTTTGCAGCAGATTTGACATGGCCTAGATTATTAAATCTATTCCCAGTGCTTCCTATATTATTTTCAGCAGTAGCAGTCCTATCAATAACATAGGGTCGCCGTCCAGAGTTAAATTGGTTTCTCTTTTTCACCAGCATCCATGGACCGAAGGTCCCCTCTTCCTGACCATCAGTCATCATTTCAGACGTCGTTCCAGTACTTTCCCCCAAGGTGGATAGGTTATCGTTGACACTAGGCGGATTGGTATGCCCTCTGATATCGTTTCTCTCCACCGGAGGGTATGACATCCGTATTCCGGCCGCATCAGTTTCACTACTCAGGGGTCTTTTTATCGTGCAAAACTCACTTTTATGCCCAATTCTTCCACAAGAGAAACAGAGGTAAGGAAGAAATTCGTATTCCACCCAGTATTTTCTCCCATCCAGCTTATAGCACGGTATCAGTGGTTTAGAGATATCGACTTCGATGCATATACGGGCGTACTTACCTCTGGTAGAGGAAACAGAATTGAAGTCTGTTTTTATAGGTTTTCCTAGCTTGCTCCCAATGTGGAAGAGGGTTTTTTCGTCGAACCATTCAATGGGAAGCCGTGGGAGCCTTGCCCAGAGAGCTGTTGATATGTTAGTGTTATCAGCTGGGTTGAAATTGGGAGTCCATTTCCTCACAATAAGGTAGTGACCATTGATTATCCAAGGCCCACCTGTTAAAACGCTGAAGTAGTCATCAATCATGGTGAACTTGAATAGAAAGTGCCCCTCCTCAAGATCAATTATTTCATACTCCCCCTGTAGGCTCCAGATGATAAAAATAGGGTAAGACAATGGGAGTTCAAATGGGTTTTGTTATTTATTTGGCTTGGGTCTTGTGAGGTAGTAGCTGGTCCAACTCGGGTTAAGGGTCTCGGGTTGTACAGGTGTTATGCAGTAGTTTGACAGGATGAAAGGTTGCCGACGGGTTCAAGCGGGTATAGATAGGTGTGGAGCTGGTTTCGGGTTTGCCACAGGTTAAAGAGGTGAGGAGTTTGAGTGGGCGCCAGGGCTAGGAGGTTCAGGCAGGTAAAGGAGGTAGGCTCAGTTAAAGGGCTGGCCGGTGACGTGTTGGTCGTTCTAGGTCATGGTGGAAATCGGGTTTGGGGTTGAGTGATCACGGGTATGGGTTTCAATTTGTCAGGTAGCTTGGTGTTGTGTTATTGTGGGGTGGTTTTGATTTCTTATTAATGGAGGTAGTGGTGGTTGTTAATGGTGTGAGATGAGAGAGAAAGTGGGTTTGATGGGGAAGACGATGTGGTGGTGATAGGGTGTAGGTGAGGTATATGGGATAAGAGTGAGAGTGAGGCTTTTGTTTAGGTGTATGTGAGTTGTAAGTAGAGTTTTGTGTTTGGATTATGGTGTGTGTGTGTTTAATTTGGACACCTAAAAAAAATTAACTAACTATAAAAAAGTAATAAAAATAAAAATCTAAAAATAAAATCCTACTTTAAAAATAAAATAAAGACTCAATTAAAAATGAAACTAAAAAGAAATGAAAATTTATTAAAACTAAAACTAAAATCCTAAAAAGAAAATGTAAAATCTAATAAAACTAAAAATAAATGAATTCCTAAAAAACTAATCCTAATAAAATAAGACTAAAAACTAAAAACTAATAAAAATCAAAATAAAATCACACTAATTAAAAAGAAATATAAAAATAAAAAATAAAACCTAGAAATTCTAAATAAATTTAAAATAAAACCTAAAAAATAAAATGACACACACACACAGGTGTAGTGTGGATAGTTTAGGCTCACTTTTGGTACGGGATAAGGTTCAAGTTATGGGATTAAGCCACTTTTGTCGCGCATTTTTCATGAATTACCACTTTAAATTCTGCAAACGCTTATTGAGTTACAAAACAAATAAATACTATCATAAGTCCGAAATTGTCGAGAATTAGCAACTAAAATACGTCTATTCGGGGTATAAAATGTACACTTTTGGGTGCTTATCAACACCTAACCCTCGGTAAGGGAGCATGTTTCCGTTTCTTTATGATAACCCCATGGTCTCAATAATCTTCGTTGGAGTTAGAAAGATTCACAACTAAGGCTCGATTTCCCAACCTCCTCTTCAGAGAGTAAGTACCCTTATGGGTTTTATCCCACATATAATAATACATGATTTTTGTAATACCAAGATTGGTCTCATGTAATTTGTTAATGTGTTCAGATCAACATTAGCAGTGGCCACAACAATGTATTTGCGGAATTCAAGGAATAATTGGTTTGGGGGAAAAATTACTCCACACTTAGATATGAAAATAAAGGGCAACAAATGACCCTAAAGAAGTCCCAAGAGCTCACATGGGCCCTCAACAAGATCAGCAACAAACCACGAGGGAACATGATGATCAAGTTTAAATTTTTCAATGGTTCCCTCATTGATAATGTACACCATGTTTAGAAAATGGCAACTTATACAAAGAATCAAGAATGTAAATTAAGTAAATGCAATAAAATGACAGTGAAGAAAACAAGTGTGCTAATAGTGAAAGATGAAGTTGAGTAGACCTTTCTTCAAAACTCTATAAGTTTTTTAAATGGAAGAGAAAGAAAGGGAAGAGATGTTTTGTGGTGCAAAATGCCTTTGCGCTTCCCCTGATACCAATTATGATGCACGTGTGATGGGTGTCAAAGCAACGATTGGATTTCCCATAGGTAAGAAAATATTTTGAAATTACCAACGTGCCCTTGGGCCACTCAATGGACTAAAACTCTCTAACTTTGGGGGATTAGCTACATTAACCTTCGACCAGCAAAGAACCTTGTCATTACTATCGAGTAGAGACCTACCAAAGCATCAATAATCGACCCAGACACAAAGCCAAATGACCTCGAAGAAGCCTTGAACTTTGGGGGCAATTATGGGGTCCAGATTTGTAGAGGAACATGCTCAGCACAGGCGTTATAACCCACGTGAACCTATAATTAATAAAGGATCTAAGTCATGAAGGAATCCCAGGTTTCCATCTCTTGGAAGGGTTCAAAGTGATAAGGGGTATCTCTGAACTTTTAGGGATAGTTGTTAGTAGAGCTTAGGACTCTACTAAGCTACTCTATAAATGTAAACCCACCCCTCATTGAGAGGGGCATGTGATATTATTTTATCGAGTAGTACTATAACTCTGCCGATTAATTCTTTGAGTTAATAAAAAACAAACACTAAACCCCATAGGCACATTACTGAACCATGTATATCACGTGTTGTATGTTTTTTATCCTCATCCCTAAATATTTTTCTTAATTTAGCTTGTGCGTATTGAATACCAACATCGTAGGAAATTATCACCTACACCTGATATATCTAAAATGGTTAAATCATGCCTTAATGTTGACTTAGTTATCAATCCTCCAAGCCATGATCCTCAGATATTCGTAGGTTAGTTTCCTCGATAGAGTGTGAAAGCTCTCCCAGGTCCTGCCAAACCTGGTATATTACTAGTATCGAGTAACTTTGTCACTATTACAACATTACTCATAATTACATAAACATAAACAAAATACACGGTACATCAAATTTATTGTTCAAAAAAACTTCCACAGTATTCTATTAAGCCCATATTTGTCTTGATACGTCATTAATCCCTTTAATGAATTTCTTTATCTCCAACTAAGGAGGTTTATACATAAACCCCTCCTACAGTATGGTTGCTTTCATCTCAGGCCTTACTTCTGAAGATTTGCTAGAAACTTTCAGCAAAAGACACCCTAGTCCATGACTGAGATAATGGAAAGAGATTAGAAGTATATGAATACTAAGGATGCCATTAGATCCATACGTACAATGACTTCCCCTAAAAAAGCAAGAGTAAAGAGGTCTTCTCACGCCTAAAGGAATACCTTGAGGTCCAGAATAAGATGAATGAGGGGAAAAAAATGGACCCGACAAGCAAAACATTTAAACCTCTCACCATAGAAGATGTCTTCTCGATCATGGAGTCGTAAGATCTCTTACCTCCGCCAAATACTATGATTCCTCGAGAGAATAGGACGAACAAGTCTAAGTATTTCCAGTTTCAAAAGGATTATGGGCATAATACCCGTGATTATTCCTAACTCAAGGAGGCCATCGAAGGAGTTGTCAGACGAGGGTAACTCATGGAATTTTTTCCAAATATGTTAACAAGGTACAAGGAAATAATAAGAATAAAGATTACATCCCATTTATTGTTATCAACACCATCTCAAGAGGATTCATATATGTGAACCTTCTTCCAGTGTTAGAATGGCTCATTTGAGAAGAATGCACCAAAATGGTACTCAGATCAATAGTTCATATTGCCAGAACAAACCATGAGGGGAGGATCATATGATGGGCTTCCTAGACACTGACCTCAGAAGGATTCCCTTTTCACGTGATGGCCCCTTAGTCATCATGATCATCATTGACAATGCAAAAATGAGAATGGTACTGGTTTACACTCAAAGATCATTTGAAAAAAAAAATTCTAGATGCTTTTAAGGCCATGGGTCTCATCATGAAGCACATGTTACCCATCACAATTACCTTGATTTCTTTTTATGGAGAACGTACCTACTTAATGGGGCATATGACTCTTCTTCTCACAGTTGGATCCAAAGAATGTTGTTCCACCATTTGGAACAAAATTCCTAATGGTGGAGTTCTCGCCAGCTTACGATTTCATAATGAAAAGACCTTCAAGAGGATGATAATGAGGATCCCAATCCCAATAGGTGTGGGAGAAGTCCATGGAGATCAGAAGAATGCTAGACAGTTTTATAATACTTCTATGAGAAATAAGAAAAGACCTATGGAAATCGCCTAAAATTTACCTAAGGCCCAGCCCCAAAAATCTCCTATAAAGATGTTGAGGTCTTCATAAAGGCCTTGACCACTCCATTAGAGTCATGTGAGACATCACAAGATATCATTTAAGTAAATATATTGAATGAGGATACCCTAGCTCCATGAGATGAAGAAAAAGATTAAAAAAAGGGAACTAGCTGAATCCATCTTCAATATTTGCATTAATGAAACTGACCCAACAAAGGTCATCTAGATTAGAGTTGGCCTCAACTCTTCCCTTAGAGAAGATCTAACCTAATTCTTAAGGGAGAAATGTATTCTCCATTCTTAAGGGAGAATGGAAATATATATACTAAAGTTAGGTTCCTACACCTCGATGTGGACCTAAACCACAGGTCGGTACACTAAAAAAGGGTTCTTTGGCCCTGAAAGAAATGATGTTATAGTCGAAGATGTCAATAAACTTATGGAATCCAACTTCAACAGGGACGTACAATATCTAGAGTGGTTATCCATTATGGTATTGGTCCCCAAGACCAACAAGAAATGAATGATGTGTGTAGACTTCACCGATCGTAAAAAATCTTGCTCAAAGGATTATTACCTACTACCTCATATTGATACTTTGGTGGATTCTACTGTTGCCCATGAGCTCCTATCCTTCATGGACTCATATTCTAGTTACAACTAACTCAGAATGTCCCTCATAGATAAAGAAAAGACTTCATTCATCAGTGATAAAGGTACCTAATATTATAATGTAATGACTTTTAGATTGAAAAATGCAATATTAAATGGTGGTGAATACCATTTTTAAGGATTTGATAGGAAATCTATGGAGGTTTATGTTGATGCCGTGCTATTTGAAATCCTAAAGGGTTGGGATCCTATCCAGAACCTTAAAGGGACCTTCTCTATCCTCAGGAAAAACTAAATGAGCCTAAATATGAAGACATGTGCATTTGGGGTAGTGGGAAAAGTTTTTAGGCTTTGTGGTCAGTACACACAACATAGAGGCCAGGCCAAAGAAGATCCAAAATTTTCTAGACATGAAGTCCGAGGACGTCTAAAACCTATTGGGAAGAATTGTTATCCTCAACCGTTTATTTTACAAGACTAAAAAAGTGTGTGTCCTTCTAAAAGATCTTGAATAAAGCTTTTCAATGGACACTAGAGGTAGAATAATCCTTCCAGAACTTGAAGAAGTATTTAGGGTTTCCTCCCCTCTTGTCTTGAACCATTATATGGAAATATTTGTACTTGTACCTTACTGCCTACCCTATATAGTCAACTAAACGTTGATTATAGAAGAGTATGAGGTCTAATTCCTAGTGTATTACATCAATAGAGTTAAATAAGAGTCTGGAAAAAATTTCCCAAAGATGGAGAAGTTGTCCTTCTACCTAATCACCTAAGATAAATTCATAAGACCTTACTTCCAGTCTCACACTATAGTGGTTATGACAAATTAACAGCTTAGTCCAATCTTACACGAGCCTCACACCGAAGTAAGGCTTATTAAATGGTCAGTTGAATTGGGGGAGTTCATCAAGTATTAACTGAAAAAATCCATTAGAGGTTAGACCTTGGTCAATTTCATAACAAAATTTAGCAACCTAGAGGAGATGGAAGAAGAGCCCCAAATCTTAGAGAAAGAGGTAGTGGTTCTATAGGAGCCTAAGATCCCCTTTCTACCAAGACACAGGCCCCAGCTCCAACCACATGGGTATTACACATGGATGGATCTTCCAATAACTAGGGAATTAGTGTTGGTTTACAACTGTTGATTCCAGAAGGCGGTACAATCTTTCTTTACCTCCACTTTAAATTCAAAGCCTCATATATTGAGGTAGAGTTAAAATCCTTGGTATATGTCTTAGTCTTAAATATCCACATAAATACAAAGTAAGTCGCATCTACTAACGACTCCTAGCTGATAGTCAATCAGGTCACTAAGGTCTATGAGGCCAAAGGTGAATGCATGGCAGGATATTTGGAAATTGTCAGAGATATTGTACACAAAATACCAAGATTCAATATCAAGAGAGTCCCCAGAGCATATTCTAAGAGTTTTCTCCTTAGATGAGGTCAACCCAAATTTATATGGTAGTCATACTAGACCAGCCAAGCATTACCCATATCTAAATCAACATGTTTACAAAAGAACAAGGCTCAAACTACATGACTCCCACCATATATGGAAGTATTCCTAAAGACAAGATCCAAGCCTGACAATCTCTGTCATTAAGATACTACATGGATGATGGAGTCCTACTCAATAATGGGTTCTATTCAACACTTCAATGATTTTGTGGTCCTTGATAGTCTAGTTATGTTCTCAAAGATATCCACGAAGTATTCTGTGGTTCCAATAATGGCCCTAAAACCTTATTATATAAGGTCATGAAGCAAGGTTACTTATGGCTTACTTTAGGTAAATAAGCTAAAGATATAGTGCAAGTGTCAAAGGTTTAACTTCATCCAAAAGCAACCAATAGATAAAATGGCCCCCAACGCTAAGTCAATGACCCTTTTGCTAGTCCTCGCGCAAAATATAAAGATAAACAAAGATAAGAAGCCAAAAGTGTACCACTTTCGCGGGCACTTGCGATTGCACTTATCATGTGCAACAAGCCTTTAAACCTATAGGTTGCCCTACAAGACGAGTTGTGTCTCGTGAGGGTTTGCAGGGAATATACCCACAAAATTCTTTATTTGCAATGGCAGTCAATCTCTTATTAGACATAGAATAATCGCACAATCCATCACATGAGAAATATTTTGGGAAATACAAGTTAGAAGCCTGTAAGAATATTTAGCTAAGTAAATACTCAAGGCACATCCTTACTAGAACTCAACGTGTGTAGTGTGAATCAGTCAAAATGGGTCGAGTATCACAAGAGTAATTCCTAGATTGCCTTTTCGGAATCAACGCTTCAACTTCAAATCTCACGAATATATCTCTCTCAAACAAACTCCCAAGATTAGGGTCAGTGTATCTCTCTTGTGTGTGAGGAGGTGAGTAAATGTAAGCAAGTTCAAACGTCTCACACACACACAAGAAAGAACGTATATTTGGAAAGAAAAATAATCTCATAAAAGAATGCTAATCACTATAGTGAGAACGTCGACTTATTCACCACGTTGACTTTCATTTGACCGAACACCTAAGGGAGATATGGATGTATATGGGTGAGAGGAAATCAGATGAGAAGGATGGGATGAGGTAGGTAGGATATGATGATGGATGGTGTATGGTGGATATTTTTATGGATGGATGTTTGAGAAGAGTTTATTACACTTTGACGAACAAATGCCTTTATTTCTGGACTACAACTTTCTCTTTTTCTTCATTTCCAAATACTCATCAATATATGAGATAAATCTGTTAAAAATACAAATAACCCCAACATAGACATGTATTTAATTTTTCTCCATTTGAATCGACTTTGGGAGAGATATTCATTAAAAATGCAAACACTCTCTATGACGCATTTTCTCCTTTTACTTTATTCTTTTTTTTCTTTTTCCAAATACTCATCAATGTATGAGATAAATCTGCTAAAAATACAAATAACCCGAATATAGATTTATATTTAATTTTTCTCCACTTGAATCGTCTTTAGGAGAGATATTCACTAAAAATGCAAACACTCTCTATGAAGGATCTTCTACTTTTACTTTCAACACTCTTCCCTTTTTCAACATGGTGGGTGGAAAATGGAATTGATATGGAAATGGGTGGTATGATATATGGTGATGATATGAAAAATGGAAGGTGTATGGATGATGATAAATGGAATTTGGTTGGTGTATGGGTGAAAGTATGGTGATCGAGACAACTTCAAGAGACGTATTTCTTACAACTCGAAAGTGATGTCATTCTCAGTGATCAAGCCAAAAATTTAGTAGAGAATAATGAGATCATACAATGATTTAAAGTGCGGACCCAAACGAAGTTGAATCAACTTGTGACTCAGAGATTGCGTAAAATACTCTAAAAGGGTGAAAGGCACAAATCTCACAAGCTAAAGTCTCTACTAGTGATCCTTAAGGTTTTCTTGAGAATTGTAGTACTCCTCAAATCTAAACCGTAGTGACTTGATAAGTGCGCAAATTTTGTTGAGTCTAGAAATTCATAGTGCAACATGCCTTGTTATGCATTACATAAATTATTTAGAAAAATATAAATCCTCTAGCTTGATTCCTAGACTTAAAAATATGGATGATAGAAAATTCACGTCAATAAGTGAGATGAAAGAAACTGCACAAAAATTTTAAAAATCAGATTCAAAAATAAAAAAAATTCAAAAGAGGTACGATTTTGATCAAATTCCCCACCCCCAAACAAAAAGGAACATCGTCCTCGATGTTAGGTAAAATAATTTTTAAAAATGACAGCAGAAGGGAGGAAAGATATTACTAGAATCAACCGCTAATGAAATGCACAGATGAAACCAAAAAGAAACCTGAAGAAATTATAAGTAAAAAGAATGTGTACGAGTCTATAAACATGGTAAAGCATTGGGCGGTGTGAAACACCACACCCAAACAGGATGAAACTCATACAGAACGACGGGCTGCCTCCCGATAGCGCTAAGTTTAACGTCTTCAACCAGATCGAACCTATTTTCACCCCAAAGATAAGAAATAAAAAAGCACGGGATGGCAGAAAAGGTGGGTGATGAGAATCACCCCCAAACAAGACTAAAGCGTCAGTCTTGTTGGATAAATTTACAAAGGTGAGGGTGACGAAACACCGATCACAGGCGTTATTTTTTATTTATTTTTAATTATTATATATATATATATATATTGTGTGTGTGGTCTTTGAATATTTTGAAAAAGAAAAGAAAATATTTTTGTGAATTTTAGATAATGAAAGGAAGAAAATGTTTTTCAGTTTTTATAAAAATAAAGGAAGAAGATATTTTTGTATTTTTGTGGATAAAAATAAAGAAAAAAAATGGATTTTTTTTAAAAATGAAAGAAAGAAAATATTTTTGAATTTTTTTTTGGAAGAAAAGATAGGGAATTGGGGGGAGGAGAAAAGATGGGGATTTTTTTTTTTTGACTTTTTTAGAAAATGAAAGAAAGAAATAAACACAATTGATAGAGAAAAATGATATAGTTTCTTGTATTTTTGTCGTTGTTGCAACTTATTTTCCATCAAAATTCCCTCGAACTTACAAATAAACTCAAAATATGTATAGGGGTAAGTAAGGGAGTATCAATCCAATTCTAAGTATGAAACACAAAATATGTGAAGACATGTATAATTCATTTGCATATTATTATGATTTTTTATATTTTTTATGGATTTTTTTAATGGATTAATAATTAACTAGTTGTACTCATTTTTAAAGTACTAATTAAGATGTAAAAGCTAATTTAAGAAAAGTGAGATAACAAAATTGTGCTAATAAGTAAACTAACTAAATTGGACTCACAAGGGCTTCAAAATTTCATCCCATGAATGAGAGATTATCCCTCAATAATCATCATCCAAAAATATAAGTAAACAATAAGAGCATGTGAGGATTAGATCAAGAGGAATTGATCAAATCCATTTGTACTTGAATTGGAGAAACTCTTCGATTATACATCAAAATTCAATCAATCACAATCTCTCACTAATGCATTTATTGAATCTAAAATAAAAATAAGGATAATGGATGAATTTATAATGGACAATTAAATAATAAAAGAGATTTGCTAAAAATGAAAATCCTAACATTATAAAATTATACATTAGAACTCATCCAAAGAAATAAATTCTAGATCATTACTTTATTGAGATAATTTCTAAAAATGCAAAATCTCAACATAAAGGAATGGATTAGAATTTACCTCCCATAAGGGATGAATTCAACTACATCAATCTATTTTGAATAATTGCTAAAAATGCAAAAATTCACTATAGAGGGGTGGAGTGAAATTCATCCTAGAGATAAATTTCACTACACACCTGTATATTTAGATATTTGCTAAAAGTGCAAATACTCTTTATAGAGGAGCGTAGAGAAATTTATCACACAAGGTTTTAAAAACTAAACTTGAGATCCTTCTTCAATGGCACCAAGTCTTGCATTTATAGGTGGAAGAAGCTAGGAGTATTTTTGGACAATGCACACATGCGTGCATGTGTGTTGAGTGAGGTAACAATCTTATTTGGGTGAGGGAATGCACATGTGAGAAGTGGGAGCATGTGAGGGATGTGATAGTTAGGATGAGTTGGGGGTAAAATGGGTATTGGGGTTAAGTGGGATTTAACACATGTGGATTTATTTATTTGGTTTTTTTTTGTTTGGCTTTTGGTCTTTATTTTGGACAAAACCAGGTAACACACAATTTTGGTTTTTTTGGAAAGAAGGTAAATGGGTCGTTGGTTTGAAATGGATTTTTTTTTTGTGGAAACGGGTCTTAGGAATGGGGGTCGAAAAATGGGTTGCGCCGAACTTATGTTTCGGGCAAGTCCAGGTTTCGGATTTGAAGGTGGGTTTCGGGTTGTGGGTTTGACCGGAGCAAGGGTCGAAAATGGGCACAGGTGGTTCGGAATCAGGTGGTTGTTGGTATCGGGTTAGGTAGCGGGGCAGGGGCTTCACCATTTAGTGGTTAGAGTTTAGTAGCGGGGGCTGAATTGGTAGAGATCGGAGGTGGGTAATTGAGGTCAACGGATTTTGGTTGGGTCGATTTTTGGTTCGGGTTAGATATGGGCAGGGGGGTTTCGGGTTAGGCTCGCCAGAATGGGTCGCAGGTAGCTGGATGACGGGTTGAGGGAGTAAGGAGATGGGGTCGGGTTAATGGATTTCCGAGGGCTTGGTTTATCGAAGATGGGTTCCGGTTTGTGGGAGGTATAAGGTGGGTTTGGTGGTGGGCTTAATGGTGGTAGATGAAGTTGGTTAATAGAGGTGTGTGGTTATGGTCCTAAGAGAGAGGAGAGAGAAAGAGTGGTGAGGAAGAGGAAGCGGGAGTGGTTAGTGTGTAGGTGAGGTGCATGAAAAATATGGTGTGGCTTAGGGATTTGTTTTAGGTGTAGGATAGTGTGTAGGTAAGTTTTAGGTGTGTGTGAGTGTGTGGTTTGTGTGTATGTTAGGTGTGTGGTAATTGGGTGTGAGTGAGTGTGTGTTAGTTTTGAGTGTGCGTGTTTAATTTGTGACCCTAAAAATAAAAATAAAATTAAGACTCAACTCAAAGCATAAAAATAAAAATCTAATTAAAATGCTAACCTAATAAATAAAAATAAAACTAATGAAATATAAAATCAAAAATTAAATTCCTAGTCTCAAAGTAAAAGACTCAAAATAAAATAATACTAATAAACCTAACTTAATAAGAAATAACAAAACTAAACTAATACTCAAAACTAAAAATTAAATAAAAACAAAATTAAATAAACTAAAACGCACATTTATAAAATATAAAAATAATAAAAACACACGCGACACACAAAAATAAAATATAAAAATGAATCCTAAAAATATATACATGACTCAAAACAAAATATAACATAAAAAATAAAATAAATACAAACGACACAAATAAAAATCTAGAAAAATAAAATAAAATAAAATGGGACAAATCAAACACACACGGGGCTCGGGTGATGGTTTTAGAAGAGGATAGAGAGGGTCTGGGCTAGGATTAAGGTATGGGGATATGTTTAAGGGTTACGGGATTAAGCCACTTTTGTCGCGTATTTTCCCCGAATTATCACTTTAAACTCCGTAAACCCTTATTGAGATACAAAATAAACAAATACTATCATAAGTCCATTTTACCGAGAATTAGCAATCAAAAACTGTCTATTTTGGATTTTATTTAAACACTTTTGGGTTCTTATCACCTTTGCTCAATGGGGAGTGGATTTAGTAGGGCCTCTACCTTTCAGCAAAGGTATAAAAAAGTTCTACATTGTGGCAATTCATTATTTTACTAAGTGGAGTGGTGTCGAGCCCTTGGATACCATCACAGAGAGGAAGATCACTATTTTTGTGTGGAAAATATCATTTGTAGTTTTGTCTTACCAAGGGCCATTGTCTCAAATAATGGGAAGCAGTTTGATAACCCCGCGTTCAGAGAGTTTTGCTCGGATTATGGAATTAGCAATAACTATTATTCACGCAGTCATCCACAAGAAAATGGGAAGGTTCAAGTGACAAATTGGAGCATATTCTAAAGTCCAAAGAAGAATCTATAGAAATCCAAAGGCCAATGGGTTCAAGAGTTGCCAAGCATATCATGGGCCTAGAGAACCAATATTAAAGGTCCCGTAGAAGAAACTCTTTTCTCTCGAACCTACGAAACTGAGGTTGTCATTCCTATCGAGATCGAGATACCAACATATAGGGTATCTCAGTTTGAAGAAGATACTAAAAATGAGGGACTCAAAATGTCTTTAAATGAGCCATAAGAACGTTATGAAACTGCCTTAGTCCGAATGGCTACTTACAAGCAAAGGACAACATCTTACTTCAAAAGAAAAGTACGTTATAGAGAGTTATAATTACGTGACTTGATCCTAAGGGAGGTCACCATTGCAAACAAAAATCCAAACAAAGGGAAATTAGGCCCCAATTGGGAGGGACCATACATGGTTACCAAGATCACAAAGTTACGCAGTTACTACTTAAAAGACATGAAGGTACAAACTACCACACCCTTGGAACGTAGAACGTCTAAAGAAATATCTCCAGTGTTGTACTTTGTTATTGAAGTGTAATGAAAAGAACATTTTTCTATCATCATTATCTCTATGTAGTATGATGAAGGGTTACAAGGTTCCAATACTTGCCTCTAAACGAAACCTAAGATCGTGGGAATTAATAAGAGTTGTAAGGCATTCATCCTTGACTCTAAAAAAGTGGTTGAGATCCAACAACTTCAAATACATAACTCAAATAACTTTATTCCTAAGAGCTCCAAGATTTCAGGAGAAAATAAGAGTTTCAAGGCATTTATCCTTGAATCTGGAAAATGATTTAAGGTTTGAGGACCACAGATAGATCAAATGAATTATCAAGGCTTATATTCTTGATTTGACCAAAAAAAATAAAGGACTAGGGTCTAAGGACCCAAAATAGTTATTTTTAAGGACTTTGCACCTGGATTGTTTTTGGAAAAACCAAAACTTATGAAAAAATCATCAAAATTTTCAACCCTCACTTTAAAAGATTTTTAAGGGGGTCAAGCATTAAAAATGCAAAAAATCCGTTAAACTCAAGGCTCAAAATACCATGTCTTAAAAATCCTTACTCCCATAATTTTTTTAGGGAGGGAAAGAGTTTACATTAAAAAAATCTCATACAATAGCTTTTAGAACAAAGTTTTGAGCATGTCCTAGTTATATAAGGCTTTCATTATTAGTTAATTTCAGTTTTGAGGTATTATGACCCTTAGCAAAACACTTGTACAGTAACCTGAGGCTTTCATCTTTATTTAATTTTAATTCTAATGTCTTTTCATCCTTAACAAAACACTTGTACGATTATCAAATGCTTTCATCCTTAGTTAATTTCAGTTCTGAGGTCTTATGACCCTTAGTAAAACACTTGTACAATCATTTAAGTCTTCCATCCTTAGTTAATTTGATTTATGAGGTCTAATGACCCATGGTAGAACACTTTCACAGTTATCTAAGGCTTTCATTCTTAGTTAATTTCAATTATGAGGTCTTATGACCCTTTGATGAACACTTTTGCAGTTATCTAAGACTTTCATCCTTAGTTAATTTCAGTTCTGAGATCGTATGACCCTTAGCAAAATAATTCTACAATTATCTAAGGCTTTCATCCCTAGTTAATTTTGATTTTTAGGTCTTACGACCCTTATCAGAACACTTTTATGGTTATTAAAGGCTTACTTCCTTAATTTATTTCAGGATCCTAGGTCTCCAGACCCTTAAAAGTATTAGATTATGTTCCTAGATTTTTCTTATTGCTTTAACAAGTAAAAGTGGGGTTTGGGGGATACCCATATACCTTAAACAAAAAGAAAAAAAATTATTGGCAAAGAAAACAAAATGCAATAGGCAAATAGATAAATAGATAAAAAAATTCAAAACAAATGTTAGTATCTATATTGAAAGAGCTTCTATGTCCAATACAGAGGTCACAGAGAAAATAAATATATAATTTTTTCAAAAGCTTTTTAAGGCTTGGTATTCTCAACATCTTAAGCTTCCTTCATAATAGGTCTTGCAGAGCCTGGATCTCCATAACTGGAGGGACAGACCCTCATCATTTGCTTTAGAGCTTAAAGTTTCAAAAGTTCCACCTTTGTTGTTGCTATCACTCTCAAACTCATCTTCCTCTGATGTTATATCTTCAACAATAAGCCCATTAAGCCCAATAAGATTAACATCAGGCTAGAGTGATTGAAATTCGGCCTTACAAGCCTTAAATCCTAAGGATTATTTCTAGAAAAGTAACTCCTTGTAGGCCTTAGAGTCCGAATAATCTCCAATTTGGCGCCTCAACATGGAATCCGATTTCCTAAGGATCTTAGAGTGTTTAACTTGAAGTCAATATAACTTCTCTTGCATATCCAAATGTTGGACCATCATATAGTCCATTTCCTCACTGAGGTCGGAGACCTACTTCTTCAGTAACTTCACATCCTCAACTTTATGTTGAAGTTTGTTATCACACCCCTTCTCCGCCAGCATAATAATAATTGAATAATTCACTAAACACATCTATTTTTTCAACACCAAATTGATAAAAATTAAAATATTGTCAAATTTAAACTTCGTTATTTTAAAAACCCAATCGTTTTTATAGATTCATAATTTAACCAAATTCCAAAAAAAAATTAAGTTAATTAAATCTATTACATAATTCAAAAACCAACAAAACACTACTAGTACGCAAGCAACACATTGAACATAATTATTTGTCCCTCTACCTTGATGAATTATCTAACACTCCTATTTTGAGTGTTCTACATCACCTTCCTTTTGCTAAGATGGATCAAATTGAATCATATTTCCCTTATGTTCCGTATTTTTAATTGAAACTTTGGCATCTACTTCAACCATCATATCTTTTCTAACTAAAGTAGAATAATCCACCATTTCAAATGCAGTGAGTCAAGACTTGATAATCAACTCCAATTTATCTTGAAATTTGGTGCGTTTGTCCTCCTCGTCATGTACAAAAAGAGATGAAAATCGTTTCTAAGATATAAATTTATGTTCACACTCTATCATCGACATACTCCGCTGAGTCAAAGATGAAAATTCAATATCCTTTTCCTTTCGATACACGCAAGGAAAATACTTTTCTTGTAAAGCATTAATAAAAGAATCCCAATGGATTATCTTCCCTCCACCTGAAGTAAGAAATAAATTTATATAAGACTCCTAATAGTATTTAGCTTCGCCTTTTAACATGAAAGTAGTCAATATGACCTTATGTGCTTCAGTTACATTCATCACCCTAAATATAGTTTATGTGTCTCTAATACAAGCCTCAACTTCCAAAGGTTTTATAGATACTGAAAATATTGGGAGGCTAAATTCGATAAACTTCTCATATAAAATATTCTTCCCCTCCCATTGTATTGCCCTTTTCTATTCTATCTAGAGCATCCTCCTATAACTGCTTGGCTTATTGTTCAGATATTTACATCAAAAACTTGTTTTATTTCTCTGCCATTAAAGTTATGCCACAATCCATTCTTTGCAAATTTGTAAGTTGTTTCGGTGCCCCCAGCATATTTTGATGTTGTTACTCACCTCATTTGCAATTGGCATATTTGAATCCTCCTCTTTAACCCTCTCATGGACATTTCCTACTTCCATATCTCACTCTCTATAATAAACCACAATTATATAAACATGTATATAACATTTATTTTAATATAATGGTTAGTATTTTTCACAAGTCAATGTAAATTACTTGTGACACACATCCGCCCCTACCAAATCTAGACTTTCTAACTCCAAAATATATAAACCTAAAGATTTAATGCTAATATGTCACATGCATTCCCCACCAGCATAATAATAGCTAAATAATTCACTAAACACATCAATTTCTTTTCAATAACAAACTGATTCAAATGAAGGTAACCTCAACGTTTAAGTGCGGAATATTAAAAACCTAGTTGTTTTAAAGGGTGAATAATATAAACAAACTACAATACAAACTAAGTTAATTACAACTATTACATTATTCAAAACCTGACAAAACCTTGCTGCTACCTAACCAACACCTAGACTTGATAGTGGTAGCTCTAAAACTTAAAAATAAGAACATATAAAAATGAGTTTAAAATATTATTAAATTTTCTAAATCTCTATATAGTAAAATATATCAACTTATCAAATATATAAGCATCTATATCTTTATTCCAGATAAGGCCATACACGTATCCTGAGTTTAATAAACCTCACATATCTAGCCCATAATCCAACCTCTTTTGAATTACCTAGTAACCAACAACCCAACATATCTTGATTTTTATAAATCCATAACATCTCCATATAATACATACATATCCTATTGATAATCAACTCAGTGAGTAGATTCACATCATTTGTGTATTTACTTATTCTTTCCTATATGAGTCTAAGTCAAAGTCATTAGCGTCGTGTCAAATCTAACAATCCAAGACAATCAGTATTCTATAAAACATGATTAACTTTCATTAACTCACTAGGTTAACTGAAATATAGCACACATTCATATATTTCCCCACATTTATAATCAACTATAATGCTCACAATCACTTCATTTAAGCATTATTAAATAATAACATTTTAAATGCTAAAATAATACTAATACATACTTACAAGAGGTTAATATTTACTAATTAATTTAAATCTTACATTAATCATGATTAAATAATACCTAAAAAAATTATACAAAAATTCATAATAACATATTCCATAAATTGAGTACAACAACTTTAGTGCGGGTCAAGATAGCCAATACAAATAGATAACCCCTTAAAAATCAGTATTTGGTTATTGTGAGCGTTAACGAGTGCACATTAAAATAATCCATAAAAATATAATATCGCATAATCGTGTTCCTCATGTGCCATGACACAACTTTTGTTCTTGGCATTATATTTAATCTTACCTAGATAGTCTTATAAAGCATAAAGAATTCAATAGGGGCACACACCAATAAATAATTAAAATCTAAATTATAAGAATTGATCTACAGAACTCAATAATTAAGCAAGAATTACTTTCATAATTAATCTGGAATTTGTAGAATTTTTTCTTCGGTTGAAAACCTAACTTTTCTTCACTTTTTCCTTTTCTTTCTTTAGGCTTTTTTTTCTTCCTTTCAAACTTCTCCGATAAGAGAAACCCACATAACCTTACCTATAAGAAAAAACACTTTGGTCAAATTATACTTTCAACCCCTATTCCTTAACTTAAGTAAAATTATACATTACCCCCCCCCCCCATATTACTTTTAATGGCATAGCAATAGTAATTCTTTCAACACCTTTTCATGTACCTCTCATATATCTTTATTTAATTAATTAAAATTACATAATCAACTATAATAATATTACATAAAACATTTGAATCTATCATATACTAAACCCTATAATTATGTATTAATCCACCTAATTCAACCAATATGAATATTAACTCGTTTTAAAGTGGCATGTTAATTTTTGGAATGTCACGACTCTCTTCCCCTTAGAAACAAATTTCCTCTAAATTAACTATCCATGCTTACGTATTAAGAAGATGATAATATTTCTTCTTCATATTATGTTCTCCTTCCCAAGTCACTTCCTCAATCGTGTAAATTCTATATAATACTGTAATAAAAGGAATAACTTTATTTCTCAACACTTGTTCTTTAAGATCTAAAATTTGCACCGGTCCTTTAATATATGACAAGTTATCATTCAATTCTATGTTGGGCAGTCAACATATGAGACATATCTTAAATATATTCAGAGCATAAATATATGAAATACATTATGTAATTGAGATAATTCTGGAGGTATTATTAATTTGTAAGATGCTGCCCCACTCTTTCTTTGATCTCATATGTTCCACTATTCCTAAGACTTAATTTTCCTTTCTTCCCAAACCTCATGATCCATCTCAAAGGTAAAACACACAAGAATATAAAGTATCCAATTGGAATTTTTAAGTCCTTTTTCCCCTTATCTGCGTAAGTTTTTTGCCTACTTTGGGCTACTTTCATATGTTCCTTAATTACTTTTATCTTTTCAACAGTTATCTCCACTAATTCTAGACCTAATTACTTCCTTTCTCCTGCCTCACTCCAATACAACGGAGTTCGGCACCTTATACCATACAATGATTCATATGGATACATACTAATATAATACTAGAAACTACTATTACAAGTAAATTATATCAATGGAAAATAATCATCCTTATTGCCTTTAATGTCAAGTACACACTCACATAAAATATCTTCAGGTATTTGAATAATTTTCTCTAATTGCCCATTTGTTTGTAGATGAAATGCAATGCCAAATTTCAAATTAGTTCCCATATCATGTTGTAAGAGAGGCCAAAATGTTAAAGTAAATGTATTGTCTCCATCAGATATAATAGACATTGGTTCTCCATGTAATTGTATAATCTCGTCAACATATACATGTGCATACCTATTAATTGTGTAAGTAGTTTTAACTGGCAGAAAATGTATTGACTTTCTTATTACATCAACTACCACTCAAATAGAATCATTCCCCTTTTGAGAGCGAGGAAGTCCCATCACAAAATCCATGGTAATGTGCTCCCAATTCCACTCTGGAATGGACAATGGTTGTAACAAACTTGACTGTTTCTAATGTTATGCCTTAACATGTTGTCATGTCAAACACTTGGCAATAAAATCTGCAATCTCACATTTCATATTATTCCACTAACAAAGTTCCTTAAATTTGTATACATTTTAGTGCTCTATAGGCGCATAACATAAACAGAACTATGTACATCATCAAGAATATCTCTTGTTAATGCCAAATCATTAGAAGCATAGTTTTTTTCTTATAACAAAGAATCTCACCATTAATAACAATAAAAGTAGTTAGCTTACCTTCTTGGGCTTCCAGTTATTTCTTCTTTAAAATGTATCTTGTTCTATAAATTCTCGTGTGAGTTCTTCCAATGAAAGTCTCATTGTAATGTGTGCAAATAATGACCCAACTTTAATCAAGCTCAGCTATACTCCTATGAATCTCAATTCCACTATATTCTCAACGCACGCACATTGAATACAAGACAATATCCCGGTTGATTTTTGACTTAGAGAATTTGCAAAAAACATTTGCCTTCCTAGGATGATAATGAATGATATGATCGTAGTCTTCAATTAACTCCATCCAACGTATTTATCAAAATAAATACTTCAAACTTTAATGGTTAATAAAAATCTCACAAGTCTCGCCATATAAATTATGTCTCCGCAATTTCAATGCAACAACAATAGCTGCAAGTTCTAATTCATGTGTACTATAACTACTCTTCGTTCATCTTTAATTGTCTAGATGCATATGAAATTACCTTTCCATGTTGCATGAAAACATAACCCAATACCTAATGTGAAGCGCCAGTATAAATCATAAAAATTTCACCACTGGATGAAATAGTAAGAACTGAAGGTGATACTAGCCTACTTTTTAACTCTTGTGAGAAAGCTAATGCGTCCCAAGGTTTGTAGAGAAACACCACCAATTTTTAATTTTCACAGTATTAATAAACTCCACGAAAATCACTAGTGTTGTGTGAAACAATTTTATCAATTTTAGTCTTAACCTAAGCGTGCATATAAGTGAGTATAAGCAAGAATAAAATAAGCAAACCATAACACAGTGATGTACAAGGAAAACCCACAATTGGACAAACTTCAGACGGCCTAGCCACACAAGTCCGCTACAATATAGGTCTAGTTACAAGGACAAATTAGACTTACTCACATACTCGAATCCTTCAAGCCTTAACATGCTTCATAGCCATTGTTGGACGCCTTTCAACAACCACATAACATAGGTGAATTCCCACGTCTTGGTATCCCACCGATCTTACTTATCTCGTGACTAGTCCAGTCATTGCTCAACACAAATAAGATCTCCATATCTCGAAATGCTCACAATATAAAGAGCAAACTAGTATGGTGGAAAAGGAAAGAGATTCCAAATAAATATATAGATGTGGGATTCTAGGATCTCAAACATGGGTGTAATCTAGGGTTTGGGAGGCATAATATAAAATTTGGAAAATCAATTTCATAAAAACCCTCTTTGAAAAATGATGACAGACCTGAGTATTTATAGAAAATACATCTTTTAAGGCATCAGATCTTTTGAGTAAACTCGTTCAAATGAAAATAATAGTTCGTTCGAATGAAAACACTGTCTCATTCGAACCAACTAAAAACTCAGTTGAACAAACATGTCAATCTTGTTTGAGCTAGCTTTGAACAAGCTTAAAACGATATATTTCTGATCAATAGAAATTTCTCGGTTGAGGTTCATTTGAAGGTCGTTCTATCCAAATTCAATTAAGATCTAAGGGGTGTGTGTGATAAAATTTGTGCATACAAGTATAAATCATTCACAATTAACTGTAAGACATATTTACGAGGAAAACACCCACCTAGGGGTAAAGAACCTCGACAACCCCCAATTCTCATTTCTACCTGAAACAAAAACTTCACAAAAGGCAAGAAGGTACATCTAAAAAAACCTATCGTGTAGTTAACTGAACCTTTCAACTCTTCCCCATAGTCAATGAGAATCCACAATGAACTCCACGACGCGAATGAAAAAGACCGTTCTCTTCCTTGGGATCACGCCACACTCCAAATTCTCTAATAATTCAGCGTTCTTCCTATTTTAGATCTAGGAGTGATAGATCATAGTAATTTAACCAAGGCTAGTGTAGATATTTGAATCAAAATACTCCAAATTCTCTCTCAAAGACATGGATCTAAGTTTTATTAATTTTGGAGGGAACAAATAAAATTGTAAAGAGAAGCAAAGGGAAAATTATCTCAGCCTCGAAAATACTCTCAGATTGGTGTTTGAGTTATGAGGATTTCAGATGTCTAACAAATGAGAGGGAAATTGGCCTATTATAGAAAATTTTCAAATTTTGACATCGTCGTGCGCACGGTAAGATCTAACTGTTTGCAAGATTCTGTCCAATGGGGACTTTGAACCTTCGTCGTGCGCACGGACTCAATTTAGAGTCGTGCGCATGTGCACAAATAGTGGTTGTGCGAATAGTCCACTGCAAGACCATTCAAAAACACAGTTTCAAGGATAAAATGAAACATAGACAATTTCCAAAAAAGTTTTTAATATATTTAAAACCTCTGAGACAGTTTCAAACTTATTAAATCACTTGTTCTATCTACTTTCATAATCCTCACACATTTTAAAAAACTTTTTGTGCACATGTGTGTGTCTACCCATAACTAATTCACAATCTACAAATAAAGATATAGTCTTCACTTAAATGTGAATACATAGCAACGAAAGTCTTCACTTAGCGGCGATGCATGCTCTTCAATTCTTCAATCTTCAAGGTTCATCTAACCTAAACTAGATCGCACCTCACTAATAACGAATCAAATTTATTTGACTTGATGAACTCAACGACTCAAAACATTGTCACGAAAATCTAACCAACTATTAAACTATTACGAAATTATATTTCCAAGTGGCCTCTAGGCATTGGCCACAACTTATCTGGGGTCTACCCCAGTGAATTTCAAGATTTCCACCAGAGGGCAAGGCATTGGAAATCAGGCTCTACAGGTCCAAAAACACTCATTGAAGCACACATGTTAGGGGACTAGAGGGAAGGCCCTCTCTTTTGGCCTAGCACCCTTAGAGTCATATTTCCAGGTATCTTATACCTTAGAAGAATGGCTTCCAGGTCTTTCTTAGTAATTTTTAAGGCTACCTGATATCCCTTCCCCAAAAGGTATATTTGAAGGGAAATGAATAGGGGATATCACGTCAGAGAGAGGATTAGGGTTTGAAACCTTGGAAGGGGAAATGTCTCCAAAATACATAGTTTGAATAAAAGAAGAAAAGGATTGCTAATTGTAAAAGGAAGGAAGCTCAAGCAGAAAATATCTCAAAGACTGTCGAAGTAGGTGGTAAGGTTTCTTATGACGCCCCGCCTAATTAAATACTGGGTGATCAGGCCTTTATCAAATTAAATAGAATTCCCATCTATTTCATTTTAAGCATCACTGTCGAAAACTTATTAATTACTAACCACCTAATAATTAATTAGACAAGTATCAAAATTTTATCTTTTAAAACTCCAAGTCACTAAGTGCAACAAGAGACTAAATAGAATTGTCAAAAAATAATATATTCTAAGCATTTGACAAATAACTGAAACAAATGCTAGCCGAATAAACATCAACAAAAAGAAACATCCAAACCAAAATACTCTGACAGGTAGAAAATAAATCCCATACAATCTGAATTTAAATGAACTGAAAAACTGTTGTGAGCAACATGCTTGAATATACAACTGAGAATAAAATTCCTAAACTAGGAATGAATGAAGTAGGAGTCTAATCCAAACTCCTCCAACACCCACATATGTCGTAGTTGCGTCGACCGGGAATAGAACATGTCTAGCATCCCTGTGGTCAGATACCTAAAAGGTTTTGAAAATATTTTTATAACAAGGGTTAGAATCCAAAACATTTTGAAAATATTTACAAAGTGAATTAAATTACAGTAAAGTAAAATGCATGAATGCTCGTCATATTTAAGCTAATGTCGCAATCCCTTGAGGACCGGATCACCCCTAGACTATTGTTCACACACCTAATGTTTCTCTACATAACCCACCTACTCCTCTACCCCGTGACTAGTTCTCAATAATATCCTTCATGACAAAGTACTCTAGCCCGAGTATGTTTAATGTATGATTTATAAGTTATATAACACACTAACTTAATTATTCATTTCTTTCACTTGGGTCCATATAACATTTTCACAAGTTATATATATATATAAACAATACAATTCATTATATGTATTTTACCCGTATATACTTATTCGTACCATATATACATGTCATCAATTTTCAACATTCACACACATGTCGTATATATATATATATATAACCATCCTCCTGAGTGAGCACTCACCAAATGTTCTCTACAATGCTACCATTTCCAGATCCACCCAGACACCCTAACAAGGTTAACTTCCCGCATCAATGAAACAAAACAAACGCAGTGGAGTCGATCATAGTTCCCTCTGCATTTGAGACTGAATCATACCCAAGACGTCTCACCCCTAACTACGGACACTATGACCTGGGGAGTATACTCACCCTGCCCCTCAAGCCAGAGAATTCACCCACATTGTGCAACCTCCTATGATAGAACTAAAGGGGTATTCTTTTATCAAATATCTAATCATCGATATTTAAGAACACACAATACATATATAAATATTATCACACTATCCTATATATGTATTAATTTTAATCCAGCTATACCGTGCACAAAACCCATAGCACTAGCCCAAAATTATTCCCAAGTCTATGCCCCGACTCAAATTTAATTAATCATGCATCAATTATTTTTATTATCTTGGTGTCGCTCAACCAATATACCCGAACTTGCTCACTTGGCCCGACAATACAATATTCACAATTTATTATACACAATTTTTCCTTAATAAGTCTTGCACACTCATTAATCTAATGTTATCAAATTTCTCAATTTCAACCTTAATTTACCTTTGGGATTATCACCCTAATTATCCCATTAATATCTCCCACGAACAAAAGCCATAACTGTAACCCCACAAAACAACAAACCCCAAAACAAATGAACCCAGGCCCGAGACAGGGGAATGGGAGAAGCTGTCGAAAAAGCAATCTCGTTCGAACGACGTTGGTTCTTGCTCTAACGGAAATCGGGTCGTTCGAACAAACCTGGTTTTCTCCCATCCTTCCTCACTGCTCAAACAAACCGCCATTAACACCCATCTCAAAACTTTAGCCCATATATTTTACACATAAATCATTACGAATTTACCTCACACCTAACATTCCAAAATTTCCAAATCTTAATTAAACACCCATACAGATTTGAAGTTAATAAATCAAATTCCCAAATCCTCTACAGATTATAAATCTAAATTTATTGAAACACGATTTAGATATCAGACTAACCCAAAAATCATATAATCTTATCACACCTACTATGATATGAATTGAAATCTGCAATTAATTTAAAAGCAAGTTTATTAACTTGCCTTCTAGGGTTTGTAGGATATGAATCCTTTGGTGTAAATGATGATGATTTGATGAAGACTGCACACACTTGCTATTGATTTTGGCTCCCAAAGTTTCTCCAATTGTTCCCTATTTTCTGCTCTACTTACTTAGATTTTCTAAAATGAGTTATGGTTGCCACACCCTCTCACTTTTAGGGTTTATTAAGTAAATCTAATTTTTAGGCTTAGGGAATTTATTAAAAGGGCCCATACACTCCCCTGTGGGCTCGGTTATGCCTAAAAATGTCCCGAAACCCATTTACTACCATGGGTACTATTTTCCAACTATTTCGATCCATTTGAACTCAACCGTACACTCAAAATTTCCATCCGAATTATTTTATTAAAAGTTCTTATCTCGACCCTAATATAATTTATGCCCGACTCTCGGTTGACATAAATAAATGCCACGTCATTATCGCTCGTTATGATGTAATTAGATTATTATTCACTTAGTAAAATTTAAATCCCATCAATATTAATCGTTTACTCACCGGATTAATATTTAATAAACATTAAACTAATTAATTCAATTAAATTACGATACACAAGTAATTTAAAATTAATCAAATTAATTAATAAATAAATGCTCAAAAATATGAGGTGTTACATTTCTAACTAACCCAAGGGGTCTATTTATAACCACCCAAGTCCTGACACATTACAGCTCTTCACCTCCTACACTCAATGCATGTTTCTTTTCGACACAATATTATAATGACACTAATCTCACTAACTAGTTACGTTACTACCCTTTTCGTTTAAATGGGTAAGTATTTCCCTTTTTAATTCTTGCAAGAAGTAGTAGGGGCTTATAATGATACCAAATTTAACTCCTTGAGTATTCCAAAGGTTTTTAACCTCTTGGTCTCCTTTACATAGAGGATAAGGTCCCAAGGTCGATCAGATCCCTCCTCTAGGAAGCTTTCAATCCTTATTGACCATTACTTTCCTAGTAAAGGATCCTCAAATGGATCAAAGACCATAGCAGCAATCTCGAGACAACCAGGTACTCACTTATGCATTCAAACCTTAAATAATAATCTCAAACGCCTCATGATGAACATGTTAGGCCTCAAATGAGTCAATAGAAACCTCATATTCTCTTAAATTTTTTATACGCTCAAGAAGGATTGAACCACTTCTATCCTTTTATATTTTGTATCTTCTGTTAAGTCTAAAACTAAGCTAAGAAACCCCTCGAAGAGTGAATCAATTACTCCCAAGTGGCTCTTTTATAAGTGAAAAAGACCTCAGAAACCTAATATTAAGTGGGTCAAAGCCCAAGAAAGTATTTAGTTTGTAATACTCTTATTTACAACTTAATATAAGAGCAACATTGTTCATAGTCGACATAGGACCGTCACCGGAGGTTCTGACCCGCTCTATATCATTATTTTTCACTTTGACACACCGCATCACCACATGGTTTAAGGTCTTGTGAGGAGCATATGTTGGAGCTAAGGTCTCCAAAGAGATTTCTTACACTATAATTATTAATACAACAAGTAAGGATTTCCTTAATAGTTCACTTCATGCTTAGGCTTATTGGTTGAATCCATTTTATTTCTTCAGGAATCTACGTATAAAAGATAATGCATTGATAATGGATAATGTGTTTATTTGTGTTAAGAAGTTATTTCATGGTGCTCAAATGCAACAGCATGTATACCAAGTTGGAAAGATACATTTAAAAAGAAGGTACATTTGGAAGCAAAGTCGCAACAACTGAATGTGAGAAAAATTATGCAAATTACAATTTGATTATATTAGCATCTCTCCCCCCCCCCCCCCCCCCCCTCTTCTCTCTCGTATATTAATATATCGTATATAAATATACATTATGTATTTCATTTACACTAGTCTCTCTCTCTCTCTCTCTCTCTCTCTCTCTCTCTCTCTTATATTTATATATTATATATTTCATTTAAATCCATTTCTCTCGTTCATATTAACTATTTAATTAGTTGATTGGTGGGATTTCTATGGAAATGAAACACCCAATTCGAAAATAATGACAAAAGTATCATTAGTTTCACTATTAGTTCATCGGGTTGTGAAAGGAATTAGAGTATCTTTGAAGGGGTAAGTACTAATTTCGTTGTTATTTATTATCTTGGTAGTAGTTACTAGTAACTAGTTAAGTAATTTATAAGTATACAAAAATTATAAATTTTCAAGCTAAAGTATACTGAAGTTTTGCAAGTTCTTTTATTAGTAGATACACACCAGGAAAAAGAATAGACTAGATGCTACAAGGATGAACAATCTAGTCTATGTCCTATTCAATGCAATGTTGATGAATATGGAGAAAAATAGGAAAGATAAATTAGAAACATTACTAGCAAGTGACAATAATAATGCAAAATCATGTATTGATGAGGGTGATGATGATGATGCAGCTTTCCGACTAACATGGGAAGCGTTGGGAGAAGCATCTAATGTGAATGGGATCTTACAACCTAGAGCAAGTACAAGAATGCTCAAGTTGAAATCAAGGAGCCCAAGAAAGATGATTTTGTATCGAATGACACAGAAGAAGAAAAAGAAGAAGAAGGAGAAAAGATTGAATTCAAGCCCGATAAAGAGTTAAAGTGTTATGAAATTTGTCTAAGTGCATGAATTATTAAGCTGTTATAATATTTATGATTTTGAGACTTGTTTTTTGCTGGAAACTTGGAAAGTACGAAGTACCTATGAATCTATTATAATTATAATTTAAAAGATTACTAGTCTATTATTTTAAATGCATGCACTTTATATTTCAAATATATTATCTACTAACTTATTTTGATTGCATGCACTAAAATGATATGGACTTATGGAGCATACATATGAGAAAGATGGCTACCAAACATATAGGTACATTTTCAAGTTTCAAGGCATTCGTTATATTTTTTACATAGAGAATTAAGCTCCAGGCCATGTCCCATTTGAATTATAGGACATTGGTTTCCAAGTTTATAAATTTAATCCCTATGATACAATAGCATTTATTTGTTTGGTCCCTAGTTAACTGTACACAAAACAGATAATTTTATTTGTTTTAGTTAAAAATGTATTTATATTTATACAATTACGCATACTCATTTAAAACTCATTTTAAAAATAAACACATAACCCAAACTCCACCCTGCCCCCACCCCACCAGAATCCTCACTGAAATGCCAAAATCCTCACCGAAGAAGGTTTTTTGCCGAAAAAATTGAATGTTTGCCAAAAAAAAAGAGAAATTTTAGTTTGGTTCCCATTTTTTTGTCAAAAAATATCGAAAATTGGTGTTTTTGGATAGATCTCGATGAGTAAATTTCAAATACATAAATTTTGTGAATTTTGATGAAATTTTTATATAAGTTGTCAAATGATATATTGATCATTTTTCAGTCTTTTAGTATATGGACTAAATTTATAAAATTGTGTAGAGTGTTCTATTTTTATGTACTTTTGGGTTGGGTTAAACCTTTCCCTAAAAGGCCCTATTTTATATTTACTAGTCATGAAATAATTATAAAAAAACGGGAGTAATTAAGTAGGCTCTCAAAGTTTGAGACATCGGCTCTATGCTTGGACCACACCTCACGTGTTTTAAAGTATTGATCATATACATACATAGTTTGCCTGCACAAGCAAAAGGTAAAACAAATACATTTGCATGTTCACACTTTGTCCAATAGAAACAAATAGCTCAACATATCGAACAACTGATGAGTCTCCCTCCCTCCCTCCCTCTCTCTCTTTCCCTCCATCTATCCATCCCTCCCTCCATTTCAAATATAGTCTACTAATTTATTTTAATTGCATGCACTAAAATGATATAAACTTATAGAGCATGTATATGAAAAAGATGACTACCAAACAATTATTCATTATATTTTCAAGTTTTAAGATATTCATTATATTTTTTCTTTACTAGTCATAAAACAATTATAAAAAGGGAAAAGAGAAGGGGGGAGCTAATTACGTAGACTCTTAAGGTTTGAGACTTCAACTGTATGCTCGCGCCTTTTAGAGTATTGATCATATACATAACATAGTTTGCCTACATTCGCATGTTCACACTTTATCCAACAGATACAAATAGCTGAACAAATTGAACAACTGATAAGTCATGCTTCGAGAGAGTATGTCGAGAGGAAGAGCTGGATAATAACTATTAGAGCATAAATGGGTATTTTTATTCAAACCCCAAAATTCTGTATATAACCCCAATTATTATGAAACCCACTTATATGGGATCAAAAACAATTAACACCCCATACCCCCCGGTGTCTAAAAAAAAGGGAAAACTTGAATTCCCAAAAACCCATTTCAGAACGTTCTTTCACCAACATCCATCCCATCCTGTTCACGATGAACGTTTCAAAACCTTCTTCACAAGTAAAACCTACTCCAACCTTTTTTTTTATTCTTTTATCGGACCTGGTTATCTAGTAAAAAAGTGTTTGAAGTTATTTTTAAAACTCAAATATTTTATGATGGGGTTCTGTTAAAACAAAAAAAAAATGGTTTGGGAATAAGATCGACCGGACAAAAATGATTGCTTTTAGTTACACATATCAATATAAATATACAGGGATGAATGGAGATGGTGGTGGAGGCATCTCTGAAAATAAAGGTTAAAATACAGATCAAGAAAGTAATATCCCATCCCTTAGGAGGTGGGCAAAGAGAGTTTCATATTTATATATGTGGCTGTCAATAGGAGGTTAAAGATAGAGCGTTTGTGGGAGGGTGTTCGATGCACAAGGTAAGTATGACCGAAATAGGTTTTGTGCATCCAAAAAATAGCGTTCTGAAAACAATATCACTCCACTTTATAATTATTCATTTAGAATTTATAACTGGGTATCTAGACAGGAAACGTGGGTGTAAACAATATCACCCTTTACATAATTGGAAAATATTTTATGATATTTTATTTAGATGAGACTTATGTGCGAAAGCTCCTTATTATCACCCTTTACATAATTGGAAAATTTTAGTGATACTTGTTTTATGATATTTTATTTAGATGAGGCTTGTGTGCTTTATGATACTTCTTTTATGATATTTTATTTTCTGTTTGAATTGGTGGCCAGAGTTTTTTGCAGACTGTCAAAATATCCCTTTATTAAAATTTAACTTCTACACAAATATTGTTCACGATAAATTCCTGCATGATTAATTCTTCGGGAAGATCACTGCAGAAAATATAAGCTAAATTGTTAGCATACAAATAGTTCCCCCAGGCATCCACTTTATGATTATCACCATTCCACCAACTCCCCTCAAATAAGCAGAGATAAGCAAATTTATATGAGATAAAAATTAGGAAAGGAACTGTAGAATATAATGATAGGCTACTAGCAAACACAATGGACAGTTTCAAATCCAGCATCCATACAATCTTTTTCTTTCCATTAACTAGGATTGAATGAATCCAATATGGGGTGCAACAAACTCAAACCATATCTTTTAAGCACTCCCGTGTGTTTACAATATCCGGAAAACAACTTTCAGTTAAGTGTGCATGTGTATATATATATGAAACAGATGACTACTAGGATGCTTGTGGCACCCAGACAAAAGGGCTCTCCCCGGGAGGGCGTGTGAAAAATATAAAAGATGTAAACACAGCCAACAACAAAACTGTCGGCCCATGGCTTTCAACAAAATGCTTTCACCATTCAGTATCACTTATCCTTCTGTATTTTCACCCTTCAAGTTGAGAACTTGATTTCAACTTACTTAAAATAGAGGAAGACTGTATAGTCTAGTTGGCTTAAGTTCTCTGTCTCCCGTTCCTTTCTTGAAACCTTGTATCTGCAATGTAATATTTACAACATGTAAGGTAGGTAAAAAATACAGGCTGGAAAAGGAAGAAAAAAAATGTGTGGGTTGACAGATACCAAGCCCATGGGCCTCAGGCGTCCTCATGATTCTAAGCCTCTTCACGGAGCAAAGAAACATCCTACATACAAATTACAAGCAAAATGTAACTGTCAGAGCGAACACAAGGATTTTGATGTATTTTTCCAACAGTGGATAGGTGAGCACAATAGGGTCGAATGGGTAGGCTAGAGGGGACGAATATGTTAAATAAATCTTAAGAATAATGTTACACACACCGGCACTTAGTACCGGTAAGAGTATCATTACTCTAAATCAAAATACCTCCAAGGAACATCTCCAACAAGCATCCAATCTCCCTCTTTGTCTTCATAGGTGAGCACAAATTCAGATGATCCATCCAACAGTTTTGAGGGTCCTGTAGCTTCTGTCATTACATCATGCCCCTCTAGGCTTGACCCTAATCACACAAGAAAATTAGCTATCATTAACCAAACATATAATATAAGCAAATCTACATCACAAACTGCCTAAAACACTAGAATTTACCATGTTCTCTATGTCAAGGATTATAGTTCAAATTTGGAAGGTAAAAAAATGTCATAAAATGTTTCATTCTATAAGAGAACCACCCCATCACGACTTCCACCCCCATAATAATCGCTTCCTTGATAGCTTTCTAGGTCTATTTGCAGTATTAATATTAGGAAAGGTATGAATCCCGAAACATAAGGTGAGATGAACATGTTGATAATTGCTCCCAGGTGTAAAGATGTCATCAGAAAAAATCAAAGTTCGCGAAGAGAGTTAAAAGTAAAACACAAAACCTAGTAAAAGAAGAAAGTATTTGAAGATTATATCACCTTAAACGAAATTTTTTACCTATAAATTCCTCTTTTGAAACGAATAAATTGAATCCCTGTGGATACCCCCATATATTTTTCTGTCTCGGGGTATCCAAGCCTCTTAGAGCACCTGACTAGGGTAAATTTATACCCTCGTATACTCGAACGCCGTGACACAATATAGGAGGTGACCCCAAGACGATTCGAGTCCTTGATCTCTATAGGTTGTGAGATAAGAAGCTCATGCCACTAGAATTAATGTAAATTTGTGAACCCAACAAATTTGTAACTTTTAGATCCTCCTATATATAAATTTGTTGACATTATTGTCATACTGAAATCAGTATTGAAACAACAGGTGAAGAACCAAGTTCCAGAATTAACAGCATGTGCTCGGTCATATAATTACGGCTATTTTGCTACACCTTCACCTTGAAGAGAGAGAGAGAGAGAGAGAGAGAGAGATCCAAAACTGCCAAACTCCTTGTATACCAAAGCACTACAAACTCCTAGTATGCCAAATCACAAGATAAGGGGCACATTCAGTATCAACTTAAACATGAAAAGACCACAACAACTCAGTGGAAATTACACCATTCAGGGTGAGAGCCAAATTCAGTCGATGAATGTGCTCTTCAAGCCACTGAATTCAATGTTGGGCAAGATACAATAACATTTAATTATTTGTTCTTTTTTTCATTTCATCCATCCTTTTCCTTTGATTTAAGTTCATGTTGCGGGGAAAAACGATGCATAGTATATAAAGGATTGTGTGATGTTCAAATTGTGTGCGCAATTTGAACACGTGGCACGCCATTTTGCGCAACCTTTGCGCTATTTGGGTCCTTTTTTTGCCCAACTAAACAAAACTGTGCTGTTTACTTCCAAGAGAACAAAAGAAAAGTGAAAACCATAAACCCTAACCCTCTCGTCAGCCTATTTCCAAAACCCCATGACTCAGTCTGCAACAAAACCCTAAACCTCTCTCTCCAGAACCATTTTCTCTTCCCCGACCAAGCCAAGGTCGCCAGACCAAGATGACTTCAACTCCGAGGTCGATTGAAGGATTGGAGGGTGAGAGTTGGCTCGATTAAGTCCAAAAATGTAAGTTACCTATTTATCTACTGAGCTACTAAAATATATTTGATTATTTTGATTATGGATGATCAAGTCCAAATCATAAATATACTAGTTCATTTTCATTATAAAATTTTAGAGGTCGTACTTGGTAGGGTGGCAAGTGCCCTCGCCCACGCTACGGTTGGTCTGAGATTCAAGACATAGGGCCAGCCTCACCATATAAGTATGGAGGTGAGACCTGCCGCCTCTCCCAAATCCTGCAGTTAAGTGGGAGTCTAGTGCACTCGATACGACCTTTTTAATTTCATTACAAAATTTTATCTATTTATTTAACAAATTCCAAAATGTTACTACATATAAATTTTAGTTTAAAATGTATATTTGTAAGGACATTTTTCTCATGTTCAATATGTTTCATTTATGTATGTCGTACGCCGCTACATTTGGCACGTCACCTCAAGATCGCACATGACGGCCTCTATCCGAATTCCGGGAATCAAGCATTCAACATCTCCATTAATGTGTCCTACATATGCCTCAACGACTTCACGTTCCACGATTTTAGGGACTTAATGCAAGTGGTACGCAAGGGAAGTCAAAACAGTGAAAAAAGGCTTGATAGGGAAGTTCAAGGGCATTTTCGTAATTTCACATCCATAGTTAGGAGGTCTGGTCAACTGGAAAGTTGAAGAGCTCGCCGCAACGAAGATACTGGAATAAACGGCACCTCAATCCGAGCTACGGTGAAGAAGTTATGACCTTTTGAAGTTGGAGAAAATTCCTTGAAGAATGCTGTTTTTTTTTTTAACCTCATACCAGAATGGGAACACCAAACCGGTTCGGTGTACCCCAGATGGGGTTCGGTGTACCTGTACGCTGATAAGTTTTTAAGAGTTTTAACAAAGCGGGATTCTTCATATTTTTTCCTATAAATACCAACTTCGGGGGAGTTGTTTTGCAAGACTTTAGAAGACGTTTTTGAGAGTCCAAATACCTCTAGTCTTCATATTTTTGAGTCCCAAGACTCATGTTTTGATTCACACAATTGCTTATGGGTTGACACATACACGCACTTTTAGATGCATGTTTAGGGGCTGAAATTAAATAAGTTTGCCAAAGTTGAATTTTGCGAAGTTTACTTAATATCACGCATTCTCAAATTGGTATCAGAGCGGGTTACGCTAATTTATCGCGTGATCCTGATTTTTCAAGGATTTATGTTTTTGTGATACAATTTGACTTCTCACGTCGTCAAATTGGTATCAGAGCAGGTTGCGCAAATTTATCGCGTATTCCTATTTTTCGCAAAAATTGTGTGATATTGATTTTTTTAAAATCAGTTTTATGAAAAATCGCAATTTTTCAATGGAACGCCCATTTAATGAGGAGCCTATTTTTGAAAAATTTCACGACCGTGCTGAAAAATTAAAAACTTTGCATTTGAAACTTTGCAAAAGAATTAAAGTTTTGGAAAAAGAAAATTCTCTCTTTAAAAGTAAGATTGAATATTTGCAAGAGTTTCAAACTCAAAGTGATATTTGTCGTGAGCACTTTGGTAATTTGTGTACTGATTTTGATTCTTTAAAAATTGCCAAAAAGAAGAGTGATGAGAGAGTCCTAGTTTTAGAGAAGGAATTGGAGGACTTAAAAAATTCTAGGGTTCCCGTTTGTGCCGTCGAGGATAAAAAATTAATCGATGATTTTACGACACGCGAAAAGACTCTTAGGAATAAGTTTGTTTTAATTGAGGGGGAGCGTGATAAACTGTTAAGTTTAATTGATAGTTTGAAGAAGGCGTCCCTTAATTTGGAAGAGTCTAATTCTTTTCTTGAGTCAAAAATTTTGAAGTTAAAAAATAATTTGACAGACTCAAGTAGGTTTGATAGTGATGGTAATGGCTCATCGTGTTCTCATGCTAAAGCCAAAACCATTATTTGTTTTAGAGGGTCAACTAATTCCAAGGACGCTAGAAAAGATCACACTTTCGGTGTCATCCCACCCGTTTACACATGCTCATATTGTGGTAGGAATGGTCACCTTAGGCGATTTTGTTTTGATCTTGGAAGAGGTCCTAGGAATTTGAAGTCTAGTATTTTGTTGGTTCCCAAAACCCCTTGTCGACGTGTTTCATCCATTTCGGTTAGGAAATCACTTTTGGAGGAACTAGATTTTAGACAAGTTGATTCCCGTTTGCTTGCACATGATTCTTCTCTTGCCATATCATATAGATGATTGTGTTTGCATGTTTGTCATACGCTAGTTATGCTTTTTGATATATTTTTGCTAGCGTTGTGACATGTACTTTTTGTATATATTTTTTTGAAAAATTTTGAAAAATACAAAAAGATTTTTTTTTGTTGCACCGTTTATGGATGAACACTTTGGATGACCGAGTCACAACATCATTCCATTTTTTCATGTGACTATTTGATAGTGTTTTGAGACAATAGGTCAATTCATCCATGTGCTTTATAATGTTTGGAGTCATTAAGATGTAATTAAGTGTTACTTCCTACATGTTTGACTCATATTTCCTTTATTGCACACATGCACGGATTTGTTTGATTATTGTGCTTGTCTTATCACATGTTGGTTGGGTGTTTTCACTTCAATCCTGTCCTTAAAACGAACCAAGCGCGATAATTTTTTATAAGGAAATTGTGCATATAAAAACCGTTTTGTGAGATTGTGTGCTTTTTTAAAAACGGGGAGGGGCTGCGAAAGGTACATATCTATCCTTTGCGCAAAAGCCACCGTTAAAAAGGACCTAAAAAATGGAGGAATTTTATTATCCGGGGTCCAAAGAGGTTTAAAAGAGCCCGAAAAAAATTGAAAGGCAATAAAAAGAAATTCATGCATATTATGGGCCATTTAGGTTTTTGCACCAATTCTCCAAAGTTTGAGAATTTAGATTACCTCTAAAAGAAAATATATATGAGGGAGTTTGGTTGGAGAATTTAAAATGGGTTTGCACGTCCTTGATATTTGAAAATGCGCTACTTAGTTTTGGACGTTATTGGTGTGGAAATCACTTTGACTTTGATTTGTTGATTTGCATAAGACGATGTCATCTAAATTCAACAAAATTTTTTACACCTAAGGATACTTTTGATGTTCATTCGTTAGGGGTACACATATGCATCGTGCACATATGATTGATTGAGTTGATTTACCTATCGAATGTGTTCACACCCATTCATTCCGTTTCCATGACTTGGTTGTTTGAGTTTAAATCCATGGTGTGATTTTTGTATCATATTTGTTCATATTGGTATCCTATCTTTGTATGAACAATTTGAAAAAATCAAAAATAGTTTGTGAAGATTTTTTTTTTGAGCATCTCCTTGCAAGAGCACGTTTGCCATTTGATTGATGCCTTGATTTGTATACCATGACACCCCGATTTTGCTTATTTGATTCATTCTTCTTATTTGTCTATTTGGGGACATCATAAAAAGGGGGAGAAAGAATTATCATTTTATGGGGGAGTTTGAATTTTGGGGGAGTTTTGAGATTTGACTTATGCTTATCATATATTGGTATCTATGTTTATCTCATTTCAAACTCGATACGTCACTTGATATTTTTTTCTGTTTCTCATGTGTGTAGGTACTACAATGATGATCTCTGAATTGCACACCCTGATGAGAAAAGATTTGAGATTCCTGAACATTTGAAGAACAAACGATGAAGACTATTCATTTGTACCTTTTCCAGTTTTGGGTTCATGGGAGGGTAGATTTGTATAGGCAATTTCATATTTGATAATTCGGATTTTTTATGTATGTACCGGCATAGACATAGGGGGAGATTTGTAAGGACATTTTTCTCATGTCCAATATGTTTCATTTATGTATGTCGTACGCCGCTACATTTGGCACGTCACCTCAAGATCGCACATGACGGCCTCTATCCGAATTCCGGGAATCAAGCATTCAACATCTCCATTAATGTGTCCTACATATGCCTCAACGACTTCACGTTCCACGATTTTAGGGAGTTAATGCAAGTGGTACGCAAGGGAAGTCAAAACAGTGAAAAAAGGCTTGATAGGGAAGTTCAAGGGCATTTTCGTAATTTCACATCCATAGTTAGGAGGTCTGGTCAACTGGAAAGTTGAAGAGCTCGCCGCAACGAAGATACTGGAATAAACGGCACCTCAATCCGAGCTACGGTGAAGAAGTTATGACCTTTTGAAGTTGGAGAAAATTCCTTGAAGAATGCTGTTTTTTTTTTTAACCTCATACCAGAATGGGAACACCAAACCGGTTCGGTGTACCCCAGATGGGGTTCGGTGTACCTGTACGCTGATAAGTTTTTAAGAGTTTTAACAAAGCGGGATTCTTCATATTTTTTCCTATAAATACCAACTTCGGGGGAGTTGTTTTGCAAGACTTTAGAAGACGTTTTTGAGAGTCCAAATACCTCTAGTCTTCATATTTTTGAGTCCCAAGACTCATGTTTTGATTCACACAATTGCTTATGGGTTGACACATACACGCACTTTTAGATGCATGTTTAGGGGCTGAAATTAAATAAGTTTGCCAAAGTTGAATTTTGCGAAGTTTACTTAATATCACGCATTCTCAATATTTTTTAACAAAATTCAGATTAAAATGGTATCATTTTTATCAAAAATCAGTTTAAAATAGTTGCTGTTTTTTAATATAATTTTCAATTTGAAGTGTTTTTTACAAATTTCAGTTTCAAAGGTTACTGTTTTTACATTATGGCCTTGACACTTTATTTGAAATGACGTAGTACTTTATATGAAGTGATTTCTTGAACTTATTGATTTATTTATATTTTTTATATGATTACAAATTTTAATTAAAAAACTGAAACGCACGAATTGTTTGCACAATCGCTGCATGACCATGGACCCAAAACGCAACACCTTGCGTGACAACGATTTAAAACATTGGATTTAAGAAAGAACAATGGCAAAAAAAAAAAGTTGAATCCTTATTTTCAGATCAAAACATAAAAAGAGAAGAAGAACTAACGCTTTTTACAGAACATGTCATCCAATGTTTGTGCTAAGGTCTCGTAGCAGCTATGAGCATTCAGATCTACCTTCCTTCCAATCGGAGTCCCATCCATATTCACCTTTACAAATAGGGAAGTCTTGAGAGGCCTTCTCTCATTAGCAACATTGTTGTTCGTGTTGTTTCCATAGTTAGTCTTATCTACCACAACATTCTTGCTTTTATTTTCTTCAGCTGCTGAGCTAAATTCTTCAGTGGCTGGCGACTTTGCTTGGTTAACCAAGCTGTTCATTCTATAAGCCCTGATAGGAGGCCATCCCACAACCTGGCTGTTTCAATAAACAAATTACAATGGAGGTCAATCTCATTGGGCAAGAATATTATAGCCATCCTCAAATATATGAAAAACAGCTGCCTCAAAAGTAATAATGTCCACGAAAAGCTGAACGAGCCAGCCTCAGAAGTTAACAAGTACCAGAAGTCTAAATGGAATAGAACCGTTGATAAAAAGATTATGATGACACATGGATCATGTTTTCCTTACTTTGATTAGAAGCATATCTAACCCAACCCCCGAGAGAATGGGATTCCATAGAAAACCAGAAAGGAAAGAGAATATCTTTCCCCACATATCCATTTTTTGGGGAGATATTCTCTTGCTTTTCTAGTTTTCTATGGAATTCCATTCTTTGGGGAGGATAATATATGTTTACAATCAAAAGTAAGGAAAATAAAAATATGAGAGAACAAAACACACTTCAGACTATTGTTTCCATATAATATCCTCACTCACTCCCAAGGTTTTAAAAAACGCGGGACATGACCAAGGCGTAGAGGCCAAGCCTTGAGTCTTAGAAGCCTAAGCGGCCCTTAGATGTAAAAAGGGATGAAAAGACGTTTAGACCTTTTTTAATATATTTTGATATTTTTTTAACTATGACAATGCTATTAAAAATTCTAAAATGGTACATACCTTAAAAACATGTCTGAATATTCGTAAATTAAAATACTATTTTTTTAAATATTAAAAAAAAAAAAAGACTCTCCTTTTTTAACACCTTACCCCAAAAAACGTTGGTCACGCCTTAATCCACGTCTAGAGCCAAAACTTGGCGTATCTAAAAAGCCCCGCGCCAAACCGCGCCGCCTAGGCGCGTTTTTTAGAACACTGCTCAGTCCCAAACTAAGAATCCTAGTTTAAAATTTATAAAATCTAAGGGAATATTTTTTTTTCCATTCAGAGTTCCTAACTTTATTAATGAATCGGGTGTTATGATCACCTGATGTCTAACCTTTACACCCCATTGGAAGTTCTTTCAAGAACCACAGAAATAAAAATTGAGTAAAAGTAAGTGTTCTTCACACATTAAGTAAAATAAATATTGTAGTGCTAATATAAAATTTAGAAACTAGTATGCTTTCCAATTCAAAAACTCTAGGCTATCCCTTGAACTGGATCTACTTCTTTCCTCTCTCATCTAACAGTTGGTAGGGTGTGTGCACTGGAGTTGACCTTTTATGCTTCATCCCAAATTATACATTGATCGAGTGTGGCGAACGTGGACTGATTTCGGGAATTGTAGGACGCAACCATCTTCCTAACTATACTCCCGTTTGCAAAACAATGCCATGATGTTGGGAGCTTCAAAGTGCTAAGCTTAAACTTGTCCAATCCACTCATGTAATGTAATTCTAAAAAAAACATACCCTCAACGGAAAAACAAAATCGCTCATATTATCCACGAAAAATTCCCAACAATAGTAAATCTCCTTAAACAATAGCATCCCCAACTCATCCTCCGTTCGGCTTTTGACTTTGGCGCCCAAAACGAACCTTTCAAATTACGATCTACCCATTATAGCAGTTTGTGATACCCTGATTTAACATATAAGAGTTGGGTAGCAACTCTATCTCAATGTTGCACTTTTGTGGATCTTGACTCTTCATTAGATGTTGAGTTCATTGAAGCTCCAAACATCAAATTTGAACAAGTGATACTTGAAGGGAGGAAAAACAAGCTGCTGTTAATTCTTGAAAAATGATTACAGGCCAGCTATGAAGCACGGGTGGAAAATTGGATGAGGGTGCGGAGATTCGGCAAATTAATGGTGCGCGTGTGATTGGTGTTTTGAAGAATCCTTGCTTCTTAGCAGGCCAAATATAAGTCTCTCTCTCTCTCTCTAACAATTGGGGTTCTCCTTTTCAATACTTTAGAAAAAGCATCACTTAATCCCAAGACCTTCTTCGCGAAAGATATAAAGTATTGCTGATTTCTCTTCTAACTTGTTTATGAATTTCCTCCAAATTCTTTTTGGCTACCATCTAATATAATACTTCCAAATTTTAGCAAATACTTTACAATTCGTTGATTACATGGATTACAACTGCTTCGGCAATCCTTGTTGAGCGCTATTTACCAAAAGGATTAACAAAACTTCCAAGTAATGGACTGGGAATCCAAAATTAGTAAATTTACATGTTTAAGTTTGAGTATCACGAAAAAAAACCTCTTCTTTTTTAATATCTTACATCAACGATACGATTTTACCACTTCTTATTCCTAATAAAACCAAAATCTCAGAATTAAACTAGCACTTAGGGTTCAACATAAGGTAAAAAAGGGTTTTTCACATAAACCATGGTTATTAATTTGTTCGTGTGTAGATATTAAAGCAAAAAAGGTAAAAAAAAAACTGCATGTGATAAGCATCAGATTCTTCAAACCCAACAACAGGAATCGAAGACTAGAAAAAAATATAATAAAGGCGGGCAGAATCTAAACAAGATAAAGAAAAAGTTTCAACCCATAAAACATAAACCCCTTTCAGAATCTTTAAATTAAAGTCATAAGAACATCAAAAACGCGCACTAATTGCAGGAAAAAAGAAATATACATAAATAATTATAGAAACACAGCTATACCAAAAGGCAAAATAATCGATGAGAGGGTAAATAAGAAATTGGAACATTTAACATAAACACGATGAAAAAAAAGGGTTTTTTATATTGATATGTTACCTGGTGGTACCATTGGATTTGGGAGGTGAAACAGAATCAGCAGCAGTTCTTTTTGTACCAGCTGAAGAAGAGTTGGTGTTATTCGCTTTTGTGACAGAAGAAGCTGATGATGTAGACTTAGAAACCAAAGAAGGAAAATCTTTAGCCGTTAAGATTCTAGCATATTGACCCCAGGGGGCTGGCTTAGACTTTAGATTTAGACCACCACCACAACTTAACCCAAGACCCAACTCAAGGTCAGACTCATCTGGGTACGATGAAGAAACCTCAGATGATAAAATGACGTTGTCTTCCTTTGACACAGTCGACATAGAGCCAGTTGTTGATCCACCACCACCACCACTATTTCGTAACAAACCCAGAGTAGCTTCCATGAAAAACTTAACAAGATTTTTAGGAGGAGAGAGAAGGGATGAAACAAGTAGGTGAGGGTGAGGGTGGGGGTAAATGGTGGAAGGAGAAGTGATGATGAAGGGACCCATATGTCGGCTTTGTGCGCCTCACTCGCATTATCGATTTCTCCTACCCTGCCCCTGCCCCTGTCCCTGTCCCTGTCTGTCCCCACTGATATGCCTCTGTTGGACTCTACACATTCTTACCTTTTTCTTTTCTCGTGTGATGTGACCGCCGCTCTAATGTTCAATTTCTCGCATTTGGAAACTTCAAATTACTACTCTTCTCTCTCACTTTTTATGCGCTGTCACCTACACTCCTCCCATGACTAACTACTATACTTTTGGGTTGCCTAATCTCACTACCAAACCATTTTCAACTTCTTTTAGTCACCAGAATTTTTTTTTTTCATTAGAGCATCTGTGGATTGGTGAAAGCCAACGAAAACTAATATACAGATTTAAAAGGTGATTTGCCTTTCGTTTAATAATAAGTAAATACAATGGTGAAAAGTAAAAGAAGTTCTTATGAACTATATTAGTTCGTAGAAAATTTTTAATATGGTAATAATATTTTCTACGAACTTTTGAAGTTCGTAAGGGTTCTTACGAAGAAAACAAGCTCATAGGAACCCTTACGAACTTCAGAAGTTCGTAGGAACCCTTTACAAATTCTTCAGTCAATTTGTATCTTTACGGAACCCTTACAAATTAAACAACGAAATTTGCTCGTTGAACTTCACCACTGCAGACAGTCCAATTTGTAAAGATACAAATTTCCTTATCATTTTGCATCTCCATTGTGGATGCTCTTATCAAGATATATTGCAGATTTTGTTATACTTTAAACACACACACACACACGCACGCATTAATAAGAATATTGTACTTTTTAATGTATTTATGAAAATATTACACTCAAAAAATTCATAATGAGAGGTGTATATTTGGATTTTGATTCGGATATACAATGTGTGTATACAAGTTGCTAAGAGCAACCCTTAGAAGTATGTTAAACTCGTATATATGCGGTATATATGGATGATATGGGTAAGGCAAAAGTGCAAATATAAGCATTGATAGGGCAAAAAATAACAAAGATGCAATTGCACTAGTTAGTTTTTTGTGGGACTCACACCCAAAACGGAACATCTTGTTCCGCGCAAGGAAGGAGGAAAAAAAAAAACTTAAGTGGAACATCATGTTCCGCGCAAGCCTTAACATATTTCCCCTTATTTCCGTTTTGACCCCCAAATTTTTCAAACAGTTTCAACGGCTATTTATCCAACGGTTATTTTTTTTTATATAAATAGGAACACTATCTTCATTTTCATTTATATTTTTATTCTAAACACCCTCAATTTTCATTTATATTTTTATTCGAAACACTCTCTAGTATCTTCATTATAATTATTACCAAAAATTATTTTTTTAGGTGTAATAAAAATTATTTATTTACCCATAAATAATTTCGAAAATTTTATATTTGCTTAAAAATATTTTGTGATTATTTTACAATGGTTTGAGGTCAAAATATGTCTCAACACGAGGATGAAGTATTATGCACCGCTTATGTAAATCAAACAAATGATGATTTACGAGGAACTAATCGACCTAGCACATTATTTTGGGTTGCGATCGCCGAAGAATATAATACAACGACGGGTATCACTGAACGTCGGACGAGAGACAGCCTACAAACCCGCTACAGCAAAATTTCGAGGCACGTAATGTTATATGTTTCTAAATTGAAAGATGCATCGATGACAAATTGTGGTAGTGGGACGATGAACACAAATTGGGTAAAATCACTTATAACTTTTGTAATCATATTTTTTAAATATTATTTCTCGTAAATCTGTTGCTAACGAGTTAATAAAATTACATTGTCGTTTTATTTTAGGTTACTGTAGCTAATCTAGCATTCCAGCGAGAGAACAAGGGAAAATCATCTAATTTTGAATCTTGTTACCAAATTTTAAAAGAACTCCACAAATTTCAAAATTTTCAAACATTTTTAGACTCCCCTCAATTTCATTTTGATTCACCAATGACGGGTGCGACAGAAAGTGAAGGAAGTCCGAATATTGGGTTTCCCCTAGGAAATTCCAAAGATGGGGCAGAAGTTAATATAGAAAGGCCCTATCCGAGGCCACCTGGAAGGAAAGAGATGAAGCAACGGGCTAAATGAAAAGCGAAGGCTATAAACATTGAGGTGAACCGAGAAATACTGAATAGTTGTTCTTCGTTCAATGAATCATTCGAGCGATCATGTCAGGCTGATCGTGTACGTGACGAAGAGGCCCGTGAGGGGCTTAAACGTTCACTGCAACTTAAGGAGCGAAGTTTGGAGCTCAACGAATGCAGTATATTGGCTATGGAGAGGAAAGATATGCGTGAAAAAATATTGTTTGATCAACAAATTCTGAGCACTAACACCTCAAACATGAATTCATCCCAGAAGGAGTACCATGAATACCTCGTGCTTAATATACTCAACAAAGCACGGGGCCAATCAAACTTTCCAAATTATCCACCACTTGGAGGTCATTCTGGATTTTAAAATTTCTATGCTTCTGAGTATGTAACCTGTTATTTATTTTTATCGTTTGATCTACTTTGTAATATGAATATAAAAATTGTGAAATGAATTTGATTCAAATTTCCATACATAAACATTAGTTGGGTACAATATTAACGATACAACATTAATAATAAAGCTAACAACATAACAATATTACAAAAGCAACATAAATTGGGTAAAATCACACACTGTTATTGGCAAACTTTTCCCAAAAATGTTCAACGGGATCTGCACGTAGCTGTAAATGCTTCCTCTTGTCGTGCATGTGCATTGTCCTAGCCTCGATCGCATAATATTGCTCGAGAGAGTTTTGAAACATAGGAACCGGGTCAGGCGGGAAGTTGTATTCCTCTCTCCAATCACAATCACGCATCTCGTCTTCAACAATCATGTTGTGCATTATGATGCACGAATGCATAATAGATGACAATTTATCCTTGCTCCAGAGTTTTGTCGGCGTATGAATGAATGCGAACCTAAGTTGCAGGACACCAAAAGATCGTTCCACATCTTTTCTTGCCCCCTCTTGCACTTGAGCGGAAAGTTTTTCCTTTGGTTGGTTGGCCTTTTAAAAGTTTGCACCAATGATGCGTAAGGCTGATAAATGTCATCCGCTAAAAAACACCCCATATCATAGACATTGTTATTTATCTCAAACTGGATTGGTGGAGTTTTATCGAGGACAAGATCGAAGAAAACACTTGATTGGTTCCATACATTAATATCATTACAACTACCCAACATCCCGAAAAATGACCTCCATATCCAAAGGTCATGTGATGCTACTGCCTCTAGTATAATTGTCGGTGACTTTTTATGTTCAGTATATTGCCCATGCCATTCGGTTGGACAATTTTTCCACTGCCAATGCATGCAGTCTATGCTCCCCAGCATTCCGGGGAATCCACGCACCGCATTTTGTTTCGTAAGCCTTTGCACATCGAGAGTCGTAGGCTTTCTGTTATACTCCGGGCCAAATATCCCCACAATAGCAAGAGATAATCGGACCAATGCCTTCTGGGTTGTCGATTCCCCTATACACAGGTACTCTTATATCCGCAGAAGACCCATATGCTAACATTCGCAGAGCAAAAACGTTTTTTTGATGCGAGGACAGGCTCAGACGACCAAGTGCATCTGGTTTTTGTATGAACCAAGAGTCGTAACTACATACAGCATCATGAATACATACGTATAGGGCTCGATTCATTCTAAAACGTCGCCGGAAATGGTAGTCTTTGTATACCGATGCTTCACCAAAGTAGTCGGCGATTAGTCTATCATGGCCCACCTCTCTGGTCCGACATATCGTCCTCCTGGTTTGATCCTCCTGGGAATCGCATAATATGTTATGAAGGCCATATTTTGAATTTGTTGCATATGGCCCATAGCTATTTTCTTTTTCTTTTTGGCTCTATTTGACTGGGCGGATTGCGTGGCTTGTATTTCTTCGTATTCTACCATCTCACTGTGGTATGACGTTTGATCAGCAAAGAGAATTTGGTACTCTTCCATTTATAATAGGTTGCAATATGTTGATGAACTTAAAGTATCATCGATTTTAGGTTTTATAAGGTTTACGGTGGAAGATCTAGGGCGTAATATTTAGAGCGAAAGATGTAGCTCGGATTACATTAGGCAGAATTAAGAAGGCGAAATACATAGAGCGAATAATCTAGGGCAGAAGATCTACCTCGGATCATACTGGGCCGAAGAACAAGGGCGGAATAGTTAGGACAGTTTATGTGGTTAATTATACCCCTATAAATGTGAATGGCCAGATTGAGTGTTAATGTGCACAATGGCAGCTTACGAAGATGTCATTGATGAGTTCTTAGCTGAAGCCTTGATAGATTCATTCCCACACGGTCTTTTTGGTTGTGAGATTAGCCAAATTAATGATTTACGAACCCCTTGGGAAATAATTGCCGATAAATATCATGAGTTGCTACCTAGGCACGATTATCAGAGCCCCCGTAACTTGATGGATCGATGGTTGAAAATTAAATACGACATCGAGGAATTTGATAACATTTTCAATAGGGTTGAACAAGATATGCAACCATTGGATGAGGACGACGATCCATATGAGAAGGTAGTAAATTCATACATTCGCACGTTTGGTGAGAATTTTGAAGGCCTAATGACATGGTGTGCGTTGAGGAGAAATGCTTATTGGAAGGACTTTTACTACTTTTTCTTTCATCTCTTATAAATAGAGACAGGGCATCTGCTTTTCATGTTAATTTGAATCATTGCATGTTTATTAATATCTTGTTTATCGTTAAATTAAATGTAACGGAATTAATTGTTAAAAACACTATCTTCATTTTCATTAATTTTTTTATTCTAAACACTCTCTATTATTATCGTTTGTTCTACTTTGCTTCAAATTTACATACATAAACATTAGTTGGGTACAATCTTTACAATACAACATTAATAATAAAAATAACAACATAATAACATTACAAAAGAAACACTAACTGGGTTAAACCACACATTGTTATTGGCAAGCTCATTTGGTATTCGAAACATTACATTTTATATTTGATAATTATCGAAATCCCAATCTACATCATCCAAATTTACAGCATCAGACATGTCATAATTTTGCGTTGATGGAACAGGTTGGCTAGTATCTTCTTAGGCACCAATATCATCCATGTGTTGTCGATACACTATGGTCGCAGGTCGGGGATCTTCTATGGGGTTGTAAAAGGCCGAGGGTGTACCACTAATAAAATTCGGTGGGGGAGCAGTTCGCTCGTGAGATACACCCAACTCTTGAAGCTTCCTTGTAGCTATATCCAACTCATGACTCCAATAGTTATTAAGATGCATGGCTGCACTTAGAGCGGTGGCTCTCGAGGATTGCCAATAATCTGAGAATTCTCGACTAGTAAATAAGAGGTCATCGTATGCGGGCAATTCTTCATCGATCGCAATCCTGCCCGGCCGTGGAACCGGAATCAATATGGGTACACCTGCAGGACTACAAAACGGTAGATCCCGAGTCATTTGGGGTTGAGTGGGATGTACCCGACCTATGGGAGTCTCATAAGCGCCAGGTGCCTGTGAAGGGACAGTCGGTATTTGGATGTGGTATCGCAGTGCGCTGGGACTTATGACATCCGTGTTGACTTCTCGATAGAGGGGTGGCATTACAAGGCCTAGGGACACTTGCTTCCAGTAACGGTCATACATGGGTTGAGAAATAATAGATACGTTGGGGTCCATCTCGTCAATAATAATCCCATGCCTATCAGGGTGAAAGGGTATCCTCATCATTTGCACGGGAGGGTCATTTGGAATGCAAATTTCACCGGTAATCTGTCGGCGGCATCGATCACCCAAGTAATATATCCCTCCCATATTGAGGATCCGTAAGAACACATCGTTTTAATGATATGTACTTCGCATGTTGAACGTAGGCATTCATCTCCACATTAGACCCTGAGTAAGGTATCCAATTGATTGAACCTGGCGATCGCATTTCAATCTGACTTTGGGCGGTGGGAAAATTATACTGGATTGAGCCCTTGTCTCCTTACGATTTAACCGATTTTCTTTCTTCCATCGATTAATTCTAAGCCAGCAATCACCAGTATCTTCCTTCAATAAGGGACACGCTCGTTGTATGTATTCAAACCCGAAAAACTGCAATACAAAAATGAGTGTTATTAAACAATAAATTTTTTATTAAGTATATATTAAATATATATAATTTCACATTTTAACACTTACCAAAATGAGTTGCCAAAAACAATTCATAGAGTCTACGCGACATCTTGACAAGAGATGGAGATAGCAGTATATGCGAGCTAGAATTGCCAAACCCCAATCGTATGATCCCACAATCTCCAAATCCTCCAAAGCAATCAACCAACTAATAGGAACGCTATCTCTTGCGGTCAGAAAAAAAATATGTCCCACACAAAAAAATAAAAATGCCCTAGCAGTGTCCTCGGGGCCAACAATCACATTATTTAACTTTATGGCCTCAAACCACTTATTTAAGCTCGACACTTTCACCCCACAAGAATCACTGCAATTTGGTTCAATGCCGGGAAAGTATCTATGTATAATGTCATCCCGGATTTGAGTTTTGCCATCAAGTACGATCAAGTACTTTCTATCATCCATCGGTATCATAGGTTCGCTTCCGATGGGAATACTTGCAAGATGGGAAGGATAGCAATCAATTGTAAATTTAATTATTGTACTAAACAATGTTATTACTAAAGTAATTTATTATATACAAAAACTAACCAGTCAAAACCGTAAAATCATAAGGAGTAATGGTCAGCTCCCCGGTAGGTAGTTGGAACCTGTTGGTTGTGTCCCACCAACGTTCACCGAGCGCTTATACCAACCCCCAACTTGTCTTAGGAATTTGAGCGTCTAACAATTCTCCCCAATCGCTACGGTGTATAAAATGAATGACGTCGGGATATGTCTTAAAATATTTGTATGTGGCTCTAAGACTCTGCCAATTGCCAGACATCTTTATTGAGTTGCCGTTTGTGGCCGTGGCCGGAGAAGGTTTAATGTGATCTCCGGCGTCCACAATACGCCTATAGTTTTCAAAAACTATAGGTCGCTCGGCAGTAGTAACTTCGGGCTCTCGCCCTGCTTCTCCAATTTTTCTAGACTTTCTTGCCCTAACAGCCCGTCTAATTTTTTTTCCAATTTGTTCCATTATCAACACTGCAATGTCAACAAAAAAGTTATTAATTTTCTATCATATTGATTAATGAATAAATAAATATTATGTAATATTTTATTTGGTAAAACAATCTTGACGGCATAAATACAAGTATAAAAAAATTATGCAACTATAAATCTAAATAATATATACAACTATAAAAAAATTACAAAAACTAAATTATAACTAAATATAGCATGGAAATGAAAATAACCAAAAAATTACCTCTTTTTTTTGCTCGAAGATGATTTCTTTAATAGGCAGAATATGATTTTCTACATAACATTAACTAATAATTTTTTTTGGTTTATTTCTACACAACTATTTACTAAATAATGTAACATTAACTAATAATATTTTTTATTTTTTTTCTAGACAACTATTTACTAAATAATATATACAACTATAAAAAATAAATTACAAGAACTAAATTATAACTAAATATAGCATGGAAATTAAAACAACCAAAAAATTACCTATTTTCGTGGCTCGAAGATGATTTCTTTGAAACGCAGAATATGATTTTCTACATAACATTAACTAATAATTTTTTTTGGTTTATTTCTACACAATTATTAACTAAAAAATGTAACATTAACTAATAATATTTTGTTTTCTAAACAACTATTTACTAAATAATATATACAACTATAAATAAAAAAATTACAAGAACTAAATTATAACTAAATATAGCATGGAAATTAAAACAACAAAAAAATTAACTCTTTTTATGGCTCGAAGATGATTTCTTTGATAGGCATAATATGATTTTCTACATAACATTAATTATATATTTCTTTTGGTTTTTTTCTACACAATTACTTACTATATAATATAACATTACCTAATAATATTTTTTTTCTACATAACCATTTACTAAATAATATATACAACTATAAAAAAAAATTACAAGAACTAAATTATAACTAAATATAGCATGGAAATTAAAACAACCAAAAAACTACCTCTTTTTATAGCTCAAAGATGATTTCTTTGATAGGTAGAATATGATTTTCTACATAACATTAATTAATAATTTCTTTTCGTTTTTTTACACAATTATTTACTATATAATGTAACATTACCTAATAATATTTTTTTTTCTACATAACTATTTACTAAATAATATTTACAACTATAAAAAAATTACAAGAACTAAATTATAAGTAAATATAGCATGAAAATTAAAACAACCAAAAAAATACCTCTTTTTTTGGCTCGAAGATGATTTCTTTGATAGGCAGAATATGATTTTCTACATAACATTAATTAATAATTTTTTTGGTTTATTTCTATACAATTATTTACTATATAATGTAACATTAACTAATAATAATTTTTTTTCAACACAACTATTTACTAAATAATATATACAACTATACATACAAAAAAATAACAACAACTAATTTATAAATAAATATTGCATGGAAATTAAAACAATCAAAAAAATTACCTCTTTTTTTTACTCGAAAATTCTTTCTTTGAAAGGCAGAATGTGGACCTAGGAGTTTATTTTTGTGTGCATAACTTGGTTTCGGGTAGCTCATATTTAAAGGGTTGATACATTTATTTGGGTTGTTGGTTGGTTGGTATAATTAATTTGGGTGGTTGGTATAATTATTTTGGGTCATTCGTGAATTATCATAAAATGTGAGGGGGCGGAAGTGGGATTTATAGAACCCTAAAGCGGAACAAGATGTTTCGCATAAGGGGCTGATGTGTCATCTAAAGTGGAACAAGATGTTCCACGGTTGTTAACTCAAATTTCGAAACGGTGTCGTTTTCCGTCTCATAGTGTATATTTAATGTTGCCCGTAGCAATTTCTACAGTTTTCGTAAGCTATTTTTAAACTGTTAAAGTGTATTTTTACCCTACCCGTAAGGGTTGCTCTAATTAAAAAGCATATGTCAAGTGCACAATTAAATAACTAAAAAATTTGCAATTCGAGATGCATATTTAGTGGGAAATAATAATTTAATACACACCCACTTTGTCTTCCAATAGCATATTCACAAACGTATTCCCATAAATCCTAGCGAAATTTAGCTCGCTTTCTCCCATCAAACTCCTCATTTGCCATCATCAATTATCGCACGTGGCCACCATCATGCCTCCAACTATCGACCACCTCCTTTATCAACCCTCATTTGGTTAGATTCTATTTTTTATTCTTTATACAAATATAAGGGGTTACATGTATATAAGTATGTGTATTGTTAAAATCTCTTCTGTATAGTTATGATGAAGAGTTATTTTTATGTTTTAGGTTGAATTTCAGGTTAGACACCAATGCTACGACTTCAAATGATCATATGCCATAAAAATTGTGAACTCTTTCAGCTTAGGGCAATGCATATGTTTGTTTATTGGTTGAAGCATCCCAAATGAAATCTTAAATTAGTTTTAACGTAATGTGATGAATGAAACAGAAATTTCGTTTGAGATTGCAATTGCAATTCTTTATTGAAATGATTAAAAAATGTTTTATTAATTTAAGAACTTATTACATGATAAGGAATCCAAACTTTCAATTATCATGTCAAATTATTATTGAAAGGGTATTTTTGTTAGACTCCGGTTTTCATTTTTTAAGCCCCGCAATTAATAACCACAAACTAACGGGTTGAAATTTATTTATTGCCTTCAATAATACCTTTTAAATTTTAATTAACGATTTTGAATAGAAATATTTAGGCAAAATTCCCTTCCTTTATAGGAACGCCCTTGTTCAGATTGGGAGAAACTTGAGATTGAATCATAACAACAATCACGATAAACTGAATCTCATATCTTCTGGAAATCACATTCGCGGTATACCAAAATCTAATCTGATCCATCACTATATGATTTTCAACAATGAAGGTGTAAATATATGCCATGAAATGTTCATCAGCATAATTACGGAACCAAATTAAGAAACATACGCGTTTCATATCCTTACTTTTGGTCACGATAGAAATAAATATCTTCGGCAATCACCTAGTGTTAGTATCCTACAAAAAGTGAATTTCTTGAATCTAATATCTTTTTGGTTTTTGTAATAAAAAGATCTGTTGGATTTTGGTTGCATGAGTGGAAGGATTCTAATGGAATGGAGGTCGTTAGATGGATTTTTATGGTTCGTTTTAATATCATTTATTGTTCTTGTCTTAATAGTTATGAAATTCTTTCTTTTAAATGTTTTAATCCATCGGGGTATGGATTATATAAGGGTTGCAATGGTATTTTCGTACACAAAAAAAATTTTACTTTAAAAACTTAATGATCAGTTCTGGTACTTCGTTCGAATGGACACACTAGAGCATAGAAATAGTGTATCCTTTTTTATACAAAACTCATCCTTTTAGCACATACTTTCTTACCTCATTGGGATCTGCAGGTAGCAATCCTTTGTCAATGTACCCTTTGATTGGATTTATTAATGATGAGCCCAGATCTACTAATATTAGGATAAAATTCTCTTCATTTATGTTTCAGCTCATAAGGATTTCCATTGAAATGGTCCTTCTCAACTCTGTCCTAGTTGTTGAGGCTAAACGACCAAGTGTATCTGCTCGAGCGCTCTTAATTCTTGGAATTCTAATCATTCTGATAGTCAAAAATTTAGACATGATTTTTTAAGCTTTGGCCAAATACTTCAGTATGAACTCTCATTTAACTTTGTATATTCTTAGCACTTGATTAGCAATCAATTGGGAGTCGCTATGGGCAATGATCTGCTCTGCACCCAGTAATAATGCTAGCTCCAGACCTATAATCAACGCTTCATATTCTGCTTTATTTTTGGAAGCCTGAAATTGAAATTAGACTGATTACTCTATGTTTATGTCATCAGGAGTATTGATAATCAGTCTTTCCCCATTGCCAGTTGCATAAGAGAACCCATCTACAAGTAATTTCTAGATAGGGATTTCCTTATCAAAGCTTCCTTCACTCAAGGATCCTTTTTGAACAACTTCTTGCTCTGTTCCTCATACTGTTTGGAAACCTCTAGGGAAACAGATGATTCTAGTTTGTCCAATTTAGAACTATCTTTATGAGAAGTTTGCTCGGCTTGGTTCGACTTTGAGCTCTCTTCCAAGGAAGTCTGTGTAACACCCTGCCTAAATAAATACCGGGTGATCAGGCCTTTATTAAATTAAAATAGGATTTACAAAATGGGTCATTCTTAGCATCACTATCAAAAGCCAAATTAATTACTAATCACCTATCTTTTAATCAAGTCGGTGTCAAATTTTATCTTGCATTAAATACTACCATTAATAAATGTAAACAAGCTAACTTAAACCATCCACAACAATTAGAATCCAAACCATAAGAAGATGTCATAAATAAATGCCAGGCCGATATAATCATCGATTATAAAAATCCCAGAACCAACTATTAATCCAAAAATGAAAACGGCCTAATAACTGAACTGAAACTGAATAAGTACTGAAGGACAACATGTCCATAATGAAATACTAAACTGAAATCCTACACTAGGTCAGGTTGAAAGATGGAAGCGTCCAGGCAAAGTCCTGCGAACATCCACCTGTGTCGCAACTCCATCTCCCTGGAACAGAATATCAAGTTTGGTACCCCTGTGGCTGGACACCTAAAAGGTTTTTAAAAATATTTTTATATCAAGAGTTAGTACTCAAAACGTTTTGAAAATATTCAGCAAGCGTTTATCACAATTTAAAATCAGTCAATTATTACACATGTTAGGTTCACGTACACTCCCTTAAGTTTCCTTACCTCTCATTTATAGTGCACGCCTAGCATTCTATACTTAGCCCACCTAGCTATACTACCCAAGATATCCAGACTAAAGTATCCAACTGAACTTATCTACGTATCTAAGTTCTCGTACCGTCCATACAGTACTCTATGTTCTTAACATTTCTCATATGTTATTTATTTCTCATGTAACATTTCACATATGTTATATTTCAATATTTATAATTAAGTCTTTCCACTTAATTAATACAACATTTCACACATGTTATCTTTCAACCTTTATAATTAAGTTTCACTACTTTATTTACTTTCTTAGATGTGCACAATCTACTATCTACTATTTCACACAAGTGGAAGTTTCTCATTCATATATATATATATGTACCAATGCCTATATATATATATATATATATATATATATATATATATATATATATATATATATATATATATATATATATATATATCCATCGGAACGACATTCGTGATGCATGCATACTTTGCTATCATGTCCTCGTGCATCACGTACATCAAGGAATCCCCGTATATCTCGTACATCAACGACTTATGGTTCGATGAGCACCCTCAAACCTAAATAATCATCATACTAAGGGGGCGGACAAGGTTTTCAGTCTTTGGGGCTACGTACATACCCAACGTACCCAAACGACCTGCCGGTATCACTATTATCACTCAAAATAGTAATTCGCCTAAAGTTTCATACCCTGGGGTACTTATCCAAACCTCGCTAGAATCTCCAAGGTGGGATGACCCTATCACTACCTAACCCCCGGGATAGTTAATGGCGGTATGTTCACATAACCACCGTTATACAATAGGTATTCATACAACCTAAGTATCCACATAAATCAGTAGGTATACACACCATCCAATTTCTCATGTTTGTATGTAGTATCTTTCTTTCGCATGCTCACCGTACTAATTACTTTACGAATTATCACACTTATAATATTTATATGAGTATTCACACAACTATAAGGGTTCTAGTTACCCCTTCGTTAATTTCAATAGTTAAATCAATATTTACCCTACTTGTCCACTTATTAATTCATTTAGGATTTTTGTAATTCGTTATCTTTCTCTCCAATAATTTACGACATCCTTTCATCCCATATAATTCTTGTCTTAATCCTCTCACTAAGACTATAACCCGTAACTCCATTAAGGCCTACTGTACGATAATAAATCCCTTATTATTGTTAATGATGTCCTAAAAGTTCTCCCGAAACAATTTAGGAGTTCTGAGGTTTAAAAGGAAAATTCATATTTTTCACAGGACCGAATAGATCCACCTCTTAGACCGGATCGGTTCGCCCTTCTGTCACCCACATTTTTTTCCATGATCGACCGATTCGCCCCTTAGACCATACTGGTCCATTCTTCTGTAACTCGTCTTCTCCAGATACGCAACTGCAGTTTTTACCATTTTCACATATGTGTCCTATATGATTCTTCAACAAAATCAAAACCAACTATACCAAACCTTTTTCTACATGTCATAGGAAGATTTCTAACGTAAATCTCACATCAAAACATTACTATTCATGATCAAGAATATATTAAATCATCAAATCATTGATGATACCAGAATTGGCACCACTAAGTCAGTGTGATATGAGAGCTTAAATAAACACAGAAATAGTGTAAGAATAAGTATATAAATGCAGAAAGAGATGAAAAAAAGGAGAAGATAACACCAAATTTAAGTAGTTCGATCGGAGCCTACGTCCACCGTGTAATGTGAATGGTGGTTTTCATTAAAATAAGGGCTCTAATGACCTTGGGATATAAGCACTCAAGCTTTCTCTCTCTACTGTATTTTTACAGAGTTTCAGATATGGTTTTCAATTATGGATCCCTTACAATGATGTAGAAGATAAGTATTTATAGTGCGGGTATAGTGTGCCTCCCAAGAATGTAATAAGTATGTGCAGAATGATCTTGGCCTATGAGGAGGTGTTAGCTGTCTCTATCACATGTAGGTCATAATGATCAAATATTCCCTCACGTGTAGGGGGAGATATTGTTATAACAATTTTAGTCCACGTGCGATCTGCACCCCACATGCACACTCACACGCATCTCCCAATGCATGCGATCTGTCGACTGTATGACCTTGATCGAGCACACTAGCCAAGGTTGAATTGATGATATGTAGATTAGTGGAGAATTAATATGTGTGATTTTGAGTAGTCTCGGCTTATCTTCATCGTCCTGATGGGGGACGAGGACGAGGGTCATTAATACCTATAATTACTACCCTGGGACATATCGATTATTCAACAAAAGCCGAGGCCGATACCCCTTGTGCCGCTCCATTGGCCCAGTCAGTCTTAGTTGTGTCTACTCTGGTCGAGTTATAATTCTCCACTTTTGGACGTTTGGTGGTGGTCGGCCATGGACGAGGCTGTGTGACCCTAGACGGGGCTACACTTGGCATTTCAATTGCCCCTAGACCTTAGTCTCTGACGTGAGGATGAGGATGAGGGGTAATGATGTCTGGCGACGCTAATGGAAGTTGTTGAGGGGACACATGGAAATCATCATGTGGAGCGCAGGTTGGGTGTGATAATTGTAAGAGTTCCCACAGGGTTGTGTCCAATCGAGGCATGGATGATGGATAAATGCTTAGGGTTTATGGCTAAAATGATGAGGCGTATGGGAAACTGTGCGCCACTTTGTAAATCATGCACAAATCATTACTAGTATTTAATTGGTTTTTTCAAAACCATTGTCTCTTTCATTTCTTCACAAGCCTTTACGCGCCTTCTTTCCCTAAAACCAGTGCTCCTGCTTCCTGCTCCAACATTTCCAATAAATTTCTAAGACTATTCTCACTTCCTTATTCTTTTATTCCCTCCAGGTAACCTTCTTCTACCATATTTTTCAAGCTTTATCTCTTTTCAAGTTGGTTATAAGCTATTTCAGTTTTTCGGTGAGCTTGTTCGATATTCCAACGACTGCATTGGGTTGTTAGGGCTTATCTCTTGGTGGTTATTGGTGGATACTAGGTAGGAATAGGTTCTTGGGGGCTATTGCCACCTAGTTTTGGGCTTGCCAGTGCCTTATCAGGATTTTCAGTTAACTCTGGTGACTTCTCGATTATCTTCTCTGGTGAACACTCAAGTTATCCTTAAGTGTTCTTGAACAAAATGATTCGTTCCCCCATTTTGATCTTTGGGTCAAAGTTAGTTAAAGTCTCAAGTTGTTTGCTCCTTTTAAACTTTTTTTTTTCTGGTAGCTTGAGTCCTGCCTCAACTCTTGGATGTTGCAAAAGCTTTATAGGTTAGCTGAAGAATTCCCCATACTTAGGAATAACTGCTTCCAAGAGATTCGTAGGATTGAAGAAGAGTATGAGGCTAAGCATAGGGCTGACCCCATTTGGGTACGAACCATCTTCCTAGTTCCTTTAAAGACCATATATCCCTCCTCCTTTGAAGTTAGAAAGGCCAAGACGCTGGATCATCCTCTACTTCGATCGATATGAGGGATTCATTTTAGGAAGCCATGAGTATGCCCCCTTCTCAAACTGTTGGCCCTGAGGCGGTAGAGACCTCAACTCGTGCTTTATCATCTAGACAGATCGAGTCTTCATATCGGGATAACTCTTCTCTCCAAATCTTGGACAAGGAGAATTGAAGTGACTCTTCAATCCAGGTCATCTCTGATCCTGATGACTCGATCATGAACATTATCATTCCACCACTCGTTATTCCCCTGAGTTCCATGACGAGTGGTGAGTTCCAAGAGAGGTTCCTAGATTGACTTTTGACAGTTGAGTATGAGGCCGAGGTTAGGAATAAGGCAGAGGGTGAGGCCGAGGTAGGGGATGAGAGTGAAGACGATGATGGCAGTAGCTCTCAGGCCGAGGTTATTATTGATTATACTTTTATTGATCAATTTTTGTCTTTCGTAAAAGAGTCTGATCTCCTCTTATGGAGATACCTCTACGAAATTAAATCTGATGTCGTCATGCATATACCGACCGACAATGAGAGAGCATATGATGGTCGAAAGGGTGAAGTTGTTGTGTATGAGCAGATGTTTAAGCTGGACTTTAGGTTTCCCTTTCATCCTTTCGTACAAGCCATATTGTCTAGCCTGGATCTTGCTTCGACCCAACTAAAGCTAAATTCTTAGCGGGTCATCCTCGGCTATATTACCCTGTGGATGAACAAATATTTGAACGACCCTTTCGTGGAGATTTTCAAAGCCTGCTACCACGTGTTGTCCTCCAAGACTCAAGCAAGGTACTATCACCTAGGAGCCAGGAAACCTGAAAAGAAGATAATCCAGGTCACCCAGACTTCAAATCATTTCTGGAAGGCGAGATTCTTTTTTCTCTATAGGGATTTAGAGTTCTCGACCGACGTCAACCAATCTAAAGACGAGCTAAGAGTCCCTCATAATTGGGTCAACCCTTCTATATGGGCCAAGTTGGACCCCATCCTAAGCGTGTCAAACTAAAAAAGGGTTGAATATCAGCAACAGAAGGGGAAACAAGGTTTTCTTCCCAAGTTTGAGGACATTATGACTTCCACCTACTTGGAAAATGCCAGCCTAGGGGTTAATCCTCTAGCTGAGCTGTGTGAGTGACTTTTCTTTTATACTCTCAAGTCTGTTGTCTGCTATGCATATTTTTACTAATCGCTTCTGTTTCTACCTTGTAGATCGTCCTCTACATATATCAGACGAGCTTTGGGAGATGACTTTTCTAAGATTAAAGAACATTTTAAAGAAGGGGGAAAAACCCGCTAAGGATTCCATAACTGGTGGGTCGACCAATATTGAGGCATGTCATAAACGAAAGGGATCCCCTCCCCCGGTCGATACCCATTAGGACAATCAGACGAGGCTGAGGATAGTTCTATTATCCACTCACTCACATACTGCTCCTTCATCCTATGCCCCTAGTTCATTGTCTGGGGAGACCTTTAAGCATAATTAGGTGGCTAACATTATCGAGTTGAGGGCTTGTCCTGGCACAATCTTGCCATCATGTTTAAGGGCTAAGAATTCCATACGCACACCCCTTCCATGGAAGGCTATGAGTTTGTGTCTAAGGTTCTTACTCCACAAGTCATCGACTTTTGTCTCCACTCCTTGGCTCAGGTACTTGTAATTTTCTGATAAAGTCTCATCTCATCTCTAATAATTGAATTTTAATGCTTTGTGATTTTTTTATAGACTGTGTGTGGTCTCGCCTCGGCCTCCAAATGGATGGCTGAGAACTCCCCCAAGGTTCGCGAGGCCGACATAGACTTGAAGTCTGTGGAGGAGCTAAAGAGGAAGCTCAAGGAAAGTCGACTTGACTATTGAAAGTCTCAGGATGATCTGAAGGAGAAGGACACGACCTTGCAGTCAAAGGACGAGCTTTTGAAGACCCAGGATAAGATTTTGAAGAAGAAGGATGAAGACCTATCGGCCCTGACTGCTCAACATGTTATAGGTCTTGATGCTGCCATCATTAAGGACAAAGACGAGGCTTTGTCGGTCGAGGCACTCCAAAATATCAAAGAGTAGGCCATAGAGGCATATAAATCTTCTGATGAGTTTGGGGGGCTTTGGAATGGAGTATTTTGATAGGGTCCTTAAGACGTCCTACATGTGGGTCACCACCAAATTTGCAGAGGTGGTCTCCTCCATCCGCTCTGAGTTGGAATCCTCTGACATGGAAGATCCCTTTATGGCCGATGCTTTGGAGTATGTGAAATTTTTGCCAACGATCGAGGAGGATGAGGCGATGCTCGAGGCCCCACTTCAAGTTGATATCAATATTTCAGTCATCCCTCCTTAAGCCTAGGGTGAAGCTATCAGATCGGCCATATTGGTGGAGCAAGTTCCAATCGACGAAGGAGTTGGGGGTCTGCCACAAATATAGAGCCTGCTGCATAGGGTGGTCGTCTGTGACCCATACCCTTATATTTGTAACAACTTTATATGTTGCTTTTTTATAAACTTATTCAAGCATTTCTGAACACAACTCTTATTTGAGATGAACGAATGATATTTTTGTCTCGTACATGTAAATTGTCTTTGCTTATTTTACATGTATGCCATCGTCTGATGTTTTAATTAAGTAACCACCAAGAATAAATGAATAATGGTACATAATCTAGTCCTTGGATGAGATGACACATGCTAAATTTTAAATTCACCAAGTTAATGATGTTTGAAATGAACCCCACACAAGTGACTTTAATTTGAATCCACCAAATTATGGTGTTATATATCAAGTCCTCTCTCGTCGTTTTGAGAGTGTATGGATGAGAGTCGTCTTGTCCATGCACTGTCGTCTCGACTGAGAGAGTTTATCCACCAAGTTAATGATGTTTAAAATGAACCACACTTAAGTTATTTTAATTTGAATCCACCAAATTATGGTGTTATATCATGTCATCTCTCGTCGTTTTGAGAGTATGGATGAAAGTAGTCTCGTCCATTCACCACTATGTCGCTTCGTCGATCGAGTCAATTTTAGTCGAGTCTGCTCCGGGCGAGTTGTAATTCACCACTTCTGGACGTTTGGTGGTGGTCGGCCATGGCCGAGGCTATGTGGACCTGGACGGGGCTACACTTGGCATATCAATCATTAAAAGCCTTAGGTTTTCATGTTCTTCCCATGCATTCATTCAGAAACCCAGATTTAATTCATATTAATGTTCATGTCTCCTCGGGTTATTAACCCTCTACATATATTAAATCATAATACATGCAACTTCTACCCAATCATGCATAAAAATCCAATATTTTCTTCCAAGAACATTAATTTAATTAGATCTAAACATTAAAACCCTACACATGGGTATTATAACTTCAAAGAACATTGTATATAAACACTTTCCTTAACAAATGGGGTCTGATTTCGTGATGGTTACGATGGGTTGCTGATATTCTCTTCAAATCTACCCACCTTAGATGATTAGGATGCAAGAACAAAGTTTAATTCTTCAAGAACACCCCCTTAAGCTTTGAGAAAGGTTTATCTCTTCTCTCTAATGGACTTTCTTAACCTTTTTGTGTTATTAACCCTAACACAAATCTATAATCATCAAATATAGGACTCTAAATTCGTAGGTCTCTTAACCTCTATTTTCAAATGACTAAAATGCCCTCCATAGGTGCCGATTTGGCCTAAAATTGATCCGGGACCCAAACTATACCCACAGGTATACTATTTAGACTATTTTAACCCTTTTAGAATTATTCGGGACCTCCAAATTATCATTCGAGTCACTAAAAATATATTTCCTATCTCAACCTCAATTTACTCTATACGCGACTCCCGATTAAGATATAAACAAATACTGCCATATCACTCGCTATAACGTAAGTCAATAATCATCAATTATTTACTATTTTCTCTTAGTAAATTCATTCCATAATATTAATCAACATTTATTTCTTGATTAATATCTAATAGTCATATTTATTAACTACTCACAGTAAATTACTCCACTCGCGTAATTTAAATAAAGTGCATTTTTCCAATTAAATTCTTAATTAATTTAAATTTCAAATACGTAAAAAATACGGGGTATTACAGTCTGCTCGACCCATTTCTCTTTAACGGGATCATGGTCAACTATTATTTCTTCATAAGTAAACTCTGCAATGAAATTCGCCACAACCTTCCCTTTCAACATTGTTCGAGGCTCATAGAGTTTATCACATTCTCCTAATTACACTGCCCAAGCCATCAATCTTCCTAATTTTTTTGTTTTATGGATAGCTTAGCACAACGGTAAATCCGTGTAGACCATAATGGTATGTGCTTGGAAGTAGGGTTTCATTCTTCTAGATGCTTTAATAAGTGCTAAATCCAATTTTTCCAAGCGAGGATACTTAATCACCGCCCCCCTGAAAGCCTTGATGGCGTAGTACACTGGTTTTTGGACTTGACAACTGACTCGGATACAATATGGTATGATGATAATTTCTATCCCATAATTGGTCGAGAGTGCATTGGTGGAAATCCTAAATATTTTTTCAATTACTAGAAATTATTCTCAAATTCTTCATTCCATTCGACGGTCTTTATGATCACCTTGAAGAACGATAAGCATTTATCAATAGTTCGAGAGACAAATCGGTTGAAAGCGATTATTCTTTCTGTCAATTTTTGCATATCTTTTTTGCATGAGGGAGACTGCATCTTGATCAATGCCTTGATTTTGTCTAGAATGGCTTTAATCCCTCTTTGATTTACGATAAATCCCTGGAACATCCCTTCCTGCACACCGAATACACAAGTGGTCGGATTAAGCTTCATCTGATGCTTCTCAAGCCGATCAAATGTCTAGCTTAAGTCTTTAATGTGGTCGAAAGATATTTTGATTTTAGTAAGCATGTCATCCACATAAAATTCCATATTCTTGCCAATATGTTCTTCAAAGACCTTGTTCACTGGCCTCTGGTTTGTTGCTCAAGCATTTTTAAGCCCAAAAGGCACAACGTTGTAACGTAAGTACCTCGGTTAGTTATAAATGATGTTTCCTCCCTATCTTCCAGCTTCATTTTAATTTGATTGTACCCCAAATAAGCATACATGAAGCTGAGTAACTTATGACATGTTGTGGCGTCAATAGCATAATAATATTTCCCAACTTTAATTTGATTTCCTATAACAATGCCAACCCCATAATGAGTGGTGAACAGTATATGGTACTGCTTTGAACTTTTTCAAACCGACCATGTGAAGGATTATGTTGTAAGTTGATTGGACATTATTGTCTAGGACAAAGAAATGAATCATTTCAATCTTGCTAGCAGGCCAAGTGTCGATAAGAACCTCTAATTTGACAGTTCGCAAGGGGTATACTTTTTCTCCTGATAAGCCTATTGTGGTGCCTGTGATAAGGTTTTAATTTATTTTTGTGTAATCCCAAACTGTGGAAACTATTATAGAACATAACGTCGATTGAACTTCCATAATCAATCATGATTCTAGCCATCCTTGCCTCATGTACTCTCGTAGTGATGACCAAAGGATCATCATGGGGATAGAGCACCCCATACGGATCGTTATTAGAGAAATCGATTACCAATTTATCTTTGTTTCCTTTCCTGGGTCAACCATCAACATCATCAGATAAGTTAATATGTCAGATATAGGAACATGATTTGGCTTCATTAAAATAAGCTTTTCTTTTAGCTATCTCATTGCTGCCACCAGGATCTCCCCTGCAATAAAATAACAGCCAAAAGATATCATTTTTACCTCAATTTTAGGCTTTCGAGGTTTCTTTGGCAGATCTGGGTCATCTTCTGAATCCTTGGCTTCATTTTTTGTCATCTCTCCTTTTGAAAAGAGATTATGATCACCTCCTAGAGTCTCATTCCTCTGACTTACCATAAACTTATACAGTTTTCCACGCTAGATCAAATTCTCAATCTCATTTTTCAAATTAATACAGTTGCAAGTTATGTGCCCATGGTCTTTGTGGAATTTATAATACTTGGAATTATCTCTTTTATTAGGAGGGGACTTTAGCTTTCCAGGTCATTTGAGGTCTCTATTTTCTCTGATTTCCTCTAAGATGTGATGCATGCCAACAGTGAGAGGAGTGTATTCCTTGTACGTCTTAGGTTTCTCAGCCTTTTTACCTTTTTTGTCCTTCTTGTCTGAACTCTAATGACTATCGACTTTAGCACCTGGATCTTGCTTGGTGGCCATAACCTCCTCGACGTTCATGATTTTTTTAGCTTTGTCCATCAACTTAGTCATAGCTTTATAGGGTCTTTGGCCAATGCATAATACAGCTTCTCAAGGAGAAATCCTCTTATTAAAGCAGTAACAGTGGTCCTCTCTTTATAATCCACCACTTCTAGTTTTTCATTGTTAAAATGAGTTATATACTTGCGAGTGGTTTCCCCTAGTCGCTGATGAACGCTCAGTAAATGGGCTACCCTTTTAATGGGTTTGTACCCAAAGAAAAAGTTACTGATGAATAGATAGATAAGCTGTTGGAAGCTAGAGATTTATCCCCGGGGCAGATTATTATACCAAATTTGTGTTGATCCAGTGATGGCACTTGAGAATCCTCGGTAACGCATCTCATCGAGAACTGAATAAATATCAATTGTTGCATGTTATTATTATATGAAGGACGGTGTCAGTCTTACCGTAATATTTGGGAGTGACCACATGTGGCTTGAATTTAAATGATGTAGGGAGATCCACAATGGCTGGAACAAAATGAGATCCCTTCACAAAGCTCCTTTGCAAGGAATTTTTAGACTTTGTTATTTCTCCCAAGTGATCTTCCAATTGTTGTATTGATACTTTCCAAGGTAATCTTTTAGATTAATTTTGGCTAAGGCAACTCTAGTAGCTCTTCCATGCCTTTGTGCTGAGCTCTTTTCTTGGGAAGTTTACTTGGTACATGTGAAGCCTCTTACACTAGCCCTAGATTTAGTAGACCCTTCTCAATGATATCGCGATCTAGAGGGTTCCCTATGGTAGTCCCTATTTCTCGGGGACCCAAACGATTGAAAATAGAGGCTTTATTTAGCCTTTCTAAAGTGCTCATTGGTTCTAGAGTGAGAGATCTATCATCATAGTAGTCTATAGATCTAACTGAAGAGGTTACTCTTAGGCGGTAGGATCGGTCTTGTGAAGATCTAAAATATTTGGACTTGTATCTATTATTTTGAGGAGGTGGAGGCGACATTTCCCTCCTATAGGATGGAGCAACAGTAGATCTAGCTTGAAGCATCTAAATAAGTTGCCTCGTAGTTTCCTGTATTGCCTCATGTCCTTTGGCAATGATGAGTAGAATTCCGTGTAGGTCTCCAATTCCAGGAAGAGCAAAAGTACTGAGAGAATCACCTCCGGTAAAGCTACTTTATAGGATATTTTTCATACTTTAAAGGTATGAAAAATGGGTTTCGAAAGGGTAGGAAATAACAACGACTTGTGATTTCCCACAAACGGTGCCAATCTATTGATGTATAAATTTGGATTATTTATCTTAGCCTTAGTTATCCAAATATATAGCCATGGATAACAATAATAATAAAGAAAATAAAGAGACATTATAGGTTTTTCACGTGGTTCAACTCAAGAATGGAGCCTATATCCACGGGGCAATTCTACTATTGTTTAGGGTTTTGTTCCAATCTCTTGATTAATATTCTAGAGTTTAGTATAAAGAATGTGTGCTAATTCTTTCCCTCAGTTGGGAGGAGTAGTGTATTTATAGTAAGTGGAAAAGAAAGAGAGTGGAATGCTTATATATCTTCAAGCATTTACACCTTTACACAATAATATATAGCTGGGTATTATCCACATGCATGTGCACGGTGTTTGTTGAGTATCCCACACATGTGTATTTTCATATAACTGATCATTGATTTTCCTAGTTATGGTCGGCAGGACGGTCGGTCGGACGGTACCTGAGCCGATCGATTTTTACTCATTATGGAAATCCCAATGATAATATTGGCATGTGTCACTACCTTATTGGTCCACGTGGCCTAATATTTTTGGGGTAAAACAACAGCCAAAAAAAATGTCTATACATTTTCAAATCAGGGACACGGTATATTAATATTGCGTTATAGGTTAGAATCTAAAACATGTATCACATTGAGGGCAAAGTCTTTTTCTTTTGGCGCTCTCACATTGTATATGCGTTTTAAGGCTCACAAATTACATTTCAGGAAGAGAACAAAAACCACACATATAAAAGCTACACTAGGGACCCTGGGGATATAAAAAGTTGGATCTTAATGGTACTAGGATGTGGAGTTTTAGCCTAAGGATACGTTGACTTCACGTATGAATTAAACGATAAAATTATTATTTCCAAAAATCTTAAAATTGTACAAGGAGTATTTACAATTTACTTGTCATATCTCTCTAACATAATCTCGTCTCATAAATATTAAGATTTAATGGATTCAGATACTGAACACAAGATTGATGTAAACTCAAGATCTTTTATTGTATTCCTTACATATTGAATTTGCGTTATAAAGTAGACTCCATAACATGTATCACATCAGCTTGATCACGCAGTATTTTTCTCTCTTTCTTTGTCACTTCATGTAGACACCCTGAACCTTCACTTCTAACCCTCATCCCCTTAAATATCCCCGCCCAAAAATAATCCATGATACCCAAACCACTAGACACATAAGAAACCTTAAACACCCTCAAACTTCACGAAGTGGACATAACTTTTACCAAAACCATTCACCACTGCGCTAAAAATCATAAATTATCACATTTTGGACTGTGACAAACTGCATTGGTCACGATCCTTGGACCATGACAATTTTAAGGGTGAGCATTTGGAGGGTCATGATTCAAAATCGTGACTAAGTCAAAAGTCATGATCTCCATCGTAACCCTAATCGTGACAACAATTTACTAGTCACAATCATGAACTGTGATCCCCTACCATGAAAATAGGTCATATGGTCACGATTTGTTATCGTGACTACTTGCCATGAACTTTGATTGATTGTTCATAGTCATAAATCGTGACTCCCTATTGTGACCACATGTCCTATGGTCACGGCTCCTGACCGTGAACACCTTTTAACCCATTAAAATTTTGTCACTGATATGGTCATGAATTTGGACCTTGACCAATAATAAATTTATTCCAAAAAATAATAATTTTTATTTGTTAGCTTCCAAAAAATTAATGTACATATTTTCAAACAAGTATACAATTCCACTATAGAATTAACTAATACATCAATAAAAAATCAATAATATTGAAACTATTAATCCATTATATTAATTATATGAATATAAAAATTAATAATATTAAAATCTCCAAAGTGTTCCTTCCCTGAAGTATATGTAATCTTATTGTAATCGACATCCGCGTCCACTTAACTATTGCTATAAATATTTCAAAATGTTCCTAATGGAAAGAAATGACTTAAATCCCAAAATGACTTCGAAATGCCTACATAGCAAAAAAAAGGACATCAAATTTCACGCAGTTCATAAGATGAACAAGGTTGGGGTATAAGTCATCATCCAAATCTAGGGTGTCTCTTTTGAATTATAAAAAGGGTATAAAATGTGGTGAAAGTGTAGAAAGTTATGAGAATACTCGAAATTGGGAATTATGGTATAAGTCCCCTTTGGGGGATTTTGCATTTATGAAAATATATATGAATGTGTATATGATAATAAAAAGAGTAGGATTAGCGATAAAAGTAATATGAATAAGCTACAAATGGAATAATAACACCACAATATGAAAATAGAATTTATGGGACTACAAAGTAATAAACGCAAGAAATGAGTAGAAGATGCTAATTATATGAGAGATGATAATATATGAATATAAACTAAAGGAAATTTATAAAAATGACTTGAGTCCCACGTAGCCAAAAATGGCATCAAAGACCACATATTTCTAACACGACATAGAACCCGACTAATAGCCTACGTTTCACCGAACGTGTTTCACAAATTGCAAATGTGATTATTTTGTTGAGAAAATTGATATTGATCACGGGTACTCACAAATATAATTTTAGTTTTGTGTGAGTACCCTTGAAGTTTTTCTTGGAGGTTTAACCAGTCCAACTCATTTGGGGTTACAAGGTTGAAAACAAGAATATGTCATAAACGTATTAATCTTGAAATTCTGAATGAGTTCGATGGGTTAAACCCTCAAGAAAAACTTCAAAGGTACTCACACGAAACTAAAATTAGATGTGTGAGTACCCTTGATATATATTACTTTTCTCAACAAAACAATCACATTCCCAATTTATGGAACCCGTCGGGTGGAATGTAGGCCATTATCCAAGCTTATAGGCTTGGCCCAAAGTTACAAATATTACAAAATTTAATTAAAATAATTTATAAGCAAAGGAGTATAGTTTTAACGTGTTATCATGTCGGTTGTATCATAACTGCCAAACCCGAACCGATATCTTAATAAGTTTATTAAGCGTAGTGCATTGATCTGATTGACAAAGCGTGTGCTTGTGTGTGAGGAGTAGAATCATCATATCCACATCATGAAAATAGTGAGTACACGTGAACAAGAAACAGACTAAAGAAATAAATAAAATGACTAAATATGAGTGACAAAGTATAATTGCAAGAGAACTAGCTATATGAGTATAAGATGCCAAGTACATGAATGAAATGATTATATATGAAAATAAACTAAAGAAAATTGGTAAAAAATGACTTGAATCCCAAAATGACTTCGGGACACCTATGTAGCCAAAAATGACATCAAAGTCCACGTAGTTCTAACAAGACACAAAATTAGAAGTTAATGTCAACTAAACTAAATTGTTTAGAGATGGGCCTAAACTTTATAACTTCACCAAATCCCCTCGAATTTTCACCAAACTTCAGGGGTACCTATAAAAATATAAAATAACTAATATTAATTTATATTCATCCCCCCAAAGTTTAAAAAATTACGAATCTATACTTATTTGCCTTATAGATTCTAAAATTCATAGCTTCTTCATTTTAACTCTGAATTCAATCAAATTTTAAAAGAAACTTTTTTTTGCCCAGATAAATTTTTATAAATTATTTTTAGGCCCTTAAAATTTCTAAAATTATGATTTATCCCACGGGATTACTAAAATTGTATTTTTAATTTAAATTTTATTCAAACTTGTATTTTTCTTTTTAATAGCTAAAATTATTTTAAAAGCTCATTATTTATTATACAACGGGCCTTATAAGGCCTATATTTGGTAATAATTAATACTAGGTGTGGAAATCTTTGACACGGCACAAAAACTTGACACGACCCAACATAAAATTATCCCAAAATTAACACGGTCTGTCGTGTTCAGGTCGTGCTCGAGTCTGGATATTCTAGCCCGATAATGGATCATGTCGTGTTCCTGTTCATGCAATAGGTTTGGCATGAAATTGTCCCGTTTTGGCCCAATTACAACTCCATTAAGCAACCTGATTTGGTCTGATTACCATGCCTTAATAATTATTATATTTCATGCAGTATAAAATTAAAAAAAATGACATATATATATATATATATATATATATATATATATATATATATATATATATAAGAGGGTTATCGTGTTGAGTCGTATTAAATTATGTCAATTGGTATGAAATTGATTTATTGTGATATTTGTATCGTGTTGTGTCGTATTCTTAACGAGTCGTGTTCGTGTTAGGAAAAAACACGACATTGTGTCATGTCGTGTCGTGTTCGTTTTGGGTAAAATGAAGTCGTGTCGTGTCGGGCCATGTCAAAACACGATCCGTTAGCCCAAATTATCTCTGCTAATTAATACAAAACAGACACTCATCAAATACCCCCAAATTTAAAACTTTTCTGGTCCTCAAGAAAAATTAAAATTTTAAAATCTAACTCACTTTCGTAGGAATCACGATTACACTAGCATGTGCAACAAGCCGTTGAATCCATAGTCACCCTAGTGGACGAGTTTTGTCTCCTGAGTTTACAGTGAATATACCTATAAAATTTCAAAACTTTGACTCAATACAAAAGATGCAAAAATAATATAACCATGTCTCAAATGCAAACTCTGTAACTATAGTAGAACTTCACCTCTCAATCTTAACTTATCGTGTGGTGTGCGTAGACAATTTAACCATCCATTTCAAAATATTTGATCGTTACATTTCTTATTCGAAAGTTTGTTTTGATTTAAAAATCTCACGGGATGCACTCACAACCAAACATTCGAAAGTCGACTATTTAATCTCGGTATATGTGAATAAAAAAGTAAATTATTAAGAATAAATTTCACATATACACAATAGAAAATGGAATTTTCTTTAATGGATGAATATGATCTCATGAACGTAAAATCGATTACTTTTTGAAAATATTAAATCACACAATAAATCATATTCATCTTCTCTCCACACTTTAACTAACTTTACTTGAGATCAATTATGACTTGCTTCAGTCATATTGTAGGCTCAGGTTTTGGTTAAAAATATTGATTTTTGGAGTTCAAAATTTATGAGAATATAGAGATCTTTCGATATTTTAACTTTCAGGAACTTTTCTTTCAACCTCTATTTTTCTTTTTCTGTTTTTTTCTTTTCAAACTCACATCTCTTTTTCTTTTTATTTCATTTTCTCATTCTTTCTTCCTTTTCCTTTTTTTATTATTTTCTTTTCACGCATCATTCTTGCAACCATATTTTCTTTTGGCCTTTTTTCTACCATAATTTTACCCTAGTATTCTAAAAAAACGAGTATGGAATGTTTTCATTGGCTTTTAAACTCCCAGTTGGAGTTGGGTAGGATAATGGGTTTTTCAAGAAAATGTTTATTTTTTTGGGGTTGCAATCGGAATAATGTAAAAAGGTCATTTTAGGCTTAATTTGGGGCTTTCAAACGATGGTCTAATTTCATTTCTCAAGTTTCGTTAAGTTAATTTGTTTCTCAAGACGACTTAGTAGGATATCTAGTGCTTAAGATTCACTTTTTTGCTTCTTTTTTTTAGTAGTCGAGCGAAATAAAGAATTTGAGATCATCAGCGAATTATTATTGAAGTAAAGTTTGAGTTATTTTAACTTTGATTGATTTAAATCTCTCAAAAATGATGAATGGCACAAAATCTCACCAGATTAAAATCTCCATATTTATTCGTTAACCATACTAACATTTGCCTTAATATCAATTTTCAATCATATTATTTGGCTAATGTTTAAACATTTCATAACTTGAGAGATCCATGAATTAATTATATATTAAGAAATCATTCCAAAACTCAATTATATTGAAAATATTTTTAGATTTTTGGAATTTTTGATTTTTTCACAAATACCATCCTTAGCTCGAAACCTAAATTTTACACTGTCAATGTATGCTCAAAATAAAAATATGGACAAAACAACTAAAGTACAGAAGTAAAAGGACGATATTACCAGTGAATTTCCACTCCTGTTACCAATTTCCAACTGATCTCACGTGCATTGCATCATAAATCAAAAGTCTGAATAATTGAGAGTCAACCCAATAGATAAATTATACACATGAATGCAATGAGTGAAATTATGGTGACGCACAATTAAAATATGACACGAAGGGTCGTACACGAAAAAAATGTCATAAAAACCCTGAATGATACTTTAAGCCTAATTTCCCCTAAAAATAAAAGATGAATATATCGAGCTTTAAATTAGATGAAACTCTAGTCACATCATCAATCTCCCCAAAACACCCAATTGACACTGGGAGTGGATGTTTTGGAAAAGGACAGTGCAGCGTGATAAAGATTTTATCACCTGGAAAAAATGAATGAATGATTTTCTCAACCATCTCATCATTGATAGATAAAGCCTCATATGTCATCATACTCTCAAAAGGCTCTCCTGATGTTGGTTCACCGAGAATGAATTGATATATCCTATCATCCAAGTAGTTATCCTTTAAGTGATGAAATGAGTCCAAGAAAGATTGGAATTCAATGCTGAGATCTTCGTCAACCGACCTAAATTCTTCCTCAAAATCTTCGAGACTCAAATCTAGAGGCAACTTGGGTGGCTATGTATTCAAATCAATGGTGTCATTAACCAGTGGGGTAGTGATATCGTGCACTTTCTAAACATGATTAACTTTATTTTCTCGCTCATCAGATGATGAATTCTCTAAATTGAACACATTAAAACCCATAGTCATGTTCCCAAATGAAAGGTTTACTTGTTACTCCGACGTCAAATGACATTGTCAGAAGTAACCAAAAAGGGTCGACCGAGGATGATAGAGATTTACGTGGATGAGTTTAGTACGTGTTGCGTGTCTAAGAATAAAAAGTCTACCGAAAATATAAACTCACCTAATTTAATCAACACATGCTTTACAACACCTTTAGGTACCTTAACAGGTCGATCGGTTAAGGACAAGGTCATCTTAGTGGGATTCAACTTCCCCAAACCTAGTTTCTCGTACATAATGTACCACAGAAGGTTCATGCTCACCCCTAAATCTAAGAGAGCTTTCTCGATAGTGTGTTAACCTATCATAAAATATATCGTATGAGTCCCTTGATGCTTATACTTGATGGGGAATTTACATGAAATAATTGAGCTAGCTAGCTCGGTGAGAAACTCTTTCTTTGTAACGTTGGTGGTCCTTTTGAAGGTACAAAGGCCCTTTAGGAATTTGGCGTAGGATGAGACTTATTGTATAGTGTCAAGTTGTGGGATATTAATTTGTATTTATTTAAACACGTCCAACATCTTATCAATTTGCGCCTTCTTCTTTTGTGGCACTAAACTTTGGGGAAACGGAGATGTTAGGACATAGATCTCTACAGGTGGCTCAGTTGACAAGGGTGGGGAGGAAGTTAGATCCAGGGGTGGATCTTTCTTTTCCTTACGTTTCTTGAATTCACTCTCGATGGGGGGTGATATATTATTTATGACTTCCTTATCGGACCTAAGCTTAATAATGGCTTTGGCATCCTCTTAGGTTTGTGATGAACTAACATTGTCTTAAACAAACTAGTGACATTTTGGCATGTTCCCTTTAGGATTGGGATCAGGATGAATTGGGAATGTTCCCCTGTGTCTCTCACTCATCATGTTATCTAGTTAGCTCACTCGAACCTCGAGTTTTGATATGGATCGAGTATTCGCGTGCAAGCTCTATTGGGTGGATTGGAGGACACTTTGAGTCGATTGTTGAAATAGGAGGGTACTTTAAGAAAGTAAATTCACCGTATCCTTTATGGGTTGGATCTTTTAAGACGAGGGACACAATGGTGTGGGGGAATTCTTTTAGAAACCTGAGGGTGGGTTTCACAAAGACTGACATCCTTGGTACTGATCCTTAGAACACGAAAGATCGGGGTGGTCTTTCCATACTAGATTATAGGAGTCTGAATACAGATGTACCTTGGACTATTTTCATATAGGGCATTCGATTTCTCTGTCAAAACCTTATTATCTGGAGCATGGGGAAATTTTTGATTAAATGATCGAATGCGTCATAACGTAGACACAGGGGGTGTCTATGTGTTAGATGGACACTAATGCGGAAAGGGCCCCCCTTTACTCATTTAAAGCTCTTCTAAATGTCAGGCCAATGTTGAAAATTTGGCATTTAAATTAAAAAAAATGATTTGATGAGCGTAACTCTCATCGAACTTGGTGGACCTAGATTCTTTATTGGGTGCCCATTATTGGGACTTCCTTGCTATGGCTTCTAAGAATACCCACGCATCAGCCTCAGTTTTTTCAGTAAAATCATCATTACATAGTGATTCAGACATATTTCGAGTATTACTAAAAACCCCTCATATAAAATTTGGACTTGGCATCTCATCTAAATCCCATGGTGCGGACATTACAGTAGCAAGTCCTTGAATCGCTTCAAGTACATCCACAAGACTTCTCCTTCCTTTTGGATAAATATGTAAATGGCATGATGTATCAATGCCATCTTTTGGTTGGGTAAGAATTTTTGCAGGAAGGTGACACTCATTTGGTTCCATGTGGTGATGAATTCAGTTTTAAGCGAGTTAAACCAACTTTTCGCTTTATCTTTCATTGGGAACGAGAACAATTTAAGTTTAACAATCTTGTCGGTGAATTGTTGGTACTTAATGGTCTCACATAGCTACTCGAATTCACGAACCTGAAGGTAGGTATCCTCTTTTTTGGTTCCTAAAAAAGGGGAAACAATTGGATTGTTCTCTAATGAAATTAGAAATTATTCGCGTTATGCTTGGGTAAACGTATGCATGAAGGTTGTCTAGACCTAGTCAGATAAAGGTAATCTTTAATGTCACGTGGTGTTGACACAACTCAAAAAGTGTTTCTAGTGAGTGTAAATACGGCTCAAGTATAAGTCGTTCGTGTAAGTAATGATTCGATCAAGTTGGGTGTCGAACTTAGGGACTAAGATGAAAGATCGTGATGACTACTAAGAATGATGCCTAAAACCTAATTACCAACTCATGAAAAATGGAAAAGTAAAGGTGATGATTTTATGGGAAAGTTCTACTAACTAAGATGACCTAAATAATAAATGCAAATTAACAAAGTATGCAAAGATGAAAACTTTTGATTTTAAACTATATGAGAAATATGGGATTGGAATACACTCCCCCGAACCGTTAGTAATTATGTCGGCTATAAAACTTTCAAGAATCAAATTTTATATTGAAAGAAGATCTCAAATTTATCTAAGCTCTATATATATGAGGATTGTACTCCTCATAATAAATAGTCAAATATAAATCTAAGGCGAATGATAAAATTATCGATGATGCGAATTTAAAAGTGTCTCTAGTGCGTGCTTATATCGACTCAAGTGTAAGACGGTGGATCAAGTAATAATTCGGTAAAAATGGGCATCGAACTCAGGCACTAAGATGAAGAATCGTGACGACGAATAGGGAAGATGAATAACCTTGAATTGACTCTAGGAAAGAGGAAAATATGATGATTTCTGACTTACCTATCAACTAATACAATTTAATTAAACTAGTGAATTAACTACGCATGCGATAACAACTAAGTGGTTTTAAATAAATTGTGAGAAAATGAAGTTAGGGTACACTTCCCCGAACCGTCGATAATTACTTAGAAAATAAAAAATTGCAAAACCTAATTCTCAATTGAAAGAAACATCAAATACTCTCTAAACATTTGACATATGCGGATTTTACTCCTCACAATATCAAATCAAAACTTGTATTTGACGAGAATGATAAATTACCGAAACACCAATTGCACCCTTAAACATTTCAGTTACCTAGGGCAAACGGAATTAAAAGACCTACAACCTTTATTTTGATAATGTTCAAACCTTTGAATTGTTAATTACATTTTATTCACTTTTAACTCCAGTCGTAATACCTAGGTTGGATTCATGTACCCCAACCCTCTAAAAACTTGGTCGGACATGGTGTAACTATAACTAAACATGTTCTCTACGATGCATTAAAACATTCTTACATGAAAAGTGTAATCAAAGAGGTAGAAAATATTTTTAGCAGGGAAAGAGTCAATTATAAACCAAAAGGCTGAGAGTAATTGAAAGCAATAAGTAAACTATACTTGTATTGATGTAAAAACCTTGAAATAATGCAGAAGATGAACAATTGTTTAATATTATTACTCCTAGGGTTCTTGCCTTCAAGATCCTCTAAAAAATATAGAAAAACATACTTCCTAAGGTCTGGTATCAATATTAAATATAAATCTCATGTTTTATTAAGTGTTTGCGCCTTGTACAACTCTATTTTTAAGAAATAAAATTCGTCACACCGAACCGCTTCTAATTTTTCCTTCTTTATTAGGCAAATCGTTCGTTGATTCCAGTTTATAGAACTGATTCTTCTTCTCAGCAATCGGTTCTATTTTTCTTTTCTAGTAGGTAGAATAAATTCTCCTCAGATAGAACCAGTTCGCTTTTCTGAATTTTTCTTCCTTCTTCTTTGATTTCTTCTCAACTTCGAATCTTCATATCTTTTCGATTCGGGGCTTGGATTTTGATTTCCTTTCTTCCTATGATCTTGTGAACTCAATGTCTTTGACTTCTCTTTAGGTTTCTCATCCGAAATTTGGGTGTCAAATTACTCTTCTGCGCTTGATTTTCCTTTTTGTCTTTCTTTCTTCCTTTTGGTTTCTCTCATTTCTTCACATGCACCAAATACCAGTAAAATGTAAGAGAAATATACGAAATTTGATGTACTAGATAAAAGATGTCAGTAGATTAACTTAAATTTCACTGCATGGGGTGATAAAAGACTCTAAATTATGGGGACAAATACGAAGAATTTATGCCTAATCAAACCTCCCTAACTTAGAACTTTGATCGTCCCGAGTAATGTAAAAGAATCAAAGCAAGGTCAAAACACTTGGCAAACATGTAATTGGGATAAAATACCTTTTTCTCGGCCAAGAGATTACATTTAGCATACGCAACAAGCCGTTAAATCCCTAGATTATCGTAAATTCAAAATACTTAAAAAATATACAATTTAAACTCCTGATAGACAGGGGTTTTCCACGGCGCGAGCGTCACCTATGCACCGGTCGTTTTGAATTCAGCGCACATGCTCTATATAAAAACCTAAACTTATGACTACACTCAACGGGTGAGTATAGCGGCCAAGTCCAGGTATCGAATCCACAAAGACAAGTTGATAGAATTTAATTGGTTTAATATTCCTAAAATAAAAGTGAAAAAGATAATTTCTAACAAAAAGGAAAAGATGCAAAACATGAAAGATTAATCTAGGCATGTATTTAAACTAGACTAATAAAAGCGGTAAAAACTATAGGTTGCGTCGAATATCCCTCACCCGAGTTAGATAATATAAAATGGTTACATGGGTCAACTAGTTATTAAGATTGCGTCTCGTTTCGACAGTTAATTAAATCAAGGGTTGTCACACCCCTAAATTCTCATAAAAGCCTAATATGGTTTTGGCATCAACAAATACCCTGAAAATTACGCACGCAAGGTCGTAAGTACGGAGCATACATGATATACCCCGTCAAATCTCCTAGGCGCAATAACTAGGAAAATGCACTCGAAATAGTCCCGTAAACACCATCACCAAGGCAAAGCAACACGTCTACCCAAAGTGAGTTCAATCCGACACAACCTAGACAAACTTAGCTAGAAAGCATGATAAAAATGCGGTAAATAAATGCGGTAAATCTATACTGGAAAGCAACTAAAGAAGCATGTAAACCTAATTATGAAAGGAATAAATAGCAAGAAATAAATAGTAACTAGGCATGGGAATTAATGGAAGCAAGTAAACAAAGGAAGAATTAAAGGAAGACAACTAAATTAATAAGCTTACATACATCAAAGTGGGTAAAACACCCAAAGGAAATGGAGTAGGGCAAAATCTCCTTAAAAACCCTAAACCTAATGTAAAATGTAAGATATCAAAAATAGAAACCAAATTTGGTTTAAATAGTAAGTTGGAATTAAAATAGAAAAAAAGGAAAAATAAAATGAAAAGGAACGAATTGCCAAATATCTGGCACAATCGATCGATCGAGAAGGTCCAAACCTTCTGTCTCAATTCGTAGGCTTAAATTCAAACCGTGGTCGATCGGGGGCCCAAGGCCGGTTGACCGACACTCTGTTTCACGCAACTATTGGTCCATGAAGAGGGGGTAAAGGGTTGCAAACGAAAATGGCCATATCTTCCTCGTTCGAACTCCAAACGACGTGCCATTTGCGGCCACGCGATGATAACTAGATGAACTACGCATCCGTGGTATTTACATGAGCTGAAGATGAAGCATGAATTGACTAAAATCCCTTGAAGTAGCGTTCAGTGATGAAACTTCTCCGAAATGCAACGGATTCTCACTTTTAGCGTTCCAATACCTATAAAAATACAATTAACCCCTGCAAAGCATGTATATATCCAAATCCAAGGTTGTATGGTTAAAAGAGCATAAATATAGGCATTAAGGATCGTAAAAGTGCTAGAATGCGTAAAGATAAAGGGCGAAAATATGCAATATTCGATACGAATCACACCCCCTAACTTAGACATTGCTAGTCCCTAGTAATGAAACAAACAAAACCAGTACACAGAGAGGGCAGTACAAGACGTATATATGCATCGAAATATAAATTGCACTTTCGTAGGGAACACGATTTCATTTAGCATATGCAATACGCCGTTAAACCCCTAGGTTACCCTAGTGGATGAGTGTCGTCTCGTGAGGGTTTTCAAGAATAAAACCCAAAAACATCATATGGTTTCCTCAAAATATGCCCAAACCAACATGCGACAAGCCCAACAATAATGAAAAGTATTTCATACGCATTATTAGCAAAATGAACGAATTAAAACGAAAGTCCAAATCATTAACATTATAGAATGCACCTCATTGAATTGAAACCTTAAAAAGTAGGAGGGGAGCAAGCACATGCAAAGTATGATTTGGCAAAAACTTAAATAAATCTGATACTAAAAAAAACAAGCATATATTCAATCCTCACGGGAATTACACTCATTAAGTGAATTCATTCAAAATAGGGAGGTAACACACGGGACATGCGGGCATAAAGAGTAAATGTAAATGGAAACTAGGCCGCACACATGTCACAAATGAAGAACGCTATATAGGAAATGAAAAATTGTAATCTCAATGAAAGATACCGCACATTAAAATAGGCGAAATGCATTTTCACAGATTATCAAAACTATTTTAACTTTTAAATTTAATGCACCATAGGATCACATAGGACTTGTAGGGTTGTAGTGTAGGCTAGGCTAAGGTACGAAATGAAAGATATGTATGTACAGATTCAAAGTATTCGGGGATGAAAACTCGGGATAATGGAAAATGTGGGCAATTTCAAAAAATGGAAAATACAATCCAAAAAAGGCATTAAATATAACAATTAGAGAGCACTCAAAGCTTATTGAACTATATACAACATTTAAAACTTTCCCTTTCTTTTCTTTTCTTCTTTTTCTCATGTTTTCTACTTTCTCTTTTCTTATATTTTTCACTTCTTTTTTTTCTTTACTTTTCACACTCTCACATGCCTAAATTGCAACCGCAACACAACATCATTCAATCCCAAGTATCATCCCAAACAAAGGTATGGAAGGTGTATATATGGGCTAAAACTCCAATTTTGAGTTAGTTATGGGATTTTGGGTTATGAAACGAAGGGATATATTTAGGCTCAAAGGGGTTAACGAGGGAAAACATATAAGGTGAGGTCAAGGCTAGTATGGGTGATATAACAAGGATGGACTATGATCATTTCATAACGTTTACACAATTCTCGAGTCAAAACAACATATGAAAATCATGATCAAATAATGCATTTCAAGAAAGAACTCAATTAATGAACAATCAAATGAAAGAATAGAGAGATTACCAACGACGGTAACGTTTTCAAAGAGTAAAGAGTAGTGTATACACTCACAAATGAAGGTAAGTCTATAAAATCACTCGGTGTAAGTATATACAATGCAACAACCCCTATAGCATAATCACTCGCATCACACATGAGCTCCAATGGAAGGAACCAATCTGGAGATTGCATAATGGGAGCGAAAATTAACAATCTTTTCAATTTTTCAAAAGCCCTTTGGCATGCTTCATTCCACCTAAAGGGGCATCTTTCATTAATAGGTTACTCAAGGGACTAGAGAAGGCACTAAAGTCCTTAAAAAAACTTCCATAGAAAACCACGTGACCCAAGAATGAGAGCACATCCTTTAGTGACTTAAGAGGGGGAAGATCGGTTATGACATTTACTTTCGCTCTATCTACCTCAATACCTTTAGACGACAATATGTGGATAAGAAGTATTCCTTTGGTAACCATAAAGTGGCACTTTTTTAAATTTAGTACCAAGTTCTTTTCCACACAACGGGATAGCATTTTTTCATGATTTGCGAGACAAAGGTCAAAAGAGGGGCAGAAGATAATAAATTCATCCATAAAAATCTCAAGTCCCGTTTCAACCATATAATTAAAAAAACTAAGCATGCACCTTTGAAAGGTCAAGGGAGGATTACATAATCTAGAGGGCATACATTGTAAGCAAACGTGCCAAAAGGACATGTGAACATTATCTTCTCTTGATCTAGCACATCTGCCTCAATTTGGTTATATCCGGAATAACCATCGAGAAAGTAATAAAATGTGTGTCCCACTACTCGTTCTAGCTTTTGGTCAATAAATGGTAAGGGGAAATGATCTTTCCTAGTGTCGGCATTGAGCTTCCGATAATTAATGTAAATACGCCAATCAATGGTGGTACGTTGGGGAATTAACTCACCCTTGTCATTTTTTACCACAGTTATGCCCGACTTTTTCGAGATGACTTAGATATGACTCACCCATATGCTATCCGAGATGGGGTAAATGATGCCCACATCCAATAGCTTAATAATCTCCGCTCTCACTACATCTTTCATTATGGGGGTCAATCACCTTTACATCTCCCTCGAAGGTTTCACGTTATCCTCGACGTGGATTTTATGGGTACAAATCAGGGGACTTATTCCTTTCAAATCTGCAATGCTCCAACCCAAAGCACGAAGGTGTTTCCTCAAAATCTCTAGTAATTTACCCTCTTGCTCTTTGTCTAGGCTCGAGGAGACAACAATGGGAAATGTCTCATCCTCTCCCAAATAAGCATATTTCACGGTTGAGGGTAGTTTTTTTAATTCGAGGGTGGGAAAAATTTTCATGGGAGGGAACCGTGCGCGACTCCCTTAGTGGTAGTTCATTAAATCTAGAAACCCAATAAACTTCTCTCAAGTCCTCATCCGACTCTCTCTCATCTAATATCACTCTCAACTCCCCTCCCTCCCTTTCGAAGTCAGTGTACGTCCTGTCACTTTCATTACCCGAACTAAGGCATGCACCCAATGAATCCCCACCGATATTTTCCTCTATATGCTTATCGACTACCTCCTCGATAATATCCACCACGTGAAAATTGTCCTCATCACCCACTTGCTTGGTGATGTTGAAGATATTTGTCTCAATGGTCATGTTCCCAAATGTGAGTTGCAGTTGCCCATTTTGAGTATTAGTCAAAGAGTTAGTCGTAAATAAAAATGGGAGGAATAGGATGATAGGAACATGATTACTCGAGGATATGGAGGGATCCGTGTCCCAAATGATGAAATCCACCCAAAAGTAGGTAGTGTCCACTTGGACTATCACGTCCTCAATAATACCTCGAAGTATCTTCATGGTACGATTCGCGAGTTGAAGAGTAATCTTAGTGGGATTGAAGTCCTCCAAATCTAATTTCCTATATATGTAATAATGGAGAATGTTAACACTCGCCCATAAATCTAATAAGGCTTTCTCAATGCGATTCTCTCCAATGATGCACGAAATAGTCGGTGCACCCGGATCTTTAAACTTTTGTGGGAGGCCATTTAATAGAATGAAGCTCACATTTTGTGGTAGGAAAATTTCTTTTTCACCATTAGTCTTCGTTTCACCATCAATAAATCCTCAAGGAATTCAACATAGGCGATAATTTGCTTTATGGCCTCAAGAAAAGGTAAATTCAGTTTTACGTGCTTAAATTCATCTAGCACATCTTCATAAGAGGCTAATTTAGGAAGTGGAACCAACCGTTGAGGGAAAGGCACAACAATGAGAGATTTCACTATGATTTCAGGCCTAGTGGTGTCCTCATTGTCACTTCCATTTAAGGGGGCATCTTCGGCCTCTTTCGTGCTGGGAGGAACCTCCTTATCATTAGGTTCGTCGTGTGGGGGAGGTGATAAATCAACAACTCTCCCACAACGTAGAGTGGTTATGGCTTGACATTATTCTTGATGATCGTCGAACATAAATCTAATAATAGGTTGGCCTTGGGGAGGTCTTTGGCCTTGGGTGATAAACTTTCCCTTCTCATGGAAACTTAAGGACGATTGCAATTTCTAAATGTTCGTTCATTTGGCCTAAATTCTTCGTATTTATCCTCGTAAATTAGGTATTTTTATTATCCCATGCGGTGTAATTAGAATAGATTTATCTCATATCATTGCTACTGACCTTTTCCTTTAATTACATTGTGTTTCGTGTATTTCTCTTAAATTTAGAGGTATTTCGTGCAAGCAAACGGAAGAGAGTAAATATTATAAAGTAAATAAGGAAAGTCAAGGAGAAATTTCGTAATTTTTATCTGGAACCCGGATGAGGAGTCAACTGAAAAGTTGAAGATCTTGAAGTCATAAGAACATAGGAAAAAACGGCACCTCAATCTGAGTTATGGTGAAGAAGTTATACATGTTTGAAGATGAAGAATCAAAGAGGCAAAACTAAGGAATGCTGAAAGTAAATACGGTTCAATTTTTGAAGAACCGGTTCGATCGGATGGAAAAATAGAACCGGTTCACCCACTAAAGTAGAAAAAATAGAAGTTCAGTTTGATGAAATTTTGAAATTAATTTCGTAAAAATAGAGTTGTACAAGGTGGAAATACTTAGACAAATGCGGTATTCTCTATTAATGATAGGCATATGATACTTAGTTGTTACAGAGTTTTTGAGAGGATCTTGAAGGCCAGAACCCGAAGATTAATAATCTTCAACAATTGTTCATCTTATACATTATTTCAAGGGTTTTTCATCAATACAAGTGTATTTTTCTCATTGCTTTCAACTAATCTCATCTTTTTGGTTTATGATTTACTCTTTCCTTGCTAAAATTATTTTTTACATGTTTGATTACACTTTTCATGTAAGAATGATTTCATGCATCGTAGAGAACATGTTTAGTTGTAATTACACTATGTTCGGCTAAGTTTTTAGAGGTTTGGGGTACATGAACCCAACTTAGGTATTACGAAGGGATTTAAAAGCAAATAAAATATAATTAACAATTCAAAGGTTTGAACTTTCTCAAAATAAAGGTTGTAGGTCTTTTAATTACGTTTGACCTAGGTAATCAAAATATTTAAGGGTGCAATTGGCATTTTGATAATTTATCATTCTCGTCAAATACAATTTTTGATTTGATATTATGAGAAGTAAAATCCACATATGTCAAATGCTTAGAGAGTATTTGATGTTTCGTTGACTTGAGAATTATGTTTTTGAAGTTTTTATTTTCTAAGTAATTATTGACAGTTGAGGGAAGTGTACCCTAACTCTATTTTCTCATACTTGATTTAAAACCACTTCTTTATTATTGCATGCTTAGTTAATTCACAAATTTAATTTGTCTGCTATAGTTGATTAAAAGATTCAAATCAATCAGCTTTTCTGGAGTCGATTTTGAGGTTAATCATCTTCCATATTCGTCATCACGTCTTACGTCCTATTCCTTGTGTTCAATACTCGATTTTCTCGAATTAGTACTTGAGAGACCAGCTTAAACTTGAGTCGATATAAGCATGCATTAGACACATTTTTTAAGTTGCGTCAAGTTTTTGGTGCCATTTCCGGGGATTAGGTATACATTTAGGTTAGGTCGAGTTAATCCAGAATTTCACTCTAGTTCTTTAAAAAAAATCAGAAAAAAATACTGTCTAAACTTCTTTTATACAAAATCCATAACTAACTCCTCAATCTACCCCGATTAGAATTTACGAGAATCGTATAGTTGAGTTCGACCCCGATAGTCCACACACGCCTAACGCTCCTCAATTTTGGGTTGCACCTCATACACCGCCTAAATCCATCACGAGTCACACTTTTAGCACGTCGAATAAGGAATTTCAGTCAATTGGAGAGAGAGCCATGTGGGATAATGCTAGTTTTGGTATGGGTCAGGGTGAGTTGCCGTATCACCCCATGAGAGACCTCTTATATCCCGAGCGAACCGTCACTCTAGGATGCATTATACTTCCGTATAATGCAGGGAAATTCCATTTACGTAATTGGATGATTCAAAGTTTTCCCACGTTCCATGGTATGGATTCGGAAAAACCATACCTCCACATCCACGAGTTTGACGAGGCGTGCGAAACTTTTAGCAATCAAACGTGAACTTAAGACGTCATTAACCTCAAACTTTTTCATTTCTCTTTAAAGGATAAAGCCAAGACCTGGCTATGGTCTTTATCACCGAACTCAATTGGATGATGGAGGGAGATACAAGCCAAGTTTCTTCTGAAATTCTTTCCCCAGCATCAAACGAATTCCATTAAAGCTCAAATTCAAACATTTAAACAACAAGAAAATGATCCATTTGATCGATGTTGGGAGCAGTTCAACGAATTTTTCAACACATGCCCCCATCATGGTTTGAAAAGTATCGACTCATCTCTTTCTTCCATCACGAGTTAAGTATAACTTCTAAACAACTCGTTAAGACCATGTGAGAGAGATAATTTTTTGGTCTAGATGCAAACGATGCAGAGGCCCACCTTAAGTATGTCGCCGAGACTACTCAACCGTGGGACACATTTGACCCGAACCCCAAAACCCGACAAACGTCCACATCTCCTTATGTGTTTGAACTCTATCATTTGGACAAATAAGACGAGTTGAAACTTCAAATGAACCAACTTGCTAAAAGAGTGGAAGACGTAGAAGAATCACGGCCATGAGAGATACCCATCTCCACTCGAGCAATAAGAGAAAAGGTGTGCGCGATTCGTGAGGTGGGACATTCAACGAAGGAATGCTCGATAATACCCTCCTACAAAGTGATTCTCTGAGAGAAAGTGGAAGCGGTTGGAGATTTTAAGGGTAATTTTAATGCCCCTCACGGGAATTCTTATAACCCTTCGTGGATGAACCATCCTGATTTTAATTATGGGCAATAACATGTTGCGTTGAATCCTAATTCGCACGTTTCCCCTCCTCCACCACCACCTCCACATTTCCAACAAGCCCCACATATGCAAGCACCACCTCCTGCGCCATATATCACCCCACCGCGGAGAAATATCGACGATACTTTGAACCAATTTATGCAATCTCAATCGGCAACCAATGCTCAAAATTCCCGAATGTTTGCCGAAATAATTGCAAATATTTCTAGATTGCAATCTTCCTTAAGTGTCCAAGAGAAGGGAAAGTTTCCCGCCCAAGGCCAAAGACCTTCCCAAGGTCAAAATAGTGTTAGCCCTAATTCCAACACAAATTAAGATCAATGTAGTGCAGTTACCACTCTACGTAGTGAAAAAGTTGTTGACTTTTCACATCCTCCACACGACGAGCAAAATGACAAGGAGATTTATACAGCACGAAAGAGGCCGAAGATGTCCCCTTGAGAAAGAGTGGTAATGACGACACAATCAGGCCTGAGGTGGTTGTGAAACCTCCTATTATTGCTCCATACCCTCAACGGTTAGTATCCCACTCCAAAGAGACCTCTCGATGACGTTTTAGATGTTCTTAAGCAAGTAAAGATTAATTTACGTTTTCTTGAGACCATGAAAATAAATTCCCACATACACTAAGTTTCTTAAGGAATTACTAAAGGTGAAACGTAGGCTAAAGGTAAAGAAAAATGTGTTTTTAATGCAAAACGTCAGTTCCGTACTGTTAAGTGACCTTCCACCAAAATTTATAGATCCAGGTGCACCGACCATTTTATGCATCATCGGGAAGAATCGAATTGAGAGAGAGCTAATAGATTTAGGGGCGAGTGTTAACATTCTCCCCTATTCCATATACGAGCAATTAGGTTTAGGGTATCTTAAGCCCACAAAAATGACTCTCCAACTCACAGATCGTTCCATGAAGATACCTCGGGGGTCATTGAGGACGTGATTGTCCAAGTTGACACTTTCTACTTTCGGGTGGATTTTGTCATTTGGGACGAGGAGCCCTCCGCTTTATCGAGTAATCATGTTCCCATGATTCTTCGCCACCCATTCTTAGCTATGGATAATGCACCAATTAACACACATAATGGGCAAATAAAACTGACGTTTAGGAACATGACTCTCGAAAAAAATATCTTTAACATCGCCAAGTACGAGGGTGATGAGGGTGAATTACGATAAATGGATTTTATGGAAGAGATAGTACATAAGCTCGTTGAGAGGGGTCACATGACATAGCCGTTAAGGGTGTGTCTTGTTACCTCATGGGATAACGATAATTCTGACATCGAGTGTGAGGTAGAAGAGGCGTGTTTAGTGACTGCCATTGAGTGTGAGAGTGTGCATGTAGGTATGAGTGAGAGAGAGATCCGTGATGAGAGTAAGAGAGAGGAGTCTGAGATTGACGAGGAGAGAGACCTAGGAGATATAAGATTAGAAATTTTGAGAAATAATTTGGGACGGTAGATGAGAGCCTCACTGTTGAAGCCCAATATCAATTGGACTCACTCAGTCACTTAGAAGAGAGAGCATGGAGAGATAGGATAGATGAATTTCTTCGTTATGACCGTCCACCCATGCCACTTGAGTCCTTGGATGCGAATGAGGAGAGGACTCTCGTCTGATTTAGAGCCCGACCCATACATTCCCGAAGTTAAGAGAGATATAGGTTTATCGTGTCCCTCCAATTTTGAACTAGATGTTCTCTCCAAATCAGTACAAGTAAGCTGCGTGTCGATTGGATCCTACGAGGATCCCATTCACCGTTGTCATCACGAGCCTCAAGGTGTCCCTCTTATCTATGGGACTGGTCCCAACTTGTTCTGACCACTGGTTTATGATGTGAGGAAGAGGGAGACGAGGAGAGTATTGGACCCCGATTACGGGGTTGGGTGATCTTTTAGAGGAGAGAGAGAGGTCGTCGCACTCCCGACGCGTATGGGGGGATTTTTTTTTTTTTGCATTTTTGAGTCGTGTGTTGATGTCATATTGTGTCATATTGCATTTTAATATTTATTCGCTTTATTTTCACACTCTGTTTTTCTTATTTAGATTTTAGTCCTTTTTCTTGAGGACAATGCAAAAGTTTAAGTTATGGGGGTTACAAGTGTGTCTTTTAAAAACTTCACAAAATTTTAAAATCCCCCAAAAATTGAAATATGATAAAAAAGAATTTAAAAATTAGAAAATTTCAAAATTTTCCAAAAAAATTGAAAAAGCCAAAAATATTTTTCATCGAAATAAATAAAAATAGGAATTTAAAATTTTTCAAAAATATCACTAATTTTTTTAAGTCTCGCATTATAAAAATCAAGAGCACTAAGCCGAAATTGACCAAAGATGTAAATTGAGCAAAAATTGATGACTTTATGAATAAGTGTGGAGATTAATTAACCCGGTGAGATATTGAGACTTTCTTTTCTTTGCGAGTTTTTAAATCAATCCGAGTTAATGGTTAACTCAAAGTTCAATTTAGCTTAAAAAAAGTTATTGAAGATTTCTATTCCTTTGTTTTGATCGGTTACGGGAAACGAGGTAAAATGTGCGCTAAAAGATCTCTAAACTAAATATATTCCCGAGATGCATATGGTAAAATAATGAGTAATTCGAATAATAAAGTTACGCCCTCGTTTGTTTGTCCAAAACTATTAGCCAAAAAAGTTGTGAAAAATTATCCTTTTACAAGCCATTTTGAGCCAAATAAATTCTTCCATTTTCATTTGATAACCCAAAAAACCCGTTTAGCCCAAAGTTGTGAAAATAAAAATCCATCAATAAAGTCCAAATGGTTCAATAAAAAGGGGTAAGAAAAATAGAATTAATGCTCAACAAAAATAACAAGAAAAGAAAATTGAGAAAAATGCAAGAAAAAAATAGTAAAAGAAAAGAAAATGAGCAAAAGCTCGAAAAAGCACTAAGGAACATCATAAAAAAAATTCCAACTCCAAAATTTCCAACCATTATCCTTTTATCCAATGCACCTTATAACCCGAAAAAGTCCTAACCGAGTCCGAATGAAGAACGTAATAATGCGTGGAGAGCCTAAGACACGAAAAGATAAAAAGAGAGCTTAATTGGGGCCGACTAAAAGATGATGTTTCCCATTTTTTGTAAGGACATTTTGTCCAACATACTTGTATATGTCATTAGCCGTAACACCGTTGAAGAAATTCATGTCCATATCGTCATCAACGGGATCCGAGTATCGAATCAAGGAAGGAATCAGAAATCCAGTCAGCCGGACCGGTCCGCCAAGAAATTAAAAGAACCGATCCGCTTCCGGACCGATCCGCCTCCCTGCCGGACCGATCCGTCTTGCACATTGAAGCCAGTGAGCACCGAACCGAATGCGAACCGAATCAGCCTCAAATTAAAAGAACCGGTCTGCCATCGGACCGATCCGCCTAAGGCCCGGACCGGTCCGCCCTGGATAACCACGAACAGATCGTGTGGAGATTTTTAGGGCAAATGAATTCTTATTTATACCACGATCGGGGAGTTGGTTTTCTCAAGGCTTATACACGATTTCCAGAGTAGATAAACTCTAAGGCCTTCATGGTATTTGAGTCCATTGATTCATACCCTTGATTCACACAAACTCCACACATTTGTGAGTCACTTTTGGTAACCCAAGAACACCATTGATGCTGTTCAACCCATGTGAAGTGGACCGCTTCTTACTCTTCATTGCAACCCTACTGGAAAGGGATATTCCAGCCGCGACTACAGAATTCGATACCCGAGGGTAATTCTTAGTAAAAAACTTGTATTTCAGTGTAATCCGATTGTAAGCCGTTTCTCTTACAAATTATAGTGATATACAAATGGTTTTCCCCATGTGGGGGATTTTTCCTTAAACTCTATGTGTTGAATATCTTGTGCATGATTTCATATTGTTTCAATCACATCTAGTTGCATGATTAGGGTTAATTTGGGTTAAAAAGGTGTTTAATATATTATTTCTTATTTGAACGCGAGCACACGCATCTTCAAATTGGTATCAGAGCGGGTTACGCTAATCTATCGCGTATTCCTTTTTCCGCAAAATTTTTCTAAGATTTCAATTTTCTAAAAAAAATTGATTTTTGAAAAAGTGCGTGTTCCAATGGAGAAGTCATATTATAAAATGCCTATTTTTGACGGGACAAATTATGCTTATTGGAAAGCCCGTATGAGGTCGGCTTTAAAAGCCATTGATGAACGTGTCTGGATTTTGGTTGAACGAGGGTGGACTCCTCCCACCGTGACTGTTGATAATGTGACCAACTTGAAACCTGACATTTCTTGGACTGATGAAGAATTTAAATGGTCATCTTTTAATTCTAAGGGTCTAAGTGCCATTTCTGGGTCTGTCACACCCGATGAGTTCAAACGCATAATGACGTGCACCACGTCAAAAGAGGCATGGGATGTTTTACAACTCACCCATGAAGGAACTAATGCTGTGAAAGAGTCTAAGTTGCAAAACTTGACAACTCAATTTGAAACAATCACCATACATGATTCTGAATGCTTTGATGAATTTTATGCTAGACTTTCTGACATTGTGAATACTAGTTTTAATCTTGGTGAACAAATTCCGAATGCTAGAGTTGTTAAAAAGATTCTTCATTCTTTGCCTAAGCGTTTTATCCCTAAAGTCACTGTGCTAAATTCTATGGGCAATTTAAATACACTAAAATTGGAATAACTGGTAGGAGATTTACAAACCTATGAAATAGACATGTTTCCTAAATCTACCAAGCCAAAAGATAAGGGAATTACCCTTAAAGCCCAAGAGAGAAAAAGTGAGGGGTCGGCAAGAAAGAAAGTCGAGTCATCTAGAAAGATAGAAAATTCTGATTCTGAATGTGAGTTTGACTTAGATGATTTGGCATTATTTGCTAAAAACTTCAAGAAAATTCTGAAATTTAAAAAAAATGGAAACTTCAAAGTTAAAAAGAATTTTCAGAAAAATAAGTTTGAAAAGAAAGATTTCAAAGAACCCCCTAAAGACAGTGAGAGGTGTTTTGAGTGCGACGGTAAGGGACACAGAGCGTTTGAGTGTGCCACTCGTCTGAATAGGGAAAAGGGCAAAGCTGTTCTAAATGCTACCCTTAGTGACGACAGTGAGGTCGAGTCGGTGGACTCGGGAGATGAGTCACCGCATGAGCGTAACTTCACCGCGTTCATGGCTAGTCATGTGAGTACTCCTAGTGCATCTCACGACGATGAGGATGCTACTTCACAGGGACACCTCGACAGCGAGAGCGAAGAGAGTGAGGGAGAGGAGGAAGGTAGTGAGGACGAGAGCAACCTTCAACGCGTCTACGCCGAGTTATATAATGAGTCTTTCAAAACTAAAAAACGTAACAAGGCGTTAGTTCTTAAAATCACCGCGTTAGAAGAAGAGTTAGAAGAGACGAGAGAGAGAGAGTCCTCCACCTGCACCGCCATGAGAGAGAGAGAGTCTGCCTGGGTTAGTAAAGAGAATTTGCTTAGAGAGAAAGAGAGCAGTTTTGAGAAAGAGAAAGCGGACTTGACTAAACAAGTGGCTAGTCTTACTAGTGAGCTCCATTCCTCCATGGAGACTAGGAAGAAACTTGAAGCCCTTGTTGCTCAGCTTACTCATGACCTTGAGAGAGCTAGGAAAGTCAAGGTACAAATCGAGGACAGATCTGAAAGAGGGAAAAGATGCTCCTCGATCCCGCTTTAGGTTTTGGTGACAGGCAAGGAGTAGGTTTTGATGGTGCCTCCACGTCCCAAATTGCACCCGGACCAATTCCTGAGTTTACTACGACTCCTTATGGCCGTCATCAAATACCAAGAAGGAGAGTTCGACCAAGAAAAGCAATCCAAGGTCCTCCTAATACTGTACCCTTTTGCTCCCATTGCAAAAGAAATGGACACCTTAGGGAGTTTTGCTATAGATTTGGTCGGACACGACGTACTTTTACTTCTCCACATCATACTGATGAGTTTGCCAGTCTGAGAGAGCGAGTTGAGTTTCTAGCCGCCACATCACAGATTTTGATGGAGGAATTCTGACGGATGACCTTACCATCAATGAAGGCGCCCCGCATTCCGGCTAAAACCAACAACAACAAGGGAATACAAAAAGGTACCTACTCTTGGGTTCCTAAGAAAGAGAAAAAGGCCCTTGTTGTCCATGTTGCTCTCAAAGCACATAATACCTCTCAGTGGTATTTTGACAGTGGATGCTCCAGACACATGACAGGTGATGTCTCTTATTTTACCCATTTTGAGGATTATAATGATGGGAGAGTCACCTTTGGAGATGGTAGCAAATCTAGCATAGTAGGACGAGGTACAGTAGAGTTACCAGGATTTCCAAAGCTAGAGAACGTGTTGTACGTCAAAGGTTTGAAAGCAAACCTTCTAAGCATCAACCAGTTGTGCGACGATGACTTTGCAGTGAAGTTTGACCAGAAAGCTTGTAAGGTCTATAATCAAGCCGGTAAACTTTTAGTGCAAGGGGTGAGGACAGAGGATAACTGCTATGGGACTGACATCCTCACTTGTCTGCAACAGCGCCACGATCACTCCTATGGATCTGTGGAACCAACGTCTAGGTCATGTGAACGTTAGAGATCTTAATCGTTTAGCTAAAAAGGACCTAGTACGTGGCTTACCATCTCTTGGAAAGTCAACTTCGACCGTTTGTGGACCCTGTCAGTTGGGAAAACAAATTCGTAGTCCTCATAGGAAGTTGCATTCCATTACCACCTCTCGTGTTCTAGAGTTGATTCACATGGATCTTATGGGTCCTACTCGTACTGAGAGTCTAGGTGGTAAGAGTTACATCCTCGTGATGGTAGATGATTTCTCCAGGTACTCCATTGTAGGTTTTCTGAGAGAGAAATCCGATGCTGTAGAATTTTTAACGACCAAGTGCCGTGTCCTGCAAAATCAACACGGTGTCACTATTAACAGAATACGTAGTGATAACGGCACTGAATTTAAGGAAGCAAAGGTGGATTTGTACTGTGATAGCCTTGGGATCAAACATGAGTTTTCTGCTGTGAGAACTCCTCAGCAAAATGGGATTGTTGAGAGAAAGAATAGAACAATCCAAGAGATGGCTAGATCTATGCTTCTAGGTCGTAAAGTTTCTAGGAGATTTTAGGCAGAGGCAGTGTCTACTGCATGCCACACGGTGAATAGGGTGTATCTGCGTCCACACACACTTCACACTCCTTATGAGTTGTGGACTGGCAAGAAGCCCAACCTGGCATATTTCCGTATTTTTGGGAGTAAATGCTACATCCTACGGGATAGAGAGCAATTAGGAAAGTTCGACTCCCGGAGTGACGAGGGAATATTTCTAGGATATTCATCGAATAGTAGAGCGTACCGGGTATTTAACCTGAAGAGCTCTAGGGTTATGGAATCAATAAACGTTACCGTGCGAGATGACGAACCTTCGACGATTATTGATCCTAACCTTCTGTGTGAGGATGAGGATTGTTCTGACAGTGATTTACCTGTTCCTCTCTCACACTCTGTGGACCCTTTTCCTGTGTTAGGGGACACACCTGCTTGGGTTCGCAAGAGTCATGATCCTTCAGCCATTGTTGGCGATCCCACTCTAGGGGTCAAGACTCGTGCTCAACTAGAGAACGTTGTTAGTCATCATTGCTACACGTCCAAAGTCGAGCCCAAGAACCACAAAGAAGCACTCAAAGATGAACACTGGATATCTGCTATGCAGGATGAGTTGCTTCAGTTTAAGAAGAACAATGTCTAGGAACTTTTCCCCCGACCTAGTGATACTAATGTTATTGGTACCCGGTGGATTTTCAAGAATAAAATGGATGAAAATGCTACCATAACCAGAAATAAGGCTAGGTTGGTCGCTCAAGGCTACATAGACTTTGGGGAGACATTTGCTCCTGTTGCGAGGCTTGAGTCCGTCCGGTTACTTCTCACCATCGCATGTCATCTGCACTTCAAGTTATATCAGATGGATGTCAAGAGTGCCTTTCTGAATGGAATTCTACAGGAGGAGGTTTATGTGGAATAACCAAAAGGGTTTGAAGACCCTAAGCACCCTGATCACGTCTACTATCTGAGAAAAGCCTTGTATGGTTTGAAGCAAGCACCCCGTGCTTAGTACGAGAGGCTTACTTCCTATCTCTTAGCCCGTGGCTTCAAGAGAGGGGGAGTTGATATGACGTTGTTCGTCAGGAGAGATGACGGTGCTATCTTGGTTGCCCAAGTCTATGTGGACGACATAGTCTTTGGATCCACATGCTCCCAGCATGCTCACCACTTTGAGGAGGAGATGAAAAGTGAGTTTGAGATGAGCATGGTAGGTGAGCTTACATTCTTCCTTGGTCTCCAGGTTCGTCAGCTAGAGGATGGGATGTTCATCTCTCAATCCAAGTATGCTAGAGACCTAGTGAAGAAATTTGGTTTAGACTCCGCTAAGCATGCACGTACACCTATAAGTACCACTACCAAGCTTAGTAAGGACACTACAGGCAAGGACGTAGAGCAAACCTTGTATCGGAGTATGATAGGTAGTCATCTCTACTTGACTGCAAGTCGTCTCGTCATAGCCTTTAGTGTTGGAGTCTGTGCGCGATATCAAGCATCCCCAAAAGAGTCATATTTACTTGCTCTAAAACGTATTATTAAATTCGTGAGTGGGACTCTCTCTTACGGAATTTGATATTCCTTTGATACCGATGACCGTCTGTCCGCCTATTTGGATGCCGATTGGGCTGGGGATGTAGATGGATGTAGGAGCACTTCTGGTGGGTGTTTCTACTTTGGTTCTGCTCTTGTCTCTTGGTTGAGCAAGAAGCAAAACTCCATCTCTTTGTCCACTGCGGAGACTGAGTACATCGCCGCCGGGAGTTGTTGCACGCAACTCATGTGGATGAAGCAAATGTTGGAGGATTATGGGATTTCACAGGACACCATGACCATTTCCTGTGATAACACGAGCGCGATACACATATCCCGCAATCCTGTCCAACATTCGTGCATAAAGCACATCAGGTTACGCGAGCACTTCATACGTGAGTTAGTTGAGGAAAAGGTCGTAACCCTGAGTTTTGTTCCCACGGACCGTCAGTTAGCCGATATTTTCACGAAACCTTTAGATGCCCTTAGATTTGAGAGTCTTAGGAAGTCTTCGGGGATTTGTACAGTTGACTGAGGGGTTGGTCCATGTCTAGCGTAGGTTGCATTCTCATTTTCATATCCTATGATACCTATTGCTAGATTGTACTATTAGTGTGCTTTACTTATCTTTGCTTTTCATTATTCTTTGAAAAATACAAAAAGATTTTCTTTTAAGAAAAATTTTGAGAAAAAGCACAAAAAGATTTTATTTTGATAAAATTTTTGAAAAATTGAAAAAGAGATTTGTCTCTTATGGATGAGCATTTAAGATAGCCAAGTCACAACTTCATTCCATATATCCATGTGACTGCTTGATAGCGATTTGAGAGGCTACATCATTCCATCCATGTGCTTAACATTGATTGGAGTCCTTGAGATGTAATTAGTGATATCTTCCTACATGTTTGACTCCTATATCCTTTACTGCACACATGCACGGCTTTATTTGATTATTGCACTTGTCTATCACATATTGGCTTGAGTGTTTCTATCTCAATTCTGTCTATACAATGTATAAAATGCAATAAAACTTGACAAGATTGGAATGCATGTAAAAACCGTTTTGGTGAGACTGTGTGTATATTTTCATAACGGGGAGGGGCTGCGAAAGTTGATTTTTATCCTTTGCGCAAAAGCCACCGTTGAAAAGGACCTAAAAAATGGAGGAATTTTTATATCCGAGGTCCTAAGAGGTTAAAAGAGCCCGACAAAATTGAAAAGGCAATAAAAAGCAATACATGCCATATATGGGCCATTGTAGGTTTCACCATCAATTCTCCAAAGTTTGAGAATTAAGCATACCTCTATTAAAAATCTAAATCTGAGGGAGTTTGGTTGGAGATTGAAAAACGGGTTTGCACTTCCTTGAAAGTCCTGAAAAAGCATGAAAAACATTTTGGACGTTATTGGTGTAGAAATCACTTTGAGCTTTGATTTGTAGATCTGATATAGTCAATGTCTTATATTTCCAATCTTTTACACCAAAGGAAGCATTTGAGTTCATTCGTTAGGAATATCCAATATTCATCGTGCACATATGTCATGTTTGTATGCTTTGATTTTCCTATTGAATTTTGATCACACCCTTTCTTTTACGCTATCACCGACTTGGTTGTTTTATGTTCATTCATGGTGTGATTTTATGCCTTGTGTCACCCCGGCTCTTGATTGCTTGATTTATTTCTCTTATTTGTCTATTTGGGGACATCATAAAAAGGGGGAGAATGAATTATCTGATTATGGGGGAGTATCATAAATCTGGTAGATCTACATATGTTTATTATCTCATTTCACACTCGATACGTCACTTGGTATTTGCTTTATCTCATGTGTGTAGGTACATCCTTGATAATCCCATGATGCACACCCTGATGAGAAAAGCGTGGAGATTTCTGATCGGAAGATTTGCAGAACAAACGATGCAGCCTTTATCATTTGTACCTCTTTCAGTTTTGGGTTCATGGAAGGGTAGATTTGTATAGGCATTTTTAATTCTAGATAATTCAAATTTTTTATGTATGTTCCGGCATAGACATAGGGGGAGATTTGTAAGGACATTTTTTCCAACATACTTGTATATGTCATTAGCCGTAACACCGTTGAAGAAATTCATGTCCATATCGTCATCAACGGAATCCGGGTATGGAATCAAGGAAGGAATCAGAAATCCAGTCAGCCGGACCGGTCCGCCAAGAAATTAAAAGAACCGATCCGCTTCCGGACCGATCCACCTCCCTGCCGGATCGATCCGTCTTGCACATTGAAGCCAGTGAGCACCGAACCGAATGCAAACCGAATCAGCCTCAAATTAAAAGAACCGATCTGCCATCGGACCGATCCGCCTAAGGCCCGGACCGGTCCGCCCTGGATAACCACGAACAGATCGTGTGGAGATTTTTAGGGCAAATGAATTCTTATTTATACCACGATCGGGGAGTTGGTTTTCTCAAGGCTTATACACGATTTCCAGAGTAGATAAACTCTAAGGCCTTCATGGTATTTGAGTCCATTGATTCATACCCTTGATTCACACAAACTCCATACATTTGTGAGTCACTTTTGGTAACCCAAGAGCACCATTGATGCTGTTCAACCCATGTGAAGTGGACCGCTTCTTCCTCTTCATTGCAACCCTACTGGAAAGGGATATTCCAGCCGCGACTACAGAATCCGATACCCGAGGGTAATTCTTAGTCAAAAACTTGTATTTCAGTGTAATCAGATTGTAATCCGTTTCTCTTACAAATTATAGTGATATACAAATGGTTTTGCCCCTGTGGGGGACTTTTCCTTAAACTCTATGTGTTGAATATCTTGTGCATGATTTCATATTGTTTCAATCACATCTAGTTGCATGATTAGGGTTAATTTGGGTTAAAAAGGTGTTTAATATATTATTTCTTAATTGAACGCGAGCACACACGTCTTCATTTTTTAATGATCGTATTCCAATGATGAGATCTATTTACCATAAAATTTTCGTCTTTTAAATTTGTGTGAGTGAATTGGTGTTCCTTTACATTTACTCTTACGACTCACGCGTACCGAGAGAAATAGTCACATTTCGAGTGATTCATTTGTGAGTGCATCCGTGAGAAATGAATCAAAAAGAATTTTCAGAAAGTAACGTAATGATCAATCGGTGGAAGTTAGCAGTTTGATTTTCGGCTTCGTACACACACACACACACACTAAAAATTGAGACTCTCGAATATAAACTTACGGGGACTATTTTTGGGGAGTTTAAGTCGTACAATTTTTAAGTATTTTGAGTTTTTTCTTTGAGTCAAAAAATGAATTTTGTGGGTATATTCATTGCAAACCCTCATGAGACACCACTCGTCCTACTAGGGTAACCTAGGGGTTTAATGGCTTATTGCATATGCTAAATACAATCTCTTGCCCACGAAAAAGGTATTATATCCCAATAACATGTTTGGTAAGTATTTTGAACTTTCTTTGATTCTTTTACATTGCTCGGGACGATCAAAGTTCTAAGTTAGGGGGGTTTGATTAGGCCTAAATTCTTCGTATTTATCCCTGTAATTTAGTCATTTTAATATCCCGTACAATGTAATTAGGATAGATTTATCTCACATCATTGCTACTGACCTTTTCCAATAAGTACATTGTATTTTATGTATTTCTCTTGACTTTATAGGTATTTTATGCAAGCGAACGGAAGATAAAACAAGAGGGAAACCGGAATAAAGATCGAAAAGTAAATAAGGAAAGTTAAGGGGCAATTTCATAATTTTATAGCTAGAATATGGATGAGGAGTCAACTGAAACGTTGAAGAGCTTAAAGTCATAATAACATAGGGAAAAATGCTACCTCAATCCGAGTTACGCTGAAGAAGTTATGCCCGTTTGAAGATGAAGAATCAAAGAGGCAAAACTAAGGAATGTTGAAAGTAGAATTGGTTCAGTTTTTGTATAACCGGCTCGATTGAATGGAAAAATAGAACTGGTTCACCCACTAAAGAAGGAAAAATAGAACCGGTTCGATTTTACAAAATTTTAAAATTAATGTCTTAAATATAGGTTGTACTAGGTGGGAATATTTAGAAAAACATGGTAGTTTTATTATATATTGATTGTAGACATACGATACTTAGTTTTTACAGAGCTTTTAAGAGGATCTGAAGGCAAGAACCCTAGGAGTAATAATCGTCAACAATTGTTTATCTTCTACATTATTTCAAAGGATTTTCATCAATACAAGTATAGTTTACTACTTGCTTTCAATTAATATCATCTTTTTGGTTTATGATTGACTCTTTCCTTGCTAAAAGTTTTTTGACATGTTTGATTACACTTTTCATGTAAGAATGATTTCATGCATCGTGTGAACATGTTTAGTTGTAGTTACACCATGTCCGGCTAAGTTTTTATAGGGTTGAGGTACATGAACCCAACCTAGGTATTACGTAGGGACTTAAAAGCGAATAAAATATAATTAACAATTCAAAGATTTGAACTTTCTCAAAATAAAGGTTGTAGGTCTTTTAATTCCGTTTGTCCTAGGTAACCGGAATGTTTAAAGGTGTAATTGATGTTTTGATAATTTATCATTCTCGTCAAATACAATTTTTGATTTGATATTGTGAGGAGTAAAATTCGCATTTGTCAAATGGTTAGAGAGTATTTGATGCTTCTTTGATTTGAGAATTAGGTTTTTGAAGTTTTTGTTTTCTAAGTAATTACTGACGGTTCGGGGAAGTGTACACTAACTCCATTTTCTCACATTTGATTTAAAACCACTTAGTTATTATTGCATGCTTAGTTAATTCATTAGTTTAATTTCTGCTTTTGTTGATTAAAAGATTCAAATCAATCATCTTTTCCTCTTTTATAGAGTTGATTTTGAGGTTAATCATTTTTCTTATTCGTCGTCACGTCTTACGGCCTATTCCATGTGTTTGATACCTGACTTGCTTGAATTATTACTTGAGCGACCAGCTTACACTTGAGTTAATATAAGCACACATTAGACACATTTTTAAGTCCCGTTATTCGCATTTATTTCTGCAAACATTCGGGCATTTTGAGCATTGGTTGCAGATGGAGATTGTATAAATTGGTTCAAACTATCCTCGAGATTTCATCATAGTGGGGTGATATATGGCGCAGGAAGTGTTGCTTGAATATATGGGGCTTGGTGGAAATGCGGTGGTGGTGGTGGTGGAGGAGCAACGTCTGAATTAGTATTCAACGCGGTATTTTGTTACCCATATCTAAAACCATGATGGTTCCTCCATGAAGGGATTTAAGAATTCCTGTGAGGGGCATTGAAATAACCTTTAAATCTTCCTACCGCTTCCACTTGCTCATAAAGCATCACTTTGTAGGCGGGTATCGTCGGGCATTCCTTCGTGGAATGGCCTGCCTCACAAATCGCACACACCTTCTCTCTTAAAGCTCGAGTGGATCCGGTTTTTTCATCTCAAATTCTTTGTCCAATTAATAGAGTCCGGACGCTGAAGGAGCTATGGACGTTTGTCAAGTCCGGGTTTAGGCATTAGGATTGGATGTGTCTAATGCTTGAGTAGTCTAGGTGACATACTTAAGCTGCACCTTTGCATTGTTTGCATCTAAACTAAAGAATTATCCCTCACACATAGTCTCAACGAGTTATTTAGAATATATACTTAGTCCATGGTTGAAGAAAGAGATAAAACGATACTTCTCAAAAACATGATGGGGGTATGTGTTGATTAACTCGTTGAAACGCTCCCAACATCGATCAAATGGATCATTTTCTTGTTGTCTAAACGTTTGAATTTGATTTTTGAAAGAATTCGTTCGATGTTGGGGGAAGAATTTTAAAAGAAACTTGGCTTGCATATCCCTCCAAGATCCAATTGAGTTCGGCGATAAATACCATATATAGGTATTGGCTTTATCCTTCAAAGAGAAAGGAATTTTTTAGGCTAATGACGTATAAAGTGCACGTTTGGTAGCTAAAGGTATCGCACGCCTCTTCGAACTCGTAGATATGTAGGTATGGTTTTTTTGAATGCATACCATGGAACATGGGAATAATCTGAATCAATACCATTATGAAAATGGATTTTCCCCACATTATACGGGAGTCGAATGCATCCTAGAGTGACAGTTCCCTTGGGATATAAGAGGTCTCTTATGGGGAGATATGGTAACTCACCCTCACCGGTACTAAAACTAACGAGATCCGACATTGCTCTCTCTCCAATTGACTCGATATCCTCACTCGAGGCCCTTTAAATGAGAATCAAAGTGTGACTAGTGATGGAATTGGGTGGTGTAGGAAGTGGAACCTAAAATTGTGGAACGCGAGGAGTATGTGGGCTATCGGGATCGTAATTAACTATAAATTCTCGTGAATTCTAGTCGAAGTGGATTGAGGAGTTAATTGAAGATGTTTCATGAAAGGAGTTGAGAGATGCTATATTTTTTTGTCAATTTATTTTATTTTTCTGAATCTTTTTGGAATTTTTGGTTTTATGATTTTTTTTTTATTTTTTTAAATATATTCAAATTTTGAATTAACCCGACCTAAGCTAAAACTTGACACAACTTTAAAAGTGTCTCTAGTGCGTGCTTATATCGACTTAAGTGTAATCCAATGGCTTAAGTAATAATCCGGTAAAAATGGGTATCTAACTCAAGGACTAAGACGAAGAATTGTGATGGCGAATAGGGAAGATGAATTACCTTAAATTTACTCTAGAAAAGAGGAAAATATGATGATTTGTGACTTACCTATTAATTAATGTGATTAAATTAAACTAGTGAATTAAATACGCATGCGATAACAATGAAGTAATTGTAAATCAAATGTGAGAAAATGGAGTTAGGGTACACTTCCTCGAACCGTCGGTAATTACTTAGAAAATAAAAACTTCCAAAACCTAATTCTCAATTCAAAGAAACATCAAATACTATCTAAGCACACCTTACAATACTAATTCAAAATTTGTATTTTACGAGAATGATAAATTACCAAAACACAAATTGCACCCTTAAACATTTCGGTTACCTAGGGAAAACGAAATTAAAAGACCTACAACATTTATTTTGATAAAGTTCAAACCCTTGAATTGTTAATTGCATTTTATTCGTTTTTAAATCCAGTCACAATACCTAGGTTTGATTCATGTACCACAACCATTTAAAAACTTAGCCAAACATGTTGCAACTATAATTAAACATGTTCTCTACGATGCATGAAATCATTCTTACATGAAAACTGTAATCAAACATGTAGAAAATACTTTTAGCAGGGAAAGAGTCAATCATAAACCAAAAAGTTGAGAGTAATTGAAAGCAATAAGTAAACTATACTAGTATTGACGAAAAACCCTTGAAATAATGTAGAAGATGAACAATTGTTGAAGATTATTACTCCTAGGGTTCTTGCCTTCAAGATCCTATCAAAACTACGTAAAAACTTACATCCTAAGGTCTGGTATCAACATTGAATATAACTCTCACGTTTTATTAATTGTTTGCACCTTTCACAACTCTATTTTTAAGAAAAAAAATTAAAAATGCGACACGCCGAACCACTTCTAGTTTTTCCTTCTTTGATGGGTGAATAGGTTCGTTGATTCTAGTTTGTAGAACAGGTTCTGCTTCTCAGCCATCAGTTAGGTTATGCTTTTCTAGTAGGTATAACTGTTTCTCCTTCGATAGAACCGATTCGCTTTTCTGAATTTTTCTTCCTGCTTCTTTGATTTCTTCTCCACTTCGAATCTTCATATCTTTTCGATCGGGACTTAGATTTGGATGTCGTTTCTTCCTATGCGTTTTTTAACTCAAGTTCTTTGACTTCTATTTGGGTTCTGCATCCAAAATCCGGGAGTAAAATTACTCTTTTGCCGTTGACTTTTCTTTCTTTCTTCCTTTTAGTTTCTCTCTTTTCTTCACGTGCACCAAATACTTGTAAATGTAAGAGAAATACATGAAATTCGAAATAGAAGATGTCAGTAGCAATGAAATGAGATAAATTAACTCAAATTGCACTCCACGGGGTGATAAAAGACTTTAAATTATGGGGATAAATACAAAGAATTTATACCTAAACAGTTGACACTCATATCGCACCCTTAAACACTCCGGTTACTTACCGCAAATGAAGTTAAAAGGCGTACAATATTTATTAGAAAACGTGTCAAGTCTCTAATTATTCATTTAACCCAATCATGTTTTGCATCCATCCTTAATACCTATGTTGGGTTCATGTATCCCAACCCGCTAAAATCCTAGCCGGACATGGAAAATCTAATATTAAACATGAATTCTACGTCGCATGTGAACATTATGATGTAAAGATTGGAAGAACTACTATAAATAATCACTATTGCAAAGGAAATAACAAGTATAACCTAGAAAGCATGGATCATGAAAATCAAATAGAGGAAGAAATACTTATATTGATGAATAATGTGCAAAACAATGACAAAGTAATAATTTATTGATGTTTTCCTTGCCTCCTATCTTCCTTGCCTCCAAAGCGCTCTAAAACTAGGTTAAAACTAATGTGTTTTATGTCTAATTATAAGTTACAACTACATGGGGTCATTTCGGAAGAAGTCTAAACCCATACAACTCTTTAGATAAAAACTAGGAATAAATTAGATATTTTGCATCTGACCAACCGAACCGGTTCGGGCCAGGGGAGAATTGGTTCGACCGTGTAAAATTATGAATTTGATCTTTTTCCCCTGGATTCTCTTCTCAATTTCGAATGCTCGTAGTAACTTCTTCACCGTAGCGCAAATTTGGATGTTGTTTCTTTCAATGTGATCTTAGCTTCAATCTCTTCGACTTTCCTTAGGCGCTGTCTTCGGATTATGGATGAAAAATTATTTTAATACCCTTGAACTTCCTTTCCTTCTTTTCTTTCTTTATTCCGATTTCTCTCATGCATTCACTTTCACGAAATACTTGTAAAATACATGAGAACTATACAAAATAAGAAATATTCGTAGAAAAGGGTTAGTAGCATGAATATGAGATAAATCCATCCTAATTACATTGCACGGGGCCATAAATTACCCAAGTCACGGGGATAAATATGAAATATTTACGCCGAATCACACGTGGTGCTATCTCATCGAATATAAAAAATCTACCTACATAAGCCTCGATAATGCTAGACTCCACACTCGATAAACGACCGATATGATCTCGACACCAACTTCGCAATCACTCGAATTTCTCTTTCTCTTTCTTTTTATCCTTTTCAATTTTTTTTTAATTTTGAAATTTATTTATTTTTATTTTTGAAAAAAAGTAAAAGAAAATAATTTGACTCAAACCACATAATTCCTAGCTAACACAAAAAAATCGAATTATTTAATTTAGGTGAGGGGAATTTCAATTTTAAGATCATGTTTTCTCAAGATTAATCAATGGCAACGGGGGTGTCCGAATTATTCTATCAGGCAACTCCTACTCTTTGACAAAATAGAATTTAAAAAAGGACCAAAATTATTGCCTAAAATCCAAATTTTACCTCCAGGTATGTGTTAAGTACAAAGACACATTAAAAATCACTAATCCTAGACAGGGTAAACGCAACCGATTTGATAAGTTCCTATTGGAATAGCTTTTAATTCTAGCCTCGATAAGAGGTTTGTTGGTGCAAAAATGTTATTCTCACACAACATAATAAACTCATACGAAAATTAAAAAATAAAGAGGTGGGAGATAAAGAAGAAGACTGCATATGCGTAGTTCGGTTGGATTTGACCTACGTCCATGGGGAAGGGGAGGGGGAGTCTTTTTTTATCAATGGGGAGTAATACAAGGTTGCAGAGTCTGCTTTCTGTTATATATTTTCTACAATTATGTGAGGTTTTATATACACAAACTTTTTACAACGTTCTTCCTAGTTCTCATCATATCTATTTGATATATATTCAAACTTAGGCAAAAGACACGTGTTCAGATTCTTTAAGATGCCCATAAAAATAGGGCTCATTCTAGCTATTGAGAGCACGAACTTTGATTAAGTATTCAAAGATTTAATTTTGTAACAAACGTCATGCATGGGCCTTTAGCTGAATCCGAATATCCCTTTGGCTATTGATGGTTTATTTGGCTGCTATTAGATCGGTGTTATATACCATTCAGACATCGTTCAGAAATCCCCCTTATCCATAACCCTCCATACATTGTACATTTTTCGATCTGAAATAAAAATTCTTGTTTACGGTCGAATGCCGCTCATACCATGTGGCCACTAATTAGTATTATCCCAAAACGATTATGATAGTTGGAGGCCTACTAAGGCCTAATCATGACTTTTAGAGATGGTTGAATCGTCGTGAACTTCCCCCAATTAAAACATCATTTAACAAAACTCAATTAGCACTGCTTGACGCCTCGCATAATTTCGAGGCATTACTTTAGAGCATTCACCCACATCACGCACTTTTCATAGTACATGACTTTCATCGGCTGTTCGTGGAATCGTCAGTTTGGTTAATATCCAGTCATTAAATTTAGATAATTTTTATCCTAGTATAAAAGGGTTTTCCCTTCTCCTCTTTCACCTTTTGTAACTCTTATTAGCTACGGTATTCCTACATCCTTCATTCCTATTTGCCATTTTCCCTCTATTTTTAAGAAATTCCTCTACTGTACTCTCCATTCCTAACTGGTATGCCTTTCTTCATCGTTTCTTCTTCTGTTCCTCTTTTTATTTCCCGTCCTAGCTTATTTCAGCCTTGGTTTAACTTTCCACTTTACTAGAATTAGCAACTTCATATACAAATTCCCAGAGGGTAACCCTCATATTTATAATTTTGTATCCTTCCACTCACCACTATTCCAGTATTTGATGTAGCTCTAGGCATTCATCCACTCCACATACCAAGCTTTACAATCTAGACTCTAGCGTCAAAAGGCTTTAACAAACATGGTAAAATTAGTGGAGGCCTTTAGTCCCAAATATAATGAACAAAGGGCCTCTACCCATGGGTTTCTTCTTTCCATTCTCCTAGGGATCATAACCCTCTAACTCAGAAATCCCCTAATGTTGTCCCATCAAGCCCTTTTACAATTATCCCAGTTAGGGGCAGCCCATTGGGCCCCTACAAGCCTGTTAACTACCCATATGAGGAGACAGATAACGAGTGGTTAGGGACATCAGCTCTCTCAAGGTCCTTGTGTCACGACTCCGACCCAAAATAGTATTAGGGAATGAGTGTCTTGACATGCCACAAAGGCAAAAAATATTCCGATTTAATTGTTTCCTTAAATAATGCAACGAAAATATTATCACATGGTTATGAATCGTAAAATACTGAAAGTAAAGGAATTACGTCATCAGAGCTTTCTAAAGGAAACTTCATATATATTAAAAGTAACAACGAGTTACAACTTAAGAGAAAATTTAAACCTTATTACAAGAGAGCCAGACATGCTCTAAATAAACATTTTACAAAAAGAGCTCTAAAAGCTAAATCTTCAAAATTGTCCATTTTCGTTCCGTCCGTGAGCCTAAACGTTTCCTGAAAAATGTTTATTTATACAACATCAGCTAAAAGCCGAATGAGGTTCAATCTCCAGACATTCCAGGGTTTTCAGAAAATAGATACCTATTCAAGTCAAAAGAGAAGGCATATACATATATGGATAGGAACTTGCAGTAAATACATATATATTTTGGAGTGAAAGTATATATATCACAATTGGATAACTCAATATAAGACGAATGCAACAAATCAAATGTGATATCTTTTTCTTTCAATCATATCATTTCGATGGCCAAGTACACTCTAATACCGTATTCTTCTACCGTATTCTACCCCGGTAGTTGAGGGTCAATCGAACATGTTCATCACAATGCCTTATTTAGGGCACCCCAGTGATAACCTAGCTGGGAAGGTCAGTCAGTAAAGAGGTCCCTTAGGACGAATCATATTTTCAATATTCAATATCCTTTTTAATAATCATTTTAATCGGTATGTTTATATGGACAAATATAAACATATCACACATGAATCAATTATCGGTATCACATGAATTTTGAGAATAAAAGCAGTTCATAAAATATATATAATTTGCATAATATCATATAATCAAAATACACAAGGAATGTCAGAGTACTCACCCAAAATGGAGGTCAAATTTACTGGTATTGAGTCTTCGATCACACGTTAATATGATAAAGATTTAAGTACACGTTCTAAGGTCCAGTTTATACTATACTTTAATAATAACTTCCTCTTTTAAAGGATTACTGAATCCCCATTTGTCAACTTTTAAAACTCATTGATCGTAATTGAAGAATTCAATTCATAGTCTTTCCTCATCAGTCGGTTCCCAGTAGAGATGGAGGGTCACAAGGGCACCACTTAAATACCATCTCATCTAGACAGAACTTCACCGGGCCTGACTTTGGAATTACTTAAATGGGATTCTATAATAACGAGCAATTTCTTTAAAAATAATCATTTTTAAAAGCGTATAATTTCAAACAAGTTTATAAAATCAACTTGGATTTGTTCTAAATTTTGAGTTTTGATTAGTGAATTCTTTATTGTATTTTACCAGCATAACTACTAAGTAAAGCTATAAAACAATAAATTAAAACTATAAAGATGCATTATAACATTAAGATTACCTTAAGATGAATATCCCTAAGAACTTCTTCTTAAACTTTCTCACACTTTCTCTCACTATTTCTTTCTATAATTCTAAAGGAATTGGTGTGAGTTTCAAATGATCCCCAAAGTCCCTATTTATAGTTTTCCAAAGATATCACGGCATTGACACGTGTCCATGATGACCAAGATTTTACAATGGGAGTCAGCGTTGGCGTGTCGCGTAACGGAGGCATCTTGCAGTCTTATTTCACTGGAATGCGACACGTGTTTTAGCTTCTCCTCTAACGACGACACATGTTTTGGCTTCTCCTCTAATGACGACACGTGTGCGGTGGAGGTGTCAAAACCAAACATGAGGTGTCGAGCATGAGGTGGAAAGGTATTAAGGGTATAATTGTCATTTTGCACCTGAAGGGCATTTTGGTAATTTCACACCATATATTTTCAATATTTCTTTTAGGTCCCTGAAAATATTTTATTTACAAAAGGCCCCTTTTATTTTTCATTTTGGTCCCTAAAACTTTCTTTATTAAAACAAAGTCCCTGAAGTTTCATAAAATTACATTTTCTACCCCAAAACTTATCACTTAGCTTAGGATGTGCCATAAAATCTCAGTTTGACCCATTTTACCGCTGATTCTTCAAATTTAAAAATGGGCTTTGTCATATTAAGAACTCAAAATATCATATATGTAATAATATATCATTATTAGATAGTAAGTGTGACGAAATTGAAAGAAGACAGTTATATATTGGCATAAGTAAATGGGGTCATAACATCCTACCCTCCTTATAAAAAGTTTGGTCCCCAAACTTTACTTACATTAATTTCTAAAAAGGTATGGATATCTCTCTTTTATTTCATCTTCCCGCTCCCATGTTGCTTCTTCAACAGAATGATTCTGCTATAATACTTTGACTAGTGGAATAACCTTGGTTCGTAATATTTGATCTTTATGGTCCAAGATTTCCACTGGATGCTCAATGTATGTCAAATCTTCTCTAACTTGAAGAGGCTCGTGACTTAAGATATGTACTGGATCAGGGATGTATTTCTTCATCATTGAAACATGAAACACATTATGCACACTCGAGAGTTCAGGGGGTAAGGCTATTCTATACGCAACAACACCTACCCTTTCAAGGATTTCAAAAGGCCCTATGTATCTTGGACTTAAATTTCCTTTCTTCCCAAATCGGATTACTCCCTTTGTCGATGATACTCGTAAGAAAACATAGTCTCCTCTTTGGAATTCTAACGGTCAGTGTCGATTGTCCACATAACTCTTTTGACGGCTTTGAGCGATTTGAAGTCGGTCTTGTATCAATTTCACTTTTTCTGTTATGACCCGAATCAATTCTGGTCCCAACAATTTTCTTTCCCCAACTTCTTCCCAATATGCAAGAGAACGAAACCTTCTACCATAGAGTGCCTCATACGGAGCCATTTGAATACTTGCTTGATAGCTATTATTATATGGAAATTCTACTAATGGTAAATGATCGTCCCAATTCCCCTTCAAATCAAGTACACATGCCCTAAGCATATCCTTTAAGGTTTGGATGGTTCTCTCCGATTGTCCATCTGTTTGAGGATGAAAAGCGGTGATGAAATTTAATTTTGTTCCCCTGGCTACTTGTAGGCTTTTCCAAAAGTGAGACACGATTCTAGGGTCACGATCAGAAATAATTGAAACTGGGGTTCCATGAAGCTTAATAATTTCCCGTATATACAATTTAGCTAACTTTTCTAAGGAATGGGTAATCTTAATGGCAAGAAAATGAGAAGATTTAGTTAACCTATCAATAATTACCCAAATGAAATCATTACCATTAGAACTCCTTCGTAGCCCTGTCACAAAATCCATGGTAATATGTTCCCATTTCCACTCAGGGATAGGTAAAGGTTGTAATAATCCTGATGGTTTCTGATGTTCAGCTTTTACTTGTTGACAGATCAAACACTGAGATATAAACTCTGCTATCTCCCTTTTCATGTTATTCCACCAAAACACTTCTCGAAGATCTCTATACATCTTGGTATTTTCGGGATGAACTGTGAATCTCGAGTAATGACCTTCCTCCAAAATCTTCCTCTTTAGTTGGGCATCACTCGGTATACACACTCTATTTCCAAACCTTAATATATCATCTCATATAGCAAATTTAATTCTCTTCCCTTCAATAACCTCTTCTTTAATCTTCTTCAGTTATGGGTCATTTACTTGTACAACTTTAATTCTTTCCATCAACGTGGGTTGTATTTGTAAGTTTGCGATTATTCCTCCTTCACCATAAATACGTACATCTATTTCCATACTTGTCAAATCTTTCAATAGAGCTTCCTGGCTGGTAATAAGACATGCTAAATTGGTGTAGACTTTCTACTCAAAGCGTCGGCAACTACATTAGCTTTCCCTGGGTGATAGTGAATATTTACATCATAATCCTTCATCAATTCTAACCACCTCCTTTGTCTCACGTTCAATTCCTTCTGAGTAAAGATATATTTCAAACTCTTATGATCGGTATAAATCTCACAAGTCTCACCATACAAATAATGTCTCCAAATATTAAGTGCAAAAATTACCGCTGCTAATTCTAAGTTATGGGTTGGATAATTTTTCTCATGGGGTTTTAACTGTCTTGAGGCATAAGTTACTACTTTTCCATTTTGCATTAGCACACATCCCAAACCATTTTTAGAAGCATCACTATAAATCACAAATCCTCCTATACCGGAAGGAATAGTCAAAATTGGGGCAGTTACTAATCGATTCTTAAGTTCTCGAAAACTATTCTCAACTTCCTCAGACCATTCATATTTCACCGTCTTTTGTGTTAACCTAGACAGAGGTTTGGCAATACTAGAAAATCCTTCAACAAATCTTCGATAATAACCTGCTAACCCTAGGAAACTACGAATCTCCGTCACATTAGTTGGTCTTGGCCAATCTAGTATAGCCTCGATCTTTTGAGGATCAATCGACACTCCCTCCTTGGATATGACATGTCCTAGAAAAGAAACACTAGGCAACCAAAATTCACACTTCTTTAATTTCCCATATAATTTATCTTTCCTAAGGATTTGTAATACTATCTCCAAATGCTTCTCGTGTTCTTCAATACCTTTGGAATAAATAAGGATGTCATCAATGAAAACAACCACACACTGATCCAGATATTTCCTAAACACTCTATTCATCATATCTATAAAAGCGGCTGGTGCATTAGTTTATCCAAATGGCATCACAAGAAATTCATAGTGAACATATCTAGTACGAAAAGTTGATTTCAAAATATCCTCTTCCTTAATATTCAATTGGTGATAGCCTGACCTAAGTTCAATCCTCGAAAATACTTGCGCACCTTGCAGTTGGTCAAACAAATCATCTATACGAGGTAATGGGTATTTATTCTTAATGGTCACCTTATTTAGTTCATGATAATCTAACATAACCTCATTGTCCCATCCTTCTTTTTAACATATAACACTGGAGCACCCCAAGGGGATATACTAGGTCTAATAAAACCCTTGTTTAACAGATCTTGTAATTGAACTTTTAATTCTCTTAATTCTAAAGGTGCCATGCGATAAGGTGGTTTTGAGATTGGTGTAGTTCCAGGAGCAAGGTCAATGGTAAATTCTACTTCTCTACTAGGAGGTAGACTGGGCAATCATCTGGAAAAACATCTGGAAAAAGCTTAGCTATAGGAATATCTTCTAAACTAGGCTCTTTTGTTTGCAAATCAATAACACTGGAAAGGAATCCTTGACATCCCTTCATAAGAAAACTACAAGATTGCATTGCAAAGATAATACGCATGGGAGATAAGATGCTAGTTCCTTCAAAATTGAATTCTGGTTGGTTAGGAATTTGGAAAATAACTATCTTCTCAAAACAATCCACCATAGCATGATATGATGCTAACCAATCTATCCCCAAAATGACTTCAAAATCTCTTATGTCTAAAACTATCAAATCAGCGAATAGTTTATGACTACTGACATTTATAGGGAAAGACTTATATACTAATGTTCCTGCTAATAACTCACTCGAAGGAGTAGAAACGTGTATGATATGATTCAAGGATTCAGGAATATTAGAAAAGCGATTAACAAAATGCACAGACACAAATGAATGGGTAAAACCAGGATCTATTAAAACTTAAAAAGGTTGTTCACATATAGAAAGTGTACCTGACACTACTGCATTAGAAGCCTTTGCATCAGAAAGATTAAAGACTCTACCTTGTCTGCCCTGATCCTTATTGTCATTAGAAGTCTTTGTTGTCGCCTTCCCTTTGTTAGGACAATCTCGCATTTTATGTCCCTTTTGGCCACACCCAAAGCAACTCCCCGTCTCCAGGTAACACGGTCACCCTCTATGAATATTTCCAAAACGTTGGCATTTATCAACATTAAAGGGTTTGTTTACTAAAGGTTGTCCTATATTAGGTATAGTCCTAAAGGGTTTGTTATTGGGGTTCCTTCCTCTTTGTTCTCCAAACTTCCTCTTCCCCTATCTAACCTGATTATATTATTCACTATCCTTCTCAGCTATTGTTTCCCTAGCCACCACGTCATTATATGATGTCAACTTTAGTATGGAAATTCGGCTACGAATATTCAACCTTAACCCACGTTCAAACTTCTTGGCTCTTAAAACATCAGTTATCACAACATGAGGTGCAAAACAGGATAACTCAGTAAACTTTGCCTCGTATTGACTAACCGTCATATTTCCTTGAACCAGACTCATGAAGTCAGCTGCTTTTTGATCTTGCACCGTTTCGGGAAAGTATTTCTCGTAGAAGATCACTAAGAAGTCATTCCAGCCTATGGGATTATTCCTTTCCCCATGCATTCTCTTATTCATTCTCCACCAATGTTCGGCTTCACCTTCTAACATGAATGTTCCAAATAAAACCCATTGTTCATCTGTACACTTAAGAACATCGAACATCTTTTCCATTTGCATCACCCAATTTTCTGCTTCAGTGGGGTTAGGAGTCCCTTTAAAATACGGCGGATTCAACTTCTTGAACTGTTTAATTGTACAACTACTTAGTTCAAGATTCCTTGGTGCTCCATTATTCACCTGATGCCCCACAATTCTTGCTAGACTTTCAATTGCCTTGTATGCACCTTCCAGTCCTTTTATACTCGAACCACTAGTTCCTGGAGTTGATCTTGCCTTGGTCATTTTCTACAGTCATGGCCAAATGTAAGATGTAATATACTAGCCCAAGATTACAATTTAGAAGAACAATGATATATAAATAATTATATATATTTTAATACATGTGGAGGGTTATCACATAAGTCGGATATTTAATCATGTATCCTATGTATGGAAACTTAAAATCTATAACGTTCGAAACTTATGTTCAGTAGTCTACGGGTTCATAACCTATTCTCGGATACCACCTCTGTCACGACCCCAACCTAAAATAGTATTAGGGAACGAGTTTCTTGACATGCCACCAAGGCAACAAATATTCCGATTTACTTGTTTCCTTAAATAAATGCAAAGGAAATATTATCACATGGCTATGAATCGTAAAATACTGAAAGTAAAGGAATTACATCATCAGAGCTTTCTAAAGGAAACTTCATATATATTAAAAGTAACAACGAGTTACAACTTAAGAGAAAATTTAAACCTTATTACAAGAGAGCCAGACAGGCTCTAAATAAACATTTTACAAAAAGAGCTCTAAAAGCTAAATCTTCAAAATAGTCCATTTTCGTTCCGTCCGTGAGCCTAAGCGTTTCCTAAAAAATGTTTATTTATACAACATCAGCTAAAAGCCGAATGAGGTTCAATCTCCAGACATTCCAGGGTTTTCAGAAAATAGATACCTATTTAAGTCGAAAGAGAAGGCATATACATATATGGATACGAACTTGCAGTAAATAGATATATATTTTGAAATGACAGTATATATATCATAATTGGATAGCTCAGAATAAGACGAGTGCAACAAATCAAATGTGATATCTTTTTCTTTCAATCATATCATTTTGATGGCCAAGTACACTCTAATACCGTATTCTGCTACCGTATTATACCCCGGTAGTTGAGGGTCAATCGAACATGTTCATCACAACGCCTTATTTAGGGCACCCCAGCGATAACCCAGCTGGGAAGGTCAGTCAGTAAAGAGGTCCCTTAGGCCGAATCATATTTTCAATATTCAATATCCTTTTCAATAATCATTTTAATCGGTATGTTTATATGGATAAATATAAACATATCACAAATGAATCAATCATCGGTATCACATGAATTTTGAGAATAAAAGCAGTTCATAAAATATATATAATTTGCATAATATCATATAATCAAAAAACACAAGGAATGTCAGAGTACTCACCCAAAATGGAGGTCAAATTTACTGGTATTGAGTCTTCGATCACACGTTAATCTGATAAAGATTTAAGTACACGTTCTAAGGTCCAGTTTATACTATACTTTAATACTAACTTCCTCTTTTAAAGGATTACCGAATCCCCATTTGTCAACTTTTAAAACTCATTGATCGTAATTGAAGAATTCAATTCATAGTCTTTCCTCATCAGTCGGTTCCCAGTAGAGATGGAGGGGCACAGGGGCACCACTTAGATACCATCTCATCTAGACAGAACTTCACCGGGCCTGACTTTGGAATTACTTAAATGGGATTCTATAATAACGAGCAATTTCTTTAAAAGAATCATTTTTAAAAGCGTGTAATTACAAACAAGTTTATAAAATCAATTTGGATTTGTTCTAAATTTTAAGTTTTGATTAGTGAATCAATTCATCGGCTTCATGGTCCACTTTTACGACCTGTATAGGGTCGATCACCCGTTGACACTTAGTGAACTGTTGACTGTCTATAAACCAACAACTTCCCACGGGTATGGTATACCTCTTCCTATAGGCACAAAGGTGAGGGTTTCATTACCTCATTTCCTTCGTCTAACCATGATTTGAGACATCACTTTCTCTACATTAAGGGTGAGGGGTGGGAGAATGATGGGAAAAATGACCTCACGGTGCATCTGTTTACGATCCCCCTGACCTGGACTAAGCCGGACACGAGTGAGCATTTATTTCCCTTAGGTAATTGATGATTTCCTCTTCCTCTGAGTACTGATTGATTTTTCTTTGTTGATTTTCAAGGATCTTCAATGAGGTTTTAGACTTTTCAAATAATCAAAAGACCCCAGTAGAGGAAGCCATTAACATAGCATGCCCCTTCAAAGAGGTGTGTGATCTAAAGACGTTGAAGGACTTAGGCTTCATTGTCAGGGGAGAGGAGGTTTATGGTTGAGATACCCTTCAGATCTAGGCGGATACTGAGGAAGCTCGCCTTGTGTTTATTCGGTTCCAACATGCTTATCTCCCTTGCTCCTCAGGTAGATTTTCATTATGCCGATCGACCTGATCTTTGGTTTGGCTATTCAGTATTGTACTTATATTTCCCTCCTTTATTTTTGCTGCTTTTGATTCCATGGCCTGTCGTGGATACCGAGCTGCCTATCAGAGGGTGTATTAGAATTTACCCATTGCTCCATTCATTTGATCAAAATTGAGCCCCTGGGAGGCCGAAACTAACCCTCTAGTTGATGGGGATCTAGTTGTTAAACCTGTCCCCCCTTTAACGGCATTGAGGAGGAAACCTCCTTTATTAAGATGATGGAGGAGGGATCCTTGCAGGGAAGGCACGAGAAGAGGCCTTTGGAAGGTGTTATCACTCCCACCTTCGATCATTGAAGTATAATCGTTGACGATAAGGACACCAATGCTAAAGGGGAGAGGATTCCCTGGGCTAAGTAGGCACCAGTGTCCCTTGCGAGTGGTTTGACGACCCCGCTAAAAGTTATCTGTCTTTCCAAAATTTTAACCTTATTGAGGACCTTGATCATTTGGGCGGGGGGCTAATTTGTGGGGCAAAGGAACTCCTTCAGCTCTCCACCATGGTGAGTGTGTTTTGATCTTTACCAAATGCGATTCTGACTTATTGGTTATTCTAACTTGAATTTTTTTGACTTTTGTGCAGGTGAGCTACTTGGAAGTTTACATGTCCCAAAAGTGGTAGAGTCTACCGGATGAGGCCAAGACAATCCCTAGACTGAAGGCTGAATTGAAGACTTTGGAGAAGGCTAAGGACGATGCTGACAGTGCTTTGGCGATCATTATGAAGGAGCGTGATGCTGAGAAGGCAGCTAAGGAGGCTGCCCAGAAATAGGTGACCGTCCTCAAGGCCCAGATGGTGACCAAAGTTTGTGATCTGCGAAGGCTCTTGGATCTTTGAAGAAAAGAAAAAAAGGAAGCCGTTAAGGCTGAGTGGGACCTGGGCCCATTGTTCAAGTTCAGGTACCTAAAGTCTTTCCTCCCTTTGAACTACTGCGAGGTGATCAAGTACCAGTCTTTCATCAATGGCTAAAATAAACTGATCAAAATCGGGTGAACATTGTTCACCCCGACTAGGATCTTTTAGCTTTTAACCTTGATGATGAGACTGAAGAGAATTCGACGCCTTCCCCTGCCCACCCGGATTATGGCCTCCGACGAGTTTTGAGAGTGAGGACCTTCGGGTCATCATGTCAGAGGAGATGAGTCAGATCCTCACCTTTGTGCCCCTCCAACCCCATGATTTATCAGTTTGTAATATTGTCTTCGACCTGAGAACATCTTTTCATTTGCTTGAGCCTTTAAACAAATTTCTATATTGGCTTCGGCCATTTCCCTGTGCTCATTTATTTATACTTGGTTTCTATATTGCTTTATTTATAATGCTTTCTTGTGGATGAATGCCTTTGATAGTTCTCTTTATGCTTGTTGAGTTATTTTCTTATACACAGTGAATGGACCATATCATTTGCATTTCGTTGTTTGAAATAGAGTTAGTGGATACATTGTTAGGGTCTTTCGCATGGTGAAGGAAGTTGATGAACTCAATTTATATTATTTTGTTCATATACGGTTAAAGAACCGTGTTATTTATACTCTGAAATTCAATTGGCAAAGGGTGGTATAAACGACCACTTATGTTCCAATCACTAATTTTTTTTAAATAAAAATTTAAATGATAATTTGTACCATATAAAAGCACTCCGACCTTCTTTCCCTCATTATTCACCCCAAGTACACTTCCCCCATTTTAATTTTAAATTAACTTAGTGATAAATTACAACCCTTCTCGATTCAGAGTTAATTCCATTATACTCAAACGACCTCGCTTTGCAGATTGGATCAGATCGGGGAGATAGTGAGTTAATTTGGGGATTGGCAAAGGTATTTTGTACAGAGGCCGTGAGTCGGGGAAAGGCATACTGGAACGCCATCTAGTGTTATCCTTCTTCCTCTTAATGGCTAGTTCATAATCTGGTATGAGTCGAGCACTTAGGTCGGTAGGAGAAACATGTTTCGATGGAGATTTGAGCTTTTTTTTTATTAATAATGTTATTATTAGGGGCTCTTCAAGTTCTCGATGTTCCACGGGCATGAGAGGGCTCAAACTTTATGATCTCTGAGCCTGTACGTTCCTGGTCGGAGAATGCAAGCCACCACATATGGTCCCTCCCATTTGTCTCCTAACTTTCCATGAATGGGGATCATTTTTAACTATGTTATATTTCTGAGCACTAGGTCGCCGACTTGAACGTTGCATTTTTTACCCTTTGGTTGTAGTATCAGGCAATTTTTGTTGTGTCACTTCATCCCTTAATGTTGTCTCCTTTCTTCGTTCATCCAAATGGTCCAAATTCACTCGCAATCGTTCTTCCTCATTTTCATTTTCCTGGAAACATTACGCCCTCAGAGTTGGGACTTCGAGATCTATAGGAAACGTCATGCATGTGCCTTTGGACGAATTCAAAGATTCCTTCAGCTGTTGACTATTCATTGGTTGTTGTTGGATCTATGTTTATATACGATTCAGACATCGTTTAAAAATCCCCCTCATAAAGGTTTCCTATGAGCTATGTGATATCTAAGGACAACTTTTACTTGATTTTAAATTAAATGTGATGGCTCGGGATATATGCAAATGCTTGGTTAATTGGTGATTTTCGTGCCAAGAAAGAGTGATGAAATCCCCACCTTATCTTTCACAAGGGGTTTGTCCTTAAGTCAATTTACGCAACTTGATAATTTAGATGCGAAATTAACCACGTCGTAGCACACAAAAACGTACCTCCGACGTGGACTTTTTACGGTCACTTGTTTATGTCGATCGAAGTTTAAGTTGATGTCGACCGGGGAGAAACGTCTCCTACATTTTAGTCGTTCCCGAGAGTTCCTTGTGCTCGTGACGATATTGCACAAATATTCTTCGCGTCCGCTCACCATTGCACACCTTCTCAAAATTTTCTTCATTTTTGCCCTTTTTTGCTATTTTTGTCTTTGTATTTTTTTCAATGTGCTACTGAAAATTAATACACAAAAAACTACACCAAGCATAAAGTGCGACACACAAAAAATAGAAAAATATAGCACGACACAAGCACTAGTGGTGTATTTAACACATAAAAACAACCAAGGATACTTATGAAACAAAGTTTTGTTATTTTTATTATTTTTTATATTCTGGAAATAAAAATATTACTGGAAAAAATCATTTTTTGAATTTTTTTTAAAAAAATATGGGACTACTTACTAAAAACGAAATCTAGAAATGTTTAGAAAAAAAATATTTTTTTGAGTTTTCTCAATTTTTGTATTTTTTGGGTTTTTACTAACAAAAATGTACAAAGTAAAAAAAAATAGTTCGTAAGTCACTATTTTTTTTTAACAACAATGAATATATCCTCGGCTACTGCGCCAATTTCTTTTTTGTCAAATTAAAACTATAGCAAGGGTACGAGCTATTATAGAATAGCTAGTGTAAGTACGGATCGAACCTAGAGAGATATGTCAATTTTAATATTTAATATAATTATAACTTTTTAACTAGACTAAATTATTTAGAGATGGAATTTGTCAATTTTAATATGAAAAATAATTATAACTCTTCAACTAGACTAAAATATTTAGAGATGGGATGAAAGTATAAAATCATACTAATACGAATAAAACGTGCAACTACGAAATATGAAATCAAGTATGTGAGAAAACTAGGACGTTGGATCCATTTATCACATTTAACTAATACTATACATTAATTTACATTCGTCGTTTTCAATTTTATAACTCAAATTAAACAGACTCTCGCCACGTTTAATTCGAAAAATAAAACGTTTAAGTTCACAATCAAATTTAATGTCTTTAATTTTAGACTGCCTAAATCCCTATTCCCTTAAAAGTTAATTTTAAAGTGTAGTCTTTATGCATGAAATATCAATTAATTTAATAAAAGTATAACCCATCAAAAAGTGCTCACACTTACAAAAAATTATTTTTCAAACAAAGCCGAAGGTTTAAAACACAATCTCATGTCGTTTTAAATGAATACCGAATTTTTAAATCTTTTAGAATATGTCGGGAAAGAAAACGAATTTAAACTGAACACAATATTAATCAAACATAATAGACTTCACATAACCCTAATAAATAAATTAAGCTATCATGACTGAATACAAAATAAAATTGCAAGAATGAATTATAACTTTCATTAATAAATTGAACTTACAAAGGTTGTGTTTAAAAAATAATCTTGACAAAACTTCTCCCACGAAGATAATAATTCTTGGCACTCAAATAAAAATAAAACTCTAAAAATATAACTATAAAAAAATTATCTCTAAAGTGACTCTCTATATTCTCTCTACGAAATAATGAGTCTAAGGGTCCCATTTATATGCCAAGGAGTGAGGTATTTGGGTTGAAGTCAAGATCTTTTTTTTTAATTAGTTAAAACTGAATTTATAAAAATTAAATACCAAATAAAAAGAAGATATCCACAAAATAGGAAAAGTAAATAAAAAGGGATGTAATCGAAAAAGGATGCATTTGAGTTAAGACATTTTTCTAGGGAATAAAAACTCTTGCAGATTTACACAAAAGATCAATAAATGGAACTGTGTTCGGGACTAGATATGCGCATAGATTTTTTACTAAAAAGTTAAGACTTACTAGGCATCGAACCCAAGGCCTCTGGGTTCCCACTACGCTCGTGCAATCAGTTGGGCTAAGCATAACTCCAGTTACGATTCTTCATCTAATATTATATAATTCATCCTTCAATCCTGATTTCCCATAATAATATTTTGATCCCCTCAACTTTATAACTTCACCAAGTGATCTCGGATCTTACCAAACTTTAGGGGTACCTGTAAAAATATAAAATAACCCTCCAAAGTTTAGAAAATTATCGATTTATACTTATTTGCATTTTAGACCCCAAAATTCATAACTTTGAATTCAACCAAAATTTAGGAGAAACTTTATATTACCAAATTTTAGGTGAAACTTTACTAAAAAGTTTCTAAAATTATGGTTTCACATCTCAGGGTTACTAAAATTGCATTTTTATTCAAATTTTATTCAAACTTGCATTTTTTTTAATTACTAAAATTATGCTAAAAGTTCATTATTTATGATATGACGGGCCTAACAAGGCCTTGATTTAGGCATAATTAATACAAAACTAGGCACTCATCATTGGGTGAAAATACAAGAGCTCGCTAGGGTTTATATGGATAGTCAAGAACACAAACTGATTTTTAATTTTCTCAAAATTAAATAACCCAATTAAACTTAACACCAATTAAACCAAGTGTTGTGAAAACATTCGACCAAATTTTATCTTATCTAAGCATGTATCTAGGTGATAGAAATAATAAAAAAGGCAGCAAACCATAACACGCCGATGTACGACGAAAATCCACACTGGAAAAAATCTCGGACGATATAACCACAAAAATTTACTATGATAAAGAATTACACAAGGAAAACAAATGATTTACACAACTGACTTGAGTCCTTCAATCCCTGACGCGTCTTTGTTCCTTCGACATTATCTTCACACCGACACGTAGGAGTCCACCTACGCATTTCCACAATGTGTGTTCCTTACATGCCTCGATATCCACCCACACAGGCTCAACAACTATCAACCAAATCGAACACGGAGTCCACCACTTCAAACCTCCATACACATTGAGTCCATAGTATGTGAACATAAAATAGGCATGGAGTCTGCCGTATGAAACTTTAGTCGATAAGAATGATGAGTATAAACCTTGGTGCACAAACTAGAGACCTTAAAAAAGCATATATAGATGAAAGTTGGATCTCAAATGGTTTGGGTTTAAACTAGGGTTTGGAGGCATAAAATAAGTTCTTGGGAAGTATTTTCTCAAAGACCTTATAATAAAAATTATTTCCAACACCCCTATTTATAGAAAACTCAAAAATTAAGGCAACGCAAAAAATGAGGCAACTCATTCGAACAAAAGAATAGGGAGGTTCGAATGAGATTACATAGTTCATTTGAACCAAAAAAGGATATTATTTGAATGACCTTCCATATCTCGTTTGAACAAACTTCAAATGCTCTTAGAACGAAAATCTTTTGTAAAACAGAGAGATATCGATTGATACTTTTTTCGATATTTTTTTGAACAAGGACATACAACTCGTTTGAACAAGACGAGAATCTCATTATAATGAACTTTGTGATTTTGTTTGAACAATTTCAAAACCTCGTTGGAATGGCTTCCTTCAAAAATTAAAATTTTCTTTAAAAACATTTTATGAAAAAAAAATGGCCTTAAACAATATTTTAAAAACAACATTCAATGAAATTTCGAGGATAAATAATAATATGAATTCATACCTCATGAGATCCATGGGAGTTGAAGATAAAATGTGGCACAAAAAACAACATGATTTTCTCCAATTGCATGCGCACATGGAATGGGAAGAAAAAATATTAACATAATATTCAATTAAAAATATTAACATATTATTCAATCTCATGATGTAAAATTAGGGCAATGTAAATTTATTCACTCTGCAATTAGGGCTAAGTAATATATTATTAAACTACCAATCCAACTATTACCTGTATAAATAAAAGCCAAATTTATATATATATCTAAATGAGTCACTTTCTCAAAATTAATGTAAATCCCAAATTTAATATTGTGTGTAAAATATGTATATGTATATTTCTTACCCCCAAAACTCGACAGGTTGTAATTGCCTACTACTCGTTGTTTAAACATACATCAACAAAATAACACTACAATATTGTTCTTTTTAAAAAAAATTAATGAAGCCATTTAATGGTATAAATAATTAAAATGTACAAATGTTTATCTCGTGGTTAAATCAATGAAAGTGCATAAATGTACAAATGTTTAAGGTTACTTTTTTCCTAAACCTAATGGCTCCATATACACATATACACACATATATATTTGTATATGTATACATATACGTACACAAACATAGGCGCGCGCACACACACACACACACACACACACATATATATAAACATACAGAACTATATACATAAACATACATATGTATATATATATAGAGAGAGAGAATAACTTGAGTGAGAGAGAGACGGTGGTGGTAGATGGTGGTGGAAGCTCGTGGTTTTCGTAGAGAGGGAGAGAAACAAAAATGAGGAAGGTGAGAAATAAACCCTAACGAGTTTTATTTATACCTGAAATGGAGTCATGGTTCAAGATGTGACCACGATCCATGATCATTTTGAATTAAATTAACTAGTCACGGTCGATCGTGACCCCCTAGAATTTCCCTTAACCTAGTCACGGTCATTGTTGTGATCATTTTGAATTTCATGGTTGTCAAAGTTGATGGTCACAGTTATGGACCATGACCATATTTTACACATACTAGTCATGTTCTTTAATAATTGGTCATGGTTTAAGACGTGGCCAATAACGTGACCAGCTTTGCATCATTTTTCCTACTAAAAGGGTAATGATTGAGTCAAGGTTCATGACCCTGACCATGATGGTCACGGTTATGAATAGTGACCAACGTGTGGTATAAATCATCCCTAGATGGGGTTACAGATAGGGTCACGATAAAAAAATCATGGTCACGACTTTGGACCCTGACCGCTATGCTGTGACTATTTTTGACTTTTTGACGTAGTGCACTTAACCAAATTTGGAGAACTATAGAGAAATGATTCAAGTGTCGCATAAAAGTTGCTATTTTTTGGAAAGACAAAAGAATGCTGTCGACATTTGACCTTAAGAGTATCTATGGCACGACAGATTATGATACCTCGCAAATCCCATATTTAGATTGATTATCATAACAATTTACAAGAATAAAAAATTAATAACGTTATAAACACGTGGAATAATATAAAGAGTGAAAACAAACATGGATAATCTCAAACTATACATAAATGACAATAACAAGAATCTAAAGGCTCAAAATATAACTGAAATGATAAACTAATACATCTGAATGATAATATTGTAATACACAAAACTGTACAGCTGAAACATAACCAAAGACCTCTGGGTACAAAACCACAACCGATTGAAACCTACAGTATATGATTCCTCAACTTGAAACCACTCATATAGAATCAATGCTACCATGTTGACCCTCCTAGTCTTCCACAACAAAACCTGAAAAATATTAATTAGCAAAAAGTAAGTCAAGACCATTGAAGAAAATCCTCTACACAATCTCACTGATAGGAACATAATATACGAAAAGCATACGATACTCAAGACAAATCATTATAGGAATTTCCAAATAAAATATAGAAGTAACCTACTCATTATATCTCAAATCTCACAAATGAAAGTAAACCCAATTCTATCACATGAAATCACAATAATACTGGTCAGATCTACCCTTAAGGATGATAACTAAGAAATTATAAACAAATATTCTGCTCCTAAACTAAATCTACGAGGATTGTCCATTTTTGTCCAACATTCGAATAACTATTCATTAACTATTCACTCGTCTTTAAACCTCTACAACTTTCCAAATTCTATTAAGGTCCACCCTAGACCTAAATGTCATATCACCCCATTATCTCTCAACTCCCACTTGGAACTAGACTCCATGTGTGGGCTACGGATCACATGAGGTATCCTACCCACAACTATCAATCTTAAGAAATGTGAGATACAAGATAATCAACACTTTTGCTCCCTAGAGAGCCTAACCCAGACTCCATATCATAATAATAATTAAGGGTCTCACACTTTCCTCTAGTGAGATAACCTACTAAGCATTGAATACATATATCGTGTATCAACATGCCTCACACAACCCCAACTTGATAACTCTAAACAATAGATCCACACATAATCTAGAAGAGTCAGAATTAAGTTCATAAGCATTTACCAAAAAGAAAAAACTCTTCCCATCCTAACAACCCATCATCAAGCACCGCAGGGCATCCAAACATCCCATCATATCCCACCATCTCATCTGTAGTCGAACCCAAATTTTAATATAACAAGGGAAAACTTATCCATAGCCACCCAAATCACATAACTACATAATTTATTATAATGTGAGCACTCAACTACAAAAGTCCATACGACTCACGACCACAATTGATAGGTCACCCTAAAGAAAATATCCCATGAGCATGTATGCTAAACCTTTGGGGATCTCTCGCGACTCTACTAGTATTGACTAAAGGATTTTCCTACTCCTAAAGTCTCAAAGCACATAAAGGGAAAATTTCCATGACATCATACCAACCATGTAACCATATACAAACTTCTACACATGGAGGATCCAAGACCCCATTGTCCCTCAAGAGAAATAACAACTTTAACATGTAGGATCAACATAATATAGACATACAAACAACCAGCTCTATTGGCCAGGTTATGGTACACAACCCCATCATGCATGTCTCTCTGAATCCCCAATTCGTAAATTTTCCACAAGCCTAAATACACACATTTAGCATGTTCACATATATCTACAAAACAATTTTAGAACGACTTTAACGCTCATTAATGACTATAAAACAAAACCTACTCAAAGGCTAGGTTTTACAAAAAAACTGTTAAATATGTATGTATTTTCTTGAATAGTACCTCATAATTTATCTTATTCCTTATAATAATTTCTTTGTTCTAACATGGGTGAGATACATGAACAATTTAAATTTAATACATAAATGATTTGTCTTTGGTTTAAAATATACAAGTGATTTAATTTTTAGTTTGAATTATGCATGAACAAATGTTTTGGATTCTTAAATTTCTATAGATTTCTCATATTCTCTTACTAAAATCGAAACCAATGTGGCTCAAAACCGATAATTTTCTTCTCCTCGACTATATCTAGAGTCGACTTCTCCCAAAATCGAAATAGTCATTTCAACTAGAAAATGTGGTAAAAAATTAAACTGTCCAAAATGTGCACACCTCTATGATTGAGTTAATTAACTCCATTTATCACAATCCTTCGTATGTTGTGTGGTTGTAGGTAAACTTTAACTGAAATGGAAAAACAAATTAAATTACTTATCACTAAAATGGTAAAAAAATATCTTTTTTAAAATTTCAATTATTAGAGATGGTCTAATAACCGAAACCACCATATACTAATCTTATTATATATACACAAGTAGTTGTGGTTTTCAAAATCCTTCAAAGGGTGAATCCTAATTTCTAAGATTTTTGATCTTTTAGCAAAAAAAAAAATATTCGTGTCACCAGCAGGACTTCCCCCATGATCCTTTCAAAATTTGAAAAATTAATAATCTATATTCCAAAAACCACCCATCTCTCCATTTCTCCCACTCAAATTTGTCTATCTACATCATTTGATACCACCGATCTGCCTCTCTCTCTCTCAAACCACACCTAGCAGATACTACTTTTTTTGGTGAGTTAGCAGACACAACCAACCGCTACTTTTTGTGTTGGAACTTCAGTGTAAATTTTGAATTTGTTTTCAGGCTTTTCCTTCGGCTTTATAATCAGGTTTGTAAAAATGTGGCTTTCATTTCTTATATGATATTATGGTATACTCTGTTTTAAATCAATCTTTCTCTCATATTTATGGTTTTTATAGTTTTCAGTTTCAAATTTTTCTTATTGTAGGAAATCTGAACATGTAGCATATGATTTGAGCCAACTACAATGGTGCCATCCTTTTTCAATTCATTCCAGTTCAAAGTAGGTGTGCTACAATAATGTTATGATTTGGTGACTTTTGACTTTTTTTTTTGTTTCATTTTACATTCTTGAAAAATAGAGAGACTATGATTTATTCCTTTTCAAATTTGAAATAAATTGAGTATATCATTTCAATTAAAAAGTATATGTAAGCTTTATTATTGAAATATTCTATTAGTAACTATTTTTTGTGTTTGATCTCCAATTTATCAGCTTCCATGATTGTTGTGGGTAAAGGGTTTGGTTTTTCTCCTCTTACAATTATATATTTAAATATCAAGAACTCTAAAAAATTTGTAATGCATTTCCCTACCTCTCCATGTTGTTGGTTATTTAGTGTAAGTATTAAGTACACAAGGTACTAATCTTCTTATTATATATACGAATGTAGTTGTGTTACTCACTCACCCCCAAAACCGTGATGTTAAATTCTCAAATTTTCTATTTTAAAAAAAAACATATTATCTATTTAAACTTCAAAACACACATATGTAGATTTTTCCCCCGATTATCCTCCATGAACCTTGATTTTAAAAATAAATAATCCCACAAAAATAGGAACTACCCACTACATCCTAATTCTGTAACCATCACTTTTGCTTCACTTTCTCCATCACAACCTCCACTAGGATCTCTATTGCCCTCTCCATCTAGGCGTGGCCGATATGCTAATTTCCTTATCTCCCTATCTTATTTTTCAAAAAGAAATAAGCTATACGTTATATAATAAGATTTTCCACCGTTATATATGTATACTGCTTTCTTGATTATATATATATATTGTAATGCCCAACCCACATTTATGGGCTACTCGTAGCTAACCCGATCTGAATCGAGTCATTAGGTGTGAAGTGCAATGAAACAACCTAAACAATGTTGCTAGTTTTGTTTTATTTTAATTAACATTTCACTTGTTAGCATGTGATTCTAGTTTCAGGATAAACTACGTGAGGGACATATGGGGAGCACCCCGATATCCAAGTAAACAGAGTTACTTACGTAAAACATAAATAAAATATACTTATCTGTATACCGCTCTCAAAATACGGAGCCACTCATAATTTGCCGTAAAAACGTGAGGTTATGAGCTTATGCCCAGTGGGATTTATACAACCAATATAGAAATGAACGACATAAGCGAATACTCACACACTACAACCACATGCATGCGAAAATATGTATATATTTACATACATATACATTTGAAAAATACGTGTTCCAATGCATTAATCATTTTATTCCTGAAAACCTTATTTGCCAAAATTAATTGACCTTAATCTTATTAAAGGCTCTCATTGTTCATATTTGTCATTTTTCACTCTGTTTAACACACCAGACTCAACACTTGAAACCGTTACACTTAACTTAGCAAGACCATTCTCTTACCGGAATTTATTCATTTATTCAATTAAGTATCCTTTAGTATTTTCATTGAAAACCACCATTTCAACACACGCATTCACTGTGTTAGAAAATACTTATTTAAGATTTGAAAATCCTTTAACAACACATTCTTGTGTTAAATATGGGTTTCATCATTTAGGTCTCTTAACCACCAATTTATCCACCTTATTTACCCTTTTTTCCTTATCTTATAGACTTTAGTAGATTACGCATGAACTTGTCCATTTAGCATTTACCAGCGCATTTACTTCATTCATTCAAGCTAGGTTGTATTTACACATTTACCATACAACCCCTTTCTTGATTTGTGTTCTGCATTCATATAACTTTTCTCGAAGTCTTCCAATATCGCATACTTACATGAGCTCTACACTGACGGCTATGCGCACCATATGCTCTGGCCAGTGGTTTAGGTCTTTTTACCCTAGGGCTCTGAGCCCTTCTTGCTTTATCCTGGTGTCATCTGAGTACCCTTAATATATTTTAATATTTTACCAATGTCCACATTACTTCCTTTCCTTTTTATCCGACTGAAGTCAAAACCCGGGACTTTACCACCCCAATTTGTGTACACTTGAAACTACTTTTCAAATAAGTTCCCACTTTTACAAGAGACTTGAAATATTTATTTCATAAATATTTTGGCGACATTAACAATATTCCACATTTTTACTCCATAAAAATGTCCATTATTCCTTTTACTAGGGATACACAGAAGTAATGTTTTCCTACATTTTATTTTTATAAAAATGTCTATTATTCCTTTTTGCACAAAATACCATTTCCTCTCATTTTTATTCCATAAAAATGTGTATTATTCCCGCCAAAATAGTATTTCTTACATTTTTATTTCATAAAAACGTTTATTATGAATTTTTCACTAAAAATACACCAAAATGACATTTCTTACATTTTTATTCCATAAAAATATTTATTATGTATTTTTCACAAAAAATACGCCAACATGACATTTCTTACATTTTTATTCCATAAAAATATTTATTATGTATTTTTCACAAAAAATACACCAACATGACATTTCTTACATTTTTATTTCATAAAAATGTTTATTATGTATATTTCACTAAAAATGCGCCAATATGACATTTCTTACATTTTTATTCCATAAAAATGTCTAAATTTCAGATTTATAGGAAATACATCACAATAATATTTTCTAACATTTTTATTCCATAAAAATATTTATATTAGTCTGCTAAGAGCACCTATTATTTATTTTCATAAATCTACTCTTAATCATGCACACAACAAGGCTATACTATTTATCAAATATAGTCACAAATACACTAACAATATATTACCCACCTTAAGCTACTCCAAAATGGTGGTGGTGGTGATAAAGATGGGTGACTCCCCCACCTCTAAAGGTGGCCCTAAAGGGTGTCACAAAAGCTCCACAAATTAGACCTCCATGGAAGCTCCATTAAACCCTCTTCAAATACACACCAAAAACACCTTCATCTTCTGAAAATAAATCCTCAAATACCTATTAAAACCCTCCAACAAAATCTAATATTTTCGTAGCTCCATAATCATAGTTGGGAAAGTTTGGTATTTAAGGTTGTGAGTGTATGGCTGGGGCTTTACAATCGGTGGGAGGCAGAATAGGGAAATGGAGAGCGAGCTATGAGCTCCTTGTGTAGGAAAACGGGTGTGACAGTGGGTTCTCCCTCCCGTTTCTCTCCTTTAAACCCAAACAAGTCCTAAAAATAATCCTATTACTTCATCTGAGCCGTCAGGACCTAGTGCTGACGAAGGGATTTGATCCTAAGGCTCGCGATCAAACAACACATTTGGCATACCTGCGCGTCAGGCATCTTTTGAATGAGTCCTATTCTCGTTCGAACGACTATGCATCTTCGTTCAAGCGATGAGCTCCCTCGTTTGAGGGACCTAGGCTGTTAGATTCCCTATATTTGCCCCAAAATTCTGTTGACACCTCGTAAAAGGGATACCGCATATGTTATGAAATAATAAGATTTATATACCCAAATATTCTCCCAACTTAATTTAACCTTTTACCCACAAACTTTCCAATAATGGTCATCAAGTCCACATATCAATTTAATTAGAAATATAATCTCGTTATACTTATCCAAAATTTGATATTTTCGTACTAGCAAAACTTTATGCGGTGATTAAATAAAATATTTAGGGTGGGATATTACAAACTTCCCTCCTTAGGGAATTTCGTCCCTGAAATTCTTGGTTCCATTAACCCCTAACTCATGGAGTCCACTAACTTTCATCCTAAGTCCTAGAAATCCTTCAAGATAAAATCATTGATGTCCTTGACGCTACTATCACCAAACATCTAGCATGTCTCATGCTCTAATGATCATCACTTTGTCAACTATGACACTACCTACTCGACCCTGATTTTCCACTCTCCCTGTGCTCAAGTCCTAACTCACCCCTAACACTACCTATGATAGTAACTAACGCCTACCAAAGCCTCCACGAACAAACCATTATTAGCAATTAATGCTTACCCAAAACAATTCATGACACCACAAATTGTCGTATCTATCATGTCCTTCTCTCGCTCCAAGGGGGAATAATTTCACCAAATCATCATTGCAAACTCGAGAAACTCGACTTACACCTTACGCTGCGCACTCTAATGAATCTAACACTACCTTAGTTATCTCATTCTTGAGTTCTCACTCGTGTCTAACTTTAATCCATTCATTGTGGCAAGGCACTGTCGTATGTTAAGTTCTTCCTCGATTTAAGGCACCATAATGTACCTTTAAACCACTATTCCATTCATCATAACCCGAGCCACTGACTGCCGAATCAACCAGTTGAGAGTCCACTAATCTAAGGGAGATTGGCACTACAAACAAACGTATAGCCAAAGCGTAGCCATCGAATGTAAAGTTTCAATAGCTAGATTATCTCATATGAGTGCACCCAGTTATTGAGTTGCATTGGCTAAACCTGACTCATAACACTCTCCTGGGCTTAACTGCATTTTACCATGATATGGCACCAATATGAGTCACAACGCAGGTGAGAATACCGGTTCTAAATTACCGATTTTGTAATGAACATACTTGAGTTAGAGGGACAAGCAACCTTCCTGGGAATTTCACCCATAAGCATAAGATTATGACTTGTGGAAGCGAACCTATACTGTATACGGAGAGTTATACTGCTCATTCACAGACACTCATGAATACTACTTTTGGCCACACACCCTGGCATGGATCACCAGCCGTGATAAATTGAATCTTGACTATTCGCTCTCATAAAACGAATGCAATAACTATTTCAAATCAATAGTCCTTATGGAAGTCAATGCCTAAATTCCCTCCTTGGGAGAAAGGCCCTACCTTTCACACCCTTAGTATAAATGAATCATTCTGATTGGCGGATACCTCACGCCTCGTCTATATCGACCTTACCCAAACACTAGTGACAACGTGGCCAACCTATTACACATAGGTTATTATCTTCTCTAACATATAGTGATCGAGTTCCCAAATTCCGTAGACATTACTTGCCTCAAGCGATGCACTCATCTAACCATGTCCTTTTAACTATGAGAGGTTTCCACCGATTCACTTTTTCTTTTCACCCATACTGTATCCACATGACGATCATGCCCGTCGTCATCGACACCCTAAGGGTAATTAATATCACACTGAGCCACACCTTTTAACCCATGCTAGCTTGGCAAAATGCGCCAATAACTAATCCTTATATGGCTAAGGCTACTCTGGCATATATTGTCAACACCTTAACATAACGATCATGTTTTATGCTACCCTCCTTAGTTATCATTTCCAAGTCTTCATATGGCGTCATTACTATAAGCCTCGAATACATTCCCTTGTGTGTTCCGAAACTGGGTATCACCACACCTATACTAGTCATTCCATAACGACCGAGCATCACTCGTAAAAGGATATCGTTAGCATTACTAGAATTATATTACCTACTCTTGCCTCCTCTTGCTGGACTTAATTGGTTTCCTTGGAACACCCAAACACATTTCATATGAAAGTCCCAAATTTGACGAGATTTCATTGTCTACATCTTCATCATCTTAGGTGAAACCTTCAAACCTTTCGATACCCACATTGATATTACTTGATACCTGCATGGACACTAGTCTATGAGCCTCTAACCACAGCTCACCTTAATTCTCAAACAACACAAGGCATCATAAATTTTGATATTTATCCTCAATGATGCCACATACAAATTTTTTTTATGGGCACCCACGCTTCCTATGAGTTATCCCCACACTAGGATTTCTTTGCACCTAGATATTACCTCGACAGCTAAAATGAGTCTCAACACCTAGGCAACTGTATCATCTCCCTTCCAAGCAGTCGTGATTACACGCCACGTACAAACTTCAACCAATGATATTATGAGTTTTGTCAGGATGGAGGATGTCGCCTACAACTCATAAACCTTAAGGTCTGCCTCACCCCACATACCCAATGCCTGTTCAACTATGGTAGCTAAATTTCCTTACTAGGTGAATACCACACTATGTGTCAATCCGCAAGTTAACACAACCCCGTAATCCTGGTAGGATATGGACGTCGGGTATTATCTATAAACACCAAGGCCCTTGCTATGGGAGTCGCACGAGATCCTATTCCTCAATACCACACTATAAACACCAAATGATAACTATATACCATCTCGGATTTTGGTAGGACAAAGGACGTCGGGTATTGACCCAAGAGGAGGCCCACCCTAACAACGCCACAAGAAGTCCTATCTTAAAATATCACAGCTTAATTACTTAATATTAAGTCACCACGATTATCTAGGTTTAATCCTAGGTTACCCCAATCATTAAGATTGTCTAAACCCACATTAGAGTCAATGTACATAAATTGAGATGCACTAAACCCAAGTCCTAAAATGGATGGAACTAATACTTCCTTACCTGGACTGACACTTGTAATTACATCCATCGACCGACAATCCACTAAGGCGTTCATCCATAAGGACAACATTCTATCAATTAAGACTGACTTATCCTCTAGCACCGACCTACATCAATTTATAAACCCATTGACCATATCATATATGTCACACCCAAGGCTACATATAGTTCAAATCACGAATTCCCATTACATAACTATAATATTCTAACTATCAATCTCTACCATTTGATTATACAAAATTTGGTGCCACTTGCCCAATGGGTGTTATTTCATTCCATCAATATCCCAATTGATTCTATGTCACCAATTCTTAACGAAAGCACCTCACATTAACAATTATAGTGTCACCACCATAGACTTGCATGAACACCCATAAATTACTACAATTCTAATCAGAAACGGTCATTAAGCTAATCGTGTGCCACTTGGCATCAATCTAACTTGTCGTGCTAACCTCTTAGTCTTTACCGTCGAGGACACGAACTGAACCATCACCAAACTAGCATGACTGAACTAAACCACACTGGCATCAAAAGATCCAATACCGACCTCACCACGTCACACCAGAAAGGAACCTTAAACCTAGAGCTCTGATACCATTTGTAACGCCCTAACCCGGATTTATGGGTTACTCGTAACTAACCCAATCCGAATCGAGTCATTAGGTGTGAAGTGCAATGAAACAACCTAAAATATGTTACTTGTCCAATTTTATTTTAATAAACATTTCACTTGTTAGCATGCGATTCCAGTTTCAGGATATACTACGTGAGGGACACATAGGGAGCACCCTAAAGTCCAAGTAAACAGAGCTACCAACGTAAAACATAAATAATATATACTTACTTTTATACCGCTCTCAAAACATGGAGCCACTCACAACTTGTCGTAACGAAGTGGGGTTATGATCCTATGCCTAGTGGGATTTATACAAGAAGTATAGAAACGAACGACAGAAAGGAATACTCACACGCTACAACCACATGCATGCGAAAAAAATGTATATATCTACATACGTATACATTTGAAAAATACGTGTTCCAATGCATTAATCACTTTATTCCCAAAAATCTTATTTGCCTATATTAATTGACCTTAATCTTATTAAAGGCTCTCATCATTCATATTTGTCATTTCACACTCTGTTTAACACCCGGTTCAACACTTGAAACCTTTACACTCAACTTAGCAAGATCTTTTTATTCAATCAAGTATCCTTTAGAATTTTCATTGAAAATCGCCATTTCAACACATGCATTCACTGCGTTAGAAAAAACTTATTTAAGCTTTGAAAATCCTTTTACAACACACTCTTGTGTTAAATATGGGTTTCAACATTTAGGTCGCTTAATCACCCATTTATTCACTTTATTTACCCTTTTTCCTTATCTTATGGACATTAGTAGATTTACGCATTAACTTGTCCATTTAGCCTTTACTGGTGCATTTATTTCGTTCATTCAAGTTAGGTTGTATTTATACATTTACCACACAACCCCTTTCTTGACTTATATTCCACATTCATTTAACTTTTCTCGGAGTCTTCCAATACCGCATACTTACACGGCTCTACACCGATGGCTATGCACACCATATGCTCTGGCCAGTGGTTTAGGACTTTTCACCCAAGGGCTTGCTTTATCTCGGTGTCATCCGAGTACCCTTAATGCATTTTAACATTTTACCAATGTCCACATTACTTCCTTTACTTTTTACTCGACCGAAGTTAAAACCCGGGACTTTACCGCCCCAATTCGTTTTACACTTGAAACTACTTTTCAAATAAGTCCCCATTTTTGCAAGAGACTTAAAATATTTATTTCATAAATATTTTGGCGACATTAACAATATTCCACATTTTTACTCCATAAAGATGTTCATTATTCCTTTTACTAGGGATACACACAAGTAATGTTTTCCTACATTTTTATTTTTATAAAAATGTCCATTTTTCCTTTTTACACAAAATACCATTTCCTCGCATTTTTATTCCATAAAAATGTGTATTATTCCCCTTTCACTAGAAATGCGCCAAAATAATATTTCTTACATTTTTATTCCATTAAAACGATTATTGTGAACTTTTCACTAAAAATACACCAAAATGACATTTCTTACATTTTTATTTCATAAAAATGTTTATTATGTATTTTTCACTAAAAATGCCCCAATATGACATTTCTTACATTTTTATTCCATAAAAATGTCTAAATTTCAAATTTAGTAAGAAATACATAACAATAATATTTTCTAACATTTTTATTCCTTAAAAACGTTTATGTTAGTCTACTAAGAGCACCTATTATTTATTTGCATAAATCTACTCTTAATCTGTACACAACAAGGCTATACTATTTATCAAATGTAGTCACAAATACATTAAGAGTAGATTACCCATCTCAAGCTACTCCAAAATGGTGGTGGTGGTGGTGAAGATGTGTGACCCCCCCCCCCTCCAAGTGCTGACGAAGGGATTTGATCCTGAGGCTCACGATCAGACAACACCCTTAGCAGATCTGCGTGTAAGGCGTCGTTCGAACGAGTCCTATTCTCAATTTATTTAGAAATATAATCCCGTTATACTTATCCAAATTTCAATGTTTCGTACTACCAGAACTTTATGTGGTGATTAAATATAATATTTAGGAGGGGATATTATATATATATATATATATATATATGCCACTATTTTTTACGATTTCTCACTTGTGAGCTTGCGTGAGTAATGTTTGTGTGTATAATAAAGGAAATTTTATCTAATCATTTTGCAGTGCGTGTGATGTTGGTGTGTTTTTAATGTGTGAGGTGAATGCATGCTGTGTGCATGATTATTAGGATAAATTTTCGGTTTTAAGCACCTGTTTGGTTTGAAATTATAATTCTGTTTTTTGTGTTTAAATACAATTCTAATAAAAAATTGCATTTGGCAACCTATTTTTAAACACTAAATTATAATATTTCTGTGTTATAATTATGTTTTTCAGAAAATAGAAAAATGGTGTTTTATAACTTCTGATTTTTATTTTTCAACTCAAAATCATTCATTCTTAATATTTTAATGCATTTATACCTTATTGTATAGTATACATACATAATACATTACTATATGTGTAATTCTTATAAATAAAAATTATATATGAACATGTACACGAAATTACATATATTTATATTATTAAATTATAATATACTAAGATTCATATGTTAAATAATATTATCAATAGATACATGATATTAATATATTGTTTTATACATGTATTATTAATGTATGAAATAATATAAAATATACATGATAGTACAAATATAGCACCCTGCTGCGGAAGGTATTCATACATGCCGCGACCTATCTCAACACAGGGCGCGACCCTACTGAACTCGGGGTGAGGCCCTACCGAATATAGGGGAGCGGCCCTCCTCATCACAGGGCGAGACTCCCCTCAACACGCCGCGGTGCCACCCAGTACAAGGCACGGCACGGCACCTTTGTCTCTATCCTATTATAGGATGCAACACTCACATTGCTTGCCTTACAGGCCGCATCCCTACCTATTATAGCAACTCCAAATTTTACACACGTCGCGTGCTCAGAGCACGTGGGAATATCTCCTATAAATAGTGGACCACACCTCTAAATGAGGGAGATATTTATTTCTATACACCTGGAGCAGACTCCACAATACATGCTCTCTTTTCACAACCTCAACAGACAGTTCTGGGGTTAGTCATCTACATCGCTGCCACCTCTCTGGCACACCGGAATCCTCAATACCATCATAGACTCTCCTTTATTCTCATACTTATATGCCTCTTTAGGCATGATTATATTGTACAATGCAACGCATATAAGGAGAACGGAGCAACACAGTGGATGTAGGCCTATTTTAGAGGCTGAACCACTCTATATCTTATTTTCTCTCTATTTACTTGCTTTGCTTACTTATTACGCACTTTACTCATGATTTGCTGATACGAGAACGACAAGTGGACGATTTCTCGCATCATCAATACATATAGTACATATGTATTAAAAAATATTATTAATGTATGAATGTGTGTGTGTGTGTGTGTATATATATATATATATATATATATATATGTATGTATGTATAATATATATATACATGTTTGCCAATTTTGTCAAATTTTTAAAAAACTGTATTTGAAAACAAGTTTACCAAACGCAATCCTTCCCTAATTGGTGAGTAATCATTAGAATTGTGCCATTTTGTGCACCAAGAGGTTATTCTCTCAATGGATAGACCCCAGTAGGTATGCTCTCCACGAGTTTATTGAGAAAAACTCAGTTTCTGGGTTTCAATTTTGGGATTGTCCCTTCACTACCTGCGTAGGGATGTGACGTGGTGGTTCAATTACCTTACGTGTCGCAGCCTCTACTGGGGCAGTTGTATTACATCCATGATGGGGGCATGAAGCAGTTAACTCATTGAAATGCTCATAACATCGATGGAATGGCTCATTATCCAATTGCCTGAACGATTGAATCTGAGCCTTTATGGAGATTGTTCGATGTGGTGGAAAGAACTTCTTGAGAAATCTGGATTGTAACTCGTTCCAGGATGGAATCGAGCTCGGAGGTAAAGACCAAAGCCAGGTCTTAGCTTTATCTTTTAACGAGAACGGGAAGAGTTTGAGGCGAATCACCTCCTGTGTGCAAGTTTGATCGTTGAGGGTATCACACACGTCCTCAAATTCCCATTTATGCAGGTATGCCTTCTCTGAATCCATAACGTGATAGTGTGGTATCATCTCGATCATCCCATTTTTGAATCGGAACTGCCCGGCATTATACGGGAGTATAATGCATCCCGGAGTGACAGTGCGCTCGGGATATAAGAATTCTCTCAACGGGCGGTACGGAGGCTCTTCCTCACCAGTAGTTGCATTACTGTGCTGCGACATCTCTCTCTCACTCGACGATTCGGCGTTCTCACTGAGTGTGCACGACGTGTGTCCTACGAAGGAGAAGGGAGTGTTGCTAGAGATTGAGTGTGACGGTGTGGGAGGTGGGATCCAGAATTGTGGGGCTTGTGGAGTGTGGGGACTATCAGGATTATACTCAACAAGTGGATTTTCGTGAATGCTGGTTGGAGTATTATTGGGTGTGGGAGTGATTTCAGAATTTTGCATTAAGTTTGTGAGAGATGGTGGTGAATCTTTTTGTGCTTTTTATTATTTTTTGATTTTTTTTTTTGGATTTTTGAATTTTTGGTCAAAGCTTTGGATTAACTCGATCTAATCCTAAGTCTACCTAAATCCCCGGCAACGGCGCCAAAAACTTTTCACGACTCAGAATGTGTCTCTAAAGTGTGTACTCTCTAGGCTCAAGTGCAAGACTGTCGTTCAAGTAATAATCCGACAAGTCGGGTATCGATCCTCAGGGAAAAAGGACAACGGAGTTGTGACGACGGGATAAGACGGAGGAATCCTAACGATGACTCTAAAAAAGAAAAGAAAAGATTGATTTGGTTTTTGGGATTCGATTACACTAAATGCAATTATGAAAGTATGGTGAATAATGCAGCTAACTAAATGACCTAGATTAAGAATGAAAGATTAAATTGAACTTTTAAATGAGATGATGAAAAAAAAATAGGACGGGAATACAATTCCCCAACCCTAGTGTACTGCAGTATAATATTAATCGTAAATTTATCTAATTAATTTGACCCGGAATTTAGTACTCCCAAGCATTACGTATACGAGGTTCAAGCCCGCGTCATACTTAATCAAAGGACGAGTAAATCAGTATCACGATAACGACACTCGAATTGTATTCTCAATCATCCCGGTTACCCAGGGGCAAACGAGATATTTAGACCTACAATTGTTGTATCCCTACGCAATACGATCAAACTTAATTACTAAATCCAGAGGATTAACTTTATATATGCAATGACCACATCAGGTTGGGTTCATGTAACCCGACCTTGGAAATCTAGACGGACATACCGAAAATGATGAAAACAGTGTTTAACATGCAAGAGTTCATGATTAATCTAAGGACAATTGGTGGAATACTGTAAAATAGAATCACAAAGAAGATACGACTTACTAAAATTACCCAAGGAACAATTGCAGCAATGAATAAACTTGATAATCACATAAACTTTGAATAACCTTCAATCTTTGAATAAAACTTGAAATTGTATCTACAGCTAGGGTTTGTGGAAGAAAATGAGAAATTAGAATTAACTCCCCACGTTCTAGCCTTTCTTTACAACGAAAATAATTCGGGTTTTTATACCCTACATGAAATTCCCAGAAGTTGAGTATAAGTCGGAGTCTTTAGAGGAGAATCAGAAAACAAATCTCGATGGGCGGACCGGTCCGGCCCTTAGGCGGATCGGTTCGCTTCTAAAGCAGATCGGTTCTTTTATTTTCCAGGCGGACCGGTTCTTTTATTTTTTTGGCTCTTCGGTTCTCCTTCAGTTCGCAGTCCACTGGAGTTTTCACATCGAACCGGTCCGGGTTGAGGGCGGACCGGTCTGCCTATTTGACTTTTCCTCCAAACTTTAACTGTCCATATCTTTTGCTCCGGGTATCCGATTGAGGTGTCGTTTCTTCCTAGGTGCTTGTGAGGATGATACCATCAACTTCTCTTTAGGTACCTCATCCGGATTCTGGGTAGAAATGACTCTTTTTGCCCCTTTTGACTTTTCTTGTTGACTTTTTCTATTCTTCTGGTTTCCTTCTTCCATTTCTTGACGTTAGATACCTGTAAAATCATAACGAAATACCAGAAACTCGGTGTACTTGTTAGGATAAGTCAATAGCAAGATTATGAGATAAAGTCAATCCGATTACGTTGTTCGAGATGATTAAAGTACCGAAATTAGGGGATAAATTGGGAAGAATTTATGCCTAATCAGCGGCCATTAACAAATTAGACGACACTCAAAGGTTCCGCGGATGTCCAAGAAGAGACTGCAGCCTATGTGAAGAAACCATGTATATTCTGGTGCCTCGAACTTAATCTATTTTACATGTTTATTCAATTAAGAAAGCATTTTCAAATATAAAAGAAGTTGTGTTCAAGCATTCCAAGATGTACAGAAAAAGCATTCATTAAAGCATTGAAGCAAGCAAAGGGGAAGAATAAAAATCTAGAAGAAAATGAGGCAAAAATAACCAATAAAAGATGGTCGTAGCCATGATAATATCAGTTAGATTACAGAAAAGAGGGCGGCAGCCACTAAAAAGAGTTGCAAAAAATTTAAAGAGGGTCGCAGCCCTAAGATTCGGCATCATAGGCTTCATCCCCTTCTTCCCCCTTCGCGACCGTCATTATCTCATCATCCGCGGCAGCTGCCTCAGCCTTCAATCTGGCTTTCTCTTCATCCGCAGCAGTTGCCTCAACCTCGGCCTTCAATCTGGCTTTCTCTTCAATCGCGGCCTCAAGCTCAGATATGCATTCTTAATGCTCAGCATCATTATATCTCTAGGCAAAAACCTTCTCCTTAGTCTCAGGGAAGTTCTTTATGATTCTATGCCTTAGCTCTTGGTAGCCGCGGAGGTAGGCCCTATTATTTATAAGGAAGAAATCTTTGGTGCCCTTAAATGACTCCACCATACTGTCGATGGCCAACTGAAGGGCTTTGCCATGATCTGCCTCCATCTTCTTCATTGTCGCGACGTGGGCTTCGTCATCACGCGCAGCCTTGGCTCCCAACTCCTCGTACTTCCTTTGGAGGTGTCACAACTTATTATTGGAAGACTCCGTGACTTGTGTAACTTTCGCGATCTGTGACTGGGAGACCTTGAGAGATTCCGCGACCTGATTGAAATTGGCCTCGGCCTCTTCTCTGGCCTTTATTTCAGCCTATAAGTTCATATTGGCCACTTAAAGATCCGCGACAGCAGACTGCTTCCCTGCTTCAAAAGATGAATTTCGTACAACCTCTAAATCAGCGGCGTGCACCCTCTTCGCTACCTCTTTCTATTTATAAAGGGCCTCGTACTTCCTCTTTTGAGCCACTATCACGTCCACGGCCTGAAAAGAGAAAGTTAGGGGAAAAGTATGGAATGAAAAATGAAAGCTGAGAAAACACAAGCACTTACCCTCAATAGACTATGGAGGCCGCAGTCCTCCAGATCATCATGGTCTTCTTCGACCAACCTGTCAAGGTTCGTGACGTCAAGGGCCTTTTTCATTCTTCCCCCAGCCTTCGCAGTAGTGTCCCATGAGGATTCAGGGTCAAACTGTCCTAATTGTGGTTATGGTCGACCGTCAGGACCAGATTCGCTGCGGCACTGGGGAGGTGCCAAGTTTGTGTTAACCGTAACTACAGGTGGCGGCGAAGGAGAAGATAAATGGAGGATAGCATCTGATATGGACATCAAATCCACCGCATCCACCGCATCCATATTGGCTCTGATGTCATCGCTGAACTCGGTTTGGGGTTCAGGAGCAGCAAGGTTAGTTTTTTCCGTGGCTAGATTTGGGGTCGCGGTAGGAGGATTCTGATCGCTGGAAGGGGCCACGGCTGGTGCCTTAGTCTTGGACTTCTTCCTTTTCTTTCTCCTCGCAGTGTTATTTAGAACGACTGCGTCCCCGTCCATCTCTACCAGCTGCGCGACCAATAGTTCCCTGTCAACTTCCTCACCTAAAAAGGGAAAAGAAATAGTAAATATTCAAAGTCAACAAAAATTTCCGCGAACAAATACTGATAATCAGATTATTACCTCCTGTGAACATATCTCTTGGAATGGACTTGTTGGGAAAAAAACATTCTTCGAATACAGTTGCAGATGTAAGAAGGACACTGAACTTATTTTCTTCAGCTGGAATGGTTGCGGCCTTGGCAACTCTTTTCTCTTGCCTCCCGTTCAGTTGCAAGTTGTCAATAACTACAGAAAAACATTTCAAAGGTTATTAGAGATTAATAAGCAACTACTAATAGGGGACGCGACAATAATCAAATTACCTAGTTTTGAGGGACAACCCCACTGCCTCGGCATTCGAAATGACTTCTCCCTCTCGTTCTCCTTTGGGTGAATCTCCCAACCTTCTTCGGAGATATAGAAGTACTTCCCCTTCTAGTTCTTTACACTGGTTGGCCTCCCAGAGTAAAGGGTCTCATCCTTACCGCAGACTGAGAAGTAATAGTATCCAACGAACTTCATGGAGTTTTCCTTGGGACGGTAGAAGTGAAAGAACTTCGCAGGAGTAATGTCCTTTTTGAATTGATTCTCCCAAAGAAAGACCACGGTAAGGATGACCCTCCAGCCATTGGGATCTAACTGGGCTAGTGCTAATTTCATGGTTTGAAAAATACATCTAATGGGAACAAGAACTGGCAGCCGTAACCCGTAAACAAAGTCATGCAATGGAAAGCAGACCCCATCGTCGGAAAGTGCCGTGCACGATCATTGCTCCACGCCAGGTGATGAGCACATCAAATTTTTTTGAAACTTGAAGGCCTCAGCTACCTGGTCAACCCAGTCTTGGGTCATGATGCTGCGAATATCAAGGGCAGCTAGGGGTCTCTCTGTCCTCCCGGATGGACCAGCTGGGTTATCTCTAACTTCCGCGGCATCATCTCCTACACCCAATGGATGATTACTTGAATTGGCTTCCTCTTCCATTGGCGTGGACTCAAAATCCTTTTGGCAGACAGAGTTCGCAGAGTTCAAGTATAATACAACATAGTTGGAATAATCCTTCAGTTGGTAAGGCCCTATTAACTTCAAAGGAAGCACAAAAGGAAGTTCAGGGGGAGAAGCTCCAAAGTGTTTTTCCCAAAAACCTCGCAAAAATTTATCTGGGTCGAAGTTCATATTACTGCAGCAGTACCTGAAAAGCAGAGTCTGCAGTTAGGTGCCGCAGCCAGTATGGTTCGAAAAAGACTTCAAGAAGCTGTGGCAAAATTAGTTATATAAATAGTGAATAGAAATGATCGACAAGACCAACTAAATGAGAAGTGTGGGGTTTAAGAGCCCTAACAGATAATTATCGCCGCAGTATATTGGTTTGATGGGGGTTATTTCTCGATCATAGTTACTAATGGGCTAAAACATTGCTGACCTTATTCATTAAACCTAAGGGAGTACCCTCAGAGTCTACCGGACGCAGCTATCCCCTGAATCACTAAGGGAGCTTACAGTGCCGTGGCTACTCACTGAAATAAGTTGGAACATCTTGAGGCAGTCATGAATCTATGGGCTTAAGTATCGCGGGGTATGAATTGAAAGCGAAGGGATTATTCAGAGTCTACAGGCCGCAACCATCACCAAAATTACTAAAGGTATATTCTACCACGTTGCGAACTCTCACTCAAACAATTTAGTGTCTAAATGACGATTTATTTAAGGATCGAAGACCCAGAATGTGAAGTGTGTGCTTAAAGAACATCAAGAAAATCAAGAACATCGAAGAACAGTTTAATGTCAATATGATTCAAGGAAGTGGAGGAACAGTTATTTGATTTTGTATTATGAAGGTCGATTCAAGGAAATTTTGTAACAGTTATAATTATTTATCATGGATATATGTTCGATTCTTGGAAGTTAACAGATTATACAAACAAAGCCCTTGATTCCTATCAGGCAACTGGGGTATTTTCATGAAGTTCAGAAATGTCAAAGTTCATGTGTTCAGCTATTTAAAAAGCTATTTAAAGCCCTATATTCCTATTATAGAAGAAGTACGAACTACAAAAGCTATTTAAAAAGGATGATTGGTTGAAAAATTACCTGGAAATGAAGAATATGGCAATGATCAGCCTTAAATCGCCTTGAACCACTACACACGGCCTTGAAAGATCACCGAAAAATGCAAGAGAATGGATGAACAGAGTTCAGCTCGATTGTCTCTCAAAGTTTTGGAAAACGTAATGAAGTCCACGACCTGAATAATTTATATAAGAGAGCGCGGAAGATGAATTATCTCCTTATAAGTACCTCGGCACCTACGAAGACTGAACTAAGCCATAATCCCAATCGAACTCTCTTGGCACTACGACTTGGGGGCTTATTGATAGTAAAAATATAGCACCCTGTCGTGGAATGTATTCATACATGTCGCGGCCTATCTCAACGAAGGGTCGACCCTACTGAACTCGGGGTGCGACCCTACCGAATATAAGGGCGCGACCCTCCTCATCACAGGACACGGCCCCCCTCAACACGCCGCGGTGCCACCTTATACAGGGCACGTCACCTTTGTCTCTAGCCTATTACTGGATGAATCAATCACATTGCTTGCCTTACAGGCCGCATTCATACCTATTATAGCAACTCCAGATTTTACACACGTCGCGTGCTCAGAGCACGTGGGCATATCTCCTATAAATAGAGGACCACACCTCTAAATGAGGGAGAGATCTATTTCTATACACCTGGGGCAGACTCCACAATACATGCTCTCTTTTCACAACCTCAACAGATAGTTCTGGGGTTACTCATCTACATCGATGCCACCTCTCCGGCACACCAGAATCCTCAATACCATCATGTACTCTCCTTTATTCTCATACTTGTACGCCTCTTTAGGCATGATTATATTGTACAATGCAATGCATATAATGAGAACGGAGCAACACAGTGGATGTAGTCCTATTTTAGAGGCTGAACCACTCTATATCTTGTTTTCTCTCTATTTACTTGCTTTGCTTACTTATTACGCACTTTGCTCATGATTTGCTGATACGAGAACGACAAGTGGACGATTTCTCGCATCATCAATACATATAGTACATATGTATTAAAAAATATTATTAATGTATGAATGTGTGTGTGTGTGTATATATATATATATATATACATGTTTGCCAATTTTGTCAAATTTTTAAAAAACTATATTTGAAAACAAGTTTACCAAACGCCAACCAATAATTATAATAAAAAAAATTGAATTTTAAACTGTATTTTGAAACAACATTTAAATCGAGTTTTCTGAATACAGAATCAAACGGACAAGTGTGTAGGCTATGTGTTTGAGCAAAAATCCAAGAAGGTGAATTTGACATTGAGTTTATTTTTTCTGTCTTTTATTGTTTAAACAACATTGGTATAATAGGATTTGAAAGAGATAACAACTAAACAATATGGTTTCTATTATGTTTTTCACGTTAGAAAAATTATTTGAAACTTTTAAATTTTATGTTGGCTCCAGGGGTTATTCGTTTGAACTAGATTTTTTTGGGTTGTTTCTTATGGGTTCGCACCGTACGGGTTTATTTTTAAAAAATATCAAAAAAAATATTTGGGTTGATTTTTTATGTGTATTTTAAACATTTCAGGGTACACATAAAAAAAAATCAACTCAAAATATTTTTTTTCATTATTTTAAAAAAGTGGGTCAACGTTTGATGATATTTGTAACTGTTATAAAACACACACATATAGAGATGATCAAGAAACCAACAAACAATTCAAGAAAAAAATGTTAAAATTTAATACTTTGGATTTGATAGATTTTTGTAAATATTTCTTTTATAACTTTTTATTTTTTACACAGTAGTCATCTTTTTTACTAATGCGTTATATCTCCCATATTTTGTTTCATCTCTCGCGACTTTGGTCTCTCCCTCTCTCTCTCTCTCTCTCTCTATATATATATATATATATATATACACTAGTATGGAACCCACTAGTATGGAACCCGCGTGATCCGCGGACGTTTTATAAAAAAACTACTTAAAAGAGATGAGTGGAATAGGAGAGAAAGGGTCATCCATCACAAAAACCCAAGCAGCTTTTCTCAAATCAATTTGCGGGCGACCCATTGTTGACAAATTGAACTCTGGTGTTGATTTATTGTACGAAAAAAATGAACTTGTACGAAAAACTTTGAACTTGGAACTTGTACGCAAATTTTCCATTGGTTAAAATTTTGAACTTGTACGAAAAACAATGGAAAGAAAACAAAAGAATTTTTCTCCGTGTTATCTTAATGTACTCCTACGTCGGTATTATGATAATTATTTTAAATTTTTTTTATAATTAGATACCAAATGTCATGTCAAGTTCAATCTGCCAGCCCGTTGGCCTCGAATATTGTTAGTCTTGTCATAAGCTGTTATGATTTATCTCTCTAAATGGCATTAGTATAGTAGTTCCTTCGTTATTCTTAAAAGTCAGATAAAGATGATCACTTAAAGTACAATGAACGGAGTATTGACCCAATATAAATATATGCAACAAACATGATTTAATATATACAATACACTTGATTTACCTAGACAGGATATGTAGGAGGATAAGAATCGTAAGCAGAAGTTTGGGGCACAAATGTTGGTATTTGTGGTTATGTGTATGTGCTTCCATAACTCTTATATGCACCATATGAAGCTTAAAGATTCACCACAAACCAATAGGAATCAGATCATGTGGCCAATTGATATGATAATAACTTGTCAATTTTGATAATTTAATTAACTTGACTATTGGACACATAATTCATCAAATACATTTTTATTAGGGAAAAATATAAATTTAACCCTGAAGTTATAGGGGATTTTCAATTTTATATCCGATGTTTGAGAAGTTGTAATGTAAACCTTGGATTTTGAAAATTGGTGCAATTAACCCCACCGTTAAACATTTGTTAAGAGGCATTGACGAAAATGTAAAATCTGCAACTTACGTGTCAAATCAATTGTTTTGTTTAATCAAAGATAGCCACATGGATTTAAAAATAATATTTTATTTCTAAAAAATTTCAAAAATATCCAAAACTAAAATTAGTAAAACAAAATTGTAATAACAATTAACAACCACTGTAAAACTGATTTTAACCAAACCCTACCCCACTCTCTTCGGTAAACACCACCCCCACCCCAAGTCCAACCACACAAAACTCAATCCCCTCTGTCAGGCCCTATGAACACACCCTATTTTACCTTCGTTGTACACTCCTTAATAAAAAAGAGTAGACCTTTATGGGTTTTTTAGAGAATAATTTAAATTTCAACCCCCAAACCAAACTTGACAAACAAAGAATCCTCATCAAGATTCAGAGGCAATATGAGGGAAGCAAAAAAAAAACATTCCCGTATTATATATTTACCTAAAACTCACTGTCATTCATGTCTTATGTCATGCCCCAACTTAATTAAGTTAAACTCATCGTTTTAATTAGAGATAAATTGCCTTAAACAATGCTTTAATTTAAATCTCTAAGGAAAAATAGCATAAGATTTTTCCCCCCAAAGGTATGTGTAGATGAAAACATAACTACCTTTACATATAACTTATAAGTACTATACAACTTTACATAACTAAGATCCTTAGTTTAATATTTACGCAAAAAGATTCGTGATAGTCAAACCATACTAGATATCCGTCACTCCCCCGTTTTAAGGTCTTAACTTGGCAGTGAACTCCAAATGATAGGCAAACCTGAAACATAACATTATAGGAGTGTAAGCAATACAAGCTTAGTGAATACATATCACCAATTCAAATAACCATTTTTATTTTCTGATATTAGAACCCAATAGGAATTGTGTAACTTTCACAAGCCTGGATCCGCCAGTCCAATTAATTCTCAGTTAATGGGGAACACCAAATCCCCTAATTAGGCCCAAGTACAACAAACCTTTAAATTGGATTAACGGGGTCGCTGCATCCCGTAGGACCTGCCAGTCCTTAACATTAGATAAAGAACTCACCAGTCCGTATCATTCTATAACATCCTTTAACATTTTTAATCATATGCATATATTTCCTAAATACAACATCACTCCCATAAGCATTTTAACACATGTATTTAACTACACATTTCCATATAAACATATAAGCATCTATATTTCATAGGACATGTCACTTACCTTGGATTTGTTGCTAAGATTAGTACCAAACTACTTCCTTGGTATGGTAGTATTAGCTGCTTCCCCACCTAACAAGTCAACGTCATTAGTATTTGAATACACCAATTAGCATTAAATCTAGTAATACATCACATCATTTGGTCAATCAGAAATAACTAAGGAGGAAATAAATATGACACTTCACATTTCTATAACACCCTATTAATTAGGTCTCTAACACAATTTACAGAATTAAATTACGAATTATCTAGATAAAGTTATGCCCATTTTATTACAACCTTTTTTCAAATCGTTTCTCAAGAAAAATAACAACACAACTTCAACTTACTGGAATTTTCATAATTTTTATACATCATAACTTTGTATGATATTCCACCCAATATCAATAAACACATTGAATAATACAAAATTAATGTTCCATAATTTTTAGGACTTATTTTCTATGTCGAGCAAAACGTCTAACACCTGGTACGAATTCTTGCTCCTTTAGGGAAGATTTTAAACCAAAACTTCAAACTATCACCAAAGGTTCATTTCTTTGTATTTTTACACAATTTTCGTATATGTTATACATATATGAGTCTATTTTACTCTACAACTAGAATCACTCAATTCCAATAACTATTCCATGATTTATGATATTTTTAGAACAACTAGGTCGAAAAAGAACATTAAAGCATAACTTAACATTTTTAATCATACATAACCTACACCTTGGGTATCAATCATGGAAACATATAATAAACATGTTACAACATATATACACATCGAAAACCTGAATTTCCTAAATTAAAAAGCATCACAAAGAGGGAATTTAAATCTGGGACTTTAAAGTTAACATTTACGATCCTAATACACGTTCTTACACATGTTCTTAAACCATCCTTGTTCCAATACAATTTAGCAATATGGGTATCAATAAAATATTTATCCAAATCAAAAATAAAAATATGCCAAGTGTAGAACTCATCCATGTGACCAAATTTAATAAAGAATTAATTACCTTATGAGGATTCCTCGATTTATAGAAATTTTCCAACGATTTGCTCCTTAACTTTCTTCTCTTTCTCTCTCTTTAGACAAAATTCTTTTTCATGGCTGAATTGACTGAATAGGGGGGGGGTATTTTAAGAGGTTTAAGTCGGACAAACCATAACCTACATGTGACGCCCCGTTTAAATAAATACCGGGTAGCTACTCCTTTATTTAAATTAATACAAAATGTCAAGTTGGTTCAGTTTATAGCATCGATGTCGAAAAACGTTTTTAACAATTACTAGCCACCTAATATTTAAAAAGTGAGTTGTCAATTTTAACCAATTTAGATTAACATGCAACAAGTTTAAATTATGAAATAATAATACCACAACCACATCACAGTCACAATAGAATAATAATGGAATAAAAATAAATCTGGAAGAACACTCCTCTGAATAATCCGAATACTGAATAAAACAAATACAAAGTCTGAAACACTAATTAATTTAATCTAAAACTGAAATAAAACTGAATAATTAAGCTGTCTCTAAGAGAAAAGGGGGGACATGCCCTACACACTCTGCTAAGCTGCGGTGCATACATACTCTGCTATCGAATCCCGATACATCACGTACATGAGGACTACGTATTCCGAATATCTCAGGAACCGTTTCAATAAGCAACAATCACACATAATGGAGGCGAACATAGCTCACATACCCATGGGTCACGCACATACCTATGCTCCCATGGTCAGCTGACTTATTAAACTCACCAATAAGTTATTCTCTGACCTATGTCCTTGAGGTACCAATCTAAATCCCCCCGTAGGCACACAAAGAATAGATGGCCCTGATCGAAAGCCGACCTCCCGTGATAGCAAGTATGGTAGGTATGTTATACACATATAAGTCCATATAATAAGCATTCTCACATCTTAGATATCTTATATTATTAATAGAGGTATATTTTTCATTCCTATACCGTCAATAGATGTTATACATTTACAAGTCCCGGATAATATACAATATAGATCACCAACACTTCTCACGTCGTAAATTTCGGTACTTACAATCTAACCCATAGAAGTCACCAAGCCTTTATAAAATTTCAAGTTTTAATCCTCAACATGCTCCAATATCACAAATATACCCACTAATCAACAAGAGAAGAATAACACTCAATTAAATAAGCCCGCGGAAAGTTCGAAACTAAAATCGGCCCAAAAAGACCATTCTGTAAACTCGTTAGAAGTCACTGAAATATCGTTCGAACGAGGTTGTTCGATCAAGTTTGTTTGAATGAAAGACTTCGAATAAACTACCAACTCATTGGAAAGGCTACTGGAATCTCGTTGGAAGTTCGTTCGAACGACCTGGGTTGGTCTTCTAACGAAAATTCCGAGAATGCCTAGAATTTTTCCCAACTTCGTTTTTCCTTATTTTTCTTTCTCTAAATCCATCCTAAGTTCATACCAATTAAGTTTTAATGTTTTTAAACAACTCTAAGTCACCCTAGGTCACTTCTTAATATATTTTTGGGGTCAAATCTTACTAATCCACATGCACTAACCATAAATTCCCAAATCTTGTCCCAAACCCTATGAACATGAACCCAGAATTTAATTGAATACAAAGACTCCTTATAAATACGTTTTCAAGTCATCAAAATTTATATTTTTGGGTATTGAATTCGTCCCTAACCATTCTACATGCAATCTCTATCCAAAATCATGAGTTCCACAACAATCCCATTGGGTTTTCATCAAAACTTTCAAGGCATATAAAATTTCTACACTAAACATGGAGGAAATATTCATTGAAATTAATAATATCAAATAACTTGCCTTAATTTTGTCCTTTCGATTTGTTGTTGGTGATTAAAGGCTGATTCTCTCCTCTTTCTTGTCACAAATCCTTCCAGAATGGTGGTGATGGGTGATGGTTTTGGTTTGGAACCTCTTGTAACCTCTCTTCAACTTCTCTTAAAACCCCCGTAGCCCACTCTCTTGTCTTTTCCTAATAATGGACTTAGTGGTCTCTCTAATAATATATAATTAAGCTCTAAAATTCGTGGGTTTTAATTCCTCAATTTTTAAAATTACCAAAATACCCTTCTAGGTTGCCGGTTTGGCCTAAAAATGTCCCGGGACCCAAACTAAACCCCCGACTAGTGTTTTCTGACTATTTCGACCCTTCCGGATACATTGGCGCACTCAAAATGACCATTTGGTTGATAAAAATATAAATTACTTTTTTAATCTAATTAAATTTATTCCTGATGCGACTGACACGGGCGTCCCAACTAAAATTTCCCAAATTATCGTATTTCTGCCTCGCGACAATTTTGATATTTTCAATACTCATATATTACCATATATGCTCAGTAATATTTTATTTTAACAACATAATCAAATACCAATTCACATCTCGCTAGTATTTACCTCCGGATTAATTTCCAATTAATTCTCATTTAATTAAATTAATCCCTTAAATAAAAATCAATAAAATTACGGGGTATTACATACTCCCCCCCTAATAACAGAATTTCATCCCGAAGTTCAAAACTAAATAATACCTGGTAAAAATAACTCTGGATAATGCTCGCGCATCTCATCCCCGCGCTCCTATGTGGACTCCTCGGCATTATGATGCCGGCACTGAACACGTACTAATGGTACTATCTTCGACCTCAGTTTCCTCTCGCTGTGGTCCAGAATGGCCATCGGCCCCTCCTCGTAGGAACTATCGGGCTGTAGATCGATGTCCTCTAAAGCAATGTGAGTATGGTCCAAATAGTCCCTAAGATATCTCCTTAGCGAGGAAATATGGAACACGTCATGAATCCTATGCAAGTGCTCCGGTAACCCAAGTCTATATGCTGCTGGTCCAATCCGCTCGATGATAGGAAATGGCCCCACATATCTTGGTGCCAGTTTCCCCTTCTTCCCAAAACGCATAATCCCCTTTATCGGAGATACTCTGAGTAGCACCTGGTCCCTCACCTTGAATTCTCTGAAGAATCTCTTGCCATCAGCATAGCTTTTCTATCGATCCTGAGCTACCCGAATATAGCTTCGTATCATCTCTGTCCTTGTCGAAGTATTCTGAATCACATCCGGACCAAGGAGTTTGTTATCCCCCACGTCTAACCAACATGATGGGGAACGATAAGGTCTACCATACAAAGCCTCGAATGGATCCATGTAAATGGTGAACTAATAGGAGTTATTATAAGCAAACTCCATGAGTGGAAGCTACTGCTCCCAACGACCTCCAAAGTCTAGGATGCAAATACGCAACATGTCCTCCAATATCTGATTAGTCCGCTTGGTATGCCCATCTGTCTGTGGGTGATATGTCGTACTCAGTCGCAACTACGTACCCATGGCTTCCTGGAAACTCTCCCAAAATTGTGAAACAAATATCTTGTCTCGGTCAGACACGATATTGAGAGGCACCCCATGAAGTCTTACTATCTTCGCTATGAAAATCTGGGCATACTGTCCCGTAGTGAAGTATGTCCGGGCCGACAGAAAATGAGCAACTTTTGTTAGCCTATCCACGATTACCCATATGGAGTCGTGACCCATCTGTGACGTAGGTAACCCCATGATGAAATCCATGGAAATGCTCTCCCATTTCCACATAGGGACCTCTAATGGCTGTAGAAGTCCTGCCGGTCTCTGATGGTCCACCTTTACCAGATGAAAAGTGGCACATTTAGAAACGAATTCGGCAATATCCCTCTTCATCCCGCTCCATCAGTACTATCGTCTCATGTCCTGGTACATCTTATCCCCGCCAAGATGTACTGCGAATCGCAAACCGTGCGACTCTGATATTACCTCGTGCCGCAAGTCTTCCCCTTCTGGAACAACCAGTCTCCCATTGAAGCGTAAGCCCCCATATGAACTAATGGTATATGACTCGGCTCCCTCTGCTAGTAATCGAACTATCTGCTCTTGACAGAACGAGTCTTTTGCCTGGGCATGTATTACTCTCACAATAATCTGAGGCGTAATGGTCATCACAGACACGAATGATCGGGCCACTGCATCAAGGTGTCCTAACTCCTTCCACTCTGCTTTCCACACTTTGGCCACCTCACCTACTGGCCTACAGCTCAACGCGTCTACTACCACGTTAGCCTTCCCTGGGTGATATTGGATATCGAACTGATAATCCTTCACGAATTCAAGCCACCTACGTTGATGCATATTCAGCTCTTTCTGTGTGAAGAGGTACTGTAGAGACTTGCGGTCCGTGAACAAACGAAATTTCTCTCCCAGGAGATAATGTCTCCAAATTCGAAGAGCAAAAATGACTGTCGCCAAATCCAAGTCATGGGTGGGGTAATTCTTCTCGTGAGGCTTGAGCTTACGGGAAACATAAGCTATAGCCTGACTCTCCTGTTGCAGTACACCTCCAAGTCCTTGTAAGGATGCATCGGTGTAGACTAGATACTCAACTCCCGATTTGAGCAAAGCTAACACTGGCGCTTAGGTCAACTTGTCCTTCAACTCATCGAATGCCAACTGGAAGGCATCGCTCCAGATGAATGGCACACCTTTGCGAGTCAGATGTGTCAAGGGACCCACTATCTTTGAGAAACCCCGAATAAACCTCCTGTAGTATCCTGCTAGGCCCAAGAAACTACATATTTCAGTTGGTGTCGTGGGCTGTCCCCACTCTCTCACCGCTGATACCTTCCCCAGATCAACTGATATTCCCGTGTCTGAAATGATATGCCCCAAAAACTGTACCTCTTTTAGCCAAAACCCACACTTTTCATATTTTGCGTATAATTCGTTCTGACGCAACGTCTGTAAAACCTGTCTCAAGTGCTCGGCGGGTTCCTTCTCTGTTTAGGAGTAAACCAGAATGTCATCAATAAAGACGAAGATGAACTGGTCTAGGAACTCTCTGAACACCCTATTTATCAAGTCCATAAACACGGATGGAGCGTAGGTTAGACCAAAAGGCATAACCCGAAATTCGTAGGAACCATATCTCGTCAAGAAGACAGCCTTCGCAATGTCCAGCTCCCTGATACGCAACTAATGGTATCCCGATCGCAAGTCGATATTTGAGAAGAAGGCTGCTCCTCTCAATTGGTCGAATAAGTCATCGATTCGCGACAACGGATATTTATTCCGTATCGTGACTGTATTCAACTCCCGGTAATCTACACATAACCTCAACGATCCATCTCTCTTCTTCAAAAATAGTACAGGGGCACCCCATAGCGAAGTGCTCCTACGGATAAACCCCTGACCCAACAGCTGCTCTATCTGATCTCGTAACTCCCTCATCTCTGCTGGAGCCATACATTAAGGCGCACGGGCTATTGGCCGAGTGCCCGACGTTAAATCGATAACAAAGTTTATCTCTCTACTAGGCGGTAACCCCAAAATATCCTGAAATACATTAGCGAACTCACTAACAACGGGAATCGAATCGAGTGGTATTACCACTTCCTTAGAGGTCTCCTCCTCTATATAATACAAGTGAGTGGACGATCGTCCCTCAGGACGAGGCATCGCCACTAAGAACATCTCCTACCCGGGTATGACAAAAATAATACTCCTGCTGAAATAATCAAATATCGCTCGATACACAACTAGCCAATCCATACCAACGATCGCATTGTACTCAGTTATATCTAATACTAACATATCAACAGGCAAAGTAAACCTCCCAATCTCTATACCCACACCTCTACAAATAAGAGAAATCACAGAACCCCTACTCAACGGTGAATCTACGCAAGTAATCGTGCTCTCTGCAGTGTCTAACAATCCTATAATGCGTGCAAATCTCGTGGCAATGAAACAGTGTGTGGCTCCCGTATTTAATAAAATACGCCCCATAGTTTCCTGAATAGAGAACATACCCTCAATAGCGGGTGGATCCTGTGGGACTGCGGCCTGCTGGTGCTGATAGACTCGCTCGTACTGAAGCTGCCCCTACTGAACTGGGACTGCTGGGATGGGTGGAAAAGCTGGCATCTACGATGGTGCTGGGAGAGCGACGGGAAACATAGGTCTCTGGGGCTCATGTCGAGTACTCTGCTGCTGCTGCTATGGGTTCCTTCCCTCATCAGGACACTCCTGACGCTTGTGGCCAATCTTGCCACAAATGAAAAATTTCCCCAGAAAGTTTCCCCCTCTCTGACCCTGATGCCCAAAGCCCTGATGACCATTGCCATTCCTCCACTGACCCTGCTGAAACTGCTATTGTTGGCCATGCTGACCCTGTTGACCCTGATCGTTGTGTTGACCCTGATGGCCATGATGAAAACCTCCCTGACTATTTCTGAAACCTCCAGATCAAAATCTCTTAGAATCCCCCTGCTGGGAACTCTGATCACCCTGCATGTGCTGACCCTGAACTGATTGTGCCCCGTTGGCACTATTTCCCCCTGCCCTGCCCTGATGGCTAGACTCTCCTGATCGGTTACCCTCTGACAAGTGAAAGCGATGGTCCTGGAAGTAAAGCAATGCTGCATTAACCACATCAAAATAAGTGGCCAATAAGAGATTTCCCAGTAAATGCTGACGGATCCTCCAAGTCAACCCATCCATGAACTTCTGTATCTTTTTTTCCTCTGTCGGAATCTCATCGGGGACAATATTCAAGAGATTTGTGAACTCGGCCTCATATTCAGCAACTGTCCCCCCCCCCCCTCCTGCTTGAGGTTCATCAATTTTCTCCTCATCTCGGTGTGAACGGCTGAGGGAAAATACTTGATGTCGAACTGCACCCAGAACTCCTGAATAGTAAGAACATCCCTCTCCTCCGTGGTGGTAACGGACTCCCACCACTGCAATGCTGACCCTACCAGCTTAAAAGTAGCCAGTATCTGCCTCTGTACATTCTTACACTCGTACATCCTCAAGTGTCTTTGGATGTCTTTCTTCCACTGACTGGACACAACGACGTCGGAGCTACCTGCAAAATCCGGAGGGTGTGCATTTTGAAAAGCATCACGAACACGTTCCCAAGCAGATGGGAATGCATGAGCCTGTACTGGTGCTACTACCAGCGCCTGAGGCGGTGCCTGTTACACAACTGCTAGAGCGGCATTAACCGCTTGGGCCACCATAGCGGCAACCTCTGCGGCATTCATGGTGCCCTGAACTGGTACAGGTTGTGGCTCGGGCTAAGCATCCCTGGGAACTTGATGTGCACGTCGTGGAGGCATCTGAAATGAAAGAGAAGTCTTATAAGTGTACAATTATTATCTAAAAAATAGCTGAAGAGCGTAAGACACACGAAAGAGTACAACAGTCCTAAAATATAGGGCTCTATATTAAAGAACGCTATGCGAAAACATAACAAGCCGTACAAATCCTAATGACACTAGATACTGATGCTCTGATACCACCTGTGACACCCCGTCTAATTAAATACCGGGTAGCTACTCCTTTATTCAAATTAATACAAAATGTCAAGTTGGTTCAGTTTATAGCATCGCTGTCGAAAAACGTTTTTAACAATTACTAGCCACCTAATATTTAAAAAGTGAGTTGTCAATTTTAACCAATTTAGATTGACATGCAACAAGTTTAAATTATGAAATAATAATACCACAACCACATCACAGTCACAATAGGATAATAATGGAATAAAAATAAATCTGGAGGAACACTCCTCTGAATAATTCGAATACTGAATAAAACAAATACAAAGTCTGAAACACTAATTAGTTTAATTCAAAACTGAAATAGAACTGAATAATTAAGTTGTCTCTAAGAGAAAAGGGGTGACATGCCCTACAGATGAATAAATCTGAGATGGAGTTAAAGCAGAAAGTGGAATTGTCTATTATCGAGATCCTGTAACTTCCACGGCAGCTACAACACATCACTGGAATGAAACTTCTAAGCTTGGTGTCCTTGTGGCTGGGCACCTAAAAGGTTTTTACAAGAAAATAGATTTAAAATCAAACGGGTCAGAGCCCGATTGTGAAAACAGTTTAAAATATAGCAAGTGTTTAATACCATTAAACAGTGAATATAAAATACATGATAGTGCGTGCACTCACATGAGTTCCTCACCTCTCAACTAATTGTGCACGCCTATCGTACCTGTACCCGTTCTAGTTATTCTACTATCTAACTACTCCAATCCGTAACATGACTTTACTTTACAATTTAAAGTTCAATTTCCGACATCTTAATATAAACTAAGAGTCTTACTTTTATTACTCAAAATTAGTTATAAGAATTACTAAGAATTTTCCATTTTTAACTCTACTAAAAATGTCACAATAATTCACAATCATACTTTAATAAAAGTCCATTTCAATTACCAGTATATTAATCTCATCATAAATATACAATAAGGGCACCCCTAGGCTAAGCTGCGGTGCATACATACTCTGCTATCGAATCCCGGTACATCACGTACATGAGGACCACGTATTCCGAATATCTCAGGAACCGTTTCAATAAGCAACAATCACACATAATGGAGGCGAACATAGCTCACATACCCATGGGTCACGCACATACCTATGCTCCCATGGTCAGCTGACTTATTAAACTCACCAATAAGTTATTCTCTGACCTATGTCCTTGAGGTACCAATCTAAATCCCCCCGTAGGCACACAAAGAATAGATGGCCTTGATCGAAAGCCGACCTCCCGTGATAGCAAGTATGGTAGGTATGTTATACACATATAAGTCCATATACTAAGCATTCACACACCTTAGATATCTTATATTATTAATAGAGGTATATTTTTCATTTCTATAGCGTAAATAGATGTTATACATTAACAAGTCCCCGGATAGTATACAATATAGATCGCCAACACTTCTCACGTCGCAAATTTCGGTACTTACAATTTAACCCATAGAAGTCACCAAGCCTTCATAAAATTTCAAGTTTTAATCCTCAACGTGCTCCAATCTCACAAATATACCCACTAATCAACAAGAGAAGAATAACACTCAATTAAATAAGCCCACGGAAAGTTCAAAACTAAAATCGGCCTAAAAATACCATTCTGTAAACTCGTTAGAAGTCAACGAAATCTCGTTCGAACGAGGTCGTTCGAACGAAAGGCTTCGAAGGAACTACCAACTCGTTAGAAAGGCAACTGAAATCTCGTTAGAAGTTTGTTCGAACGAGGTCGTTCGAACGACCTGGGTTGCCTTTCTAACGAAAATTCTGAGAATGCCCAGAATTTTTCCCAACTTCGCTTTTCCTTATTTTTCTTTCTCTAAATCCATCCTAAGTTCATACCAATTAAGTTTTAATATTTTTAAACAACTCTAAGTCACCCTAGGTCACTTCTTAACATATTTTTGGGGTCAAATCTTACTAATCCGCATGCACTAACCATAATTCCCAAATCTTGTCCCAAACCCTATGAACATGAACCCATAATTTAATTGAATACAAAGACTCCTTATAAATCCGTTTTCAAGTCATCAAAAGTTATATTTTTGGGTATTTAATTCGTCCCTAACCATTCTACATGCAATCCTTATCCAAAATCATGAGTTCCACAATAATCCCATTAGGTTTTCATCAAAACTTTCAAGGCATATAAAGTTTCTACACTAAACATGGAGGAAATATTCATTGAAATTAATAACATCGAATCACTTGCCTTAAGTTTGTCCTTCCGACTTTTTGTTGGCGATTAAAGGCTGATTCTCTCTTCTTTCTTGTCACAAATCCTTCTAGAATGGTGGTGATGGGTGATGGTTTTGGTTTGGAACCTCTTGTAACCTCTCTTCAACTTCTCTCAAAACCCCCGTAGCCCACTCTCTTGTCTTTTCCTCATAATGGCCTTAGTGGTCTCTCTAATAATATATAATTAAGCTCTAAAATTCGTGGGTTTTAAATCCTCAATTTTTAAAATTACCAAAATACCCTTCTAGGTTGTCGGTTTGGCCTAAAAATGCCAAGGGACCCAAACTAATCCCCCGACTAGTGTTTTCTGACTATTTCGATCCTTTCGGATACATTGGCGCACTCAAAATGACCATTTGGTTGATAAAAATATAAATTACTTTTTTAATCTAATTAAATTTATTCCTGACGCGATTGACACGCGCGTCCCAACTAAAGTTTCCCAAATTGTCGTATTTCTGCCTCGCGACAATTTTGATATTTTCAATACTCATATATTACCATATATGTTCAGTAATATTTTATTTTAACATCATAATCAAATACCAATTCACATCTCACTAATATTTACCTCCGGATTAATTTCCAATTAATTCTCATTTAATTCAATTAATCCCTTAAATAAAAATCAATAAAATTACGAGGTATTACACTACCCTCTAACCAATAAAAAAATAACACATGTTGTGCTAATAAGACAAATATCACTTAAGGGATGAACATATTTGTCCTTGTTTCGTACTTTCGGTATAACTTCTTATTCGAACCTCCGTTTAACACACCGTTTATTGTGTAACAACCCTCATTCATATTTCCACAACTTTTATATTTTGTGTTTTCCCAAAATCATAAAACTAGTATGCCTAATTTGGGCTCGAACAGAAAAGTAGCAATTTATCGAAAATCTTAAAACTTTCACATTTGGCGACTAAACATTGCCAATTTCGCACCAACACCCTAATTTACTTTTATAAATATAATCATGCATTAGAAACATATTTTATGATGCATTTAACAACATTACTAATCATATGCTCTAAACATATTATCCCCAATCATAAGCTCGATTAGCATCTAATATAAACCACATATATATCACAGGAGCATGCATCCCCTAAACATGATAATTAACATATTTAACACACATAACCAATTTATAACTAATAGCTAATAACTTATACTTAATCATGTAATTAACCTTCCTAATCATATTTTAGGGCCTTACATCTTATTCGCATGAAGCTAAGTTGGCCCAAATAATTTGCTCTCAGCAAAATCATACTACGAACAGTGTGCCCAAGGCAAATGTTGCACTTTCATTCATCAGAAGAGCCATGGAATGTTGATGAACCAAACCTAAATATCGTGGACGAAGATCCTCTGGAAGACCAAATATTAAGAGGTTTTGATCCATTGCATTTGCTACTTACGACACTCACATGTTTCAAAAGCATGAATAATTATAGTATGCAGTATCAAAACCTAAGGTAAATAAATATAACACAATCAGACCGAATTCAGACCTCCACACTAACAAAAACTCAACCATAAATTTCACAACTCCATCAAAACCTGAAAATCATATATTAAAACCTAAAAATAATAATAAATGATTTATACTTGGAACTCAAATTTGTGGATCAACAAAGACATGATTTGGAACACGGATTGGTGGAAGAACCCAAATCTGATGGGAAGAGGGAGAATACGGATGAGAAGGAGATGAATAGGAGCCAAAACATTTTGAACAGGCTAAACAAGAAATTATTGGGAAGCCAGAGTGTTTGGTCAATCAAGAGGTGCGTAATAAATTAGAGGAGACGAAAGGAGAAAATGAATTGAAGACTATAGTCCTACGTGGACATTCTATACAACGAGTAAAATTAAGTGTAGGCTACCGTTATATATATATATATATATATATATATATATATATAGAGAGAGAGAGAGAGAGAGAGAGAGAGAGAGAGAGATTAGGGTTGTATTACTTTACTTATACAACCTATTAATATATTTTCAATTTTTTATAACTTAGGAGATTGCGTATTTTATCCCGCAACTCGAGAGATATGTTTACATCAAAACATGAAAATTTTGAAAGACTTTGTTCAGAAAATATGAATTTACAAATTACGAATACGATGAAAATTCATATTTATGTGGCTCGAAAAAATGAATATCGTTGTCATTTTTATAAAAAAGTATTTTTTACTTGTTTGATTATTATTTTATTTTAAAATTAATTTTCATATGACTTTTTTTATTAATTTGAATTTTATGACTGTTTTATTTTATGATAATATAATTCTGATTATTTATTTTTTATTATATTAGTTAAATTTATATGTTCAAGATTATGATTAAAATTATTTTTGTAAATAATAATGTACCTTTATTATATCGGGGAGTCGCGTCTCTTCCGGCGAGAAGAGAAAGAGAAAAAGTATCCGTGGGGAACAAACTAGGTATGGTCCAAACGACAGACCGACAAGGTGTGGGGTCCAGACGGGCACTGGGCTCAACATCAACCGTTGAAAGTAGCACCACAAAGCTAAGCAAACACAACTGGGTGGGTCCCTTTAAAGTTGTTGTTGTTCACCTCATCACTTAAATTCATCAAGAACAAGAGTTGGGTTTGAGTTCCACAAACCAAATTAAGAGAAGACTTTGAAGTCCGGGCGAGATAAGAAAAAGTATAAGTAAACTGGTCTGAAGGGTACTCATAGTTTCTGGCATTGACTTGACGGCGTACTCCACTGTCTAGCGCCAGGGGAACACGGATAGCCTCTACCTGCCATCCTACTCCTAGACCCTGACCCTGACCCTGACCCTGGGATGGATTTATTTACTGGTGAAAATGAAAATGGGATGGGATACAGCGTAATTATTAGATACGGTTCAGAATCATTATATGTTTCCACGCCTTCCCCATCCTACGCTTTTTGGACTCACCACTAATGGTGAGAAAGAGAGAATTGTCTATTCGACTTTTCTATATCAGACTCTTTCCCGATTTTTGACACTCGTCATAGATTGATGTTACAGTGCCGCAACAGTCATACGGTGCTGGGCCTCAAGAACATTGTAAAATATTTTTAGTGGAGTCATGGTAGTTTCATTTAAAAAATATTTTAAAACATCACATAAAAATTAAATAAATACTTTACTAATAATATCTAAAAACACTGTACTAGTTATAAAATATGACTCTGTGATAATTGATTAAATTCATAAATTTTTACTTTGACACACTTATTAAATTATAGTCTATTTTTAAACCAAATTAATCCCGTCCCTAAACATGCAACTACGTGTGTGCGTGCGTCAAACCATAAATAAATAAATCATGCGACACAAAATTCACGAAAATTTTTCGAAGGGCAAAACCTTTTATTTCTAGAACTCTGACAAGTTTACAAGACCATTGAATTACATACCATCTTGCTTTCGCCCACAAGAGTAACGCACGGTACCTTCGTCAAAACTTCAAAGTAACCGCTAGAAATCATCAGTAGTTCACATGCAGCTATACCAGAAGGACACGCAGTCCTAAACACGCAGTCTTCGCGGTGTAGGTTATCCTCCCCACAAGAGTAACTTCATAGAGACTCCCTCCACAATAGCACGCAACTCTCTGGTTGTAGAGTTCTCCCCACAAAGAATGAACAAAAGTAAAGTGTGTTCTTGAATACCAAAACAATTTACCAAACCATATGGGATTTTTGTTAATTGAAAACAAAAGGGATGAAAACCCTAAAAGAAGAAGTCAAAAAGAATTCTGCAGATTCGCAATTTTCTGTCTTTCAAAACGCTGGAACTTCTTAATGAAAACGAAGACTTCTTAATGAAAACGAAATCATTTAATGAGTATTTATAAAAAATCGCGCCACCTCGATCGTTCGAACGAAAAGGGGATCTCGCTCGAATGAGATGCACGTGCCGTTCAAGCGACATCGTGAGACAATGCAATGTCGTTCGAACGACAGAGCAAAGTCGTTTGAACGACTGGAACGTCAGAAAATATTATTTAATATCTGCTCCAACACTTAAAAAAAATACTCATTCTCAAATTTTGACGAAAAAAGTCCGCTCCAACACTTAGAAAATATTTTGTAAAAATATTCCAAAGCTCTAAGCGAAAAGTTAAGGTATTTAAAACATAACCTTACCAAAGTATACTTTGCGAAAGTTTTTTTATGAAGAACCTTGATATATTCGGATCCGTCTTGATATTTGCTCTTGAACTTCTTCGATGGTTGTAACGGTATACGACATAATTAATTGTGACGGACATTTATAAAAATATGTCCTTACAAATTTCCCCCTATGTCTATGCCGGGACATACATAAAAACATCCGAATTATCAAATACCAAAATGCCTATACAAATCTACCCTCCCATAAATCTCAAAACTAAAAGGGTACAAATTTGCAAGATCTCAAACTTCTTTTAAAAAATCTTCATCAAATCTCAAAGTTTTTCTCATGAGGGTGTGCAATATAATGATCATCAATCTTTGTACCTACACACATGAGATAAAGCAAAAACCTCCGTGACGCATCGAGTTTGAAATGATAAAAGAATAAATCAATCAATATAATCGGATTTCCCCCATAATGCAAAAAATCCCCCATAACATGATAATTCTTTCTCCCCCATTTTATGATGTCCCCAAATAGACAAATAAGAAGAAATAATCAAAACATGGAGTGTCACGATAAAATGCATAGCAAACATGAATCAAACTACGCGCATGCAAAGGTATATCTAAAAAAACATCCATAAACTATTTTTGGATTTTTCTATTTTTTCAAAATAAAAATAAGATACAAAAATCACACATCATGGATTTATACAAAAATAACCAAGTCGTGGAAATGGAATGAATGGGTGTGAACACATTCGATAGGTAAATCAACTCAATCAATCATATGTGCACGATGCATATGTGTACTCCTAACGAATGAACATCAAAAGTATCCTTAGGTATAAAAATTGTTGAGTTTAGATGACATCGTCTTATGCAAATCAACAAATCAAAGTCAAAGTGATTTCCACACCAATAACGTCCAAAAATATTTAACGCTTTTTCAAGACTTTCAAGGACGTGAAAACCCGTTTTAAATTTCATTAAAACTCCCTCATGCATATTTTCTTTTAGAGGTAATCTAAATTCTCAAACATTGGAGAATTAATGCAAAAACCTAATGACCCCTTTTTGGCATGAATTTCTTTTTATTGCCTTTAAATTTTTTCGGGCTCTTTTAAACCTCTTTGGACCCCGGATAATAAAATTTCTCAATTTTTTAGGTCCGATATAACGGTGGCTTAGTATTCGCAAAGGTCAAATGTGAACCTTTCGCAGCCCTTTCCCGTTTTCAAATAAAGCACACAACCTCACAAATGGCTCTTACATGCACAACTTTTTTATCAAGTTTTATCGCGTTTGGTTCGTTTCAAGGACATGATTGAAGTGAAAACACCCAACCAACATGTGATAAGACAAGAACAATAATCAAACAAATCCGTGCATGTGTGCACTAAATGAAATCATGAGTCAAATATGTAGGAAGTAACACTTAATTACATCTCAATGACTCCAAACATTGTAAAGCACAAAGATGACATGATATATTGTCTCAAAACACTATCAAATTGTCACACGAAAAATGAAATGATGTTGTGACTTGGTCATCCCAAGTGTCCATCCATAAACGGTGTAAACAAATTACAAAAATATTTTTGGATTTTCTCACAAATTTTATCAAAATAAAATCTTTTTGAATTTTTCGAAAAAATGAAAAACATACAAAAATGACACATACTAGCAATAGGCAAATAATGTCATCATGAAAAACATCCTATGCTAGTAAATAAGTCAAACCTCAATCGTTAGGTGTGGAGGGATTTTTCAAAGGTGGTGCCAACTTATGAAAAAACTCAATCAAATTTTGTGAAGATTTGACCAAAAACTTAAGTTGCTCACCTAAATGTGCAAACTTTCTCATGTAGTCTCCAAGATCATGTAAAGTATCATGTATGGCTGCATGTGTGGCAGAAACACGTGTAGAAGCAAAACGTGACACATAACCCAACTTAAAGCAAAATTTCCTAAGGTGTCCTCTCCTCTTGCAATGGGAACAAACAAAAATAGGCCTAGGAACACACCTCTCAAAAACTCTAGGACGTGCTCTCCTAACGGGAAATGGACGCCTAGGTGGGTTAATTTTTGGGCCATGTGAATCTGTCACTAAAGTGGTGCGACAAAAGAAGTGGAAGTACCGTCATGACCTTTTCCTAGCCCGTCAACCCTACCCTTATCGGGATTAAGAACCACCTTTTCAACCTTCTTAGGTGCGTTCTCAAAATTGACTTTGACCTCACTGACAAGTTTGAGATCACTCTCGAGTTGGGATACACATGTCATCAGACTAGACACTCTTTCGGTCAAATCACATTTTTCCTTTCTTAAAACCTCCTTCTCTCTCTCCAAATCTAATACTCGACGACCTAAATCCCTATTATACTTCTTTGTTTTTAAGGTCTCGGTGTACAAATCTCAAAATGCTTTTTGGAGCCCACTTTCATCTCCACTTTCACACTCGCTTTCTCCCTCACTTGAAGTGCTCAAATCATCACCATTGCATTCGTGTACACTATAGTGGTAAGTATTCCCGCCTGTCACGCGGGTGACCCGGTTTCGTTCCCCGGCAACGGCGCCATTTTGATCGAGTGGAAAACCGAGCGTCCGTGTAATACGCTAGTCGTTGTTATCGGCTTCCAACCTCAATAAAAAAAAAACCTAAACTTTTAACTACACTTTTATGGAGTATAGTAGTAAGTCTGGGTATCGAATCCACAGGGAATGTTTTATAGAATTTAATTGATTTATTACTTCTAAAATAAAAGTGAAAAAGATGATGATGGTTGACAAGGGGAAATAAGTTGGAACAAATCTATAAAACTAATTAAAATGAATGAGGAAATAAGTTGGAATACAATCCCCCAATCCCTAGTAATTACCCATTAGAATACTAGAATTGTAAATTATAAATTTGAATGAATCCAGTCTTTATAGATCCTAAGCATTACATATATGAGGTTCAAGCCCGCATCATATGAAATCAAAGATAAATATAAAGCGGTGCTAAATAATTACACGCACATCATATTCTTAAATATCCCAAGTACCTAGGGCAAGAGAGATTAAAAGATCTAGGATGATTGTGAACTTCTCTTACACGATTCTTTCAAATTTAAATTTAAATTCTATTTCCTACGTAGATAAATTACATTGGGATGGGTTCATGCATCCCAAACCTTAAAAATTAGCTAAACATGATGAAAACAAAAGAAAACTCTAACAAACATTGTTAACAATTTGCAAAACAATTGAGAATTGAATGGAAAAATAAAATAGAGAATATAAATTGATACTTGTATTTAGAAAGAGGAGAAAGAGATGAATTTGAATCCAGCAAAACTTCTTCTTCAAACTTACAACTAGGGTTTATGAAAACTTCTACCAAAGAAAACTACAATCTAACTTTCTCTCTCTAATCCTACTCCTACCCTCTAGAATTTGACTCCCTCTCTCTAGAATTCAACTCCTCTTGAAAATGAGGTAGGGCTTGGTCTTTTATAGCACCAAGTTGCACGAATTTGGCAGCAAATTTCGCTTGTGGCACAAGTTTTCCAAGAGTTTCACTGCATTAAATGCATAATTAATTACAGAAATCCGCACATCCAGATTCTTCATTATCGCGCAACTTCAAAACATCGTAACTTCTTCACCGTAGCTCGGATTGAGGTGCCGTTTTTTCCAGTATTCTTGTAATTTAGAGCTCTTCAACTTTATAGTTGTCCCCACCTTCGGAATAAGGCTGAAAAATTACAAAAATTCCCTTCAACTCTCCATTTCTTGGTTTCTTTCACTGTTTTGATTTCTCCTTCGCACTAACTTGCGTGAAATACCAGTAAAACACATGAGAAATACACAAAACACGAAATACTTTCCAAAAAAGGTTAGTAGCATAAATACGAGACAAATCCAAGATATTTACACTGCACGGGATCATAAAAATACCGCAATTAAGGGGATAAATGTGAAGAATATATGACTAATCAACACTCTGTCGGTCAAATCACATTTTTCCTTTCTTAAAACCTCCTTCTCTCTCTCCAAATCTAACACTCGACGACCTAAATCCCTATTATACTTCTTTGTTTTTAAGGTCTCGGTGTACAAATCTCAAAATGCTTTTTGGAGCCCACTTTCATCTCCACTTTCACACTCGCTTTCTCCCTCACTTGAAGTGCTCAAATCATCACCATTGCATTCGTGTACACTATTGTATTGCCAACGAGTTCCTACATTGGCCACTGGAATGTCGTTTGAAGTGAAGTTCGAACGAGAATGATGTTCGAATGAGAATTCCAACGATATTTCTAATGAATTAAACTTTTAATACACTGGAACTTCGTTAGAAGGCTTGTTCGAACAAGACTTCGTTCGAATGAAAATCTCGTTCGAACGAGTTTTGGCGGGAACAGTTAATTGGCAGTTTTTTGAGCAGTTTTCCCACTTTCCCACTTATTTTCCCACTAACTTTTTACCTGATTAATTAAGTGCGAAAACCAACTTTTTATTTTCAACTTTTTCGTATCCTACAACATCCAAGAGAGAGTTTGAGAGCAAAATTCCAAAAAGAAAAAGTTCATGTTTAAGTGTTCATTTTTCAAAGAAAAATCTTTAAAACACTTTTATTTTACACCCATAGTTTGTTTATCCAAGTTCCTTTATATATATACATTGTTTGGAGTTTTGGCACAGGTTTACTCTACGTATTGAAGAGTTCGTTTGGATTTTCTTCTAAATCCTTCAAAGAAGAAGAAGTTTGTTTTGCTACGGCATTCTCACATGGTGAAAGGCACCATGTGTGGTTGACAGTGTACTATGTCTCATTGGTGATTCCAAGATTCCGGTGGAGCTCCGGGGTTATCGACTAGGTGGAGGTGTTTGCAAGAAGACGCGCCAAAGCTTGAAAGGGGTCGAGTCAAGGAAGTAAGCCATCTGTCTTGTAATTGCAAAACCATACTTAGTGAACTTAAGGCTAGGGTCGTCCGAGATTTTTTTTCCGTTGTGAGTTTTTCCTCGTACATCGCGGCGTAGTGATTTATTGTTTATTTTATCTTTCGCAAAACTCACCTAGAGCGCATTCTTAGGTAAAAAGATAAAATTTGGTTTAATCACTACTTACTTAATTTGGTGCTTAATAAATTTGGGTAATGTTTATGTTAATATAATTCAAGTCATCACTTAATTTGATAAAATTAGTTTGGCCTAATTTGGGAATATTGAAAATATGACTTAGGCAATTTTTTTATGACTTGGGTTGAGTTAATTTGGTTTAAGTGAAATTTAAATTGTGTGTGTGTGTTTAATCTAATTTCACTTTTTTTTAATTTTAATTTGAAAAGAAATTAAAATTTGTTGTTTAATTGAACCATCTTTCGCTTCCGCATATTTAAAAAGAAAATTATCTTTTTGTAGTAAAAGCATTTAAGAATTTGGGGGCCTACTCCTTTTCATAATGTTATGTTGAAATAGTTAAGCATAAAACTTGAGGAGGAGAGTGTATGGTAAATATAAAAAATTTATGGAAACTATTCATACATGGACATTTCAATGAGAAAGGTTTAGAAGATAGTATTATGCTTCCTAATCCACAAGTGGATTTGTATAAAAAGTTGTGAGGATGGGGTAAGAACCCGAATAATGAGGTCTTGTATGAGGTGTTATTCATCAACCTTCGAAAATTGATATCCCTTTGCTTTAGAGATGTTGACATGGATTGGTGTAAGGTATTTCATAGGTGCATGCAGATGGGAGACAACAGTTCGAGTGTATCTAAGTAGTGGCGGTAGGTGTAATAGTGTTTTGCTTTCCATCTACCTACCAAATAGTTACAGAAGCGCTAACAGCGGTTCGGGTGGTCTGGAACTGTCTTGAACTTGCCATAATATGAGCTTGAGGAATTACATAATAATCTACCTCAATTCTGAGGACTAGGTTTCCTTGGGAGGTCATTTCTCTTCAGTTGAGGTCTATTCTGAGCGTCAATCACGATGGAACCCTAGTTTTATAGTCTCTAAGCTCGGTTGAGGAGGTGTGTTGGAACGACTAACTAGGAGGAATAAGTCGTGACTGAGGTCTTCTACATTACTATAGCCTATCCTTGAGAATAGTCGAGGTCTTAGGGGCCAAGGCGAGATTTGTCTGAGGTTAGAGGTGAGCAGTGTAGCCTTCGTTCTTGCCTGAGGGCGATCGAGGGGCCTAAGAACCTTTTGAAGACCAATGGTCGAATAAAGTATCATTATTTGCCCATTGTTGTTTATTACCAATATTACAAGGTGTAACACTTAATTTTTTACGCAAGTTGGGGGTAGAAAGGTTATTATCCATGATTTTTCATAATGGGAGTGTATTAGGAAGGAGCTTGCGAGTGGCTGAGAGTACTTGATGGGACGTGACTTGGGGATTGAAGGGATTGGAGTAGTTAGCTTTTGGGATATAAAGGATACCCTTAGACGGTTTGAATATTCACATATCACTCTATCTATTTCTCCTCTCTTTATAATTCCCTTTAGTAAGAAAACCCTTTTATCTCCAATAATGTATGTCACGAATATTTTTACTTCAATGGTATTGGACTTTAAACCCTTGTCTGATGTCGACCCCCACATTTATCTTCCATCCACTATGGAGCCAAAGGTTGAGACATGTTATCCTCTGCCTAGTGGGTCTATTCTCCTTGGTACTAAGGTAAAAGCTATGAGGGGGTCTACAAGCCTAATTTTGCTTATGTGATAAGCACCCAAAACTGTACATTTTATACCCCGAATAGACGTACTTTAGTTACTAATTCTCGACAATTTGAGTCTTATGCGCTTTATTGTCTATTTTGTAGGACAAACGTCCGTTTGCGATGTCGAAAGCTATATATCAAGGCAAATGCGCATTGAATGGAGCTAAATTCCCTCCCCCGTAGCTTAAACCTACCCCACACCCCATGTGTGTTTAGTTTGTCCCTTTTTAATATTTTTTAGATTTTTAGCTTGAGTCGTTTTATTTTTAGGTTTCATTTTAGATTTATTTTGAATTTTTAGGTTTTATTTTTTATTTTTATATTTTATTAGTATATTTTTATTTTATTTTTTTATTAGAATTAGTTTTTTTTAGGAATACATTTATTTTTACTTTTAGTTTTATTAGATTTTACTTTTTTTTAGGAATTTAGTTTTTAGTTTAATATAGTTCTATTTTTATTTTTATTTCTTTTTAGTTTCAATTTTTATTTGAGTCTTTGTTTTATTTTAGAATAGGATTTTATTAGGTTTTTATTTTATTTTATTAGTGTTACTTTTAAGGGTCCAAATTAAACACACACTAACATCTAACTAACCTACACACACTCGCACCCAATTACCACACACTCCCATACACCTAAACACTCTCTCACCCACACTCATCCACCCTACACCTCACCGCACCATATCACCCCCAAGTCATCTTCTTCCCCATCAACCTCTTTCTCTCTCCTCCCACCATTAAACTCCTAACCCACACACTCTCTCTCCCTCTTACCCAAACAAACCAAACCCGAAATTGCTTCACCCTCACCCTCTAACCCGTGTCCAACAGCCCGACCACCATTAGCCACCATCTCTACCCTTACTCTGAACCCTTCAACGTCGCCCCAGTCGCCGGACCTGCCTGACGTCCTCGCCTCCATCCACAACCCCGCTAACCCAGGACCTTCTATAACCCAGTCGCGACCCCACCAAGCTTGCGCGCTTCAAACCGATTCCCCAAACCAGAAAGTCCCACCAACCCAACCACAACCTGCTATCACACCAACCCGGATGCCCAACCTGATCGGGCGTACAACCCGCCAAGCCCAGGTACCAAAATCCGGTCACTGCTTAACCCGACCTACCCTACACCTGAGCCCTCAACCTCCCCTCCAACCCGAGTTCGAAACCACCCAGCTGTTCCCAACTCCAACCCGCGGCGAGACCCATTAATCCGAAATCCGACCCCTTACCCGATCACCATCCAAGCTAAACCCATACCCATTTCATTCTAAAACCCATGTAAGCTTCCCACGTTTCTCTTACCTGCCAACTGCCAAAATCCAAACAAAAGCCAAATAATAAATAAACCCAAATCCCACATGTGCCAAATAAAAACCACTTAAACCTTTACCCATTTTACCCCCCAACTATTACTTTTAATCATTTTCAAAAATAACCCTTAACTAAATTTGATTTTTTCCAATCCCCTCACCCACATGACCTCACACTCCTCTCACCATTTCCATGCACACTCAAACCTATTCCCAAAAATACCCCTTTAGCTCCATAAGCCACTATAAAAAGAAGACCTCAATCCATAAAAAGACTTGAGATTTGGAAGACTAGAGATTAGAGAATTGTAGAGAGAGAAAGACTAGGTTAGAAAAATAAGGAATTCTAGAGAGAAAAAAAAATATTGTAGAGAGGAGAATTAAATTGTACTTCAATTTTTTTAGTGTTTGTACACAATTGAGAGAAGCTTGGATTTAATGCAAGTGCAATTTCTTTTCTCCTACATTTTGGTTTGAGTTTCTTCTCTCTATATTTTTAATTTTATTTTGTAATTTTTATTAGATTGTTATTGAGTGAATTATGACTATGTATGGCTAATCACTCCATTCAAGGAGTGAAATGAAGCCCCATATATTCAATTGAATGTATTAATTAATCTTGTTTACTTTGTTTCATTGAGTTAATTTTCTTTTCATTCCTACATGAGTTTATGCATTGAGAAATGGTAAACCATCCGTGAGAAATGATTAAAATTTAATATACTCTTAATTTTTGGATTCAAACTAGAGATAGAATGACCCACTAATTAGAGTATATTATATTTTATTATACTCATACATTAAATTTTGTTGGATTTATGATTTATTATATGAATTTACTCTAGCGAGGGATTTATATAATTTTTCTAAATCAATTATTCATATGAGTTGTGGGGATGAAAATTGGATTAATTAATTCTAGATTAGTTTGTTTTGTTAAAGGATGAGAATCAATTGATAAAATAAATTAATATTTGGAAAATTAGTAAACTAAAATAATTAACACATTTAATTGATTTCATTCCTTGAATATTTCTCAAGTTTAATTTCATCTCACTCTTATTACTTAGTTCTTATTTAGCACACTTGTTAGTTTGTTAATTTCATATCTCATATTAGTTTAGTGTTACTTCACATTTTCACCTAAAAAGTGTTTTAATATTTGAAAAACATAAAAAAATTAAAAAAACAAAGTAAAAAAAAAGAATCAAGTGAATTATATTCATTATCCTCTCATGTTTAGCATGTTCACACCTTATATTTGGATTGATACCTCACTTACCATTATACTCTAGTTTATCTACTTTTATAGGTTTGTGAAGATTTTTTATTGGAGAGCTTTTACAACAACGGCGCACACCAAAAAGCAATTCATCAAATTGAGGTAGTTTTAGAAGATCAATTTGTAGAGAGAATTCTAGAGAGAGATAGGTTAGATTAGAAATTAAATTAGGAAATTATTTTTGTAAATAGTTTTTATTTTTATTTTTAGAGATTATTGAGTGATAAATTGTGAGTAATTCAATTGAGTATTATATTGAATTGATTATTGTTGGACGCTTAATTTGGATGGATAGTGCTTGATTTCAAGGAAATAAGAGTTCAATTTCACTTCAAGAGATTGGATTTGATTGTTCTCTTCTCTTCTCATTTATTTTATGCCTTTGATTCTAATTTGCCAAATCTCATACCATGTTAGGCTAAATCCCTTTCAAGGGGTGAGGTGAACCCTTATTTGATGCTATTTGATTTTAATTAGTTTGATCACTTGAAAATTTCCTTTGAATGTTAATTTTGATCCCTCACCCTTAAATTTACGCCTCGAGAGAGGGTAAATGATTTTCGAGAGAAAATCGAAATTCTAGTTATAATACCCATTTTAGATTCGAACTAGAGATATGGATTTCTTAAGTGGGGTGTTATTACTTGAATTTCAACTCTAAATTTATTTTCTAAGATTTACATAAATTTTAATTGATCGATCCTAGCGGGTGATTAATTAAAAGGAGTGTAGATCTATTTTCTAGAGTTGTGGGGTGTTAAATTTAATTTTCTAAAAGGTTACTGCTAAAATTACATTTTCAACGAGAGTTGATTTGTAAGTTTGATATTAATTTGGGATAATTCAATTAATTAAATTAATTTATTAGAATAGCTAAAATTTGTGGTGTAACTCCACTCCTTGATTGTTCTCACATTTATTTACCTCATTTATCTCATATTTTAGTGTTAGACTTTATTTTCCATTTTAGTTACTTTTTTTTAGTTTTTAATTTGATCTTTCATTTTAGTTTAGTGTTATTTCACCTCACCTCACCCAATTATTTTAATATTTGAAAAGATAAAAAAAAATTAGAAAAATGAAAAAGCACAAAAAGAAAATAAAATTGAATTACAATTGAGTTTATCTCTAGCTTACCCCCTTGATGTGGATTGATATCCTTACTTACCTCTACACTTGAGTTTATTATATTTTTTAGGTAATTGAGGATTTTGATTAGAAGAGCTTTTCTAGCAACGACAAGAAACACACCGAAAAGTCTACTCTATCATTATGCGTCTCTCTTTACTTCACATATCACTAAGCAGGACCTGGCAAACATCCGAAAGAACTCTAAATTTCAAACTCTGTCATTCTGAGGGCCTCAAGGCCTGATGATAGGTCCTACTCAATGATGGCCCAACATTTGTGTGTCAGTGAATTCTTCTTTAAATATGGCGTTAGATTGCCACTGCCATTATCGGTGATAAGGATTCTAAAAGCTATTGGGATACCCTTTTATTAGTTGGTGGCTAACTCTTGGAGACATATGATAGAAACAGTGTTGTCTTTTAGGGAGTCCAGTAAAGGCAAGCATAACGTTACCCTAACCCAATTCTTCAAATTGTATAGGGTTAAGGAGCACAAGAAGGCCAACGGTAAAGGTCTAAAGTACTTATACCCTAAGTCAAATGTGGTGGTATTTGCGAAGGACAAGCACAACACCCCCAAAAATTGGAAGGAAAAATTCTTCTTTGTTGGGGGATCATAGGCCACCCCAGATCATGCTAAGCCCATTAGTTGCCTTACCCTCTAGTGCACTCTTTCGATTGTGGATAAGTTAAAGTTTACCTTTGCCTTTGCACTTGGGTTGACCTCTATTATAAGTCTTTTATAGTTTCTCTTCCTTTTTACATTGGGTCTTGATCCCTTTCAGGAGGAATGGAATTGGACTGTCGAGGCCTAGGAGTTGGATTTTACTCCCTTTTAGATTCTTATCATAGTTAAGCGTCTCTTCAACTATGGGATGGGGCCTGATTCGAATCCTCTAATGTTAAGAGGAGCCCCTGAGGTCTCCAAGATCATTTTTGGGGATATACTTGGGTCTGAGGCCTTTGTTTTGGTTTCCCAAAAAAGAAAAGCTAGTATTGAGGTCTTTATAGAGGTTCTTGAGGCCTCGAGGGAGTGAAAACAAGCTTCCTAAGGGTAAGGCTAACCCTCTAAGGACTGAGGGGGTCCCTACCTCGGATAATGAGCCTATTTTGCTTGAGTTTGATTGTTCCCCCTAAAGTAGTTTTGCCTTTTCTTTTTTCCTACTACTGTCTTCATTTGTTCTTGGATAGCTAATTATGATTTGTTATTGATCTGGTAGATTAATAGTAAAAGCGAAGGATGTCCATGTGTCTTGTTAAAAATACTCCTACTGAGGCTATAGTCAATGAGAAAAAAGTTCCAAGACCATAAAATGTATAAAGTTCAACACCTCGTTGAATATTCTAGTTCTTGGGGTCAAGCTGGTGGAGGAGGCAATCCTTGGGCCTAATCTTACTGAGGGCTCAGTGTTAGAGCCTATAAAACCATACCCTTACTACAAGCAGACTCAGGAGTTGGTGGGACATCTGGGGAAACCCAGTGTGATCCGTATTTTCTAAGGGACTTACATTCCTTGGCCTCATAAAATGAACTTATAGTGAAAGTTGTTCCCCTTTAGGATGAGGGGGTTTGAAAAAGGTAGTTGAGTGCCCGGTAACTCAGAGGGGTCAAATATTATTGAGGGGAAGAATATATTTCCCCTATGGTGGAGAAATACTCAAGGCCTCCTTCAGCTAAAGAGAAGAACTTGTGTCCCTCAATTCTGTACCCCTTCACACATTGGCCAAAATAAATAGCTTCGACATGGTGGCCACCTTAAGGGGCAGAGAAACCTTTGCCAACACCTAAGGGTTGGTTCATTTTATGGGTAAGGTATTATTATACCTCTCTAACTCTTTCTTTATCTCTTTATTTTTTGTTCCTTGTTCTTACATCCCTTTTCTCTTGTAGACTCAACATCTGACATATAATCTTTTAGTAAACACTCTTGATGGTAGTAGAGGTTGGGAAAAGGCTCTTGAGATGTCTGGAAGTTGGTACCTCACTCGGATGCATATGGATAAAATGATCACTGACATGAGGCTGAAGGTGGAGGCTCTCAAGAAATGTAAATATGTTTTGAAGGCACAAGTCATTTCCTCAGAGCATGAGAAGCTAATAAATGTAAAACACCTAAAGACAGTGCATATTTGTTAGCTGTTGCATGAGATTCTTTAGCTAAGGTTGAGGAGTTTTAAATTATATGCCCCTAATCATATTGAGCTCAATATGAAAGTGGAGGATCTTTAAATCCAAAATACTAAGCTCTAGATCTTTCAAGAGAAACTTCTTCAGGATAATTGTGACGTGGAGCTCTTGAAGCAATCGATAAAAGGCCAAACTGTGGGGAATGACCAGTTGACTTCCAAAGGCCAAGAAATTTAAAAGAGCTATAATGAGGTCTCGGTAAAATATAAAGAGATTCAGATGAAGATCCGTACTACAGTGCAGAACTAGTTGGATGCCTATCTGGAGTCCCATTCCTTTAAGAAGTATCTTTTTTGAATTTTTGCTCTAGTTTTTAAGCTTAATGTCTAAACATTTTTTCCTCATATGTACATCTTCAGTCTTTTAGCTGAAGCCCCACGGTCAGGCGAAAGAGAGCTCAAATAAGGAAATAAGTAATAATGAAAAATGTGTGGAGTAATTCGGTTATATGGTTAAATGTAGAATCTGTAGATTAGGTCACAAACATGCCAAATTCAATTTAATACAATTTTATCTTGATTAATTAGGTGAAACTATAGATTCAAGATACTAAATATAAATCGAACATAACAAACAACAAAACAAGATATGAGGAAAAAACCCTTTTAGGGAAAAACCTTTTCTAACACTGCTATAACTAAGGTATTATAGAACGACACGGATAGGCTTACAGACTTAAACTCCACTAAGTATCGTAGTTATGTCTCCTTCCTTATTGATATTAAAAAATGGTGCAGATCCAACAGCACCCCACAACAAGCTCCACTTGCCTAGGTGTCCACCAATCAGCCTCAAGAAAATCCTTTCCTATCTTCATCAGTGAAGAATTGAACACCTGATGTGTTCTTTAAGGTTTGATAAAGTGATAAAAAAATATCCAAGGTGTCTGGATTTGTAAAACCAAAGTGTTTGATCACAAAATATGTTAAAAATAAGGCTTGCAAAGAACTGTAAGTTCTTATCTCTTCAAATAAGGAGAAAATTCTCCAAAAGATAGACTAGAAAATATTGCATTTAAAATTAAGTGAGAAGTAATTTTTTATAGGCTCATTCAAACAAACTAGGACTCGTTCAAACTTTTCGCAGTGCTCTCTATCTCTAAGGATATAGCAAGGACTCCCCAAAACTCAAAAATACGATAGGTAGGGTTTCTTGTCGGTCCACAACCATGCGGAGTGTGATGTGTGTGTGGATGATTATAAATCCTATTCACCATATAGCATGCGGTGTTAACCACCTCCCCCTAAAATCATCAAGGCGGGTTCCTATAAAAGGTAATGAATCACCCCATCTCTTCCATAGTCCTATTTTTTTCTCTTAACAATCCCATTTTGTTAAGGCATGCCTACCGCCAAAAACTTGTTATTGATGCCTATACGATCACAATATGAACCAATAACAATGTCAATAAACTCTATATCATTATCACTTCTGAATCCATAGATGGAAATATTATGTTGATTTTGAAGTAGACGGCACTTGGTTGTAAGTAACTCACAAGCATCAGACCTTTCCCTAAGAAATCCGATAATGGAGTATCTTGAAAAGTCAATGACCATCACCAAAATATACTGCTTACCACCAATGTTATCGGTGCGAATTAGACCCATAGGATCTATGTGTATCAACCCTAACACACGTAAGGTGGTAATAGATAGAACTTCCTCTCAGTACACTTGATTTGTTTTCCACGTTGGCAATGACCAAAAACCCAAGAAGTTGGGTTTCCATGTGATGCTAAGCCATGAACTAGGTCTTTCCTAACTAACCTCAGAACATCTTTAAAACTGACGTGACCTAGTCCTTTATGCTAAAGGTCCATGGTGTAGACCTTAGCACTATTGCATAATAAAGAGGACTAGGGAATAATACCGTTGCAATTATCAGTAGTCCTCACACCTTGTAGCAAAAGTTTACCGAATTAATAAAAAGATGTTACATTCTAATCGGTCAAACTTTATCGTAAAGTTAGCATCACAAAGTTGGATTATTCTTATTATGTTATCCTTCAACTCTTCGACATACAACACATTGTCTAGCCTAAGTAAGTAAAAAATCTCCATTCAACCTCGTTCTAATATTCTAGACCTACTCCCATCTCCAAATGTGACTTTTCCTTCCTTGCGATCCACAAGTTTGGTAAAATGTGAGTTATTACCAGTCATATTCCTAGAGAACCCACTATCAAAATACCATTGCAAAGTATCTTGATCCTTAGATAAATGTGAACAATAAGGGATTTTTCATCACTTTTAGATACCCAAGTAGTGGTAACCTTTTGCTTACCCTTATCATTATTGGTACTAGTCATTGTGTTGGAAGTGTTCTCATGAGGCATAAACATCCTTTGAAATTCTTCCATAAAAAATTTAAAAATAGTGACTAGAAACTCAACTTGCTCTTTATGACTAGCTTGGTCTCTATAGTGGTATGTAGGAGCGTGTGTGTGAGAGACTCTTTCAAGATTGTAATATAACTCCCTAAGGTGACCTCTTTGTTTGCAATGGGTACAAACTTAGATTTGTTTAGGTTGACCTTGGTTAACACGCCTATGATGAGTCATCCTTGGTGGGTTAAGTGGAGGCCCATAAGGATCTAACACAAACTTGGCAACCGGTTCAAGTGAGGTATTGGAAGTGGATGCACCCTCATAACCTATGCCACGCTTATCTTTAAAATATAAAATGGGACCTAGGATTATCTTTCCAACTTTCTTGGGTGTGTCCTCTAAGGTGACTTTGACAGCCCAGGCGCATTCGAGATCTTTTCAAAGTTGGGAAATATGGGCTTCAAGTTTCTCATGAGTCCCAATGATGTTTTAAGATCTCTTGTAAGACAAGCCACTTTTTTTGGTTAAGTCAATTTTTCCCTAACCATCGAAACAAGTTGATCACTCAAAGATATTCTAATCGAGGCCCCATTCTCTCTCAAAACTTTCAACTCCTTATCTAAAGATAACACCCTAAGATTTAAATTTTTATTTTTAGTTTTAGTTTTTAACTACTAGGTGTAAAGTTCAGAGTATCCGTATTAGAGGCCACGTTCTTCCTCACTCAAATCATTACCCTCAAACTCTCTGAAATGATTTGACTCATTGTTGAGGTTATCACATTTAGAAACATCCCCATCGGAGTGAGATATACTTAAAGTGCTAATGTGACTAGCCATGAACATGGTGAAAGTACATCCATGCGATGATGCATCCCCAGAATCCACCGACGTAAAATCACTACCACTTAGAGTGACATTAAAGGAGGATTTTCCTTTTACTTGTCTCTTAAGACTAGTGGGACACTAAAGAGCTTTGTGACCTTTCCCCTAACACTCATAACACCTCTATGATTCATCTTTCTTAGGATACTCACCTCTAACTTTCTTTTGATCATTTTCAAAAAAATTCTTACCCGCTTTGTAATTTTTTTCCTCAAAATTTTATTTTCAAATTTAGATTGATTTTGATTTTTGAATTTGAGAAACTTTTTTATTTTCTTAGAAAACATGGATAGATCTTCTTGATCAGATTCAGAATCAAAGTCATAAACCTCCTCTTTTTTATTTATATTTTAAAGTTATTCCTTTTTCTTTTGGGTTTCGTGGAGCATGTCTAATTCGTAAGTCTGGAGATCGCCTACAGGTTCTTCTAGCCTAATTGTGTCTAGAATTCCCAAATATTTAAGGATGATAACTTTTGCACTAAAACAAGATGGGAGAGGCCTCAAAATTTTCTTAACAACTCTCATTTCTGAAATTTGCTCCCCAAAATTAAAATAGGAATTTACAATATCAAACATACGAGCCTAAAATTCATTAAAAAAATCAATTTCAAGCATGCGTATAATCTCAAAATGTATAGTGAAGTTTTAAAGCTTAGAAGCTTTAACAAGATTGGTACCCTTATGTGTGAGATGGAGAACATCCCATGCTTCTCCAGATTCCAAAAATAGCATTCAAACCATGAGAGTTAAAAATACTCAATCCAAAGTTATCTTCAGTCCAAATTACGACTATCTAGAGATTAATGACATTTTCATTAGTCACGGTAGGAGGACTCCACCCCCTTTTAACAATGAGACAAATGTGCTCATCAATCAAATTTTAGAGACGATATCATTCGAGCTTTCTAGTAAACATAATTCGTGTCACCAAACAAAGGTGAACTACTGTTTGAATTATCCATATAACAACCAGGATTTATCTAATTAACTTATAGAAACAAGATGTGATTCCACTTTGAAAAAGGTGTAGAGTAGGCCGGTAATATGGTCAACTATAGAATCTGTATAAGAGGTCATAAACAAGCAAAATTAAATTTTATCCAATTTTATCTTGATTAATTAGTAGAAACTAAACATAAAAGATGTAGAAGGGTGCCTCAAGTTTGGCCATTATATTTTGGAGAGATGGTCCCTCAAATACCCCCTCCTTAGTCTATAGAAAAGATGAGGTTGAGGCACCCCAAGGTCCCTCAATCGTAGAAAATTCATATCGGTGAAGTAGCCCTAGGGTCCCTCGACCACAGAAAATCCATGTTGCTGAAGGAACCCCCAGATCCCTCGACCGCAGAAAATCCATATTGGTGAAGAGCGTAGAAAATTCATATTGGTGAAAGAAACCCCAGGGTCCCTCAACTGCAGAAAATCAATATTGTTAAAGAAACCCCTATAGTCCCTCGACCGCAGAAAATCAATATTGGTGAAGGAACCCCTAGGGTCCCTCAACCATAGAAAATCCATATTGGTGAAGGAAACCCCAGGCCCCTCAACGGTAAAAAATTAATATTCTGAAGGAACCCTTAGGATCCCTCAACGACATATAATCCATATTGGGTGAGGAAATCCCATGGTCCCTCAACCTCCAGAAAACATTTGGTCACGAAACCCTCAAGGTTCCCCTCCCTCAACTTCAAGAGCACATTTGGGTGAAGAACCCTCAGGGTCCTCAACCAAAACCTGGGGCAAGGGACCCTCAAGGTCCTCCCCCCCAGCTTCTAGAAAATAAACAAATATGAGGGAGTGGATACCATGTGCAACCCCTCATCATGAAAAGTCATTCTTTAAAAGAACAAAACTACTAACACTCACTTTCTTGTACAGGTAACCTAGTTGAGCAGGCAGGCCTCAAATAGGCCAGTTGGGATCTCTTGGGAGTTTTGGCTTGTAGGCTGAGGAACAAGATTTGTTGAGCAAGCTCAACCACTTAGCACTTTAGGACCGAGAGAATACTAGTAGGAATACCCTCGGAGTCACTCAAGACCACACACATCTCACACTTAGTCACAAGTGAAGTGAGCAGCCAAAGGGCGGCTCACAAGAAATGAACTTTTATAAAATGATTTTCTTATAAGAGAGGGCCCCCAAGGCCCCTCTCAAGAAAAATGATTTTTAGAGGAGAGGGGTCCTCAACCCCCCCCCCCCCCCCTTGTAAATATTGATTGTTTTAGAGGAGGAGGTCATAGAGGCCTCCTCTCTGGAGTTAACAAATCTTTTACCACAAGTTACCGTTTTAAAAGATATTTACCAAATCAGATATTTTGTCTCCATTGGGAGACATATTTACTTTTTGACTTTGGTTTGCACCAGGTGGCACCTGTTAGAGGGGAGAGGCAGCTGCACACAGGTAGGGACAAATGGTACATTTCAGACCTTGTCCCTCACCAACCCTCTCAATTTTGGCACCCAAAGGTGTCAACTCAGCCATAGTGCCCAAGTATAAATAGGACCTCTGGGTAAGGTCAAATCATATAGAACTCAAGTTGTACTGTTACTCTATCAAAATCACACTAGAACTTCCTAGTATTCTCTCCTTCTCTCTCTCTCTCTCTCTCTCTCTCTCTCTCTCTCTCTCTCTCTCTAGTTCTAAGTGCCTTGTTCTTTCACACCTCACTAACGACCATCATTCTCAGGAACTCCTCTTCAGAAAAGTTACTATTCATATTATGGAGGTTCATCTTCTTGCAAGGAGTGAGTTCCAGTTTGAGCTCCATTTATACCAAAAGGGGAAGGTTCTATCATAAGCTACACCAGAATTTTTTGAGAATCTTCCAGATAATGTCCATTGGAGTGGGTCACGCCTCACACTTTCTAGTTATCCATAGCCCCCTCAGAGGGAGGAAATAGGGAAGTTGAGCAAGTGAGCCCCTCAGAGGGCGAGGTGGATGTCATCCTTGCTCTGGATGAAGGGGGATATCTGAAGCAGAGTATGTTTGAAACGCCCAAACATATGAGGTAGACCTAGATTATGAGTGTGAGGCCATTGCAAGGATCCCCAAGTTCAAGTGGTTTTTTGACCACACAGGTGTGAAATATACCATAAGAATAGCCATCACGAGGAAAGTCCTAGAAGTTGTGCAGCAGCGTGGAGACCCCTTACTAAATTGGCAGGGGCTAATTGAGAGGTTGATCAAGACGTATACGTCTGAGGTGGTGTTTTCAAAGGCAGATAGGCAGGTGCCTTACTTCCACAACCATCCATTGTATGTTACAACTATGATTAATGGAGTCTCATTTCCCAAAGCATTAATGGATGGAGGAGAATATATTAACACCATACCCATAAGTACATTGTCTGAAATAAGAATTGACCAGGAGAAGGTAGTGCATGTACCACTAGTGATTTTTGGATTTGACAATGCTGAAATGCAATCTATCGAATATGTAAATGTGGGAATCAAGTGGGGAAATTTCAATCTCCACATCAAGTTCCATGTTATCAATGCTAATACTAGCTAGCAACTACTCATTGGGAGGGTATGGATGCACACCCATTCCATAGTACCCTCCACGTACCATCAGTGTGCGAATGCCAACATTAGAGGTACAGAGATAGTCATCAAAGCCACGCAGAGACCCTCCGCTATTGAGGAGGCCCATCTGGTAGATTCTGCGTTCTACACGGAATTGGATGAGGAAAGGAAGATCTCTGCAAGAAAGTTGGAAGGGAAGAAAATAGTCGAAGGAAATATCCAGCAGAAGAAGTCTGTTCATGATCGCTTGGGGGGAAGGGTGATCCCCCACATAGCAAAAGGAAAGAGAAAAGTGGAGGAGGTGGCTAATCCTAATCTCCAAAAGTCTGGAACCAAAATAGAAGGAAGAGCTCATTGAATTACTTAGGGAGTTCACTAATGTGTTTTCCTGGAAGTACACAGAGATGCTAGGAGTAGACCTAGAGGTGAGCTCCCATAGATTGAACATCCTCCCCAATGGCCTCCCGATAAGGCAAGATACACGCACATACAAATCTGACGTAGACCAGAAGATAAAGGTGGAAGTAGAGAAGTTACTGGAAGTAGATTTCATCATGACCATTCAGCATTCTGTATGGCTCTCCAGTATAGTGTCGATTACAAAGAAGGACAAAACCCAAATTAGGATTTGTGTAGACTTATGTGATCTAAAGAGGGCATGTCCCAAAGATGAGTTCCATATGCTGAATATAGATAGCTTGGTTCATTCTATTGTAGGACATATGATGTATAGTTTCATGGATGGGTACGTCTACTACAACTAGATCAAAATGGATTCGACAAACGTGAAGAAGACTGCCTTTCGCACACCATAGGGAACTTTCACTACACAGTCATGCCTTTAGAACTAAAGAATGTCGGGACCACGTACCAACGGACCATGATGGAAATATTTCATGATCTATTACATGATATACTAGAGTTCTATGTGAAAGACCTGGTGGTGAAATCCAAGAAGGAAAGAAAACATATACAGGACCTCAAGAAAGTATTTGAGAGGTGTCGTAGGTATAAGATGAGGATGAATCCCTCTAAGTGTGCCTTTGTGGTTACTGCAGGAAATTTTTTAGGTTTTATTGTGAACAGGAGGGGGGTGAAAGTAGACGCAGAGAAGAGGAAAACCATTGTGATAATGCCACCCCCCAATAGTCGGAGGTAGCTTAAGAGCTTCCTAGGAAAAGTATCCCGCCTGAGGAGGTTTATACCCACACTAGTGGAAGTGACTCATCCATTCATGCCCCTGTTGAAGGACAAGGCCAAGTGGATTTAGGGAGAAGAGCAGAAGAAGGAATTTGAGAAGGTTAAAGAAATTTTAGCCTCTCCGTCCACGATGGTCCCACCAGAAGTGGGAGAAGCATTTCTACTCTACCTCACTTCAATAAAGAGATCCATAGGGGGACTCTTAGCACAAGAAAAGGAAGGAGTATAAAAGTCAATCTACTACTTGGCAAGAGTAATCTCTAGAACATAATATAGATACACTAGCGTGAAGAGGCATTGTCTTGCCTTGGTTTTTTGTGTCTCAGAAGTTGAGACATTATCTTCTAGCCTTCACAATTCACATAGTCACTAAGTATGACCCTATAAAGTACCTAATAGCAAGAATAATACTTGTGGGATGTGCTATGAGATGGTTTTTGATATTGTCGGAGTATGGTTTAAAGTGTGTAGTGCCTAAAGCAATCAGGAGTCAAGTAGTGGCAGACCTATTGGCCCATTTCCCAAGTGAAATTTTGAGCCCCCTAATGAGGAACTTCCTGGGGAGAGATTTCGATCATGCATGGTAGAGGAAATGGAAAAGTGGGAAATGGAGTTTGATGTCTCTAGTGTTCAAGGCACGGGAGGTGCAAGTATCATACTCTCGAGCAGCAAGGAAAAGATCACCCTCTCTTTCAAGTTAGACTTCAAATGCTCAAATAATGAGGATGAATATGAAGCTCTCATTCTAGACATGTTAGAAGAACTCCAGAAGGGTATTAAAGTACTATGAATCCAGGGGGACTCTAAGCTGGTAGTAAAATAGGTTAACGAGGAGTTTTCTCTCAAGCATGTTAACTTGGCACCCTATAGGTATATCATCCAAAGGCTGTTGGGATAATTCCTGGAAGTGACTGTTGAGAGACATACACGAACCATGAACAGGAACCCCGATACGCTAGCCATGATATCATAGAAGATTGATATGGATGAGGTAGAAGAGACGATTATGGTGCGTCGAAGAACATTACCTACTACGGTGAAATCTTTATTCTTAAGCAATGAGCCAGCAGATTGGAGACACCTTGTGGTAAAGCAGTTGGAGACAAGAGAGGGGACTATAAAGCTGTTGGAGCTGGATAACTACCACCTGCTGCAAGGAATACTTTAATTTAAGAGTCCTGGAGGATTCCTAGTAAGGTGTGTTGGGGATCAAGAAGCAAAAGAGAGGTTGGAAGAAATGCATGAAAAAAATTGTGGGGACACTGACATCCCAATTTACCGCCGGCTACAGCGAGGGGTCTACTAATGGCCTACTGTGAGCACAAAGGATTCTTACCTTAAGCAAGGTTGTTTAAAGTTTCAAACTCACTTTGATCAGTCGGCATAAGCCAATTTTGTAGAAGCCTTTGAAGATTGAAGACAATCATATATAGAATATCTGAAAGACGGTGAGCTACCCACTGAGAGAGCAGATAAAATCTATCTCAGGAATAGGGTAGCTCATTTTTACTAGGTGGAAGGAGAGGTATACAGGAAAAGTTATAATGAGAAGGCACTGAAATAAATGGCTAAAGAAAACATAGAGAGGGTGCTGAAGGAAGCTCATGAGCCCTCCCACATGGGGGTGCCAAGTAATATGATCAACTGATGATGGGTATTATTGACCAACCATGGAAGTTGATTCCATTGGTTATGTAAAGAAGTGTAGAGCTTGCCAAGTACATGGAAACATGGTTCATGTCCCTTCTGTCCTCTTGCAGATTCTAGAAGCTCCTTATCCCTTCCACACATGGACATTTGACCTTGTGGGAAAGATTATCCCAGCCTCTCATGGTAAAGCATTCATCATCGTAGTTACAGAGTTATACACCATATGGGTGGAGGCCATTCCCCTAAGAAGGGTGACTTCCCAAGTGGTAACCCAATTTATCAAGGAATACATCATATGCAGATTCGGTATACCCAAGGTGATACTCACAGATAATGGGAAATAGTTTGTATGAAAAGAGATGGCCCTCCTCACTGATAAATATAAAATCGTGCAAAACAGCTCAACCATCTCTTATCTAAAGGGAAATGTCCAGGCAGAAGGCACTAATAAGACCTTGATCAATATTGTGAAAATGATGTTGAAAGACATGCCATGGGTATGGGATGAGAAGCTACCCATGGTGTTATGGGCCTACCATACTTAGAAGAGAAAACCAATTGGGTTTACTCCATTCTCACTAGTGTGTGGAACTAAAGTTGTCCTACCGATGGAATTGGCGGTACCATTAGCTAGGGTTCTATAAGAAATGGACTCATCCCTGACCCATGACATGTACATCTCGAGGCGTTGGAAGAACACAGAGATAAAGCGAGGGTGAACTTCAAAGTTTATACCCAACAGCTATCAAGAGCTTATGAAAACCTAGTCAAGCACACAGAATTTCAAGTGGGAGACTTGGTCCTCAAAGCATATACTCATCACCTTCACAACATGTCAATATAGAAGTTCAAACCCACCTGGGAAGGTCCCTTTGTGGTGAGAGGAGTGGGGAAGTCAGGATACTGCCAGATTTCGGAGCCGGAGAGTGTCTGTCTCCAATCCATTAATTCCAAATGGATAAAGAGGTACTATGCCTAGTTTTGTTCAAATTTTCAATTCTTTAGTAAAATCTGAGCGGTTTGCTCTCATACTAAAAAAGTTTCTTTTTTTTTATGAAAAATGATAGAGCAATACCATATTGTAAATAGTACACAATAGCAAATAAATGAAATAGCAAAACTTTTAATCATTATTGATGCTTGCCTTGATTAATCATCTATATGGGATAGACCCAACATAATATACATTTTTTTAGAAATTCTCGATACTAGGATAGAAGAGGGTGCACAAAAAAGAGAGGAACTTTGCTCATTACACTTGGGGGGTAAGTCCATCCTAAAAGAAAGTATAGTGAGCAAAGTCATCCCAGACATAACAGACATCTTTATCGTTAGGCACCTGACTAGTGGGGGGACAACCTCCAAGTAATAAACTTTTTTTTAGAAAATAAATCTTAATTTATGTTCGCAAAGAAATGCTTTACTTGACCAGATTAATAGAAATGTGAAGAAGGGGGCCAAATTCCCCCTATCTAATATTTTGAGAACACGAAAGCTCTTCAAGAAAATGTAGAGAAAGGACCCCATACACTAGGGGCTAGCTAATTAAAAAAAATGATGAAACAGGACTTATGGGAAGGAGATGGGGTCACCCCACCCCCCTCGAAGCTATTCCTTATGAACACAAGTACTAATGCGCAGGAGCACCCCCACTGACGAGAGGGGGTGATCCAAAATAGTAACATGCAAACACCTCGCAGTCATAAGAGGTTTGTGTAAAAGAACCATGCATATATATACATAACTTGATAAAATTAATGTAAGTACCCCGCGGTATATGGGGAAGCCTAAGCTGACCAAATGCTCACAAAAATTAGAGCAAGTCTTACTAAACAAACGCCAAAAGTATAGATGGCAAGCAAGGGAAAAGGAAAGTGCATGAGAAACAAAACATCATTTTTTCTCATTTATGAATGATCAGTGTTGTACACATAGAAGCCAAAATACCACAAAGCAAGAACTAGCCTATCCACTAGAAATAATAAAAAATAAGTCGTCACGGGTGAGGCCGTCAACATATCATAGACTAACCTCCTGCAAGAACTCCTACTCCAGCCTGCTATCTTGGCCTCATCATCCTGATCACCAGACTCAAGCCTGTCAAGTCGGGATTTGAGTGACGCAATTTGAGACTGAAGTGATGCAATCTGGCTATATTCTCTTACCCTCAGCCTGTCGTTGCTCGACCCTAGATTGTTTGGAGGTGTGAAGCCTCACCATCTTCCGAAAGTTTACGCTCAGAAAATTATGAACTCCAGCATCAAGCCAATCCATATGAAAATGATAGAACTGCTGCAAGTCAAGGAGAACATCCAAAAACAACAAGGTAGGGGCGCTAGTCAGCTCAGCGGGAGAAGTATCCAAGAACTCGTGAATATGGATAGCAAGAGACTTCAGGTTGAACACCGTGAGTCTATCAATATGAAGTACACACTGAGGAGTGAATGTCTTAGGAAGATGATCCAATATAAAATCTAAGACCTGGTGCTCATGTGTCCTGAAGCGTCCTGGTCTCTCCTCACGCCACAGTCTACTCATAAAGGTTGCAGGGGCCTCTACTTCAGCATCTGGCGCAACCCTATCTCAGAGGGGAGGAAAGAAGACTCCCCACCGGAATCAGCATCACCGGTCGTAGGAGTGGCCTCAGAATTATGATCTCCCTCATCAGCTGCCCTGGTGAACCCACCAATAAAATCCCAAAAAGAATTATTTATGATAATTCAACAGAAAAGAAAGTCAATTATGAGCTAGGCCCTAGCAGGGACTATGATAGAAAACTTACCGCAAAACTAAAGGGGGTGACCATGCTGTTGCCAGTCTGAGGTTGTCAGCCAAAGAAGAGATGTTAGGCTAAACATAAGAAATATCAATAAGGACTATCAACAAAATTCACAAGTCAATAACTCAGGAATGGAAATTCGGGTGTGATAGTCAAGTACATGAGAAGTGTGCAACCCGACACTCTTTGTTTTCTCCGCAAACATCGCCAGAGGAGCAACCTCACTTGCCTGGAAATAATGAAACAAAGGTAGAGATGAGAACACTTGCACAGTATATGCAATAAGAAAAAAGGAGAACAACAAAAAGAAGGGGTATGCCATTTTATTACCTCTCTCGCAGCCACCCCACCATCAGACTCCACAGTTACCGAAGCAGCCTCACTCACTCGGAAACAATGAAACAAAGGTGAAGATGAGAACACTTATACAATATATGCAAGAAGAGAAAATGGGAACAATAAAATAGAGGGTATGATAGTTTAATACCTCTCTCGCAGTCACCCCACCATCAGACTCCACAGTTACTGAAGCAACCTCACTCACTTGGAGACAATGAAACAAAGGTGAAAATGAGGACACTTGTATAGTATATGCAAGAAGAAAAGGGGGAACAGTAAAAAGAGGAGGTATGCCAGTTTAATACCTCTCTCGCAGCCACCCCACCATCAGACTCCACAGTTACCGGAGCAACCTCACTCACCTGAAAATAATGAAACAAAGGTGAAGATGAGAACACTTGCACATTATATTCAAGAAGAAAAAGGGGAAAGGTAAAAAAATGGGTAGGCCTATCTAATACCTCTCCCGACGATATTCCTCCCATGTGTTCCGCCGTCACCGGACCGATAGCAGCACTAACTTGAGAACAGAAGAAACAGGTAAGTGCTGACAAACATTTGAACAGCATAGGGATACAGGAGTGACATCCAGAAAATGACTACTCTCATATACGATACCTGAGTAATGCCCTCCACAGCTGTCGAAGGAAAAGTCGTAGGTGCTCCTGAAAGGGCTTCCTCAATAATACTGGTCACAATGGATAACGAAGCCTCTGCAAATCTAGCCTATAAATGGAAAAAATGGGGTAGGAATCAGCAAATTACCTACCTCATAAAGTCAAGTATATAGGAGATAACTCAACACTCCGCAAAAAAAAATGGTTACCTGGAGGGGTAATGTATCAGAGCAAGGTGGCCCGCATGTAGCAGGGGCTGCCGAAGAAAGGGTAGCAAGAGCCACCGATGAAGCAGTACTAAGGGATAATTACAAAGAAAAAAATATATGGATTTGTTAAGTATAGGATAATTAGATAAATGGATAACAAGAAGATAATAAAGTACCTGGGGCCCATCCAAGGAGGAAGAGTGAAAGATGACCACTAGCGCAATAGGGGCTGTGTTAACGGCCTTCAAATGTTAAAACATGTTATTATCGTGGCCCTAGGAGAAGAATCTACCAACACTTGAGTAAAAAACAAAACATGTGGTGTGGGCTCGATAGTCTAGGCCACGATAAATATTGGGCTACAAGAGATAGGCTGAATCAAAGGCCTACTATCCATAGATATGCGAACACAAGGAAATGATATCCTTCTCGAAGAGGATAACCCCGGGATAGTAACATAAGGAAAGGGAAGAGTCCCTTCCGTGGGGGAAAAGCCAAAAGGTGATAGGACCTGAGAAATGAAAAATGTCATGGGGCATATAGTGCTTACCATTGAAGCAAGAGAACCTCTAAAATACGTAACTCTAGGAATGAGGTAACCAAGGGCTCAACTGTAGAAGTGCTTACCGCTGAAGCAAGAGAAGATGAAGTGGCAGGGCTGGAAGGCACAATCCTCTGCAATCGTAAACAAATAAGAAAAAAAAGATAAGATAAGAGAATGGTGAAAATTGAGAACATCAGAAAATATATATGAGTAAAACATGAAGCCATAGAAATGGTCCTGGTGCTAGTATGATGCACAGATGAAAGCTGTAAGAAAGTACCAATATGTAACATTTATCAAAATGTAATTTGTGTCCCACTAAAAGGGGGGGGGGGGAGGGGGAGAGTAGTAAACCTCTCTGATGAGACCCTGAGAATAAATGAGCATATAGTTCCTCTCTCGCTGAAAGGAGTCGTAATAGGGAAAGTGGAGGACTACTCGCCTTTGTAACCTGCAGAAATATGGCAATTTTTTTTATTAGTAAATAAGGTAATGATGAAAGACCAAGAAGATCATAGGCATAAAGGTTTCGATAAAAGAAAGACTTATAGCAACGGGATGCATAGTCTGACTATAAGGAAGGGGTCTAGTAGCGGAGCTAACCCCCGAAGGAGAATATGGTGCCTCGTCATTACTGGAAGACTCCCTAAAAACTAGTAACAAATCATAAGTGTAAGTAGTGCTTTTAGAAAGGAGATCCGAGCCACCCACTTCACTCGAAAAAGAACTACGATCATCATAGGAAGGAGTGATTCCATAGTTAACTAGTTCCTCTTCCATTGAGGGGGAGGGGAAACCAGAAGGTGAAACTCTAAAAGAGCCAGTTCCATTAAGTAAAGTATGTTTGGGTATAGTACCTTCTGCAATGGGAATAGATGTGACTTGTGTCTCTCGGGAAGAAAGGCCCAATGCTTCATAACCCTTATCCTCCACGGTACTATAGGTTTCCTCCACTCTGAGATTGTCGGTATTGGACCCCTGGTCTAGCGAGGAAGGATAAACGATGTCAAAATCATTCCCCTTCTTCCTCTTAGTAGCTCTAGTCCTCACGGGAGAAGGGGTGGGGAAGGGGTAGTAGCAGGGATGAAATTAGACATATCAGTTTCAGGGTGCTTCCTCTTGCTTGCCACGGGAGCTTTCGCTTTGACTTTGCTTCTAAATTGGCTTTTAGACTTAGCAGGGGGAAACTCGATCGATTGGTACTGAGAAGACTCATCAAGAAGGGTATCACTAAAACAGGGGTAGTCTGCTCGAGAGGTGGCCTACGAGTAGTGATGAGAAACCAAGTTTCCTTTAGCACCCCCTTAACTAAAAATTGGGCCTTGACAAACTTACTGGGGTTGGTCTTGTAAGGGGGACTAGTCACGCAACCCTGGATTAGAAGAATCTGCCGCTACCAAAGAAGGAACCAAGAAGTAGTTAATGAAGGTAGATAATTATGAGGAGGCATATAAAGTCCCCCAAGACATCTACTCTGTGGAACAGCCCCTGAAGAGTAAAGTTGGTACATTCCTCTGAAAATAGCTCTGAGGGATCGGAGCTTGAAGGATGAGGAGGGGTGTGGACACCCTGATCATAACCAAACTGTCTCCTTACCCTCTCAGAATGTTAAAACTCGGCACATAGTCCTAACTCTGTCCAAGAAGGAAGAAGGTCTGGTAGCAACATAATCACTACATTGATGTGTGGATAGGTAGAAATAGACTCTATGTCAGAAGGACAATAGAAAGTGTCACCATTTCCAGGAAAAGAAAGCTAACTTAAAATACAGCCAGGACGCTTGCTGTAAGGCCAAAATTAGAACTCTTTAATGTCATCAATGAAAGCCCTCAGGGGATTCTTATGGACCTTCCTGTGCCATCTCAGAAGACAAGCAACATTATTATAGCAAGCATGAGCCTCAAAAGCAAGGTGGGGGAAATTCTCAAATAGTAAGACCATCAAAGGGAAAAAATTTGCAAAGTTAGAAGCATCATAGCGGTCGCAGGATCTCTCCACATCTACATGCGCACGGTCCATCCAAGTATAAAGAGAACCAAGAACTAAAGAAGCTACAAGAATAGACCTACCTCGGGATAGTCTCACAGCTAATTTGAAGAGGTTCTCATGAGAAGAGTCTTCGGGCTTACCTGGTAGTAAGAATTGGCTCAAAAAAGTGACTAGGAAGGTAGCTAAATGTGAAGAGTAGTGGAGCTTTGGACCATCCTAACTCTTGAGAACTGCGCTAGAAGTACCCCCTTCTGCAGTTGCTCGAAATCCCTGAACCAATACCTCTGCCACATGGAAAAGGAGTGTTTAGTGGAACCTGTTAAATTTATAGCCACATATCTCGAGCACTCTGCAAGAGCTGCCTATAACTCCTCCACCATCTCCTTCTCCAGTGGATCTTCATAATCGTCAGTAAAGACATGTTTTCCAAAGAAAGGAAGGGCATATAACTCGCAAACATCCTCTAAAGTAACGGTAAATTAGCCCTAACCAATCATAAATGTGTGAGATTACCTACTCGATCGGGATAATAAAAGATTGAGAGAATAATTGTGTTTAGATATGGTACAAGATGTCAGGTTATCAATAGCAGTAAGAAGGTACACTTCCCTAAGGGTGGCCTTGTAAGCAGGAATACTCATAACATAGTCAACCCAAATATCCCATTCCTCTGGGGCACCCCCCGTATCTCTGATGTCAATGTTAGAGTAAATGAAATCACCATGGTCAATCCTGACCCTAAGGATAGAATCTGGAAAAATAACAGGAGAATCACTAGACTCACCTAACCCCACATGAGGTCGCTCGAGAATAGTGCCAGCAAATTTTTCTTCGAAATGGGAGAGGGAAGCCATAAAATTATAAGTCGGTCCAAAGAAAGGTGTGTGGCGATAGATATGAAAGTCCCTCCCTTGGCGAGTGCGCATATAATCCTCCAAAGCCTGGGAAGAGGATGCAGTGGCAGAAGAAATACCAATGGCTATAGGTTCAAGTGAGGAACCCACCATCAAAGACGGATCAGGAAGACACCCCCTCACACCTGGCACCCTGGATGAGGAACCCTCACCGACTTTTTAATGTAGCAAGGAACCTGACAAAGAACCTATACTTCCAAAATTAAACACCCACCAACAGCGGCGCACGAGGACCCCTCATGAAAAATTATTTTTGGCGAGGAACCCATAGGCTCCAAACCCTCAACAAAAAAATGCATGAAGAACCCATAGTTGGCGAGGAACCCACCAACGGGGTGTGTTGCGAGGGATCCTCGGCAATCAGTGAACGCCTCATGGTACAGTTGGTGAGGAACCCCTAGCAATACTCATCATCGTCAAATGACCCTTTGCAGCGGACCCCCTATTTGAAATTCTATTCGGCGAGGAACCACTAGGTTCCAAACCCTCGGGTACTAAAATAACATGCGAGGAACCAAAAGTCATCGTCAGCAGAGTTATCAGTGAAGAACCCATATATATTGAGAGGGCGGGTACGAAACCCAAAGACACGAAAAAATTAGTCGAGGAACCCTCGAAATAAAAACCAACAAATGAGGAACCCTCTCTCTCAACGAAACCCATATTAATGAACTCAGATCGTGGATGAAGAACTCGCTGAAAAATAAGGCTCTGACATAATTTTTGACTAAGAACCCCCCAAGTCTGGGGTGGATCACGAGGAACCCAAATGAGAAGTCTTGATGGGCTAGAAACCCTCGGATCTTAAACCACTATCGACAGAAATCTGCATTTGAGGATTAGCGCACGAGGAACCCGCAAATGGTGAGTAACCTTTGTCGACGGTAACCATAAATGAGATGTCATAGAAAGCGACGAGGAACCTATAAAAGTCTCAACCTAAAAACTGATTTCACTACTAGCAGACGATGAAACCATCTTGGATGGTGGCCATAGTGGTGGTGGTTGGTGAAGAAATGGTGATAGAAAAGGGTATTGAACCAAAGACAAAAGGAACAATGGTAGTGGTAATGTTGAAAGAAGTTTTTGATGGTGTTGAAGCCATTAATAGTGTATTTGAAGAAAACACGGAGACAAAAAAATGGGGGCTATGGCATATTTGATTCTTTTTCTCTCTCTCTCTCTCTCTCTCTCTCTCTCTCTCTCTCTATCTCTCTATCTCTCTCTCCCTCTCATTAAAAGCTTGAAACTCTCTGCGAGTGTTTGGAAGAAGGTGAAAGCTTTTATTAAAAAAAAGGGCTTTATGCTTTACATGAAAATGGGAAAACGTGAAGGAATTCCAAAAGGATATAAGTCATTTTTCCCAAATGATAAGATGATAGTTCCCACACTGATGTGTGGAGTCTCGAAAAAAAAAACTAGGATGCTTTCCAGAGGTAATGTTGGGGAGCCCCTAGGGTCCCTTAAAATTTTGGGAATTGAAAATTGAATTTATGGCGTAAAAAGCCTTTTGGTGTGCCCAACACAAAAGACTTTGCACGAGGGGCAAATGTAGAAGGGTGCCTCAAGTTTGGCGATTATATTTTGGGGTGAGGATCCCTCAAATACCCCCTCCTTAGTTTATAAAAAAGATGAGGTTGAGGATCCCCCAGGGTCCCTCAACAGCAGAAAATTCATATTGGTTAAGGAGCCCCAGGGTCCCTCTACCATAGAAAATCCATATTAGTGAAGGAACCCCCAAAGTCCCTCGACCACAGAAAATGCATATTGGTGAAGGAACCCCCAGGGATTGGTGAAGGAACCCCCAGGTTCCCTCGACCGCAGAAAATCCATATTGGTGAAGGAACTCATAGGGTCCCTCGATCGTAAAAAATCCATATTGTGAAGGAACCCCCAAGGTACCTCAACGGTAGATAATCCATATTGGGTAAGGAAGCCCAAGGCCCCTCAACCTCCAGAAAATGTTTGGTCACGGAACCCTTAAGGTTCCCCTCTCTTAACTGTAAGAACACATTTGGGTGAGGAACCCTTAGGGTCCTCAACCAAAACCTGGGGCGAAAGACCCTCAAGGTCCTACCCCTTAGCTTTTAAAAAAAAAGCCAGGATGAGGGAGTGGCTACCATGAGAAACCCTAATCATGAAAAGTCATTCTTTAAAAGAACAAAACTATTAACACTTACTTTCTTATACAGTTAGCCTCGTTGAGCAGGTAGGGCTCAAATAGGCTAGTTGGGATCTCTTGGGAGTTTTGACTTTGAGACTGAGGAATAATGTTTGTTGAGAAATCTCAACCACTTATCACTTTAGGACTGAGAGAATACTAGTAGGAAGATCCTAGGAGTCACTCAAGACCACACACATCTCACACTTAGTCACAAGTGAAGTGAGCAGCCAAAGGGCTGCTCACAAGAAATGAACTTTTACAAAATGATTTTCTTAAAAGAGAAGGACCCCAAGACCCCTCTCAAGAAAAATGATTTTTAGAGGAGAGGGGTCCTCAAGCCCCCCCCCCCGGCGCTCAATATTGACAGTTTTAAAGGAGAAGGTCCTCGAGGCCCCCTCTCTCAAGTTTACAAAGCTTTTACCACAAGTTATCGTTTCAAAATATATTTACCAAATTAGATATTTTATCTCCATTGGGAGACATATTTATTTTTGACTTTAGTTTGTACCAGGTGGCACTTGTCAGAGGGGACAGACAGCTGTACACATGTAGGGACAAATGGTACATTTCAGACCTTGTCCCTCACCAACCCTCTCAATTTTGGCTCCCAGAAGTTCCAACTCAGCCCTAGTGCCCAAGTATAAATAGGATCCCTAGGTAAGTTCAAATCATATAGAACTCATGTTACACTGTTACTCTATCAAAATCACACCAGAACTTCCTAGTATTCTCTCCCTGCTCTCTCTCTCTCTCTCTCTAGTGCTAAGTGCCTTATTCTTTCACTCCTCACTGACAACCATCATTCTCAGAATCTCCTCTTGAGAAAACTTACTATTCTTATTGTGGAGGTTCATCTTCTTGCAGGATGCATTTTTACCAAAAGATGAATGTTCAATTAGAAGTTTCACCAGAAGTTGTTGAGAATCTTGCAAATAGTGTCAATTGGAGTGGGTCACACCTCACCCTTTCTAGTTATTCATAGACCCCAGGCTCAGTACCCTCCTACACAAGATATTAAATCTAAATTGAACACAACAAATAATAACGCGAGCTATGGGAGGAAATACTCCTTTTGGGAAAATCTTTTTTCAACATTGTTACAACTAAGGTATTATAGAACGACACAAATAGACTTATAGGCATAGATTCCACTAAGTATCACAGTTATGTCTCCTTCCTTGTTAATAAGAGAAAGAGGTACAGATCCAGCCATACCCGGTAGCAAGTTGCACTTGCCTCGGTGTCCACTGATCAGCCTCTAGAAAACTCATTCCTGATCTTCAGCAGTAAAGAATCATCTCCATAGGGATATAAATATGTGATGTGTTCTTCAAGGTTTGGTAAAGTCATCTCAAAACATCTAAGGGGTTTGGATTTGGAAAACCAAAGTGTTTGATCACAAAATATGTTGAAAAGGCTTAAAGATGTGCATGTTCATATCTCTTTAAATATTGAGAAAAATATTTAAGAGATAGACTTGAAAATATTGCATTTGAAACCAAGTAAAAAATATTCTTTTGCAGGCTCATTTGAACGAACTGGACCTCATTTGAACGACCTATGCAAAGTCATTTAAACGACATCGAATGATAGATCGAACTACATTCCATCACGATGAGGAAAAAGGTTCATTTTAAGTTTCATTTGAATGCTTGATATCAAACGAGTTATAGACCCTCATTTGAACGACCCTCTATAACTCGTTCTATTGAGATGGCTTAAAAATAATTTTTTGATGAAACTTTTCAAACCATATTTATTGTTTCAAACGCTTGTAAAATACCCATAAATGTGATATTTACACAAAATCAACCTCATATACTGTATTCATATGTTATGATGATGAAATCAACTCTTCGATCTTCACTTATCATGTTCGGTCACTAACTTGTCTTTAGTTGAAGCCTTGAGAATGTACATGAGGGTGTAGTGGGATGTAACAAAAAATGACAAACTAAAAATATAATAAGAAATAAAAAAAATCTCTTAAAATTGTTGATGACTATACTAAAGCCTTTGCTCCAAAGGCCCAAGAAGAAGAATCCAAGGAAAAAACTTCTTCCTCTCTATCCTCATCAAGCCCCTCAAAGACTGAAGCTCATGTGGATCCCAATAACTTCTAGCCTTAGAAATTTTTTTATGTGATTTTTTGTTTTTTCTGAACTGTTTGTAGGTCATGTCCTTTGAATGTAATCTCCTAGCATTTTATTAATGATAATGGCTTAGTTTTAGCAAATTTCATTTCTTTATTACTTCGTGTTGCTTCATATTAGCTTTACTTTTGCTTTGCTAAGGCATTTTATCAAAGACTTTACCTATTTGATGTCTTCTAGTAGGTAGTATACCCTTATCCCCCAAATATTTCATTGTCAAGAAAAATAACTTGATCACCACATATGTTGAAGTAGACCTGAGGATTCTAAAACATTAGCCATGAACGTGTGATGGTTCTAAAGTCAAGATTGAAGCTCCAATGGGTCTTTAGGCCTTGGAACCATAGAGTATTTTATACTTTACTTTTTTAGGACTGGAATCCCAAATTTTTTTATACTAACACTTAGCCACCACCCACCCATAATTGTTTTAGAATAAAGTCTAAAGGGTAACTCTATTGAGAGTTATACGACCTTAGATTTGAAATTTTATTCAACCTTAACCCCCCCAATGTTTACTAAGACCTATTAACTCAGGAATTTATGAAACTTGTAGTCCCACAAATGGTCAGAAGACCACTGAACTTAAGTAGATTTAGAATCTAAAATCCCTCTAAGGTTGATATGACCTACGGATGTAGAAGTTTAAAATCTAAAGTCCATAAAAGGGTCCTAAGACCTAGAGACTTAGAAATCCTGAAACCTGAACTCCCACGAAGGGTTATAAACCACTTGACTTTAGTAAATATGAAATTTGAAATCCTTCAAAGGGTCATAAGACCTTTAGGTTTAGAAAATTTTGAAAGCTAAAGTCCTTATAAGAATCCAAAGACCTCTAGACTTAGAAATTTTGCAAATGGAAGTCCCACAAATGGTCCTAGACCTCTGAACTTACGTAAATCTAAAATCTGAAATTCTTCTAAAGGTCATAAGACATCCAAATTTTGAAATTTTGAAATTTTCAGTCCTTATAAGGGTCTTAAGACCTCCGAACTTTGGAAATCATGAAACTCGAAGTCACACAAAAGGTCATAAAACCTCTGAATATAGGTAAATCTAAAATCCGTCTAAGGGTCATAAGACCTCCCAGTTTAGAAATTTTCCTTATAAGGGTCTTAAGTACTCCGAACTTTAAAAATTCTAAAACTTGAAGTCCCATAAAGGGTCATAAGACCTTTGAACGTAAGTAAATTTAGAACTTGAAATCCTTCTAAGGGTCATATGACCTTAGGATTTAGAAAATTTGAGATCTGAAATTCTTATAAGGGTCTTAAAACCTCTGGACATTAGGCGTTGTGCATTTGTGTTATAAAATTAGAGATTTTTTAAAAACTATGAAAAAATACATTTTTACCTAAGCTTTTGATACTTGGATTTTTTTTAAAAACCAGGTTTAAGGAAATTTTTGGGTAAGGTTTTTGCATATAATTATATCTTTGCTTTTCAAAAGCATAATTTAGGAGCGTACAAGGCCTCTAGTCTGGCTGTTTATTGGTCTTTGGACCGTAGTCAGTTTGAATGGGATCAAAGGTGAAAACCTTATAAATTCCCAATGATACCTTATTAAACCCTTAACCTTCCAAAGGCTTTTAAACACTCCATCCACCCTCCGACAAGGAAAGACATCCCACAACTGACCTCAGGCCCCATAAAGAACAAATACTTGGTTCTAAGGGCCCCAAATGCTCTCAAAGTTAAGCCATGGTACTATGGGAGTTGTTCCATATTCCTCCCAAGAGGATATATCGATCCAACACACCTCCACAACCAGGCTCAAGGACCACAACATCGAGGTTTTATCGTGATTTACGCTCAGAGCAAACCACAGACTAAAAATAAATGATCTCACGAGGTCTCCCAAGCCTCGGCCCTAGGGTGAATCAGTGTGTAGTACCTCAAGATCAACCTAGAGCAACTCCATGACCATTCCAGACCCCCTAGACCTTCGACAAGGCTCCTACAACTAGTGCGTCAGGTAGGTGGAAAGCAGAACATTATTCCACCTATCACCACTACCCAGCTCCACTTGCATTGAATACTCCCATAAGCATTTAATACACTCAACAACTATGTTACATCACCTACAAAACCTTTGGCCAACACTCCACCATCTTATAGACATGGTCAGACCTCAAAAATTCCCCTACCATGTTGTGTCAGTCCACTCATCACCTTTGTTAATGTTTGTGTATAAATAGGGAATTAGAAAAAGGATGAAGGGAGGTTCAATAAATCGGAATCAGAGATAGCCAAGAGAGTGTTATTATTTCCCAAATGTTTACTCCTTATTTCATACTCTCAACCCACTATTGAGAGCTTATATTTGTAACTTGGGTCTACAATTATCAAACACCTTGTATATCTTATTGAGCCCTAAATTAGTACTCAAGAACCCTTAGATAAGTCCATTAAGTTACTTCCTAAGGTCATATGGACTGTTGAAAAAAGAAGTAAGACCATAGACTCCCTTGGTAAAAGCTCAAGGATCTCTTAGAATGTAATAACTCATTTTCAATCTAATAAACTAGCTCAACACCTTTAATAATGGATTTAGGACCCTTGTCTAAGGTCTGAACAACTTTATTTCATTATCTTATACTTTGGCACACCTTTCTTCCTACCTGTCTGAGGTCTAGAGGGGAGGACCTGTAGGTCTGATGTCCTAAATAATTTTTACACCATCAACTTAGAGTCGTCTGTGGGAATAACAAGTTCCACTTCCTTCAAATACGTATCTTATTCTACTTAAAATGCTAACTAATTGCATTTTTGCATGCCCCTCCAAAGAGATAGAGTGTTGAACTATGGAGCTACTAAATGAGGATATAATAGATCCCTGACCTGAAAAGAAAGAGCGAAGGGGTGAGCCTCCAAAATCTATGATCAATGTATGTATTGACACGAAGGATATGACCAAAGAAGTCCAGATTGGGGCCGATATTAACTCCTCCCTCGGAGAGGAACTTATTCAGTTCCTAAGGGAAATAAAAATGTCTTCGTCCAGAGTCACTCCGAAATGATCGGGGTGGACTCCAAAGTCATGGTCCATTACCTCAGCATGGACCCAAACCATAAACTTGTCAAACAAAATAAGAGGTTCTTTAGCCCGAAAAAGAACAACTCCACAATAGAGGAAGTTGACAAACTCTTGGCATCCAACTTCATTAGAGAAGTCCAATACCCAGAATGTCTCTCTAATGTATTACTCATACTTAAAGCCAAAAAGAAACGGAAAATATGTATTCATTTCACAAACCTTAACAAGTTATCTCCTAAGAACTATTACCCCCACCTCGAATTGACACCTTGGTAGATTCCACAGCTGGCCATGAGCTCATCTCCTTTATGGATGCCCATTTCGAGTAGAAGAAAATCAGGATGGCCTTTGGTGATGAGGAAAATACCTCATACGTTATGGACAAAGGTACTTAATGTTTTAAATTAATTCCTTTAGGACTAAAGTATGTAGGGGCTACCTATTAGATTTTGGTGAATTCTATTTTCAAAGATCTCATTAGAAAATCCATGGAAGTCTATGTTAATGACATGCTGGTTAAAATCTTAGAGGCCCAGAACAATGTGCAAAACCTAAAAAAAAACGTTTTTATGCTAAGGAGGAACCAAAAGTGCCTTTGGTGTTGCTGGGGGAAAGTTTCTTGAGTTTATAATCACCAGGCGAGGCATATAATACAATTTAGTGAAGATTCAAGCTCTGTGGGATATCAAATCTCCAAGGATAGTCAAGAAGGTCCAGAGCTTAGTGAGAAGAATTTCTGACCTCAAGTGATTTGTCTCAAAGGCTAGACACAAGTGCATAACCTTCTTCAAAGTCCTAAAGAAGGCCTTTAGGTGGACCCCAGAGACTGAAGAGTCTTTCTAAAACCATAAAAAGTACGTTGGGTATGCACCCTTATTATCACGGACCATCATTAGGGAGAATCTTTACATATATCTTGTTGCCTCACCAAATATTGTTTGCTCAACTCTCATTAGAGAAAAGTTTGTGGTTCAGTACCCTATTTACCATATTAATCAAGCCCTCCAAGGGCTAAAAGCAAATATTCGAGATAAAGAAACTCGCCTTTTTCCTCATCATCTCAGTAAAGCACTTGAGGCCTTACTTCCAGTCTCACTCTATCGTGGTATTAACCAACTAACCTTTCTGATAGGTTCTCCACAATCCTGACACCTTAGGAAGGCTTGGTAAGTGGTCTATGGAGTCGGTGGTTTGACATCAGATATCAACTAGAATTATTATCAAGTGTCAAACCTTAGATAATTTCATTGTCGAGTTCATTAATATAGAAGAAGTGTAAGAAGAACCCAAAAACTTTGCGGCTGAGGTCCCCATAGCACCAAAAGATTCCTAACAACCCTTATTCCAGGACTTAGGCCTCACCTACCCCACTTGGGTATTACACGTGGATGGATCCTCAAATAAATTAGGTAGCAGTGTTGGACTTCACCGAAAAACTCAATAAGTAGGCACAATTTCTCTTTCCCTCCACTTTAGATTCAAAGCCTCTAATAATGAAGTTAAATACAAAGCCTTGGTGGAAATATTAGACCTGGACATTCCAAAAAAATCTCAGCAGGTAGAGTCCATTAATGACTCTCAGTTGGTGGTCCAATAAGTCACTGAAGTTAAAGAGGCCAAAACGAACAAGATGGTAAAGTACTTAGCAATTTCGCAACACATCATCAATACGATCCCCAAATTTTTCATTTGAAGGTTCCCATGAGCAGAGAACTCAAAGGCTGACCACCTTGTTCAAGTATCTTCCTCGGAGGAGATAGGCTCGGAGATTCTATTCATCACTTTGGACCAACCAAGCATTACGTAGTTATAAATCAACATCACAAAGATTTATCAGAGCTCAAACTAGACCACTCCCACCAAAACCTACCTCAAAGATGGTATTTTAACCAAGGATAAGCTCAGGATGAATAAAGTTCATAGCTTCAATTACTACCTGAAAATGGGCTATTGTTCAAGAATGGATACTGCTCAGTACCTCAGCGATGTATGTGCCCTTCAGAAGCCAATTATATGCTCAGAGACCTCCACAAAGGTGTTTTCGGTACCCATACAGGCACAAAGACCTTAGTCTATAAGGTTATAAGGCATGTTAATTTCTTATCTACATTGGGGAAGGAATCCAAGGACTTGGTATAATGTTATGACAAGTGTCAAAGATTAACTTTTGTTCCAAAGCATACAAAAGAGAAGATGTCTCCAATGTTAAGTCCACGGCCCTTTTCTCAATGGCAAATGGATTTGGTAAGACCCTCACCCCTTAACAACAGTCAAAATAAGTCATGTATTGAGGCCATTAACGACTTTACCAAGTGGGTTGAGGATGAGTCCTTAGCCACTATCATCGAGAGGAAGAAAAAGATAAACTTCATATGGAAAAATATCATCTACATATTTGGCCAACCTAGAGCCATCATCTCAGACACTTGCAAACAGTTTAAAAACCCATCATTCAGGTAGTTCTACTCAGACTATGGCATTAGTAATCACTACTCATCTTTGGGCCATCCTTAGTCCAACGACCAAGTCAAAGTCACCAATAGGACCATCTTTACAGTTCGAAGAAGAGGCTAGAGAAGGATTAAGGGTTGTGGGTGAAGAATTTCCAAGAATTTTATGGTCCTATAGGACCACATTCAGGCGTACAATAGGGGAAAATACTTTCTCCTTGACCTTCATCATTGAGGTCTTAATCCCAACTGAGGTTGAAATCACTATAAGAAAAATGGTTATTAGGGATAGGGGTATTTGGGATGGTCGTGTCATTTTATCCCTTAAAAGTACGATTTGAGAAAGATTTTATCTGCCGACCCTCAAAGTAGACATATTATTCTATATTTGGGGTGCTTTTTATTTACCGTCCCTTATATGAGTTCAAATTTTAGCAATTTTTTTACAAATACAAGGGAGAGACTTTAAAAACCATCCCATTTGGTATATCTTACACCACGAATTTATAAAACCGTCCGTTTTGATAAATTATAAAAGGGACAGACTTTAAAAACTATCCCATTTGTCATAGATTATACCAAGGAAAATCCGTCCCATTTGATAAATTATAAAAAAGATGAAAGTAAAGTCATCCTTTTTAATAAACTAGGTTTTCTTTTTTTTTTCTTTTCATTTTCCCACTCTTTTCATTTTCCCCCCATCTCTCTCAAATATTTCTCGACCTCTCTTTATCTCTTCTCCCTCTCCCCCCCCCCCCCTTATAGTGACCCTATTCTTCACCGCCCCAACCCAACCCCCATTCTACCTCTCTTTTTTTACTCTTTTATTGATTGATTATAGGTTATGTACAAGTAGTTGAAGATACAAGTTTTTTTAGCTTGTCTACCACTACACCAAAAATGAGAAACTGGCATGATTTAAAACAGTGCCAAACGCAATCTGGCCCTATTTTAAACCATGCCAGAATCAGGGGTGCCAGATTTTCTGGCTCGGTTTAAAATCGTGCCAGATTTCCCAAACTGACACGCTTTTAAACTGTACCAATTTTTTTATCTGGCACGCTTTTAAACCGTGCTAGATGTTAAATCTGGCAAGCTTTTGACACATGCCGAAACTGTGCCAAATTGTCTATTTTCTAGCACGCTATTAGCACGGTTATAAAGGGTGTCAGCTTGTTTTATAAGCGTTCTCATTTTTATAAATTGCCACGATTATGGCACGGTCTAAAACCGTGTCAGATTTTTCAATTAATAAAAAAAATAATAATAGGAAACAAATCTGGAAAATCTGCAAATTCCAAATCTGATAGGATAAATATTTATTATTTGCAAAAAAAAAATCAAGAAAATTCACAAATTATGAGTATCGCATGTTATTGATAAACTAATGTGCATACAAACTTCAAAAAATTACAAGAGCTAATAGTTCCCAGATAAAAAAAAAATTGGGCAGAGTTTCCTCAATTTTTTGAGCATTCCAAAACCTGCTAACATAAAATTTGCCCATATAAAGCCCGCACGGCCATAAAAGTCGACAATAAAACTACTATAGCCAGTACGGCCATAAAAGTAAACAATAAAACTACTAAAGCCTGCTCGGCCATAACACAAAAAATAGAATCCTGAATATTAACGACACTAAATAAATATTCCCCTTGTTGTAAAGCATTGACTTCTTCGTGCGCTCCAAGTGGATAAAAGCTAGCGATCAAATGTCATCCTACAAAAAAATTAAGACACAAAAAAGATACGATATTAGTAACCAAGTCATTTTTAAAAAAATCATATTCAAGCAGAAAAATTGCATATACGAGTCACAATTATTATTATATTCTCAACGGCCTGTTTGAGGGTTGGTTTGAGTTTTCACCTTTTAACGACCTGTTTTTAAGTTTAAGTGTTGATTTTTGAAAATTATTGTCATATTCTCAAACCGGGAGACCTGGGACTACGCGGTCAGTTCGTATAAATTACATTGGTCCCGTGCGAGGTGTTCGTGCCTCTTACGGGTCCGTTTGGGGGATGGTTTGGGTTTTCACCCTTTAACGACTTGTTTTGAAGTCTAAGTGTGATTTTTGCAAATTATCATCATATTCTCAAACCGGGAGACCCGGGACCACGCGGTCAGTTCCTACAAGTTACATTAGTCCCGTGCAAGGTGTTCGTGCCTCCTACGGGGTAGTTTGGGGGTTGGTTTGGGTTTTCACCCTCTAACGACCTGTTTTTAAGTTTAAGTGTTGATTTTTATTCTCAAACCGGGAGACCTGGGACTATGCGGTTAATTCTTACAAGTTACATTGGTCCCGTGCGAGGTGTTCGTGCCTCCTACGGGTCGTTTGGGGGTTAGTTTGGGTTTTCACCATTTAACGGCTTGTTTTTAAGTTTAAGTGTTGATTTTTGCAAATTATCATCATATTCTCAAATTGAGAGACCCGGGACTACGCGGTCAGTTCCTACAAGTTACATTGGTCCCGTGCGAGGTGTTCGTGCCTCTTACGGGGTCGTTTGGGGGCTGGTTTGGGTTTTCACCCTTTAACAGCTTGTTTTTAAGTTTAAGTGTTGATTTTTGCAAATTATCATCATATTCTCAAACTGAAAGAGCCAGGACTACGCGGTTAGTTCCTACAAGTTACATTGGTCCCGTGCTAGGTGTTCGTGCCTCTTACGGCGTCGTTTGGGGGATGGTTTGGATTTTCTCCCTTTAACGACTTATTTTTTAAGTCTAAGTGTGATTTTTGCAAATTATCGTCATATTCTCAAACAGGGAGACCCGGGACTACGCGGTCAGTTCCTACAAGTTATATTGGTCCCGTCCGAGGTGTTCGTGCCTCCTACGGGGTCGTTTGGGGGCTGGTTTGAGTTTTCACCCTCTAACGGCTTATTTTTAAGTTTAAGTGTTGATTTTTATTCTCAAACCGAGAGACTCGGAACTATGCGGTCAGTTCCTACAAGTTACATTGGTCCCGTGCGAGGTGTTTGTGCCTCTTACGAGTCCGTTTGGGGGCTAGTTTAGGTTTTCACCCTTTAACGACCTGTTTTTATGTTTAACCTGTCATTTTCAGCATACATGTGTTCTTCTGCTATGTCCCATCTATTCTTCACTTGGGTTGTTGACCTGCTTGTGTTGAAGTGCATTTTCAAAAATCCCCTTCAAAACCCTTCAATCAAAACAGTGGTCAGTAAAAAAATAGCTATAAAATTAATTGCGAAAAGAATACGAATCAAATATTCATTTCAAATATGCTTCCCTGATTATAAATTTAACAAATACTCTAACTCAACATTTTTAACCTTTAGTATGTAACTAAAAACCCCAGGTAGTAAAAAATATCAATTCAGATATGCTTTAATAGAGTATTGTGGGTACCCGGAATTTAGTACTATAAGCCTCGGCGAGTAGCCCAGCCCTAGCGGCCCAAAGTCCAGGCCCCTCATCTTTTGTATTGATCCAATTTCCCCACGATCCCGTGAAGGGAAATTATAGGGGAGCAGGATCCCATGAAGGGAAGTTATAGGGAAGATGGTTAATATGGAGGAACCCATCATCTCCACTAACTAACCTACACATATATAAATTAAACCCTAGGTCCGGGGCAACGGACAAGTTGTATTCTCTGTACTCACTCTCCAGAATATTGAGAAATAATACTGACTGCACCACTGTGGACGTAGGCACATCTTTACTGAACCACGTACATCCGTTGTTGTGTGATTGGCATTTTATTTTCTTTGTTCTTTCTTGGTCATTACTTCTCTCATATTTATTTGTGTTGCATAATCATTGTCTCCACAATTGGCGCCGTCTGTGGGAAGCGCTCATCTTTCCCTGAGAAGAGCCCACGCCAAGAAAAGAATCTAAGATATCTGGTCACAGCAGCAACGCTCCTCAAGCAGGAGATATTCAAGAGCCGTCTGTGGGGCTCGCTCAGAAAGGCCAGCCTCAGAAGAAGGTCAAGGACCCGCAGGGTCCACGCAGATATCCAGATTGATTGATGCATACGAGGCAAGGCTCCACGAGCAGAGGGAGTCTTCTCACAGATACGAGGCTGAGAATGCTCGCTTGAAAAGAAGACTGGAAAGACTGGAGAAGGAACTACGTCCTGATACCAGGAGACACCCCTATCGCACTCCTAGCCATCAGGTGAGCAAATCTTGTAGCCGAGGAAGGATCCCTAGGCGGGAATATCAAGGGGTCGAAGGTGGCGACTCAAACGGCGACCTCCGCGAACAACTAAGAAGAGCTCGCCGCTACCAGAGCCCTGATCGCAGCGATGAGAACATACGGAACCTGGTCCGTAGAGAAATGGACCAACATCCAGCTCACCGCGGCACCAGATCGACCAGAGAACTCGCCAGGAGAGCCCTCAAGACCCAGATGAAGTCACCCTTCACGAGGGAAATTGAAGAGGGAGAGTCTCCCAAGAAATTTGCCATTCCAAGGTTCAAGATTTACGACGGGAAGACTGATCCCATTGATCATGTCAGGCAGTACCGGCAGGCCATGACCCTATGGAATCACCGGGATGCACTGATGTGCCATATTTTCCCCTCGAGCCTCCATGACGTGGCCCAGAAATGGTTCGAAAAACTCCCTCACCGATCCATCAGAAATTTCAAATCCCTGGCCGAGCTCTTTACCACCCTGTTCATCACCATCAGCTCCCATCCCAAAAGGATGGATGCTCTATTAACCATGAAGAAAACACCTCAAGAAACACTCCGAGACTATGCGAAGAGGTACTGGGAGTTATTCAACGAGATCGAGGACTGCGCGGAAGAGGTGGCAGTGGCTTCCTTCAAAATTGGGTTGCCTAGCTCTTCCCTCCTTTACCAGTCCTTGATGAAGAAGGAAGCTATGACCATTGACGACCTGATGGCCCGGATTGAGAAATACGCAAAGGTAGAAGATGTCACCCGCCTTAATGTAGGAGAAAACGGTCGAGCCAAGCTCACTACCAAGGGAAGTGAGAAAGTTGAGAACCAGAAGAAAGGAGGAAAGAGTGGGGGCAAGAATGGATCCCGAAACGGAGGGAACCCTGACGTAACAAAATCGTTCCAGGCGGTCAACACCGTCTTCAAAGAGCCAATTTACAAAATTCTCGCGAAGATCAAGGATGAGCCGTTCATCAAATGGCCCCGAAAAATGGGAGGAGACCCCTCGAAAAGAAACAATGCATTAAGATGCGCTTTCCACAAAGAGGGAGGGCATAAGACCGAGCACTGCAAGGATCTTATGTCCCACCTCGAGGAGTTGGCCCAGTTTGGACATTTTAATGACTTTGTGGAAAATAAGGTAGAGAAAGTGGCTGCCCACAGAGAGGCGAAACCCGACTATGTGCTGGAGGATGATGCCGGACATGAATTCGCAGTAATCCACGGAGTATCTGACGTCAAGAAAATACAAGGGAACTCAGCTCGAATGGAGGTAAAGAAACTGACAGCGGTAATGCAAGCTTTTCAGATTGATCCAGCAAAATCACAGTTAGGAAAACGTCGGCGAGCAGAGGACATCGATTACAACAAGCATATTGTTTTCACGGATGAAGACCTAGTGGGAGTAAGGACCCCACATCATGATGCCTTGGTCATTACACTCAGGATAGACAACTTAGACATCGACAGGATGCTCGTCGATCAAGGAAGCTCATCCGAAGTAATGTACATCGACCTGTTCAGGAAATTGAAGTTGAGCGTCGCCGACCTAAAGGGAGCTACTGTCCCTCTGGTCGGCTTGGCTGGAAAAATGACCATGCCCCTGGGCAAAATAGTACTGCCAGTGCGCGCTGGAAATGTTTCCAAGATGATCGAGTTTTTGGTGGTCGACATTGATTCACCGTATCAGGACATCCTCGGCAGGGGATGGCTTTATGCGATGAAGGCAGTCTCCTCGACCTACCATCAGAAGCTCAAATATGTTACTGAGCGAGGAGTAATGGAGATACACGGTGACCAGACGACGGCAAGGAAGTGCTTCATAGCGGCCATCCGACCGAAGCCAGAGAAAAAAACTGATCAACCCAGTGAGAAAGTGGAGGAAGGTGCAATTCCTTCCAAATAGCAATTAAAATACGGAAGGCCTGGAGAAGAAGAGACCAGGCTCCTCCCCTCCGAGCGTGTTGTCGAGGACCTGGTAGAAGTGGCGGCTAGGGAAGGCGACAATAGCAGAGTCTTCCTGATCGGAGTGTCACTCACCGACCAAGAGCAAAAGGAGTTGTCAACCTTACTCAGAATAAACATAGATGTTTTCGCTTGGGAACCTTATGAGCTGCCAGGAATCGATCCCAATATGGTCTGCCACCAGTTGCACGTCGATCCCATGTTCAAGCCGATAACGCAGAAGGCACGACGAACTGCTCCCGAGAAGGCCAGAGCAATAGAGAAAGAAGTCAAAAAACTGTTGGATGCAGGATCCATACGGGAAGTGCAATTCCCCAAATGGTTATCCAACCCAGTGGTAGTTCCAAAAAGCAACGGAAAGTGGAGAGTTTGCATAGACTTCACCGACCTCAACAAAGCCTGCCCCAAGGATAGCTTCCCTCTTCCAAAAATAGACCAACTAGTAGATGCCACCGCATCTCATGAACGAATGAGTTTCCTGTACGCATACTCAGGATATCACCAGATTCCCTTGTATGCCCCAGATCAGGACAAAACGGCATTCATCACGACGGTTGGTTTATATTATTACAAGGTCATGCCTTTTGGGCTAAAAAATGCAGGGGCAACCTATCAGCGGCTAGTTACTAAAATGTTCAAGAATCAAATGGGAGACACAATGGAGGTCTACATCGACGACATGCTCGTCAAGAGAAAGGAAAAGGAGAATCACCTCTCGAACCTGTCAAGTACCTTCGAAATCCTCAGGAAGTACCGAAAAAACTTAATGCGAGCAAGTGTTCCTTCGGTGTCCAGTCAGGGAAGTTTCTTGGGTATTTGGTCAGCAAGCGAGGCATAGAGGCTAATCCGGACCAGATTGATGCAATCAACAGAGTGCAACCTCCTCGCACAACCCGGGATGTACAGAATCTCACTGGAATGCTCGCTGCTCTAAATCGTTTCATTTCTAAATCCTCCGAGAGATGCAAGCCTTTCTTCCAACTCTTAAAGGGTAGCAAAACAGTAGAGTGGAGCCCAGATTGCTCGCGAGCATTGGACGAGCTCAAGTCCTACCTAAGCACTCCACCACTGCTTGTCATACCACAGCAAATGGACTCTTTGTACCTCTACCTCTCTGTATCTAGTCATACTGTCAGCTCGGCGCTAATGTGCGAAGTTACAGGAATCCAACATCCCGTCTATTTCGCGAGAAAAACCTTATTAGATGCCGAGCATCGCTGCCTACCATTGGAAAAGCTCTCATTTGCCCTAGTAATAGCCTCGAGAAAGCTGAAGCATTACTTCGAAGCTCATACAATCATCGTCCTTACATCACACCCCCTCAAGGCTGTCCTAAGGAAGGCGAATTTGTCAGGCAGACTGTCTAAATGGTCAGTCGAGCTCGGCCTATTTGACATCCAATTTCAACCAAGGACAGCTATCAAGGGTCAAATCCTCGCTGATTTCATAGCTGAATTCACAGGCGAAGAACCCTCCGACCAGCCTAAGCCAACAAAGCAAAATAACCAAGCTACAGTGGAAAGCTGGAAACTATTCGTTGATGGAGCCTCCAACTCAAAGGGGGTAGGGGTAGGAATTGTTCTCATCACTCCAGAAAACACAGTCCTTGAGCAAAGAATCAGGCTGGGATTTGCAGCCTCCAACAACGAAGCAGAATACGAAGCCCTAATAGCAGGTCTCCAAAAAGCGCAAACTCTGGGAGCAAAGCGTTTGCAGGTATTCGGCGATTCCCAGCTAGTTTCCAACCAGATATGTGGAGACTATAACGCAAAGGATGAAAGAATGGCAGCCTACCTCTCCTTGGTGAAAAAATTAATGATGAGCTTTGAAGAGATCAACATCCAGCAGTTTCCCAGGGGGCAAAACAACCACGCTGATGCATTAGCAGCCCTGAGTTCGGCAGTTGATTCTAGCCTTAAAAGGGTTATCCCTATCGATTTCCTCAGTTGCCCAAGTATTTACCCCAACTGCGAGCTGCCAAACGCGGAACCAATACTCCAATTGGAATCAGCCCCCAGCTGGATGGATCCCTTGAAGGACTATTTAAAGGACGGAACGCTTTCAGAGGACAAGAGAACTGCCCATCAGATAAGGGTCAAAGCTGCTCGCTTTCACTTATCCACAGGAGGCGACTTGTATAAAAGATCTTTCTCCGGTCCCTACCTTAGATGCGTCCACCCAGGTGATGTCAAGGCAGTGCTTCACGAGCTTCACGAAGGAATCTGTGGAAGTTATGTCGGAGGAAGGTCTCTAGCCTTCCGAGCAATGAAGGAAGGCTATTGGTGGCCATACATGCAAAAGGACTCCGTAATATATGTTCGCAAATGCCTGAAATGCCAACTTCACGCTCCTATGGTCCACCAGCCCGCCAGCGAATTAAAATCGCTGACCAGCCCCTAGCCTTTCACCCAATGGGGAATGGACATCGTGGGACCACTGCCCACCGCTGCCGGCAATCGCAAGTACCTGTTGGTTGCAACTGACTACTTTACCAAGTGGATCGAGGCAGAACCACTGGTGAACATCCGAGATGCTGACATGATAAGATTCGTATGGAGGAATATAATCACTCGATTCGGAATCCCCAGAACCATCATTACTGACAATGGAACACAGTTCGAGAGTGGCCCTTTTCAGGACTTCTGCAACGAACACGGGATCAGGCACCACTTCAGCTCGGTGGCCTACCCTCAAAGCAACGGACAAGCTGAAGCTTCCAACAAAACAGTGATCGCTGGATTGAAGAAGCGGTTAGAGCGAGCCAAAGGCGCGTGGGCAACCGAGCTACCGCATATCCTATGGGCATACAGAACGACTCCTAGGCGAGCAATAGGAGAAACGCCATTCTCACTAACATATGGTATGGAGGCAATAATCCCACTAGAGGCGGGATTGCCAACAATGAGATCCGACCTTGTCGAACAAGGCCAGAACGATGAGGCTTTGCTCGCTAAACTCGACCTAGCCGATGAGCGCAGGGAACTTTCCCTAGTGAAACTATCGAGCTATCAGCAACAGCTCGCGAAGCACTACAGCAAAATGGTCAACCCGAGGAAATTCAAAGTTGGGGACTATTATCTAAGAAAGGTCCTGGGCAACAAAGTGAAACCATCAGACGGTAAGCTGGGCCCAAACTGGGAAGGACCTTATAAGATAATTAGAGATGACCTGCAAGGTGCCTATCATTTGGAAACGATGGAGGGCAGGGAGATACCACGAGCATGGAACGCAGCTAATCTCAAGAAATTCTATTTTTAGGAATTCTATTATTAAAATCTTTTATTGTATTCGTTATGTGAAAGGACAGTTGATTTCACATTTCACTAATGAAAATCTCTCAGTTGATCACTCTCTAATTAGTAACAGTTATATTTTATTACACATCCCTTCCAAATCACAGGCATAATGGTCGACATAGCAGGGGAACACCCCTCCTCAGGTCATCGTCATGAAGCACGACATACCTCTTAGCATTGCCCCTGGCAATATATGAAGCCCTAAAGAGTATTCTTAGGCATCAAACCTACTTTGGTTAAACAAAATCCTGGTCAGATGAAGACATCCAATACCAGGTGTGTCCTCGCCAATTGCCCTACTTAGGCCTAAGGGAGTGTGAAGACACAACCTAAAAGGTAAAGTGAGGGCACAATGGTATTCTTGCATTATACTGGACTGGGGGGACACTCGCATGACAAAATAAAAAGGAGTATGAAGCAGCGAAAATATTAAAAGATTGGATGAACACGTTTAGTCGGAAAAATTGCCCAAAACGCGAACTTTTCGTTAATCCTTTATATTTACAAACAATGATAATATATGTTTAGTCGGCGAAGCTCGCCCAAAGCATTTACATTATCAAAAAGAAAAAGAATAACAAAATCTCAAGGAGGTGGAAGCCTCCGAGCAAGATAATCAACAACTTTAGCTCTCCTTCCATCATCAGGAGCGGGGGCTAGCTCTTCCACGACCTCATTTGCGTCCAACTCCAATAGTTGCCGGGGAATAGCATCAATGGGGATCCATTGATCATCCCTCCTGAATGGATTGGGCATCAGAGTGGAGGAGGACATCTCGTGTCGATACCATAACATCGAGTTCCTCGGGACCTGCAGCTCTCTCAGGGCACTCAACCTCCCTCTGATGAAAGAAAGTTCTTCAAACTCTGATAGTCTTGTGGGAGCATCCAACCAGCCCTGATCGTAGCCATCAGACCACACTTGACGAGGGCCCTTCTTGAATAGATGCCGCAGTCGGGAAACGTTCCTCTGGAGCCCAGCAGCAATTACATAAGCTCGCCGAACATCTTCGCGCAGCTCCCCAATCTCCCTATCATGCTGTTCGACGGCTTCCCTGTTTCTACCCCTGGCACTCCTACCAGCACACGGGAGGGGAGGTCGAGCAGCTCGCGACGAAGAAGAGCCTTGCAGGACTACCGAAACGGTGCTCGGCGAATGCTCCTTAAGCTTTAGGACCTCCCTCCTCAAGTCTTCATTCTCCTGCTGCAGGAACTCCCCAACCTGGTTAATCTCGGTGGCCTCCAGTAACCTTGCTCTCAATGCACTGACTTCTTCTTGTACTGAGGCACCGATTTCTTCCATATCCTGGAGCCTGTCCTTCAGCTTGACCACCAGCTCGGACTGATCCTTATATTTTTGGTTCCTTGACTTAGCAAACTTGCAAAGTCTAGCAAAGGCCTGGCGAATTTCAGGGCTTGCATTAGGACCAAGAGTCCTACCCAGTTGGGAGGTAGCAGGAATATAGTCATCAACATCAACCAACTATAAGTAAAAGAAAGAAAGAGGAGAGAAAGAGATCAGCATAAACAAAAATGAAGTCTTTTCATTAATAAGGAACGAGGTTACATCAGATTGAAAAAGAAAAAATTACAAAGCAGCCCTATCAATTAGCAACCTCGGGTGGCCCAGAGGTGGATAGTACCTTGTTCTTATCAGCATCAGCAGGGGAATGACCCTCTGCAGGGGTGTCCTCTGTCCTCTCAACCAAAGGAACGTCAGCATGAGTCGCCTGAGAGACAGGATCAGTGCCTTCAGCAGTTGGGGCAGGGTCCTCATCTACGAATGGCCTCGGCCCTGGATCGTGCTCGTCAAAGAGTGGGGATGCAACGTCCACCCCAGCGGCCACGAGAGACTTATTCCACCCTTTCTTGAAGTTTAGATGGCTGATATAGCCTATCTGAACTTCAGCATCCTCATACGCAGCAGCCCAGCCAGAGTTGTACGAGTCCTGCTTAAGGGTGGCTGCCTGGGCTTTCTCCGCCTCCAGTTGCTCGGCCAGAACCTTGTTCTTCTCTGCAAGGTCCAGCTTGCTCGTGCACACCAGATCATAAGCATTCCTCAGCTCGCCCAGCTCCCTGACCGCATAATCTCTCTCGCGAGCAGAATTGACAAGGGCCAGGTCAGATAAAACTCGAGCTGCATCAGCAGCCTTCAGGTCGGCCTCCAGCTGAGAGCCCCTAGCTTCCAGAGCAGATTTTTGCTGTTCCAGCTCACCATTCCTCCTCACCAGCTCGTCGCGAGAGCGATAGAGCACAGCGAAGTCAGTCACAAACTGCAAAGAATAAAGAAGAAATTAAGAAGAAGAAACCATCAAGACTTGTTAAAAGAAATTGAGAATTTGAAGAGAATTTTACCAAGGCAAGCCTCTGGCTAGCTTGCAGAGCCAGTTGATCGGACCCTAACGCCCTCTGGCGATCTGCGGGAAGGACTGCTCTCTCGAGCAGCGCAGGGGCTAGCTGAGGAGAAGTGGCCACCGAAGCCCCCTCAGGCAAGGCAGATACTGGGACCAGGGCTTGACCTGTTTTGGTCCTCAATTCCATCTTCCTCCTCTCCTCCTCCTTTTCTCTCTCCCTTTTCTTTCTCTCCTCCACTTTCTTCTTATCCTCCACCTTCCTCCTCTCCTCCTCCTTTTTCCTCTCCCTCTCTCTCACCTGCTCCTCCTCTCTCCTCTTCTTCTCTTGCTCCTGAGAAGAAGGTCGAGAACTAGTAGCTATAACCCCAGATGTAGACTTCAGTTTCTTGGACCTCTGTGCAAGGAGCACGTCATCATCATCATCATCATCTTTGATCAAATTCTTCCTGGGAGCCATCTCTTCACCAGAACTTTTGGAAGTGCTCGACGATCCTTGAGCTTCAGAATTCTCCTCAGAATTAGAAGAACTGCTACTGACAGAGCTCCCTCCACCAAGATTACCGACAGGCTCACTTTCAGAGCTCCTCTCCTCTTCGTCCAACTGGATTAGCTCGGCAGTAGTCTCTTCGAAGGAAGCAAACTCTGGAACACTGTCCACAGGTCGTGATATGAAGCTAGAGCCTACGTTCTTATACTCTAATAAGAAAGAGGCAAATCTGGGATGCTCGCCGTCACCCAAAGGCTCTCTGATGTTCTAAGCTTTAACCAACTCAGAAATTCGGACCTCGCTAAGAGCAGGCTCCAAGTTCCGTGACCTCGCTGTAAAAGAAAACGCATAAAGGAGTTAGAAAAGTCATAAGTCAGCAGAGATTGAATCAACAATACAAATATCTACCTATATATTCTTCCCCATAAAAGGGAACAGTGAATCTTTCAGACCTTGACCCTTAAGATTGGGGAGAGAACTGCCAATTCCTAACAAGAAAACCTTCCTGCCAGTAGTCCTTATGGGAATCAGGTAGATTTACTACCAATACCCTATCAGGGCTCCTAGCTTTGAGGTACAGGACACCTGAACTATTTCGAGAGAAAGAGTTACAAAAGCAGACCTCGGCAAGCCCTAACCTTGTGCCATACAATTGATTTATCCTATGCACGCCGTTCACTATTTTCCATACATTGGGCGAACATTGTGCAGGTACAATACTAAAATAGCTAAAAAAATGCAAAAAACAGATCATTAGGGGGAAAAGTAAGTCCCCCTGGGAAAGCAACAAAGCATGAATCCAGTGGGCATCCTCTATATCCCTAACGTTCCTAGGAGGCGAGGCACAACACTCAATCTCCACCCACTCAGGAATGTTGTAGAATTTTCTAAATTCCGAGATTGACCTATTTCCAATCTTCGCCATTGGAAAATACAAGAAAAACTACAAACCAAAGAGAAAATGCAAAGGGTACGAGAGACTTACAAGACAGAAGATCAGGTCAAATGACGAAGAAGCAACGAGAATGGAGATCGAAAGTAGAAGGTACGAAGCCCAAGAGTTCTCAGAAGATAGAAGAGTGTTGGAAAAGCTGAAACGACGAAAAGAAATGAGCCTTATTCCAACAGACCTTCAAAATCTAATCATATCGCACAGTAAGCGAAGCGACTGCCGCCAGAAATCGACTCTACAGCTACCGTGGAATTATAACACAACTATTATGGCTAATCATTTAAATCTGTTGGGCCCACATGCATGGCACAAAAAATTTAGGGGTAATTGTGGGTACCCAGAATTTAGTACTATAGGCCTGGACGAGTAGCCCAGCCCTAGCGGCCCAAAGTCCAGGCCCCTCATCTTTTGTATTGATCCAATTTCCCCACGATCCCGTGAAGGGAAGTTATAGGGGAGCACGATCCCATGAAGGGAAGTTAAAGGGAAGATGGCTAATATGGAGGAACCCATCATCTCCACTAACTAACCTACACATATATAAATTAAACCCTAGGTCCGGGGCAAAGGACAAGTTGTATTCTCTGTACTCACTCTCCAGAATATTGAGAAATAATACTGACTGCACCACTGTGGACGTAGGCACATCTTTGCTGAACCACGTACATCCGTTGTTGTGTGATTGGCGTTTTATTTTCTTTGTTCTTTCTTGGTCATTACTTCTCTCATATTTATTTGTGTTGCACAATCATTGTCTCCACAAGTATGAATTCAATAAACATACCAACTCACTCATTTGGTCGATGCAAAATAGTGGCCACGAGGGTAAATATGGGATACTTCTCGCTGAGGACTTCATAGAAAGATTTTTTAGAATAACTCAAACACCTAAACTTCAAGACCTAACATGAAGTTCAAATCCACTAAATATGTGCAAGAAAAGTAGTTAAACATCTAACTTATAGCACTTTAATCTACAAAAATTTGATAGATTGATAAGAAAACATAATGCCTAATTTTTTTTTAAATGATAGTTACACAATAAATATACCCAAATCGATATATATATATATATATATATATATATATATATATATATATATATATATATATATATATATATATATATATATATATCAGGTGGTACCCAAATCGATACATATATGTATATATATATAAGGTATATCAGGTGGAATCAATACATATATCAGGTGGTACCCAAATTTATATCAGGTGGTGGAATCAATACATATATCAGGTGGTACCCAAATTTATATTAGGTGGTACCCAAATACCCAAATTGATCCAAATCAATACATATATTTGAGAACCTACCACCTCCTCTGATACAGAATGGCCAAACACACATCCGTGAAAACAAAACAAAAACGTCACATGAGAATCAATTTGAACAAAACTTTTAAATCTGCAAAAAAAGAATAAATCAACATCAAGTAATGGTATTGAAGATGCATGCAAGTAATTCTCTTATAGAGGTGCAATTTTGTGAAGCATAACATTTAGTGAGTTTCAATCAATAGAAAGTACTTATAAAGTTATAATGACCTCTCTATAACTATTTAATTGATCTAAGCTCTTTACTCTGAATATAATGCAGTGTCAAGGTGCACTTTTATTTCGACTATTTCACTTTTTTTTAGAAGATTTTTTTTATTAAATCAAAATAGGGAAAAAGATGAACTGATTTCTTCATGGAAAAAGATTTGAGAGATCTTCATCATCTATTAACTTTAAAAGCATGCTGGGAGGAAATTTCTTTAATTGTTTGAATAATTCGATGAATAATTGACTTACCATTCACAGAAATACCATCAAACACTCACTTGTTTCTACTTTTCCATAATTCCCACACTATAGCAACTGGAAACACTGGAATTAAAAATTTAATAACAGCGTTCTTAGAAGATCTGTACCACCAGGCCATCAAGATTGAATTAAGAATTCTAAAACTTAACTTGATACCAATTTACCTCTTGGATGATAACTCAACAAGTTCAAATCTCCATAAGGGCGTCTCTCTACGAAAGAAAAAAAAGAATGAAAAAAATTTATATGTGTAAATACAGAAATTCACAGAGTACACGGGGAAGAAAGTGGATTTAAGAACAACAAAGCAAAAATGACATTGAAATTGTTACCCCTTAAGCAATGCCACTGGTTAAACAACCATAACACCATCAAATACCCACTAAGTTATAGAATCTAAGAAGCATCCAAGTCAAATCATCTCCAAATAACACATCCCGATACAAAAACGAAACCACGACACCTCCAAGCGTGACGGGCACACCCAATTCGTCCTCTCCAACCTCCACAACCCCACCACAAATATCAACCAACCATCAACAAATAGAGCCTCACAACGACATCTCCAAGGGGACTGAAATGGAGATTCAAAATGGGACTGAATCGGAGATTCAAACCCAGGCCCAATTTCTAATATATCCAAATAAGAATTAGTTACAGTTATGTGAAATTCAAACCAAAATCTAATTTAGTTTCTAATATTGAAGATACAACGTCAATTAAATTCGAAACCAAAACCACAACCAGAACCAAATCAATTTTTTTAAATACTCAGGTTACACGCCATAACTAAAATAGATTTTGAGAACTCACCGACGGGAGGCACAAACGGTGGTGTGTAGTGCCGACGGGAGGCACCAACGGTGGTGAGTAGCGACGGCGGGAGGCACCAACTGTGGTGAGTAGAGACGACGGGAGGAGTAGTGCCGATGAGTAGCGCTGACGGGAGGAGCAACGATGATGTGTTGCGCTGTCGGGAGCAACGATTTTGAGGCGGAGGTAGCATGGAGAGAGGGAGAGAGCTAGGTTAGAATGTCTCTTCAAATTTTGACCCCCTCTTAGAAATTTTGGGATGTTATTCCTTTAATGAAACGTGCTCACATTTGGCACGCTTTAAAACCGTGTCAGATTTTGGCACTATTTTCATCCGTGCTAGATTATGATAAAATCGTGCCAGATTCTGGCACGGTTTTAAACAGTGCCAGAATCTCCTTCCCTCAGCGTGCCAAATTAGCAGTTTTGGTGTAGTGTACTATATGTATGATATTGAGAGAAGTTTCTAAGAGTGGCTATTTGTCATCTTAATTTAGGGATGGATTTTCTTTTGACAATTTGATTTTTTATTAATTAGTATGATTTTGCAATCATTTAGGTATTTTGACTTGGATGCAACAATTGTCTGTACTTATTGATTTAAAAGTTTATTTTGGGTTGTTGGATGTAGTTTAATGGAAGAATTTGTTGTTGGATATGTGTTTCAATGAATGAAGTTGATATATTGCATTTGTTGTTGGATGATTTAACTTATAATACAAATTACATGTCATTTATTTTTGTAGCATACAACATTCAATAATATAATTTTTTATGCCAATTTGTTTTATCAATTGGGACGGTTATAAACAATAACTCTTCCTTTTTTGTATCAATTGGGAATACCTTTTGGGATGGTATTTCTGTCCTAATTGGGTTAACAATTGGTACGGTTATAAACTGTCCTAATTGTTGTATCCAAAATTTGACTAATATTAGGAACGGATAAACCGTCCATCTTCTTTACGCGAGAGAGAGAATTGTTCCATGTGAATACATTTCGGTACTGAAAAATCTATCCCTAATGCTAGTTGTAAAGCATCCACAAATTAGAATTTAGTACAACAGAATCCATCCCTAAAATGTCTGCGACGCCGAGTATAAAGGACAGTTTTTAGATGTTGTAAAATTTGTCCTAAATGCTCTTTTGGGACGATCAAAATGCTTTATTCATTTTTCTTGGTGTGAATACCTAAACAATGGGTATCTCAGTTTGAGTCGGGAGATAATGAAGAAAGTCTAAAGGTGTCTTTGGAAGAGTTAGAGGAAAGAAAATTGATTGCACTAGTCTGAATGGTAACTTATAAGAAAACAACAGCCTCCTACCTCAAGAAAAAGGTCCGCTATAGATAATTCCAAGTGGGGGATTAAGTTTTAAGGAAGGAGACCTTAGAAACTAGAAATACGAACAAGGGGAAGCTAAGTTCCAAATGGTAAGCCCCTATGTAGTTACCAAAATTATGAGACATGGCTACCATTACCTCAAAGACATAGAAGGGAATAAACTTCCTCATCCCCGAAATATAGATCACGTCAAAAAATACTATTGGTGATGTATTCAATGCTCAAATGAAATGAAATTACTATTTTCAATATCCAAAATTCATTCAATATAAGTATTCTTCAAAAGTTTTAGGGAATTCATCCTTGGCTCTAAAGTCTATGGTCTAAGGACTCAACAATCTAGTTATAAGGATTCCATCCTTGTCTCAAGACTTAAACAAGGTCTAAGGACCCGAAAAAAAGAATTGTAAGGATTTCAGCCTTATCTCTAAGTTTAAGCTAAGGTTTTTATCTATAAATTCGAAGAGGTCAAGGTCTAAAAGACCCACAAATAACCCATCAAAAGGGTTTGTTAGCGCTAGATTTTCATTTTATACCACGAATCAATGACCCTCAAACCTATTTTGCAAAAATACTTGAGAAACCAACTTCCGTTTTCAAAAAAATTTAGGGGCTAAGTATTCAAACAAAAAATTGTTAACTTTAGTTTTCGTTTTTGAAATAAAGGGGCTAGGCCCTACGCCTGTAGGTCTTAAGACCCTCACAAGGACTTCAATTTTCAAAATTTTCAATGTTCGAAGGTCTTAGGACCCTTATAAGGAATTCAAGATTCAAATTTTCTATGGCCGGAGGTTTTAGAACCCTTATAAGGACTTTAAAACTAAACTTTCCTAAGTTCAGAGGTTGAAACTTCATCATTCAATACGTCTAAGTTCGGAGATCTCAGGACCCACTGGTCGGCTGAAGGTTAAATGAAAATTTTAGAAACCTAAGGTCTTAGGACCCTTTATAGATTCAATTTTAAAAGCCTTTACGTGATAAGCACCCAAAACTGTACAATTTATACCCCAAATAGATGTACTTTAGTTGTTAATTCTCGACAATATGGGTCTTATGCGCTTAATTGTTGAATATGCAGGCTTAATTGGAGTTGCGGTGGAAAAAGATATATTTCAGTGCAATTTGCAACAAAATGGAGCTAATTACCAAATTCCCCTAGTCTATCCTAGCCTTAGCCTTTCCCGACCCGTGTGTGTGTTGATTTTGTACTTTTTTATTATTTTTTTAGATTTTTAGTTTTGAATCATTTTTATTTTTAGAATTTATTTTAGATTTATTTAGTATTTTCTAAGTTTTATTTTCTATTTTTCTATTTTTTATTAGTATAATTTTATTTTATTTTGATTTTTCTTACTCTTATTAGGATTAGTTTTAAGAGTTCATTTTTAGTTTATTATATTTTATATTTTTTAGGACTTTAGTTTTCATTTAATTTTATGTTTTTATTTCTTTTGTTTTATTTTAGTTTTTATAAGCTTAGGATTTTATTTTTTTAGTTTTAACATTTATATTTTTACTATTTTTAGTTTGTTTTATTTTTAGTTAGATTTTATTTTTAGTTTTATTTGATTTTACACTTATTTAGGATTTTAGTTTTAGTTTTATTTTTTTATTTAGATTTTATTTTTTAGTTTTAATAATTTTAATTGAGTCTTATTTATTTTTATAGGGTCACAATTTAAACACACACACACAACTTATCCTACACCTCCCTAACCCTCACCCTCATACTATTACCCTACACCCAAACATATCCTACACCCTACACCCTCCCACACCCAAACCACACTTTATCATCTTCAACCTCCAACCAACAACTTATCTCTCCTCTCTCTACCCCATTAACAAACCTCCATTAACAACACAAAAACCCAACACCTCTCTACTCTCTCACCTCACCTAAAACCCATCAGCACCTTACCCCCCTACCTCATCAGTCCCAACCTAACCCCGTCCGGCAACCCCCACCGGCGCTACCCTGTCGCCGCCCCTCTCTGGCGACCTCTCACCCCACCCCCTCACCAACTCCGGCGCACTCTCCACTCTCTCTTATCGCCAGCGAGCCCAACGAAACCGGCGACGCAACCCCCCTTCACCCGCGAGCCACGACCCGACCCCTCTCTCTCTCTCCGGTGAACCTCTAACCACCGCCGACCACCTCCGGCGACAACGATAACCCCTTCCACCTCCGCCAACCCGAAGTCCGATGCCGACTGCCACCATCCCAACCTTGACCGACCCATACCCATTTCAACAAGTCCAAAACCATCTATCTACTACCCAAACCCATTTACCCTCTTTTCCAAAGACCCACTTCATGTCTCTCAAAGCCAAAAACGATTTCTCCTGCGTAAGTCAAAATCCAAACCAAACTAAATATCCTCACATGCCTTATTAAATCATTAAAACCCTTTGAAAGTGTTAATCTTTTCGGAATCAAAGCTCTGATACCAATTTGTAAACGCGAGCTTTTCTAAATCAAAGCTCTGATACCAATTTGAAAACGCGAGCTTTTCTAAATTAAAGCTCTGATACCACTTGTTGGTGCGCGAGGCCCCCAATACTAATTTATTATTTCCTTTTTATGTAAATCGATGCGGAATCGGTGTGGTGGCTCAACATTAACACAACAAATTTTAATTTCTTAAACAAATCAATTCATTACGCCAAGTGAAGTAAAATTAATCAATTAATATATTCACTTAAACCAATTAATTAATCCAAGTCCTAGAATTTGCCTAAGTCATATTTATCAATATTAGCAAATTAGGCGAAACCAAATTTTAGCAAATGACTTGAATTAAATAAACTTTACCCAATATTTAATTTAGCACCAAATTAAATGAGTGTGATGATTTAAACCAAATTTTATCTTGAATTATTCTAAACATGCATTCTACGTTATTTTGCAAGATAAAATAAACCAATCACACTACACCGCGATGTACGAGGAAAAACCCAAGACAGGAAAAAACCTCGGACGACCCTAGCCACAAATTCACTAGATACAGAATTACAATTACAAGACAGATAGACTTACAACGCACGACTCGATCCCTCTCAAGCCTCGATGCTTCTTCTTGTAGACACCTCTTCCTAGCGAATAACCTTGGAACACCACCGCGGTCTCGGAATCCACCGATAGGACTTTATATGGTCACCGTCACCCAAACATGGAGCCTTTCTCCAAGTGTGTAGAATCGCAACAAAACGTCTTCTTCTTTGATGGATGTAGAAGCAAACCAAAACTTCTCTTTGAAACGGAAGAGATAAACCGGTGCCAAACTCCAAGCAATTGATAAGTATATATGTGAACTTGGAATAAACTTATTTGGGTGTAAACACTAGAGTGCTGAATATTTTTCTCTAAAAAATCTCACTCAAAACATGAACATTTTCCTTAAAACAATTTGCTCTCAAACTCTCTCTAAGAGATGAAAATGGAATGGAAAAGTTAGGAAAAGTTAGATTGGAAAATGTTCTTCCCGCACATATTAAGTCTAAAAGAGTTGGTTAAAAACTAAGTGGGGAAGTGGGTGAAAAACTGCCAAAAAACTGTTCCCGCCTGGCATCTCGTTCAAACGACATTTCGTTCGAGCGAAATTCTCGCTCGAACGAGACTTCTAACGATGTTCCAGATTGAACTCGTTAGAATATCATTGGATATCTCGTTCGAACATAAGGTTCGTTCGAATGACATATCGAACGACATTCCAGTGGCCTAATATGGGAACTCGTTGGCAGGTTCGTTCGAACGACATTTTCGTTCGAACGACAATCTCGTTCGAACGACTCCATCGAACGAAAAACCAGAAAGTTTGAATATTCTTGTTTAAGCCCAGAAAACTTTATAAACATTTATTTAAAGTTTTAATTAATTCTTTCTTAAAACAAAACGCAGTTTTTATAAAACCTAACACCCAATAAACTTTTTCCAAGCTCTTATATATATAATATTGCATTCATACCTTGGGAGCATGGAACTATGGTTGATGACGTAGAAACGAGGCACGCAAACCGGCACATTTGATGAAGCTTTATACTCTTTACCGCTACGTCTTCAATAAACACTTCATAGGCTTGAGAGTATTATAATTACATACTATCCAATGAATAAATGTTTTTGTCCGGAATTGAGCCAACACAATACATGGACTCAATTGGAAATTTGTGTCCTTACAAATCTCCCCCTTTGGCTATTCCGGGACAAAAACCAAACAAAAATCCTAAAGGGCCATCAAGCTCTACTAGACTCAAAACATAACCCACCCAAACTTGACTCAACCCAAGGATCAAACGCTTTGCCATTAAACAATGCCGCTTTAGAAGAAATCCTGCACACTAAAGCAAACTCATCAAATGCATAGGGAATATCAAAGTATTAAATGCAATTTTAATTAATTACTCCCCCTAAATTAATTCTCCCCTTTATCAAACACATGACTTACTTAGAAAGACGTCTCCCCCTAAGATAAATCTACCCAAACTAAGATACGATAATAATAGGTTTAGATACCATTTTTCCCCCTATCATTTTCTCCCCCTTTTTGTTCAGGAATAGGCAAAGGGTAAAGAACTAATAAACACGTTGAAGCTTAAAGTGTTAAGACATTAAAGCACATGAGCAACAAATGCAAAACTAATCCAAGGTAGATACCAATAATGAAATATAAGCATGGATGGACTAGAAAGCAAGGCAAAGACAAACAAATAATATATATATATATATATATATATATATATATATATACTAGAAATATACCAATAGGGTACTTGCATATATATATATATAGATATAAACATACACATGACACAAAAATACACTAAGTTTTCACACTCGTATGGCAAAAATGTGTCATATGGAAACGGAAGTGTTGGGGTGTGAACTAGCAACAATTAAATTTGGACCCAAACACTTAGTAAACATTCACGGAGTTCTCATTTGATTGCAAACTTCATCACAATTAAATATAACCTCATGTGACAATATATATTGAACTCAATGAACGAACATACACAATGCATACAAGCCTAGCATATTGATGATTCTACAAACCAATAGAGTCATGACATGAAATACGCAACTAGGATAAATGGACATTGTGCAAACTGTTGATATACCATCCAATCTCCCTCAATATGCATTTATATTAAATTTGAATGAATATATCAATCAAACATAGGCCTTGGCAATTTATTTTCTTTTTAATGCCATATATTCTGTTTTTAGGCCTTTGGACCACGTATTTCTTTTAGGTCCATTTCAAACGGTGGCTTACAATCGCAAAGAATCACTTAGTCCTTTCGGAGCCCTTCCCCGTGCACATTTTTATTTATCATGTTTTCATTTTTTCACACAAATCTCACATGCAACGGATTTTGACATGCACTAGTCCTCCTAAGTCACAAATATGTAGATGACAAGATTGGTAAGAGAACACCTCACATAGCTCAAATATACATATAAAGTTTAAAATTTCAAAAGAGCTTGTGCTTGTGTGAATAGAGGCATATAAAAATAGAATCCATTTAAACAACACAAAATCCAACTACTCCATAAAACTATGGTAAAGAACATAATTAGGATTGATAAGCTAAACCAAAAGTTCTAGCCACGTGGGAGCGTAAAAGATGGGATTCAAACACAAATATATGCCACATAAAGTGTGTCAAACTAAAATACACACAAAATAATTTTTTTTTTGAGTTTTTGACATTTTTAACCAAAAATAAAGATATATACTCAAAAGAATAAACAAAAATCATTTGTATTTTTCATTAAGCTTAAGTTATCAAGAGGTAAAATTCAAATGATAAACAAAAATCTTTTTGTATTTTTCATTTAATGCAAACAAAATGAAAGAAATATAATACAAAAGATAAACACAAATTATTATTCTAGCATGTGATAGGATTGGAGCATAGACTAGAAAATGATTAAACAAACATACATTTAGCATGTGAATATAGCATGAAGTACAAACGCTAAAGTATGCAAAAGACTAACACATTCATTCTTTAGATTTAGCAAGCGAGGAAGCATGTGAAAGTAAATGAGAATCAACAAATCTCGTATCTAGTGCGTTTAAAAGTGATTTCCTAACCCGTATAGATTTATATTTAAAATGATGGGGATTGGGAAATAATGAAATGCTAGATAAAGATTTCCTTGGACTTCTTTTAAGATCAAAACAATATGACCTAAGGTGACCTTTCCTACCACAATGCAAGCATGTGTAAACATGAGGAATGTTACCTAAGGTGTGACCTTTTCTAAAGTCTTTGGACAAAATTGATCCTCTAAAACAAACTATGGTTTTAGCTTTATCAATGGAAGAATTTGAACAACATATGCTAGAGCCATTTAAACTACTACTAGAGTCTTGTAAATCATTTTTCATTTTTAACATTTCGGACTCAAGTAAAAAATTAGACTCCCCAAATTTATGGGACTCCTTCTTTAAATTTTCAATAACACCTAGAAGGTTATCACGCTCCCCCTCAATGTGAGCAAACATGTCCCTAAGAGTCTTTTCTCGATTTTTACTCTCTTTCTTGGACTTTTCTAAAATATCAAAATTTGAATGTAAGTCCATGAGCTTTTCACGATAAATATCTTTTTGAGATAAGGAGATTTGCAAAGACTCAATGTGAGCTTTAAAACAAGAATTTTCATTTTCAAGAAATTTAATTCTTTTCACAAATCTCAAATTTAATTCCTTTAAATTTTCGTTACATTTATTAAGCCCATTTAATTCCTCTCGAAAATAAAAAATTTCATTTTCATTTAAATTGGAAAAAATTTCATTAGGACGTCCCATCGAGAAAAAAAAAGAGTGATAAAAAATTTTGAACCACCTAAAAGGTAAGGAAACACAGAAAGCCGAAAAAAACGGATCTTTAACGCGATAACTTAGCGCTCCGGCTCTGATACCAATTTGAAAGTGTTAATCTTTTCTGAATCAAAGCTCTGATACCAATTTATAAACGCGAGCTTTTCTAAATCAAAGCTCTAATACCAATTTGAAAACGCGAGCTTTTCTAAATCAAAGCTCTGATACCACTTGTTGGTGCGCGAGGCCCGCAATACTAATTTATTATTTCCTTTTTATGTAAATCGATGCGGAAGCGGTGTGGTGGTTCAAAATTAACACAACAAATTTTAATTTCTTAAACAAATTAATTCATTACACCAAGTGAAGTAAAATTAATCAATTAATATATTCACTTAAACCAATTAATTAATCCAAGTCCTAGAATTTGCCTAAGTCATATTTATCAATATTAGCAAATTAGGCGAAACCAAATTTTAGCAAATGACTTGAATTAAATAAACTTTCCCCAATATTTAATTTAGTACCAAATTAAATGAGTGTGATGATTTAAACCAAATTTTATCTTGAATTATTCTAAACATGCATTCTACGTTATTTTTCCAGATAAAATAAACCAATCACACTATGCCGCGATGTACGAGGAAAAACCCAAGACGGGAAAAAACCTCGGACGACCCTAGCCACAAATTCACTAGATACGGAATTACAATTACAAGACAGATAGACTTACAACGCACGACTCGATCCCTTTCAAGCCTCGACGCTTCTTCTTGTAGACACCTCTTCCTAGCGAATAACCTTGGAACACCACCGCGGTCTCGGAATCCACCGATAGGACTTTATATGGTCACCGTCACCCAAACATGGAGCCTTTCTGCAAGTGGGTAGAATCACAACAAAACGTCTTCTTCTTTGACGGATGTAAAAGCAAACCAAAACTTCTCTTTGAAACGGAAGAGATAAACCGGTGCCAAACTCCAAGCAATTGATATGTATATATGTGAACTTGGAATAAACTTATTTGGGTGTAAACACTAGAGTGATGAATATTTTTCTCTAAAAAATCTCACTCAAAACATGAACATTTTTCTTAAAACAATTTGCTCTCAAACTCTATCTAAGAGATGAAAATGGAATAGAAAAGTTAGATTGGAAAATTTTCTTCCCGCACATATTAAGTCTGAAAAAGTTGGTTAAAAACTAAGTGGGGGAGTGGGTGAAAAACTGCCAAAAATTGTTCCCGCATGGCATCTCGTTCGAACGACATTTCTTTCGAACGAAATTCTCGTTCGAACGAGACTTCTAACGACGTTCCAGATTGAACTCGTTAGAATCTCGTTGGATATCTCGTTCGAACATAAGGTTCGTTCGAACGACATATCGAACGACATTCCAGTGGCCTAATATGGGAACTCGTTGGCAGGTTCGTTCGAACGACATTTTCGTTCGAACGATAATCTCGTTCGAACGACTCCATCGAACGAAAAACCAGAAAGTTTGAATATTCTTGTTTAAGCCCAAAAAACTTTATAAACATTTATTTAAAGTTATAATTAATTCTTTCTTAAAACAAAACGCAGTTTTTATAAAACCTAACACCCAATAAACTTGTTCCAAGCTCCTATATATATAATATTGCATTCATACCTTGGGAGCATGGAACTATGGTTGATGACGTAGAAACGAGGCACGCAAACCGGCACATTTGATGAAGCTTTATACTCTTTGCCGCTACGTCTTCAATAAACACTTCAGAGGCTTGAGAGTATTACAATTACATACTATCCTATGAATAAATGTTTTTGTTCGGAATTGAGCCAACACAATACATGGACTCAATTGGAAATTTGTGTCCTTACACCCTTTTATCCATATACCCTCAAACTACCTCTTTTAACCAATACCCAAAAATACCCTTATAATAATATCAGATTTTATTCCCTCACCTCGCTACCCACATGATCTCACCCAAACCACTTGCACCCCCTAGCCATTTACCCAATATACCCCTTATCCCTCATGCTCCATGTGCCTACTATAAATGAAGAGGAAGACCCCATTTGCAAAGGATCTCAAAATTTAGTTTTAAGCTTAGGGTGATAAAATTCTCTCCACACCTCTATGTTGAGTATTTGCATTTTTAGCAAATACCTCAATATAAAGGTGTGTAGTGAAAATTATCTCTAGGATAAATTTCACCCCACCCCTCTATTATGAATTTTTGCATTTTTAGCAATTGTTTCATAATAGATTGATGTAGTGAAATTTATTCCTTATGGGAGGTAAACTCTAACCCATTCCTTTATGTTGAGATTTTGCATTTTTAGAAATTATCTCAATATAAATTAATGATCTAGAATTTATTTCTTTGGGTGAATTCTAATGTACAATTTTATAATTTTAGGATTTGCATTATTAGCAAATCTCTTTTATTATTTAATTGTCCATTATGAATTCATCCACTATCCTTTTTATTTCTATTTTGTAATTTTTAGTTTAGATTCAATAAAAACATGAGTGAGGGATTGTAATTGAGAGATTGTTGATGTAAGTGAAGATTTCATTCCAATTCAAGGCTTAAATGGGTTTGATCTATTCCTCTCTTATTACTTTTAGTTTAATCTTCTTTTGATTTTATTTGTTTATCTTATATTTGTGGGTGATGATTATTGAGGGCTAATCTCCCATTAATGGGATGAAATTTTGAAGCCTTCATGAATCCAATTTAGTTAGTTTACTTTTTAGCACAATTTTATTTACCTCATTTTTTTATTAGCTTTTACATCTTAGTAGTACTTTAAAAATTAGTATATAGTTAGTTAATTAATATTCCCTTGAAAAATTCATAAAAAATAGAAAAAGTAAAAATAAAAAAATATAATAAAATGCAAATGAATCTATATATATGTCCTCTCCAATTTTGTGTTTCACCCTTAGATTTGGATTGACTCACTTACTTACCTCTACACTTAGTTTTGTTATAATTTTGTAGGTTCAAGGGAAATTTTGATAGAAAGAAGTTGCAACAATGACAAAAAATCTACATAAGAGAGACAATTTTTCTTTTTTATCAAATGGCGTCGTTGCCATTCTTGGGATCGTGAAGCTCGGAGCGGATTTCATATTGTAGTTCATTTATTTTTTTTGCACTTTATTATTTTTTGTACCATTTTTCTTTATTTTAGAAGGATTGGATTAGGAAATTATTATTTTGCTTGTATTGCGGTGCTTAGAGACACCTTTATTTTATTTGTCATTTTAAAAATTGTAATAATCGAAGCAAGCGTGATAGAGAAATCGAACATGGTAGAGAGAGGGCGTCCGAAGGCGAGGATTTATAAGCCTCTCTACCTTGGGTCGGTAGGACTCCCGGGGATGACTGAGATAGGCGTAATCTCCACCCGGTCGACTCAAATTTTTCGGCACCCCACGGCCTAAAAACCGTGGGAGGTACATTTCTAAACCCTCGCGCCTCTCCTGTTAGCGAGTCCATTATTGTGTTTAATTGTGTGCTCTTGTGTGATTTTATTCTCGCATTTATTTTTTGAATGGTGTGATGAATTAAATTACTAAGACCTACACCCGGTCACTCAAGAGAAGGGATTTCATCACCCGGCTCACTCGCTTACCATTTGTGTGCTACCCTAGCCATCATTAAAATTTAAAATCCATTAACTAGGTAGCCCACTAGGAGAACATTTTTGCAAAGGCGATCACTAAAATATTTTTGTGATTTTTATCGCCCACGGACTTAATTAAAATTTGACTACCCTTTCACTAAATTCAAAGATAAAAATTGGCTATGTGCTAGTTAGGAAATTTTCTTGACTTGTGTGTGTGTCCAATTCATTTTTCGGTGGTCAATTTTAGTTAGTCCGTCCAAATTCAAGAGTCCATATATTTTCCCCACCTTTTCTTCCCAAAAAATTCAAAATATTTTCTTTGATTTTTTTTATAAAAAAAAATCAAAATCAAAAAAAAAAAATCTTCCTTTATTTTTACAAAAAATCCAAAAATATTTTCTTTCCATTATTTTTAGAAAATCCCAAAAATATTTTCTTTCCTTTTGAAAAAATTCTAAAAATTCAAAAATATATATTTCTCTCCACATGGCCGAGGAAAGTCCTTTACGGGACTACTTTGGTCATTTTCCATTGACACGTGTGAGAGTGATCCCGAGCGGTCTCTTTATGATATTCTTCATGATTTCACCTCTCTCACGAGTACCGTTGGTACTCTTGACCCATCCATGCACTCACCTCCTATTCCATCACCCTCGGTGTCAAATGTTGACATGTCTCGTCATTTGTTGTGTACCCACTGTTATTATGCCGATCACATGTCCCATGAGTGCCCATACTCTTCATATCCATACAAACCCACCACGGACCATGTGTATCCATATGACACTGTTCTGGAACCCACCTCGGCCTACTACCCCTCTATACCTAATCCCGATTTGTGTGAGTACCCAAATTATTCGTGGAGGCCTGATCACCCTTCCACGCAATACGTATCCCAACCTGATGTTGTGGATCCTCACTCGTTCCTACAATCGTCATGGCAACCTTGTGCACCTGTTCACGATCAGTTCCCTCACTACGCACCCCATGAGTATCAACCACTTTTCCATCACGAAAGCAATCCTTTTGTGTATGATGTACTTGGCCCCACCCCACACACTTCATATGAGTATTCTCCATATAGTCTGGATTATAGCGAGTTGTGTCCACCTCCACCACCCATCACTCCACCACAATCCACCACAATCCACCTCCGCTCTTGAAAACCTCCTGCAAACGTTCATACTTCAGTAAGAGCAAGCAATTCAAACTCAAGCTCTCCAAAGGCTTGAACAAAGGTTAAATGAATTGGAGTGTGTGCGAGAGTCGGATATTCCCACGGCCCCACCCATCGTTGCCACCGAGTGTGACGATGATGTGTCCTCTTGTGACACAGATTCTGAGTGTGACCAACCCTACCACCCCGAGAATCTCAAAGTTGAGACCATTCCATGGTCCGGGTCCCAAGTCGACAATTGTGTTGACTTACCTTTCATTAGTGAGCCTGATCCAATCTCACCATATCCACCTGAACCCCACTTTGAGGTTCATATTCCCACTCACTTTCCCATAGTATCCCACTATATGGCCGAGTCTACACCTATCGAGCCTCACCCTTGTGTTCCCGAGGAACCAATTTATCCTAGGTTAGTTCCGGCTACGAGTGTTCACCATTTTCTCGAGATAGAATCCGTGATAGTTCCTAACTATCCGAATGTGGATGATGTTCCACCATGCATGGCTCCCGTTGAGCCCGATATTTTTAGTGATTACTCTATCTCTGATCTTGGTGCCTCGTCTTACTCACCCACCACATTCACTCATGCTACTCTTATGGAGAAGTTGATCACTCCATCTTTAGATACCACACTTCCTCCTGCGAGTTCCCTTGTGGATCACTCCGAGCCTCGTGAAGATTGTGTATCTCCCACTCTTGAGTTGGATCATCTTCCTCCACCATTTATCCCACCCGATCCACCGTTTATCCCACCCAACCCACCCATTATCCTTTCTACACCACCACCAGTTTTGGATTGTGATTTTACGCAGTTCATGTTTCCATCTACATTTTTAGATCCTCACCTGAAACCATCCTCCACCTTCCACAAGAGTTATGGTGCTACTCTCCACTTCCGTGACACCTATCTTGTTCCTCTATACTCGCCACTCTCTTGTAGTATTGATTTTTCTTCTCAATAGCTCCCTAGCGTGTCACGGCGCGACCATTACCATCGCCCATTCATAGAACGGTCGTGTGATTTTTATGACGCCCATCCCATTCCACTTACCAAACCCTTTTGCCTTCTTCACCAACTAGAGCACCATGCTTATAGGGCCCTTGTTTCCCTCACCTTTAAGCTCAACAAGGCCCGTGACCGATGCCTATTCACCCTCACCCTTCCCTTAATACCCACCCGCCCATGGTCCACCGATGCTTTGCATCGCGTGATGCACTTCGCCATTCAAGTGCATTGACCCATTTTAGCCTCTATCCAACAATTTTTCTTTATCCTATCTTTAGGGTGGTAATGGTTCGGTCTGGCTGAAGACATTAAACTTAGCGCTATCGGGAGGCAGCCCGCGTTTCTTGTACTAGTCTCATCCTGTTTGGGGGTGGTGTTTCACATCACCCTATGCTTTACCATGTTATAGACTTGTACACATTTTTTCTCTTATCATTTATTCAGGTTTATTCTTGGCTTCACATGTCCACTTCATTAGCGGTTCATTCTGATAATCTCTTTCCTACCTTTCGCTCTCAATTTTAAAAATCATTTTACCTAACATCGAGGACGATGTTCCTTTTTGTTTGGGGGTGGGGAATTTTATCAAAATCGTACCTCTTTTGAAAAATTTTGATTTTTAAACCTGATTTTTAAAATTTCGTGCAGTTTCTTGCATCTCACTCATTGATGTGAATTTTCAATCGTCCATGTTTCAAAGTCTAGGAATCAAGCTAGAGAATATTTTTTTCTAATAGCTTATGTAATACATAACAAGGCATTTTGCACTATGAATTTCTAGACTCAACAAAATTTGTACACTTATCACGTCACTACGGTTTAGAGTTGAGGAGTACTACAATTCTAAAGAGAACCTTAAGGATCACTAGTGGAGACTTTTTGCCCGTGAGATTTGTGCCTTTCACCCTTTCAGAGAGTTTTACGCAATCTCCGAGTCACAAGTTGATTCAACATCATTTGGGTCCGCAGTAAATTGTTGTATGATCTCATTATCCTTCATTAAAATTTGGCTTGATCACTGAGAATGACATCATTTTCGAGTTGTAAGAAATGCATGTCTTGAAATTTGTCCCGAATACTATATTTTCATCCATACACCTACCACTTTTCCCCATATCATATTCTCATTACATTCCCATTATCTTTCCATATTCTCCCCATCCATATACATACCCCACCACATTCATATATTATCCTTCATTTTTGAGAAAAAGAGTGTTGATTCAAAATGTTAATGTCTTCATTGTTGGTTTGAAAAGAGAGAGAAAAAAAAAAGAAAAACATAAAAAAAATAGCAAAAATAGAAAAAAAAATAGCATAGAAAAAGAAAAGAAAAATCGAAAAAAAAGAGAAAAGAAAAGAAAGAGAGTTGTAGTTTGTAGTTGGTAATAAAGACATTTGTGCCTAAAAGTGCTATACACTCTCTCACATCACATTTTCATCCATTTTTACATTCATCATTTCACACATCCATCATACATACATCCAACATCCTTCATATCACTACTTCATCCCATCCATCCTACCTATCATATCCTTCTCATCCCATTTCATTTCCCCTCACCCATAATCATCCATATATTCCCCTAGGTGTTCGGGCAAATGAAAGTCAAACGTGGTGAATAACTCGACGTTTTCACTATAGTGGTTAGCATTCTTTCATGAGATCAATTTTCTTTCTAATTGTCCGTTCTTTCTTATGTGTGTGTGAGACGTTTGAACTTGCTTACATTTACTCACCTCCTCACACACAAGAGCGATACACTAACCCATATCTCGAGAGTTCGTTTGAGAGAGATATATCTAGTGAGATTTGAAGCTGAAGCGTTGATTCTGATAAGGCAATCTAGGAATTACTTTGATGATACTTGGCCCGTTTTGACTGATTCACACTACACACATTGAGTTCTAGGAAGGATGTGCCTTGAGTATTTACTTAGCTAAAATTTTTAGACATCTAGCTTGTATTTCTGAAAATATTATCTCATGATGGATTGTGCGATTATCCTACGTCTAATAAGAGATTGACTGCCTTTCAATAAATTTTTGCAAATAAGAATTTTGTGGGTATATTCCCTGCAAACCCTCACGAGACACAACTCGTCTTGTAGGGCAACCTATAGGTTTAAAGGCTTATTGCACATGCTAAGTGAAATCGCAAGTGCCCGCGAAAGTGGTACACTTTTGGTTTCTTATCTTTCTCTTTCTCTCTATCTTATTGCTCGAGGACAAGCAACGCTCTGTTTGGGGGTGGTGTGATAAGCACCCAAAACTGTACAATTTATACCCTAAATAGATGTACTTTAGTTGTTAATTCTCGACAATATGGGTCGTATGCGCTTGATTGTTCAATATGCAGGCTTAATTGCAGTTGCGGTGTCAAAAGTTATATTTCAGTGCAATTTGCAACAAAATGGTGCTAATTACCAAATTCCCCTAGCCTATTCTAGACTTAGCCTTTCCCGACCCGTGTGTGTGTTGATTTTGTACTTTTTTATTATTTTTTTAGATTTTTAGTTTTGAATCATTTTTATTTTTAGAATTTATTTGAAATTTATTTAGTATTTTCTAAGTTTTATTTTCTAAGTTTTATTTTCTATTTTTTATTAGTATAATTTTATTTTATTTTGATTTTTCTTAGTCTTATTAGGATTAGTTTTAAGAGTTCATTTTTAGTTTATTATATTTTATATTTTTTAGGACTTTAGTTTTCATTTAATTTTATGTTTTTATTTATTTTTTTTATTTTAGTTTTTATAAGCTTAGGATTTTATTTTTTTAGTTGTAACATTTATATTTTTATTATTTTTAGTTAGATTTTATTTTTAGTTTTATTTGATTTTACACTTATTTAGGATTTTAGTTTTAGTTTTATTTTTATTTTTATTTTATTTCTTTTTTTTAGTTTTAATTTATTTGAGTCTTTGTTTTATTTTAGAATAGAATTTTATTAGGTTTTTATTTTATTAATTTAATTTTATTAGTGTTATTTTAGGGTCATAAATTAAACACACATTAACACACACACACCATACTACCCTACACCTTATCCTACACCCTAACAACCCCTCACCCTCACCCCTACTTCCTATACACCCCACCACACATTAAACCTACCCTTCATCTTCTTCCTAACACCCATCTATTTCTCACTCATCCACCATTAACAACAAACCTTACCTACATCTCATCCTCATCAGTCACCCCTTAACCCATCTCCGACCAACCCCCGGCCTGACCCCAGCTCCGGCGGGCTACCGTCGGCGACCTCCAAAAACCTGGAACCCTCTACCGCTCAGCCCCAGCCGTCGCCAGCGGGCATCCAAATCGCAGCCTTGCACTGTAAGGACACAAATTTCCAATGGAGTCCATGTATAGTGTTGGCTCAATTCCGGACAAAAACATTTATTCATAGGATAGAATGTAATTGTAATACTCTCAAGCCTACGAAGTGCTTGTTGAAGACGTAGTGGCAAAGAGTATAAAGCTTCATCAAATGTGCCGATTTGCATGCCTCGTTTCTACGTCATCAACCATAGTTCCATGCTCCCAAGGTATGAATGCAATATTATATATATAGGAGCTTGGAACAAGTTTATTGGGTGTTAGGTTTTATAAAAACTGCGTTTTGTTTTAAGAAAGAATTAATTAAAACTTTAAATAAATGTTTATAAAGTTTTCTGGGCTAAAATCGAATTTTTCAAACTTTCTGGTTTTTCGTTCGATAGAGTCGTTCGAATGAGATTGTCGTTCGAACGAACCTGCCAACGAGTTCCCATATTAGGCCACTGACATGTCGTTCGAACGAACCTTCTGTTCGAACGAGATATCCAACGAGATTCTAACGAGTTCAATCTGGAACGTCGTTAGAAGTCTCGTTCGAACGAGATTTCGTTCGAACGAAATGTCGTTCGAACGAGATGCCAGGCGGGAACAGTTTTTGGCAGTTTTTTGGCAGGTTTGCACCCACTTCCCCACTTGGTTTTTAACCAACTTTTTCAGACTTTATTATGTGCGGGAATAACATTTTCCACCTTAACTTTTCCATCCTAGTTTATCTGTTAGAGAGAGTTTGAGAGCTAAAATTGTTTAAGGAAAATGTTCATGTTTTGAGTGAAATTTTTAGAGAAAAATATCCATCACTCTAGTGTTTACACCCAAATGAGTTTATTCCAAGTTCTTATATACTTATCAATTGCTTGGAGTTTGGCACCGGTTTTCTCTACATCGAATTGAAGAGAAGTTTCGGGTTTTGCTTCTACCTCCCACAAAGAAAGAAGAAGTGTTTTTAATGTTGTTTTACCCACATGTACGGGTGACGGTGACCATATAAAGTCCTATCGGTGGATTCCGAGACCGCGGTGGTATTCCAAGGTTATCCGCTAGGAAGAGGTGTCTACAAGAAGAAGCATCGAGGCTTGAGAGGGATCGAGTCGTGCGTTGTAAGTCTATCTGTCTTGTAATTGTAATTCTGTATCTAGTGGATTTGTGGCTAGGGCCGTCCGAGGTTGTTTCCCGTCTTGGGTTTTTCCTCGTACATCGCGGCGTAGTGTGATTGGTTTATTTTATCTTGCTTAAATAACGTAGAACGCATGTTTAGAATAATTCAAGATAAAATTCGATTTAAATTATCACATTCAATTTATTTGGGACAAAATTAAATATTGGGTAAAGTTTATTTAATTCAAGTCATTTGCTTAAATTTGGTTTCGCCTAATTTGCTAATATTGATAAATATGACTTAGGCAAATTCTAGGACTTGGATTGAATTACTTGGTTTAAGTGAAGATATTTATTGATTAATTTTACTTCAATTCGTGCAATTTTAATTTGTTTTATGAATTTAAAATTTGCTGTTGTTGTTAAAAAGTTGAACCATCACCTTTACGCTTCCGCATCGATTTTACATACAAAGGAAATGATCGCACTTTCAAATTGGTATCAGAGCCAAAGCGATAAATTATTTCGTTAACGATCTTTTAAATAATTTTTGGCTAAAATGGATTTTCCCCATTTTCAAAATTTCCTATTTTCGATGGTTCAAACTACGCGTATTGGAAAGCGAGTATGAGATCGGCACTAAAATCTATCAACGAGAGAGTTTGGATGTCTGTTGTTAACGGGTGGTCCCCACCAACTTATTTAGTTGAAAATGAACGTGTTCCCAAACCCGCCGATAAATGGACTGATAATGAGTTTAAACTTGCTAATTTCAATTCCCGTGGTTTAAATGCCTTGTTTAGCGCTGTCACACCAGATGAATTCCGACGTATTATGACGTGTGAAACCGCTAAAGAAGCTTGGGATATTTTACAATTAACTCATGAAGGAACTAGTGTCGTTAAAGCTTCAAAACTCCAAAACCTCACCACTCAATTTGAAACTATCAAAATGAATGAAAAAGAAACTTTTGATGAATTTTATGCTAGACTTTTCGATATTGTTAATTCATCTTTTAACTTGGGAGAGAAAATACCTGACGACCGTGTTGTAAAGAAAATTTTAAGGTCCCTACCCGATAGATTTATTCCAAAGGTGACCGTTTTAAATTCTTTACCCACTTTAGCCTCTACGAAATTAGAAGAGCTTGTAGGTGATTTACAAGCCTATGAACTGGATATGTTTCCCTCTAAAACTGAAAAGAAAATCGAAAAGGGCGTTGCTTTAAAAGCCCGAAAAGAGGTCAAACAAGTAGTAGAGAGCGATAGTGATAGTGACTCGGAAGACATGGCTTTATTTTCTCGTAAATTTAGAAAATTTCTCAAAATTAACAAACATAAATTTAAAAATGATTTTAAGAAATTTGAATCTTCTAAGCATGACAAGAACGAGAAGATTTCTAAAGCGGAGAAGATGCCTAAAGCCGAAAAGATCCCTAAACCTAGTAATGAAAATTTAGATAGGGACGAGTCTAATAAGTGTTTTGGTTGTGAAGGTTATGGCCATAGGGCGTTTGAGTGCCCCACTAAACTAAGGAAAGAGGGTAAGCGACCCATTTCATATAATGCAACCCTTAGTGATAGTGATAAGGAAGAGAAGCCCGATTCCCCCACTAAGAAAAATTTTGTGGCTTTTATGGCTAGTCATGTGAGTGATAGTGAGAACTCATCGATTGATGAAACTTTAACTCATGACACTTCCAAGGTCATTATTTATGATTCTCTTGTTTATGATGATAGTGAGAGTGGAGAAGAAAGAGAGTGAAAATGAAGAAGAGGTTAATGAGAGTGAATTTCAAAATGCTTTTCAAGAACTTTATAAAGAATCTATTAAATTGAAAAGGGCTAATTTGAAGTTAGAAGCTAGTTTAAGAGAGAGTGTCAAGGTCGTTGATGAAAATCCCTTAATAGAAGACCTTAGGACACGTGAGAGGACTCTTCAAGAGAAGCTAGAATATGTAGAAGGAGAAAGATATAGCCTTAGGGGTTTAATGGAATCCTTGAAAAAGGAGCTTCTTGCATTTGAAGAGCGCAATGTTTTATTAGAGTCTAACATTTTAGAATTGCAAAATAAATTAAAAAACTCTAGTAATGTCAAATTTGATTTGGAGTGTCGTTCGGAAAAATTAGATAAAATCTTAGGAACGGTCCAAATTAAAAATGACACTTATGGTTTAGGCTTCAATACGTGTAATGAATTTACCTCTAAAGTTAAAATCAACTTTTTAGGAGAATCTACTAGGAACACATTTAAAGATCACTCCTTAAGTAACTCTTTTCGACATGTCTTTACTTGTTCACATTGTGGTCGAAAACGTCATCTTAGGAAAAAAAAATTGATCGTAAACGAATTCCTAGAAAATCCCATAGTAAAGTAACCACGGTAGTTAAAGTTCCTACACCCCAAGATAGTCATTCTTCATTAATTTGGGTTAGGAAATCCGACTTGGTTGCTTTGCAAAATAGGGTTTTTTATTCTCATTTACTATCACATACTTCCTCCCTTGCTAAATTTAAAGGTTGACTGTGTTAGTGTTTTATGCATACTCTAGCTTTTTGTGCTTCATATTATATATCATTGCTAGATGTATGCATGTTTAGTCATTTTCTAGTCATTACCTCATTTCATATCTTATGCTAGAAATTATGACTTGTTTATCTTTTTGTATTATATTTTAAGTTTGAACTTATTGAAAAATATAAAAAGATTTTTGTTTATCATTTGTGTTTTATTTATTTCATTTAAGCTTAATGAAAAATACAAATGATTTTTGTTTGTCCTTTTGAGTAAATATTTATTTTTGGTTAAAAATGTCAAAAACTCAAAAAGATTTTTTTTGTGTGTATTTTTATTTGACACACTTTATGTGGCATATATTTGTGTTTGAATCCCATCTTTTACGCTCCCACGTGGCTAGAACTTTTGGTTTAGATTTTCAATCCTTAAAATGTTCTTTACCATGTTTTATATGGAGTAGTTGGATTTTGTATTGTTTAAATGGATTCTATTTTTATATGCCTCTTTTCACACATGCACGAGCTCTTTTGAAATCTTAATGTCACATGTTATATTTGAGCTTTTTGAGGTGTTCTCCTACCAATCTAGTCATCTACATATCTATGACCTAGGAGGACTAGTGCATGTCAAAATCCGTTGCATGTGAGATTTGTGTGAAAATGAAAACATGATAAATAAAAATGTGCACGGGGAAGGGCTCCGAAAGGACTAAGTGATCCTTTGCGATAGTAAGCCACCGTTTATTGGATCTAAAAGAAATACATGATCCAAAGGCCTAAAAACAGAATATTTGGCATTAAAAAGAAAACAATTGCCAAGGCCTATGTTTGTTTGATATATTCATTCAAAAGCAAAAGAATATATGCTTATTGAGGGAGAATTGGATGGTATATCAACGGTTTGCACAATGTCCGTTTATCCTAGTTGTCTTTAATGTCATGACTCTATTTGGTTTGTAGAATCATCATCATGCTAGGCTTGTATGCATTGTTTATGTTTGTTCATTGAGTTCAATCTTTATATTGTCACATGAGGTTATGTTTAAATGTGATAAAGTTTGCAATCAAATGAGAACTCCGTGAATGTTTATTAAGTGTTTGGGTCTAAATTTAATTGTTGCTAGTTCACACCCCAACACTTCCGTTTCCATATGACACCTTTTTGCCATACGAGTGTGCAAATTTATTGTATTTTGTGTCATGTGTGTGTTTATATCTATCTATATATGCAAATACTTATTGGTATATATATATATATATATATATATATATATATATATATATATATATATATATGATATTTGTTTGTCTTTGCCTTGTTTTTATTGCCCATATGCTTTCATGTCTTATCACTTTAAGCTTCAACATGCTGCTTATTAGTTCTTTATCCTTTGCCTATTCCTGAACAAAAAGGGGGAGAATGATGATAGGGGGAGAAATGGTATCTAATCCTATTATTATCGTATCTTAGTTTGGGGGAGATTTATCTTAGGGGGAGACGTCTTTCTAAGTAGGTCATGTGTTTGTTAAAAGGGAAGAATTAATTTAGGGGGAGTAATTAATTAATTGCATCTAATACTTTGATATTCCCTATGCATTTGATGAGTTTGCTTAAGTGTGCAGGATTTCTTCTAAAGCGGCATTGTTTTAACGTCAAAGCGTTTGATCCTTGGGTTGAGTCAACTTTGGGTGGGTTATGTTTTGAGTCTAGTGAGCTTGACGGCCCTTTAGGATTTTTGTTTGGTTTTTGTCCCGGAATAGACAAAGGGGGATATTTGTAAGGACACAATTTTCCAATGGAGTCCATGTATAGTGTTGGCTCAATTCCGGACAAAAACATTTATTCATAGGATAGAATGTAATTGTAATACTCTCAAGCCTATGAAGTGCTTGTTGAAGACGTAGCGGCAAAAAGTATAAAGCTTCATCAAATGTGCCGATTTGCGTGCCTCGTTTCTACGTCATCAACCATAGTTCCATGCTCCCAAGGTATGAATGCAATATTATATATATGGGAGCTTGGAACAAGTTTATTGGGTGTTAGGTTTTATAAAAACTGCGTTTTGTTTTAAGAAAGAATTAATTAAAACTTTAAATAAATGTTTATAAAGTTTTCTGGGCTAAAATCGAATTTTTCAAACTTTCTGGTTTTTCGTTCGATAGAGTCGTTCGAACGAGATTGTTGTTCGAACGAAAATGTCGTTCGAACGAACCTTCCAATGAGTTCCCATATTAGGCCACTGACATGTCATTCGAACAAACCTTCTGTTCGAACGAGATATCCAACGAGATTCTAACGAGTTCAATCTGGAACGTCGTTAGAAGTCTCGTTTGAACGAGATTTTGTTCGAACGAAATGTCGTTCGAACGAGACGCCAGGCGGGAACAGTTTTTGGCAGTTTTGCACCCACTTCCCCACTTGGTTTTTAACCAACTTTTTCAGACTTTATTAGGTGCGGGAATAACATTTTCCACCTTAACTTTTCCATCCTAGTTTATCTGTTAGAGAGAGTTTGAGAGCTAAAATTGTTTAAGGAAAATGTTCATGTTTTGAGTGAAATTTTTAGAGAAAAATATCCATCACTCTAGTGTTTACACCCAAATGAGTTTATTCCAAGTTCTTATATACTTATCAATTGCTTGGAGTTTGGCACCGGTTTTCTCTACACCGAATTGAAGAGAAGTTTCGGGTTTTGCTTCTACCTCCCACAAAGAAAGAAGAAGTGTTTTTAATGTTGTTTTACCCACATGTACGGGTGACGGTGACCATATAAAGTCCTATCGGTGGATTCCGAGACCGCGGTGGTATTCCAAGGTTATCCGCTAGGAAGAGGTGTCTACAAGAAGAAGCGTCGAGGCTTGAGAGGGATCGAGTCGTGCGTTGTAAGTCTATCTGTCTTGTAATTGTAATTCCGTATCTAGTGGATTTGTGGCTAGGGCCGTCCGAGGTTGTTTCTCGTCTTGGGTTTTTCCTCGTACATCGTGGCGTAGTGTGATTGGTTTATTTTATCTTGCTTAAATAACGTAGAACGCATGTTTAGAATAATTCAAGATAAAATTCGGTTTAAATTATCACACTCAATTTATTTGGGACTAAATTAAATATTGGGTAAAGTTTATTTAATTCAAGTCATTTGCTTAAATTTGGTTTCGCCTAATTTGCTAATATTGATAAATATGACTTAGGCAAATTCTAGGACTTGGATTGAATTACTCGGTTTAAGTGAATATATTTATTGATTAATTTTACTTCACTTCGTGCAATTTTAATTTGTTTTAAGAAATTAAAATTTGTTGTTGTTGTTAAAAAGTTGAACCATCACCTTTACGCTTCCGCATCGATTTTACATACAAAGGAAATGATCGCACTTTCATGCGCGACCCCCGACGGTGCCAACCTAAACCCGACCTACCCCAGGCGTTAAGCCAGCTCCGGTGCTCGCCACCGCCCAGCCGACTTCCTGCCGGTGACCACTACGGTCGCCTCACTCCATTCCAACCCCTTCCCCATACAGAAGCCGCCACCTACTCCCTCACCCCTCTGCCCCTCTCCAGCAGCAACCCCCGATCGGGACCCACATCCCCCAACCGGACCTCCGTCGGCGGCAGCAGAACACAAAACCAGCCGCCGACCTACTGCCTTATCCAAACCCAGAATCAAATCCAAATCGGGTATCCAACCAAACCCAAACCCATTTCTTCCAACCCGAGTCTTAGAATCCTTCAATCCACACCCATTTCATACCAAGCCAAAACCCATTTCCCATTTATGACCCATTTTCTCTTCCACGATTCTTTTCTCCTGCATAAGCCAACAAAGCCAAATACCAATTAAGCCACATGCCACTAAACTCGTTTAAACCCTTTTACCTCGTATACCCCCAACTAACACACTTAACTCAATACCCCAAAATGACCCCAAACCTTTCATCCCCAAATCTGATTTTATCTCCTCACCTCACTACCCACATGACACACCCAAACCACATGCACACTTAAACCAATTATCCAAATTAACCCCCCATGCTCCATGTCTTGTATTTAAAGAGAGTTGAAGACAAAAAACTCATCATCAAATAGAAAAGATCTTGGTAGGAAGAAAATTCTAGAGAGAGAAATAGGTTAGACTAGAAAATAAATTAGGTAGAATATTTTTGTAATTAGTTTTGTTTTTATTTTTTTAGATATTTGTGAGAAATTAATTGTTGAGTGATTCAAATGAGTGTTTGTATGTAATTGAATATTGTGGAAAGCTCAATTTGAATGGATGTTGCTCAATTTCAATGGAGGATTAGAAGTTTAAAATCACTTGTTTCTGAAAATTTTGAAAAGAGGTACGATTTTGATAAATTTCCCATCCCCAAACAAAAGAGAACATCGTCCTCGATGTTTAAAACCATATATAAAAATGAAAAGAAAAAGGGAGGAAAGATATTACCATAATGAACCACTAGTGAAAATGTACCGCCTTCCTTTGAGTATTCACAACCGCTTAATTCTCAGCGAGAGTTGGTTCCCCAACCATCTTATGCTCCTCCGTTTAATTCCTGCACCTCTTCTCTTGAGAATCTCCTCACTCAGTTTATGACCACTCAGACTCAAGCTCTCCAACGGCTTGAACATCGTTTCAACCAATTCGAGTCTGAACGAGAGAAAGGTCATTTTCCCAGTCAGCCCATTGCTAACCCGAAGGGGAAAGGCAAAGACTCGGCCTACGAGGTTGGTTCCACTTCCAATCTACCCAATTACCAAGCGGATATGAAAGCAGTGTCTACTCTTCGCTCGGGAAAAGAAGTTGATAATGGTGTTCTTGCTCCCACTGATGTGCTCCACCCGACCATCCCAATGTTAGTGCCTCTCCCTAAGGTCACCCCATCATCTAAATCCCCTGCTCCCACTGAGTCTAAACCTCCTGAGCCCACCTCTGCTTATGTGCCCAAGGCACCCTTCCCTCATCGGTTGGCTCCCACTAAGAAAGCTTCGCAATTCGATGAAATCAAGAAAGTCTTTCAGAATGTTCACATTAACATTCCCTTCCTCACCGCAATTCAACAAGTCCCCTCGTATGCCAAATTTTTGAAGGACTTGTGCACTGTTAAGCATAGGACAAATGTTCCACGCGATGCTTTCCTCACTGAGCAAGCTACGTCCCTACTCCATCATAACGGTGTTGTGAAGTATAAAGACCCTGGTAGTCCAACTGTCTCTTGCATGCTAGGCGACAAGTTCACTACTAGTGCTTTACTTGATCTTGGGGCTAGTGTCAATTTGTTACCTTACTCCCTCTACCTTGAGTTAGGTTTACAGAACATGAAACCTACACGAGTAACTCTTCAACTTGCTGATCGTTCCGTGAAAGTACCTAAAGGAATCGTTGAAGATGTTTTGGTGAAAGTTTCTGACTTTTACTATCCTGTGGATTTCATCATCTTAGACACTCCTGCGCCCGACCCTACCAATACTCCTATCATATTGGGTCGCCCCTTTCTGGCCACTGCCACTGCCATCATCAATTGTCGCGACGGGTCCATGAATCTCTCTTTTGGCAACATGACTGTAGAAGTCAATATATTCCACCTTATGCAACAACCGGCTGATGTCGATTCTATTAATGAGGTGTGTGTGATTGACTCCTTAGTTACTGAAATGTTGGACCACACGTACCCTGTCGATCCTCTCCAACAATGTTTGGCCCATTTTGGCTCCGACTTTGACATTGACTCCTCCATCTCTGAACTCAATGCCTTGCTCGATTCCACTCCACTGATGGATACTTCCTCTAGGGTTCCTCCCTTCGAGCCTCTATATGACACTAGTCACTCTCTAGATCATCCTGTTCCACTTTCTGAGCTCTCTGCCACATCAGATTCCTCCATTTTATGCACCGAGAACCTTCAGGACTCTGTTTCTGTGTCTGAGTCCGATGTCATTCCTACACCACCTGCTACTTTGGAGCTTAAGACCTTACCCTCCGAGTTGAAATATACTTTCTTAGGCCCCAACAACCATCACCCAGTTATCATTGCTTCCGACTTGACCACTGATCAAGAAGAGCAATTAGTTCACACTCTTACTCAGCATAGCACTGCTATAGGATGGACCATTTTCGACATTCATGGCGTGAACCCCAATGTTTGTAGTCATCGCATTCATTTGGAGGACCACGCCAAGACTTCTCGTGAACCCCAACGTCGACTTAACCCTGCTATGAAAGAAGTCGTGCGCGCTGAAATTTTAAAATTGCTCGATGCTGGTATTATCTACCCTATATCAGACAGTCAGTGGGTCAGTCCCATTCATGTGGTACAGAAAAAGTCTGGTGTCACCGTCATAAAAAATAGTGACAATGAGCTTGTTCCCACCCGTATGCAAACGGGTTGGCATATTTGCATTGACTATCGAAAGCTAAATGTTGTCACTCGCAAGGACCATTTTCCTCTTCCCTATATCGACCAAATGCTCGAACGTTTAGCCGGTCATGCGTATTACTGCTTCCTTGACGGCTATTCAGGATACAACCAAATTCCAATCGCCCCTGAAGACCAAGAGAAAACTACATTCACCTGTCCCTTTGGCACTTTTGCCTATTCTCGCATGCCTTTTAGCCTTTGCAATGCACCTGCGACTTTTCAACGGTGTATGATTAGCATTTTTAGCGACATGGTTGAACATTTTCTCGAAATCTTTATGGATGATTTCTCTGTGTTTGGTTCTTCCTTCGAGCAATGCCTTTCTCACCTCACTATGGTCCTCAAACGTTGTCAGGAAAAGAAATTGGTCCTCAATTGGGAAAAATGTCATTTCATGGTCAAAAAGGGGATTGTTTTAGGTCACGTAGTCTCTCGCGACGGTATTGAAGTAGATAAAGCCAAAGTTGACATAATCTCCTCGCTACCCATTCCTAAGTCTGTGAAGGACATTCGCTCCTTCTTAGGACATGCGGGCTTCTACCGTCGTTTCATCAAGGACTTTTCTAAAATTGCTCGACCTTTAACAACCCTTTTATCCAAGGATGTTCCCTTTGTTGTTGATGATGCATGTGTTTTTTCTTTTGAGCGCCTTAAAGTCGAGCTCACTACTGCTCCGATCATTCAGCCTCCTAATTGGTCTTTACCATTTGAGCTCATGTGTGACGCATCTGATTTTTCTCTCGGTGCCGTACTTGGTCAGCGGGTTGATAAGCGCCAGCATGTCATTTATTATGCTAGCAGAACCCTCCATGACGCTCAACTTCATTACACAACCACCGAAAAGGAGTTGTTAGCCGTTGTCTTCACCCTCGATAAGTTTTGCTCATATTTCATCGGTTCACCTATCATCGTTTACACTGATCATGCTGCCCTGAGGCACCTTCTTCAGAAGAAGGATTCTAAGCCACGTTTGATACGATGGATTCTCTTGCTTCAAGAGTTTGACCTCAAAATTCGCGATAAGAAAAGGTGCAAAAATTTGGTTGCAGACCATCTCTCCTGCCTTCCTGCTACGTCTGCCTCTGACCCTATCCCTATTTCGGAAACATTTCCCGATGAGCAACTTTTTGCTCTTTCCACTGCTCCTTGGTATGCAGATATTGTTAATTTCCTTGTTATCGACCAACTGCCCAATCATTGGTCCACACAAGAGCGTTCTAAGTTCATGACCCAGGTGAAATATTACTCTTGGGATGACCCCTTCCTTTTTAAGTATTGCTCTGATCAAGTCATACGCCGATGTGTTCCTGACCATGAACAATCAAGTATACTCTATTTTTGTCACGATGGTGCCTGTGGTGGCCACTTTAGCTCCAAGAAAACTGCCACTAAAATTTTGCAAAGTGGTTTCTACTGGCCCACTCTTTTTCGAGATGCCCACCATTACTGCCAGGCTTGTGCTAAATGCCAACAATCTGGGCGTATCTCTCATCGTCACATGATGCCCCTCACACCCATTCTCATCGTCGAACTCTTCGATGTATGGGGCATTGATTTCATGGGTCCTTTCCTCTCTTCTCATGGCTTTCAATATATACTCGTTGCAGTTGATTATGTTTCCAAATGGATTGAAGCCATAGCTTGCCGCACCAATGACCATCGTATTGTGGTCCAGTTTCTTAAGGAGTACGTCTTCACACGTTTTGGAACTCCCAAAGCTATCATTAGTGATGGGGGTAAACATTTTTGTAATCGAGTCTTTGAACATCTCGTCAAAAAGTATGGCGTTACCCACAAAGTTGGTCTCTCTTACCACCCTCAGACTAGTGGTCAAGTTGAGGTTTCCAATCGCGAAATCAAGCAAATCTTAGAAAAAACAGTTAATCCTAATAGGAAAGATTGGTCCTTACGCTTGAATGATGCTTTGTGGGCATACCGTACTGCTTTTAAGACTCCGATTGGCATGTCTCCTTATCGCTTGGTTTTTGGAAAACCATGCCACCTCCCTGTCGAGCTTGAACATCATGCTTATTGGGCTGTTAAAACCCTTAATTTTGATATCGATGAGGCTGGCATTCATCGAAAGCTCCAACTTAATGAATTAGAGTAGATTCGTAATGATGCCTATGATTTGTCCAAGAAATACAAGGACAAAATGAAATGGATCCATGACCAATGCATCCTCCGCAGAGAATTCCACCCTGGTCAGAAAGTGTTGTTATATAACTCCCGTCTTCATCTCTTTCCCGGGAAGTTAAAAACTCGTTGGTCTGGACCCTTTGTAGTTGCATCTGTTACTCCTTACGGTGCCATCACAGTTCAAAATCCTAAGGATGGTAGCCTATTTCAAGTCAACGGTCAACGATTGAAGCCTTTCTTAGAGTTAGGCCCCTCTCCCATTGAAGAAATTGACCTTGTTGACCCCATTTATGAAGACTGATTGTTCAGTCTTGTTTGGGGATGATTCTCATCACCCAATTTTTCTGCCGCCCCGTGCTTTCATAGATTTTATCTTTAGGGTGAGATTGGTTCGGTCTGGCTGAAGATGATAAACTTAGCGCTACCGGGAGGCAGCCCGTCATTCATTGTTTCTGAGTATGGGTCTTATCCTGTTTGGGGGTGGTGTTTCAGACCACCCAATGATTTTCACATGCTTTATAGACTTGTGCATACTTTTGTATCGCCTATGTTCTTCAGGTTTCATCTCTGCTCCCTCAGGCGGTACATTTTCACTAGTGGTTCATTATGGTAATATCTTTCCTCCCTTTTTCTTTTCATTTTTATATATGGTTTTAAACATCGAGGACGATGTTCTCTTTTGTTTGGGGGTGGGAAATTTATCAAAATCGTACCTCTTTTCAAAATTTTCAGAAACAAGTGATTTTAAACTTTTTGTGCAGTTAAAAATATTTTTTTATGATATGATTTGTCTATCATCCCTCTTTTAGAAATCTCGGAATATCTGTGTTTGACCCAAAAATTGCGTTTTTTACAATAAATTAATTAATACCTCTTAAAAGCGTACTTGCACCATGAATTTCTAAACTCGGCAATTTTGCACTATCACGTTTACAATCAAAAGTTGAAAAGTGAATATATTCTCAAGAGAGCCTTAAAAGATCACTAGTGACGACTTAAACCCCTGAGATTTGAGCTTTTCACCTTTTTGAGGGTTTTTACGTATCTCAGAGTCACAAGTTGACTCAAGTTTCTTTGGGTACCACATTTAGTCGTTGCATGATCTCATTATTTTTTTCAATTTTGGTTTAATCACTGAGAATGACATTACTTTCGAGTTGTAAGAAACATGTGTCTTGTAGTTTGTCCCGAGCACTAAACCAATTTTTTCATACACTGACCATTTTTCCTATCACATCATCATTCACCCATTATCATTTTCCATATTAACCTTATCCATATGTCATTTCCCATCACTACCATAATTTTTGAGAAAAAGAGTGTTTGAAATTTTCCATGTACATTGTCTTCATTTGTGCTATGAAAAGAAAAAAACGCATCGCAAAAAAAAAAAAGAAAAAAAGAAAAGAAATAAAAAAGAGGAAAAAGGAAGATGCGATCATAAGTTCAAATGATGAAGACAATAGTCAATTAATATGTGTCACACTCTTCTCAAAACACCCCATCATTCATCTTCTTCATTTCATTATCCCTACATACCTTTCATAGACCCCATTTTTCACCCTTGGTAAAGCGTTCGGGCAAACGAGAAGATTATATGGTGAATAACTCGACATTCTTGACATAGTGGTTAGCATTCGTTCATGAGATCAAATTTCTTTCATGTATCCGTCATTTTCTATAAAGTGTGTGAGACGTTTGAACTTGTTTACATTTACTCACCTCCTCACACACTAGAGAGATACACTTACCCAATTCTCAGAGAGTTCGATTCAGAGAGATATATCTAGTGAGAATTGAAGTCAAAGCGTTGATTCTATAAAGGCAATCTAGGAATTACTCTAATGATACTTATGATTGTTTTACACTACATATGCTGAGTTTTAGGAAGGATCACGCTTTTGGTATTAAGTAATTTCATATCTTATTTTGATAATTGAATGCGGTGTACATAGAGGTTCTTTTAAAGTTGGGTTGTATAGCGTTTCATCGTCAAATCAGAAACTGCATTTAAATAAGTTTTGAATTTTGTGGGTATATTCACTGCAAACCCTCACGAGACACCACTCGTCCTGTAGGGAAACCTATAGGTTTAACGGCTTGTTGCACATGCTAAGTGCAATCGCCAGTGCCTGCGAAAGTGGCACACATTTGGTTACTTATCTCTGTTTTCTCTCTAATTTTTGCTCGAGGACTAGCAATGTTCTGTTTGGGGGTGGTGTGATAAGCACCCAAAAGTGTCTATTTTATACCCCGAATGGATGCATTTTAGTCTCTCATTTTAATTAAAATTGGCCTTATGTTTGTATTTTATTTATTTCTCAGGTCAATACGCAGTTGCGGTACAAATAATGCTAAATCAGTACAATTGCAACTCAATAGTGGTCAAAAGCATGTATCGAAGAAATCAAGGAGATCGCGAAATCTGGAGTCCAATCTGAGCTTGCCCCGATGTGACCCGATGCCCCGAAGCAGTCCCGTAACCCAAACCTAAGCCTACACCGAGCCCAGACCATTCTCCTAGCCCGGTGTGTGTTTAGTTTGTACCATTATTATTTTTCTAGATTTTTATTTTTAGTCATTTTATTTTTATGATTTATTTAAAAATTTCTAGAATTTATTTTCTATTTTTCTATTTCTTTATTTTGATTTTGATTTTGATTTTGATTAGTTTTTAATTTTTAATCTTTATTTTATTTTTATTAGGATTAGTTTTTAGAAATTTATTTTCTAATTTTATTAGATTTTAATTTCTTTTGTTTTAGTTTCATTAGGATTATATTTTTTTTAGTCTTAATAGAGTTTTATTTATTTCTTTTTATTTTCATTTTTTTATTAGTTTGAGATGTTAGTTTTTAGTTTTATTAGATTTAAATTTTTTATTTTATTACTTTAGTTCTAGTTTTATTTTTTAAAGGGTGCAAATTAAACACACACAAACTAAAACTCACACACACACCTAAATCAACACACACCCAAAGACACCCCTAGATCTACTATTCATCATCATCCTTCCAAAACCACACCCGATTCTCTCTCCTCCTCCATTAACACTACCCTTAACTCCTACCCCATACCCTTATTCACCCATGGCAGACCAACAATTCCACCATCGGAGTCGCATCGCCCCATTCGGCGGTGACCCACCATCGCCAACAGCCCAACCCGCGGCCCTGTTCGAAACAGGGAACCCTTCAACCCGCTCCCCCTCACCTCCAAACCCGACCCAACTACCCTCCTGTCCGCTGCCTGACCCGATCTCGATCGCGGTCCAAACTCGCCGGCGGCGCCCAGCTCCCAGCTCCGGTCGGAGCTGCCACAAACCTACCCGAAAGCCCATCCAGAAAAAAACCAACCCGGACGCCCCGATCCACGTTACCCACAGAAAACCGAGACCCACCATATCCAAACATCCTGCCACATTCTAGTCTTCAACCCAAATCCCAACAATATCGGAGTCAAAACCCAAGCCAAGAAATCCCATAAAAATCTTTCCAGGAACCATTTCGTGGGTTATAAAGAGGAGATCTCTCAACAGCAAATAGAAAAAAAAAGGAGACACAGTTAGAGAGAGACGGACACACAAAAAAAAAGTAGCGAGAAAAATACAAAAAAAATTAGTATTAGGTTTAGAAATTTTCGTAGGTTTTGTTTCATCTTTTAGTTTTTAATCCAGTCCAGTTTTTGTGACAATTTTGGGACGCGTGTTCATGCTACAATCGATTCAAGGAATTATTCGTATCGTATTTCTTTCTCTCCTTTTTAATTTCTTGTTTGTTATCTTAATCATGTCTGGCTAAACACCCCATTCAAGGGGTGGGATGAAACACGTATGTTAAATTAATTAATTAAACAATTGTTCAATTGATGTGTTCTAGGCAAATTAAATTGGAAAAAAATCACACATTAGTTTATTTAACGAGAGTTAATAAATTAATGTTAAAAATTGATATTTGATTTTTGGATTTAACTTAGAGATAGGTTTCATTCTTAAATTCAAATATTAATCATGTGTATGCAATTCAAAGATAAGTACATTTTTTTTTATGAATTGATCCTAGCGGGTAGTTTGTAAAAAAGGGTATGAATCTATTTTTATTTGTTGTGACGCTTTCTGATTTAATTGCTAAAAAAAAATAATTTTGGATTTAGGATTGTAACGAGAGTTAAATCTTAAATTTCATTATTATTTCGAAAGTATCAGATGAATAATTGGAAAAATTAAATTAAAAGTAATTGCGTGGAGTAATCCCATCTCTTGTCTCTTTTCATAAATTCTACACTCGGTTACTTTTCAAAATTTCGTAGTTACTTTAGTTGCGTAAAATTTCATTTCCTCCATTAAAATTTGTTTTAAATAAAAAATAAAAACACAAAAAGATTTTTAATAAAAATTGAAATTGCAAGTTTTCACAATAACGGGTTTGATGCTTGAAATTGGATTGATACCCGAATTTACCGCGATACTGAATTTTTAACAAGTTTTGTAGGTAATTCCAGAAATTTTGATACTCGAAGTTTGACCGCAGCGACATTCCAAATCATATCCGAAGGAAAACAAAATTCGACTTATCAAGTCCAATTTTGCAAATCAGGGAGACTTGTTTGAAGATTTTTCCTCTTACCCTTCTATTTTATTTGTTTATGCCTTTGATTATTAATTTGTCAAATTTTATACCATGTTAGGCTAAATCCCCTTTCAAGGGGTGGGGTGAAACCCTTATTTGATATTATTTTAGTTTAATTAGTTTGATTACTTGAAATTTCCCTTTGAATGTTAATTTTGATCCCTCACCCTTAGATTTATGCCTCGACAGAGGGTAAATGATTTCGAGAGAAAATCGAAATTCTAATTATAATACCCATTTTAGATTCGAACTAGAGATAGGGGTTTCTTAAGTGGGTATAATTTGAATTTCAACTCTAAACTTATTTTCTAAGATTGACATAAATTTTAATTGATCGATCCTAGCGGGTGATTAATTAAAAGGAGTGTGGATCTATTTTTCTAGAGTTGTGGGGTGTTAAACTTAACATTCTAAAAGATTACTATTATAATTACACTTGCAAAGAGAGTTGGTTTGTAATTTTGATATTAATTTGGGAGAATTCAAATAATTAAATTAATTAATTAGAATAACTAAAATTTGTGGTGTAATCCCACTCCTTGATTGTTCTCACAATTATTTACCTCACTTTATCTCTTATTTTGGTGTTAGACTTTATTTTCCATTTTAGTCACTTTCTAGTTAGTTGTTATCATCTCACACTTTAGTTTAGTTAGTTTAAATCTCACCTCACCCATTTGTTTTAATATTAAAAAAGCTAAAAAAATTAAAAAAGTGAAAAAGCACAAAAAGAAAATAAAAAATGAATTACAATTGAATTTGTCTCTAGCTTACTCCCTAGGAAGTGGATTGATACCCTTACTTACCTCTACACTTCATATTGTTATATTTTGTAGGTAATTCAAGGTTTTGATTAAAGGAGCTTGTACAACAACGACAAATATACGCAAAAGCCTTTCTATCATTACACAAAAAAATTGGGTAGATAAGTGCTCATACAAAAATTTGGGGCTTTCATTCCTAAAAAGGTACAACTACCAAACATTCTACGATTCTAAAGTCTAATGACCCATCACAAAACCTTAATATTGACTTCAGCAACTGCGCAAGCATATGGTGGAGGTCTCGGGGTCCTGAGGTTTACCTTACCAAATTTACACACCAATATTATTTCCTTTACTAGGCAATCTTAAGGGGATAAGGGTGTACTAGCTATTAGGAAGACCTTAAATAGATCTCAAGCAGTGTAGAAATTACGCACCAAAAATATAGCAATGTAAGAAAAAAGGTCTCATAAGTCCAAAAACTAATATTTCATTAGAGGATAAAAGATTTCAAGATTACATCAAAACGGCCCATAGCCAACAACACTTTAAACAAAATATTACATAAAATCCATTGAAGGATTGAGATTTTGGGGATCCATGAAAGCTTCACTTTGTGACAAAGAGGCATAGGCGTCTTTCTTGAACTTTTCTCCTTTAACAGGGCTTCCTTCATCATCTTAACTCTCCCTTCCAGATTCAGGGGCTTTAAAAAATTAGCCAGAAATGTCCACATCTAGAAACAACTTTTGAACTTTTTCCTTACAAGCATCAAATCCAGAACTATTATGTTGGAAGATATACTTATTATATGTCTCATACCTTTAAGTAGGCATTCACTTTATACTCCTAACGATGGATTGAATCTTCCCTTGAAGAGAAGAATAAAGTGTTGAGACCTTGGCATAATCTTTTTGCCACTCCTAACCCCTGGAGACAAGATCCTCTTTCGTAGTAGTGAGCTCTCTAATTGACTATTTTAGAAGTTCCACCTCACCACTACCATAGAGATATTTGTTCTATAGTCGTGGATCTTATCTTTTTTACCTCTGAGAACCTCTATCGTCTCCAGAAGCTTAATCTAGCTAAGGGCATAAATTTCCTCCACTTTAGTCACGGAGTCCCTCTCGACAACCACTAAGGCAACATTGTCCCTCAGAGTTTTGGCATCCAGGATCCTCTCTTGATCCAAAATAATAAGTCGGGTCTTGAGAATATATTTCTCCTTACTAAGGACATCTTCCTCCACCCTCAGATCATTTATCGATCGATCCATTTGCATACGGGTAAGGGTTTATCCCCCAACCATATCATTGGCCTTATTTCATTCCTTATTTTTGTTAAGGCCATCAGTCAGAAGAGCCTCAGTCAGGTGTTGAGCCCATAGAATGGCAATGAGATGTAAGGAAGGAGTAGAGAAATAAAAAGACTAGAAGAAAACCATAAGAAATTTAAAGTTACCTTTCCCAACAAATGGATCAACTCTTCGGCATTAACAAAAGTCCCCATCATCTTCAAGTTGGCCACAACATCAGTACATTTCATCTTGGCCATTTAGTAGAGGGCTTCCACCAAAGAGGCAAAAAATCCATCTCCTCAATGAATATATATTTAGAATTCCTCTCCACGCCATCATTCGCGGCGAGCCCCTATGACTGGTTATAAGGGTTTTAATATCTCTTTCAGGTCCTCCTCCTCTTAAGAGAGAATCACCTTCTCATTTCCTTTAATCTTTAAGACTAGGGGATACAAGTCCCCTATAATAGAAGAACAACCCCGAGTTGCCCCAGGGTTCCCACCTTCCCCCGTTGATGCTTGTAATTAAAGAATGATTTAGTTTTAGGATCCATCATTAAGCCTTTAATAGAACTAGCCCTGAGGCCTATCCCTTTCACCAGTTCAACCTCGGGTGCTGGGGTTCCCACCAGTATGTTAAGCTTCAACCTCTCAATAGTCATAGACTCCTTCCCCTTGACATTAACGGTTGTGATAGAGGTCTCCTTGGAATGTGTCCTCATCATCCTTATTTCTTCCTGTTCATTTACGACATCAGTGATCAGGAAAAAGTTGGCTATCATAATGGTTTTAAAAAAGAAAAACAAAGACAGAAGGTTGGTCTCTTACTGGGTTGATCTTCCTTTTCATTAGAGTCCAGAACAACCCCTTCAACCGTGTAGAGGGGGCTTGAAGGTAATCCTGAGATTAGGGATAATTCCTTAATTGTCAATATTGTTTGAGATTAAGCAACCGAGGCAGCTCAAGCATGGCAGCTCAGCGAGGTAGCTTGGCGCGGCAGCTCATATTTTATCTTGTTGTAGTAGTCGTATTGTATTTTTATTTTTGTTGGCTGTAAGCTATAATGGTTGCAATGACGTAATGATAATAATAAATGAGTTTGTGTGAGGTCAAACGGTACTTGCGAGAGACCAAGCTTGGCAGGGCCTGGGAGAGCTTTTATGCTATATCGAATGACCTCACCGTGGGAACTTTAGAGGGACTTGGTTTGGAGGATTTAGAAGTGAGGCACCGTTGGGGCTTATCCTGACCATCTTAGATACACCTGGTAAAACATCGAAGGACCTTGACCGTGGAACCTCGGACGGAGCATCTTGGAGTTCCATCGGGCATTAGGCTGTGAACCAAACAATCCTCCACTTAATGTCACATCTACTGTAGGTGATGTTACTAGACATCTAAACAATGTCAGACATGCACTAGACATCTACTGTATTTGGGGCTGTCAGGCAGTTGGTGAGCCACATCAACTACAACAGCCCCCTCCCCTGACACACACTGGTCAGGCAAAAGGCATGTCTTGGCATTTAATGTTTATGACGTGGAGACAACTAGTGCATCAGGCATTTAATGTTGTGACATAAAGTATGAGGGATGTCTTTCATAGTTTTAATGACTGAGTTTCCTCAGGGATGGTGTGGGGGGCTATTTAAGGACCCCAACCACCCCTGAGGAGATATAGGATCTTTTTGAGAACTCTAGAGTTATTGCTAGAGATACACATCAGAGAAAGAGAGTTATTGAAAACCAGAGGGTTTATCCACTCACCATTGTTATTTATTGCGAAGATTTTAATACTTGACAGAGATTCTTGAGGGTGTATGGTATGTTTCTACCTACCTACCAAGGTGTATCTAGGGTGCTTACTTCTATCTCCCTCTACCTAGGTTACTCCTAAACTTCATTACTATCTCATGAGTTATACACGAGAGATTTGTGAGTTTAAACTAAGTTCATCTTCATTGGGTTTTTGTTGTATGTCCTATCATTAATCCAAGCTCTTGGGCTAATTAACTTATCATCACCATACTCAAAAGGGGTTACGCCACCATCTATAATCTAAAGTACCCTTTTACATTTGGCGACTCTGCTGAGGAGGCATTCTTATAAGCAAGGAGTATGGCGCAAGATAACGTTAATCGAAGACTCAACTTTTATGACATTCAACATAGTGAAGAGCACGCAAGAAGAGAACTGGAGGCCCTAAGGGACGGGGCTCCTCGAATAGAAGTGCCTCCAGTTCAGACGACAACAGGCGCTCCAGGGGTAACGCAAGCTTCCACGAGTGCTGGGTTGGGACCTCCTTAGTTGGCCCTCCTCATGAGTAAGTTTTATGAGTTTTTACAGACCCCCGTAGCTTCAACGGTGCTGGGAGGATTTGAAACCAATTCCTTCGTCAAACCGGGAGCAGCCCCAAAGGCCCCACAGGGTGCAGGCGCAATGGGAACAACCCCGGCAAGCATACCCTCCATCGTGAATCCAACGTTGGGAACCTTTGGAGTGTCAATGGCGCCAGCAGTAACGATGGCTCCAGCTATAACGGGCATTCTACATGTGACCCCATTGGGCGTTGCCCCATCGCCCATGGAAGAAATGAGAAGGGAGATACAAAAGGAGATGCTGAAGTTCATGCAGACTTCCTCGCAACCTGTGGGAGAGGTAGCTTCGGTCTACGATGACTTCCGAACACCTTACTTTCAGGAATACAATGACGAGCCTTATCCAAAGGATTATGTTCCTCCTATATTTGAAAAATACACAGGAAAGGGGGGGGGGATCCGAAGGAGCATATTAAACGTTTTATCGAACACTTAGGGGCACATTGCAACAATAAAAAACTCAGGTTGAGGGAGTTCTCCAAATCCCTAACCGATAAAGCATATACTTGGTACTCCCACTTAACCCCCAATAGTGTTTCTACGTGGGAAGAGATGCATGTGTTGTTCGTCCAGAAGTTTTTTATGGGAGAGGATGAGTTTACTCTGACCCAATTAGGGAGAGAGAGACAACGGTCGGGAGAAGACGTGGTGGCGTACATTCGAAGGTTCAGGGAAAGGTCCCTCGATGTAAGAGAGGAGGCCAAGGAGTCTAAACTATTACAGATCTGTGCGGAAGGGCTGCTCCCTGAGTACATATGCCACCTGATCAACGATACGCGCGAGGGAACTTTTTCAGCGTTCCTAAAATCCGCAAGGAACATCTCACTGGTTGTACGACCAAACCCGGTGGTGGTACCTATGATGTTCAGGCAGCCGATGCAACCTGGGGGAGGAAGGCCTCAGCCTCCACGAGTGGGGTACACCAAAGGAACGGATGGGGGCAAGGCGCCGAAGAAGGATAACAAGAGAAAGTTTGGAAGGGACAGAGAAGACCCGCCACCATTGCCTTGTGCAATAGATGAGGCTCTGAGTTGTTATAACGCCATGGTCCAAGGTGGAATGGTTTATGAACCAAAGGATGTTCCAGCGGAAGAACCCAATGCTGCGACGAGGGCGGATCCCAAATACTGCCAAGTTTATCGAAAGATCCAACATCCAACAGAGAGCTGCTTCACACTGCAAAGAATCATTGACAAGTACATGAAAGCGGGGACATTACAAATCCCCCCGCAGAACATTAATAACAACCCGCTTCCAGCACACGGGGACAATCTGGTGATGGCCTATGATGAGGAGGCAGAAAGAGAAGGAGGAGGGTTAACGATGAAGCAGAAGGAGCTCGAAGATGCCCTGGAACATTGCACCACGGGAATGGCTAACGTAGTTTTAGCCTACGATGAAGAAAGCACTAAAGACGTGGAAGACATATACAGCGTTAAAGGTGTGGAAGCAGACCCGGTCATATAGTATAGTGCAGTTTTGAAATCTCCAAAGTTCACTTGGTTCTTCGATCAAGTGGGGATCCCGAAGGAGAGCAAAATGGAGATAACTCAGGCAATTTTGGACATTGCAAGGAGGAACGCAGTCCCCTCGCTAAGGTGGAGGGGACCCATGGCTAGGCTGGTGAAGAAGTTTCTGTCAGAAGTAACCTTCAGCGATGCAGATAGAGATGTAAGGTTCCCTCATAACAGGCCTCTGTATGTAAACGCTAGCGTCAACGGGGTTAGCTTTGCAAGGACTCTTATGGATAGGGGTGCTTCCATCAATATTATGCCGATCAACTCCTTCCACGCGACTAATATTCCAGAAGAAAGGTTGGTTCCCATACCTTTGGTAATTTCTGGGTATGACAACTAATCTTCCAAGTCCATCGGGTATGTGAATGTCGGGATTGTGATGGGAAATCTGAGTTCCCACATCAAGTTCCATGTAATATAAAGTGCAACTTCCTATCATTTAATAATCGGGAGGGTGTGGATGCACAAATAAGGGTTAGTCCCTTCAACCTATTATCAATGCGCCAAGGCAAATATCAAGGGAACAGAAGTGACCATTAGGGCTACGAAGAGGCCTTTCGCTTTCGAAGAAGCACACTTGGTGGATGCAGCATTTTATACAGACCTAGAGGAGGATGTGCGGGTCCTGAAAAGGAGAATGGAGGGATCATGGGTTCCCTTGATTAGACAGAGAATGGGGCCCTTGAACGAACAAAGTAAATAGGGTGCAAGTAGCGAAGGGGTGAGGGCCGAAGAAACCCATCAGGTGATCCCTCGACCCTAAAATATCTCGAAGCAACTCAAAGACAGGATGAGGCCTAGAACAGACCTGGTGGAGCATGAGGTCTAAGGGCAAAGCGTGTTGAGTCGCTTTTCAGGGGAAAGAATCGCTGGGGCTTCCAGAGAGAAGAAGAGGAAGGCCTAGGCAACAGCTACCAGCAGGCAATGCAAGAAAATTGTCACTGAAGAGGGAAAAGTGGTGTACCTCTTATAATGGTGTGAACGGGAGGCCGAAGAGACTAAGGATGAGGTTGACCCGATATATGAGTGTTTCTTGGTGGATCAACAAGGGCAGTGTATGGTGATAGACAACTCCAACATACAGGAGTTCGTAGAAGATGTCGCCGAAGAACCAGACTACATGGAAGATCAACCAAATCCTCAGGCACAAGAGTTGGAGCAGCTGAACCTAGCAAGAGAAGGGGAAGATCCAAGGTCTATCTTTATCTCGAAAGATCTTGGTAAGGAGAATCGAGAAGCCTTGGTTGAGATGATTCGGGAATTCATACACATCTTCATGTGGAAATACACTGAAATGGAAGGGCTGGATGAGGAAGTGAGCTGCCACAAACTGAACGTGATGCCTTCAGCTATTCCGGTGAAGCAGGCAATGAGGACTTATAAACCTGAACTAGACTTGAAGATTAAGGAAGATGTCCAACGTTTATTGGTAGCAGGATTCATCAAGCCAATACAACATCCCCTTTGGCTATCTAGCATTGTGCCAGTGGGGAAGGACAAAAATCAAATGAGGATCTGTGTGGACTTCAGAGATTTGAATAGCGCTTGCCCTAAGGATGAGTTTCCCTTACCCTCCATCGACAGTTTGATAGATTCCACGGCTGTTCATGAGATGTATAGCTTCATGGATGGTTACGTAGGGTACAACCAGATCAAGATGGACCCCATAAACGCAGAGAAAACGGCATTCAGAACTCCGTTGGGCAACTTCATGTACAAAGTGATGCCGTTTGGACTCAAGAACACTGGGGATACTTACCAGAGGACAATAATGGCCATTTTTCATAACTTCTTCAACAAATTTATAGAGTTCTATGTGGATGAATTGGTCATCAAATCGAAGAAGGAGGAGTCCCATCTGAATGATTTTAAGGAAGGTGTTCGTTCAGTGCAGGAGGTATAAATTGAGGATGAACCCGTTAAAGTGTGTCTTCGGAGTAACGAGCGGGAAGTTTCTAGGCTTCATGGTTGATCGATAAGGGGTGCAGATGGAACAAGATAAACAGCGGGCGATCTTGGATATGCCATGTCCAAGAACGACGAAGGAGCTGAAGAGTTTTCTAGGTAAGGTCTCCTACCTTAGGAGATTTGTGCATGGATTGACCAAAATAACACACCCACTAATGCATCTATTACGAAAGAACACGAAATTCAGGTGGGAGGAGGTTCACCAGGAGTTTCTTATTGGGCTGAAGAAACTGCTCGTTTCACCACAAATTATGGTTCCTCCCCAGGCAGGAGTACCGTTGCAGCTATACCTTACGTCTACCACGAGGTCCGTTGGAGCTCTGCTGGCACAAGAAGTGGACGGGCATGAACGACCGGTTTACTACCTCAGTAGAATCATACATGGTCCAGAGATTATATATAGTAGCTTAGAAAGGCATTATTTAGCCTTAGTCTTTGTAGCACAAAAACTTAGACATTATATGTTATCTTTTACCATTCATATTGTAACTAGATGTGATCCTATTAAGTATTTGTTGGCAAGGACTATATTGATTGGCAGGGCAGCCAGATGGTTCCTCATCCTCTCAGAATATGACTTGAAATGTGTGGTTCCTCGTGCGATCAAGAGCCAGGCGTATGCCGATCTATTGGCAATATTTCCATCAGGAACGTTTGAACCTCCTAAAGAAGACATTCCAGGAGATGACTTACAGGCTAATTATCTGGATACAACTGATGAGGAATGGACGATGCAGTTCGATGGATCTTCAGCGGAAAAGAAGGGAGGAGCAGGGGTTATTCTTTCAAAAGGGATGGAGGAGATTTGCCTTTCCTACAAGCTAGATTTCTCTTGTTCCAATAATGAAGAAGACTACGAGGCGTTGGTACTGGGGCTACTGGAGGCTCTTCGAAGGGGAATTCGTTCACTCTGCATTAAGGGTGACTCGAACTTAGTGATTTAGCAAGTAAACGGAGAATATGCGTTGAAGCACATGAGTCTGGCGCCATATAGAACAATCATTCAGAGGCTTCTCAACCAGTTCCATCGGACCAAGATCAGAAGACATCCCAGAACGATGAACCGCCATCCAGACGCCTATGCTACTATCGCCCAAAAAATGGTCATGGATAATGATAAGGCTATCGTTTTGATCCAACGAAGGATAGCTCCTTCGGTGGTACAGTCAATACTATCGATGGAGGAGGACGCGGACTGGAGGGGAAGGATTAGGAAGCAACTGGAGTCTGGCGAAGGAGCTATGGGATTAAGAGAGTTAGCCCAATACTCTACAAACTAGGGAAATCTTTACTACAGAAATACTGTGGGATGCTTGTCAAGATGTATCAGCCTAGAGGAAGTATACCGAAGGTTGAAGAAAATGCATGAGGAGCACTGTGAAATGACTGAGATACCTCTATATATGAGAATTCAAAAAGAGGGGTATTTCTGGCCTAAAATGAAGCAAGATGCGGCAAAGCTGCAACGGAAGTGCGATAAGTGTCAGCTATTCTTTGAAGCAGCTGAGTGCCATTTCATTGAAACTCAAATGGACTGGAGGCAGCCCTATATCGACTTCATTCAGGATGGAGTTATCTCAACAGAGAAAATGGATGCGATGGGCCTGAGGCGAAGGTCCCCAAGGTTCTATGTTCAGGAGGGGCAGCTTTATCGAAGGGGGTATTTCAACCGGCCATTGCCTTGCATCACGAAGGAAGAAGCAGCTGCGGTTCTCAAACAAGCGCACGATCCAGCCCACATAGGAGGGGCCAAGTTGTATGATCAGCTAATGATATTGGGGTATTATTGACCAACAATGGAAAAAGACTCTGCTGAGTTCGTTCGAAAATGCAAAGCTTGGCAACTTTATAGGAATATGATCCATGCCCCATCTGTAGACTTGCACTCTATGGCAACACCCTATCTATTTCACACTTGGGTGTTCGACCTGGTAGGGAAAGTACATCCTTCTTTGAGGGGCAAGATATGGATACTGGTAGCAACGGAGTGTTTTACAAAATGAGCCAAAGCGATACCACTCAGAAGAGCAACGGCGGAGGTGGTGAGTAACTTCATCAGAGAATACATCATTTGCCATTTTGGGATCCCAAAGGTTATTCTTTCAGATCACGGGACTCCCTTCATCAATTCAGAAGTAACAATGCTCATAGACAAGTACTCCATTATTCATCACACTTTAACGGTGGCGTACCCAAAGGGAAATGGTCAAGCCGAAGCGACTAACAAAACCTTGGTTAATATTTTGGCCAAGATGATGGAGGACTTTCCAGGGTCGTGGGATGATAAGATACCAGTTGTATTGTGGGCCTATCGAAAAACCAAGCGGAAACCCAAAGGATACACTTCGTTCTCTCTTCTTTATGAGGCTGAGGCAATCTTTCCGGTGGAGTTGGAAGTTCCCTCTACTCGATATGCCTTGCGAAGTAGCATGCTCCCTCAGAATAGACATGTGCAGTTGGAAGCATTGGATAAACACAGAGATAATGCGATGCAACACTTTCAAATGTATACGAAACAACTCTCCAGGGCATACGATAACTTGGTGAGACCAAGGAAGTTCGTGGAAGGAGACCTCGTTTTGAAAGCAGCAGTGAAGCACATCAGGGGGCTTCCTCTACCAAAGTTTGCAGGCAACTGGGAGGGACCTTTCGTTGTAAAGGAAGCTCATGATTCAGGTTATTGTTTAATTTTAAAGTTGGAGGAAGATAAGCCATTTAAGATTAACAATAAATGTCTGTAAGTTTATCATGTGTAAACAATCAAGTTTGAACCATTGTTATAACTAGCTGTTGTTATGAATATACAAGTTTTAGTTATGACTTGAACACAATGAAAGAATTGTAGGAATGTAGAAATTTATAGCATACAAAAGCAGTCACAACAAATGGAAGAATTGGAAAATATACATTATTCATTCATAAACAATGGAGCATTGCAAAATTGGGAGCTATCGCCCAAGAATTACATAGATAGAAGCAGATGGAGGATAAATACAAAAATCCATTAGCCTAAGAGAAACCATAGATACGAAGAAGAGAAAAATCTCCAGGAAGGCCCGAAGAAGCTTGTGTGAAAGACCGTTGGGCGTCGATAGAAACCTCCAGCCTCGTTTGCACTTGTGTACATTCGATGAGGAGTCTTTCTCATTTCAGCTTGACCAGACGCAAAGCTTCTTCGGCATCCTTTACCTCTTTATCCACTGCTTATAAAAGGGATGCTAATTCGGCCAACTTAGCTTCCTCAGCCCGCTGATCCTCCTAATGCTTTCGCAATACTTCCCTCTGGCTGATTAGTTATTGGTTCTTTAAAGTCTTTAAATGTGTTATAAGCCAGTCAAAACTGAAACCATCACGACCCAACTCCCTCAGAAAACCCAGAAATTAGTTAAGAATGGATCTGGTAACGCTTGCAGTAGGAGTACTGCCAATTTTAGCAACAACGATAGCCATGCCTTGAAGTCTGTGACTCATCACGTGAATATTGGAACGTAGAAAATCCACTGTGAAGGTCTCAGGGTGATGATTCACCAGTTGTTCAATCACCAAGCGTTGGTTGATAGGAATTTGAGGAGAATGTCGAACACCATCAGGCAGAAAGCGTGAGGAGCCAAGTCAAGAAGAGGAAGCTCGCACCCATATTTGCTCTCTGCTGCAGCACCGGTCGTGGAACCTTGATCATCATGGCCAGAGTTTTTCGAAACAGCAGGTTCCCGATGGGGTGAGCCCATAGGCGAAAGAACTGGGGGAGAATTTTCCTGAGAAACCTGAGAAGAGATAGAGGGCATAATAAGTTTATGAAAAATCTTAACAAGCATTTTCGTTGTTAAGTCACCGTTATAAGATGGAGTTCATAACAAAATCTTAACAAGCGTTTCCGTTATTAAGCCACCGTTACAAGGTGGAGTTTATGAAAAATTTTAACAAGAGTTTTAGTTGTTAAGTCACCGTTATAAGGTGGAGTTTATGAAAAATCTTAACAAGCATTTTCGTTGTTAAGTCACCGTTATAAGGTGGAGTTTATGAGAAGTAACAGAAATACCTCAGTCACAACAGGGGTAAGAACGGGAGTCATTGTGGCAACCGTAGGGACAGGAACCGTTAGGGGCGAGCTCATTACCTCGGAAGCCACAACGGGATCCCTGGTCGCAGAAGCCTCAACGGTCGAGAAAACTCTCTCACCAACATAAGGCACCAAGGCCAGCATAGGGGATTCATCGGGAGAAGATAATGGACTCCCAAACAAAGCCCCAATACGGAGGGGTGCAGAAGAGCCACTATATTGGGCAAAATCACCAACCTTGGCCTTGTGTGCATAAAGACCACCAAGATAAGTAGGTGGTACAAGATCGGGGGAAAACTGCAACATGAAGGAAAGTGTTAGAAAAGAGGAATAAGTACAGAAAAAGGGAGAAGTATCTCTAGGTGTTACTTACCTCAGTTATGGCACCGAAAAGGGGAATTGCGGCCAAAGGCCTCGTCAGCATCGTTGGAAGAAGAATGTTAGCTAACAACGAGGACACCTCAACCTGGGGCACCCAAAACCTCAAGGTTCAGCATGGTAAATAAATAAAGGGGTGAGACTGAAAGGACGTTATACCAAATAAATTATAGAGGAAATCATACCTCGGGATCATTTTCTTCGGCCAGAACAATGGGAAAAGGAAGCTCGGATGGAGAGGATAAACTAGAAGGGATGGAGAGAGTTATCTCTGATTGCGAAGAGACGCCCACAGATTCAACAGCATCACCCATAGCAACTTCCCTCGCATGTTGGGAGGCTAAACGATAAGAATAAGTAAGCCCCGTCATGAGGGAGCGGGGAGGAGTCACATCGGTTCGAGAAATACCGAAACGTCCCCCCACAAAAGGGCTCAGGGGAGGACTAGGGGGATTGGGTCTTTCCTCTTCAACCCCCTGCACCATAGTTGTCAAGAAAAAAAATAAGACAATGCAGTATGCCTTAAGCAAAGAGGAAATGAGTAAAACAAGTATACATACCTCAGATTCGGAAGGAGAACGAGAAGGTATAACCATGGGCGAAGAATGAGGGGAGACAGCAACAGAAGGGGCAGGAGAGAGATGCGCCTCAGGAGTTTTATGCACCTCAGGAGTTTGCTTCCTTTGAGACTTAGTACCCAGAGTCTTTTTCCTTAATCCCGTTGCATCAATGCCAACAGCTCGAAGAAACCTTGAACTCTTTCTCCTCCTTGTCGTTGGCTCCGTGGGATCAACTATGACCGTGGGAAGAGCAATCGAAGGAGGAACAACGACAGCGTGCCATTGATACTCAGTATTTATTCGAGCTATCTCCTCCTGGGCTTCCTTTCTTAACCGCTCATCCATTTTGGCAGACATGGGAGGTGGAACGGAGGCTATGGGGAAGGCTGCCACGGGAGTCTGGGACTTTTGAGACTTAGATTTTGACTTTGACACCCCACTTTTGGCTGTTTTTGCCTTCTTGGTAGGTGGTTGAGAAGGCCCCTTGCCGGTAGCAGCTTCAGTTGAAGGGGCAGGTTTCTTCGGGGCTGCAGCAGTTTTACGTTTAGGCGTGGCAATGGGGATCATGGAACAGAGTAGTGGAAGCTTCGTAGGAGGTGCCTTGGCGGTCGTACTTAGAGGGAATTCAATCCCAAGAACGGAGTTACCTTTTAACCCCAACTCTAAGGCAGAAAATGAAGAAACGTGAGGATACACTGGATCTTCCTCAACGAACTCAGCAATTTCAAACAGTTGTTTCGGCCAGTATTTTGTTGCAAATAGAGGGGTCATGTCCCCTTGCCTAGTGATGCTGGGAATGGTAACTCACCCAGCCATTATAGAACTTATTCCCCACGCAGCGGTTGAAGAAAATTGAGAACATGCCTCGCTAAAGGAAACCTTAGGGCTTGACGATTGAAACACTGGATGAGGAGCCCCCTGGTCAAACCCAAACTGGTGACTACATCGGTTGGGATTATAGTGCTCACTGGTATATCACCATTCAGTGTAAGAAGGCAGATATCCTGGGGAGAACAGAAGGACCACAGCCAGTGAGGGATCTTCAATATCCACGGTAGGGTCTCGTACCACCCTCGCTTCATATTGAAAAAATCCACAAGTGTGGAAGAAGATATCCTCCTGATAAGTCCTCATCACTAAGTTCTCAAAGCGATCAATCACAGATATCAACTCATTTCGTCTTTGTCTATTATGATAAATAAAGGATCGTGGAGGCCGAATTATTTCCCCCGAAGGAGGGCGGTTGGTTTTGGCTGCTACAGCAGGGAAACAAAAGTAAAGGAAGCCGATTAGAAGGACGCAGTTGGCAAAATATGTCAAGTTATAACGACTAAGCGATCGTTCCATATCGAGCAAAGTCCTATCCAGCCAGGTGTAGAGGGATCCTAAGGCAATTGCAGCCAGGGGAAGTTCGATGCCTCAAGCCAAACGAAGGGATATATTGATAAGGTCCCTTCGGGGTTGGTCATTGGGTTTTTCCATCAAAAAGAAACGGGAGAGAATCACAACAATATAGGCAGGAAGTTCCAACGGTGTACCTTGACCAGGAGCATCTGTTGAAGAACTACCTTCACCAGAACCCTTGAAGAAATAATTAATCAGAGGAGAGAGAGTAGCCTTGTTGGACGAACCGATGCAGCTTCGGCATATACGATCCAACTCCAAATGGTCGGCAACCTCTTCGGAATCTAGAGCCTCATCAGTATAGGGCTCATGACCTGCTGCATCGAGGCCCAGGAGCTCACACACGTCTTCTAAAGTTATGGTGAACTCGCCCCACGCAGCGATGAACGTATGAGTAGTAACGTTCCATCGAGAGACCAGGATAGGAAGGGCAGCATTATTCTTCGAGAGAGTGAACTCACCAAACCATTTAGCCCGTTGCAACCCAAGATGGGTGAGAATATCAGCATGGGAACTTTGCATATGGGAGTTTCAGGCAGCGAAGTGGGCAGGAGATCTCCCGGGGTGCTTCGAAATCAATATGGGACCATGGGAAGTCCCCTCGCTCCAGGCAAAATCGAAGTGTCCCCTCTGGAGGAAGAAAGCCCCACTCAGAAGAACCTTAGTCTTCGTCACCCAACAATAAGGTGTCAAAATTAGAAGAAAAATGGACAGTCTTGCAGGCAGCAGAAAAATCATCACCTTCTCCAAAAATAGGTGATCGACGATAAAACCTTAGTTATTCCTAATGGGCAGCATCCAGGGTGGTGGCAATGGTAGAGGCGGTGGGCGGAGCACTGGCAGTAGACACAGTGGGGTTGCTTGAGGACGCCATGGCAAATAAAGATAAAGAAACAAGAAAGCTTTGAGCAAGAAGGGTTTGAAGAATGAGAATGGAAGATCACAACCACAGGCGGTGGTTTAGAAGATGAGAGGGGAAGAAGGTAAGCAAGAGCTTAACAACAATGGAGTTCTCACAGACTTTCTCTCTCCAAAGCAAAATGGAAGTTTGAAGAAGACGGTGATAAAGTAAGAGAAAAAAGGGTTTAAGTGTTTAGGAATAGTCGTTTGAAATTTTGGAGTTCGTCATTTAAGTTTCCCACTATCGCACGTGCAAGGCCGCCTGTAATCATTTCAAATGAACACGTGGAACTTCGAGAAGTGTATTGACAGTTGAAAAGATAGCGCCACATCATTAATGAAGTGACACCTGGGGAACACAAATCGTTGCCTTCCTAAGCAAGATTGAGTTTTGGCACCAAAATATTTTTGTCAGACATATCCAATAAACTCCTAACGAAGAAGATGTCCCAACAGTTCCAAAAAGCTACGATGTTCTCTCGTCATAAGTTAAAACATTTTTTAGTTATGACTCAGGTACATCGGGGAGAATTTTACTTTTTCCTAGAGACTCTAATGCCCTGGTTCGGAATAAAGGAGAAGAGGCCTGAATCTTTTCACACAGGGAAAGGTCCATCGGTTTGAGACGTTTCGTGCAGACATTTCTTGTTCCAACAAATCTCTCCATGAGGGGGAAAATGTAGAGGGGGCTTGAAGGTAATCCTGAGATTAGGGATAATTCCTTAATTGGCAATATTGTTTGAGATTAAGCAACTGAGGCAGCTCAAGCGTGGCAACTCAGCGAGGCAGCTTGGCGCGGTAGCTCATATTTTAGCTTGTTGTATTAGTCATATTGTATTTTTATTTTTGTTGACTGTAAGCTATAACGGTTGTAATGACGTAACGATAATAATAAATGAGTTTGTGTGAGGTCAAATGGTACTTGCGAGAGACCAGGCTTGGCAGGGCCTGGGAGAGCTTTCATGCTCTATCGAATCACCTCATCGTGGGAACTTTAGAGGGACTTGGTTTGGAGGATTGAGAAGTGAGGCACCATTGGTGCTTGTCCTGACCATCTTAGATACACCTGGTAAAACACCGAAGGACCTTGACCGTGGAACCTCGGGCGGAGCAGCTTGGAGTTCCATCAGGCGTTAGGCTGTGAACAAAACAATCCTCTACTTAATGTCACATCTATAGTAGGTGATGTCACTAGCCAGCTAAACAATGTCAGACATGAACTTGAGTAAACCACCGTGGTATTTGGGGCTGTCAGGCAGTTGGTGAGCCCCCTCTGCGACGACAGCCCCCTCCCCTGACACACAGTGGTCAGGGAAAAGGCATGTCTTGGCATTTAATGTTTATGACGTGGATTCAACTAGTGCATCAGGCATTTAATGTTGTGACATAAAGTATGAGGGATGTCTTTCATAGTTTTAATTACTGAGTTGCCTCGGGGATGGTGGTGGTGGTGGTGGTGGGGGGGTTATTTAAGGACCCCAACCACCCCTGAGGATATATAGGATCTTTTTTAGAACTCTGGAGTTATTGCTAGAGATACACATCAGAGAGAGAGAGTTATTACAAACTAGAGGGTTTATCCACTCACCATTGTTATTTATTGCGAAGCTTTTAATACTTGACAAAGATTCTTGAGGGTGTATGGTGTGTTTCTACCTGCCTACCAAGGTGTATCTAGGCTGCTTACTTCTCTCTCCCTCTACCTAGGTTACTCCCAAAGTTCATTACTATCTCATGATTTATACACGAGAGATTTGTGAGTTTAAACGAAGTTCATCTTCATTGGGTTTGTGTTGTATGTCCTATGATTAATCCAAGGTCTTGGGCTAATTAACCTATTATCACCATACTCAAAAGGGGTTACGCCTCCATCTATAATCTAAAGTACCCTCTTAGAAACCGCTAGATGGGACTTGACATTTTCTTGAGATTCATCTTCCTCATTATTCGAAGCCTCGGGACCCTCAAACGCAACCTCAGTAGTAGCTCTCCTCTTGTGAGACACCACAAAAAATTTCTTCTTCATAGATGGACTCTACCAATGAACATCAAAATCATAACTATCTCCAAAGAAATAATGGTTCCTATTTGAAAAAGATTAATGGTGAAAAAACTGTTTGATGGAATACTAATTTTCTCTTACTTTTTCATTGACCAATAAATGAAACATTGATCAAATGCAAAGAAGATAAATAAAGAGAAAGATAAAAAAGGTTTCAACCTATTTGTCTTTTCCTTAAAAAGGTTTTGAATTCTTAAAAATGACGAACAAAAAATATTAGGCTTATCTCTTATATATTCTCTTTTGAATAATATTTTAACCTTTTTTTTAAATAAAGAGCAAATGAGTTTATATAGATTTAAAAATAAAGGTAATAATGAAAAACCCCAATCAAGGGTAAGAAACACCAATCCACACCATGCTTAGAATGAAAAGTGTCTAAGATATTATGTCTTATCCACAAAAAGGTGATTTGAGAGAAAATATAGTAAAAGATCTTTCGAATTTTCAACAAAAATATCTTTTAATATGGTTGTTGTTGAGGCATCACAGATGCGCAAAATTCTTTCATAGCATGAATGATCAGTGAGCAAAGTTCACAAATGAAGCCAAAGTGTTTCCTCGAGAATAAAATTTCTTTTGGCGTAACCAGCAACAAGAGTTCATATAAAATCCATTCTTCACATTTGTGAACTCTCCATAAAACAAAGTCACGAACAAAACTAAATTTTGACCAAAGGAGTCGTAGTGTTCTCACTGCCCATGATGAATATGATTGCCATCAATGAATTTGCTGGAACTTTACACAAATATATTTTGAAAAATATTTTTTATAAAATTACTATGACATTTGGTAAGGGTAAAAACACACTAGATTATTTTTAAGAAAATATTTTATCATTCTGTTTTCTTGACCATAAAAACAATAAGTCCTCTAAGTAAAATTACCTTCATCCTAAATATGTATGTGATTTTAGGGATGAAAAAGGTTCGGCTTCAAGATCTCGAATGTTGAAAAAAACTTATGATGGAAAGGGTATCTCAAGGATCGACACATAAAATGTGTTTTGGAAATTGTAAGAAGAAAATCTAACGGGCGAGCGCATATGAGTATAACATACTCTTACACATGTGATTATTAAGTGTAAAACTAACTAAACATGCGTAGCTTATCCTGTTATTGGCCCAAAATATATCCAAAGAGAGGGTGAATTCAAATTTTATAAAATAAAAGGAAAATTAAACTTTTTTTGTTGTTGCATATTTCCGTCGGTATAATTTTAGAGGGAGAAACATTGATATGTGAATACTTTCTACCATATTGCATGTTTATATATGTAACCATTGACCCAAAAAATTTTATGATTATATAGATATATATATACATATATACACGTGTATAAGAGAGAGAGATGCAATTCTTATGTGTATAAAACTATTATTTTCTTTTTATGAACGAACCTAACTGATATTGATTTGTATATTAAAGTTCCTTTTCTTTCCTACATGAGTCCAGCTGGCCCAATGAGAGAAAGAATATGTTCGTTTTGTGCATATTGTATGACAAAAAGAAAACGTTGAATAATATTTTTTTAACACCGTTATAGAATTGATGGATGCATATTTGTTGAGCTCAATGAAGCCAAAGGTAATCGTTGGGTTGATCTTCACTGTCAAAGTTATTATTATCGTGTCATGTGTTTGTAAAACTTTACAACTTTGCATTGATTTGGGGGGGGGGGGGGGGTGAGCGAATCTATATTGTTCATTAACAGTTAGAGGAGAAGAGAACTAGTTGAAATATTTTTTTGCATTGCCAATAACTATGTCCTTTAAACTTCTATTTTGTGTGTGCGTTTTGTGTTGTGCACAAGCTCCCCAAACTACTATAGAATCCATAACGTGCGTGCCATTAATACAAAAAGTTTAAACAAAAATTAACTCGTTCAAATCATTACAGTAATTGGTGATGAATTTAATATATAAAAGTAATCTAAGGTCCATTAGAAAAGAAGAGAAAATAGTGATGACATATTCAAATATGTATCTCGTCATAATATATTTGAGAGAAATCAACATTTCTTGTATAAAAAATAGGATCATAATATTAGCTTTGCATTTATGCATGTTGAAATCATATGTGACCTCAGGTCCACAAGTGCTCCCCTTTGGACCTCATACGGGTAAGAGGAGAGAAGTGTCAAAGTGTTAGACAATGGTTTAAAGTGGTTTGTACCTCATATGAGGTTCCTACACCCACTGGCAAAGGTGTTATACTATTTATTAAATTATAAAAGAGTTATTATAGTCTAAGGGACTTCTTTAGCTTTGATCAAGAGAGGCTGAGGTCTTACGGCCTTTGTCACCTACCCAAAGGACCTTCGAATATAACTAATGGACTTCTCTAAGGGTTCCTGAGTATTGATTTATTGCTCAATAATGTATACAATATATGAGATAACTGGAAATGATCCGAGTGTGGGTTGAGAGTCTAAAACAAGGAAATAGACACCTGTAAATACTATAACTCTTGGTTCTTTGAGTGTCTAAAGGCTTGGATGTGTTAACCTCTTATATTTCTAGAGAATAGCTTCCCTTAAATCTTTCTATAGCTTCAATTTTATAAGAAAACTCCTGAAGAGAGAATGAATGGACTATCACAGCATGGGCATGAGGTCTTATGTGGTTAGACGATGTCAACAAGGTGGTGGATTGTTGACAAAAGGATTTGCAGGTAGTGGGTGCATTAAATTCAAATAGGAGCCATCAATTAAAGTGGAGTTGAGCAGTAGTGGTAGGTTGGATAGTGTTCTACTTTCCACCTACCCGCCAAACTTATTACATAAGCTATACCAAAGATACAAGAGGTCTGGAAATGTCGTAGACTTTACATAAGTTGAACATGAGATAGTATATAGTAATTTACCTCAATGCTAAGGGATAGGTATCCTTATGAGGTCATTTTTCTTCAGTCTGAGGTCCCCTATGAGTGTTAGGCATGACGAAGCCCTAGTGTTTTGGTCTCTAAGCTCGGTTGAGGAGGTATGCTAGAATGACGGACCTCCTAGGAGGGAGGAATAGTGACTAAGGTATGCTATGTACTATAGCCTATCCTCTAGAGTATCCGAGGTCTTGGAGACAAAGTAGTGATCTATATGACATTAAAGGTCAGTAATAGGACCTCCGTTCTTGCTTGGAAGTAGTCGAGGGGGCTGAGGACCTTTTAAAGATCAAGGGTCAAATCGGGTATCTTTAGTATCCCCTCGTTGTGTCTTATAATGATTTCAATGGGTAACACTTAATTGTTTACACAAGTTAGGGTAGAATGTTAACTAGCTAAGATTGCCATAATGAGAGTGCATTGGTAAGGAGCTTGCAAGTGACTAAAGGTACTTGATGGGACGTGCCCTAGGGGATGAAGGGACTGAAGAAGTTGGATTTAGGGGCTATAAAGGGGCCCCTTAGTCGATTTTATAAGAGGGTAATTATGCTGGTATCTATGAAGAACTGGAACGGGTGAGACGTGACCCACTTCCACAAATACTGCCTCTAAAGTTTCCAAAGTCTTAAGCGTTGTTGGATATGAAAACCTTCTACTTCTGGTAATAATGGAGCGGTTTGTAACTTACTATCTGAAAAGAGAATAATGAGTTATAACTTTTACAACAATGATAATGTCGAGAGGGAGAAAGAGATTGCCTGGAAGTGATGGCAAATAGAACACACTTAGTTAAAAGCAAACATGTCGTCTAATAGTGCCAAAGTGTGTGATTTGGTAAATATCTTTTCAAACGGTAACTTGGTGAACAAAATTTTATAAAAACTTGCGAGTGGCCTTGACAACCACTCGCTAATAATCAGTTAAAAACACTTTTATGAATAACCCATTGGCTACTCATTCATTTAACTAAGTGTGGGTTGTGTGAGTTCTTGATTGACCTCTAAGGTCTCTCCTATTAGTATTATCTCTATTCTAAAGAGTCAAGAGGTTGGGCCTTGGCTTTTCCCAATAAACCTTATCTCTTAGCCACTAAACCAAAACTCCCTAGAGATCCCAACTGGCCCTCTCGATCCCTACTTGCTCGATCAAGGCTACCTGTCTAAGAGAACAATATTGTTAGTAACTATTTATCAAGTTAGACTCATGATAGTTATTGGACTGTGAGCATCCCCTCAATATTTTGGGTCTGCTTTCTCATTTTCTCTTTTATCTTGGGATTACTTATTGAGAACCCCCTCACCATTCTCTTGTAGGAAGTGTGTGTATGTGTGTGTGTGTGTGTGTGTGTGTGTGTGTGTGTGTGTGTGTGTATGTGTGTTTTGGGCTTGCTCGTTGTGAGACCTCTCACTACTATTCTATTTGGCTCATCTATGGGTTTGGGGACCTCATTGTGAACCCTCTCGTATAATCAACTGCTTTGGCATCCTTTTGTGTTTAGGATCACTCATTATGGACCCACTTGCCAAGCTTTCCTATTATTTTTTCTTTTTAGGTTTGGGCCACTCGTTGTGGACCCACTCACCAAATCTCTTATGTTGCCTTCTTTCTGGAATTAGTCCATTCGTTGTGGAACCACTTGCCAAATCTCCTATTTTGGCTTCTTTTGGGGTCAGGCCACTCATTGTGGACTGCTTATGGTCAGTCGAGTGGTTACCACTTTACATATCCCTCTCGTGCAAATTATTTTGTGCTAGTTAAACTGGAGTGTTTTGTATGAAATAATCATTACTTTTTTTTGGAATTTGAAGGGTTTCTTTAGTCACATCATTACACTGTTTGTCATTAAATGTTTATGTCACTTTATCTCCTTTTATTTCCTAAAGGAGACACGTGTCTTATTGGAAACTCACATCTCATCATTTGGGTAACCCTTTTATTCCTTTCGAGCAACCAAATGTGCAACCCCCTCTTAGGTATAAAACCCATTTCCAAAACATTGGAATTTACCTTTATCATTTGCAACTTTTATTTCTAAAGTTTTTAGAGGCAGAAAGATTTCCATTTTTTCCAAAGCTTCGATTCCTCCATAACTATTTCTCATAAGCTCTCCACTGTTCCCATGGCTTCCTCTTCCAAAATCTCTTCCACCTCTATCTCTACTGCTACTAGTGAACTTATTGTTGGCTCAATTCCTATTCAAGTAATGGTGGCAACCATTCTTGCCACTGGTGTTACCATCGTGAACACCACTACTGTTGCCTTTACCGCCACCCTTGCTGGTGGGTCTAGTGGTGTTTCTTCTGATGCCTCCCCCTCTTATTCTCAGAGAGAGTTTCTTGAAAATATCTCCAAGAGGGATTTTGTACTTTAATGCCTTACCCCTTATACGTTTATGCCACCTCTCGAGCAATTTGAGAAGGAATTCGTGGCGAAGATCAACGAGCGACCCCATCTTAGTTTTGTTGAGTCTAGTGATGGTCTTATCGTTTTCACATACATCATTATTTTCATTAGAGTGGATAGAAGTGATTTTCCCTATTCCAACATTAATGTTGATGTTTGTGGAGGTGCCCCAAATGTGAGGGAACTCTAGGTGGACCACGTTCTCATTGATCTCTCTTACAAGGTTATTGTCGAGGGGCTTGGTCTAATAAGTACCATTCAGAGTTGCTAAACATTCCAATACTTTTAATATTTAGGCCTCTCATTGGAGCATTGATTCACACAATTTTATTACTGGTTGGGTTGAGTTTTCTATTACCCTAGAAGATATCTACGAGCTGACTGGCATCCCCCTATTAAGGAGTAATGTTTTTACTGATGGTTTTAAAGATGATATGGAGAAGGAAATATGTGAGGACTTACACCAAGAATTATCTAAGTTCACTAGTAGCTACGAGGCTATCAATAAAATAATGCCCTTTAAACATTCCTTTGTTAAATGGCAAAGGTACTGGTTGAAGGATTTTGAACCCCCTCCCAAAGAAGGAAGCTCAGGTATGGTGCCTAAAAGTCAAGATGGGCCCAAGATCAGTTCCCCCTCACACTTAGATTCTTTATTTGTCACTTTTCTGAGTATATTTCTATTTCTTGGGAAGCCAAATGACTCCCCTTACGAATTATTATTTTCCCTTATTGTTAGGCTTGCTCGAGGGGGGGGGGGGGGGGGGGGATGTACCCCTTGCAGTGCTTACCTTGGGTTCAATGTACACCTGGTTTGATCGTTGCCATGTGGATATGGAATGATACCATGGTCACTATGAGGTGACCAACTTTGTCAACTCCTTCATTTTGATGGCCTTTTTGTTTGATATATTTCCTAACTTTTCCCCAAAGGCTCTTTCCTTGCACAGGGGGCATAAGAAGTAACCCAAGTAGGCTTTGGGTCCTTTAATTGATAATATTGATGAGTTATCATTACGTCCTTACTGCAAACGAGTGGGGTGTCTTCTCATGGGGTTCCTTCAATGCCTCTGTTGTGTCTTTTTATTTCCTTACTGATTTAGAGTCATTGGCAAAATGTCCTCATATATTTGTCATGGCTATAGTGCTTACTTGAATTCTTCCCTCGTTGACTTAACTTGGTCAAGGGGTTGAAATTTATCATTTTGAGAGAGTGAGAAGATAATTTGGGTATGAATAGGGAGTTCACACCCCTACTTACCCATCAAACCTGAGTTATACTTAGAGGCATACGCTAATTTTAATTTCAAGGGGATGCTTTGTAAAACTGATGGATTTGGTGGCCTTTTATTTCCAGCTCATGATTACCTCCCGTCCTTCAGTTGCTCATGGTTTAGCTTCTAGAAACGTCAGATTTTATTAATAAAAAAAAGAATTTTGTATATGTTCCTCACGAGACTATTCCTACCAAGATACCCAATAGTGATAAATACTTGGGCAAAAGAACTCAAAAAGAGTTATGTTTGCGTAACACTGTAGCGAAGACCCCCTTGAGCAGTCACTTCCATTTTATAGAGACCTTTGCACGAGGAGTCAATATATGCCAAATAACCTGACCCTAACCAACCAAGGCCATTGGAAAGAGGAAGGCCAAGTCTAATTCCCCCCAAAGAGAAAGAACCCAGACACAAATGTGTCACATTTTATCCTAGCACAAGTAGAAATCGTTATTCCTCCTCCTTCACATGTGTGGACTCGAGCAAGTAAAAAGAAGAAGAAGGTGGATGAGCCCTGATCGGGCATAAATATTGTATATTTATCCCCTTAATTTCAGTACCTTTGTGAACCCGACTGGTGCAATTGATTTGGATTTAACTCATAATTATGCTACTAATCTTCATTGGCAAGTATTTTGTGTTTTGTGTTTCTCTTATATATTTTACAGGTAAATTATGCAAGCAGTGCTAAAGAAGAATCGAAACAATGAAAGAAAGGCTAGGAAGGCCAATTCAAGGGCATTTTCATAATTCTGCATCCTGATCCCAGAGCAGGAGCCTACTGAAAAGCTAAAGAGCTTAGAACAACGACAACACTGGAAAAAATGTCACCCAAATTCGAGCTACGGTGAAAGAGTAATGATCCCTTGAAGTTGAAGAAAAATACAAGAAAGAAAAAAAGAAAGCTTGAAAATTTTCCCCAAGTGTCGGAAAGAAAGAAAAGAAGGGCCAAACCAGCAAGATTTTCCGAACCACAAGGTGAACCAGTTCGGAGGAGAACCGGTTCGGGGTACCTCCAAACCGGTTTGAGGTGCCTGATGCGCGAAATTCTTCCTAAAAGCTTATTGGTCCAAAGAATCCTATTATGTTACAAACTCCTCTAAAACGTATTTGTATCTTATTATTGACTTAGAAAAGAGAATTTTGAATAGTTTTTGATAGGGAGGAAGGTAGGAGAGTAGATTAGAACCATAGAAAACAATTCTCCATCAATTAGGTATTTTTATTGTTTAAATTACAAGTTTTCTTCAAATAAAGTTTATTCATTTCTTTCTTAATCTTGTAGTTAATTTATTTACAGGATTTCTTTATTTTCTGGGTTTCCAATTCGTTTATACATGCTTAGAGATAGTTTTCTTATTGATTCAATTACATGCAATGTAGGATTTATGTTTTTAATTAATCGAACCATGTTAGGCTAGATTTCTAAGGGTTGGTGTCCATGAACCCAACCCGATGTAATTTAGCCATGTAGAAACTAAAGTTTGAATTGAAATTTGAATGAATCGTGTTTTGTAGTTGTCACAACCATCATAGACCTTTTTACTTTTGTTGACCCTAGGTAACCGTGGTGTTTAAGGATGTGATGTGCATGTAGCTATTGCGACACCGCTTTACTCATCCCTTGATTATGTATGATGCAGGCTTGAACCTCATATATGTAATGCTTGGTAGTACTAAAGATTGGGTTCAATTAAATTTCTAATTCAAAATTCTAGCATTCTATACAGTAAATTTACTAAGGTTTGGGGGATTGTATTCCGAACATGTTTTCCCTTCATTCTTATTTAGTTAATTTTGCTCACATAGTTATTGCAGTAGTTTAATTTAGTGTGAATTTAGTTAATTAGTTATTTCCCAACTCAAACATCTTTTTATTTGTTTTTAGAGTCAAGTTAGGGTTAATAGTCTTACCTTTGTCGTCACGTTCACTCGTCCTAGTTCCCTGAGGATTCGATACCCAGACTAGCCACTATACTCCGCAAGAGTGTAGTTAAAGTTTAGGTTTTTGTATTGCGATTGGAAGCCGATAACAACGACTAGCATATTTACACGGAAGCTCGGTTTTCACCTCGATCAAAATGGCGCCGTTGCCGGGGAATTAAGTAGACGTAAGTTAGATTCCGTTAATCTAAAACTTCGACCAAAAAAAAATCAAAAAAGCACAAAAAGATACTTCCTCTCTCAAAAGTCTATTAATGCAAAATTCTGAACTCACTCTAACTCCCCAAAATACTCCAACCAGCATTGATGAAAACCCGATAGTTGAGTACGACCCCGATAGCCCTCACACTCCAAACATTCCATAATTCTGGGTTCCACCTCCCACGCCTCAACACTCAATTGCAAGTAACACTCCGGCAACCCTCTTAGGACACACCACAGAGCACGCTCCGAGCCTACCAAGTGAGGATACAAAGTCATCAAGTGAGAGAGCCATTTCACAACACTGTAGTGTAGCCGCAGGTGAGGAAGAGGTCCCGTACCGCCCTTCGAGAGAAATATTATATCCCGAGTGAACTGTCACTCCGGGATGCATTTTACTCCCGTATAATGCAGGGAAATTTCCCTTTAGGAATCGGATAATCCAGATACTTCCCAACTACCATGGAATGGAATCAGAAAAGCCATATCTCCACATTCGGGAATTTGAGGAGGCATGCGAGACACTCGGTGCTCAAACTTGCACAAAAGATGTGATCCACCTCAAACTCTTCCCATTCTCGCTAAAGGACAAGGCTAAGACCTGGCTATGGTATTTACCTCTAAACTCGATTACATCATGGAACGACTTGCAATCTAAATTCCCCAAGAAATTCTTTCCTCCACATCAAACGAACTCCATCAAGGCTCAAATTCAAACTTTTTGACAATAAAAAAATGAGTCATTTTATCGATGTTACGAGCGTTTTAATGAGTTAATTACTTCGTGCCCTCATCATGGATTTGATAAATTGCAAATCATTTCCTTCTTCCATAATGGGCTAAATATAAAATCCAAACAAATCGTTGAAACCATGTGTGATGGTCCCTTTATCGACTTAGACGCCAACGATTCTGAGCTTCACTTGAGGTATGTCGTCGAGACTACCCAAGCATGGGATACATCCGACCCTAGTGCTCATAATTGAATGCGCCAAATGACCACCACTCCATCGGCGGCTGGCCTATTTCACATAGAAAAGGATACCATGACGGCCAGTCGACTCGATCTACTTGAGAAAGGAATGCGAGAAGTACTTGAGATATGTGCAAGAAGACCAACTGGCTCCATCCCTAATCCCATTGAGAAGGTGCGTGCTATTTGTGAGGTGGGACATTCAACAGAGGAATGCCCTATGATACCCGCCTACAAAGTTATGCTTCAAGATCAAGTGAGTGGTGTAGGAGAATTTAAGGGTAATTTCGGTGCACTGCATGGGAATTATTACAACCTTTCATCGAAAAGCCATCGTGGTTTTAGCTATGGGAAACAAAATGCTGCGATGAATCCTAATTCACATGTTGCCCCTCCCCCACCATCACACTTTCAGCATGAACCACACATGCAGGGACATGTGCAAGAACCACCACCTCCAGGGTCATATATCAGTCCACCGAGGAGAAATATCGAGGATACAATAAACCAATTCATCACAGCCCATAATGCAACCACTGTTAGACATGAGCGCATGATCAACGACATAAATGCGAATATTTCAAATATGCAATCATTGTTGAGTATCCAAGAGAAGGGTAAGTTTCCTGCCCAGGGTCAAAGACCTCTCCAAGGTTAAACTAGTGTTAGCTCCACACCCCATGACCATCCTAAGCAATGTAGTGCAATTATCACTCTACGTAGTGGGAGAGTAGTTGACTTGTCACCTCCCCCACAATACGTACCTAAAAATAAGGAGGTTTCGCTCGACACGAAAGAGGTCGAAGATGCCTCTTTAATTGAGAGTGATAAAAAAGATAACACTGGCGGACCCAAGGTTATGGTGAAACCCCCCACCACTGCCCCATACCCTCAACGGTTGGTCCCGCACTCCAAAGAGACTTCTCGGGACAATGTTTTGGATGTCCTCAAGCAAGTAAAGATTAATTTACCTTTTCTCGAGACTATACAGAAAAATCCCGCATACGCTAAGTTCATTAAGGACTTACTCACGGTGAAACGCAAGCTAAAGGTAAATAAGAACGTCTTTTTAACCCAGAGTGTCAGTTAGATTTTATCGAGTGACCTTCTGTTAAAGTATTAAGATTCGGGTGCACCCACCATCTCGTGCATCATGGGGAATAACCGAATCGAAAGGGCGTTAATAGATTTAGGGGTGAGTGTTAACATTCTAGCCTATTCCATCTATAAGAAACTAGATTTGGGAGCCCTTAAGCCCACAAATATGACTCTCCAGCTCGCGGATTATTCTGTGAGGAAGCCTCGGGGAATCTTTGAGGATGTGATTATCCAAATATACACTTTCTACTTCCCGGTGGATTTTTTCATTTGGGACGAGGAGCCCTCCATTCTCCCGAGAAATCATGTTCCCATTATCCTTGATCGCCCATTCTTAGCTACGGCTAATTCACTCATTAATACTCGGAGTGGGTGAATGCAATTAATATTTGGGAACATGACCCTCGAGATAAATATTTTTAATAATATCAAGAACGAGGGTGACTAAGGAGAATCGTGAGAGACGGATCATTTAGAGGCAGTACATGAGCATGGGAGGACCCATACGCGAGAGCCGATAGGGGTATGCCTTGTTACATCAAGTGAGAGCGAGGAGCGAAGGGTAGGGGAGGTATACGTAGTAACTGAAATGAAGAGTGTGAGTGAGCCCTTGAGTGTGAGAGAGAGCGACAATTTAGAGGGCATCGGGAGAGGTTTGTATGAGTTCTTAGAGGAGAGCGAATGACGAGACACGATAAATACTTTTCTCCTCGATTGCTACCCACCCACACCACCTAATAATTTTGAGATGGAGCGAGGAAGGAAAGATGTGGAAACAAAGCAAGAAATAGAGCTATAGGAGTTGAGCCTACCGGAATTTCAGAGAGAATTCGGGCAGGTGGATGAGAGCCTTTACGACGAAGTCCAATCTCTATTGGACTCATGGAGTCATTTAGGAGAGAGCGAGTGGAAAGACAAAATTTATGAGTTTCTTCGAAATGACCATCCATCCATGCAACTTGAGAGTCCTCGGAGGTAATTAAAGATAATACTCAAGTCCCGTCTGACTTAGATCTCGACCCACGTAGTACGCATCACGAGGAGCCTTTTTCGATTAATCACGATGAGTCTCCCAGTCTTTCCTTTATTTATGGGCAAGGACCCAACTTATTTCGATTATTGGTGTATGACAGGAACAGGGGAGAGACTAGGAGAGCAACAGATCCCGTGCAAGGGGTTGGGTAATTTATGGAGAGAAATGAGAGGTCGTCGCACCCCCGACACGTATTGGGTGATTTTTGTTGTATTTTTGAATCATGTATGAGTGTCATATAGTGTCTTGGTGCATTTTGATAATTTTCTTATTTTATTTATCGCACTTATTCTTTTTCTTCTTTAGATTTTAGTCCTTTTGATTGAGGACAATGCAAAAGTCTAAGTTAGGGGGTGATAAGTGCGCCTTCTAAAACTTCACAAATCTTTAAAATGCCAAAAAAAAATTGAAAATTTTTGAAAAACAAAAAAAAAAATTCTTCAAAATAAATAAAAATTGGAATTTAAATTTTTCAAAAATATCACCTTTATTCTATTTGAAGTCTCAAATTGTTAAATCTCAATTGCACTAAGCCGAAATTGACCAAAGATGGAAATTGTGCAAAAATTGACGACTTAACGAATAAGTGTGGAGATTAACAAAAACCGGTGAGATTTCGAGTTTATCGATCTTTTTGAGTTTTAAATCAATCTGAGTTAATGGTTAACTCATGGTTCTAATTCAGTGTTTTAAATAAGTCATTGATGATATCAATTCTTTGTTTTGATCGGTTATGGGAAATGGAATGTTGTCTTGAAAAGCGCTACAAATCTCTAAATTAAATTAATCTCGAGACGCATATGGTAAATTAATAAGTAATTCGGACAATGAAGTAGGCCATAATTTGTTACCCAAAAATATTAGCCATAAAAAATGTGAAAAAATTATCCTTTTGATAACCCCAATTGAGCCGAATAAAAATTTTCCTTTTCGTTTGGAAACTCAAAAAATCCAAGTAGCCCAGAATTGTGAGAATTGGTAATGTCATCAAGTAGGTCCAAATGGTGAAATAAAAAGGGGCAAGAAAAAGAAAAATGTGATAGAAAAATGCTCAACAAAAATCACAATAGAAAATGAGCAAAAGCTCGAAAAAGCATTAACGGACATCATAAGAGAAAAAATTTCGAATTCTAAAATTCTTAGCCTCTTCCAATTTTACCCAATACACCAGATAACCCAAAAAAAGTCATAACCGAGTTCGAAGTTTGAAATTGATTACCGCGTGGAGAGCTAAGATACAAAAAGATAATGTAAGAGATTAAATGGTGTGAACTAGAGGTGATGTTTTTTTACCGTTTCCTCACAACCGTACTCCGATGATGACGTCTTTTTACCTCAAATAGTTCGTCTTTCCAATTGTGCGCGTGAACTTGTGTCCATTATTATTTACTCTTATAAATCACACATACCGAGAGAATAGCCACACTTCCTAGTGATTCGCTTGTGAGTGTATTCGGTGAGATTTTGAAATCAAAGATAATTTTCGAAAAGTAACGTAAAGATTAATCAGTGAAAATTAGCGGTTCGATTTTTGGATTTGCACACACACATGACAACTTGAGACCCTTTTGAATATGAATTTATGGTGACTATTTTTCGGAAGGTTTAAATTGTACAATTTTTAAGTATTTTTATTTTCCATTGAGTCTGAGTCGAATTTTGTGGGTATATTCACTGCAAACCCTCACGAGACAACACTCGTCCTACTAGGGTAACCTAGGGGTTTAAAGTCTTGTTGCATACGTTAAATGCAATTTCTTGCCTACGAAAAAGGTATTCTATCTCAATAAAGAGTTTAGAAGAGTTGTGACATTATTCTTTTTCTTTTACATTGCTCGGGACGCGCAAAGTTCAAAGTTAGGGGGGTTCGACCGGCCATAAATATTGTATATTTATCCCCTTAATTTCGGTACCTTTGTGAACCCGAGTGGTGAAATTGATTTGGATTTAACTCGTAATTATGCTACTAATCTTCGTTGGAAAGTATTTCGTGTTTTGTGTTTCTCTTATGTGTTTTACAGGTAAATTATGCAAGCAGTGTGAAACAGAAATCGAAATAATGAAAGAAAGGCTAGGAAGGCCAGTTCAAGGGCATTTTCATAATTCTTCAGCCTAATCTTTGCGGAGGATCCCACTATAAATTTGAAGAGCTCGGAACAACGACAACACTGGAAAACATGGCACCCAAATCCGAGCTACGGTGAAAGAGTTATGATCCCTTGAAGTTGAAGAAAAATCCAAGAATGAAAAGAAGAAGGCTTGAAAATTTTCGAAGTGTTGGAAAGAAAGAAAAGAAGGGACAAACCAACAATATTTCCCGAACCATAAGGTGAACACGTTCATGGTACCTGCGAATCGGTTCGAGGTGCCTGATGCGCGAAATTCTTCTTAAAAGTTGATTGGTCCAAAGAGTCCTATTATGTTACAAACTCCTCTAAAACGTATTTGTATCTTGTTATTGACTTAGAAAAGATAGTTTTGTATAGTTTTTGACTGGGAGGAAGGTAGGAAAGTAGCTTAGAACCATAGAAAATAATTCTCCATCAAAGTAGGTATTTTTATTATTTGAATTACAAGTTTTCTTTAAATAAAGTTTGTTCCTTTCTTTCTTAATCTTGTAGTTAATTTATTTATAGGATTTCTTTATTTTATGGGTTTCCAATTCGTTTATACATTCTTGGAGATAGTTTTCTTATTGATTCAATTACATGCAACGTAGGATTCATGTTTTTAATTAATTGCACCGTGTTAGGCTATATTTCTAAGGGTTGGTGTGCATGAACCCAACCCGATGTAATTTAGCCATGTAGAAACTAGGGTTTGAATTGAAATTTGAATGAATCGTGTTGTGTAGTTGTCACAACCATCATAGACCTTTTTACCTCGGTTGACCCTAGGTAACCGTGGTGTTTAAGGATATGATGCACGTGTAGCTATTGCGACACCGCTTTACTCATCCCTTGATTATGTATGATGTAGGCTTGAACCTCATATATGTAATGCTTAGGAGTACTAAAGACCGGGTTCAATTAAATTTCTAATTCAAAATTCTAGCATTCTATACGGTAAATTTACTAGGGTTTGGGGTATTGTATTCCCAACCTATTTTCCTTTCATTCTTATTTAGTTAATTTTGCTCACATAGTTATTGCAGTAGTTTAATTTAGTGTGAATTTAGTTAATTACTTATTTCCCATCTCAATCATCTTTTTATTTCTTTTTAGTGTCAAGTTATGGTTAACAGTCTTACCTTTGTCGTCACGTTCACTCATCCTAGTTCCCTGAGGATTCGATACCCAGACTAGCCACTATACTCCGCAAGAGTGCAGTTAAAGTTTAGGTTTTTGTATTGCGGTTGGAATCCGATAACAACGACTAGCGTATTTACACGGACGCTCGATTTTCACCTCGATAAAGTCCACTACTCCACCAACCATTCCAGACCAAGAGTCAGACACTGACACTCTTGGAATTGAGGAGACATTCCAAACTGTGCGCAAGCAGGGCTATGGGGCCTTGGGCATTCCATCTCAGGATAAGTCCCTCTACTCCTCCCCTCTCACAAAAGGTATTCAAGCTATTTCTCTTTTACTTAGTGAAATTGCCAGTTGTGAGGTTTCAAAGGCTTATTCCTCATCTTGGTCACTTGAATAGGAAATGGTTGATTATGGAAACACCCCTTCTTATGATGATAACAGCTCTTCATATGACATTGGTGTTATGAACTCTCACTAAGGTCACTCTCCTGGCGCTTTTACTTAGTTTTCATCTTCGAGAGGCTTTGGCGACGAGCACGATGATACCATGATTTTCTCACCTTCCACCACTAGCCCCACCACTGGGTAGCTACCTGATCGGCAGGCCCCTAGGCCAAATATTGTAAGTGCCTTGTATTATCTTTCCTTTGTTTCCTTTTGATTGATTTATGTCATATGATTTCTCACATTAACTCCGTCCTTTTTAAAAATATTTCTTCCATGGGTACAAGTGGCCCTTAATAGGTAAGGGCTACCCCCTCGCCAGCGTCTTCCCCATTATCACGGTTGCCTTTCCTCCCAGAGAAGAACTCTAAGTTGGTTTGTTCTTTGGGCCTTGCTGTAGAGGTTTATTCGTAGATCCTTAAGATTTTCATCTGCTCTTACTCATTAATGTCTTCAATATTTTATGTTCTTATTTATTCTGCAGCTTTCTATCGTGTTTCCTACTACCACGAGGGGAACTTCTATGTCCCCTCGTTCTTTGCAAGTTTTGATGCAAAAAACCAGACTATGCTAATTAATTGATCACAGATAAATATAAGTAAAATAGATAAAAGATTTTTAAAGTGGTTCGGCTTAAAGGAAGAGCCTACGTCCACTGTTGTGTATTGATTTGGGCTTGTTCAATTGCCTCTTGTCTCGGCCCCCTTGGATGTACGATTTACAATGTATTTATAGCCCCCAGGGGGTGTACAAGTGTTGGAATATCAAAGGATGGAATGTCATTATAATGTAAACATTTACATTTGTACGATCATTATATGTATACAACTGTTGGCATTTTACTGTCTTTGTTGGTCGCCTTTCTTGGTGTTGGTCGAGCTTCATTAACAGGTTGGTCGGCATCCCTTAGTAGGTTAGCATTTCATCTTTGCTGATTAGGATTAACCTTCCACTATATGGAAAGTGTCAGTATCCGATTTGTCCACGTAGCAGGATAATTTTTTATATCAACAGAAGCCCCCAATGTTTCATACTTGAAGTTTTTACAAGAGTATGGAACATTTATCTCTTAAAGTTGCTCGGGCAAAAATTTTAAGCTTGGCCAGCTGCTGACTTTCCATACTTGTTAAAATTATGACTTATCTGTGGACATATAAGGCACATGGATTTTTTTTAATTATCCATCACTTTAATGAATCATTTTTGGGCAAATTAATCTTTTCTGCCTTTAGTCGCTGCCAGTTCAATCGACTCTACCTTTTAATCATTATTTTTCCAGTTTTCGAGGCAACCTATAAAGAGTGGGAAAAGTCACGTTCTTTTCTTACCTAAATTTTTTTGAGTATTTTTTGTTGTTGCATCTTCAAGCTTTCTTTTTCTCTCTTATGCGATCATTTTTTATCCTTCAGTTCTTGCTGAATCTTTAATCTCTGTAAGAACTCTTTCTCTTTTCTTCTATTCTTCATCATGATTTACTCTATTAATTCTCTTGACGAATTCATAAATGACTTTATCATTCCTTCTTGGGTTGAGCTGGAAGACCCTACTTTGCCTCCTGATTTTTCTCACTTGCCAAGGGTCACTGGTTTCCCTCTATCTTTATAGCTAAGTGTGGGTTTAACTTTCCTCTAAACCCATTTTGCCTTGAGTTTTGTTAATATATTTTGACATTGTCCCAGCTAGGGTAGCCCCCAACACCTGGAGGGTCGTAAATGAAATATATAGGTTGAATCAAATCCATGGAACCCATCTAGGGATTCCAGAAATAATGTTTTGTTATAAGTGGGTGACTAGTGACACCACTTTTTATTTCAAGACTAGGGCGACAAACAAAGCGTTAGTAGTCAATCTTACAGACTCCAATAGATATTATTTTGAGCATGGAGTTATTGTAAAAAATTAGCAATACGCCCCTTTGACTGGGAATACTGAGTACCAGGGTCCTAGATGCAGTCCTTTTTGGCAATGGGATAGGTTATTCCACATTTAATTATCTTATGTTGTACGTGCTTGTTTAAATGTAATACTAATTATTGCTCTGTAAATTTTTATTGCAGTTGATCAGAAGAGAAGGTACACAAAGGAGAGTGAAGTGAACCTCGAGGAGTTAAAATTCATTTAGGGACTTCATCAGAATATTGGCGAGGAGAACTTTAGGTATGCTTCCTATTTGTTGCAGTACAAGAATACAATTTCCTCCTTTTTTGCTCATCCCACGATAGCCATTCCTTCCCCTGTAATTAATCCTGACCAGGAACCTTTCTCTAGCTCCTTAGCTGCTGCATCTGGTAGTGGTGATCTTGCTTCCCACTCCCCTTCTTCCTTTGATTCAAACTTACCTCTTGTCACTAATATGGGAAAAAGGAAATTTCCCAACATTTTGGGAGACATGGATACCAAATGCCCCTTCAAACCAAACTGGTGAGGGGGTGAAAAATAAAGATGAAGCTGGGAAGAAACCCCCAGCTAAGAAAACTCAAGAGAGCCCCTTGAAAAGAATAAGGAAAGGGCTTACTTCTAAGTTAGCATAAGGTTCTTTTGCCCTTCCCGACCAGTGAGATTTGGTCGATCTATCTTCTTCTGCCTCTCCAGTTGTCCTTGGCCCTGGATTGGAAAGATAACTAATAAGGTCTGGGACTTTACCAGACTAGAGGGGTGTTGCAACTGCACTGCCTCATTCCAAAAGTTCTGATAGGGATGCTCAAAGCCTTGCTCTGGTATATTCTTTTACCTTCTTTATTTTTCTATCTCTTTGTTTGTTCTTCATAATACTAACTTTCCTTATTGTCATTGTGCAGTTCCTCGTTGACTTTAACAACATGCTGAATAAAGATGAGGTTTTGAGAGCTTCTTTTGGGGAAGTTGAAGAGGCTTTTGATGAGCTAAAAAAGTCAGTGCTTGACTCCTAATAAGCACTGGCCAATGAACAAAATATATGGGAGGAGAAGGTGAAGACTAATGAAGGAGCTACTAAAACTGATCGGGGTCTAGCTGATAAGTTGCAGAAAGATTTAGATGCTGAGAATGTCAAGACTGCCAAGCTACAGAAGGATTTGGATGTTGATAAGGTGAAAAGGACTAAGGCGAGGGATGCTAGCTTCAATAGAGGCTGAGATAAGGTCATTGGAGCAGCTTCTTTGCAAATTGAGTTTGCGAAGAAGAAATGCTTCAAGGATGTCTAGTCAGTTCCCTTGGTTGAGGTCGATACTCCCCAAGACTCTAAGTTATTCTTGTGACATGATCTTGGGGCCCCTCCAAACATAGACGAGGAAGTTGATGATGATGGGGGTTCCAGTGAATCCCTTATGGTGATGGAGTCTGTCGATCAACACCAGGATGATGATTCTTCTGCCCCCTCCACAGTTAATCCTCCTCTTCCTTCTACCCTTGATTCTATGTTAGTTGATGCTGAGGCAGATAAGAAGAAGTTGTAGATCCGAGCAGCTTTTTTTTCCTTTTTCAGTAGTTGTACTTTTTCTTTTTCTCCTTGAAGATGTACCTGTACTTTCCCCTTTTATTGATAAAAAAAGAAATGTTTTTATTCATGTGCTTGTATTTTTCCATGCTCTGCACATTGTTGATTGATGATTTTCTTCTTCTTAATAGTTTATGGATAAATTGGAAACACTTCTCATCCACTGACTCCGAGCTATTACATAGGTGTAATGATCTTTTGAAAGGTGGTCACTTATCTCTGATTGAGTCCTACCTACTGAAGTTGCTCGAGGGAGGGGTAATCGAGCAAGGCAAAGAGGCCTATGTTCATTTAAAGTGTCGTCTTGATCGAGCAATGGCCAATAACATTGCCTACTATGAAATGATTGAAGAGCTACAGGAGGACCACGGGGAAGCTAAGGCATGTTTGCATGAGGATTATGAGAAGAATTTCCAGAACTTGAGTGAAGGTTGGGGCTTTAAGAAAAAGTTGGATAAATTTGCCTCCCATTTTTAAAGGCATGAATTCTTGCTTAATCGTGAAGTGGGGGAAGCAAGGTCCATTGCCAAGCTTCTAGAGGAAGAGAACAACAATTTGAGAGATAAACTTGCTACATCGAAGTCATCTACTACCGTTATTGCTACTACAGATGAAGGCCATTCGTTCTTGGAGGCTGAGAATGCAAGGTTAAGTGAGGAGTTGGAGGCCTTAAAGAAATTGGAACCTGTTTCTTCATCTTCCCAAGCTAGAGTCAAACCTGGCCGAGGTACTTCAGAGGAAATCAGGACCCGAAAGACCCTTACCAATCAAGATACATAATTAAAATCTAAAAATTAATCCATTGTTGAGATGTCCCAGAAGCTGCAGGCCTTGTCCGAGCAACTATCCACTCAATCTTCTCATTTACAATCTAAGGATGGAGTCTTGAAGAAACTACATCACCAGGTTGATAGATTGACTTTCCAATTCCACAAACAACAGGGGAAATTCAGATGGAAGGGTACATTGAAGCTCTGGGGCATCTTGATGATAAGCTTCAACAAGGTAAGAATGAGAGCTATAAATGGGGTTGGATAAATGCTTTGAGAGTGATGAAAGTGGACCAAAATAACTAACTGTGGGACTGGTATGATCCAGGATTACTTAACCTTGATGATCCCCCTTTTAAATTAGATGTCAATTGGATTCCTATCCGAAGAATTCCTCAATGCTTGAGTTCAAAGTACTTGGGAGATCATGAGCTTCATAATAAATTAGAGATCGTCCGACCTCCTCACCTGCTTAATCATCCCAGCAGCAGCAATGCCAGAATGCTTCAGGATTTTAACTTTATCAATTCTCCTTACGCTTTAGATGATCCTCCTACTGGAATGGATCCTGTTTCCAAAGTTGAAGAGAAACGTCCTGCAGAATCAAGCTTTGTACTTTTTTTGTTAACACGATTATGTAATTAATTTGATTTAATGAAATGAAAGTTTGATCAACTTATCTTGTGTTGAATGTGTAAGATTAATCCTTTCTTTGTCATTATTTTTATTGATATACTTAGATTAGAATCTAAATTGAGTATCAAATACCAATGAATGCAGATGTTCTACTAGCATACTTAGATTAAAATCTAAATTTAAAGCTAGTTAGATAAATACATAGGTTCTACTAGCATACTTAGATTAAAATCCAAATTTGGAGCTATTTACTCATGTGTCTCCAAAGGTTTTACTAATGCACCCAAGTGTTTGGTTTTTGGATTAGATACCAGTGATGTGACCAGGCGTATGTGGAATATGTGTTTACATTCCTCTTAAGGAATCTTTGCAACGTTCTTCCTGAACTTTACCCAGTAGGATAAAGTTCTTGTTTTATCCTTATGTTTATGGACCAAGTTTCCTGAGGATTTAGCGTCCTATTGACTTGGACTTTGCGTATCAACGATCAAGTTGAGGATTTTTTGAGAAACTTATTGCTTGTGCCGAGCAACTCTCTTATCTTCTTATTTTCTGTCGAGCATCTTTCAGGGAAAGATTTTCTTAATCGAGCAACAATTTGAAGTTTTTATGGCAATAACTTCTAACTTTAGTCAATTTAACTAACTATTATAGTAATGCATAGCACTAGTACTTCCAAAACAATTCAACAATAGAAATTGAAAGAATTGATTATTTTATTGATACTGAAATTTAATTTCAAACTGATTATGACTGATAACATCATTGGTAATCTTTTCTGAGCTGCTCGGCATGCCATGGGTTCTTGAATTATTCTCCTTCCAAGGTTTCAATTCGATAATTTCCAGGTCGGATGATTGCTGAAATACGGTATAGCCCATGCCAATTGGCCTCTAGCTTGTTATTTTTCTACAGAACTTTTTTCAGCACGTAATATCCTTCCTTCAAGTTGGTCTGTTTCATCCTTTTATTATAAAAATGGGTTGTTCTCTGTTGGAAGTCTACATTTCTCAGGGCAGCATCTTCTCGTACTTCTTCCATTATATCTAGATACAACCTTCTCATTAGGTCACTTATAAGAGAGTTAAAATTTAAAACTCTATGGGATGGTAAACCTAGCTCAGCAGGAGTGACAACTTCAATCCCAAATGCTAACATATATAGGGATTCTCCAGTTGCTGTTCTCGGGGGTGTTCAGTATTCCCATAAGACAGAGTGTAGCTCATTTATCCAGTTTCGCTTCGCATCATCAAGCCTTTTCTTTAAACCGTTGAGCAGAGTATATTCGTAACTTCAGTTTGGCCATTACTCTAAGGATGTCCTGGAGCCGAATGAAATTTTTTAATATTGGACTAAGAACAGTTAGCTACGAATTCATCATTATCAAATTTTGTTCCATGGTCTGTAATAAAAGCATAGAGCAATCCATACCTACAGATGGTGCTTTTCTATATGAACTAATATACCTTTTCATAAGGCATGTCTATCAGGGGCTCTGCCTCAACCCATTTTGTAAAGTAATCAACTGTGATGACTAAGAACTTGAATCTTCCTCGGGTGGTCGATAGTGGTCTAAACAAGTCTATGCCCTACTTGGAAAATGGCCATGGTGAAGTGATTGGAGTGAAAGTAACTTGTGGATTTTTTCGAATACTGGAGAATCTTTGGCATTTATCACACTTCTTGACAAAAGTTACACAATTTACTCGTATTGTTGGCCAGTAATATCCTTGCGCACTTAATCTCTGCAAAAGTGCTCTCCCTGCTATGCACACCGCATTACAAATTAATTTTTAGTCCTCTCCTGTATAAAACACCTTTGTCTAGCACATACAGAGCTGCTTTATACTACAGCTTCTTGGCTTCCACCATATCTGCTGGTAGAGTTCACTCTTCAATGTATGTTCTGATGGGGTCCATCCATGATGGCCCCATGTTTATGGTAATAAAATTAATCATCAGATCTTTATCTATGCTTCTATTGGTCAAAACCTCAATAGGGATAGTTCATCGAAGTTCAATCCTGCTAGCCGAGCAAGAGCATCATCTTAGGCCCTCTCCAACCATGGGATTATATTCATTTGAAAAGCTGGTAATTTTGTAATTACTTCCATTGCCTTGGATAGATACCTGGCTATTAATTCTCCTTTAGCTCCATATAAACCCAGTATTTGGTTCACCACCAACTAAGAATCACTATGTGTTACAACTTGCTCGGCACTCAATGATTGGACTAAACTTAAGCCCACAATAAGGGCTTTATACTCTACTTCATTGTTTGAGGCATGGAATTGAAAACACATGGAATACTCAATATCAATACCATCAGGAGTGTTAAGTATTATACCTTCTCCACTGATATTTTCACAAGATGACCCATAAACATATAAATTCCATGTTGGGGCATTGCTGTCAAATGCTTGGTCTGTTAAACATCCATAATGGAATATTTTTCCTCTTGCTTCTTTATACTTCCTGGTCATATCCTGTGTTCAGGAAGAGGAATTTGGTAGGTCGACAACTGTTTCTTTCAATGAAGGTTTCTTGGGAGCTTTCTTGTTAACATCACTTCCTCCTGATTCTTGTTCGGCATGTTCACTTTGTTGATCGGGTACCTCAGAGTAAGTGAACTCAGCTATGAAATCTTCCACTTCTTCGCCTTTTAAAGAAGACCTTGGTTCATATATAATATCATTCTCCCCCAATTCCATAACCCAGTACATTAATCTACCATATTTCTCCGGCTTATGCAAAGCCTTCCTTAGAGGCGTATCAGTGTAAACTACGATTGTATGGGCTTGGAAATAAGGTTTTGTGCGTCTGGATGCTCCAATCAGTGCTAACGCCAATTTCTCCAAATGAGGGTACCTTATTTCTTCTCCTCAAAAGCCTTACTCGTATAGTAGACGGGTTTTTGAACTCCATTCTCCTCTGGAATCAATGAAAAACTCACGACTGATTCAGAAATAGCTAAGTAGAGGTACAATTTCTCACCTGTGATTGGTCAGGAGAGCAATGGAGGTGACCTAAAATACTTTTTCAACTCCAAAAAATCTTTTTCACATTCTTCGTTTCATTCAAAAATCTTTCTGAGTACCTTGAAGAATGGCAAGCACCTATCTGTAGCTCTGAATACGAATTTGTTCAGTGCTACTACTCATCTAGTCAGCCTTTGCACATCCTTCTTACAGGTTGGGGATTTCATTTCAATCAATGCCTTGATCTTATGTGCATTTTCTTCAATTCCCCTTTGATTTACTATGTACCCGAGGAACATTCCTTATTGCACTCCAAAAATGCATTAGATCGGGTTCGGCCTCATCTGATGCTTCTCAAGTTGATCAAAAGTTTGGCTAAGGTAGGCGATGGGATCAGACACCTTTTTTTATTTTTGTAAGCATATCATGCACATAGACTTCCATATTCTTGCCTCTTTGCTCCTCGAACACCTTATTGACCAGCCTTTGATATATAACACCTGCATTTTTGAAACCAAAAGGCATAACATTACAATAGTATGTTCCTTAGGGAGTGATGAAAGAAGTTTTTTTATTTGTCTTCAGGCTTCATTTTTATCTGGTTATAACCAGAATGACCATCCATAAAACTGAGTAGCCCATGTCATGATGTAGCATCCACGAGTTGATCTATTCGAGGCAAAGGAAAGTGATCCTTTGGGCATGCTTTATTTAGATCTATGAAATATACACACATTCTCCACTTGTTGTTCTTCTTTTTTACCATAACAACATTGGCTAACTAATCTCGATATTTCACCTCATTAATAAAACTTACCTTCTAAAGCTTTTCGATTTCTTCCTGTATGGCTTGGTTCTTCTTGGGGCGGAACACTCTCCATTTTTGCTTTACTGGCTTAACATCTTTATTTACGTTGAGCTCATGGTAAAGGAAATTGGGATCTATCCCAGGCATATCTTCGTGACTCCATGCAAATACATGCTTTCTCTGTCTAAGAAAGCTTACCAGTTCCTGTTTAAGAACATGATCTAGCATAGTCCCTATCTGAGTGGTGTACTTTGATTTGTCATCATCTAACACAATACTTTTAGTTACTTCCATGATTTTTCCCTTTACCAGCTTTGTTTCCTCCCTTGGGTCTAAGGTTTCAACCTCAAATTCTTCATCGGGTTCAGTGGTATCCACTTGGTAGGTAGTGGTTTTCTTCTTTATTTCTTCCAAGTCTTCTTGCTCGGCAGAAGAATAGTAGCCCTCCCAAGCTACTTTCTGATCACCTTTCACAAATCCCACACCAAAGTTAGTTAGGAATTTTAAACACTGATGAACAGTGGAAGGTACTGCCTCAAACTTCTTTGGCCCTACTCTTCCCATGATTATATTATAAGATGAATGGACATTTTTATCCATTACAAAAAAATAAATCTTCTATGTTCGGCTGGCTAGCCATGTGTCGATCATCACCTCCATCTTAATGGTTCCTAAAAGGAAGACTTTCTCACCTGAAAAGCCAATTAATTGTCGATAATAGGGCTCTAATTGGCTGAGTTTAAAATCCAAGTTGCTGAAACAAGGATAAAACATGATATCCGCCGAGATGCCATTTTCTACTAGTACTCTAGAGAAAATGATTTCTTCCTTTCTGACTTTGATTACCAGTGGGTCATCGTGAGGGTACAGTACCCCTAAGAGATCATTTTTAGAGAAACCAATTACCAGTTTGTCTTTGTTAACCTTCTTTGGTCGATCTTACTCGACAAGGTTGATCCTTTGTATGTACGAATAAGCTTGTGCCTCATTGAGGTAAGATTTTCGTTATGTTGTATGATCTCCTTCTCCTACATCTCCACCAGTAATCATTTGGCAATCAAAAGGACTAAAACTGATACAGAATAGCTCCCGTTTCGATTATTGGGGCTTTTTGGGGAGATCGGGATCATCATACTAGTTTTCTTCATGAGTCCTTTTCTTCTCTTCTCTAGGCTTGCATAGAGATTTTAATCTATGCCGAGATCCTTCATTGTTCTACCAATCAACATATTGATTCAGCTTTCCTCGTCGGATGAGAGTTTCAATCTCATTTTGAAGAGTTATGCAACACTCCATCATGTGATTGTGATCCCTGTGGAATTCACAGTACTTAGTCTTATCCCTCTTGGTCGGGAAACTTCTCAACTTATTAGGCCAACGCACATCTTTATTATGCTTGATTTCTTCCAAAACATGGTGAATTCCCATGGTTAACGGAGTATAACTATTATACTTCTTGGGTCGCTCCAAACTCATTTTTGTTTTGACTCCCTGTGTTCTTTGGGGTCTTTATGATCTTTTTTATCATCTTTGCTGCTTTACCCATCAATTCTTCCATTGTCTTCGGAGGGTCTTTGAAAAGAGTGTAATACATTTTTCTCGGGGAGCAGTCCACTCATAAGGGCGGTTATTGCAGTCTTTTCTTCATAATCCATAACTTCCAGTTTCTCATTATTAAAATAAGTGATGTAATCTCTAGTGCTCTCTCCTTCTTTCTGTCACACACTAAAAAAGGGTGCCACCCTTTTCATAGGCTTTGCTACAAAGCAAAAGTTCATAATGAATATCTCAGACAGATAATTGAAGCTAGAAATTTTCCCCGATAAAGACTATTACACCAAATTTGGTCAGATCCAGTGTTGGTTCCAGAAAATGCTCTGCACCTCATTTCGTCGGGGACAACATAAATGTCAGCAGCCATTTGGTATTGTTCTATGTGGAGAACTGGGTCAGTTTTTCCATTATATTTGGGTGTTACTACTAGAACCTTAAACTTTGCTGGAGTAGGGAAATCCACAATTGCCTACACAAACGGAGACCCTTTTACAAAAATTCTTTGCAGTGGGTTTTTGGCCTTCGCCATTTCTCCTAATTTGTCTTCTAGTCTTTGTATGAAGCCTTTCCATGCACCAATGTCAGCACCAGATCTATGCATTTCAACCCTGTTTCATTCTGATCTTTCTTCCTGAAGTTGTTGCTCAGTCCAAGCAGTCGCTCGTTGGGCATTTAATCTAGACTAGGTAGTGCCTTCCCTTTGATCAGATGGTCATCGAGTGTTACCTGACATTGCCCTAGGAACATTTTTATTCCCCCTGGGTCCTAAACGATCAAAGGGATAAGCAAGACTTAATCTCTCTACGGCACTCGGCCTCTCTGGAGAATAAGATTGCATGTGGAAAGATTTTGATATCCAGAGCAATGAATTTGACCTTGGATGGTAGGAGACATCCCTTGTTGTCATTGATTGGCTGCACCGACCACCTATTGGTGGGGGTGGTGGAATATTTCCTTGGGAAGGTAGAGAAGGTGCCCTGGCTTGAAGAGTTTATGCAAGTTTCCTAATAGTATCTTGCATAGCCTCTTCACCTCTTGCAAGACTGGCCAGAATTCTAGTCAAATCCTTTTCACATGGAGGAGTACAAGGGACAGGCAGAATGCCCTCGTTCCTAAGACTTGATTCAGGAATATCAACCATTTAGATGTTTGAATGAGTGAGATCGATTAAAAATACATTTCCCACAGACGGCTCCAATATGTTGATGCAAAAAACTAGACTAGGCTAATTAATTGATCACAGATAAATAAAAGTAAAAGAGACAAAAGAATTTTTAAGTGGTTCGACTTAAAGGAAGATCCTACATCCACTGTTGTGTATTGCTTTGGGCTTGTTCAATTGCCTCTTGTCTCATCCCCCTTGGATGTATGGTTTACAATGTATTTATAGCCCCCAAGGGGTGTAAAAGTGTTGGAATATCAAAGGATGGAATGTCTTTATAAGGTAGACAATTACATCTGTACAATCATTTATGTATACAACTGTTGGCGTTTTACTGTCATTGTCGGTTGGCCTTCCTGGTGTTGGTCAGGCTTCATTGACCGGTTGGTCGGTATCCCTTAGTAGGTCAGCATTTCGTTCTTGCTGATTAGTATTAACCTTCAACTATATAGCATGTGTTAGTATCTGATTGGTCCATGTAGCGGGATAATTTTTAGTATCAACAGCAGGTATTCGCTAATCTTTTCAGATACTTTTCCATGTTATATTTTCCACTGCCTTTCGACTCACTCTTGTAAATTTACTTCTGTACATTTGACTCTTTGATAGGTGACTGTATCCCCAAGTCTACCTACTTGGCCTCTTGCTTCCTCTTTAGTGAGCAGTTCTTTTGTTGTTTTTTCTACTACTACACCTTAGAGTTACTTCTTAGCAATTCTTCTTTTGTCGATACTTTAACTTTTGTTTATTGTCAAACTATCTTATTTTTGTTGTGCTTGATTTATTTTGCACGGTCCTTTTTTTAGTGGCCCTTCAACCACCAGTGGGGAGATACTTTTACCCACTGGAGTTGTCATTACAGGTTTGTCACCCTCCGAGAGGATATCTATCCCAGGTTTTGCATTTCTATGGATAACAGGCCCCAAATCCATCATCTTCATGTTCATCCCATTTTTAGTGTGGCTTCGAGTGGTCATGTCTCACAGGTCCTTGTTTCTTCACAAATACTCAATCATATAGTCTTTGTCATTTCTTCACTTTGTTACTTTTATTTCTAATAAATGTGCTTGTTAATAGGCTAGTACGACTATCCCTTCGACCTCTATGGTTGGGCTGAGTCTTTCTCCCCCCTCCCCAGGGCTCAGGCATTTAATTTCACTATTTTTTGGTTTTCAATAACTTGTGATTCTAAACTTTACTTGAGTTATTGCTCATTTCTTATTTATTTTTATCTCAGCCTAGCATCATCACTTTACCACCGACTATTTCTGCAATTGGTGAGCAGCTCAGTTGTCACTTCACCTCAGGTAATTGCTTACTTCTTCTGGAGTTTCTATACTTCTATTTTTTTCTTTATTTAAGAGCATCTTGGATCATTACCTTTCCTTTTCTTTAGGTGATCCCCTCACAGGTCCCTGTTGATGTGGACCCTCCTGTGAGCTTACCTTCGGGTACCTCCTCATCAGATCTCTCTCAGGTACACTATTATACATGGTATTTCACCCTTCTTACTTTTTACTTTCTAAGACATTTTGGTGACTTAGTCTTTGTTTTTATATTTTTAGGTTGATACTATTGAAGTCCCTTTGTCTAAGGGAAATGTTGCGAGCATTATGGAGGTAACTCCTTAGGTACTCAATTCAACATATCTTTTCTTTAAACTTGCTTTTCCTGTGCAAGTTCTCACTAACACATCCCTGTTTCCTTGTTCTCAGGTTAGTGCAGCAAGCGTTCTGATGACTACGAAATAGCTTGGGAGCATAGCTGTGAGTGAGGTATTATACTGTCGTACCGTATTCACTCCTTTTTATTTTCTCTCACTTTTCATATCTTGCTATTACAACGCAAGTTCTCACCATCACACCCATGTTTCCCTGTTTTCAGGTTGGTGAGGCAAGAGTTCCCATATCTACGGAATAGGCTGTGAGCACTATGGTGAGCATTCCTCAAGTATTATATTATTATACCTGATATATATAAATATATATATATATTTAAAGTCTTACTTCTTTATGAGCAACTGTTCTATTAATGTCAATTTCTTCTTTTCTTACTAGACTGGCATAGTACCTTTGGGAGGACTCTCCCGGCTAGCAAGCAGGATGCTCACCCCTTTGGGCCTGGGGGTAAGTCTTTACTTACTCTTTTATTTTTTTATTTATTTTTTAACTGAAGTTTTTTAGTTACTCCTTTTCTTCTCCTCGCTTATCCTTCATATATTTTTGTTTTTAGGATCACATGATTGGGCCCGTAGAAGTAGTTGACTATGAGGGGCCTAGTTTTGTGGCCACTCGATCGGATGGTGATGAGAGTTCTATCGAGGAGTCTTCCCTTCTTCCTTCTGAGCCTAAGTCTAGGAATACATTATATGATGATATTAAAGTGGAGTCTCCCAAAATCTTCATGAGAGACTTGTGGCATGAAAAGGAGAAAAGAGGTTCAAGAGCCATGAGAGAGAGATATTGGAGCTAATTCTTGAGCATCATCCAAAAACCTTCACGTCCCAGAGCGTCCTCAATATTGATAGACTCACTATATACAATCTAAAAGCCCTTGTCAGCCACATTCACAATTTTTTATCCACTGCTCCTGCCAATCTTACCGGCTCAAAGATTTCACTCTTCTTGTAGGCCCTCTATGAGTTTCAGAGTTTCTATCACTTTTAATTGGATTTCCTTGAAGCTACAGTCCATCGTTTCACGAGCTTACCATTCAATAAGATAATGAAGCTTCATTTGTCTAGGAAAACTAGAGTTTAGCAGTGTCACGTTGAGGCCATTCGAATGCCTGGCAAGATTCAGTTACTTGAGACCAAGTTAGATAAGGTCATGGCAGGTGGCTCTGATGATGAGGCCCGCTTAGATAGACTGGAGGAGGATTTTGTTCAGGAAGTTGGTCCTTCATATGCTGATGTGTGTTGGCGAGAGAATCTCTTTTTTGTTTTGTCTAGTTGATATTTATTGATATGTAGGATTTTTGTTTTCCTATGTACTTTTAATTTTTTCTTGTACATGTACAGACTACTCTAGTTTCTAGGTGAGTCTTCTATATTAATGAAAACATAAACTTTTCTTCCATTTGTGCATTTTCATCTCTTCTTTGCACTATTTCGTCTAAATTGATATTTATTTATTGTGAGCTGCTTTTTTTTTCTACAGGAGTATTTGCACAAAGTCTTGGCTAACTATATTTTAAAATTGCCCCTTGCTCTGTAGGGAACTTGTTCCATACTTCATCTAGAAATCTTTCACTTTTAGGTAATGACTTAGAGTATGGGTAGACCCCCTCTCCAAATTCCCAAATAATCATGAAAATAATTCATAAAACAAGAGTAAAGTAACATCTGAGTTATTCAAAACTTATTCACAATATAAATAAAAAAATCTGGTAATTTTCTAAAACTACCCCTGAATCTGAAGACTTGTCGACTAGAGACTTGGAATCTTCCTACTGTTAGGGGTACCTGCGCCCTCCAACTCTATGATAGAGGTTTGATAATCTTCGCAGTATTGTTAACCGCTCGCATGAACTCCCCGAAAGTTCCATCTTTGGTCTCATTGACCAAGTGGATTTTATATTCCTCTAGTATCCCCTCAACACATGGCTGCAATATCCTTTCTTCTACTACATCATCATGGACATCTAAAGCCCTTTCTCGAAAGTGTTTGATGTAATGCATCAATTCTTCACCGGGTTTTTGTACCTCTTGTGCGTGGTGCCTTAACATTAACTTATCTTCTTCTAAGAAAAACATTTGAAGGAACGGCCTATGCCTCTCTTCCCATGTTGGAATGTTGATTGGCACCAGGTGGGAATACCATGTGTACGTTTCTCCTATTTGAGTCTTGGAGAACTCTCACAACTTCAACGCCTTGCCATTTCCATGTACACCCAATTACTCTACAAATCTTTTCACGTGCTCTCTAGGGTTCTCTCCCTTTTCATTGAACTTGATGAACTTAGGAATAACGTATCCATTTGGGTATGGATTCTCATAGATGCTTTCTGGGTAAGGATTCAATAACTCCTCATACATGTGAGGGAATTCCCTTTGAGAGGAGAGTATCTTCTTGACTTCCTCTATAGTAACGACTTTGGAGGGGGCTCCTCTAAGATAACTTTATTTATTATCGGTGAACTTGATGGCATTGCTATCTGCTCCGCTACCACCTTTTGAGATGGATCCACCTCCACGTTCATTGTTGTTGCTGTTGCTGCCCCTCCAACAGGGGCCATTGCAGGAGTCATGCAAGTTTGGATCAAACTTGCTAAGTCGACATTATTATACTTCAAAAACTCAAAAAATATACTCATTAAAATCATCCTCCCATTGGCGTGGCCACTGCTACACTGGCCTGCCCTCTTTGAGGAATAGGTGAGCTCACTCCGGTCACTAGAACCTCCTCTTGGGTTGTCTGGTTACTCTTAACTCAATTACCTACTAGAGTGGCTTCAAACACTAGCTTCTTTGAAACATTATGTTCTTCTCTATCCATGGTAATGAGAATACCTCCCCAGCGGAGTCGCCCAATATAGCAGGATTGTTAACTAGGGTCTATGAAGAACTAGAACAGGTGAGGCGTAACCCACTTCCACAGATGTTGTCTTCAAGTCCTTCAAAGTCTCAAGAAAATCTATGAGAGAAAACCTTCTACTTTAAGTAATAATGGAGTAATGACTAAGACCTTTTTCCTGAAAAGAGAGTGGAGAATAGCAAATTTCACAAAAAATAATGATGTCTGAGAAAGAAAGAGATCTTCTGAGAATAATGTCTATAAAAAGGGGAGTGAAAAGGCAAGCACTTTGACACTTATAGAGAGAGAAGGGAGAGAATACTATTTCTGGTGCAATTTTAGCAGAGTAATAGTAAAAACTTGAGTTTTTCTTTCTGTTTTTTACCTTACCCAAGGGTCATATTTATAGGTATATACTAGGGCTAACTTGGAATTTTGGGCACCAAAATGAGGGGCTCTTAGGGACAAGGTCTACAATATAACTTTTGTCCCTATTTATCTGTTAGCCATTTGTCCCCTCTAACAGGCGACACTTGGTGAATACCAACATCAAAAAGAAAATATGTCGACTAATAGTGCCAAAATATATAATTTGGTAAATATCCTTTTTAAATGGTAACTTGTTGTACAAACTTTTGTAAAAGCATGTGAGCAGCCTTGAGAGCCACTCGCCCATAGTCATTTTGAGAATACTCCAGGTTCACAGCCTCTTGGCTACTCACTCACTTAATCTAAGTATGGGATGTATGAGTGCTTAAGTGACCTTAGAGGTCACTCTTATTAGTATTCTCTCTATCCTAAAGTGTCAAGTTGTTAGGCTTTTGCTTTTCCCAATCAACCTTGTCTCTCATCCACTAAAAAAAAACTCCGAGGATATCCCAACGAGCCTGGTCAAGCCCTTCTTACTTGATCAAGTCTTCCTGTGTAAGAAGAACAATAATATTAGTAATTGTTTATGCCTGGTAATAATTTGGGGATGGGGCCACTCATAGTGGACCCCCTCACCCTAAACACTTCCTGATATCATTTTTTTTGGGGGGGGGGGGGGGGGGGGGGAGGGGGGGGGGGGGGATGGGGCCACTTGTAGTGGAGCCCCTCGCCCAAATCTTTTTCTAGTGTCGTTTCGGGGATGGGGCCACTCCCGGTGGACCCCCTTGCCCAAATCCTTTTCTAGTATTGATTTGGGGATGGGGGATACTCGTTCTGGATCCCCTCATCCTAAATCGTCATAATGTACTATTTTGGGGCCATCGCCCAAATCCTTGTTTTACCCTAACTTGTGACAGGGATCACTAACGATCGATCTTTTTAGTCTTAAACCCCCTCCTTATTTGCCTTGTTAGGATTCGTATTGAGCTTTATAGATATGCAGTGGTCTCTAATCTAACCCACTTGACAAATCCATTTAACATGTAAATGGATATTTCAACATGTGTACACAATCATGTTAGGGTGCATTAGTTTCATACCTCAAATAGGTTATAACTGGAGTGCTATTTCGATCAAGAATGTTGTGAAGGTTATTTTTAATTAGGCATTATGAGTTTTCTAAGTTTGTTAATGGTCCTTTCCAAAAATTAGTAGTCAAGTTAGAGATTAGTAAATTATGGGTTAAGTCTAAATAATATTTTTAAAGTGGTGGTTAAGTAAAAAAACAAATTTATTTGACCTCAAGAAACCAAATAAAATCACATTTTAGAACTAAATAATTTTTAATTTTTAAATCAAGCTAAAACAACCAAATGCATTGATTTTCACTATCCACACATGAGATTAACTCTCAAATGGTACCCATTTATGATATTTCAATTAATACACCAAACTATGGGTATTCATGGTCCGGGTTGGGGGTATTTTCTGGACCAGACTGAATTATTCGGTCTCAAGATTTTCAAGATCGAATCGGACAATCAATTTCGATCAAATCGAGTTTGTCTCGATCTTGATTAGAATTTCATCTAAAACAAGTCTCAGTGAAAATGAAATCCCTCAACATGTACGCATATATATTTGTTTTTTTTTAAATCTTGGGTAAGGCACTTACCTCCAAGGACACACATAGCTCCACTAGTGCCCGTCAATCCCAACTCCTAGCTCAAAAAATGAGAACAGGAAAAAATACTACCTACATTCCAAATTAAAAGTCTTATTTTCCTTTTCATGGCATCCCTGATTAAAATTCCACGTTCCTTTTCTCGACCTAATCAACTAACCAAATTCAACAACACGTCTTTCATCTTAACTGAGTGTATTCTTAATAACCGTTGTTTCTAAATAGGGACAATTATTATGATAAAAGGGAGTATCTATACGTGTATGCTTATAAAACCATACTACGTGAGCCCAAACATTTGATAAAATTGCACTCCATAGGCATTCAAGTAATTATCACAAAATTGATCTGTATGAGCACCAGAGCATGTGTGGATATTTTCAATAATATTTTTGAAGAATGAAAACTCATATGAACAAAAGTGCAAAATCAATGAAGATGCTCAAATACTAATTTGTCAAATTAAATTCGTATATCTACAATTTGTAATTCTTAAGACTTCTGGCACATTTTATAGGCTAGAAGAGGTAAATTGTCCAAGAGACTAAGTTTTCTTCCTCTCTTCATTTAAAGGAACATAAAGGAGACATTCCATTCCCACTGACATCTAAAAAAATGAAAATCAATTGCCATTTGCCCCTAATATCATTTCAATATAAAAGCAAGTTATAAACATATGCTAAATACTTAAAAATGACAATTATGCTTAATCAAAAAATTGTCTAAAGTGTCAATGCAAGTACACACAAAAAAAAAAAACAAATGTCCCCAAACCTCATGAAGCATGAATTTTGTTTCAATCACCCCCTTTGGGGAAACTTAATGATGCAAAGGGCTTTGTAACGGCCTCGCCAGCGACCAACCTGCCCTCATTTACCATCTCATTGCCCAAATCGACCTTAACCCTTGACCACTCCCTTATATCCCCAAACAATTAGGAGATCCAAAGTTATAGGGTTTGTCACGAGTTATTAAACATTCGATACATGTTAAGGGGAAAGTTACGTACCGCCCTCGTTAACAGCAGTCCTAACTCTAACCTTGTTGCGATCAATATAATTATGGTGTTACGTCTTCCTCTGGAGCCCCTTAAAAAATCATGCCGCAGTAGGTAGTTGGGATGGTTTGTGTGGACATGTGGATAAACACTGGTAGGTGCCATTTTCAATCCACAGCTGCGTATAAGAGGTCGTGTGCACCGTCGTCAACATGAAATTTGCAACACGATCCTTGGTCGCCCTTAGCACTCCGACCACCACAATAGACATAATGCCCACTGTAAAACTTATACTTTAGATCACTAGGCACCAGTATCAGTTTACCCCGATACACGATGCATGCCTTGAGACAATCTTAGTTGATTACAACATTAGTCATCATATGTGTGTCCCTCTGACAACCGCGCACAAGGTCGACATTTGTTACTGCCTAGTCAACCCTATGACCATTCCATCTTCAAATATACCTCCTTTACTCTTTTCCAAATGTATCCTCACTACCCCAAAAATAATTGCACCTATGCGAAATCTAACTTGCTATTGACTTTATTCTCGAAGCCTTTGTGCCAAACCTCCATCATTATCGGATACACCCAACAGAACACGAGGCCCCAACAGAACACGAGGAGCACCAAAGATGAGTTCTTGAGCTTTTTGAGCATAAATTTATTTGAAAGCATGTTATCATGAGTTGTCTTCATGTTACTGACACCGGGGAAGGATGAAAGTTAGAGGATGAGTGTGGATATTCAGTCATAAACAAAATACCAGTCAAGTACATGTCCCGATTTCTTGCCCCGAAGAGACGCTATATTAGTTGTATGGGACCACCGTCTTCTTTAAATGGATCTTAATGTAAAACCATGTATTTTTTAGCATTTTAAATTATACGTGTGCACGTAATTTAATTAAATTGAGAAATTAAGTGAATTAAATAGATATTAATTGGCAAATAAAAGGATTAATATTTATGTGGAATTATATTTACCTGTGTGATAAGTAAATGAAAACATGTTAAATAATATTACGTCGTAAGTGAGTAAAATCGATGGGTTCAACAGTATCTCATTCGAGATATATGGATAGGGTCATGTTGGGAATGAGATAATAAAAATTATGTTAGGTGAGCCGGATGGTATTTTGAGTGCGCCAATGATCTAGGCGAGTCGAGATAGTCAGAAATAGGCACTGGGGGTTGTATTTGGGTATTGGGGACTTTTTAGGCCAAATAGGACCCGAGAAAAGGCATTCGTGTAATTTTACATATAGGGCCTGACTTAATTTTGGGATTATGAGTGTTTAGGATTATAATTAGGGAATATGGATGGAGTGGGCAGACATCCAACCATTCTAAAGGATAATTATTTAAGGGTGGAGAGAAAAAAGAAGGAAAATTGAAGATAAGTGATCCGGGAGGGAGATTGAAACATTCCGGGAACAAGAACGCTATAAAAAGAAGAAATAAAAAGGAAGAACTCGGAATCTCTTCAATCATAAGGCAAGTATTTAACTTGCTATAATCGTAGTTTAGTTTCAATCATTCATGTAGAAATTTGGTGGAGGGAGACACAAAGTTTGGGTGGGAGAAACATGTAAAAAGGGGGTTTTAACTAATGAAATCATTGAAGAAAAATTTTATCATGATTATATGTTAGATCTGATGTGAGTGTAATGTTAAAGATGCAATCTTAAATGATATAAACCATAAAAGATGAGATCTTGATTTGGGGTTGGAAATTATGCACAATTCTTGATGTAGATTGATAATCTCGTGTAATAGATATTGTTGGGATGATTTATATGTAGAATTCTTCATATTTATGTTTAGGATTGGTTTAGAATCCATATTAGGGGTTTGGGAGAAGGTTGGAACTCCTAAGGTTGATGGGAAATAAGAGAAACCTGTCAAAAGTTCATCAAGGCAGCCCAGCAAACCGAACCGGTCTGCTCACCGAACCAGTTTGATCCAACTAGCAAACCAGCTCGATCTGTTGTGCTAGCCTCCCTTACCTTATGTAATTTTTCGTGCATCGTTTAGGACTCAATTTGGATTATGAGGTCCGGATAATGAAATTTGAATTTCTGGAAATAATAAGGGACAATTAGAAAGTACCTTAGGTTATAGAGAAGTAAGTTTCGAGTGTGAAGTCATAGGTAAGGGTGAAAAGTAATCGGATATCGATTGTGAAACCGGATTGGGATTTCGGTAGGTAATAGGCTAAGTGCTAGGGCCGAATAGCATGGTGGCTAGAAATGTGAAATTAAAGAATATATAATAAGAAAGTGAATACTTGATAACTCGGGAGTCGGTGTAATTTCAGGATTTGTGGGATAGTGTTGCAAGGGATATATGCACAATTAGTCGGTTATATATATATATATATATATATATATATATATATATATATATATATATATATATAGCTGTACATACCATTTTTTTTAAATATTAAAAATGAATTTTTTAATGAAACTTCATGGATATGATATCCACGGTTAGAAGATCATCTACAATTTGTTTGTCAAAAAATTCAATAAAAAAAATGTTAAGATGAGGTAATATGTAAAAAAATGGTATAAATATTCATTTTCAACCGTTGAAATGTTGGGTCGGCTCCAGCCACTTTACTGATTAATTTTTTTAATGAAACTTCATGGATATGATCTTCTCACTGTCGAGATCATATTCATGAAGTTTCATCAAAAAATTCAATCAAAAAGTGGGTAAGATGATCGTCAGCATTTCAACGGTCGTAAATGCATATTTATACCATTTTTTTACATACCACCTCATCTCAATGAGGTTTTTATTGAATATTTTAATGAAAAAAATTGGAGATGGTCTTGTCACCGTGGAAATCATATCCATGAAGTTTCGTCAAAAAAGTCATTATTTTACTGTTTAAAAAAATATATGTACCGGGGTCTGCACCATAAGGAGTCCTTATAGGAGGGGCTCTCTCTCTCTCTCTCTCTCTCTCTCTCTCTCTCTCTATATATATATATATATATATATATATATATATATATATATATATATATATATATATATGTGTGTGTGTGTGTGTGTGTGTGTGTGTGTGTGTGTGTTTGTGTGTGTGTGTGTGTGTGAACGTACCTGCTCTAGATATGCTATCGTTGGAGGTTGCGCATAGTGGGAGGTCCACAATGGAGTGACCAGCAGGTGTTGGGTAGTTTTTCCAGGTCATAAACTGTATCTGAGTTTTGAGTATAGTGGGGTAATGTGGTATGTTTATGACCCATAGATGTATGTCTTTGACCACATCCAGTTTATATGTTTACTATTTGGGATCGGTGGTGAGATTTTAACCCAGTGGACCAAGAGTGGTACGTGATATACTTGGAGCCTAATAGCATACTAGGGAATGCATCCGGGAGGACAGCTCGGGGATGCTATGTATATATGTATAAAAAAGTTTTATATGTATATGTGAACTTAATGAATGTGTGAATGTTAAATGATAACTAGATAACCTTAGAAACTCTTCCAACGCATCCCCCTCTCTCTCTCTCTCTCTCTCTCTCTCTCATTCAGTCGCCTAATACCCTAATTAGGGTTTGCATGGCAAACCAAGATCCCTCATCCCACGTTGAACCCAAACCTCCTAATCCCAAACCAGTGTGGAATCGTTCTTTTGCATCTGTTGTAGCACAAAACTCAGCAACTGAACAATAACTCAATCTTAAACCACCCTCAACCTTTAAAGGCGAACCCGTAGTCATCTTCTCTAATGAAGACATTGACATCCTTGCTAAACCTTTTAAGCATGCTTTGGTGGGTAAGTTCTCACATGGGAGACCCTCTATGGAAGTAATAAGGCAGGTTTTTCAAACGTTTTCCCTTAAAATAGCATTCAATATTGGCCTCTTGGATCATAAGCACATCCTTATTCATTTGAATTCGGATGAGGATTTCACAAGGATGTGGCTGCGTGATACATGGTATATAGGAAGGTTTCCTATGAGGATATTCAAATGGAATCCGTATTTTTATATCAGATATGGAGAGCAGTCTCACACAAATTTGGATTTCCTTCACACAACTCCCTATTCACTTATTCTCAAAATCTTCTCTATTTTCAATTGCCCAATAGATTGGAAAACCTCTAAATCTTGATGCCTCAACCCTATAACTCAATAGAACAAGTACTGCTCATGTATGCGTGGAAGTAGACTTGATTAAAAGGCTGCCAAAGAGAGTGTGGATTGGTTATGGAATTAAGGGATTCTGGCAGGAAGTGTTGATTGAAAATAAGCCAAAGTATAGCACAAATTGCTCCAAGAAAGGTCATGATGAGGAGAGTTGTATGTTTCTAATGGACAACAATGATCATCAGAAAATTGATAGGGACCAAGAAAACATCAAGAAGATATTGAAGAGGAATGAAAAATGTAATCAAGAAGTAATTGAAGCAAGGCTACCAGATATAGCAAATCAAGGTGAAGTTAACCATGAAGTTAATAGGTAAGTAGAAGAGTTTGATTCTAGAACAATTGCAGAGGTTCCGAAAGAGGGAAAAATTATTGAAGAGGGTCCAAAGCAAATAATTACCACAGTGGCTATGAAGAAGAAGTGGCAAGAGAAGAAAAAAAGAATTCAAGACCACATTGACAAAATCCATAATGAAGAGCTCACCATCGAAGAAGTCCAAATAGTTAATCAGATCTCCCTATCCCCCAGAGGAACAGATATCAAAGAGTTCGGGAAAAAACCAGCAGCCATTCATCAATACTCTACTGACAATGAAGGTGATGCTAATGAGTACTATCATACACCTTTCATTGAGGAACTAAAATTATTCTCCAAGCATTTGGGTAACAAGATAAGATCATATAAGAAGAAGAAGCTAAGAAGCCAGTGTCAGATGCAGCAAACAACACTAAATTCATGTCTCAACGAATGTAAGATCCAATGTTCAGGAGAATTACTAGATCTCTTGTGCAAGGTAACAAGAATTCCCAAAGTCTCAATGATAAATTGTATTGTATGGAACATCAGAGGAACAGCCAAAAGGTCTTCTTCCAGGAGAATCAAACTGCTTAGTAAGATCCATAAACTTCATGTTCTTTCTCTTCTTGAACCAAAAGTGGACTCCTTAAAAATTGGCAAGTTCAGGATTAAATGGGGTTATGATGGTAGCTGTAGTAATGTTAGTGGAAAGATATGATTGTTCTGGAGGTTCAATGTGATAACCCAATGCATTTGTGATCATCATCAACATCTCACTATGAGAATAAGTCATCATGCATTTAAATCTTCCATTATTCTCACCATTATGTATGCTAAATGTAACACAGGTGATAGGAAAGTCCTATGGGAGGAATTATCTCATCTATCCTCAATCTACCATAGTGATCCTCATCTGGTAATTGGTGATTTTAATGTGGTAACTTCCTAAAATGAGAAATTAGGTGGTAATGATGTGGAGTCTGCAGCTGTGTAGGACTTAATTCAAGCCATTGATGACAGTGGTTTCATTAACTTAGGGTACTCAGGAACCAAATTTACTTGGTGTAATCAGAGGAAAAATGAAGATCTTATTATGGAAAGATTATATAGATGCTTGGTTAGCCAAACTTTTATATCTAACTTTCTTAATTCAAGTCTTAAACACTTGAATAGATCAAGCTCAGATCATGCCCCCCTCTTGGTCTCTTTAAATTCCAATATAGAGGCCCTTCCCAAACCATTTATCTTTCAGAATATATGGTGCAACCACCCCCAGATCCAAGAAATTGTTAAACAATCTTGGAATGAAGATTTACATGAAGAAGGTATGAAGAAGTTTGCAAAGAAATTACAAAGGTTAAAGAGAGCTCTTAGAGTTTGAAATAAGGAAATTTTTAAGGATATTTTCAAAAATGTGAGGGATTTAGAAGATGAAAATTCCCAGTTGGAACTAAATTTTGAGCTGGATAGAAATGAAGCTAATAGAGAATCCATGAATAAAGGAAAAGTTGAGTTAATGAAAGCTTACAATTATAAAGTAGAGTTTTGGAGGCAAAAATCATCCATAAAATGGCTTAAGCTAGGGGATTCCAATTCAAAGTTCTTTCATCACTGTGTCAAAAATAAAAAACACAAGTTGATGATAAAGTCCATTAGGAACAAGGAGGGTATTCTGCTACAAGAAGAGAAAGATATTAAGTACCACATTGTGCAATTCTTCCAAGATCAGTTGCAATCAGATCAGACCATGATTATGCCAGATCTGTCAAACATCATTCCAGCCATCATCTCCCCTGAGAACAATAAAATTATTGAGGCATTCACAACTGAAGAAGAGGTTCTAGATGCAGTTAAATCTCTGAGTGAAGACTCAGCCCCAGGTCCAGATGGCTTTGGGGGGAAATTCTCTAAAAGCTGTTGGATTTTAATCAAATCTGGTCTTATTTTTGCAACTAACTCTTCTTTTGCAGGTACAAATCTTCCCCAAAGTTGGACAAGCACTGGTGTGATCTTTATTTCGAAGGTTATAACTCCAAAAAAGTTTGGGGATCTAAGGCCAATCAGCCTATGTAACTTTTCATTCAAAATCATTTCAAAAATTTTGAATACAAGGTTGTCCTCAAACCTTCCTATATTGATATCAAAGAATCAAAGTGGTTTCATTCAAGGAAGATCCATTCAAGAAAATGTTCTTCTTGCTAGAGAGATGGTTCATAATTTCGGTAAACACTCTCATGGTGGCAATGTTATCTTGAAGATAGATATGGAGAAGGCCTATGATATGGTCCAGTGGGGATTTTTATTGCAAGTTTAAAGAGATTTTGGTTTTGGGGAGAGGTGGATAGATTTTGTTTGGAAGATTGTTTCCAACAACTGGTTTTCAATGATCATTAATGGTCAAAGGTGTGGGTACTTCAAATCTTTAAGAGGTCTTAGACAAGGGGATCCCATATCCCCAAGTCTATTCATTTTAGCAACTGATTACCTGAGTATAGGCCTAAACAATTTAATGGTTACTGATTAGGTATAAATTCTTCCTAATTTATGCCTTGATTTAGTTACTTTTAGCACCTCGAACAACATAATTGAGTTGACTTTATCTCATAATCTTGCTACTGACTGATCCTAATGAGTACACCGAGTTTCTGGTATTTCGTAGTGATTTTATAGGTATTTGATGTCATGAAATGGAAGAAGGAAATCGGAAGAATCAAGAAAGAAAGAAGGAAAGTCACAAGGGCAGAAGTGTAATTTCCACCCAGAATTAGGATGAGGTACTTAAAGAGAAGTTAAAGAGATCTCATTCAGGAGAACATAGGAAAACGACACCTCAATTGGAGTCTCGGAGCAGAAGATATGAGCAGTCAAAGTTGAGCCAAAAAGTTAAATAGGCAGACCGGTCCGCCTCTACCCCGGACCGGTCCGCTTTGCCAAACTCCAAAAGACCCCGGATCATAAGCAAATCGAAGAAGGCAAAAATAAAAAGAATCGGTCCGACCCCGAACCATTCTGCCCCAAAATAAAAAGAACTGATCCACTTCAGAGGCAGACCGGTCCGCCTAAGGCCCGGAACGGTCCGGCCATCAGGATCTGCAAATTTGATTTTCTCTTGAAAGAGTCCTAGTGCAGCTGAAATTCCTAAATTCATGGAGGTTATAAAAACCCAATTAATTGTTATTATTAAAACGAATATTTTAGGGAGAATAATAGATTTTTCTTTTCTTTTTCAGTAAACCCTAGTTTAGATACAATTTCCATTTTAATTCCAAGATTGAAGCTTTATTCAGAATTTCTTTGATTACCAGTTTTATTCATTGCTGTTGTTACTGCCTTGGTAAAAATTAGTGAGTAATTCTCTCTTGTCAATTCTATTCTACATCAATTTACAAGTTTGCTTTAGATTAATCATGAATTTCTGCATATCAAACACTGTTTTCATTACCTTCATCATGCTAGGATAGATTTTCTAAGGCTGGGATGCATGAACCCAGCATGTTGTGTTAATTGCATGTATATAAAATTAGTCCTCTGAATTTAGTGATTGATTACGATCGTATTACGTAGGAACACAACAATTGTAGGTCTTTATATCTCGTTTGCCTCTGGGTAACCGTGATGATTTAGAATGCAATTCGAGTGTTACTATCGTGATACCGATTTACTCGTCATCAGATTAAGTATGACGCGGGCTTGAACCTCGTATACGTAATGCTTGCGAGTACTAAATTTTGGGTCAAAATTAATCAGTTAAATTCATGATTAGTATTATAATTGCAATACACTAGGGTCGGGGAATTGTATTCCCGTCCTGTTTTTCCCATCACTTAGTCAAAAGTTTCAAATCATCTTTCATTCATATTTTAGGTAGTTTAGTATAGTTGCATTTTTTTCATAATTTCATAATTGCATTTAGCATAATCATTCTCAAAAACCAAATCATTTTTCCTTTCCTTTTTGAGTCAGAGTTAGGGTTCCTTCATCTTTTCTCGTCGTTACAACTCCGTTGTCCTTTTTCCCTATGCATACGATCCCGACTTACTGGGTTTATTACTAACGCGACAGGCTTGCACTTGAGCCTAGAGTGAACACACATTAGAGACAAATTTTGAGTCGCGTCAGTTACAGGCTCTATAAAGCCTTTCTACCATCCAAGTGGCAGCCCTCTCATAACTCACCTAGCTTTCGCTGATGATCTCATAGTGTTTTCCAGAGGAGACAAAAGAAGTTTGCAAAAGATCCAAGAATTTCTCAGATAATATTGCAGCTTGTCAGATCAAAAGGTAAATTCATAAAAAAATTATTTCACTATTGATGTTAAATTCATGCCTCATCTCAGATCAAAAGTAGCTGATTCAACAAGTCATAAATTCAAAGCTTTGCCTTTTAAATTTTGGGTTGTCCAATTTTCAAAGGCAGAAACAAAATCAAATATTATGACAGCTTTGTTAATTCCATAAGGGCTAAAATAGCAGGTTGGCAATAAAAAATTCTCTCAACTGGAGGCAAGCTAATTCTCTTAAAGCATGTTCTTTCTTCTATTCCATCTCATCTACTAGCTACTCTTTCTCCTCCCAAATCAGTAATCCTAAAGCTCCATATAATTCTTAACAAATTCTTTTGGGGAGGTAATGAGGATCAAGGATGGAAACACCAAGGGAAAAGCTAGGAATTTCTTTGTAAATATTCAAAAGAAAGAGGTCTTGGTCTAATCAACTTTCACAGTCTCTCATCAGTAGCCTTTATGAAGTTTTTTTGGAAATTTCAAACTGAACACTCGCTCTGGTCAGAGTTCATTTCAAATAGATACAGAAATCAGTATGCCAATTCCCTCGGTACCTCTCATACTTGGAAAAACTTGATGTTAGTTAAGGATACATGCCTCAACAACATGGCGCTATTAGAGGACAAGTGGATCTGGACTCCTGAAGAAACATGTATGTTCTCCCTCTCTTCTGCATACAGCTTCTGGAGTTCCAATTTTCCTTTTTCATTAGTTAATAACCTTATTTGGGATCCTAATATTCCCAAAAAGTCCTCTATTAACATATGGAAAATTCTAAATGGCTGTCTACCTCTTGATGAGAATATTAAGTCGATTGGTATTATATTATGCTCTTAGTGAAAATCATGCCAAAGCCATATTGAATCAGTTGACCATGTGTTCCTAAATTGTCCTACCATTTTACCTATTTGGGAATTATTTTCAAATGTTATGGGTGTTGATATGAATACAACAAACATTTCATCCATGATTCATAACTGGTGGATAAAGTCTGGCCTAAAAGACTATGCTAAGTTTATTGGCAGGTAGTGAGAATCCCATCATCCAGCAAGTTATTTCTCTAATATCAAACATTTGTAAAGGAATGGTATTCAAGAACAAAATTTCCTCTTTTGATGAGGGGATTCAAGCCATCTTCAATATCAACTGCAAAACAAATTCCAAAGTGGCCACTGCTATCAAATGGAGATTTCCAACATCTCCAAGATTAAAGCTAAATATCGATGGGGCTTTAAAGGGCAATCCTGGAATAAGTGGTGATGGAGGGATTCTAAGGAATGACAAAGGGGATCTAATATTTTCTTATGCTAGTACAGAAGGCATTGCATCAAATTCTACAGCGGAGATTAAAAGTCTTTGGCAAGGTGTCAAGTTGTGCTTAGACCTCAACTTTAGAGATGTGGATATTGAATCAGACTTAACCTATGTTGTTAATCTGATTAACAAGAACTATAAGCCTCCCTGGAAGACGATTCATTGCATTGAAGAAATTAAGGCTGCTTTACAGATTAATAGCTTCACTTTATCTTATTGCTGTAGGGAATCAAATATGGTTGCTGATACTCTAGCTAATCATGGAGCTCATATTAATTCTCTCAATCTTTCACAATGTAGGTGATCTTCCAACCTTAGCTAGAGGAGCTCTTAAGCTTGACAAAATGGGTTGCCTCTATATTAGAAATGTATCTTCCATATCATCCATGTAATGGGGCTAGTATAAAGCACCAAGTTTTATTTTTCAGTTTCTCTCTAATTGTTCTTGTTCATGCCACTGGGAGAGGCTCGTTTTCCTCTCATTAATGAATCATGGCTAAGTTTTTAAAAAAAAAATTGATTATATCATGGTCGGAATATAATTGAGAATTATGATAATATAACTTATGTGATATCTAAGAGATAAACAAAGTAAAGTAAAATACGTGCAACACATTTGGGCTAGAGGTTTAGAGCATTAGGCGGTGTTATGATTAACTAGACTAGTTAGCCGGGGTAGCATAAGTCGGGAATTAAAATACATGCGTTAAGTGTACACTATAGATGAGGGGCGAGGATAATCTCATGTGAGTGCGAAACCAAATGAAAATGAATAATTATGTCGCATACTTATTATTGTATTTCAAATACCTGTAAATATTTAATGGTTTTGGGTGTTGACACGTATCAAAAATCTTTTTCAAAACCTCTTAAGTGCTCAACCACTGGGACGCTCGTGTTAGCATGTTCTTCCAGTCAGACGATGCTGCAACAGTTGTGTATGCTAGGAGGAGTTACATAGATGATTTTATCCCTTATATCTAGTTAGGATGTTACTCTAGTATTTCATTTAGGGAATGTTTCCCACAGTCAGACAGTTTTCAATTTGAGACTTTGTTATTTAATTTCATTATTTCAGTCGAATGATTCTATGTGGATTTTAGTAAGAGTTATTCGGTTACTTTATTTATTAATGTCATCATCACTCATTATTATTTAGTTTTGATGAATGTTTATACATATGATTGAATATTTGATTAAGCATGATAATAAGTTTTTAAAATTTTGACATCGGGCTTAATAGGTCATTAGTAATTAAATTGGTTTTCGACAGTGATGCTAAGAATGAACCATACTGGGATTCCTGTTTTTTTTAGTAAAGCATTAGCCACCCGTTATTAGAATAGGCGAGCTGTCACATTTAATTGTTGGTAGTTGTGGCTGTATAGTGTAATGCCCCGACCCAAATTTATGGGTTACCCGTGGTCAACCCGGTTTGATCCGAACATTAGGTGTGAAGTGCGATGAAGCAACCTAGATAATGTTACTAGTCCAGTTTTATTTAATTAATGTTTCACTTATTTAACATGCAATTATAATTTAAATCTAGTTATGTGAGGAATCCATAGGAAGCGTCCCCGGAATCCAAGCATATAGAGCTGCTAACGTAAAATAAAGGAATACTTACTTGTATAATGCTCTCAAAATACGAAACCACACACAACCTGCCATAACAAAGAAGAGGGAATGAGCCGAATGCGGTGGAAAAATACAACAATGCAATATAGAATCGAATGGCAAAAAAGAGACTCTAACACGTTTACCTATGTGCACATGCAATCACTTCATGTGAGTGCTTGTGTGTCTATATATATATACTTATACACACACACACATACACACACACACACACACACACACATGAATGCATGAAACTCATTTTATTCCAGAAATGTTACTTGTCCCGATTGACTTATCTTAACCCCTTTTTATTTGACTTGACATTTATTTCTCAATTTAACGCACCCGGTTAAATACTTTAAACAAATACCCTTTGTTTAGGAAAATACACTTGTTTTATCAAAATTTCTCATGCACTTACATTAGATTTACCTTAGTATTTTTCTTGAAAATCATCTTTCTACACATGCACGCACCATGTTAGAAAACACTTGTTTTTCATTGAAATCCTTTCATAAACTACTCTTGTGTTAATTATGGGTTAAACCTCATTAGGTTGCTCCATTACCCCTTTAATCACTTTGCTTTACCATTCCTTTTATTTTATTAACCTTAACCAATTACTCACATTACTTGTCCATATTATCTTTCGACCAGAACATTTATCAATTTCATTCAAGTTAGGTTGTATTTCCTTATATTCGCCACACAACCCATTTCATGACAAGTTCCACATTTTATTAATCTTTTTTCTCGAAATACTCCAAATATTCGCATACTTTAATGGGTTTCACACCGCCGACTATGCTATAATATGCTCTGGCTAGTGATTTTGGGTCTTTCACCCCAAGGCTCCGGGCCCCTCTTAATTATTCCCGGTCTCATCCCAGTCTATATTAATATGTTTTAATATTTTTCGAATGTCCATATTATTCCACTTTTACCGTTTGAAGCCAAAATCCGAGGATTTCACCCCACCTTGTCTTACACTTTGAAAATCCCCATTTCTTGTTCTTTATACTCTAGCATTGATTTTATCCCAAAGATCACTTTCATTTAGGATTATTTTGTGTAACACCCTTTTCAATATTTTTTATTTTATAAAAATATTCCATTTACGTAAAGTACCATTTTATCGCTTTTGCTTCCAAACTTGTCTTTTCCTCCATTTTCGTAAGTGTTATTTCACAAAAACATTATTAAGTTACACACACTAAATTCCTAAATATTTTTAACTCATTGACGCTTATTTAACACTTTGGAGCAAGTTGAAAATCTTTTTATTTCATTACTTTCTTCCTCTAATAAATCATTGAGCATTTAGAAGACTATTTTACAAGAAAAATATCATTTTTTTTTATATTAACACATGTAGTCTAGGGCCATACACTTACCACATTTTCTACACATATTCATACATTTTAAGGGCTAAAATTTTTACTTTCCTTATCTCAAGTTAAAACTCACTAAAACCTACATGAAACTTGTTTATATGTTCATCATCAAAATACTACATTTTATATTACATGGGTTTTAAGTCGAAAGATCCAAGAAAATGAGCTTAACACATGGTTTATTCAAGAAATTTCATAATACTAGCAACAACAAGATTTTCATGACTAAAGACATTTTTATCCTTCAAAACTTGAATAAATGCCTATCTTTATGAAAACCATATTCTAATTCCAATTAATTGCACCAAGGCCACCATATTATCCAAATTTAACCCCTAGTTTATCTCGCAAGGTCTAAAGCATAACTGGGTCACACAAATCCACCAAATCAAGCGAATACGGTCAAAGTCGTGAGGGCGGGTGTTACATATAGGTGTACACGAGAAAATCATCAGTGATTATAGAGGGTTGCACGGGAAACCCCTCATTAATGGGAGAGGGATGCATGAGAAACCCCTAATTAACAAATGTGGAGGGGTGCACGAGCAACCCCTCAGTAACTATAGATATATTCACGAGTAACCCCTCATCAATGGGAGAGGGGTTTACACAAGAAAAACATCAGTAACTATAGACGGATACACGAGCAACCCCTCATTAAGAGGGACGCACGAGCAACCCCTAATTAACAAAGATAGAGGAGCACAGGAGAAACTTCTCAGTAACTATAGAGGGATGCCCCTTAGTAACTATAGAGAGATGCGCGAGCAAACCCTCGATAATCATAGATATATGCACGAGCAATCCCTCACCAACATGTTTGTTATCTTTGTTTTGATCGGTTAACTTAGAAGGAGGACTTGGTCGAGCCAATAAGGCTCCAGCAACCAGGCAGTATTGGGACCTCTCGAAAGTTTTGGTTTGGAGGTAGAAAGGTAAGAGTTGTTGAGTAAGATAAGGCTTAACCACTTCAGTAATTTGATAACGATAGAATAGTAGTGCAAGAGATCCAAAATCTCACTCGCATAGATAACACATTTTACATATAAGTCACTTATACACACATAAGAAAGCGTGTAACCACATAGGTTACTCACACAATTAATAGTTATATAAGAAAATGAGTAACCTATGAGGTTGCTCGCAAACTAGCACAAAACCACAGTAGCGAGTGACTCTTGGGTCCGCTACTAGGATTTCATAATTGCACAAGAAGTTAATACTAAAAGACAAAATAACACTTTTTTGGCTACAGATTGACAAGATCACCTTTTTGTCACCATGCCTCACACCTAAAAGTAAATAGTGGTATAACAGTGACAGACAATTATAACGAATGAAATGGTCATGATATGTACCACAAAGAATATTCTAAAGGCGCGTAATGACACGTCAGCCCTAAAGGTTGCCTATAAATAGAAACTTAGTTGAAGACTAAAGGATATGACATAACATAACATTGTTATGTTACACAAAAATCCACAAAAGCACAAAAATATTCTCTCCCTACTTCTCTTTCATATTTAATTAAGTGCTTAATTCTCCTCTCTCAAAGAATCATCATTGTCAAGAGGAACATGTTCATTATTTAATATTGTAAAGTTGCTTTCATATTAAAAGTCTTGTATTAAATCATCGATACTCCTCTATAATAGAAATCCAAGTTATTATAATAAAAAAGTTAATTTGTGTTCATTTTCAAGCCTTATAATATTATTATCTTAGAAAAGTCTTCTATAAGTGCGGGTTATTCCTCTCCATTTACAGATATTAATAGACCCCAGTACTACTACCCTCTTACAATGGTTATTACCAAATTCTAATGTGGTCCAATGAATAGTGGAAAACCATCTTCAAAACCAAGAATGGTTATATCATTTGGATTGTCCCGTACACTTTTATACGATATACGTCCCAACTTCTCCACTCTTTTGGGAAGAAGTTCGCATTCCATACTTTGATAACATCCTTATGTACTATCAAACAATGGATCATGGTTAGCAGGTTATCATCGTCATTAACGAGAAACAGTTCCACTTACACCTAAAAAGTGATCATTTATGGTGCCATCAAGTTATGGAATCAAGGTTTAAGTCAATGACTCAAAGGTACATTATATTGTTGAGTATTTGATGCCTAATAATGTTTCACAACTTCTACGAGTTCATTAGGTTATACTTTCGGTTCATTCTTGGCTTAAGCAGCATCATAACACTCTTACAAACTTATTATTGGTTATCTATTAAGTTTTGGTGAATCTCTTAACTTCTCCCAACTTTTTGAGCTTTTTTTCTACGCAAGCAAAGGGGAGTTGCATCGTCTATGCACTTACACATTGTGAAATTTAATAGCAACTAGCACACTAAGTGGACCAGCTACAAATAACATTTCACATTCCACCTATAGGCTAGGAAAAGAGAACTTCATAGCCACTACACTTACGCATCGCAATCATGCCCTTGTTGCTACGAGAGATGAAGTTTTGGGTTTTAATGAGGTTTGAGATCTATATATACTACCAAACTGAGATTTGGCCCAATCTATAACGGTTGATAGTGTCGTGGAGGCGTGTCCAAGGATACCTGCTATAGGATGGATTTTTCTTTTATGACACTTCTATGTATATGCTAGTCTCATCCCTCCATGTGAGAATTTTTACAAAGGTTCACATCATAACACACGCATATTGGCTTATCTCCAGGACTATTTCTACTAGTCGACCATCTAATTTGAAGTTCAGTCCTTTATTCGCTAGTGTTAGACTTGTTAAATAACGAAGGGTTAACATTCTAATGTTAGCCTCTACACACCTCTCCAATGCCTGGCCGATTATGGCATGACATTTCCATGTACTTTATGGTTGGGTTGCGTTAAAGAGATAGGACACGTGTTTATATTTTGGTCGTGGACCACTTTTCGAAGATGACCCATTTTATCATGTGTGGTAGGGTGTCAGACGCCTCGAGGCTTGTCTTCAAGGGGCACTTAAAAATATCATGTGTGGTAGGACGTTAGACACCTCAAATCGGATGTTTAATATACTGGCCACTTTGGGGGAACTATATGACAACTCCTTCATTGCGAGCTACAGTCCTCGTTTATTTTCCAACTCAGTCAAACAGAGGTAGTTAATTGAAGAGTTGGCGATGCTTTGATGTTTGGCCTCTAACAAGCCCATCCAGCTAGATTTTAGCATTACTTAAGCCGAGTTTGCATATAGGAATGCAGTCAACATGTTTATTAGCTTCTCTCCATTCCAGATTGTGTTTGGTACCTCATATATTATGATGATTTATTTAAGCGAGCTTCCTCTAATAGTTTTCATGAGTCAATGGAATGCTAATTTCACATTCAACATCACCACCATCCATGAGGATGTTCATCTTTGTTTGCAGCTTACTTATGCGATCAACAAAGTCTTAATTATGGGACTTTTCTACGGATGTTCACCGACGAGAGGTGCACTTTCATTATGGTGATTTGGGCATGGTATACTTACCAAAAGAGCAACAACGTGGGAAATGTCACAATTCGCAGATGCAACAATACATACCTTTTTCGATTGTTTAAGCGGTTGGACACAATGTCTATGAGATCAACTTGTGCACCTAGAGTTTTGCATGCACATGACCTTCAATGTCATTGATTACTCCCGCTCCATGGTACAAGCATTCCACTGATAACACAAAGTTGATTCTGTTTTGGATAGCGAGACTGTGGAGATACTGACTCGCTCTTGCACTTGCTTCCTGATTCGTTGAGTAGGTGACCATTCAAATGATGATTCATGGATTATCGAGGCTACATTCCAGCACATCAATCCAGACTTTATCACCATCATATGGCGAGCTTGGGGAAGATTAATGTGGTGAGGGCCATATCCCACGGGGAAGAGGGCATCCTGATTGATTTCTTATTATTTATTCTTTGTTATTGATTATTTGTTAAATGTATTTTAGTATATTTTTATCCCTTTTATAAGAGTCTTTAGTTATTATTATAAATAAGGATCTTGCCCCCTTTTTGTATCCATTTGATAGTTTAGTGATTATTTCTGTGTTCACATCACAAATACACGCACGACACTACAAGTACCAAGCATCACTTGTATCGGTTTTAAACAATGACAAATGTGAATGATATCCTTACCACCCAAAAGTGAGGCACCCCTGAGTCAAAGGTTTAAACCATTTTTTTTTTACCACTTCCTCTTCTTCTCTCTATACACTTTTTTGTCTATATCTCATACTTTAAAAAATCCTAACCCTAAAAATACCTCCACCACCTCACCACCACCCTATTGCGGCCCCTCCTCACCGCCCCCTCCTACTTCTCCCATCCCTCCAATCACTCCACAAGTCACGCCTTTGTTACCTCTTGCCTCTTCTTCTTTTCTTCATTTTTTTCTTTTCTTTCTTCAAATCTACATTTGCATGTAAAAAAAAACTAGATGGTTTTTATGTTAATGTTAGTAAGTAAAAAACAATCAAGAAGCAAGAAGTGTATGTATGTTTCAAACAGTAAAAATCATGTAGAGGTCTTTTTCTTTTCTTTTTTTTAAACATAACTATACATTCGACACCAAGTATAAAAAATGATGATATAATTCAGTACTCTGATACCGAAATGATATTCTAATGACGAATCAGTATTGTAGTGCCAAAATGTATCTCCGCTTTTGATATTAGGATACTGAAGCAATTGAGAGCGTCATTTTTTTAGTTCACTTAGGCACCCAAGCGTCGAAACGATGATATAATTTGGCACTCTAATACCAAGTTGGTATTATAATGCCGAATCAGTATTCTAATGCCAAAAAAGTCAAATTATGCAATTGTAGTGGTCTCGAAGAGTGTTTTGGTATTGTAGTGCTGATATTTATCTCCACCTTTGGCATTAGGATACCGAACTAAAATTTTCAAATTAATCCTCTCCATTTAGTATTACAATGTCAAAAAACGTCATTGTTTTTGGTTCTATAACATCGAAACAACTGGGAACAACATTTTTTTAACGTTAATTTCAATCACTTAATGATTTAAAATTTATATAGAGGTTAGGAACATTGTTTTATATCTCTATGAGTCATCTTTTCTCTGTTACTTGGGGTTTAAAACATCATATTCTAGGAACATTGTTTTATATCTCTAGGAGTCATATTTTCTCTGTTACTTTGAGTTTAAAACATCATATTCATCCACATTATTGTAACTTGTCTCTTGGAATTCCACTATCTAAAAGCTTCTTGCAAACACCAATTACTTCAATAGTGGTTTGTGGTGGGTTTGGAAGAGTTTCAGTGGAGGTTTGGATGGTGAGGAATTTCAATGGAGGGCGATGGTGAAGTTAGGATTTAAAATATTTTGTGTCAACTAAATTTTAAATTCTTTTAATATTTAAAATTTAAATTATAGAAAATAAATGTGGATTTGACTTTTATTTTTAGAACTAAGAAAAAAAATGATTAAATTTTATGAATATCATAATTAATGTGATTTTTTCCTGAAGTGGTATCGATGAAAAATATTATGAGTGCCTTTTAACACTCCCGTAAAAGAAACCACAGCCAGAGATGGTCTGATTGAGGCAAAAAATCTATGAGAGTATACGACTCTAACGAATAGACTAATTTTTCATTGATACACACGCGACTGACTTTGCTATGAATTTTTAGAACATGTACTATGTTTCACCATCGGATAACAAGAGAGATAGTTGTTATTTATCACCTACACAAGATATGTAAAGCAATTTAAGTACAAATTTTAGCATTCATCCCATACAGAAACAAAGGGGTCTTTAACACCATTGTGCATAGAAATTGAATTCAATTTTGTTTTTCTTAACATCAAGTGTTGACTTGAGCATCAGGGGCCAGCGGCTGGTACTCTACCAATTGTGATTAGTTTGCTGGTCAAGTCTGTACACCCCCTCAGGATGTGACATTTTAAATCTACATAGCCAAAAAAAAATGAATGGCAAATATTGAAGATTAAGAACTCATTTGAGCCTAGAATCCATAAAATAACATTTTCTTGTACCGAAATATTCTAATACTTAAATTATACTTTTTCCGTCTCAAATTAAGACTTCACTATTCTATTTATTTTTTATCGTCCCAAATCAATGTCCACTTTCTCTTTTTGAACATAATCAACGAAAAAAAATTCACGAAAGTGAATAAGGGTTGATATTGAACATTGATCGAGGGTATCATTAATCTACGCAAAAAATGAAGATGGACTCTTAATTTGGAACGAAAGGAGTAATTCACAATTAAAGCTTAAAAGACCCATATAATACAAAGGCATCAGAGACTTGGCCAAGAATCTGGCATTGGTACCTTATTTTGGGAAGTTGTAGATCTCTCAAGTCCCCATCTTCAAGCAGACTAAGAACTCGTGTTCTTATGGTATGAATGATGATAAAAAAATTACTAAGAAGTGAACATTATCTCCTCAACATAAAAGGCCACTAACAAGTTGTAATTCTCCTTCTTTGATTTGCTAGAGTTAAGTGAAAGAGTGACAATTACTTTTTCTAGAATTAGAATTCCTCGTAAGAATAGTAAGTAATGATAGAAATATGAAGAAAAATATTATCCATTTCAACTTCATTGTAAAGCTGAAAATGGTAGTCTGCAATGAAAATATTCCTGGATGAGAGCATATGGATAACTTAACTTGTTTGCTTCCATAACACATCATAACAATGATCAGAAACTACGCTCTACAATACAAGAAAGGACGAAAGGGAAGGGAAAAATATTACGAGTGCTTCGGAATCACTCCCTCCGTCTGACTTTAAAAATCATTATTTGAAGTCAAAATTTTAAGAAAACATTAAGCCCTCTTTAGTTGCGCAAATTATTTGATTATGTAAATTAGTGAATTGTGAATTAGTAAATTGTATATGAGTGAATTTGAATTGAGTTTAAATCTAGTTTTACACGTTGTTTGGTAATTTGAAATTGATAATGAAATTAATGTTAAGGTTTTATGAGAAAAAAAAAAAGATAAAAACATTTTTTTTTATTGGGGAAGGGGGGAGGAAGGGAGAGAAAGAGAGATTAGCGTACTTTACATGACTCCTATTTCAAATGAATTCATTTCACGTTTTTTGTGAAATGATATAATTTCAGATTTTATACGAGTTAAAATGGAATAGTTAATGAATCATTTCATTAATGAAACCAAACACAATTAATGGGCCAATTTGTAAATACGTCAATTGAGTAATGAGCGAATTTACAATTTTGAGACAACCTAAGGGGGCCTAATTTAATGTAATTTATGGTCAAGAAAAAAAACAGGGAAAAAAAACTATAACTATAGTGAAACTTGGTAGATTGATTTATAAACACGAATCATAATTTGAGATGTACTAAAAAGGAAAGTGTGACTCTTAATTTTAGACGGATGCAGTAAAAAGTACAGTGGCTCGTTGATAATTAGGGCTTAGTGTAATAGGGGTGATTCCACCTACCCAAGTCATGGAGACCACAAGCTTGCCCAAATCAATTTAGGACAGGCAGAAAGTAAAAAAAAATATTTAAGGAAAAAAAAATATCTTTTGATAAGAAACAATTTAATTGATAATGCAAATATAATAAAACAAACAGGAGGAGAAGGACATAACTAAAGAAATTCAGTTATAAAATATGCTACACCCTCTCACACAAATTATATATCATCTCTTGTTTGTGTTATTGTAATAACAATCCTTGTTTGCAATAATAAATAACAACACTGACGGAATTGAATTAAAACAGAAAGAATACACTATGTATTATACAACTCTGTATTACAAACTATACAAATGCGAACTTACAAGACACAAATGCGGAAAAGAGAAGGAGATCAAAGTTGCGAACTTACAATACACAAATGCAGAAAAGAGAAGGAGATCAAAGTTGCGAAAGCACGGGCTCCTTATCTATCTCCTAGGATATAACGATCTTCACTTGTTGATTCTAGGCACTGATATTGATGTGAATTGAGGGCATAATTGACATTTTTGGAGTATTTTTGGACATAATAGTAATTTACTTTCTTTTGTTATTTTTCTTTATTTTTGTTTGAACTTTTTCTTTTTGTTTTGTTTTAGTATTTAAAGGCTAGGAGTAGTAATGGCATTTTTGTAATTAGTGCCTTAGCTTGGAGCCCAAGCTACTCCTCCCTTTAAATATCCCCTTGTAGCCTCATTTGAGGTAGACTTGAATTCTGAATTAGAAAAGAGTATTTCTCTCTCTAAAAGTGGTGCTTAGATATTTTAGGAGCCTTTTGACAGGTAGTTTACGTCAAATTGGTATCAGAACGGGTGAAGCTCCACATTGGTTGGTGTTAGTGTATCCATGTATTTGTATCAAAAAAATCGTACGCTACTCGCAATGACACCCAAGAAATCTGAACAACACGAAGTGGCCAATCAAAATTTGAAGGATTAATTCGAAGAATGGGCCTAGAAACAGCAAGCCGAGATGTTGGAGTTGAGGCATCAAATGGCCAACTTCTCTCAGCTATCAAATCGCCTACCACCGCCCTCCCACAACCCATACTTGTTGCCCTAACCCTAGTATCCCCATCAACCACCACTCATTACAGCCCCCACGAACCTATTAACACCTCCAAACCCTACGCAACTCACCCCGCTGCCCCATTGCACCCCAGTGACCAGCCCCAACCCACCGCCCCCTCCCACTACCAACGCTACGCCCGAACCAAAAAAAAAACTCTCCCGACCTGCTTCTGACTCGGGTCAGCCTCCAGAGGCCCTTCCGACCACCGCCGACCCCCTCTTGGCCCCCCGACCCTCCTCCGATGGTAGCCCATATCCTCAGCCCCCGGAAAACCCTTATACACCCTTTCGGTCACCCCAAGCCCTAGCCGACCAGTCCTAAACCCTCTTTAATACCAACCGAGCCTCCGAAATCAACATTCCAACCCCAACCCACTCAACAACCCATTGGACCCCAGCCAGATTGAAATTTTCCAACCTCCTTATCACTACGACCCTCACCCTAGTCAAATTCAGCCCCTATACTACACAGCCCCCAACCCAACTAATTTTTTTATGGGTCCACCTCATTTCAACCTCCAAGCCTATTTCACCCTCCCGACCTCGGGTCACACCACCCACACGACCCCACCATTCTCCTTGACCCTCGATTGGCCACACACCCTATCCCTCCACCTTCGCATCATACACCCTCCCACCACACCCACTCACTACTCCATCCCCCTCCGAGTTTGGGGATAACTACCCCATCATTTTGGAGTGGATACCACCCCCTACGCCCCCACCCTCACTGGATGCCCACTGCTTAGCACCTTGACAGGACCGACATTGTTTGTACTGTGGTGAGCATTAAAAATTGATAGGCACGTCCCCTCACTATCACCGCGTGCCTCCCGCACCTCCCGTGCCCCAGCCTGCACCCCCACTTTATCCACCACTTGCACAGCTATCACCTCACCCCGTTGATGTTATTCCACTTGTGCCGGGTGATGTGATTGAATTTTATGCTCATCAAGACGAGGGTCTACTATCCATGGCTCTACAACTACTTTTTCAGAGTCTATATGGGGATATTCGCATCAACGTTCCCATATTTAACGGGTGGTTCTCTCCGGATGCCATGATTAATTGGCTAGCTTCGATGGAGATGTTTTTTTACTACAAGCGGGTTCAAGGTCGATCTGTGTTCTCCTCGCAGCCACCAAGTTTCAGGGATTCCCCCGGTTTGGTGGAATGGCCTCTGCTACCGCCGGACCGCGACAGGATTGCCCCTATCCAGACTTGGCCTGAGCTAAAAGCCTCCCTCCAAACGTCATTCATTCCACCTACCTATGAGCGCAGCCTATTTGCTCTCGTTCAGTCTCTCCGGTAGGACACCTCATCGATAGAAGAGTATACGGAGCAGTTTCAGCTTCTGTGCACCCGAGCTCATCTCCCCGAGACAGAGGATCAGTGGATCAGCCGCTATATATTGGGGCTTCAGCCGTACATTTAGCGTGATCTCGGCCTGAGAGAGATGCCGACCTTTCTAAAGGCGGTCGAGTATGCGGCCAAGGTTGAGGCCCACCACACAGCGCCCGCAACTCCTCCGGTCTCTCAGATTCCTACTCCGGTCTCTGCCCCAGCTCCTCCAGTAGCAGCTTCAGTCCTTACTTCCGCTACTCCCACTGGTCCACACCCAGGGCCTCCGACCTTCCGGTGCTACAACTGTGGCAATGTTGGGCACCGAGCCTCTGAGTGCTTCCTCCCTCGATGCCGTGCGCTATTGGCGATGGATCACCCACCGGACTACTTGGATGCTTCTGAGGAGCTGTCCCAGCACGCCTTAATTACGATGTTGGAGGGAGATTCAGTTGATCTTTCCCTTTGAGTACGAGGACGAACTCTTTTTTAAGGAGGGGAGATTAATGTGAATCGAGGGCATACTTGCCATTTTGGGGTTATTTTTGGACATAATAGTATTTTACTTTCTTTTGTTATTTTTGTTTGGACTTTTTCTTTTTGTTTTGTTTAGTATTTAAAGGCTAGGAGTAATAATGGCATTTTTGTAATTAGTGTCTTAGCTTCGAGCCTAAGTTACTCCTCCCTTTAAATACCCCTTTGTAGCCTAATTTGAGGTAGACTTGAATTTTGAATTAGAAAGGAGTATTTCTCACTCTAAAAGTACTGCTTAGATATTTTGGGAGCCTTTTGATGGGTGGTTTACATTAGATATTAATAGACAATTCCAACGAACTAGAGATAGTATTTGGACCCTTGAAGTTTCACTGTGAATGGGTGCAAATTGTGAATGTGAGCGGGAGATAAATATTTATAAGGTAATTGGTCACTAAATTAACTAGCAATGACAACCATAGTAGAAGTCATGTAACCACCAATTACTAGCCATAACTAACATAGGAGATAATATGTAAACCCCAATAAGCAACTACCCATGAAAACGCCAATAACTACCATGTGGATGCTCTATGAATTACGTGTCGGCCCAGCTCAATCTAAAATCCAACATCTCCCACTCGCCTGGATCCGGCGTGCACTTTGAAGCCAACTTCTAGATTTGAGCATGTATTCACATGACGTTGATCTCTGGAATTCACTTTGAAGCCACATCCAGCGAGTACTTTAAAGCCAATTTCTAAATTTAAGCATGTATTCACATGAAGTCAATCTCCTTGTGGAGAACGTGTTCATATGTGGACCCGCCCCAAAAGACATGTGGGTCTCACTTTTATTTTGACTTGAAATTTACCAGAAAACAATGTAAAACCCTAAGTTTTCCAACACCATGAAGTTTCAAAAGTGCAAGTTATTGAGGGATTTGCCAAACCTGCCAGTACTAATATTAAACTCATGAAAGGAAATCAATTGTAATTATGCTTTCTAATTCTACAAGTCTCTTTACAAATTTTAAGTTAATTAACTATATATATATACACTTTTTAATTTATCGAGAAAGCTAAGTTCTATTTTCCTTGTTTTTAGCATGAATATAACTGAATATGCTTTAGTAATAGCAAAAGTGAACAAACTAGAATGGTTATATTATATTTATGTATTTCTTTTTATATAATCATGGTATAACACATTTTCTTAAAATGTAATATGTTTCTTGATATCATTTATTAAACAAATCGTTCTTCGTCGACCAAATACATCTGAATCAGGAAGGCGAAAGCGTTACTATTACACTACACACCAAATATTAACTACAATACACCAACTAAATACACCAAATAAAACTAAACTAAGAAAAAGAGTTTATTTCTCTCTATATTCTTTTTTCAATGTTCAAGTCTGATTACAAATGAAGGCCCTTGAGAGATTAGCTTGCTAACCAAGCTAAGATCCAAAAAGACTAAAAAGGGCAACTAATAACTAAAATTGACTAATTAGCCCCAATCATATTTGGAATTTAATTAAACACTAAAAATATAAGAAAATGACAATAATATCCTAAACTAAAAATAGAAAAAAACATAATCTTCTCCGGGAGCACAACCACGCGCCACGTGTCACCAATATACATCATTCTCCCCCTCTTCGAAAAAGCTCGTCCTCGAGCGTGTAGGGTGACTCATCAATGCCACATGATATGAATCAAGAAAAACTTTGGACCTCAATCAAAAGTGGGTTGCCCACTGGAATTAGTCCCATATGTATGAACCTCATCAATAATGGGTCTAATAAACCCAAATCCCGGCGATGTCCCTCTACGAAATCCAAGCAACAAAAAACTGACGACCGTATCCACCTGCTCGACACCAATGTACATGGTTGCTACTTGGTGTGGTGGACCCTTGAATCTGACTAGACGGTAACTCTAGCGACCGCACCGTTGTGAGTACAATGGCGAAACAAGTGGACTGAAGACGGTGACATTCCAAAAAGCCGGATCCAAGATGACAAATAGTCTGAAATGGATCCCAAGTGGGACTCATTTTTCATTGAAGTCTGGAGTTGTGTCACAAATAGTCCATAAGACCAATTTTGACCGGATTTGAGGTCAAATAAAGGGTGGGGGATCGGATCGGAGTAAGGAAGCCCAATTTTGTCGAATTTGATTGTGGTTGGGCATAAATGAGTGGGAAAATGGAGAAAATATGGTAAAAATAAGGGTGGGGAAGATTAGGGGTAAACTGGGGAAGGGTTAGGGCTTGTCGGTGGGGTTTAAAGAGGTGGAGGAGGGCAGCGGGGTGGTTCGAAGTGGCAGGGGTGTGTAAGGACAGCAAAGCTGGTCGGTGGGGTTAAACAGGGGTGGGGGAGGTCTAGACGGAAGGGAAAATAGGCGGTCTAGCCTGTTCGGCAGTCGGCGGCCACGGCAGGAATTTCTAGCCCTTTCTGGGGTAGATTCGGTTGCGGGTAGGGCTGTTTTTTTGGGTTGGAGAGGTTGGAACAGGGTGGTATTGTTTAGCAGTGGTTTTAGGGCAATGGGGTGGTATTTGGACAACTAGGGTTAGGGTTCTTTGGGTGAGGCAGTAGGGGGGCTGGGAGGGTTTTGAGTGGGGGAAGAGATGATGGTTTTGGGGCTCCGATGGTGGTTGTTGTGTGGCGGTAGGAAATGGAAGTGGAGGAAGGTGATGGTGGAGGGTGGGGGTGGAGGAGGCTAAAGGGTTGGTATCCCCCCTTTTAGCGATGATGGAATTTAGGGTTTCCATCCACCCGATTCCCATTTGGATATTTATCAATCCACCTAATTGAATGGTTGCCCGAGTTGGAATCTCAACTCGATACCCACTTCACGCACCACGATGAACACCAAGAACAAACGCAGCTCAACACCAAGAACAAACGTAACTCTGATACCAATTGATGTGAATCAAGAATGCGGAAGCGTTATTATTACACTACACACCAAATACTAACTACAATACACCAACTAAATACACCAAATAAAGCTAAACTAAGAAAAAGGGTCTATTTCTCGCTCTATATTCTTTGTTAAATATTCAAGTCTGACTACAAATGAAGGTCAAAAGCCTATTTATTGGAGAGATTAGCTTTCTAACCAAGCTAAGATCCAAATAAACTAAAAAGGGAAACTAATAACTATAATTGACTAATTAGCGCCAATCATATTTGGAATCTAATTAAACACTAAAAATAAAACAAAATGACAATAATATCCTAAACTAAAAATAGAAAAAAAAGATAGTCTTCTCCCAGGAGCACAACCACGTGCCACGTGTCACCAATATATATCAGCATCATACCAAATTCTTTGTTCTACGAAACAATATCAAACACTACATCAACATAAAACACAACTCTCAAAATCAATGGTAATGTTACCAACTACAGCTCCGCATGTTTTTTATGGAAATTGGTCATTTTTAGGGATTATTTGTCACTTTTATTTTCTTTTGTGCTTTCTTTTATTTTGTTATTATATTTCCCATTGTTTTACTTTAGTATTTATAGGTAAGGAGTAGTAATGGTATTTTTGTAATTAGGGCCTTAGCTTGGACCCTAAGGCTACTCCTACCCATTAAATCCACACTTGTAGTCTTCATTTGAGGACACTCCATTTTTTAATATAAGATATCTTTTTATTCTCTCTCTAAAGTTAGGGTTTGGTGTATTTCTTTTAGCCATTGACGTGTAATTTAAGTCAATTTGGTATCAGAGCGGGTGTCGCTCTACATGGGTGTTGGTGTATCAGTGTATTTTTGTTATCAAAATCGTATGCTATAATCAATGGCTCCAAGGAGATCTGAACAACTATACGACGAGATTCAAAAACGAACATGAGAGTAGGTACAATCACAACAATAAATCTATGCCCTATTTCAACTGAAATTCCAAAACTCTAGCCCTAACCCTAGATTCCCAACTCACAACCTTTACCCTGCCCTACCCTCTGTCAATTCCTCTACCCCGAGCCCTATGGCTACCGGGTCTGCCCCAGAAAGGGCCGGAACCCCCTACCAAGGCAGCCACCTACTAAACAGAGGTAGGCAAACATTTTTTTCCTCGCCAAGACATTCCCCACCTCATTTGAACCCCCATCTGCCTCCCCTATTCCGGCCACCCCACTACCCTTCGCCACCCCCGCTAACCAAAACCCTATACCCCACCAATGTTCCGACCTATGAAGTGCCAACACCCTCCCGGAAGCCACGCTAGGACACGCTGCCGACACGAGTCAGCTTCGACACGCTGGGACACGCTGCCAACACATTGCCAACACACTGAGACACGTAAAAATGACACTTTTTTATTTTTTTTATTTTATTTTTTAAATTTTGTTTCTTATGTGATTATGATTCTGCCTTAGTTATGATTTTTAATGTTAAAGTGTGTTTGAATTTTATTTTATATGGTCCATTTTCTTAATTTCATGTTAAGAATGCTCTAATAATAATGTATTTTATGGGGAAAAATCTGTTTTATTTTATTAATATATATATTTAAATATATATTATATATTTTAACATATATTATATATTATACGTATCCTAGCGTGTTGTATCCTAATTTTTGAAAAAATCACGTGTCGTGTGTCGTATTGAAACACGTATTACGTGTCGAGTCCGTACTTCATAGGTTCCGACCATTCCCCTACCCATAAAACCCTCGTCCCTCTTCCACAGGGCGTCAGCCAGTGTCAGTGGCTGCCGACCAGCCCTACTACACCGGCGCCCCTTTTCCCCCTCCTATCTAAACCCGGAATCCTACCTCAATCGCTCGCCGACCCCAAAAAAAAAATTGAATTAAACCCTAACCTCCCTCAACCCCGAACCCTTCAACCAACCACTCATTTTTCAAACCCCAATCATCAAAAAAATTAAGTTTCTGCCCCGATTAACTCCCGCAGCTCAATTCAATATTACTAGCGGCTAATCCAAGATTGGTTGCTCCACCTAATCATTCTCCCCCCCTCATTCACTCAATTGGGTCAAATCAACAATGAAAACTCCCCTCTTAAGACAGGTGATTGCAAGAAAGATAGAAATGACGAAATTGGATGGAGTATTGGGGATTTTTTTGACATTTTGATGAGGATGGTTGGGTGACTCGCACGCACTTTCATGAGCCGGAAACATTTGATTCGGGAGATTTTTTTCCAATCTTTGAGAGAGGGGATGATGATTTTGATGAGGTTGGATGGGAGGTTCTCTCTTGGGGTTGATTTGGAGTTTGGAGGTGATGTGTTTGGTGGTGGGTATGTGGACCCATTCCTGGTAGCTTTTGATCGGCACTCAGAGGAAATTTTTCGCGGCGTAACATTAAGGAGGTTCATCACGGGAATTGCGGGTCGCGACTTTATGGTGGGCTGCGTTTGGATTGTGTTCCTAGTCTCCCGTGATTTATTGCAAGTCGGTATAAGAGCCGTTTTTGAGGACGGCTCTTCTTCCTAGTGAGGAGCTTTTTATAGTTTCCTTACTTTCTTACTGTTCATTTCCTACACTCGAGGACGAGGGCCGGGGGGAGTTAGGGATTATTTGTCATTTATATTTTCTTTTGTATTCTCTTTTATTTTGTTATTGTATTTTCTTTTGTTTTACTTTAATATTTAGATGTAAGGAGTAGTAATGACATTTTTGTAATTAGGGTCTTAGCTTGGAGCCTAAGCTACTCCTACCCATTAAAACCCACTTGTAGTCTCCACTTGGGGACACTCTCCATTTTTTAATATAAAAAATATTTTGATTCTCTCTCTAAAGTTAGGATTTGGTGTATTTCTTTTAGCCATTGACGTATAGTTTACGTCAGTTTTGGTCTTTCCATTCTCCAACAAGACCGAATTGCACTACAATGATCAATCCTATCATTTATAAAATTCAATTCATCATTGATAAAGCACTAATCATCTCAAGTTACTGGAAATGTTAGGATAAGATTATATAAATTTCTACTTAGGTTCACAGAATAAAAAGATAACATGAGCAATCAAGTCATGCAATTTTGTCTTGACGTGACATTTTTTAAGATATTTATACGAGAAAAAAATGCAAAATAGGTTGTTTTTACGTTGAGGCCTGCGATTCTGCACTGCTGGTGAACCTTCTCCCAAACATATTCCTAGGATTCCCTCTTGCATTCGGAGCACTAGAAAAGAAACAAACAGTTTCTGTCCCATTTACTGTGAAAAACTATAATAATAATAGTATTGGCCAATAGTATTGAAAAACGAGAGGGTATAACAAATACACATTTGGGAGAAAGGTGGAGAAGAGGATAATACACAACTAACACTTCAATTCCACTTGACTTACTACATTTAATATCATATAGCTAGAGTACGTTGTTATATATATAGGATAGGATTCCAGTGATGGAAATTTGGGAGAAATTATAAATTTGAGGCGTATGAAAATACTTGAGGTCTATTTTCCCCCACTAACACATAAGTTTGTTAATGGGTATGTAGGCAAATTACCTCCAAGAAACAATAAATTCACGGGATTCTTCAAGTACCAAACTTGAAGAATACTCAAAGAATTTGGTAAGAAGAAATTTAGGGAAGGAAGAAAATTTTCAGAATGTTGGAACGGAAGTCTCTGCCTTTTTTTAAAGGCAAAATGATGTATGTTCACCAACAGACATCAATCTCAAAAAGGGAAGCGACTGTACAGCGATCACTTACCAAAGTGTCGCACAAAAATCCGATCGTTCAAATCAATCTGTGTGTGTGTATTATGGTGCATCGTGTGAAGTGTAAAGTGCGGCTAATTCACCCTAAATGCCCAATATCACTTTCGCATGCACACGCGTGGGTGGGGAATTGCACCATCCTTGGTGCTAGAGTGCGTACTAAGAGTATTCTCCGTAAACTCTTATGACACGTGCCTTTATTAATCCACTCAACTTATCATTTTTTTCGACTTTGGCTTTTCACATTCCAATTTTCATGCCTTTCTTATCCAATTAATTTTACAATCTCCCAATATACATAAGTATACATAGGCTTCCTGAATTGTATCTATCCAAGTACGTGTTTACATTACATTGATGAATCTATAACGAACTGGTGGAAATTAGATGAAACTCCAGGGTTATTTTAGTCTTTTTAGTATTTTTAGTCCTTTTTTATTTTTATTAGTCATCATTTATTTTTATCGCATTTTTTGTATTATAGGGTTAATGGGAGGAATTATAGAAAGGGCATTATAAGGAAAGGTTGCTCTTAGATCATGTGACATCACATGAGCCTAAATCCATTTCCGTATTAGGTACTGATGACCTAATTCTAGATCCTTTCCATTCCACCTATAAATATCCCCTTTTCCCATTTAGTAAAGCATTTTGTATTTCTCCAATTTAAGTATTATTATCTCTCTTGAGTATATTTTTGTTTTGTCATTGATGACTTCTTTACTTTAATTGGTATGAGAGCGACTCCACCCGTTGTTGTTGTTGTTGCAAATTAAAAATGTAAAACACAAGCAACCAATGCCATCAAGGAAACCCACCTAAGACGAGAGATGACATTTCCGATTGGAGGAAACCGCAGCCATGTTCGCCCAAAAGATTGACCTACTCCTTCATGAACATCACCCCCATGAAGCACCCACCAGCAGCCCTCAACCGCCTACTGCCCACCACCCAACGACCCACCAGTAGCTAGGTTCCGGCCACCAAACCACCACCCTGAACCATTGCCACATCCCACACCCTAAACCCACTCGAACTGCCCACCCTTCCACTTCCACGAATCGTCCTGACCACCGCCCTTGTAAAGAACTACTCGATCCCTGCCCTCACGAAGATCTAAAACCCCTTGGCAATTGGAATCTCAGATCTACCTAACCCTTTCCATACCATACCCCCTGCCGAGGCAAACTCTCGAGTGTCCCGTCCCCTTCTCTCAGGGGGGTCCCCTGATCTCTCTCTCCCCCATCCCTGCCCGGACCTTCCAGCGACCGACCACACCGGTACATCCCTCGTCAGTACACCCCAACCCAAAATTCTCTTGCCTCCGCCAAGATCCAGAACCCCATGAACCGACCCATATTCGCTCACCTCCATTCAACCCTTCATACCCCGCCTTTCCCTTACTCCAGGCCCAACCTACTTTCAACCAAAAGCGACCCCTTCGTTGCTTAACTCAGGTACCCATCCCAATTCCGTTTGGGACACTCGTTCGTCCATCTTCGTCCCTAACAACCCTCAAATTCCACCTGCGATTATGGTCGGCTGGTTAAAGAGTGGTTACACCAAACCTTAATATTCAATCGCTCGCGCATACAATTTAGGCATTTTAAAGGCGAAACCCCACCCCCAAAACCTACTTCTCTCTAAATGGATGGGAGAGTCGCGATGCCTGAGGAGTGGAGCACTGATAGCACCCCTTTTGACTCCCTCAACACTAAGATAACACCATTCGTGCCAATTGTGGACCGATATTGCTTTCTCTATTATGAGTGGGGGTACTTATGGACGATTGTGCTTTTATTATCCCCCCGAGGAATTCGAGGCCCCAGTTTATGATGATGTCCCTAATCCCATGGATCCACCCCCGATCCACATGCCCCAACTCCGAGCCCAACCTATTTTTGAGGATTTTGTCAAGGATGAGGATGAGTATCAAGTGGAATTGCCACCGAGGGAAAACCACTTGGCTCTAGAACTTCGCCTTCTCTCCAAGAGCCTTCAGGGAGATATTAGGGTGGATGTTCCAATGTTTGATGGACATTTGGACCCGGGCGCCTGTGTTGACTGGCTTGATGCGATGGAGACGGTGTTTGACTACAAGCGCATCATGGGGAGCAAGTTTGTTCAGTTGGCTACCATCAAATTTCATTTCAGGGATTTGCCTGGATTTAGTGGAATGATATGGTTCAGCGTCGAGCGACCTCAGAGCTTCCTTCAATCCAAACATGGGATCAATTGAATAAATAGTTCAGAGTCTTCTTCATACCGCCGACCTACAAGCACGACCTCTAGACTCGGGTCAAGAGCCTCAGGCAGGGTACCTCCTCAGTCTCCACTCACAAAAAGCAGTTCTAGGATTTTTGCAATCGACCCGTCTGGATGAGACCGAAACTCGATGAATCATCCGCTATATTTAGGGACTCGAGCCATACATTTAACATAACTTGAGGTTGCATGAGATACCATATTTTGTTAAGGTGGTTGGGTATGCAACCAAGGTAGAGTCCTACAACCTCACTCTTTCAACAGCAGCTCCCTTATACGACAGTTGGCCCACTTTGGGCCTCGGATGGGCCGTCGGTTACTATCAAGTGCTTCACCTGTGGTGGTGTGTGCCACAGAACCTCTGAGTGCCCCAAAGCATGGAAGACCCTGCTAATGACCAATGATTCAAAAGCCACCGGACGATGAGCTAGAGGAGAAGGAAGAGGTTCATCATTAAGCCCTGATTGCCATGGTCATCCCCATTGATCCCGGTTATGATTGTGTTTCCCTTTGAGTTCAAGGTCGATCTCTTTTCATGGAGAGGAGAATGATGGAAATCAGAGGAAAACTCCATGATTATTTTAGTATTTTTAGTCATTTTTATTAGTTATCTTTTATTTTTAACGCACTTTTTGCTCTTTTTGTTTTACAGGGTTAATTGGTAGTCTTCTCAAAAGGGCATTATAGGATAAGGTTGTAATGAGGGTGTTCTTAGGTCATGTGACATCACATAGGCCGAAGTCCATTTCCCTATTAGGTATTGATGACATAATTTTAGATACTTCCTGTTCACCTATACATATCCTATTTCCCCTATTTAGTAAAGCATTCAACATTTCTCCATTTTGAGCATTACTCTCTCAGTTGAATGTTTTTTGTTGTGCCATTGACGACTTCATTTGCGTCATGAACATCCCCCTTGTAAGTTAGATTTTTAAAATTCGAAGTAAACTCTTAAAATTGCAAAAATATTGTCTTTGATAGGCTCTAAATAATACAGCATTTAGATTTCATCATTTCAACTAGTCCGATTACAATTTATTTTGAACTATAAGCACGAGTCAGATCTTTAAATTAACACAATCAACTTTATCCTTCACTTGTGTGTTCCATCTGTAGTAGGGGATGTAAGGATATGTTTTATAAATTTTCGTCTAGAATCTAGGAATTTCTTTGTTGTCTTAGATCATAGTTAGTATGTCGTATACCGTTACATCTTGGCACGTCTTCACATGTTCTACCTTGACATTCATCATCCGAATCTTTAGCAACGCACATCATCAAAATGCACCCATCATTGACAAACGTGCGTCGTGCATCTTCAACCGGCTCTATTCCCACTAACTCCACTGCACTAAAAGGTAAAATGTTTAATTGGAGTTATTATTAATGTTCACGTGTTTATTTGGGATATTTTTATAAAATGCTTTTATCAAAATTGAGGCGTTTTTCTAAGTAAATTTATTTTTAAGACACGTAGGAGAGGCTTTTTAAAGAAATATTTTTCACTTGTGTCGTTCAAACGACATTGGGAAGTCATTCGAACGACAGCTTCTAACTACAACACATGTCGTTTGGAGGGTTGCTCGAAGGGTCATTTCTTAAATGCATCAAACGAACCCATACTATTTTGATTTTTTAAGGTCATTTGTAAGGTCATTCGAAGTTGCATCTAACGACATTGGATGTCGTCCAAACGACATACAGATGTCGTTCGAACGACATGCACCCCCTCAATTTTTTATTCAGCCTATATATACCTGCTATGAAGTTAGGTTTTGCAAGTTTTTTAAAACTCCGTTTCTGCATATCTGATGCAATTAATGACTTCATCTTTTAAGCCTTTAAACCCTTTTTAATTCACTCCAAAGTCCCAATTCATTTATGTTAATCATTCTTGGCTTGATTATTCATCTTACTCATTATGGAGCAACACTTGTAGAGAAGAAGGTTGTCTCCATTGCTGACCAATTGGAGCTCTTGTGGGATCTCTTGTTAAAGACTTCGAACCGACACCTGAGGGTATTTCGTCGTCACAAAAACGTTGTATTTCTGTTATGTAATTGTAAGTTGGATATTTACGATTTATAGAGAAATAAAAGGTTTTGCCCCTGTTGGGGATATTTCCTCAAATATGTTTTATGATTGTTTGGTTGTGCATGCTAGATAATTCGTATTATTATCAATCACAATTAGATGCATGTTTTTGGGTGTTAATTAAAATTTGGGCATAAAATTGAAATTTAATTCAATAAGTTTAAACATTGAACGCTAGCGCACTCTCAAATTGGTATAAGAGCCAATTACACAATTATACCATGTAATTTTTTCGCAAAAATTATTCTTGATATCAATTTTTCCAAAAAATTGATTGTTCAAAAAGCTTAAGTTCAATGGAAAACTTGTATAATCGTATGCCAATTTTTGACGGGACTAACAATGCCCATTGAAAAGCCCTTATGAGATCTTCATTAAAGGCCATTGATGAACGTGTTTGGGTTGTATGTGAAAGAGGGTGGAATCATTCCTCTGCACCGTTGATAATGTGACAAACCTTAAACCGGTGTCAGACTGGACTGAGGATGAATTTAAATTAAGCACATATAACTCTCATGGGCTAAGTGCAATTTCTGGACCTGTCACACTCGACGAGTTCCGACGCATCATGACGTGTACCACATCAAAAGAAGCATGGGATGTTCTTCAACTTACCCATGAAGGCACTAATGCGGTTAAAGAATCTAAATTGCAAAATTTAACTACTCAATTTGAAACAATTACCATGCTTGAATCCGAGTGTTTTGTTGAATTCTATGCTCGCTTATCTGATATTGTCAATACTAGTTTCAATCTTTGTGAACATATTCCTGATGCTAGAGTAGTTAAAAAGATTTTGAGATCATTGTCAAAACATTTTATCCCTGAAGTCATTGTGCTAAATTCAATAGGAAATTTGAGCAATCTTAAATTAGAAGAACTGGTAGGAGACCTCCAGACATATGAAATTAACATGTTTCCTAATACGGTTAAATCTAAAGATAATGGGATAGCACTTAAAGCCCAAGCTAGAAAAAGTGAAGAGTCATCTAGAAAGAAACGTGAGTCGTCTAAACGGATAGAGGAAGAAACGTCAGATTATGAGTTTGATTTTGATTTAGAAGATTTGGCACTGTTTGCAAAAGATTTCAAGAAATTTCTCAAATTAAAAAATAATGGCAATTTCAAAGATAAAAAGAATTTTGTGAAAAATAAATTTGGAAAGAAGAATGATAAAGATAAAAATGACACTCCTAAAAGAGACGAAGAGAGATGTTATGAGTGTGACGGTAGAGGTCGTAAGGCTTTTGAGTGTCCAACTAGGTTGAAATGTCAAGGCAAGGGCAAAGCTGCTTTTAAATGCCTTCCTTAGTGACGACAGTGAGGTTGAGTCAATGGATTCTGGAGACGAGTCACCGCATGAATGTAACTTCACCGCATTCATGGATAGTCATGTGAGTACAGATAGTGCACCTCATGACGATGCGGAAGCTACTTCGCAAGGACACCTCGACAGTGAAAGCGATGTGAGTGGGGGGGGGGGGAGGATGCTGCAAGTGAGAGAGGGTGACCTACGACGCGCCTACACCGATTTGTATGCTAATTCATTTAAAACTAAAAGGCATAACAAAGGGTTAGCTCTTAGGATCATCGCGTTAGAAAAGGATTTAGGAGAGAGAGAGAGAGAGAGAGAGTCCTCCATTAGCATTGCCTTGAGAGACAGAGAGAAAGTTTGTGTTGAGAGAGAGAGACTGTGTAGAGAGAGAGACCGTTTGGAGAGAGAGAGAGAGAGAGAGAAAGGGGAGTTGACCAAGCAAGTGGCTAGTCTTACGAGTGAGCTCCTTGCATTCGTGGAGGCTCGGAAGAAACTTGAAGCCCTTGTAGCCCAACACACTCATAACCTTGAGAGAGCCCGGGAGGTCAAGGTAAAGATAGAGGACAGATCTGGAAAGATGGGAAAAATGCTCCTCGCCCCTATTTTAGGGTTTGGTGAAAGGTAGGGAATAAGTTTTGACGATGCTTCCACGTCTCATATTGCACCGGAACCGATTCCTGAGTTTACAATGAATCCACATGGCCATCAATCAAAACCCCAAAGAAGAGTTTGGTCAAGAAAAGCAAACCAAGGTCGGACTAAAATTGTGTACTTTTGTACCTACTGCAAAAGAAAAGGCTACCTTAGGGAGTTTTACTATAGTTTGGGTCGAACACGATGTACACATGCTCCGTCATCCCACACTAGTGATTTTACTAGTCTTAGAGAGCAGATTGAATTTCTAGTCGCCACTTCTCACAGTTTGATGGACGAGTTCCAACGGGTGTCTTTGCCGTTAGTGGATACTTCCAACATCCTGGCTAAAAACAACAATGACAAGGGAAAATACAAGGTTACGACTTCTTGGGTACCTAAGCAAGATGTAAAAGTCCTTGTTATTCATGTTGCTGTGAAAGCACATAATACCTCACAGTGGTAATTTGATAGTGGGTGCTCCAGGCACATGATAGGTGACATCTCATTTTTTACCTACCTTGAGGATTGTAAGAAAGGTAAAGTCACTTTTGGAGATGGGAGCAAGTCTAGCAGAGTAGGACGAGGTACATTAGAGATACCCGGATTTCCTAAGCTAGAGAATGTTTTGTACGTCAAAGGTTTGAAAGGAAATCTTCTCAGCATTAGCCAGCTGTGCAACGCTGACTTTGTAGTAAAGTTTAACCGGAAGAAGTGTAATGTTTATGATCAAGACGGTAAATTCCAATTGCAAGGGGTGAGGATAGAAGATAATTGTTATAGGATTGTGCCCACGTCCTCATTTGTCTGCAACAGCGCCACGATCACTCCTATGGATCTGTGGCATCAACGTCTAGGTCACGTGAATTTTAGAGATTTGGAATGCCTAGCTTAAAAGAACCTAGTATGTGGCTTGCCATCACTTGGGAAGCTGACTTTGGCGGTTTGTGAACCCTATCAGTTCGGAAAACAAGTCCGTAGTCCCCATAGGAAGTTGAATTCCGTTACCACTTCACGCGTACTTGAGTTGATTCATATGGATCTTATGGGTCCTACTCGTACTGAGAATTTGGATGGTAAGAGATATATCCTCGTGATGGTAGATGATTTCTCCCGTTATTCCATAGTAGGTTTTCTAAGAGAGAAATCCGATGTCGTAGAGTTTCTTATGACCAAGTGTCGTGTCCTGCAAAATCAACACGGTGTCACTATCCATAGAATGCGTAGTGATAACAAAACTGAATTTAAGGAAGCAAAAGTGGATATTTACTGTGATATCCTTGGGATCAAATATGAGTTTTCAACCGTGAAGACTCCTCAGCAAAATGGAATTATTGAGAGGAAAAACTGGACGATTCAGGAGATAGCTAGATCTATGCTTCTAGGTCATAGAGTCGCTAAGACATTTTGGGCAGAGGCGGTGTTTACCGCATGCCGCACAGTGAATAGGGTTTATCTTTGTCCACACACACTTCAGACGCCTTATGAATTGTGGACCGAAAAGAAGCCCAACATTTCATATTTCCGTGTTTTGGAGAGCAAATGCTACATCTACGGGATAGAGAGCAATTAGGAAATTTCGACTCCCGAAGTGACGATGGAATATTGTTAGGCTATTTATCGACGAGTAGAGCATACCGGGTTTTTAACCAGAGCAGCTTTAAAGTTATGGAGTCAATAAACGTCACCATGCAAGATGATGAACCGTCGACATTTGTTGATCCTAGCCTTTTGTGTGAGGATGACGCACTTTCTAGGGACGATCCTTTAGTCCCTCACACACCCAGGTTGGACCCTACTCCTGATTTAGGGAACACGCCAGCTTTGGTTCGCAAGAGTCATGATCCTTCTGCCATACTAGGAGATCCCATATTAGGGGTTAAGACTCGCGCTCAGATCTACACATCCAAAGTCGAGCCTAAGAACCACAAAGAAGAACTCAAAGATGAACAATGGATATCCGCTATGAAGGAAGAGTTGCTTCCATTTCGAAAGAATGATGTCTGGTAACTTGTCCCCCGACCTAGTAAGACGAACGTGATTGGTACTAAGTGGATCTTCAAGAATAAGATACATGAGAATAGTACCATTATCCGAAACAAGTCTATGTTGGTCACTCAGGGCTACACACATATTGAGGGTGTAGACTTTGAGGAGACATTTGCTCCTGTTGCGAGGCTCGAGTCTGTCCGTTTACTGCTCGCCATCGCATGTCATCTGCGCTTCAAGCTATATCATATGGATGTCAAGGGTGCCTTTCTAAATGGCATTCTATAGGAAGAGGTTTACGTGGAACAACCAAAAGGGTTTGAAGATCCTAAGCACCCTGGACACATCTATTATCTGAGAAAAGCCTTGTATAGTTTGAAGCAAGCACCCCGTGCTTGGTATGAGAGGCTTACTTCTTATCTCTTAGCCCGTGGCTTCAAGAAAGGGGGAGTTGATAAGACGTTTGTCAGGAGAGGAGATGGTGCTACTTTGGTTGCTCCTGCCATGATCACGACTTTGAGGAGGATATGAAGAGTGAGTTCGAGATGAGCATGGTTGGTGAGCTTACATTCTTCCTTGGTGTCCAAGTTCGTCAGCTAGAGGATGAGATGTTCATCTCCCAATCCAAGCATACAAGAGGCCTTGTGAAGAAATTTGGTTTAGACTCTTCTAAGCACGCACGTATATCAATTAGTACCTCAACTAAGCTAAGCAAGGACACTTCAAGCCAGGACGTAGAGCAAACCTTGTATCGGAGTATGATAGGTAGTCTTCTCTACTTGACTGCCAGTTGTCTCGGCATCGCCTTTAGTGTTGGAGTCTGTGCGCGATATCAGGTGTCCTCGAAAGAGTCGCACTTACTCGCTCCAAAACGTATTATCAAATACATGAGTGGGACTCTCTCATACAGCATTTGGTATTCCTTTGATACCGAAGCCCATTTGTCCGCCTATTCGGATGCCGATTGGGCCGGGGATGTAGATGGATGTAGGAGCACTTCTGGTGGGTGTTTCTATTTTGGTTCTGCTCTTGTCTCTTGGTTAATCAAGAAGAAAAATTCCATCTCTTTGTCCACTGTGGAGGCTTAGTACATAGCCGCCGGGAGTTGTTGCACTCAACTTCTGTGGATGAAGCAAATTGATACGGCGGAAATATTGCGTATTTCACTCGTTAACATACGCGTTATTATCCCCCTCGGGTATCTTAATCCCTATATTTATGCTCGTTAACCAGAAAACCCTCGGATTTCTATGATAACATGTTTCGCAGGTGTTAATTGAGCTTTTGTAGGTATTTGGATGCTAAGTCTGAAGTCCGGATGCGTTTCGCTCGATTTCCGTACACAACCGCACGCGCAAGGGCATTTTAGTCTTTTGACAGCTTGGGCACCTGGCCCGACATCTACACGGAAGTTGTAGCTCTCCTCGCTAGCTTCGCGTGGCCGCGAACGGTGCGCGATTCCGATGCATAACGACAAAGTTACGGCGATTGGAGCGACGTTGGATTGTATGCCAAAACAGGGAGGATTGCAGGCTGCCCTGCTTGGTCGATCTATCGACCATAAGGGTCGATCGATCGACTCTTCTTATTTTTGCCACGAATTATACTGTCGATCGATCGACCAAAGGGGTCGATCGATCGATACCCTGTTTTTCTGCAGATATTTTCTTTTCTTTTCTTTCTTCTTTTCTTTTATTCTAACTTACTATATAAGCCAAATTTTGGTTTTGTAATAAGGGGCAGCCCAAAATACGATTTTAGGTTAGTTTTAGCTTAGGTTTTTGGGGTTTTGATTGGTTTTTCTTCTTCCTCTTTTGGATTGACACACTAATTGGTTGTAAGATTAACTATTCATCTTCCCTCTCCATTAATGTAGTTGTATTTCATTCTTTCCTTGCTTTCTAGATAGTTATCATGCTTTCCTAGATAGTTTTACATGCTTTAATTCTTGCTTTCTTAGTCTAATTAGCATAATTTAGTTTAACTCACCATGCACCCTTAGATAAATAGGGTCGGGATTTCATTTCCGCCATTTTCGGGCCCCGAGCTCCGAAAACTAGGTTTAGTGCAAAATCGCGTTTAATTGAAGCCGCGCGTATCAAAGTTGGATTGCTAAGCGTTTATCTTTCTTTGTCACAAATGCTAGAGGATTATGGGATATCACAATACACCATGACTATTTCCTGTGATAACACGAGCGCGATACACATATCCCGCAATCTATTCCAGCATTCTCACACAAAACACATTAGGATACGCAAGCACTTTATCTGTGAGTTAGTAGAAGAGAAAGTCGTGTCCTTGAGTTTTGTTTCCACTGACCTTCAGTTAGCCGATATCTTCATAAAGCCTTTAAATGCCCTTAAATTTGAGAGTCTTAGGAAGTCTTTAGGAATTTGCACAGTTGACTGAGTGGTGGTTACCATGTCTAAATTGGATGCATTTTGTCATGTTCATATCATATGATTACTATTGATAAACTGTATTATTTGTATCATTTTGTAGTATATTTTCATTTTTTATATTTTTAGAAAAAACAAAAAGTTTTTCTATTTTTTGAGAAAAATTGAAAAAGCCAAAAAGATTTTTTTGATAATTTTTTTTGAAAAAGACAGATTTTCTTTTTATATATTTTTGAAATACATAAGAGTTTTGTATTTCGTTTACGCCTTTTATGGATGAACATTTAAGATAACTAAAGCCACATCTTCATTTTTATATTCCACGTGACTTTTTTATAGTGATTTGAGATGCTACATCATTTCATCCATGTGCTTTATAATGTTTGGAGTCATTAAGATGCGATTAGTGATATCCTTCTATATGTTTGGCTCCTTATCTCCTTTCATGCACACATGCACATTTTTATTCGAATTTTGTACTTGTCTGTCATGTTGGTTTAAGTGTTTTCATCTCAATTTTGCCTATACAGCGAACCAAATGCGATAAAACGAGAATAATAATAATAATAATAATAGTAGTGCATGTAACAATCGTTGTCTGTGAGAAAATTGTTTATATATTATGAGTGAAAATGGGAAAAGGCTACGAAAGATACTCATATCCTTTACGATTAAGCCACGGTTTAAATCGGGTCAAAAAAGTGTGGCATTGTAAAAAGTAGCGAAGAGCTATAGAATTTAAAAGAGCCAAAAAAGTGTGGCATTGAAAAAAATAGCCAAGGCCAAACTAGTTTAAGTTGATATGATCATTCAAAAGAGAAGAAAAATCATATATGATCATTACTATATTTGAGGGAATTTGGTTGGATGTATATCAACAGGTTTGCACGTCTCTGAAAATCTCAAAAAAGCATTAAATAGTTTTGGACGTTATTAGTGTGGAAATCACTTTGAACTTTGATTTGTTGATTAGATTGAGTCAATTTCTTATAAATCTACCATTTTACACCTAAGGACGATGTTGAGTTCATTCGTTAAGCGTATCCAAAATTCATCATGCACATATGCTATGATTGTTTGTATTAATTTTCCTATCGAATTTAATCACATCCCTTCATTTACGCTATCACCAACTTGGTTATTTTAGTGTTATTTCATGGTGTGATTATTTGTTGTAGATTTTTTTGTAAGAAAAATTTTGAAAAATTGAAAAAGAGAAGCTTATTACCTTGTGACACTCTTCTCCAAATGCATTCCTTTGTGTTCATCTTATTTTGTCTATTTGGGGACATCATAAAAAGGGGGACAACGAATTATGGGGGAGATTGATTGTTTGATTTAATGATTTGCTTGAGCTTAATTGATATTGATTTTTTGCTTATCATTATATTCCAAACTTTTCCGCGTCACGGGTATTCGTTTCTTGTCTCATGTGTGTAGGTACAAAATTGAGGATTAGTTTGCACACCCTGATGATGACAAAGAAACAGTGGAGAATTGAAGCTTTGAAGATGTTGAAGATTTTGAAGACATGTTATTTGATATTTCCATTTATGGGTTTGGGGGGATATTAGATTGTATGTCTCATTTTTGTTAGGTAGCATAATTCTGATTTTTTATGAATGTACCGACATAAACATAGGGTGAGATTTGTAAGGACATCTTTTATAAATGTCGTCCTAGATCATAGTTAGTATGTCGTATACCATTACATCTCGGCACGTTCTACCTTGACGTCCATCATCTGAATCTTTAGCAATGCGCATCATCAACACGCACACATCATTGACAAACGTGTGTCGTTCATCTTCAACCAGCTTTATTCCCAATAACTCCGCTACGCTGAAAGGTAAAATGTTTAATTATAGTTATTAATGTTCACGTACTTATTTGGGATATTTTTATAAAATGTTTTTATCAAAATTGAAGCGTTTTTCTAAGTAAAAAATTATTTTTAAGACCTGTAGACGAGACTTTTTAAAGAAATATTTTTCGCTTGTGTCGTTCAAACGACGGCTTCTAATGACAGCACACGTCGTTTGAAGGGTCGCTCGAAGGGTCGTTTCTTAGATGGATCAAACGAACTCATACTGTTTTAATTTTTTAAGGTCGTTTGTAAGGTCGTTCGAAGTTTCATCTAACAACATTAGATGTCTTTCAAACAACATACAGATGTCATTCGAACGACATGCACCCCCTCAATTTTTTATTCAACCTATAAATACCTACTGTGAAGTTAGGTTTTGCAAGTCTGTCAAAACTCCGTTTCTGCATATCTAATGCAATTAATGACTTCATATTTTAGGCCCTTAAACCCTTTTTGATTCACTCCAAACTCCCAAATCATTTACGTGAATCATTATTGGCTTGATTATTCATCTTACTCATTCTGGAGTAACACTTGTGGAGAAGCAGGTTGTCTCCATTGCTGACCAATTGGAGCTCTTGCGAGATCTCTTGCTGAAGACTTCGAACCGACATCTGAGGGTATTTCTTCATCACAAAAACGTTATATTTTTGCTATGTAATTGTAAGTTGGATATTTACAGTTTATAGAGAAATAAAAGGTTTTGCCCCTGCTGGGGATTTTTTCTCAAATTTGTATTGTGATTGTTTGGTTGTGCATGCTAGATAATTCGTATTATTATCAATCATAATTAGATGCATGTTTTCGGGTGTTAATTAAAATTTGTGCATAAAATTGGAATTTAATTAAACAAGTTTAAACATTGAACGCAAGAGGGGTCACTCCGAATGGCACACCTTAGAGGAGATGAGGTAGTACTTACGCACGATCATGTACAAGGGTACTTATTGCTTATTGCTTATTTGTCGAGAGCAGAAGCAGGGGATTGAGGAGGGAAACCATTTAGGGCTCTTAGGATATTGAAATGGAGGCCGTAGGATAAGGTACCGCTTAACTAGAGAGAGAAACCACTAGGAAAGCCCGAGTAACAACGCATCCCGTCCATCCAACACACATCAACTGCTCACAATATGGAATCTTTTCACTCAATATAGCACTGACTTCTGTACTTGTCACCTGGGACGTCATTACATCTACTCTAAATTCTAAACTTATCCTTGTGTCAAAATTAATACCTACCCCTATCACTAGTTTGTCAATCGACCACCTGGCAAGGGCCTTAGCAAGTACGCACTAGGCTGAAGTCGAATGTGGTAATCACTATCCCCATCAATGCAAGTCAGACTCCCATTAATGATGGGTCAAGGGCATTGAATGCTCCACCTGCGACAAATGCAACACTTGAGAAACTAAACTCAACAATTGTTTTTCTAGACAAAAAGAGCAAAGGCTTGGTTTTTCCAAACTCCTACAATTTCGTTTACATATGTATTACATATCATTTAGATTTGACATAAATTTTTAGGAAGATTTTTCACCTCCATGCTTCCTATAAATGTGTTTTGCTATAACTTGATCACAGTCCTCGTTATTTGGAATGAAGTGATCTCTTCGTCCATTTTTTATAAGTGAATAAATATAAGTATATAACTCAAAGAAACATACTTTTTCGATAACTTAATTTTTCCATCTTGAAGATTACAATCCAGTATACTTGAGATTTCCTTCAGCAACTTAACATCTTTAAGCAAAAAAAAATTATTGAATTTAGTATCTTGTTAGGAATCAGCTTCACTTCCTTCCACCTCACTAGTTTCCAATTCTTCACACACTTAGGAAACAATATGGGGGTGATTATGAAATTTATTGATGAGCAAAACATTTATTACCTGAAATTCAAGTGTGTGGGAGTAATTAATCCAAAGTTGGGGTGGTACATTAAGTCTCGTGTGAGAGATGGAAGGAATCTACAATAAATAATCATGCTATATGGAAATTAAGGTGTATTGATTGGAATGGTATATTTAGAATAGTATAGGATAAATTTCCCTTACCTATTAGGGATGCTCTAACTATGCTTCTAAATAGCAAAGTGCAAATAAAAGATATTTCAATAGAGCCCCTTTGTACCCTGAGTTCACATTAGATTATTTTTCAATGATCAAGCCACATTAACTCTATGCAATGAAGTGTAGATACTGACTCGAGACAGAGATAATACAAGCCAACAAGTCTTAAAAAGAAAAACGAGGACATGTAATAAAGAAATATATTTTTTACATATAATACAAGTAAAATATAAACCCAAGTATTACCTTATGATTTAATTACATATGACTGTAATGTGAAACTTTATCCATAGTAATGACTAGTCATATAAATTATGTATAAAAATACACTAGTACGGAATATATGTATGAAAGTGTGTGTAGTTATATAGATGTGTAATAATATGCCTACCTATACTTTATGCATATAACTAATATAACTCCTCTTCTTTTCTCACTACCACTCATTAGTAAAACTTTTATTGTCTTTTATTAATAAGCTTTTTTTTCTAAGACAATCGCCAAGGCCAGTTGCAAATTTGCAAAATGCCATTTTTTTCCTCATTTTGTGTTTTTGGCTCAAGAGAGCATGGAGCAAGCTAATAATTTTGGGTTGGAGAGACAAAATTGGGAGCCAAAATGCTCCCAATTTTGTCTCCCCGGGAATTGCAAACCTCATGGTCGCGCGACAGTTGGATTGACGAGGGAGCATTTTGCCTTTTAGAGATTTTTCGGCATTTTATATTTATTTTTCACCCCCGCGACAGTTGAATTGCCACGGGAGCATTTTTACCACTTTTTTCGCAAATTGCCTCGGAGAAAATTACCGTTGTGGGGGAGCAAAAATGCATTTTATGCATTTCTGCGGCAACAAAAATGCTGACTGCCTTGGAGATGGTCTAAACAGCTATATTTCGTTCACATGCAAAAAAAAAGTCATAACATCAAATTTTGTTGGGCATACTTGGCATCCAAAAAGTGTAGGACACGTTCCAAAGAAATAATTTTATATTACTCATGGACACGTGTTGGACACGTATCTGGGACTGTTTTTCAAGTGTTAGTCTCCGTAATGGAAACATTGCCGAGAGGTGTCCTTAATTTCTTGACTCTGTCCAATTGCATACCACTCTTCTTTCCCTGACCAACATTTGGGAGATCAGGTTTGTACAGTTCGGACAAGTAGAGAAGTTTTATACGTTCAAAAATCCAATATGATATATTCTGATTTTGGCACAGTATATACAATCTGATTTTACTAAATCTGTTCTAATATATTCTGATTTGCAACTTTTAAATTTTTTGATTTCTGGATTTTCGAAAATCAGGTCTGAAATCAATTTAGGAATTTCAATTTTTATCCATTTTTTAAAATTATGTCGATCAGATAATTCCAAAAAAAAAATCCAAAATGTCGAACTCCGATTTTCTGTATTTCTTGAAAAAATTCCAATTTTACCCAAAATATTTCCAGATTTTTCTGATTTACAACAATTTCCCTTTTCGTTGATTTACAGCTTTACCGAATTTCTAAATTTTCTAAAAAAAATTACTTTGTCATAAAGTAGCGACTTTCAATAAATTTGAAATCAGAAAAATAAAATAAAATAAAAATAAGAAATCCTAGTTCTTATGAACACATACCCCAAACTCACTATTATTAAATGCACGCCTAGGCTCCAGGCTCACTTAGTCGTAGCATCGGCGCCTTGCCTCACTCAAGCAAGGCTCCTTCAATAAGGCTCGTGCCTTGCGCGCCTAGGCTCCAGATTCAAGGCGAGGCTCAGATGCACCTCGTTAATTAGTTGTTCGGTATCGCCCCCAAAACAAGAATGAACCAATTGATACGCTGATTTTACATACTTTCCAATAGAATGTGGAAGATTTGATGATTCCCCATCCCAAAACTAACCATCGAAAGTCCTTGATTCCTAGTGAAACTTATCTTTCTCACTAGTCCCTACATGGACAAAAGAAACAAACAAAATTAAACTCCAAGAGTGTTACATTATAAAAAAAAATTATACGTTGACTTTTCTTTTTCTTTTCACACATTGGAGTATCTTTTTCTTAATTATAAAAATATATTTTCTTTTGTTGATTATTAGATAATTAAATTGTTAAATAAATTTGATATTTAAATTTTTTTTTCATATGGTGGTATAAGCTCTATATTCTTCTAATGTGTCTCTTCATAATCGTGTATAATAGTAATGTATGCTATATATTTTAAATTTTATTTCATAAATGATATTATTACTATAAATATATAACATTTCAGGTTTTCTAGACTTTGCGCCTCACTTCGATCAGGCATGCACCTTGCGCCTAGGCTTCATGAGGACCTCGGAATCATCTTCCAGTTGAACCATGTGCATCATCACCTCTAGTTATCATTCTCAATCATTTGCATCATCACCTCTAGTTAAATATTATTCCACCATTAATTACCGTGTTCCTACCACGGAACCAAATGGCACTCCCGAGCTATATCCTAAGCAAGCAAATGGTAATTGTTCTCAATCAATTGCATCATCGTCTGGGGTTAAATATTATCCCATCATTAATTACCATGTTCCACGGAACCAAATGGCACTCCTGAGCCATCTCCTAAACAAGCAAATGGTAATTGTGTATATGATGCGACTTTACAACTGAACAACATTAGTGACGAGGTTGACAAAGATGATCCATTTTCAAAGCAGAGGAAGACGGCTGTTGATGGCATGCCAGTGTTTAAGCCTATTCGGTTCAAACGTTGAGTGAGGTTGATATTTGAATGGTGGATATTGATGGCATAAATATGGTCAGAAAGTGGTTCAAGATAATTTCAATCCTAGGAGTTATGGTAATTCCAATTTTAGAAGTTACTACAAGTGCACGAATGCTCAATGTCTAGTTAGGGAACATGTAGAAAGGATATCCCATGACTCCAAGAAATTATAACTACATACGAGGGTAAACACAATCATGATGTACTATTTCCAAGAGTCGCATCCATTATTACATGGCGACAGGACCCACAAACATTAATAGAGGAACATTATCGAGGATTAGATCAGAAGAAAATAATTAAGTCACCCTTGACTTGTTGTTGGTATTAGCTAAAGTACCATACATAGAGTCAAATAACCGACAACAAAACCCTGGTGAAAGCCAAAGTTTTGAAAATTACAGCTTTAAACCATTCTTTTACTAATATCCACAAAATGCTAAAAGATTAAAATGTTTCCCAAGTTTAAATATTAAAGAAAAAAAAAGCTTCATTTTATTATACTTTACCTTTAAATTCATAAATATTTCCATTGACATAACTCCTAAGAACAGAGTGCAACTATAGCGTTAATGAAAGTGGGTCTCCATCCTGATGAGCTCTCAGGCCCATCGCATCACCTGGTGCAGGTGCAACATAATCAAGCGGGACAGGTGGCATCTATACAGGTGGTGGACGAGGAGGATGATCATGCGGGGCCATGGGAGGTGCCCGGGGACCGCGTTAATAGTGGGGACACGTGCCAATTAAGTAATCACGTTCTCCACAATAGAAGCACTGACGGTCCCATAGTGGAATGGGGTGATGGGCGTCGGGTGGGGGAATCCACTCGAAGACCCTACAGTGAATATCCCCGACGTTAGAGGAGGAAGAGGAATCGGTAAAAAGTAAAGAGAGGTCATGATGTGAAGGGGTGTGATGGGGGAAGTGGTATGTATCGTGGTGGGTGAGGATGCAAACGTGGATCAATGTTTTGGTAAAAATTGCCAAAATCATATGGGTAAGGCGGTTCGGGAGGTCGAATAGGGTTGAGATTAGGTCGTTGGTTTAGGAGAATTGTGTTTGGGGCTTTGGGCAATTTAAGTAGGGTTATTGTTTGAGTGGGATTTGGTTCTTGGCCAAAATGGGGTTGGGTTAGGGGGGGTTTTTTGCCGAAAAAAGGAGGCAACTGATCGGTAGTAAGGTCAGTGGGTTTGGGATGCTTTCCGGGATCAGAATGACCTCGAGGTGCCTTCTGGACTAGGTTTTCAACCTGAATAGCAGCGTTCTGGGTCATTGAATTGCCGGCTGGATAATAAATGGTCAAGAGGGGTAAACTAGGATTTCTTGATTCTGAAGATGGGCTGAATAAGAAGTTGAAGGTCGTCGGCTAGAGTTGAGTGGATTGGTGACAGGTGGAGGGGCGTCGGCCACTGGAATGGTGGTCCGATGTAGCAGAGATGGCGTCTGGCCATTACCGGTGGGAATTTCCTCGAAAATTTGATTTTTCGGCGCTGGAATTTGTCCAAGAAGGGGGTCAGTAGCTTTATGTTGTTGATGACCTGATTTGTACATATAGGTAGTGGTTTGTTAGGGTTCTTGGGTGGACATCTGTCTTGTGGTCATTTCACAACTAATGATGGATGAACTAGGGTTTTGTAATTTGGACAAAAGTTGAAAAATAGTTTCCATTTGTTGTTTCAATTCACGTTGGGTCTCCTTCGATTCTTATTTCAATTCTTGATTGCATTGTCTTAACTCTTCGTTAATCTCATTTTGAATTCATGTCGCCTTCTTCGGGGCCATTGAGAATGTAGTGCACGATTTGATATTCTACACTCACCGACACAAACTATCACAAGAATACACCGATGTTTGGAGCGACACACGTTCTGATACCAATTTTGACGTAAACTACACGTGAACGACCTAAAAATCAAGACAATATGATTTCTAGAGAGAAAGAAACAAGAGGGTTCTTATATTTCAAGAATTGAGGAAAGAGTACAATTGAGAATACATGAGGTATTTATATGAGAGGAATTACTTGTGAATCAAGTAATTAGCTAAAATGACTAACTAAAGATAAAAGAATACTTAATTAGCCCCAAACATGTTTGGAGACTAATTAAGGAAAGAAAATACCTAAAAAGAACTAAAAATAGAAAAGAAAATGAAAAGAAAAGAAAAGAAAAATAAAATGGATTCCCATCAAATACGCTCAACCAGGACTAAATACTTAAATAATAGGGAGTCTGATACAAGCTTATATAACCTGGGAAAGCGTGTCCATCAAATTAAGCAACAAAATGACAAAACTACCCTTATTTGAGTATTAAACCAATTAGCTAGAGCGATTACCTACACTAATATATGCAACAATAAAGGGAAGATAAATGGTTCCCAAGACTCTTGTGTGTGTTGAGTATATATATATTCACAGTTGAGTCTAACAGACCTAGATTCATGTAATGGCTCCACGAGAAGAAAAAATGTACAATTTAAAGGAGAAACGGCGAACCAAATGGTACATCAAAGACCTCATAAGTAGCATATTCAAAGAACCCCTCCCCGACCAACTTTGCTCATCCGGCTCCACACATGATAGCATTGCACTGTGAAAAGGAGAAGGGGGGTGGGGGTAATATCTTGCAGGTCTTTTGGGGGGTGGATTATTGTTGTGCTGTTTTGGGCTTCTAGATTACGTACCTGATTTGTATTCCTGTAGGATTTAGTCTTTTCCGTTTGGATTTGAATTCATCCTCTCAAGTAATTGTTTAAACAAACTTAATATGTAAGTCAGAATACTAGTAATCTATTACCAGTGAACCAATAAGAAAAAGAATTCTGCTCCAGTATGTGGTAAAACTAAGAACCCTTTTACACAGGCCCATTTAATTTAAAGCAACTCATCAATAAATTTGAGGAAGAAAGTTGAAGGGAAAAGAAAAGAAGAAGCACAAGAAAGCCCAAAGTACGATACTTTTCTTGACTACTCATTCCCTCGTTTTGAAAGAATGAAACATATCTGTAGCGGAAAGAAACACAAACCATATATTTCCTTGCTTTGAACATAAAATCATACCCAAAGTTCAAGACTGCAATTTATGAAGAACCCGAGTCATCATTTCTTCGCAGGTAGAGCTTTCACTGTATGCAATACAACCCCACTCAGTAAGATGATTATTGATCAACAATCTCTCCACATGAAAAACAATGCTATGTTCAAGTTCAACTGCTAGAAGATTGATCTGATTTGAAGGATTGGCATTGTTTGTTGGACAACATCCACCAATGAAATTTATCCTCCATTGGAAGATCTGGTTGCAAAAAGTTGTCAATTGGTAAGGAGCTTTTCAGTCTTTATTTATTTTGGTTAAATTATTTTTGATGGAGTGAAACAAAATTGATCAAATAGAGCTCAATCTCAAAAAATCCAGTAAAAAAACTACAAATAAAAAGGAATCCACACAATGGATAACAAATTCACGAATCAATCACTATACAGAAACGAATAATTTTGTTTTTAAACCAACTTTAACTCAATGCATATCATTAAATTAATATCCAATATCTACCGAAAACAAAATTAATCAAACTCTACAAATTATTCGCATACAAAGTACCTTCAGGCCATCAGCCAAAAGCAGAGCTCGGACAAGAAATGGGCCTTTTTTTCTGCCCTGTTCTTGTTTTTTCACATTTTTTGCTCCAACAAATTTTCTCCCCATCTTGATACAATAAGAGCTCAATATTTAGTGTTAACTTAGAATGGGATAACCTATCCCAATTGAGCTTTTTATTTCCCAAGGAAAGTAAGGATGGCAATTCGGGTTAGTCGTGTCATTTTCGGGCGCTTTGATTTTTATTTGAGTATAAGTTTTTGGTACTTTTAAATCTATACAAGCTAATCGTGTCAAGTTCGGGTCATTTCGAGTTATTACCATAAATGGATTATCGTGTCAAAAATTGACAGCTCGTCGGAAAGAGAAAAAAAACATCTCTACTTTAAGTACTATACAATTATTTCGTATTAAGATTTGAATTGAGTTTACTTACTTGCCCTTAATAAATTAAAATAAACTCACTTGTACTCTTAACATTAGAAATAAAGAGACGTTCGTATCTTACATTCACAACAACATCACCATCATGTATCCTTGTTTATTATTCTTTCTTGTTTTGCATCAATAGCTAGCTTTTTTGTTAACATCTGCAACTTTCTATTGGTTGTGAGTTTCCCTGTTTAATAAAGTTAAATGTATAACATATTAATAAAGTTCGATTACAAAATACATTCTGAAGTTTTGGGTCATTTGCAATTGTTAATTTCAACATTTTAAACAATATGTTACAAGTAATACCTTTTTTCGTTCCATTTAGATTGGTGGATGAGAATCTAGATTTGAGCCAACATAGTATTCTACGTGGCAAAAATCTTTGAAAACAACTAATGATTTAAAGACATATGTTAAAAAGGGGTTGTTGTTAAAGGCATCTTTAATGTATTATATGAGCACTCTTTTTTGTATCACTTGTACACGAAATGTCTTAAAAAAGGTGCACATACTAACTTTCTAAGGTGCCTTTATTGGGGTCTATGAATATACTGAATCTGGTGAGGCGTGACTCACTCCAATGGAAGTTGTCTTCAAGGTGTTCAAAGCTTCAAAAGCAGCAAGTGGTTGAAAACTAACTTTTGTGGTAAAATGGCGATTTTATGATTGCTGACTGAGGAAGACAATGATTAACTATGAACTTTTCAGCAATAACAAAAGAGAAAAGATATCACTTGGAAGTGATGACTCTTAGAAGTGAATAGACAAGCACTTCAAGTACCAAGGAGAGAGCAGGGAGATACTTTATATATCTATTTGTGCAGAGTAATAGTGCTTCAGTTATGTTATTCTTTTACCTTGCCCAAGTGCTCTATTTATATGTCCATTTAGTCTTACGACATCTGGTGCAATCCAAAGTAAAAAAATAAATATGTCGGGCATAATGCCAAAAAGTACGATTTTGTAGATATTTTCAAACAGTTACTTGGTAAACAAACTTTTTTGAAAACTTGAGGGCCACTCGCCAATGTTTATGACTTTAAAACACTTCGTAAACAATGCCTTGGCTGCTCGCCTATTTGACTAGTGTGAATTGTCTAAGTGTGTGAGTGACCCCTTAGGTCCTTCCCCTTGGTATTCTTTATTTCCTAAGGTACTGACATGGTTGGGCCTTAGCTTAACCAACAAGACTTGCCTCTCAGCCTCCAAATCCAAAACTCCTATGGGATCATAACTAGTCATCTACACGAGCCCTGTTTGCTCAACTAAGGCTTCTTGCTAAGCATTCAGGTGTACAAGAAATAAAAAAGTGTTAGTAAGTAATGTTTAAGTCAACTTACTTGTAACCCGGGCTTGGGGTACCTGCACAGAGAACCCCCTCGTTGTCTTGGAGTTGCTAATAGAGCCCCTCCTTACTGTTTTGGGGGTTACTCACCTTTGTTAGCTTGGGTTCATCTAGTTGGACCCCCTCGTTGTCTTGGAGTTTCTCACAGAGCTCCTCCTTACTATTTTGGGGGTTGCTCGCCTAGTATCCCCTCGTTGAATTTGGTTCATTTGGCCTCCACCCCCTCGCTTGGAACTCATTCGTGCTCAATTTTACTTTTTCATGTGAGGTTGAGGGGAAACCCTTCTATAATCGGCATCCAAAAAAAGTAGTCTTGTAATATAAATGGCTCATGGTAAAAAAGTTACACATATGTAGAGGGGGCTTAAAGGTAATCCTAAGATTAGAGATGATTCCCCCATAAGCAACAGTATTTGGGATTGAGAAACCGAGGCAGTTCAGGCGTGGCAGCTCAACGAGGTAGCTCAGGCATGGCAACTTGTATTTTAGCTTATTGTATTAGTCATATTGTATCTTTGTTCATACTGACTGTAAGCTACAATGATTGTAATGATGTAACAAGAATAATAATGAGTTTGTGTGAGGTCAAACGGTACTTGCGAGAGATCAGGCCTGGCAGGGCCTGGGAGAGCTTTCATACTCTATCGAATGACCTCACCGTGGGAACTTTAGAGAGACCTGGTTTGGAGGATTGAGAAGTGAGGCACCGTTGGGACTTATCCTGACTATCTTAGATACACTTGGTAAAACACTGAAGGACCCTGACCGTGAAACCTAAGGCGGAGCAACTCGGAGTTCCATCAGGCGTTGAGTTGTGAACCAAACAACCATCTACTTAATGTCACATCTACTGTAGGCGATGTCACTAGCCAGCTAAACAATGTCAGACCTACACCTGAGTAAACCACCATGGTATTTGGGACTGTCAGGCAGTTGGTGAGCCACTTCTGCGACAACAGCCCCCTGACACACAGTGGTTAGGCAAAAGGCCTGTCTTGGCATTTAATGTTTATGACGTGGATACAACTAGTGCATCAGGCATTTAATATTGTGACATAAAGTATGAGGAATGTCTTTCATAGTCTTTAATGACTGAGTTGCCTCGGAGATGGTGGGGGGGGGCTATTTAAAGACCCCAACCACCCCTGAGGAGAGGATGATCTTTTGAGAGTTTAAAAAATTATTACTAGAGAGAATACACATCAGAGAGGGAGAGTTATTACAAACCATAGGTCTTATTCACTCACCATTGTCATTTATTACGAAGCTTTTAATACTTGACAGAGATTCTTGAGGGTGGTTGGTGTGTTTGGATACCTGCCAAGGTGTATCTAGGGTGCTTACTTCTTTCTCCCTCTAGCCAAGTTACCTCTAAGTTCATTACTAGAGTTATACACGAGAGATTTGTGAGTTTAAACTAAGTCTTATCTTCATTGAGTTTGTGTTTGCGTGTTCTATCACTAATCCAATATTTTAGCTAATTAACTTATCATTACCATACTTCAAAGGGGTTACGCCTCCATCTCATCTAAAGTACCCTCTTACATTTGGCGACTCTGTTGGGGAGGCATTATTTTAAGTAAGGAGTATGGCGCAAGATAATGCTAATCGAAGGCTCAAGTTTGATGACGTCCAACACAATGAAGAACAAGCTGCGAGAGAACTGGAGGCTGTAAGGGATGGGGTTCCTCGAATAGAGGTACCTCCGGTTCAGGTGACGACAGGCATTCCAGGGTTGACACAAGCTTCCACGAGCGCGGGGTTGGGACCCACTCAGGTGGATCTCCTCATGAGTAAGTTTTATGAGTTTTTGCAAACTCTGGCAGCTTCAACGATGCTGGGAGGATTGGAGGCCAATGCCTTCGTAACACCAGGGACAACTCCAACGGCCCCACCAGGTGTCGGTGTGGCGGGAATGGTCCCAGCAAGCATACCCTCTGTTGTGAATCTAGCCGTGGGAACCTCCGCGGTTTCAATGACCCCAACTATGACGACTGTTCCAGCTACAATGGGTACTCAGCCCATGGTCCCGTTGGTTGTTACCCCAATAGCATCATGTAATACCCCGTATTTTTAGATATTTATTTATGGGATTAATTAAATTAAAGGTGAATTAATTGAGAATTAATCCGGATAAAATATTAACGAGATGAGAGTTACTATTTGATTATAATGTGTATATATGGCAATATATGAATATTGAAACTATTGAAATTGTCGCGAGATTGAAATACAGCAATTTGGGAAATTTTGTTGGGACGCGCGTGACAGTCGCGTCAGGAATATAATTATTCGAATTAAAAAGTGAATTTTATTTTTATCAACCGTATGGTCATTTTGAGTGCGCCAACGAGTCCGGAAGGGTCGAAATAGTCAGAAAACACTAGGCGGGGGTTTAGTTTGGGTCCCGGGGCATTTTTAGGCCATACCGGCAACCCAAAAGGGTAGTTTGGTAATTTCGGAAATTGGGAAATTAAAATCCACGAAAATTAGAGTTAAAAATCTGACTTAGTCTTAACCCACTAAGCCATTTCCAACCCCAATCTAGGTAGAGGGCTACGGGAGAAGTTTAGAAACCTTAAACTTGGCAAAAACCAACCCCACCTCCATTGTCATCTTGAGAAGAACTTGTAGAGAGAGAGAGAAAGAGAAGAATTCTGCAGAAAGAGAGAGAGAGGAATTCAACCATCTTCAATCAACAACAAATCTGAAGAACGATTAAGGCAAGTGGTTTAATTACAATTGATTCAATGCTATGCTTTTCCATGTTTAGGGTAATTATCAAATTTATCATGGAAGATTGATTAGACCCATGAATTTGAGAATTTAAAACTATGAACTTTGTTAGGAATTGCATGTAGACATATTCTGGACGAATTAGGAACACAAATTATAACCCTTGATGATCTAAAAACGGATAAAAGAAGAGATTTTTATTGTTCTTGAAAGAAGTAGAAAACTAGGGTTCTTGATGAAGTTTTGATCCAAATAAAGCCCTTAGTTGATGAATTTTTGGTTTTAGAATGTTAACAATGTTGTAGGATGGTTGTATGATGATATTATAACGTTAGATTAGAGTTTCATGCATTATAATGGTGTTTTGAGATGATTTGAAAACTGTAAAACGAAGTAGTCCGTAACCTACCTGGTGCGTTCGATCGATCGACATTCATCAGTCGATCGATCGACCACCATCGATCGATCGAAGGTAAAGTTCGATCGATCGACCTTCCCAGAATGAGTAAAATTTTCCTAGTTAAATTTTAATGATGTTATCCCTTAGAAAATTATCATTGGAGACTTTATGAATACCCTTAAACTTAAGGAAGACCAGTAGGTATGGTTATAAAATTTGGACCTTTATTAGAATTCAATTTTAGGAATTATTCTAAATCTAATGAAATTCGATAAGTGAGATAATATTTGGGTTAAAAGTGTAAATTTGAATAATTTGATGAAATGAGGTCCGGGGCAGAAGTAAGGACCTTAGGAATAATGATGTTATATGTGGGAATAATAGGAACTTAATAATCTATTTAAGATAGGTTTTAAGTATAAGAAACTATGACGTGAGACGTGTCGACAGTTTAAATTTTATATTATCGGGAGACTTAAAATATATAAAATTGGAATAATGGTATAAGGATGTAGAGTATACCTTTATTAATATTGAGATATCTAAGATATGTGAATGCTTAGCATATGATTTTATGTGTATGACATACCTACCATACTTGCTATCACGGGAGGTTTACGTTCGCTTAGGGCCATCTAATCTTTGTGTTGCCCGGATTTAGATTGGTACCTCGAGGACATAGTTCAAGAGAACGACTTATTTGTGAGTTAATAAGTCAGCTGACTATGGAGCGTAGGTATGTACGTGACCATGGATATGTTGAATTATGTTCGCCTCCATTTTTGTGTGTGGTGCTTATTCCAATAATTCCTGAGAAATTCGGAATTTGTAATCCTTATGTAAGTGATGTACCGGGATGGATAGCAGAGTATGTGTGCACCGCAGCTTAGCCTCGGGGTGCTTGTATTGTATATTTATGATGTGAATAATATACGGTTGAATGAAAAGGTATTTATTATGTGTAATTGTGAGTATGGTTATTGTAACGTTATGAAAAGATAAAAAGGGGACATACACCAATAAATGATTTTGTTAATAATTGGGAATTCGAGAATCAAAGTAGAACTCCCTATTAAATTGTTAAGGTTGGAAATTTAAAACGTGAACCGAGTAGAAATGTTAGAACCTATTTTGAACTAGATAGATATGAGAAACACATGAATGGGTACAGGAACGTTAGGAGTGCACAGTTAGACGAGAGGTGAGTATTTCATGTGAGAACACGTCCTAACATGTATTTTGCATTTATTGTTTTAAATGTTATTAAAGCACTTGCTGTTTTTAAAATACTCTCCACTTTCGGGCTCTGACCCGTTTGCTTTCAAATCTATTTTTTTTGTAAAAACCTTTTAGGTGCCCAGCCACAAGGACACCATGCATAGTATTTCCATTCAGGTGACGAGCTGTAGCTGTTGTGGAAGTTACAGGGCCTTGACAGTAGACGCCTCTTTTCTAGTCTTGATTCTATATTCAGTTTCATCATTGTAGGGCATGTCGCCCATTCCTATTAGAGACATTTTATCTTTCAGTTATTCAGACTTTGGTTTGTAATTAATTCAGGATACCCTATTTTTTCATTTCAGTTGTGAGATTGTTGTGAGGAGTATTTCCTCCAGACTTATTATTATTTGTTGGTTATTCTATTGCTTCTTTATGGTGAATGGTTATGTTATTCTTTCAAAATTCTTTTGTTGCATGTTAATCAGATTTAATTTAAAATTTGACACTTACGTTTTTAAATACTAGGTGGTTAGTAAATTTTTAAATTGTTTTCGACAGTGATGCTATTAACTGAACCAACTTGGCATTTTGTATTAATTTAATAAAGGAGTAGTTACCCGGTATTTAATTAGTCGGGGTGTCACAAGTGGTATCAGAGCATCAGGTTCTAGTGTCCTTTAGGATCTGTACGGCTTATTATGTTTCCGCTGAGCTTTCTTTGATGTAGAGCCCTATATTTTAGGACTGTTGTATTCTTTTGTATATGCTACGTTCTTCAGCTATTTTGAGTTTATAACTGCGAACTTATAGACTTTACTCTTATTAAGATGCCTCCACGACGTGCACCACGGGTTCCTAGGAATGCACAGCCCGAGCCACAGCCAGCTCCAGTACAGGGCACCATGAATGCCGCTGAGGTTGCAGCCATTGTAGCCCAAGCGGTAAATGCCGCTCTAGCAGTTGTACAGCAGGCACCACCCCAGGCGCCAGCAGCCGCGCCAGTTCAGGCACTTCCATCCCCGTCTGCTTGGGAACGTGTACGTGATGCTTTTCAGAAAGCACACCCGCCGGAGTTCGCAGGTAGCTCCGATGTTGTGGTTTCAAGTCAGTGGAGGAAAGACATTCAGCGGCACTTGAGGATGTATGAGTGCACCGAAGTTTAGAAGCAGGTGCTAGCTACTTTCAAGCTAGTTGGATCTGCACTGCAGTGGTGGGAGTCTATTACCACCGTGGAGGTGAGAGACACTCTCACGATACAGGAGTTTTGGGTGCGGTTTGACCGCAAGTACTTTCCGTCAGCAGTTCACACGGAAATGAGGAGGAAGCTAATGAATCTTAGACAGGAGGGAAAGACTGTGGCCGAGTATGAGGCCGAATTTACAAATCTACTGAATATTATCCCAGATCAGATACCGACAGAAGAGAAAAAGATCCAGAAATTCACCGATCGTTTGACATGGAGGATTCGTCAGCATTTGTTAGGGAACCTCTCGTTGGCCACTTATTCTGACGTGGTTAACGCTGCACTGTTACACTGCCAGGATCACCGCTTTCACATGGCTGAGAGCAAGAGATCAGGAGAGTCCATCCATCAGGGCAGGATTGGAGGAAATGGTGCCAGTGGGGCACAATCTGTTCAGGGCAGAGGCAGGGTGACCAGGGTTCCCAGCAGGGGGATCATAAGAGGTTCAGATCGGGAAATATCAGGCACGGACAAGGAGGTTTAAGGCAGGGCCATCAGGGTCCGAACGACCATCAGGGCCAGCAGGGGAAAAATGGTCAACAGCAGCAGTTTCACCAGGGACAACAAGGCCAGGGCAGAAATGTTAACGGTCACCAGGGCCGTGGTCAGCAGGGGCAGCGAGGGGGAAACTTACCGGGGAAGTGTTTCATTTGTGGTAAGATTGGCCACAAACGTTAGGAGTGTCCTGATAAGGGCAGGGCCCCACAGGAGCAGCAGCAGGGTGCTCGACACGAGCCGTAGAGGCCTATGTTTCCCGCCGCCCTCCCAGCACCACCGCAGATGGCAGCATTACCACCCATTCCAGCAGTCCCAGTTCAGCAGGGGCAGCTTCAGTATGGGAGGGTATATCAGCTTCAGCAGGCCGCAACACCACAGAATTCGCCAGCTGTTGAGGGTATGTTCTCTATTCAGGGGACTATGGGGCGTATTTTGTTTGACACGGGGGCTACACACTGTTTTATTTCTATGAGATTTGCACGCACCATTGACTTATTAGACACCGCAGAAAGCACCGCTACTTGTGTAGACTCACCGTTGAGTAGGGGTTCCGTGATTTCCCTTGTATGTAGAGGCGTGGGTATAGAGATCGGGAGGTTTACTTTACCCGCGGATATGCTAGTATTAGATATGACCGAGTATGATGCCATTATTGGTATGAATTGGCTAGTTGCGTACCGAGCCATGATTGACTGTTTCAGTAGGAGTATTATCTTTGCCATTCCCGGGCAGGAGATGTTTTTAGTGGCGATGCCTCGTCCTGAGGGAGGATCGTCCACTCACTTGTATTACATAGAGGAGGAGACCTCTAAGAAAGTGGTGATACCACTTGATTCGATTCCGGTTGTTCGAGAGTTTGCCGATGTATTTCAGGATATACCTGTACTACCTCCGAGTAGAGAGATAGATTTTGTGATCGACTTGACGCCAGGCACTCGGCCTATTGCCCGCGCACCTTACCGTATGGCTCCAGCTGAGATGCGAGAGCTACGAGATCAGATTGAGCAGTTGTTGGGTCAGAGGTTTATACGGAGGAGTACTTCGTTGTGGGGTGCCCCTGTGTTATTCGTGAAGAAGAGGGATGGATCGTTGAGGTTGTGTGTGGATTACCGGGAGTTGAATAAAGTCACGATACGGAATAAGTATCCGTTGCCTCGAATCGATGACTTATTCGACCAATTGAGAGGAGCTTCTTTCTTTTCCAAGATTGATTTGCGATCGGGTTACCATCAGTTGCGTATCAGGGAAGAGGACGTCTCGAAGACTGCGTTCTTAACTAGATATGGTTCCTACGAGTTTCGGGTTATGCCTTTTGATTTGACCAATGCTCCAGCCATGTTTATGGACTTGATGAATAGGGTGTTCAGAGAGTTCCTAGATCAGTTCGTCATTGTTTTCATTGATGACATTCTGGTTTACTCCCAGACAGAGGAGGATCACGCCGAGCATTTGAGGCAAGTTTTGCAAACGCTATGTCAGAACGAGTTGTATGCAAAGTATGAGAAGTGCGGGTTTTGGCTGAAGGAGGTCCAGTTTTTGGGACACATTATTTCCAACCGGGGGATATCTGTTGATCCGGGGAAGGTATCCGAGGTGAGGGAGTGGAGACAGCCCACGACGCCGACTGAGATCCGTAGTTTCTTGGGACTAGCAGGATACTACAGGAGGTTCATTCGGGGATTTTCAAAGATAGCAGGTCCTTTGACACATCTGACTCGTAAAGGTGTGCCGTTCATCTGGAGTGATGCCTGTCCGTTGGCATTCGATGAGTTGAAGGACAAGTTGACCTCATCACCTGTGTTAGCATTGCCGAGACCGGGAGTTGAGTATCTAGTTTACACCGATGCGTCCTTACAAGGACTTGGAGGTGTATTACAGCAGGAGAGTCAGGCCATAGCTTATGCTTCCCGTAAGCTTAAGCCTCACGAGAAGAATTACCCCACCCATGACTTGGAGTTGGCGGCAGTGGTATTTGCCCTTCGGATTTGGAGACATTACCTTTTGGGGGAGAAGTTTCAATTGTTCACGGACCACAAGTCCCTACAGTACCTATTCACGCAGAAGGAGTTGAATATGCGGCAGCGATGGTGGCTTGAGTTTGTGAAGGATTATCAGTTTGATATCCAATATCACCCTGGGAACGCTAACGTGGTAGCAGACGCGTTGAGCCGAAGACCAGTAGATGAAGTGGCAGAAGTGTGGAAGGCAAAGTGGAAGGAGTTGGGACACCAGGATGCAGTGGCCCGATCATTCATGTCGGTGATGACTGTTACACCACAGATTATCACGAGAGTGGTGAAGGCACAAGCAGATGACTCGTTCTGTCAGGAGCAGATAGTTCGATTGTTAGCAGAGGGAGCCGAGTCCTATACCGTTAGTTCAGACGGGGGATTACGCTTCAATGGGAGACTGGTAGTTCCGGAAGGGGAGGAATTGCGACACGAGGTGATGGCAGAATCGCACGGCTCACGGTTCGCGGTACATCCCGGTGGGGACAAAATGTACCAAGACATGAGACGACAGTATTGGTGGAGCGGGATGAAGAGAGATATTGCCGTGTTTGTTTCTAAATGCTCCACTTGTCAGCTGGTAAAAGTGGACCATCAGAGACCGGCAGGGTTGCTACAGCCATTAGAGGTCCCGATGTGGATGTGGGAGAGCATCTCCAAGGACTTTATCACGGGGTCGCCTACGTCACAGAGAGGTCACGACTCCATTTGGGTAATTGTGGACAGGTTGACCAAAGTCGCTCATTTTCTACCCGTAAGGATAGACTACACTATGGGACAATATGCCCATCTCTTTATTGCAGAGATAGTAAGACTTCACGGTGTGCCCCTAAATATCGTGTCTGACAGAGACAAAATATTTATTTCACGGTTTTGGGAGATTTTTCAGGAGGCCATGGGCACAGAATTGCGGTTGAGTACGGCTTATCATCCGCAGACTGATGGGCAAACCGAGCGTACAAACCAGATGTTGGAGGACATGTTGCGTATGTGCATCATTGATTTCGGGGGAGCATGGGAGTAGTATCTTCCACTGGTGGAGTTTGCTTACAACAACTCCTACCAGTTCACCATTGGCATGGCTCCATTTGAGGCGTTGTACGGTAGACCTTGTCGTTCCCCAGCATGTTGGTTGGAGGTAGGGGACAGTAAGCTACTTGGGCCGGAAGTGATTCAGAATACTTCGGCGAGGATAGAATTGATACGGAGTCGCATTCGGGTAGCTCAAGATCGGCAGAAGAGCTATGCTGATGCGAAGAGGTTCTTCAGGGAGTTCCAAGTGGGGGACCAGGTTTTACCCAGAGTATCTCCTATGAAAGGCATTATGCGATTTGGGAAGAAGGGGAAGTTGGCACCGAGATACGTGGGGCCATTCCCTATCATCGAGCGAATTGGGTCTGTTGCATATAGACTTGGGTTACCGGAGCATTTACACCGGATTCATGACGTGTTTCATATTTCCTCGCTAAGGAAATATCTTAGAGATGATTTGGCTCATTCTCACATTGCTTTGGAGGACATCGACCTCCAGCTCGATAGCTCCTACGAGGAGGGGCCGATTGCTATTTTGGACCGAAGTGAGAGGAAACTGCGGTCAAAGATAGTTCCGTTAGAATGTGTTCAGTGGCGACATCATAATGTCGAGGAGTCCACATGGGAGCGCGAGGATGAGATGCGCGAACGTTATCCAGAGTTGTTCTTACCAGGTACTTTCTAGTTTCGAATTTCGGGACGAAATTCGTTATTAGGGGGGGGAGTATGTAATACCCCGTATTTTTAGATATTTATTTATGGGATTAATTAAATTAAAGGTGAATTAATTGAGAATTAATCCGGATAAAATATTAATGAGATGTGAGTTAGTATTTGATTATAATGTGTATATATGGAAATATATGAATATTGAAACTATTGAAATTGTCGCGAGATTGAAATACGGCAATTTGAGAAATTTTGTTGGGACACGCGTGACAGTCGCGTCAGGAATATAATTATTCGAATTAAAAAGTGAATTTTATTTTTATCAACCGTATGGTCATTTTGAGTGTGCCAATGAGTCCGGAAGGGTCGAAATAGTCAGAAAACACTAACCGGGGGTTTAGTTTGGGTCCCGGGGCATTTTTAGGCCATAGCGGCAACCCAAAAGGGTAGTTTGGTAATTTCGGAAATTGGGTAATTAAAACCCACGAAAATTAGTGTTAAAAATCTGACTTAGTCTTAACCCACTAAGCCATTTCCAACCCCAATCTAGGTAGTGGGCTACGGGAGAAGTTTAGAAACCTTAAACTTGGCAAAAACCAACCCCACCTCCATTGTCATCTTAAGAAGAACTTGTAGAGAGAGAGAGAAAGAGAAGAATTCTGCAGAAAGAGAGAGAGAGGAATTCAACCATCTTCAATCAACAACAAATCTGAAGAACGATTAAGGCAAGTGGTTTAATTACAATTGATTCAATGCTATGCTTTTCCATATTTAGGGTAATTATCAAATTTATCTTGGAAGATTGATTAGAACCATGAATCTGAGGATTTAAAACTATGAACTATGTTAGGAATTGCATGTAGACATATTCTGGACGAATTAGGAACTCAAATTATAACCCTTGATGATCTAAAAACGGACTAAAGAAGTGATTTTTATTGTTCTTGAAAGAAGTAGAAAACTAGGGTTCTTGATGAAGTTTTGATCCAAATAAAGCCCTTAGTTGATGAATTTTTGGTTTTAGAACGTTAACAATGTTGTAGGATGGTTGTATGATGATATTATAACGTTAGATTAGGGTTTCATGCATTATAATGGTGTTTTGAGATGATTTGAAAACTGCAAAACGAAGCAGTCCGTAGCCTACCTTGTGCGTTCGATCGATCGACATTCATCAGTCGATCGATCGACCACCATCGATCGATCGAAGGTAAAGGTCGATCGATCGACCTTCCCAGAATGAGTAAAATTTTCCTAGTTAAATTTTAATGATGTTATCCCTTAGAAAATTATCATTGGACACTTTATGAATACCCTTAAACTTAAGAAAGACCAGTAGGTATGGTTATAAAATTTGGACCTTTATTAGAATTCAATTTGAGGAATTATTCTAAATCTAATGAAATTCGATAAGTGAGATAATATTTAGGTTAAAAGTGTAAATTTGAATAATTTGATGAAATGAGGTTTGGGGCAGAAGTAAGGACCTTAGGAATAATGATGTTATATGTGGGAATAATAGGAACTTAATAATCTATTTAAGATAGGTTTTAAGTATAAGAAACTATAACGTGAGACGTGTCGACAGTTTAAATTTTATATTATCGGGAGACTTAAAATATATAAAATTGGAATAATGGTATAAGGATGTAGAGTATACCTTTATTAATATTGAGATATCTAAGATGTGTGAATGCTTAGCATATGATTTTATGTGTATGACATAGCTACCATACTTGCTTTTACGGGAGGTTTACGTTCGCTTAGGGACATCTAATCTTTGTGTTGCCCGGATTTAGATTGGTACCTCGAGAACATAGTTCAAGAGAACGACTTATTTGTGAGTTAATAAGTCAGCTGACTATGGAGCGTAGGTATGTACGTGACCATGGATATGTTGAATTATGTTCGCCTCCATTTTTGTGTGTGGTGCTTATTCCAACAATTCCTGAGAGATTCAGAATTTGTAATCCTTATGTACGTGATGTACCGGGATGGATAGCAGAGTATGTGTGAACCGCAGCTTAGCCTCGGGGTGCTTGTATTGTATATTTATGATGTGAATAATATACGGTTGAATGAAAAGGTATTTATTATGTGTAATTGTGAGTATGGTTATTGTAACGTTATGAAAAGATAAAAAGGGGACATACACCAATAAATGATTTTGTTAATAATTGGGAATCCGAGAATCAAAGTAGAACTCCCTATTAAATTGTTAAGGTTGGAAATTTAAAACGTGAACCGAGTAGAAATGTTAGAACCTCTTTTGAACTAGATAGATATGAGAAACACATGAATGGGTACAGGAACGTTAAGAGTGCACAGTTAGACGAGAGGTGAGTATTTCATGTGAGAACACGTCCTAACATGTATTTTGCATTTATTGTTTTAAATGTTATTAAAGCACTTGCTGTTTTTCAAATACTCTCCACTTTCGGGCTCTGACCCGTTTGCTTTCAAATCTATTTTTTTTGTAAAAACCTTATAGGTGTCCAGCCACAAGGACACCATGCATAGTATTTCCATTCAGGTGACGAGCTGTAGCTGTTGTGGAAGTTACAGGGCCTTGACAGTAGACGCCTCTTTTCTAGTCTTGATTATATATTCAGTTTCATCATTGTAGGGCATGTCGCCCATTCCTATTAGAGACATTTTATCTTTCAGTTATTCAGACTTTGGTTTGTAATTAATTCAGGATACCCTATTTTTTCATTTCAGTTGTGGGATTGTTGTGAGGAGTATTTCCTCCAGACTTATTATTATTTGTTGGTTATTCTATTGCTTCTTTATGGTGAATGGTTATGTTATTCTTTCAAAATTCTTTTGTTGCATGTTAATCAGATTTAATTTAAAATTTGACACTTACGTTTTTAAATACTAGGTGGTTAGTAAATTTTTAAATTGTTTTCGACAGTGATGCTATTAACTGAACCAACTTGGCATTTTGTATTAATTTAATAAAGGAGTAGCTACCCGATATTTAATTAATCGGGTGTCACACATCACCCATGGAGGAAATGAGAAAGGAGATGCAGAAAGAGATGTTGAAGTTCATGCAAGCCTCCTCGCAATATGTTGGCGAGGTAGCTTCTGTTTATGATGACTTTCAAACACTTTATCCTCAGGAATACAACGATGAGCCCTATCCAAAGGACTATATTCCTCCTATTTTTGAAAAATACACAGGGAAAGGTGGGAACCCGAAAGAGCATATTAAGCGCTTTGTCGAACACTTGAGAGCGCATTGCAACAATAAGAAGCTTAGGTTGAGGGAGTTTTCTAAATCCTTAAACGATACGGCATATACCTGGTATTCTCATTTGGTTCCTAGCAACGTTTCTACATGGGAGGAGATGCATGTATTGTTTGTCCAGAAGTTCTTTCTGGCAGAAGATGAGTTTACTTTGACCCAACTGGGTAGGGAGAAGCAAAAACCTGGGGAAGAAGTGGTGCCTATATGTGAAGGTTCAGGGAAAGATCCCTCAATGTGAGGGAGGAGACCAAAGAATCCAAGCTATTGCAGATCTGCACCGAGGGGCTGCTCCCTGAGTACATCTGCCATATTATCAATGAGACACGCGAGAGGACTTTTGTGGCGTTCTTAAAAGCGACGAGAAATATATCTTTGGTGGTGCATCCCAATTCAGTGGCGGGGCCTATGATGTTTAGGCAGTCGAAGCAACCCGCGGGGGGGATATCTCAGCCCCCACGGGTAGGGTGCACCGAGGGGGAGATAGGGGCAATGCACCAAAGAAGGACAATAAGATGAAGTTCGGAAGAGACATGGAGGACCTGCCATCATTGCCTTATACAGTGGAAGAAGCTGTCAACTGTTACAATACGATGGTTCAAGGGGGAACAATTTATGAGCCAAAGGACATTCCTACTAGGGAGGCCGATGCGGCAACGAAGGCGGATCCAAAGTACTGTCAGGTTCATCGAAAGATCCAACACCCAATCGAGAGTTGCTTTACGCTAAGAAGAATTGTCGACAAATACGTGAAAGCAGGGACGTTGCAAATCCCTCCACAGAACATCAGCAACAACAACCCCCGCCAGCACATGGGGCCAATCTCGTGGTGGCCTACAATGAAGAGGCTGAAAGAGGAGAAAGAGAGTCAATAATGAAGCAAGAAGAGTACGAAGAGGCTCTAGAAGATTGTACGAGGGGAATGGATAATGTAGTGTTGGCTTACGATGAAGCAAGCACCAAGGATGTAGAGGAGGTATACGGCATTGAAGGTGAAGAAATAGACCCAGTTCTAGAATATTGTGCAGTTTCGAAATCCCCAAAGTTCACCTAGTTCTTCGACCAGGTGGGAGTCCCGAAGGAGAGTAGGTTGGAGATAACCCAGGCAATACTTGATATTGCGAGGAAGAACGCAGTCCCTTCGCTGAGATGGAAGGGACCCGTAGAAAGGTTGGTAAGAAGGTTTCTGTCAGAAGTAACCTTCAGCGATGCAGATAGGGTTGTAAAGTTCCCTCACAATAAGCCATTGTATGTGACTGCCAGTGTCAATGGAGTTAGCTTTGTAAGGACTCTTATGGATGGGGGAGCTTCCATCAATATCATGCCAAGCAACTCTTTCCATGTAGAAAATATTCCAGAAGAAAGGTTGGTCCCCATGCCCTTAGTAATTTCGGGGTATGATAATCAATCTTCCAAATCCATTGGGTACGTTAATATTGGGATTGTGATGGGAAATATGAGTTCCCATATCAAGTTCCACGTGATAGAGAGTGCAACTTCCTACCATCTGCTGAGAGGAAGAGTATGGATGCACAACCAAGGGTATGTTCCCTCAATATACCACCAATATGCTAAAGCGAATATCAAGGGGACAAAGGTGACTATTAGGGATACAAAGAGGCCCTTCGCTGTTGAGGAGGCTCACTTGGTGGATGCAGCATTTTACACAGAGTTAGAGGAAGATGTCCGGGTCCTAATGAGAAGAATGGAGGGAACATGGGTTCCCTCGATTAGAGAAAGGATAGGGACCTTAAATGAGCAGATGGAGGTTATAAGCGACACAAGGGAAATGGTCGAAGAAGCTCACCAGGTGGTTCCTCGGCCCCAGGGCATCTCGAAGCAGCTCAAAGACAGAATGAGGCCCAGAGCGGACCCAATGGACTATGAGGTCCAACAACAAAGCGTGCTGAGTCGATTCACAGGAGAAAGAGTGGCCGGGGCTTCTAGAGAGAAAAAAAGGAAGGCAGTCACCACTACCAGCAGACAATGCAAGAAGGTCATTACCGAGCAAGGAAAGGTGGTGTATCGATTGTAACGGTGTGAGCGGGAGGTCGAGGAAACTGATGACAAGGTTGACCCGATATATGAATGCTTTCTGGTGGACCAACGGTTATAATACATGGTGATAAAAAACTCCAACATATAGGAGTTCGTAGAGGATGTCGCCGAAGAACCAGAATACATGGCAGATCAGCCAAAGCCACAGGCATAAGAGTTGGAGCAGTTGAACCTGGCCAAAGAAGGGCGAGATCCAAGGCCCATTTTCATCTCGAAGGATCTCGGTAAGGAGAAAGGAGAGGCCTTGGTTGGGATAATTCGGGAGTTTATAGATGTCTTCACGTGGAAATACACAGAGATGGAAGGGCTGGATAAGGAAGTAAGCTACCACAAATTGAACGTAATGCCTTCAGCCATTCCAGTGAAACAAGTGACGAGAACGTACAAGTCTGAGCTAGATCGGAAGATCAAGGAGGAGGTCTAACGATTACTAATGGCAGGGTTTATCACACCGATATAGCACCCGCTCTGGCTATCTAGCATTGTCCCAGTAGGAAAGAAAGACAAAAACTAGATAAGGAATTGTGTGGACTTCAGAGATTTGATTAGAGCTTGCCCCAAAGACGAGTTCCCTCTGTCCTCCATCGATAGCTTGATAGATGCAACGGTTGGTCATGAGATGTATAGCTTCATGGATGGGTATGTGGGGTAAAACCAGATCAAGATGGACCCCATGGATGCAGAGAAAATAACGTTTAGAACCCCGTTGGGCAACTTCATGTACAAGGTGATGCCGTTTGGACTCAAGAATGCTGGGGCGACCTATCAGAGAACAATGATGGCTATTTTCCATGACTTCTTTCACAAGTTTATGGAATTCTATGTGGATGATTTGGTCATCAAATTGAGGAAGGAGGAGTCCCATCTGAGCGATTTTAGGAAGGTATTCTCCCGTTACAGGAAGTATAAATTGAAGATGAACCCACTGAAGTGTGTTTTTGGAGTGACAAGTGGGAAATTCCTAGGCTTTGTGGTTGATAGACAGGGGTGCAGATGGATCAGGATAAACAGCGGGCGATCTTGGAAATGTCATACCCAAAAACGGCGAAAGAGTTGAAGAGTTTTCTCGGTAAAGTCTCCTACCTTAGGAGATTTATGCCTGGATTGGCTGAAATAACACATCCGTTGATGAAGCTGTTGTGAAAAAATACAAAGTTCAAATGGGAGGAGGTTCACCAGGAGTCTCTTGACGGGCTGAAGAAACTGCTCGTTTCACCACAGACCATGGTTCCCCCAAAGGCAGGAATACCGTTGCAGTTGTACCTCACATCAACCACGAGGTTCGTAGGAGCTTTGCTGGCACAAGAGATTGACGGACAAGAACGGTCAGTCTACTACCTCAGTACGATCATCCATGGACTAGAAGTTAGATACAGTAACTTGGAAAGGCATTGTTTAGCCTTAGTCTTTGTAGCGTAAAAACTTAGGCATTATATGTTATCTTTTACAATTCATATTGTAACTAGATTTGATCATATTAAGTATTTGCTAGCAAGAACGATTTTGATTGGTAGGGCAGCTAGGTAGTTCCTCATCCTATCTGAATATGACTTAAAGTGCGTGGTTCCTCGCGCGATCAAAAGCCAGGCATACGCTGATCTGTTGTTTATTTTCCCCTCAGGGACGTTTGAGCCACCAAAAGAAAATATTCTAGGAGACGATTTGCAGGCCAACCACCTAGACGCAACGGATGAGGAATGGACAATACAGTTCGATGGATCTTCAGCGGAAAAGAAAGGGGGAGTAGGGGTTATTCTTTCGAAAGGAATGGAGGAGATTTGCCTTTCTTACAAGTTAGATTTCCCTTACTCTAATAACGAGGCAGAATACGAAGCATTGGTGTTGGGATTACTAGAGGCCCTTCGAAGAGGGATCCGTTCGCTTTGCATCAAGGGAGATTTAAACTTGGTGGTTCAGCAAGTGAATGGAGAGTATGCGTTGAAACACATGAGCCTGGAACCATACAAAATAATCATCCAGAGGCTCCTCTGCCAGTTCCAACGAACCAAGATCAAGAGGCAGCCCAGAACGATGAACTGCCACCCAAATGCATATGCCATCATTGCCCAGAAGATGATCATGAGGAACGATATAACTAGTGTCGTGATCCAACAAAGAACAGCTCCTTCGATGGGAAGTTAATTCTACCAATGGAAGAGGATGGGGACTGGAGGGGAGAGATTAAAAGGAAACTGGAGGCTGGTAAAGGAACGATGGGGCTTAGAGAATTGGCCCAGTACCTTACAAACCAGGGAAACCTTTACTTCAAAAACGCAGGAGGATAGATGTGAGATTCATTGGTCCAGAAGATACAGAGCAAAGATTGAAGAAAACACACGAAGCACACTGCAAAACAACTGAGATACCCCTCTATCGAAGAATTCAAAGAGAGGGGTATTTTTTGCCTAAGATGAAGCAGGACGCGGCGGAGCTACAACGGAAATGCGACAAATACCAGCTATTCTTCGAGGCAGCTGAATGTCATTTCATAGAAGATCAGCCTAACTAGAGACAACCATATATTGACTTCATTAAAGATGGAGTTATCCCAACGGAGAAAATTGATACGATGGGACTCCAGCGAAGGGCCCTGAGATTTTACGTTCAAGAGGGGCAGATTTATCGAAGGGGATAGTTCAACAGGCCGTTGCGTTGCATCACGAAGGAAGAAACAGCCAAAGTCCTTAAGCAAGTGCACGATCCATCTCATATAGGAGGGGACAAGTTATATGACCAGTTGATGACTTTAGGATACTATTGACCAACGATGGAGAAAGATTCGGCTGAGTTCGTTCGAAATTGCAAGGCTTGCCAACTTCATGGAAATATGATCCATGCCCCATCAGTGGACTTACACTCCCTGGCAACGCCTTATCCTTTCCATACTTGGGCGTTCGACCTGGTAGGGTCAATACACCCTTCTTCGCGGGGGAAGATATGGATATTAGTAGCAACGGAGTGCTTCACAAAGTGGGTTGAGGCGATACCACTAAGAAGGGCAACAGCGGGGGTGGTGAGCAACTTCATCAGAGAGTACATCATTTGTCATTTTGGGATCCCAAAGGTTATCCTTTCAGACAATGGAACCCCTTTTGTCAATACAGAAGTAACGATGCTCACAGACAAATACTCCATTATCCATCACACTTCGACGGTGGCATACCCAAAGGGGAACGATCACGCCGAAGCGACTAACAAAACTTTGGTCAATATCTTAGCTAAAACGATGGAAGATTTCCCAGAATCATGGGATGACAAGATACCAGCCGTTTTATGGGCCTATCGAACGACTAAGAGGAAACCCACAGGGTATACACCGTTCTCTCTTGTCTATGGGGCCGAGGCGATTCTCCCAGTAAAGTTAGAAGTCCCCTCTGCTCGATATGCTTTGCGAAGTAAAATGCTCCCCCAGAATAGGCATGTGCAGTTGGAAGCGTTGGACGAACACAGAGATAATGCGATGCAACACTTTCAAATGTATACGAGGCAACTCTCCAGGGCGTATGATAACCTAGTGAGACCAAGGAAGTTTGTGGAGGGAGACATTGTATTGAAAGCAGCAGTGAAACATATCAGGGGGCTTCCTCTACCCAAGTTTGCAGCAAATTGGGAAGGACCTTTAATTGTAAAGGAAGCTTATGACTCAGGTTACTACTTAATTTCTAAGATAGAAGAAGACAAACCATTCAAGATTACCAACAAATGATTGAAAGTCTATCATGTGTAGGCCGTTATGTTTGACCACTGATGTAGTTGGCTGTTATGAATACATAAATTCTTCGTTTTTATTATGACGAGTATACAAGTTCTTTTTATTATAGCTCAAGTAGGGATGGAAGAATTATAGAACTTCACACTTCATAATTTATGTAAACAGTTGTAACACGAAGAGATGGCATAAGGAAATAAGTATCTTTTTCCATTCATAAACTTCGGGGCATTACAAAATTGGGATCTATTGCCCAAGAATTACATGAGAAGAAAAGAAAAATATATATACAAGTTCATTCGCCAAGAAGGAACCAAAGATCTGGAGAAGAGAAAAAATCTCCAGGGAGGCCCAAAGAAGCTGCTTGGCAAGACCGTTGAGCATTGATGGAAACCTCCAACCTTGTTTGCGCCTGTGTGCGCTTGATCAGGAGTTTCTCTCGTTTCAACTTCGTCGCAAGTAGAGCTTCTTCGAGGTCCACCACCTCTCTGTCAATGGTTTCAAGAAGAGGTTCTAGCTCAGCCAACCTTGCTTCCTTGGCCCGCTGATCCTCCTGATATTTTCACAAGAGCTCCCTCTGGGTGTCCAACCACTGGCTCTTCAAGGTCTTCAAATGCGCGATGAGCCAGTCAAAATGGAAACCGTCACAACCCAACTCCCTCAGATAACCCAAGAATTGATTAAGGAGGGGCCTGGTAACGTTTGCAATGGGAGTATTGACAATTTCAGTAACGATGGTGGCCATGCCTTGAAGCCTGTAGCTCATAACTGAGATGTTTGAACGTAGGCAGTCCACTGTGAAGGTCTCAGGATGATAGCTCACAAGTTGCTCAATTATCAAACGGTGGTTGGCGGGCATTTGAGGAGAACGGTGGAGTACCATTAGGCAGAAGGCGTGAGGAGCCAGGTCAGGCAGATGAAGTTCGCACCTAGATTCACTGTCGATAGGGGCACCGGTCGTGGAACCTTCGTTATCGTGGCTAAAATCTTCTGAAACGACAGGAAGTGAGGTAATGGGCGAAGGAACTGGTGGAGAGTCCTCTCGAGCAACCTGAGAAAAGTTAGAGGAAACATGGATTTATGAAAAAATCTTAACAAGTGTTTTCATTGTTTAGTCACCGATATAGGTGGAGTTTTTGGAAAAATCTTAACAAGTGTTTTAGTTGTTAATTCACCGATATAGGTGGAGTTTTTTGGAAAAAAATTTAACAAGTGTTTTCGTTGTTAAGTCACGGATATAGGTGGAGTTTTTTGGAAAAAATCTTAATAAGTGTTTTCGTTGCTAAGTCACCGATATAGGTGGAATTTTTTGGAAAAAAATCTTAACAAGTGTTTTTATTGTTAAGTCACCGATATAGGTGGAGTTTTTGGAAAAATCTTAACAAGTGTTTTTGTTATTAAGTCACCGATATAGGTGGAGTTTTTGGAAACATCTTAACAAGTGTTTTCATTGTTAAGTCACCGATATACGTGGAGTTTTTAAAGAAAAGTCTTAACAAGTGTTTTCGTTATTATGTCACCGATATAGGCGGAGTTTATGAAAATCTTAACAAGCGTTTTCGTTGTTAAGTCACCGATATAGGTGGAGTTTACGAAAGTCTTAACAAGCGTTTTCTTTGTTAAGTTACCAATATAGATGGAGTTTTTTTTTTGGGAAAACGTTAACCAGTGTTTTCATAGTTAAGTCACCTACAGAGGTAAAGCTTGAGAAATTGAGAAATATAGAGAAATCAACGAAGTACCTCGGCACTAGTAGAAGCGAGAATGGGAGTCACCACGGGTGCCATAATGGTAAGAACCGTTGGGGGTGGGCTCATCGTTTCAGTTGCTTCAACGGAGTCCTTGGGGGGAAAAAGCCTCGAGAGTGGTAGGCAAACTTCCCTCGCCAGCAAATGGTACTAGGACCAACGAAAGTGGTTCGCTAAAAGAACACGAGGGACCTCCAAGTAATGCCCCATCCTGGGATGGCGTTAAAGAATCAACATGAGAAACGACATCAACCTTGGCCTTTGAGGGTAAAAGGCCACTAAAGGCAAAGGGCGGAGAGAGACTTGGGGAAAGCAGCAACAACAAAGTTAAGTGTTAGGAAAGACAAATTGATACTCAAAAAAAGAGAGAAATACATATAAGCGTTACTTACCCCCGTTATGGCACCGAAAAGAGGGACTACAGTAAGGGGCCTTGACAATGCAGGAGGAAGGAGAAGTTAGCTATCAGTGATGCCACTTCCACCTAAAACGGCCCAACATGTTAGAAATGATAAACAAAATAATGGGACAAACAGAAGATGCAAGACTTGGCAAGAAATTTACCCGCGGGGCACTCTCTTCGACCACAACAAGGGGCAGAGGCACCTCTTGCTTCGATGGTAACTCAGAGGAGGCTGCAATAGTTTCCTCTGGTTGACCAGGCATTTCAGCAGACTCAATGGTAGCAGCGAGGCTTCTTTGGCCCGTTACAAGGATGAACGGCGAGAGTAGGTAAGACTTATTAAGGGGGAACGGGGAAGAGTAGTGTCTGATGGAGAGACACCGCAACTCCCCCCCACGAAGCGGCTTACAGGGGGACTGGGGGGACAGGGCCTTTCTTCTTCAACTCCCTGTACCGAAACACTTTCTTATTAAGGAATGGGCAGATGAAACACACCTTAAGAGAAGGGGAATAAAAAAATAAAGAATGCACACATACCTCGGATCCAGAGGAAGACCGAGAGGGTATAATTACTAGTGAAGGTGGCGAGAAGGCAGCAACAGAAGGAACTGGTAATGGAGGTTTTTCAAGTGTTTGTTTCTTCTGGGTCTTGGTACCCAGCGTTTTCTTCGTGGAGCTCATTGCACCGCCAGTTTTAGGTACTCTCGTCATTCTTCTCCTTTTTGTCGTTGGCTCTGTGGGATTAACAACGATCGTGGAAAAAGCAGCCGAAAGAGGAACGACGACGGCGCGCCGTTGAAACTCTGTATTTATTCTTTCAACTTCAGCTTCAACCTGCCTCTTCAGCTCTTCAGCTAGCTCTGGAGACATAGGAGGGGGAACAGAGGTAATAGGAAATGTATCCAAATGAGTTCGTGTTTGAGCCTGATCCTTAGACTTTGAGGACTTGGACTTCTTAGCTTTCTTGGCAGGTGGCTGAGAAGATCCTTCGCTCGTTGCAGCTTTGGTTGAGGGGGCAGCCTGCTTAGGGACTGCAGCGGCCTTGGACTTCGGGGTGGAAGTGGGAATCATTGGACAATGAGGGGTAGATCTTCGGGAGACTCTTTAATCATTGTACTCAAAGGAAACTCAACCCCAAGCACGGAGTTCCCTTTAAGACCTAGCTCAGAAGAAGAAAAGGAAAGAATTGGGGGATATTGAGGGGGGGACTTGATGTACTCACGGATCTGTTCCAACTGCCCCAAATGGAATTTAGTGGAAAAAGAGGTGGATACATATCCCTTCCTAGTGGCACTAAGAAGGGTGACACAACCATCGATGGTGGATATCACACCAAGCACCGTTGCTGCAGTATAGACAGTGCAGGCATCAGCAAAAGTGGCCCTTGGATGGTTATGTTGAAACACAGGTCGAGGAGCCCCCTGATCGAACCCGAACTGCCTACTACATCTGTCAGGGTTGTAGGGTTCTGATGTGTATCCCCATTCAGTATAAGAAGGAATAAATCCAGGGGTAAATAGAAGCACCACGGCTTGCGAGGAATCTTCCACAACTGGGATGAACTTAACCGTTGTGGCTGTTAGGTCAATTAAGCGTAGGGGTGTGCAAAAAAACCGACCAAACCGACAAACCGATAAAATCGAGGCGAACCGAAAATTTTCGGGCTGGGTTTTTTTGAGGGTCGGCTCGGTTCGGTTTAATCAGGTATAAAACCGACAGGGTCGGTTCGGTTTTCGGTTTTGGCATAAAAAACCGATTTTGAACCGAACCGAATCGATTTAATTTTTATACTTTTTAATTTTATATTTTATATTATATTTATATTAGTCTTGACATATTATATTATATTATATTTTTTAATTTTATATTTATATTAGGTATTAAAAAAATATATTTTTTATTAAAATAATGGAAAAAACCGAACCGGCCCTGTATAAAACTGGCCCTGTCAAAAACTGACGGGCAAACCGAACCGGCCCTGTCAAAAACCGACCCAATTCGGTTCGATTCGGTTCGATTTTTCAGCATTTTCGGTTCAGTTCGGTTCTCCTCCTCTAAAAACCAACATGGTCGGTTCGGCCTAAAAAACCCGGTCAAAACCGAACCGACCGACCCGTGAACACCCCCAGTGGCTGTGGCAGGAAAGAATACCCAACTATGGGCAAAGGTAGACTCACTGTATGGCCTCATCACAAAGGAGTCTAGAAGATAAAAAACATCCATGATCTCCTTTAGACTTTGCTTCTTATGGAACACAGGAGGCGTGGGGGCTTGATACCTTGGCTTACGGGCAGAGAAACTGACTCGGCACCAATGGCAGGAAAGCGGGTGCAGAGGAAACCCGTCAAAATAATGGTGTTGGCAAAGTTGGCCAAGTTATAATGGCCCAGTGATCGTTCCATGTCGATGTGGGTTCGATCCAACCAGATGTAGAGGGACCCTAAGGCGATGGTGTCCAGAGGAAGGTTGAACCCTCTGGCCAAACGAATGGAAATGTTTATCAGGTCCCTCCTGGGCTGATCATTGGGTTTCCCAGTAAGGAAGAAGCGTGAAAGCAATACAAGTATACAGGCTGGTAGTTCTAGAGATGTACCTCTACCTCGTCCCGTTACATCGGTGACATCCTTCGGCGTCAGAGCTTCGAAAAAATAGTTAATAAAGGGGGTAAACGTGGCTTTATTTGAGGAATCGGTGCAACTACGGTAGATTCAATCCAGCTCAACTCGATCAGCAGCCTCTTCGACATCCAGAGGCTCATCATGGTAGGTAAACTCACCCATGGTCTCAAACCTAAGGAGTTCACAGACGTCCTCCAGTGTAACGATAAACTCCCCACACACAGCAAAAAAGGTGTGAGTCGTGGTGTTCCATTGGGAAACTAGCACTTGTAACGCCACGTAGTGCTTCGAGAGAGTGAACTCCCCAAACCACTATGCGCGATAAAGCCCAACCTTAGCAAGGGCAGCGACGTGGGATCTCTGTATGTGTGTATGTCAGGCAGTGAAATGGGCTGGTGACCCCCCAGGTGCTTCAAAGTCGATCTAGGAATAGGTAAAGTCTCCACGGTCCAGGCAAAAATACAGAGTTCCCTCTCGTGGAAGATAGCCCCACTTCGATGAATCAATTTCCTCATCACCCAACAGTAAGGGGTTGAACTTGGATGAGAAATGGCAAGTCTTGCATGCCTCAGAAAATTTATCATCTTCGTCAAAGATGGGCGCCCGACGACAGAAGCGCAGTTGCTCTTGACGAGCAGTATTCAAGGCAACGACGCTAGAGGTGGTAGCAGTGCCAGAAATGGCGGAGGGGGAGCCTAGATGAGTGGTAGTGGCAACCTTGGAAGTGTTTGGAGAAGCCATAATAGGATGGAGATGAGTGATATACCTAGGTAAGAAGGGCTAAGAACAAGGAGGGAGGAGCACGACCGTAGATGGTAGCGCAAAAGATGAGACAAGGAGGAGACTGAGTAAAGAAGGGGGCAACAATGGAGGTCGCATAAAGTTCACACAGAGTTTCTCTCTCTAAGAAAATGCGAGAGCTTGAAGAAGATGAAGGAAAGAGAAGGGTTTTGAAATAAAAGAGACGTTTAAAGGTTTTTAAACCTAACTTTTGAGTTTCCCACCATCGCACGTGCAAGGGTCTCCTATAATCATTTAAAATGAACACGTGGCACTTTGGGAAGTGTTCTGACAGCTGAAAAGACAGCGCTACGTCATTTACAAAGTGACACCTAGGGAATAGAAAGAGTTGCTTTCCTTAGCAAGTTTGAGTTTTGCGCCAGAATTTTCGTCAAACGTATCCAATAACTCCCAACGAAAAATATATCCCACAAGCCCAAACGATGTTTAAATGGTGATTGAGCTACATCGAGGACAATTTCTGCTTTTTCAAACATAGCGAAGCATTGCATGAGAGAATTTCACTTACCAAGAATTAAAACTGAGTATTTGAGAAGGGTAGTAGGCCTTTCGGGAGAATTTCAAATAGTAAAGCTAGAACGGTTGAGGCTCAGCATGAGGAAAAAGTGGCGATGTCCCTTCGCCCAAGCACAAATAAGTCATGGCGCTTTAGCTCAGGTACATTGGGGAGAATTTTACTTTTTCCTGAAGATTTTAACATTGTGGTTCTAACGAAAGAAAGGAGGCCAGATTTTTTTTATAAAGAGAGGGTTCATCGGATTGAGAAGTTTAGTGCAAACATTTCTTGTTCCAACAAATCTCTCCATGAAGGGGCAAATGTAGAGGGGGCTTAAAGGTAATCCTGAGATTAGAGATAATTCCCCAATAAGCAACAGTGTTTGGGATTGGGAAATCGAGGCAGCTCAGGCATGGCAACTTGTATTTTAGCTTTTTATATTAGTCATATTGTATATTTGTTCATAATGACTGTAATCTACAATGATTGTAATGATGTAACAAGAATAATAATGAGTTTCTGTGAGGTCAAACGGTACTCGCGAGAGATCAGGCCTGGCAGGGCCTGGCAGAGCTTTCATGCTCTATCGAATGACCTCACCGTGGGAACTTTAAAGGGACCTGGTTTGGAGGATTGAGAAGTGAGGCACCGTTGGGACTTGTCCTGACCATCTTAGATACACTTGGTAAAACACTGAAGGACCCTGACCGTGAAACCTCGGGCGGAGCAACTCGGAGTTCCATCAGGCGTTGAGTTGTGAACCAAACAACCATCTACTTAATGTCACATATGCTATAGGCGATGTCACTAGCCAGTTAAACAATGTCAGACCTACACTTGAGTAAACCACCGTGGTATTTGGGGCTGTCAGGCAGTTGGTGAGCCACCTCTGCGACAACAGCCCCTGACACACAGTGGTTAGAAAAAGGCGTGTCTTGACATTTAATGTTTATGATGTGGATACAACTAGTGCATCAGGCATTTAATGTTGTGACATAAAGTATGAGGGATGTTTTTCATAGTCTTTAATGACTGAGTTGCCTCGGGGATGGTGTGGGGGGCTATTTAAAGACCCCAACCACCCCTGAGGAGAGGATGATCTTTTGAGAGCTTAAGAAGTTATTACTGGAGAGAATACACATCAGAGAGGGAGAGTTATTACAAACTAGAGGTCTTATTCACTCACCATTGTCATTTATTACGAAGCTTTTAATACTTGACAGAGATTCTTGAGGGTGGTTGGTGTGTTTGGCTGCCTGCCAAGGTGTATCTAGGGTGTTTACTTCTCTCTCCCTCTAGCTAAGTTACCTCTAAGTTCATTACTATCTTCTGAGTTATACACGAGAGATTTGTGAGTTTAAACTAAGTCTTATCTTCATTGAGTTTGTGTTTGCGTGTTCTATCACTAATCCAAGGTTTTAGCTAATTAACTTATCATTACCATACTTTAAAGGGGTTACGCCTCCATCTTATCTAAAGTACCCTCTTACAACATAAATAACACAATCAAATCTCATAACAATCACCAAACAACCCATAATTGTGCTCTTCTGACTCAATGCATCCACCATCAATGATAACTACATTTCTCTTTCTCTTTCTTTCTCTCTCTCTCACCATCATATTACCTCACCCTTCTTGCCCTCTCACCCACAAAACCCACCACATCAACCCCAAGGGAATTAACCTCCATAATTGTCTTACCAATTCCAAAACCTTAACTTTGCCCAAGCCATACAACCACCGGTTGTGACAATCACAATCATTTATTTGTACAATGTTTATAACCATATAACTTATTCGGTGACAAACAAATGAGGAAAGATGCACCAAATCACATAACCATATAAAGAAGAAGTTATTATTATGGATGCCCTCTTATTCTTTTGAATGCCGATATAATTTTAGCATATTCTCATGGTTTTCGCATAAACAAGTTTCTCAATTCTTACTTCAACTTTCAATAACGGGACAGATACAACGAATTGTGCGAAAAATAGTGAGTGTAAAGGCAGTGAGTAAAGTATGAATGTAAAGATAGTGAGTGAAGAGAAATGGACTGAGGATTTTTATGTGCTTAGACCTTACCTACATCCATGAGACGAAACTCATGTAAGCTCCATTATTTTTCAGTTTAATAAGGCGGAGCCAAAATCTTATAAGGGAACTTCCTTCATCCTTATAACCTAAACAAACAAGAGAATCACAATCTATATGCCATAACAGATATGAGCAGACTCAAGGGCACTACCTCCTTCCTTGAATCCTCATACACACCATTATCAACAAGGAATATATAATCGACTTGATGGCTTTCTAGAATCATCGTGGACCAACTACAATGTTTGATTTGAGTGTTCTTATATCTTGAACACTTTTATAATATTTTCTCAATAATGAGTAGATAGAATAATGTAGCTCTTCACGTGCATATTGTTGTGGAGGTCTTTATTGTTGTTTCCACGAATGGGTTGTTATTGGATAACCTCTATTTTTAAGTTTGATGATGATGGTCATGTTAAATGGGAATTTTCAAATTCCTAATATCTTTTCTGTATCCTTATTTTCTTTTTCTCCCTTGAAGCTTTGTTGGTGCTGAAGAACACTTCTTTTTATTAATAAAATTAATGATGAAGATTTGTTATTGAGACTTTTGTTGTTGCCTTTAAATAACTTGTATTGTATAGGATATTTAATGACATTGTTGTTAATAAAACTATCAATGTTTGATTCACATTATTTTTTTGTGTTAGTGTTAGTGTTAAATCTTGAATCTTATTTACCTCTTTTAAGGATTCATCTTTGTTGTTTGGGAACTTAAAGACGACGTGATAAAGCCAAGTCTTTATGTGGAGGAATAGGAATTTTCTCTCTTCAATTTGTCACTTCACTCTACAATGAATTTAATTTGTCTCTTTTGTTGATGAACTTTAATGTGAGGTGGTGTGCATTTGAATACTCAAAGTTATATTCATTTGAAATTCCAAGGTGTATATACAATCTTGTGAAGAAAACTATTCGTTTATGAGCAATTTAGTGAAGTTACTATACGATGTTTTGAAAAACTAGTCGCCATATGCTGATTTAGCTTGTTTTAGTCGACTACGAATAGTTTTAGTCATCTAAGGCTCTCAGCATTGTAGTTTTAGTTAGAGTTATTCTAACTTGCACGAATTTAGTTGAATAGACTTTGTTTAATCGACTAGATCAAGCCAAGTTGTACTTAAAAACATGTTTCAAATATTTCTAAATATATGTTTGTGTGTGAGTTAATTTCAGATTCAAGTCATATCCTTCGAGAGGGTTTATGTCCTACATTGCATCCTTAATTCTCTCACCACTCAACTTTTTGTGTGTTGATCTTCTTGAGTGTTTGATAAAGACTTGCTTGAGTGTTTTGGACTTTTTGACATGATCTTGAATTTTTATTTGGAATCTGAAATGCACATGCACACTTAGAGAAAATAATTACTAAGACATGTTATTAATTGAATTATTATCATCAAAATCAATAAATAATTCTTTTATCATCTTTTGGATTCACACACATGATCAAGTTACGCGATTAATAGCAAGAATCCACTCACTATGTAACTTGTTCAGTATACTGGATATGCTGGAAGGACGGTAGTGTATGATAATTGATAGTGTAAAGGTTCACAACAATCATTACCAATAAGTCAAAATCATAATACCAGGCTACCTAGACATCACTTATGATTACAAGTTAATTGTATAATATTTTGGATTCATAACCCCCCTTTCGATGATGATAATTTAATTGATGTGTTGAAACAAATATAATAAATGTATTACAATTTCAAGTCATTAATTCACATCAATTATTTTTCTCCCCTTTTTCATCATCCAAAAGAATAAGGGAGGAGGTAATACAAGCCAAATGTATGCTAAAGCGTAAGTTATAGCGAAGTTGTAAAATTTTCACGTGTTGAATTACTTATTGTGTTCCTCCACTTTTCATCACAAAACGGAATCATATTGAATCTTATTTTCTCTCCCCCTTTCATGTAGAATATATATTTATAAAAAAATCTCCTCATTTCATTATGATGTGAGCAAAAAACATGATTTAACATGGTCCGATGTAGGGAACCGTTTGATATGCATACATGAACTAGCTCATGCGATATACCTCAAACACAAGTACGATCATGAGGTACGATGTAGGGTAACCATTCGATATATGTCTAGGGTACTTGGAAAAAGGAGAGTGGAGGCATATCTCTTAGTTACACCGCACCATACTGGCTACCCATCACAAAGAGATCTCCTAGTGCGAGTAAAAAATAAGGGTAATACTCAATGCTCGCAAATGTAGTGTGCAAAATGCATGAGTCTTATTCGCATATAATGCAAATTTATTCATAATGTACATAGAGAGAGGGATATACAAGTATGGAAAAAGCAAAAAAAAGTAGGGATAGCTTGATAAGAAAACATATGATACAATATGGCGTGTGGGACATATTGATGGCATGGATATATATAGGGAACATGTGAATGATATGCAAAAAAAGTATGTGATAAGGAACATATGTACAACTAAAACATGGAACAAATATATATACAAGAAGCACATAATTAGATAAGAAAGAAAACAATAAAACCCATATGAAACAGAACCCAGTCCTCAAATTTCCCTAGTAGACTCGACATTTTGGATATTCCAACCCGTGGATGCGGAACGCGAGAGACTCCGACCAAAACAATTGGCAAGTGATGTGGGTGATAGTGTAAGTTCAGAGTCGCCAACTATTTTACCAAAAATAGGAAAAAGAAAACAAATAAACCAAAAAAATGAGATACAAGGAAAATGATCTAAACAAAATCAAAGAGAACGTGGGATCAGAGGCTAAGTTACAGAGAAGGAAGGGGTTAGGCATCCTCTCCGCCCTTTTGGTCTCAAGTGGGCAAAAATATACTCTCTTACTCCTTTATGTGCGTATGTGTGTGAGATGGAAATATGTGACTAAATATAGCGAACATGTGTGTCATATATACATGTGTAACCAGGTGTAGAAAAGTTTGTGGGATATGCAAATGTGTGACTAAGTGAAAGAAAGTGTACGTAGCATATATGGGTGTGATTAATTGTGAGAATGTGAATGGGTAAGGATAAATGTGTGAATATGTACAAAAGGTGACTACGTAAGGAGTATATCTATATTTATAACAACATCTTAATAAATGAGTATGGATATACATGAAAAAAATTTTGAATGAAATCCGCTACAAAGTATGGAGCATGATAAGCATATAAAAGATCTAGTGTATACATGTAATATTCATGAAGATAAAAAAAAAAGCATCAAATAAGATAAATGGGCAAATATGGCAACATAATAATAATAATAATAATAATAATAATAATAATAATAATAATAATAATAATAATAATAACAACAACAACAACAACAACAACAACAACAACAACAACAACAACAACAACAACAACAACAACAACAACAACAACAATAATAATAATAATAATAATAATAATAATAATAATAAAGGAAATCAAGAATATAAGGACTTGAATACAAAAAATGTTTTTAAGACGCCTATGTACCCTTTAAAGGGGATCAAACCCCGCATAGTTCGCACACAAACTAGAAAATGCGGATTTACATGATTTTTTACAAGTTAGAGGAAATTGTGGATTGATTTAAGTGAAAATAGGTATAAGACACCTTTTTTATGAAAATATACCCGAATGTCCTTTAATTTGTTAATAATTCAACTAAATCCTATTTTCGGTGTTTTTAGTTTATGAAAATACTTTATGAATTTAGATCTAAAATAAAAAGGTAATATTATCACTAACTTGTTTGTGACAAAAATAATGCTAAAAGGATATGAGGAAAATATATATCATCAAAAATATAAATATATAAGTGAATATACTAAACAAGGAGATAAATACGCAAAAATGGGGTTGAGAAATACTTTTAAACCTTTAATGAGATGCTTTATGCAATTTCTTCAAAGTTTCACTGCCAAAAAACGAGAACGGTGTTTTTGATATATGAAGGTTTTGATGAAAATGAAGGGAATGTGATAAAAATGATGTTAAATATAGGGTTTTTAAATAGGGATGGGATGATGCACGAATTTCGAGATCTATAAAAATTGAGGTTACTCTTTCCTTTATAGAATCCTAAAAAGGAGAAAAGACCAAACTTTCTAGTGCATTGCCAGTTGCGGGGGCTTAGAGACTGCCGATCGACAGTGCACCTATACAAAACTTGAATTTTTATGTTGTTTGAACAACTTGAAAATAATTTCGTGCATGGGATATACCGTTAAGATGGTATTTCAAAGACCTAAAATATTCGTATCAAGCGAACTTCAAAACTTGGAAAATACCGATGTCATATTGAGTCCAGAAGTTGAGTGGCACCTAAGAGTTAAGGTTTTATGGAATAAAGGTCCCGGGGAGAGAGATTCTCAATGAGGATCTCTATGAAGTATAAGGAGTACGAGATTGGGGTGTCTACAACATATGTGACACATAAATAACATTATGTGTGAGATTTGACTTAATCTAATCATAATTATACTATATCAAGTAATTAATATTTTCATAACAAAGTGAGTGGGTATGATCTTTTGACAACATTAAATTTTCAAGGATAACCACCAAAATTATCGCAAATTATTCTTCTTTTATATATTATTTAAAATAAAACCCTCTTTAGGATTTGATCTTTAAACTAAATATATACTTTTCAAAATCAAGTATTTATAATCTAAGCTCATTTACCAATCCTTGGACCAGAAAATATCCCAAGAGAATGGGGTGAATTGGGATTTTGTAACTTATTTGACTTTTTGAAAATTCTAACAAGTTATTTTTTTTCCATAATGTTGATGGATAATATATTATTTCGTTTGATTTTTTGTCTTGAATCCACACTCATTCCTATAATATTAACATAATATAAATTGTCATCACATACAATAAATAAAGTATCTATGCAAAGAGAGTTAGTGAATAAAAATAGACCGGGGATTTTTTATGTGGCTCGGCTTTGCCCTGCATCCAATATGGCATTCAAGTAAGCTCTATTGTATTTCGGTTCACTAAGGTGAAACAAAAAGCTTATAATTGAAATTCTTACATCATTGTAAACCTAGAGAAATAAGGGAATAACAAACTCATTGCCTATTAGGGAGGACACAAATGAGCTCAAAGGGACTACCTCCTTCCTTGACTCCTTGTATACGAAACTACTCGATGGGAAGATATAATGGACTTTATTCCTTTTTTGGGTCACCATAGATCGGATACAATGTTTGATTTGAGTATTGTTATATATTAAATACTTTTATAATAATTTATCCTTGGTTAGTTGATAGAATAATGTATCTCTTCATGTGAATGTGATTGTTGAAGTCTTTATTTTTGTTTCCATTAATGGGTTGATGTTGGAAACATGTTGTTGTTAAAGCTTGATGATGATGATAATGATGATGATTGGAAATTTTCTAATAACACTTTTATTTTCTTCTTACTCATTTGTTTTTCTCTCTTGAATCTTTGATGTTTTTGGAGAACACTTATTGTTATTTATGATATTAATGGGTAGATTTTTTGTTGAGACTTCTTTTGTTGCGATGAAAGAGATCTTATTATGTTGGATAAATCCTTTTTGTTATGTTGGAGCTTTAATGGTATTTTTAATGAAATTCTCATTAATTTATTTGTATTGACGGTGTTGGTTTCGTTGTTCAATCTTAATCCCTATTTTCATCCTTTGAATATTCTTAGAGAGATTAAAGATGATATATGAATCCAAGTCTTCATATGGAGGACAAAAAATTTCCTCTTTATTTTATTTGCATTTCACTTTTCATTTGAGTTGATTTGGCCTTTTTATCGATAAACATTAAGGCGAGGTGGTGTGTTTATTTGGTGTGTGTTTGAATCCTTAAAGTCATATTCCATTGAAATTATGAGGTGTATATAAAGTGTTGTGAAGAAATTAGCCAATTGGGGGCAATCTTGTAAAGTTACAAAAGGCTGTTTTGAAAAACTAGTCATTATATGTTGAGTTGGCTTGTTTTAGTTAACTACAGCAAAATCTACTCGACTAAAACTCTTATTTTGGTTGTTTTAGTTAGATTCATACATATTTACACTGATTTAATTTACTTGACTTTGTTTAATTGACTAGATTAGGCAAAGTTGTTGATTTTCGACTTGAAACGTGTTTTAAATGTTTCCAGAAGTCCCTAAAGGTTGTGTTTGTGTATGAGTCACGTTTAGAGCCAATTAATATCATCTGAGATATTATATATATACCTTTCATTAAAACTAACTCTCTCACCACTCAACTTATTTTGTGTTTGGATCTTCTTGAGTATTTGATAAATATTTGCCTAAGTGATTTGGACTTGTTAAGATGATCTTGAACTTTCTTGTATTCTTAAAAGCTCACATAATTAAAGGAAATATTTAGTAAGACAAATTTCATTAATTTTATTGCTATCATCAAAATCAAATAGTAATTCTTTTGGGTTCCCAATGCTAAAGCTTTATGATGGATACCCTCGAAAGTTTAACATGTGAGTGGAATGATAATAAATTTCATCGATGAACGTCCACCTTAAATTCATATATTACTTTTCCCCTTCATCGACCACCAAATAAAAACCTCATAGCCCAGCTTTGTAAACCAGTGCCACTACTAGGACTATGATCAATAATTAGGAAGAAAGACTATAAATGAATGTGTTTCCTTATATCAAGTTTACCAAATATGAACTGCAATAAGACTTATCTGTCTTGTTAAGTGCCCAATTCTACTAAGACTACCAGTATCCTCTAAACACCTTCTTAGGTCCATAACACTTCTCCTCCCACCATACTCCAAACCATCCAAAAGTCATCGGGTGCTCCCGAGCCCCATTTGAATTTGATCAACTCTCCAACTCGAGCGAAGATCATTGCACTCTCATAGGGCTCAGAATGCCCTTTTTAATGGTTTATACCATGTGCGAATCGAGCTCACGGTTTACGCGTACTCACCTTCACTTCAAACCCTGGTCTAGAGGCCACCATGCATTTTCGAGTCTTTTTTTTACTTTGGTTAACTCTCTAACTTGATCGAAGCTCATTTCACTCTCATAGGGCTTTGCTTCCCCTTTCCAACGGTCTATTTCTTGCTCAAATCTCCCTCACGGTTCGTACACACTCACATTTTACTCAAAATTTAGAAGCCACCAGGCGCTCCCGAGCCCCGTTTGACTTTGGTCAACTCTCTAACTCGAGTGATGCTTATTATAGTCTCATATATGGATTTGAATCCCCCTTTTAATAGTCCATACCGTGCGGGAATTAGCCTCACGATTCGTGCGTACTCAACTTTTTACTCCAAATCCTGATCTAGAGACCCATGGGCTTTCCTAAGCCCCGTTTGACTTTATTCAACTCTTCAACTCGAGCGAAGATTATTGCACTCTCATAGGACTCTGAATTCCCTTTACAACGGTTCATACCGTGCATGAACTAGCCTCATGGTTCACGCGTACTCACTTTTTTTACTCCAAACCTTGATCTAGAGGTCGTCGGGTGCTCCAAAGCCCCATTTTAATTTGGTCAACCCTATAACCCAAGAGAAGCTCATTTTACCTTTATAGGTCTCTAAATACCCTTTATAGCAGTCTATACCATGCACGAATCAACCTTACAGTTCATGCGTACTCACCTTTTTATTTTAAGAATGTCGTCTAGAGGCCATCGAGTGCTTCAAGCCCCGTTGTACTTTAGCCAAGTCTCGAACCCAAGAGTGCCTCAATGTATTTTAATTGAGATTTAAATGCCCTTTCCAAGGTCCCTTCCGTCTATGATTTGGACTTATGGTCTTCATTTTATGCCCGTTTTCTGAAAAAATCCTTTTCGAACTGCCTATAGGCACCCCAAACCCCTATAGGCAAGTGTTTATTTTACTTCACCACTATACCAGGGGTATACCGATAGGCAGGACAAGACTTATTCCGATCGACACCCCTTGAAATCTTAATTTTTATTATTTAAGGAGATCATGACCTCATTTCCAAAGAACCCCCTTTTTAGCAATCAAAACATTCCTTCCTCGAAATCAGTGAGCGATCACTCTAAAAAATCCAAGTTTATAACATTCCTTTCTTACCTCACTTTCATACTACCTTTCACCACTTACCTCACCCTTACTTCACCATCATTCCACCACCATAAAATTAACCTACTCTCCTTAAAAAATCAGTAGCAAAATCCTCTAGGAAGTCTACTCTCACTCTTTTCTAATTCATTTAATTAGTAAGGTTTATTTACTTTTCTTCCATTTTTTATATCTTTTAGTCCTATTCCATTTTATCACCCCAACTAATATCCTTTTTGTTACTATTATTCACATAATATATTTTCATAAAATCAAAAAAGACAAAAGGAGGGTTTACTTATAAACTCCAAAGTATTATTTCCTCATCGTTTCTATGCTTTTACACCTGAGCACGTTTTCTTAAATAACAATTAAAGAGGAGTCCTAAATTTTGATTTATGGGTTAAACCCCACCCTTTTGATATGTTGAACTACGTGAACTTTGATGCTTATTATGGCTACGTAGGTGTCTCGAGTCATTATCGGGATTCGAGTCCTGTTTTTTTAATTGCATTACTTCGTTTATATCTTATATTTAGTACTATTGCACATATTTATCACGCCTACACGTTAGTGTTCCCACCCAATATGTAAATTCACGTTCTCATAGTGAATTATGATTCGGTGGACACTAACATCATATTTTCTATTATTCTTTTTCTTTCGTATACTCCTTAAAATGACTCATCTCCGTCCTTCCCATGACGTGATTAAGATGATTCCTTTTTCTCACTTATTTTTACATCGTACACATTGCAAACACGAGTCACAACTTGGATAAAAAAGGAGAAAATTATTATAGCCTATGAGAGACCAAAAGGGTGAAATGGGTGCCTAACACCTTCCTGTTTCGTTGCATAGTCCTCAGACCCTCGATTCGCATGGTTTCGTATGCATTAGTTTGTCTTTTGATGTCTTTCTTTCAGGGATGGCTACATTCTTTTGCTTGTTTTGAGTAAAATAGGCTGGCGACGCCATTTTCAACATTTTCCTCCCCCTCGACGACAGTTGATTTATATCTGTGGCTGCCCACGAAGATCGTGCGAGTGGAAAAAAGAGGATTCTTATCCTCGAATCCCCATATATGTCAAGAGATAGATTTCCCATTTTTTCTCTCTCCCTTTTGGGACCATCCCACACCGGAGGAATCCCTGGATGACCACAATAGTGACTCTATTGGAAAACTTATTTTTTAGAGGACTAGACTCTACTTCACATGAGTTTTGTTTCCATCTCTCCTTTCTCTTTATTTTTCTACATGCGTACATATTCCTCCACTTGTATATTCTTTTTAGTCTCATACTTACATGTTTTACATATGCCTGGATCATATCATGATGTTTATATCCCTTTCCCTACTATGATTTATCTCATCACATGTATATACCATCTTTCTATCACATGCTTTACGCTTTACTCACTTGTATATAAACACCATGTTCCACTCCACTTACTGACACTTGCACGTAATCCACATTCCTTGTAGATATCCATGCTCAGCCTCACTGCCAGGCACTCTCACATTCTTCTCACTTGTACATAGCCGCATATAGCTCGTATGTTTCACACACCGCTTGTAGATATCCATGCTTAGTCACACTAGCACACACTTCCACATTTCTCCCACTTGTATATATCCACATATTTTCTTCACACACATATATTCACACATCACCCTCACTTTGCACATACTTATGAGTCACTTGTGTATATCTATATGCCTCACACTTTATATATACCATCTCTATGCTTCTTGTACATACTTGCTAGTTTTACTCTTCATGTTTATCCTCCTTATCCCATGCTACTTGTATATTCTATGTTCTCACCATAATTGTAGTATTTCCCTTGATTAACATATATAAAATTCTCCATAAAATGCTAATTAAGACTCATGCTTTCTTACACACTATGTCACTTGACCATTGCAACATTGACTAAAATTTTGTCCCATGCCAGGGGATCACTTTATGATGGGTGCCGGTCCTGGTTAAATTTAAGTGGTATGATTCCCACCTTCCATTGGCCTAGTATCTTCGACGTATATCGAATGGTTCCCCCCATCGTACCGCTTGACCGAACTCACGACGACATGTATATAGCAGGGAACTCGTTCACGTAAATAGAGTATATAGAATTCGTTCTCATATGTACCGTTCTCACTAGTTATATCATGAAGTAATTCACGTACACTCAAGTATATCAGATGGATTTTCCATACGAACCGATGAATGATTGCCCTTATAGGCAAGAGGTATATTATGGAAGTCATACTAAAAGGGGGAACCTTTTCACTCACCCACTAATGCATCAACCTCATATAGCCGTCTGCCCTAGCACATTCATACTTAGTCTACCGGTTCCAACGCGAAACTCTGTCGGAATTTTGGGTCACCTTACCACCCAAATTTTTGCATTATTTCACCCATTTTTAAGATATGACCCTGTCTGTGAGTTTGGAAACAAATCAACCCATGTTTTTCATCGTATACCCTATATTTTCCCTAGACTCGGGTCATGTCCGATATGTTTTTGCACCTCAGGCAAAACATAATAGAAGTGGAATCTAAAAATAATAACTATGCCGAGGATTTTCCTTTTCCCCCCTTTTCAAAAACACCAAAAATATTTTCTCTCCTTTTTTAAAAAAAAAGAAAAAACATATATAGAAAAAATATTCCTCCTTCCCTCGAAATAAATGAAAAAATCATTTTCCTCTTTGGTGCGATCGCATACCCCAATCTTGGCCTAGCTCCCTATTGGTTCAGGTCTTCCATCAAACCACCCCGAAGCTCCACTGCTTCCTTTGCTGCTTCTACATAATTCAAGAAATCCTTCCAAAAGTTGTTCATGGAGAACATTGACCAGACTACAAATGCCTTGCCATATCTGATGGCAGTCCTTGCTCAGCTTAGTGCCAACATCGATAATCTTTAGGTAAAATTTCAGGAAATGCAACGACATCGGTTTAAACTCTCGAGATTCTCGAGACCCAAAACCTCTTTTACCATACTATCGGTTCATCATCTTCAGAACCAGTGTGGGTTCTGAAAGAGTACCAGCATGTCCCGTGTTCCCCACCTGCCAATAGGTCATCGCCAACTCAGTTGCTGATACCGAATCTCGCCCAGCCAAGGGGTAATCTATTAGTGCGAGTTGATCCCACTGAAGAAAAATTTAATAAGGTCAAAGAAGACCTCATATTGTTATCTAAAAGTTTCGATTGGATTAAAATCTCAGGAAACTATATGGACTACACCCACATGTCTCCCTATCCTAAAGCCCCACAACTGGAAAAGTTTAAAATATCGGACATCGAGAAGTTCAGAGGTAGCGAACCTCCAATTATACATGTATGCAGCTACCATCGCGCTATAACTCTCCTCAGGGCGTCAAAGGATATAATGGACCAGATGTTTCAATAAACTCTCATAGAAGGTGCCCTTTGATGGTTCCTATCCCCTGAAGAATCTAAAATTCATAGTTTATAAGATGTAGCCCGAGAATTTATGACTTAATATAAGTACCGTAAAGAGATAGAAGTTACCTGTCGAGACCTGGAACTGCTCAAGAAAAACCCGAGTGAATCAGTTAATTTTTTTATTAGAAGGTGGAGAGAGAAAGCAACTACTATGACAAACTAACTGTCAGAGGAAAAGCAAGTAAGCGTTGTGAAAAATAATTTCTTGCCATATATTAAAACTTCAATAGGAGATCAGTATTACCCTCATTTCAGAGCCCTTCGGGTGGTTGGGTAGAAATTAAAGAAGGGGTCACAAGTCAGAAAGTTGAAATCTGAGCTAAAAAGGTTGGTTGGGCAGTTTGCACCTCAGAAGTATGATAAGCTAGCCATCATCTCAGTCTCAACCATTAATAACATCTCCTAACCTGCTACCTCGTGGACACTTAAAAGTCATCCTAATATAGTAAGAAAGGAATATACCGAACTTCATGCCCCTTTGTTAAAAGTGTATCAAGCCCTTCTTGCTCGAAACCTCATCAAACCTCTGGAACCCCGACCATTGCCAGATCCTCTTCCATAAAATTTTAAGCATGACGCAGGTCACATTCCTTCCTGAAGAAAAATCTTTGAGCGGCTATGAAAATAGTAGATGCGAATCAACCCATAAAAATGCATCTTCGGTGCCACGAAGGGTAAACTCCTCAGCTTCATGGTCAGTGAAAAGGGGATTGAGTATATTTCCGCCAAACCAAAAATAATACTCGAGATACCACCACCCTGGACAGAGAAAGAAGTGTGTGGATTTCTGAGTAAACTCCAATACATTAGTCGGTTCATCATCCAACTGACCTCTATTTGCGAGACCATTTTCAAGCTTCTTCAAAAGGATTTAACTAAAGTCTAGAACAAGGCATGTCAAGAGGCCTTTGATCAAATCAAGTAATACCTCACCCAACCTCGGGTGCTCATGCCTCCGCAGCAAGGTCTCCCCATCATCCTATATCTCACCGTCATAGATACCGTAGCAGAGGCTATGCTAGCCCAATACATCGAAGAATCTCGCAAAGATAGTGACATCTACTATGCTAGTCGAAAGCTAGCAGGGTACGAGGTAAATGACACTGCATTCGAGAAGGCACATGTCGCCTTAGTCTGGGTCACGAAGAAGCTGTGACACTATGTACTTGCATTTTCTATCAAATTGGTGTCCCGAATGGATCCTATGAAATACTTGTTAGAGAATCCCGCCTTGTCTAGTAGCATGGCCCACTGGTTGATGTTACTGGATAAATTTGACATCACATATGTCACGCAGAAGGCTATGAAGGGAAGAGCCATTTTTTATTACCATACCGATAATCCCATGGAAGGAACTGAGGTTTGGATTTTTGAATTCCTAAATAAAGACGTCCTCTGCACCTCTCACGGGGATGTCAAATGTCAGATGTTATTGGATGGAACCGCTAATAAGAAAGGATACATTATTAGGATACCCCTGATCGCTCCTGATAATTCTCACATGTAATACCCCGCGCAAAATATGAGGTGCTACTACGATTTAAAATTGAACTAAATCCTCAACAATTAGTATAGAGCATCTATATTCACAAAAATAAATATAACGAATCCAAAATTTACATTTCTAAAATAATTACAATTAAATTCCTCGCAAAATAAATTAAGCTCTCCAAATAATTTACACTGCCAAGCTACACAAAAATAAAAAAAAATCCTCCAAACTTCATGCTCTAAAATCCTCCAAAAATTCGTAGCATCCAAATCCACACTAATGAATCACTAAAAAGAAAAATATGGGGAAGTACACAATATGACAAGAATAGATGCTCAAAACAATACCAGTGAATAAAATGCAACAATACGAATTTGAATTCAAGTTCAATGCGATATCCGATCATTATACCAATTAAATTTATCAATAACACATCAATAGGGCACCAGGCCTCACTTCACCTCACCTAAGCTTCGTAAAGCCTCATCTTGGCCATTGGACTTTTGAACTATTGGCGGGTGCCCATTCTTCGTGCCATATAAAAATTTCATGACACCATGCCCATCAATAAATACAATATCTTAATCGAATCAATATTTTAGATTCTAATAAACGTTATGATATCAACAATATGAGTATAAATAAATGAGGAACAAATGACCACTCTCGAGAGATTGAAGGAGTATATTGTGTAAACCTCGTACCTTAAAATCACCACAAGAAACTCATAAGATTTTTCCTCAAAATTCTGAAAACACCACTACGTTCCTCTTGCGAAAACAATCAAGACTCGTTCTAGCCCAAACTCGAGAAAACACCAAATAAGCCTTCGAATCTTGGACTGAAATCTTAGTTTAAATGGGACTAGGGTTTTGTAAATGGAAGAAGATGAAAATAGAGGAGGCTAACGATTTTTGAGAAGGCTAAATTGTGTTTTAAACCGGCCACGTTATGTTATATACCAGAAAGAATTTGAGTCATACTCAACCACAAACACTAAAAAAATTATTACGAATGATCGGACAGTTGGAATTGGCTGAAATTTGGAGGCGTAGTAGTTGAAGGCGAGACGAAGCTGCACAAAAAAATTTAACTCGATTGGATGATCGGATATTTTTTTTTCTTACGTCGGATCCTCCCCTGATTTTTACACAAAAATTATAATTTCCAAATTTTAATCCCAATTTAAATTCCACTCAAACCTTATTTTTATATTTAAAAACCAACATTTTTTTCATACCAAAATGAAATAGATTCCAAAATTTTATTTTTTCAAAAATTTTAATTTATTAAAGATTTTTATGGCTCAAAAATCTCGGTTTGTTATATACTTCCCCACTAGCACAGGAATTTTGTCCTCAAAATTCGACGAAGCCCAATGCTCAAAATAAAATGCGGTGCACAAATGCCTATCCATATAAACCATGATTAGGCTCCTACCACCCAATCCTACCCGCATATTTCTTCACGCTCTCTCTTACGAATCACTACTCAATTCTATCTCTAAAAAATTATCACAACACTAAAGTCCTCAAATCAATTCTAAACAACCTCACATAAAGATTACTAATTCTAACCTCGATGCCTACCATGTCCTCAACAAAAACTCCATATCTCCAATGAAACACATCTAACCCACATGCTAGACCCACACTCAAAGACCCGAGGGTTTTCGTATACCTAAACTCTCATACCATCTGTAACACCCCGCGTAAAACATGAGGTGCTACTACGATTTAAAATTAAACTAAATCCTCAACAATTAGTATAGAGCATCTATATTCACAAAAATAAATATAACGAATCCAAAATTTACATTTATAAAATAATTACAATTAAATTCCTCGTAAAATAAATTAAGCTCTCCAAATAATTTACACTGCCAAGCTACACAAAATAAAAAAAATCCTCCAAACTTCATGCTCTAAAATCCTCCAAAAATTCGTAGCATCCAAATCCACACTAACCAATCACTAAAAAGAAAAATATGGGGAAGTACACAATATGACAAGAATAGATGCTCAAAATAATACCGGTGAATAAAATGCAACAATACGAATTTGAATTCAAGTTCAATGCGATATCCGATCATTATACCAATTTAATTTATCAATAAAACATCAATGGGGCACCAGGCCTCCCTTCACCTCACCTAAGCTTCGTAAAGCCTCATCCTGGCTATTGGACTTTTGGACTATTGGCAGGTGACCATTCTCTGTGCCATATAAAAATTTCATTACACCATGCCCATCAACAAATATAATATCTTAATCAAATCAATATTTTAGATTCCAATAAACGTTATGATATCAACAATATGAGTATAAATAAATGAGGAACAAATGACTACTCTTGAGAGATTGAAGGAGTATATTGTGTAAACCCCGTACCTTAAAATCACCACAAGAAAATCATAAAATTTTTCCTCAAAATTCTGATCACATCACTGCGTTCCTCTTGAGAAAACAATCAAAACTCGTTCTAGCCCAAACTAGAGAAAACACCAAATAAGCCTTCGAATCTTGGACTGAAATCTTAGTTTAAATGGGACTAGGGCTTTGTAGATGGAGGAAGATGAAAATAGAGGAGGCTACTGAATTTTGATAAGGCTAATTAGTGTTTTAAACCCGCAACTTTATGTGTATATACCAGAAAGAATTTGAGTCATACTCAACCACAAACACTAAAAAATTTATTATGAATGACCAGACAGTTGGAATTAGTTGAAATTTGGAGGCGTAGTAGTTGGAGGCGAGATTAAGCTGCACGAAAAAATTCAACTCGATCGGATGATCGAATATTTTTTTTTCTTACTTCGGATCCTCCCCTGATTTTTACACAAAAATTATAATTTCCAAATTTTAATCCCAGTTTAAATTCCACTCAAACCTTCTTTTTATATTTAAAAACCAACATTTTTTTCATACCAAAATAAAATAGATTCCAAAATTTTATTTTTTCAAAAATTTTAATTTATTAAAGATTTTTACGGCTCAAAAATCTCGATTTGTTATATACTTCCCCACTAGCACAGGAATTTCGTCCTCAAAATTCGACGAAGCCCAACGCTCAAGATAAAATACGGTGCACAAATGCCTATCCATATAAACCATGATTAGGCTCCTACCACCCAATCCTACCCGTATGTTTCTTCACGCTCTCTCTTACGAATCACTACTCAATTCTATCTCTAAACAATTATCACAACACTAAAGTCCTCAAGTCAATTCTAAACATTCTCACATAAAGATTACTAATTTAAACCTCGATGCCTACCATGTCCTCAACAAAAACTCCCTATCTCCAACGAAACACATCTAACCCGCATGCTAGACCCAAACCCAAAGACCCGAGGGTTTTCGTATACCTAAACTCTCATACCATCTGTAACACCCCGCGCAAAACACGAGGCGTTACTAAGATTTAAAACTAAGTTAAATCCTCAACAATTAGTATTGAGCATCTATATTCCACAAAAATAAATATAACGAATCCAAAATTTACACTTTCAAAATAATTACAATTAAATTCCTCGCAAAATAAATTAAGCTCTCCAAATAACTTACACTGCCAAGCTACACAAAATAAAAAAAATCCTCCAAACTTCATGCTCTAAAATCCTCCAAAAATTCGTAGCATCCAAATCCACGCTAGCCTAACACTAAAAATAAAAATACGGGAAAGTACACAATATGACAAGAATAGATGCTCAAAACAATACCGGTGAATAAAATGCAACAATGCGAATCTGAATTCAGGTTCAATGCGATATCCGATCATTATACCAATTTAATTTATTAATAACACATCAATAGGGCACCAGGCCTCACTTCACCTCACCTAAGCTTCGTAAAGCCTCATCCTGGCTATTGGACTTTTGAACTATTAGCAGGTGACCATTCTCCATGCTATATAAAAATTTCATGACACCAAGCCCATCAACAAATATAATATCTCAATTGAATCAATATTTTAGATTCCAATTAACGTCATTATATCAATAATATAAGTACAAATAAATGAGGATCAAACGACTACTCTCGAGATATTTAAGGAGCATATTGTGTAAATATCGTACCTTAAAATCATCACTATCTACTCATAATATTCCGCTTCAAAATTCTAATCACACCACTGCGTTCCTTTCGCGAAAACAATTAAAACTCATTCTAGCCCAAACTCAAGAAAACACCAATTAAGCCTTCAAATCTTGGACTGAAATCTTAGCTTAAATGGGACTAGGGTTTTGTAGATCGGACCGTTGGAATTGGATGAAATTTGGAGGTGTAGTAGCTGAAGGTGAGACGAAGCTGCACAAAAACACTCAGCTTGATCGGAAGATTAAATATTTTTATTTTTTTCTTAGGTCAAATCCTCCCTCGATATTTATACAAAAAGTTATAATTTCCAAATTAAAAAATCAATTTAAATTCCACTTAAAACCTGATTTTTATATATAAAAACCAACATTTTTTTCATACCAAAATGAAATAGATTCCAAAATTTTATTTTTTGAAAATTTTAATTTATCAAAGATTTTTACGGCTCAAAAATCTCGGGGCATTACATCACACTCCTATCACCATCAAATTAGACTTCCCTTGCACCAACGACATGACAGAATATGAGGCATGCACTGTAGGGCTCAAGATTTCCGTTGAAATAGAAATTAATCACATTTATGTTTATGGACATTTGACCCTCATCGTAGGGTAAATCCTCGAAAATTTGAAAGTCAAAGAAGAGAAGCTCTTACCCTTCGTACTCACCTCGAAAAAGATGGCCTCCCATTTTGAAGATGTCACCTTCCACTACCTCCCTTGCTCGAGGAACAACCTTGCTGATGCACTGGCAACCCTGGCCTCTATGGTCGATATGCCCGCGAGGATAACAATGGCCCCTTTCTAGTCTAGAAACAAGCAGCACCCACTCACTGCTATCGTATTAAGCTCGTTATAGAATAAGATCTGGAAAAGGCAGGAATATAATATTATGACATTTGGTGCCTCCTCAAGCATGGTAGGTATCCTCAAGATACTGACAAGAAATATCGTGCGACCCTTCGCATGTTGGCTGCTCTGTACATCATCTGCGATAAGGCACTTTTTAGAAGAAATTTTGATATAATCCATTTGTATTGAATAACATGGGCTGGAATAGAAGACGTGATGCAAAAGATCCACAGTGGGGTCATATGAACAGTATGCTTGCAAAGAAGATCATCCGTCAAGAATTTTACTCTACCACTATGGTTCAAGATTGCGTTGCTTATGTTCGAAGATGCCTAAAATGCTATTAGTTTTGCCAACCTTCAGCACTTTCCTCCTCGGGAGTTGTACAACATGACTTCTCCCTTGCCCTTTTCAACTTGGGGCATAAACATCATCGGGAAATTCACTCCCAAGTCATCAAACGATAATGAATTCATCCTAATCGCCATTGACCACTCACAAAATGGGTCAATACCGAATCATATGCGGTGTTAAATGCAAAGAAAGTAGCTAAATTCATTAGAAAGAACATCATCCCCGTGAGCTAGTATCAGACAATGAACTCCAATTCGAAAGCTGAGGTCACAGAACTAGTTAACGAGTATGGAATGAAAGGCATAAATCCTCTCCTTACAAGTCGCAAACCAATGAGGCCATCGAATTCGCCGACGAAGGCCTCAAGACCAAAATTAGCAAAATGACCCAAAGTTATAGAGACGGGGTCGATTGGATCCTATATGCTTTCTGGGGCTACTGTACCTCCATTGGTTTATATACATATTTTGATTGGTTTTGAGAATGAGTCTATGTTACCCTCTCGCATCATATTATTTCTCGCACCCATGGCATAACTAACATCGAAGCGGTACTCTTTGAAGGAACTATGCGTTCATGCATATGTTAATGTTATAGATATTTCGTTGAAAAATAATATAAAAAATGTTATACAAACATTAAAACCTTAACAACCATTAGTTGGGTTTGGTTGATCCTCTGTTTTAGGTGGGAGATGTTGAGCTACAAATGTTTCAATTGGAGCAGAGTGGCTTATATCTCACACCCTGATCCCGAACCTCTTTCTCTGCCGTTGCCTACTCCCCAGTGGCCTCCAGGTATGCCAAAATTTTACCTTCCATTTTGTTATAAATGACACTAATATATGGGTTTAGATTAGATCAACCTCTCTTTTTAAGTAGATATGCGATTTGTTGCTACATGAGTTCTTGGAGTTTTGGTTAAGTTATTGGTACGATCAATTGGGTTTGTGAGGATTACGTTTCTTCTTATGGAGAATGCTGGTGATTTTTCAGAATTTGGGTAGCTTGTGAAATATGATTGAGCTAAAGTACCAAAAGTTTTATTCTTTTTCTTATGTGGGATCTTGACTTTTTCCTGGGCAAATGGATTGATTATGTTGCAGTGTGTGCACTCTTTGATTTATGTTTGGTTGCTTTGAGCTTACTCGGTTGTCTTTTTAACTCATCCAAATTAATTCGACCAAAAAAGACCGTCAAGTGCTGCTTTACTAATTGCCCAATTTTTGCAACCACCCAGTTCAAGAGATCTAGAAATCTTTTTCCATTGAAGGGAGATATTTTATCATGATTGATAACTTCCATATTGCATATTCTGAAAAGTAGTTTAGCTATAGTTATGTTGCCCTTGATATATATATTTTTTTGTCCCCTCTCTTCTCTTGGTACAAATGGGATTTGACTGTTTTTGTTGTGTATTGTTTCTTATCTATTCAATTTGCCTTAAAATAAATAGATTTTTTGGCTTTAGTCTTATTTATAAAGATGTATTTAGGCTCCACTCCCATGTGTTTTTAAAATTGTAAAAAGTCCCATAACCACCCAAAACCGACTATAACTTCCGTGTAACTACGCATCCTTCTCTTTGTAGACAATGACACTTGTTTCACATAGGACCAACAAATAAAAAAAATAAAAACATGGGAGTGGTGACAAATAAATCATTATAAATAGAACTAACTACTTAAGATCCCTAAAATAAATGCCTGAAGTATCATATTTTAGATCTAGGAGCCTCTCGCTTTACCCTCTCGAATATCGTGTATAACAATTTCTATGTTCATTGATTCCATGCTAAAATTATAATGAGTATATATGGAATCATTGGATATTTGTTAGCGTGATGGGTCAATTGGGGTGTTCAAATTCAGTTAAGAGTAATTTTGGAAATTAGATATTTGGTGTCATAAGTCATTACTGTTATTTTACACTTGCCTGTTTAATAGTAATTTTGGAATCTGTAGTTTTTGTAATGCTATCAATTTCAAGCTAGAGACTTATGATACAAATGCTCGAGAAGAAGTTCAAGTGCAAAGTCGAAGCATAGTAAAAGCATAAATGATTTTCATTTTTTTGTTTCCTAAAGAGTGTGCTGCCTCTCGTTGATTAATTATTCCTTTAATGCTTAGGTCAAGGATTTGCTACTGGGACAATTAATCTAGGAGAAATAGAAGTTCTCCAAATCACAAACTTTGAGCTCATTTGGGGATGCAATTTGTCACAGGACAGGAACAAATGTGTGAACTTTTATAAACCTGTTGGAGTACCCGATGGATATTTCAGTCTTGGTACGTACTGCCAATCTAATGCAAAGCCTTTGCGAGGATTTGTACTTGTGGCGCGGGAAGTGGTTAGACCAGAGCTAGAAAATTCTCACATTTGCAACCCACATTACTCACCACCTCTTATCAAACCCCTAGATTATACGTTAGTTTGGAGTGCAGATGACAGGGGTGAAGAAAATCTTGATAGATGTGGTTACTTTTGGTTACCTCAACCACCTGAGGGTTATAAAGCTTTAGGCTTTTTGGTCACCAACGAGCCAAATAAGCCCAAACTGGAGGTAGTTAGATGTGTTAGAGCCGACCTAACAGATCGATGTGAAGCTTACCGTGTAACACTTACTACCTCCTCCGGATTTTCGCAATTACCATTTAGTGTTTGGAACACGAGACCCTATAAACGAGGAATGCATGAGAAAGGCGTCTCAGTGGGTACATTTTTTTGCGGTAGTTCTCAGGACGACCTTAATATCGCGTGCTTGAAGAACTTAAACGCCATTCTTCACGCAATGCCAAATCTTGATCAGATCCATGCACTCAATTTGCACTACGGGCCCACTGTTTTTTTCCATCCCGACGAGGTCTATTTGCCGTCTTCTTTATCTTGGTTTTTCCAAAGCGGAGCTTTGCTGTTCAAGAGGGGTGAGTCTGTTGGTGAGAACATCAACGCTGGAGGCTCAAATTTGCCCAGTGGTGGGACCAACGACGGTGAGTATTGGATAGATTTGCCAACTGATGATAGGAGAGAGACTGTCAAGCGTGGAAATATAGAAAGTGCAAAACTTTATGTCCATGTGAAGCCCGCTTTAGGTGGAACCTACACTGACATCGTGATGTGGGCTTTCTGCCCCTTCAATGGGCCCGGCACTCTAAAGGTCGGGATTAAGAATTTTGCGTTTAGCAAGATTGGGCAGCACTTATGTGACTGGGAGCATTTCACTCTTAGAGTAAGCAACTTCACAGGGGAGCTATGGAGTATATATTTTTCGCAACACAGTGGTGGGAAGTGGGTTGATATTGATGATTTGGAGTTCATACAGGAAAATAAAGCTATTATTTATTCGTCAAAAAGTGGCCACGCGAGCTTTCCTCATCCTGGGAATTACATGCAAGGGTCCTCAAAGCTTGGGATTGGGCTGAGGAATGATGCTGCTCGTAGTAATTATTGTGTGGACTCGAGTGTACAGTATGAGATTGTTGCAGCGGAGTATCTCGGGGATGGAGTTGTTAAAGAGCCGAGTTGGTTGCAGTATATGAGGAAGTGGGGCCCAACGATTGTTTACGACTCAAGAGGTGAGCTGGATAAAATCATCAGAGTTTTGCCTACGATGCTTCGAAATTCAGTAGTGAATGTTTTTAGTAAGTTACCTTTGGAGCTGTATGGGGAGGACGGACCTACCGGGCCAAAGGAGAAGAACAACTGGGTGGGAGATGAAAGATGGTAGTTGTTTTTTTTAATTGTAGTGGCAGAATATCATATAACTTAGCACAACTTAGTTGTAATCTTGTTTTGAAGAGTGGAAGGAAACCAAGATCATTGGGATATTGATGGCCTAGGAGCTTCTCTTAAGCTTATGATATATGGGAAGAGAAGAAGAGAAGAAAATGTGCATGTTGATGATGAATAATCTTAATTACAGTGATAACTGTGAGATCAGCTGATGCTTGTTGAATAATTACAGGGATATTTAGCGCAGTGAAGATCAGCTGACAACTGTGCGAATAATTACAGCGACCTTCGTGGAAAGGAATTTGATAGCTAATGATAAGCAGGTACCGTGCATTGAGTTCCAAGACATGGGAGCAGCCTCTTTGTATATGGGGATAAGACCAACCGACATCCTCCTCTCCCAGACCCTGAAGTTAACCGGGAGGCTTGTACACTAGGTCTGACCTTAATATGGGACAAGTGAAGTTGCATTTTACTTAAATTAATATATTAGATGAATGGAAAGAGAGATTTTTTTCAAACAGAAGAATTGATTGAAAAGTTGGAAAATGGAAAAAGGAAAAGATGGGTTATTTTGCTTACATTTTATTATATTGCCAGTTGCCCTTGTTTGGCCTTTTAATTTGTGTAAGATAGTCTGATTGCTTTTGAACCGTGAAGTTGCTTACTATTATTGAACTGATGCAGTTGCTAAGTTGGTTTCTCTTTTATATATTATTGTGACACTGTGTTTGCAAGTTATTAATAAATGCGTCGAATGTGTTTGATATTTGAATCAGATGGCACTTGGGTTTTTAATCTCTTCAATTCTCATAGATTTCTTTTTCTTTTCTCCACCATTTTTTTGGTGCTAAATTGAGACTTTGGCCATAGAACTCTGTGTGTATGTGCAGTCCATTCAAACCAACCAATTAGTGGTGTCAAAATATTCATGTTTGTATCGGCATGGGCGGATCCATGTGGAAAGCATGGTGGGCAATTGCCCACCTTATGTTTTGACATTTTTTAATAATAGTACTATGCATTGGAATTTTTTTACAGAAAACATACTAAAATTCAGAAAATTTGACTTGTTGCCCACCTTAATTTAGAGATGAACTGGTAGTAGGATTTAGTTTGCCCACCTTTAAAATACTTTTTGGCTCCACCATTGTGTATCGGGAAGTGTATTGTTGCAACATATATGATAAATAGATAATTGTAACCGTCTTGAGCACTTTTTATACAGGACTAAAGTTGGTAATTTAAACACAAACGGCTAATCTGAGATGAATATAATAAAAATTTAACGGGTTTAGATCCAGGATTTGGGTTGTTAACTATTAACATTCTGGTTTATTCTTAAGGGGTTTTGGGGAAAGGCCGATCTAACTCAAAGTGTATAAAAATCATAATTTTATAAATTTAGTCTTTGTACTAAAATCACTATGAAAAATGACCAATATGACATTTGACAACTTATACAAAAAAAACCCATCAAAATTTTAAAATTCCATAACTTCAAATCTGTAAATCCAAAACTCACAAAATTTATATATTTGAAATTTACTCGTCGAGATCTATCCAACAACACCTATATTTGATATTTTTTGACAAAAAATCGAAACCGATAAATTTACTATTTCACTAAAATCTCATTTTTTTGGGACAAAAACTATATTTTTCCGGCAAACACCATATTTTTTCCGGCAAAAAACCTTCTTCCCCGTCGTTGGCGCGGACTAAAAAGATGAAATAAATAGACGAAGGGAGAGTGAAACAAGGAGAGAAACAATCCGGCGAGAATTCCGGCGGTCTTCGCCGAGGATTTCGGTGTTCCAACGAGGATTCCGGTGGGTGGGGTGGGATGGAGGTAGGGTTATGTGTTTGTTTTTAGAATGAGTTTTAAATGAGTATGACTAAGAGTATAAATATAAATATCTCTTTAACTAAAACAAATGAAATTATCTGTTTTGTGTACTCCTAACTCTAAAGGGGACCACACAATTAATGTTATTGTACCACAGAGACTAAATTTATAAACTTGAAAAGTACCGTCCTAAAAATCCAAATACAGGAAGAAACGTGACATTGACCTTAATTCTCTATATTCTTAATGACTTCTTGTTTAGACTGAAATTGAGAGTTGCACTTTAAGTATTTATTTATTTAATACGTCTCGGATTAAGAGTCAAGTTAATTTTGAATATTAACTTGCCAAATTTCATGATTTTTTTTAATCAAACCAAATGTTAAATAATAAACAACATTTGGGTAAATTTTAAAAACTCGCATGAAGTATTAGTCTCGCTGCAATTACCCCCTAAACGTACTACAACCCATTATACTATCAGTTAACTTGCTATAAGGGACAAAATATTAGCTTCATATGTTGAATAGAAGCATCAAAAGAGACATTTTTTTAAGTTCTTCCCATTGTCGCTTGTTAAATTTTAGATCATAGTTATCAGTTTCATGTTGTAAAATATCTATAATAGTAGATGGACACTTGTATTCCACATTGCAAAATCAACCTATGTACATGGGTGATACTCCTTGAGTATTGAACATAATGAAATAGAAAGTTTCTCTCTCCCTCTAATTTTTCTTTGTCCCTTATTTTTCACAATATATTATCAGCATGATTGCCCCCGCCCAACCTTTTTTCTAGGACGAGCACAAATCTTTTTCTTTGACCTCAGACGGAGTCTAATGTCCATCTATTGGCCGTGGGATAGTCTATCCAATGTTATTCAGTACCAAACTCTTGACGAGTATTTGTAAAGTGACTTTCCAATATCGTAGGTACGCACTCATCATCACTACAAGAAAAATGACATTTAGCGGCAATATTTTTTGTAACTAATTATTAAAAATTCGCCACCAAAAGTTTGGATGGCAATTTATTTTTTGCCACCGGTTCGCCACTAAAAGGCCGCTGCTGATTACTTTGGTGGCAATCCTTATATTTCGCCTCTAAGTATGAACCTTTAGTGACAAAATGTCATTTGCCACAAAAAGATTTCACTTTTGTTGGCGACTTATTTTGTCACTAAAACGAAAAAATTATGCCACTAAAAAGGTATTTCCCTACTAAAAGGCTATATTTTGTAGCACAATATAAATTGCCATCAAATTGTACCTTACGTGGCAAATATTTTTGCCACAATTTTCGTAAAAACTTTTATGGACTAGTTTGCTGGGAAATTAATTTCGCCACTGAAAGACACTTTTCGTGGCAAATATTTTTGTTATAAATTGCCTTGCTACAAAATCCATATTAACACAAATTTAGTAGCAAGTGAATTTCACCATCAATTTTTTTTATATTTTTTTATATTTATTCCTGTATTTATTTTACAACCTTCCTATTTCATATGTACTCAAAATAATTCACACAATTCTAATTCTAATTTTTGCTTCAATGCTTCAAAACATAAAATAAAACATTTATATAGCTCATAAAGACGGGTCAAATATAATTTAATCATTCTAAAGAAAAAAGAAAAAAATGTATCTCAAATGTTCTCATGCTAAGTACGGCTTCCATGTATCATATACAAGAATTGTGATTTCATTCACAAAAAAATAAAAATAAATTAATGACATTTCATTCGTCTTCACAATACTCCACCGCTATTCCACAACTTCTCTGCTACTTCTTACTTCTTTCCATTAGATTTGCATAAAACCATAAGGAACTACTTAGAACTAGCAACGACTTTAAATGAGAAATAAGAAATGACAATAGATATATGAGGACTAGAAATATCGATGCTGATAGCACGCCTAATAAATTTTCAAATGTATAATGATGGTTAGATGTAATTTTGCTTTGATGTATTTATGCTTGTGATACACACATATGTTATAGAGTTATAATTATACTATGATACATTTTTACGACGTTCGCTAATATAGTGGACATTTTCTTTTTTACTTTATGGATGCAAGCCCGCTAATTTATAATGCATATATATGACATGTTTAACCGTTACGTTTTCATGTTGTGTTTTACATTATTGATTGAAATTTTTTATTTGAATTTAAAGTTTTACTTATTTTTTGCTGACGGGGAAATGGTATAAAAGAAAAAGAAGAAAAATATGGTGGTTGTATTCTTACCATGAAGAGGTCCGTGTTGTTTTACGAGGTTAGATAATGCCACAAATTTTTCATTAAGCTCATCCATTCGTTCTTTCATTTCTGCATCCTTCCTTCCTCGCCTCGTTAGCTTCTCTTCTTGCCTCTTCATCTTCCATCATTGCATCAACAACTTGTCTCTCTCTCTCTCTCTCTCAACGTCCTTCTCCTTTTGCAAAGCAGCAAATGCAGAAGACATGGGCTTAAGACCAGCTCCATGACCACGTACATAGCCAAAGCGATATTTCAAAACTTCTTGAAACACATCAGCATCATTCACCACCACACCATCTTTAAGTTCAGATTGTGATTTGAGTATTTTTTTGCACATCATCCTACAAAGAAAAATGAACATATTTTAATTATTCCATGAGCTATATGGAAAAAATAATAAAAAAATATTATTGGAACGCATCTTATATATATATTTCCAGCAGCGTTAGTCGTACAATTTCTTATTTCTTCTCCAGTGAGTATTATACCATACATTGTCCATAGACACCAGAGTTCCAATCGTCTTATCGTGTTGTAAAGATTTTAATATTCAATAAAGTGTTATAACAAATCAAAAAGATTGGTTTATAGGTAAAGGCCGATCATACTATACAAGTTTGTTTATAGTCAAACAATGCTGAGAGGGCCAAGTCTAGGAACAATCTATCAAACTTAATAAGAAATATATAAGGAGTTTTTCATAGTAGATCTCATGTCTAATTATTATACAGAGCCTTATAATAAATACCGTGTCAAGTCTAATACAATAAGTTTTGTGGATTTAAAAAAGACAAGAGATTTAATAATGAATTTGCCTAACTAATTGGAGGCCCAGTAATCTTTTCAATGGCTGATCTGGACTTGCGCTGAGCAGGGCTACAACCTAGTGCCAAAAAAAAAAATTGCTAGCAAAAGTAAGTCCAGACAACCTCTAAAAATAACCCAACCCAAATTCATTAGTTAGCCCACTCCATATTTCTGTAAAAAAAGCAAATGTGTACAAGGTGGACAATAAATTAATTCCAAAACGTGTGTAGTTTTGTTTTGACCAAAACCAATTAATTCCAAGTCAAATGTTGTTCCCTCTCTTAACAACAAACCAATTCCCAAAGCATCTATCCTAGTACCCACTGCCAGTGCCATATATCCGATCCGACAGCAGACCTTTGGCCGATAACTATTCATATCCGACGCTTAAGCATGACACATTTTTCCTTTATTTATTTATTTATTTATTTGCAACTATTTTTTCCTTTTGTTTTTTTTTCTACTCCGGCGCTCAAGTATATAACTCAAATTTTATTTGTGGGACTTAATTATTTATCAATCTATTGATGATTAGATTGATTAAAATTTCTTATTTCAATTATTTATTTTTCTGTAAAGATTAAATAAGTGTTTTTTTTCTTAAATATTAGATATATGCTTTTAATTAATAAATATTAGAATTTTGGGGACTTTTTTTTTTGTTAAGATTATATAAGTGAACTTTTTTTTTCTCAAATATTAGAATTTTGGGGTTTGAACTTTTTAGATTATTTTACATTTGTTATTTAGATTTTATTTGTTGTATTTAATTATTCAACAATTTATTGATGATTAAATTAATTAAAATTTTGTATTTTAGATATCATATTTATACTCTTTTATTAATAAATATTAGAATTTTGGGGTCTTTTTTTCTGTCAAGATTAAATAAGTGAACTTTTTTTTTCATTTTTTTCCCTAAAATATTATAATTTCGGAGTTTGAACTTTTAAGATTGTTTTACATTTGTTATTCAGATTTTATTTGTTTGATTTAATTATTTATCAATCTATTGATGACTAAATTAATTAAAATTTCTTATTTCAATTAGTTGTTAAATAAAAAATTATTTAATTGCATAGTTGAGATTTTTTTATCTTCAGGTATTTTTGTAATTGTAAGCACTTAACGATTGAATTATTTGTAAAATGTATTAATATTTTTTATGATTATATAATAAATCATATTTCCTTGTTCGTTTGTTAGGTTATAAATTATTATGGCAGATAATCAACCACCAATAAAAAAGAAAAAAACTATATTTTCGTTCTTTAAAAAGAGAGAGTGGTGAGACATCGACGCAAAATACACCTCCCGCATCAAGTAAGGATATTGCAATTCCCGATTTACACCCTTCTTCCATATCTCAAGTGGTGGATCCAATACCATTTTCTTCTTTTACTATTGAATGAGATCTCAATTTATGTACTTCGATATGTGACATTGAATCTCATGCTTGACGAGATGAGATTACAAGAGCATACATCAATTTTGGGCCTTATCAACATAAACTTTCTGAATATCGAAGGACTTCGTTTGGTAGAATCGGCGATTTCAATATGCTTGGTTTAAGTAATTTTCTTGGCTAGAGTATTCCCCATAAAATCATAAAGCATATTGTTTTCCATGCTTTCTTTTTGAAGATAAAAATAACGTAGCTAGTCCTTTTTTACTTACTACTGATGGGTTTGATAGTTGGAAGAGAGTTAATGATGTGGTAAAATGTGCATTCTTGCTTCATGTGGGATACATATCTTCACCACATAGCTAATTTGTGGAATGTCTTCTTGATTTAAAAAATCCGGCACAGAATATTGACAAAGTCATTAATGTAGAATCATTGGAGGAAGTTATGAAGAATATAATGCGTCTTATGGTAAACATTCGAGCCGTTTGATTTCTTGCACTTCAAGCAGTGGGGTTTAGAGGTCACGATGAAGGCCCAGATTCATTGAACAATTTTTTTGAATTATTGAAGTTCAAAGATGAAGGGGATGATGATCTTTCAAGTATAATTTTAAACAATGATCCAGGTAATGCCATATACACTTCTCAATTTATTCAGAAGGAGATTCTTAATATCTTAGTTAATAGAGTGAGAAAGATGATATGTGATGAAATAAGGGGAGGAAAGTTTTATATTCTTGTGGATGAATATCAAGATGAGTCAAAACAACCCTTGTGTTAAGATATGTTAAGAAAGATGGTTTGATAGCTGAACGAATTTTTAATATTGTGGTGGTTGAAAACACATCAACACCAAATCTTAAAAAACAAATATCTAATATGCTTATTTATCATAATCTCCCTACTGAAAACGCATGAGGTTAAGGTTATGACGATGCTAGCAATATGTGAGGTCAATGGAATGGATTGCAAGCATTATTTCTTAAGGATTGCTCATATGTATATTATGTTCATTGCTTTGCTCATCAACTTCAACTAGATTTAGTTACATCGGCAAAAGAAGAGCCTAGTGTTTGACAATTCTTCTCTCATTTGACTTGTATTGTGAATCTTGTTACCTCTTCTCCAAAACGCTTGTCGGAGTATAAATCTACACGAAGAATGGCATCGAACGTATGCTGACCAGTGGTGAACGATAGGTAAATGGGCTAATCAGATTGGTACTTTGCATCGACCGAGAGCTACTCGTTGGAGGTTACATTATGATTCAGTGAGGGACTTAATGGATATGTATAATGCAACTTGCATAGTTATTGAGGCTCTTAAAAAGAGCAGAGTAAGCTCACAAATACGCGGGCAAGTTCGTGGTGTGTTCAAAGCTATGAGGGACTTTGAATTCATATTTTTTTTATGTTTTTAATGTACAAAATCAAGGGGATCATTGACATGCTCTGCCAAGCCTTACAACGTAAAACTCAAGATATTCTAAATACTATGAAGCTAGTCTCTACAGTAAAATATCTTCTTCAAAAACTGAGATAAAGTGGTTAGGGAAATTTTCTTCAATCCGTGACGTCATTTGTGTTCAACATTTGATTCCTATACGTGGCGTGAGTTTTTGTTTTGACGAGGGTACAGGTCGTCAATGTCAGCAGAAAGATCGCATCACACTTTAACATTAGTATCACTATGATGTTTTTAATGCCACAATAGATTTTCAATTGATAGAGTTAGAACAACGATTTTTCGGTGGGGTAGTGGAACTTCTTACCATTAACGCGGATTTGGATCGTAGTTATTGTTTTTCATCATTTAAGGTTAAGGATATTTGCAAGATTGCAAAAAAAAAATTATCTTGAGGATTTTGACGGACAAGATATGCATCGCTTGCGGTGCCAGTTGATGCATTACCATCTTTATGTAGGTGGTGATCCCTATTTCCATAATGTTTCTACCCTAGGTGAGTTATGCAGACAACTGTATATAAAGAGAAAGATTGATGACTACTATTTGGTTGATAAATTGATTCGTCTCCTCCTCACTCTTCCTGTTTCCATGACTACTATTGAAAGAGCTTTTTTCGGTATGAAACATGTTAAAATATCAGTTCGAAACTCAATGGGGGATGGATTTCTTACTGATTTCTTGTCTCTCTTACTTGAACAGGACTTCACTTTGATTACTGATTTAAACTCCGTGATCGATGAATTTGAATCACTAAAAACTCGTTGGGAAAAATTTCGATAGATTTTTTTTTTTGTAATCAATGAATGTGAATATTTAAAGATTAGGGGAAACAATTTTTATCAAACTTCTTTATTTGATTATGAATGAATTCTATTATTGAGCTAAGTTTTGTCATGATTTTTTTTCTTATTTTTTATTTAATTTTATTTTTTATAGACTTTAACTTGTTGTTAGCCTACCCTGTCAAGTAATCCTGGCTCCACCCTTAATTTTTTTGGGGCATTATAGAAAATTCAATTTGTTCATTTCATGAATAATATCTCCCGTCGTTAACAATATGAATGCTCTTGTAGGGATTACAACATCAAAAATATAATTATTTCATACTCACCAAAGTTAAGTAGTTATTTAACATAATAATGACTAAGGCTCGCATGCACCTAGCTAATATAACTTTGATGACTATCTTAGAGAGCCCAAACATATATAAGAAATCGTGACAATGCTTTACTGTCAATCAATTTATAACATGTTCTATTCAAAACTAGTTAGTCCTCAGAATGGCCTATTCTTACCTCAGACCATCCTAGTGAGGGCCTATTTCTTCTTACGCTCTAAAAATATATCATCTTTTCCATTACCCACCGGGTTTAAGAAGAATCCAAGCTAATAAAGAGGCGTTAATCGAGTATTTTTTATTTGTATCAAAGCAAACAGATCTTGTTGTCCGTGCAATTCGAGTGTGCCCTACTTAGGTAGGATGCATAATCATATCATAATCAATAAAAAAGAAGTGGTTCATTTTGTGAAGGAATGAGTGTGACCATTGCTAATTGTTATCGATGGAAATCACTAACAATAAACCTAAGGCTGCCCAGTGGTAAGGGGGCTATTAGTGGGAGGATCAATACTATAAAGGGCATCTTCTTAGGCCGGTCAAATAAGAAATAACTCGAGCACTGTTGGCCATGTCTGGAATAGTTTGGTCAATGGTGATCTTCTGCCAAATAAGGTCTTTCATAGCCAATCATCACTAGACCAAAACTATATTAGTCAAATAAGCTGGCATGTTGGTAGGGTGATCAACTCTTAACTAGTTCATTTATAATCAGTCTACTGTCGAATAGAGCCCTTCATGGCCAATTATCTTTAAGATAGATATAATGAGTGCTAGGGAGGGTGAACTTGTGTTATGCATTAATTCTTAAAAAATCAAATCTTCTGCTCCCCTTAGGTGCCACCTTGTCTGCCGAATCAGTTCCATCTAGAAATATAATCAATATTAATGATATGTAAGAGATAATATAATGGACTTATTTTGTTAATTCTACCAAAAAACAGGTTAGCGCTGGACACGAGGTTCTTATGGCCTTGTGATGAAGGGTGAGATGTACATTGCCTTAACCTGCACATGGAGAGGTTGTATTGGAAACATGAACCCATTCTTCTCAGGTAACAATCAAGCAACCTCACTGTTGCGTCAAGGCCTTGTGAGTTGTCTCAATTTTTTAGTGTAGGCAGAACCAACTTAAATCTCGTGTTTATCTTTTGTATTTGTTTCGCCTGTCTACATTCCCATCATCTTTGCAAATATATTCCTTATTTTGATTGGATGTGGTGCAAGTGGTTCACAACAGGCCCGCCCTAATGTTTTATTAATTTTATAAACCTAAGAATATGTAATTAATTAAAAGAAATCAAACATACGCATATTTCTGAAAAATAGCTACCTCTAAAACTCTTCTCATTCCATAACTACACACCTCCATTGAAAACATTACATATTAATCTGGGCCACGTTTTGCTCTCCCCTACTGCTAATGATGAAGGAACATTTATATACACAAGTCTAGAGATGGGTTCCTTGATTATTTCTTACAAAGCTACAAGGGGTATTCAATTCACAACCCATTGATCCGTCTTTCCCTCTTGGAATCTCATTAGATTCTCTAGATATAAAACCCTTAACTCTAGAAATATAGCTCCAATAGTCTATTTAATATACAAATATGATAGTATTACTCTTTCAAAGACTATATGTGTTACGCTAAAACAGTCCTATGTTAAGCAACCAAGACCATAAAACTCACTTCGGAATTTTACCAAATACTTGGTGTGCGAAAAACACCCAAGACCTTGTTCCTAATGAAAACCAAGTGTGCAAACTCAAAACGAATCCAACCAACAATCAACAAGTAGGATAACAAGAACACACAAGCAATCAAAGCAAATAAATGACAACAATATAACGTGGTTCACCCAAACAAGGGTTACATCCACAATAGTAGGATTTCTTCTTTCTTTGATAAATGGAGGAACCACAAGGTTACACACTCACACTCTTTATCTCTCCAAGAAAGTCACTCACAACCAAGCACAAGAACTAATATTAAACAAGAAGCTCTCACTCACTTTTCTCTTTGAAAACTCACAAAATTCTGAACTTTAAAGCTAAAAAATAGCACTGCCTTAAAAACAGAAAATAGGCTTCTATTTATAGTTTTTCCTCAAAGTGGCAATTTTATAAATATCGAGAAAAAATTATTTTTCTCTCAAAACAATCGTGAACCAATTGGAAGCCACCGGAGAGCCAAAATATGCTACAAACTCCACCTTGGCGATCCGAATGATCCAACCAAAACCCTGAAGTGAAAACCATTGAACCCGCTTGAAGAACACCCCGAAATCTATCAAGCTCAATGCGGCTCCACCTAACCGAGGAGCCTCTCCTCGAACTTCAACAAGAAGTGAGATTTAGAACTTTAGGCAATGCCTAAACTTCTCTGTAGTCACAGGTTTGGTGAGAAAATCTACTGCGTTCTCATCCGTATGCACCTTCTCAATCAAAACCTCACCGAAATTAACCCAATCCTGAACTCTATGATACTTCACATCAATATGCTTTGTGAGGGCATGATACACTTGATTCTTAGCCAAATGCATAGCACTTTGACTATCGCAATGAAGACGAACACTCTCTTGCTTCATCCCCAATTCACTCACCAAACTCTTTAACCAAACCGCCTCCTTTGATGCTTTCGTAAGTGCCCGATACTCCGCCTCCGTGGTAAACAAAGCACTTATTTCTTGTAACATGGATCTCCAAGATACCGGCCTGCTAGCAATAGTGAATACATACCCCGATGTAGATCTCCGCTTATCAAGATCCGTCGCATAATCTGAATACACATACCCCGCAATAAACTCGACCCCTTTCTTTCGCTCAAACACAATGCCCATAGACTTGGTTCCCTTTAGTTATCGAAGAATCCATTTAACCTCTTTCCAATGCTTTTTTCCCGGATTCGACATATACTTACTAACCACACCCTCGGTTTGGGCGATATTAGGCCTCGTGCAAACCATAGCATACATAAGGCACCCCACGGCACAAGCATATGGTGTAGAAGTCATCTCCTCTAACTCATCATTCGTAGAGGGACATTGCTTTACAGACGAAGAAAAATGTGAAGCTAATGGTGTAGAAGTGGCCTTCGCATCCAATATGCTAAATTTCTCGATGACATGCGAAATATAATTTTTCTGAGATAACCACAACTTGCCAACTTTTCTATCTCGTCTAATCTCCATACTAAGAATCTTTTACCCTGCATCAAGATCCTTCATGTCAAACTCCCAGCTCAATTCCACCTTGAGCTCCGTTATCCGTGACATGTCCTGACACTCAATGAGCATGTCATCCACATAACGCATTAACAAAATAAACAAACCATCCTCAAGAACCCAAAAATATGCACAATGGTCATGATCACATATCGTGTAACCAACCTGCAACATGAAGGTGTCAAACCGTAGGTACCATTGTCGTGACGACTGTTGAAGCCCCTATAATGACTTCTTAAGCCGGCACACATGATCTTCCTTTCCCACTTCCTTGAACCCCTTCGATTGCACCATGTAAATAAGCTCCTTCAAATCAACGTGAAGAAAAGATGTTTTCACATCCATTTGATCCAATTCCATATCGAATTGAGCTACCATTGCTGACAACACCCGTATCAAAGTATGCCTCACCACTGGGGAAAAGATCTCATCATAGTCAATCCCCTCCTTTTGTGAAAACCCCTTTGCTACTAGCCTTGCCTTGTACTTCGATTCTTCTATTTTGTTAATCACCTCTTGCTTCCTATACACCCACTTAGAGCCAACAATGTGTCACCCCTAGGGTTTAGGAACTAACTCCCACACAGAGTTCTTTCGTAGAGCTTCCATCTCTTCCGACATAGCACCCATCCAACTCGACTTGACATCACAATTAATGGCATCTTTATATGTTGTTAGATCACCCTCACTAGAAATGAGAGCGTAATTGACCTCTTCCCAACCAATCCTAGATGGTGGCTTGATCTCCCTACGCTCCCGGTCACGTGCTATGGATGGCACTTGCTCCACCTGTTGAGTTTCCTCCACATCAACCAATTCCTCTTCCAAATCATCCTCATTCGGCTCCACCTCAATTGTGTTATCACCTGATTGAGAATCACTTTAACCACTAGTAGATGCACTATCACTATCGATGGTTGATGATCTTGGTGATACCAAAGGAATCTCGACGGTTCTAACACCACCGTCATCGATAACTTCCAGGAACTCCTTGGCCTTCAACATGGACGTCTCATCAAACCTCACATCCCGGCTAATAACTAGCTTCCTCGTAGACGGATCCTAAAGCTTGAACCCCTTTACACCTTTTCCATAGCCTAGGAAAATACACCGGCGAGTTTTCGAGTAATTTTTGGTCCTCTCGTCACTAGGAATGTGAGCATACCCTGGACATCACCCTCAAAGTAGAGTAGTCGACCTCATGCCCCGACCATACTTCCTCCGGACACTTCAAACTAAGAGTCGAATTTGGTAACTGATTCACCAAATACACGACGTGATCAAGAGATATTGCTCAAAATGATTTTGACAACTCGGCATGAAACCTCATGCACCTTGCCCTTTCCATAATGGTGCGGTTCATCCTCTCTGCCACCCCATTTTGTTGTGGAGTCTTATTAACGGTAAAGTGCCTTGTAATTCCCGCATCTTTACAATACTTGAGAAACCCACCATCTCTATACTCACCCCCATTTTCGCTCCTCAAATACTTGATCTTCTTCCTTGTTTGATTCTCCACCATGGATTTCCACTCCTTGAACTTCTCAAAAACCTCCGATTTTTCCTTTAAGTAGTAGACCCACACTTTTCGTGAATAATCATCTATGAAAGTCACAAAATATCTAAAGCCGCCTATGGAAACAACATCCGAAGGTCCACACACATCGGAATGAATATAGTCAAGAGTCCTTTTACTCTTGTTCGTAGATATAGTGAATTGCACTCGAGTTTGCTTCCCCATCACACAATACTTGGAAAAACCGAGCTTGCATCAGTGCAACCCTTTCAAAAACTTTCGCCGATGAAGTTATTCTATGCCCCGTTGGCTCATGTGACCAAGTCTCATGTGCCACAATTGTAGCCCGTTGATTTTCGGCTCTGTAGAGACTACCGCTCCACCCACTACCATATTTCCCTTCAATCTATAAAGATTGTTCGGTAACTTTGTGCCGCGCAAAACCACCATCGATCCCCTTTTCACCTTCAAAGCCCCACCCTCGGCTTGAATCACACACCCCTTTGAATCGAGTGTGCCTAAGGAAATTAAGTTCTTTTTAACTGTCGGAACGTACGTCACTTCACTTAAGGTTTAGACAACCCCATCCCACATCTTTATGTGCACCTAACCGATTCCCACTACTTTTCACGTAGCATTATTTCCCATGAGAATCTCATCACCGATATTGGACTTGTAATCCTCAAACCATTCCCGGTTCAGACACATGTGGTATGAACTTCTGGAATCTAGAATCCAACCATCAACGTGATCGATAGAAAAACAAGTAAGAACCTCTTCACCTTCCTCTTGAGTAGCAACACCGGTCACATCCTTAGTAGCGTCTCCTTTCTTATCATCCTTCTTCCACTCCGGACAATTTTGTTTAAAGTGACCCTTTTTATGGCACTTGAAACACTCAACCGTGCTAATGTCTCGAGATTGAGACATTTGGGAGCCCAGTTATTTGTACCCCGAGACTTAGACCTTCTTCTTCATCCACCACCACCAACCTTGTCTACCAAGCCTTCACCTTGAGAAGATGAACTACCTCCACCGCTACCATTTTTCTTCTTCATGGCCATATGAGAAATGATGTCCTGCATTACATCATTGAACTTGAGAGTATTCTTCCCAAACATAAGTGTGGTAATAAAGTTCTCATATGAATCGGGCAACAAAGCAAGCGACAATAACACTCGATCCTACTCGGTAAATTGAACATCAATCCGGTTCAAATCGTTGATCAAAGCATTGAAGACATTTATATGCTTCATCATATCACCGCCCTCCTTCATTTCTAACTTGAAGAGCATCTTCTTTATAAATAATTTATTTGACAAAGACTTACCCAAATAAATCTCCTCCAATTGATCCCAGATGCCCTTGGCCGTAGTTTCCGATATCACATGATTGAACACATCATCCATGATATACATTTCAATTAAAGAAATTGCCCTTTGATCAATATCACTCCATTCGACTTCGGTAATATCCACCGTACGCTTCTCTATACCCAACAATGCTATAACCAACCGTTGTTGAATAAGAACACCCCGCATCCTTCTTTTCCACAAGCCAAAATTAATTTTCTCATCAAAAGGTTTTATCTCAAACTTCATTGAGCCTCCAGATCCATAACTAGGATCCCACTTCTTAGAGCCTCCACTTGTAGAAGTTTATTTGAGAGTACGTGACACCTCTTCCGCCATTTGGAACATATTCTAGAACTTATGCCAATATCAATCAAATTGATTCAAGCCAAACCAAAATATCGAGAAAACCAAGCAATCAAAGCCCTAATACCACTTGTTGTGCTAAAACAGTCCTATGTTAAGCAACCAAGACCATAAAACTCACTTCGAAATTTTTCCAAATAATTGGTGTGCGAAAAACGCCCAAGACCTTGTTCCTAATGAAAGCCAAGTGTGCAAACTCAAAATGAATCCAACCAACAATCAACAAGTAGGATAACAAGAACACACAAGCAATCAAAGTAAAGAAATGACAACAATATAATGTGGTTCACCCAAACAAGGGTTACATCCACAACGGTAGGATTTCTTCTTTCTATGATAAATGGAGGAACCATAAGGTTACACACTCACACTCTTCATCTGTCCTAGAAAGTCACTCACAACCAAGCACAAGAACTGATCTTAAACAATAAGCTCTCACTCACTTTTCCTGTTTGAAAACTCACAAAATTCTAAGCTCTAAAGGTGAAAAATAGCACTGCCTTAAAAACAGAAAATAGGATTCTATTTATAGTTTTTCCTCAAAGTGGCAATTTTGTAAATATCGAGAAAAATCTATTTTTCTCCCAAAATAGCCCTGAACCAATGGGAAGCCACCGGAGAGCCAAAATACGCCACAATATGCTGATCCACCAAAATAAATTTCCATTTTTAATTGTTTAAATTATTTTTCATAAGCAATTGGCAGAATCCACATAAACCCAGTTCAAGTTTATGTTCTTTGAAGTCTAAACTTCGTGTAAAAATGAAGGAGAATATAGTATGTTGAATAAAGAAATAAATAGAGAAGTTAAATGTATGCTTGAGAAATGGAAACAAAGCAGGGTGTTGAATAAAAAAGTAGCAGAGTTAGTGAATGAAAAAGAGGGTCAGTGAGACAGTGCATGAAAACAAAATATTGCAATACCAACTAGAGTTAAGTGAAATGGAGTTGATGATTCAGATAAGGCATTTGAAATATATGCAACACTAGTTTTGAGATGAAACCAGTTAGGGTATTTAAGAGGTTAAGGAATCATGTGTTTTATTCATGAAAGAGGTTTCACTATAGTTTCTTTGTTATTAATCGTAACGACTTATTTATTAAATACAGTGAACATTTCAGGAGGATCAAGACAATCATTTATGCATTCTTTTTTTTTTTGAAATCTCATCTATGCATTATTTGTATAGTTGTTTTTCATGTCATCAATAAATGATTACGTGGCCTAATAGAATTGATAAGGCAAACATGTTGTTGTTACCTTTAGGGCAGAAGATTTGGAGTCTATTCTTAGGGTTGTCCTAATCAAGTATTGAAATCTTTCCACTACTTGTTTATTCATCCTCTCTCTCTCTCTCTCTCTCTCTATATATATATATATATATATATATATATATATATATATATATATATATATATATATATATATATATATATAGAGAGAGAGAGAGAGAGAGAGAGAGAGAGAGAGAGTACTGCTCTTGTGTGGACCAGTCCGTATTTTAAAAGTACGGACCGAACATGTGTCACCTGCCGGTGAACCCATATAAGAGAGAGAGAGAGTGTGCCTATAATTTAGCCTATAATTTCTAGGCACACCTCCAGGTGACACATCTCTGGTCCGCACTTTTAAAATGCGGACTGGTCCGCATTTTAAGAGTGCGGACTGGATATGTGTTCCCTCACGGTGAGCCCAGAAAAGAGAGAGAGTGTGCCTATAATTTAGCCGATAATTTTCAGGCTCACCTCCCAGTCTGAATTTTAAGAGTGGGGACTGGACATGTGTCACCTGGCGGTGAGACCAGGAAAGAGAGAGTGTGTGACTATAATTTAGCCGATAATTTTTAGGCTCACCGCCAGGTGACACATGTCCGACCCGCACTCTTGAAAAGTGGACTGGTTCGCACAAGAGCAATACTATATATATATATATATATATCAAGGTTCTGAAAAATGCAGGCCTTGACCGAGGCGTGGAGGTCAATCCTTAAGCCTTAGAAGCCTAGGCGAGCCTTATGGGTAAAAAAAGGTGAAAATGCATTTTGGCCCTTCTTTTTATATATATTTTAACATTTAACTATAACAACGCTATTAAAAATACACTACAAAAAAAATTAGCTTTTGAGACGGTGGCTTAATAGTCCCAAAAGATGGTTTATCCGTCTCAAATATTTTTTGGGACGGTATTTGGGACCGCTAGGAGAGGTATTTTTGATAGGGGGTTATAAATACTTTTTGTGACGTCATAGCCGTCTCAAAAGAGTTTTTTGAGACGGGAACAAATCCGTCTCAAAAGCTCATCATTTTATATGACCCTTTTGAGACGACAAGCGAACTGTCCCAAAAGAGTGCTTTTGAGACGGGAATTAATCTGTCTCAAAAGGTTACTGTTTTACAAGATCTTTTTGAGACTGCAAGAAAGTCGTCTTTAATATATTTTTGGGACAGTTTTAACCATCCCAAAAGAGGTGAAGAGATCTTAAATTTTTTGCACCAATATACTAGGGAGAATAAAATCTATCGCTAAAGTTTAATATAAAATTAAATTACATTTGAGACAATTTATAAAAGCATCACCAAATGATGAAATAATATAGGGGAATATACCAAATAGTCTCTCAAACATTTTTTAATACACGTTTAGTCCAAGCCCTTTTATTTTGCTCCAAAAAATCCTTCGCCATGCCGCTGGCGCGGACCTTTAAAAATAAGAGAATATTAGTTAAATGAGTGTTTGAGGGACTATTTGGTACAAAATAAAAGGCATGGACTAAATGTGTATTAAAAAATGTTTGAGGAACTTTTTGATATTTGATCCAAAAATATAATACATAAGAGTTTCAACCAACGCAACGAATCATTTTCATTCAACAATAGTTAGAGTTCTTACAAAGCATCTCTAAATATTCATCAAAATAAAAATTATGATACTAAGTTCAAATATTCGACTTGACAACAAAAATACATTAAATTCTTATTCTCCAAAACACAAAATGATTTTATCAAAGTAATCCCGCAATCTTAAAGTGTAGGACCTCCAAAATCACTGGTCAGCATTGGACGTTCTACAAAAGTTGCCACCTGTAAAAAAATTAGTGTCAATTACTTCAAAATTAATATCTCACTCATAAAAAATACAAGGTGCAATGAACTACTATTAGTATATTCTTATCACAAACAACATAAATTTTAAACTATGATATCTTTTTAATAAATATCTAACTACTATTCTTTTTCAAAAAATTTGACAAAGTCTCATTTGTTTATTCATGAAAACCACAGGTAACCAACCTGTTTTAAACATTAAAATTGATTATAAGAATACTATACACCAACCAATAGCAAATTCTCACCACCACCATTAAAAATTTAACTTTAAAGGAGAGAATTTTTCAGCAAATACTAAACAACTATGACAAACCTAAAATATTGCTAAAAAAGTGAACAAAAATTTAACTCTCATTTGCTAAAAAAAAGTTTTACATAGGAGAAAAATATTTTGCCCCAAATCAAACAGCGTCTTTGTTGTAAATCCAGTCAATTTCAAATTAATATGTATTCAAGTTTGGTAAGAGCACCAACCCTACCTTCTACAATATTCTCTCTAAGTTTTATCTATTTTGACATGTAGGACTCGACTCTATTCCTGCAAGCTAAAACTACCGTGACATGCTAAAAGTGAAACTAAAAGTATAAAGCAAGAGAAGAACAAATGCATGAGAATAAACCAACTCAAGTACCTTATTAAAGTCATCTCCTTCGTCAATAAAATTAGTTTGCCATTCTAAGAAGCAACCCATTCTCATACTGCGGACATTGTTATCTACAAACAGACATCAAAATATTAACTCACAAATAAACCATAAAGTCAAACAAATTACTATTCCAGCATTTAGGAACTGGATAATTTATCACTTGTGCCAAAAACGAACAAAATAATTTATTCCTCCGAGTAAATGAATTTCAACTAAAATATTCAGCATACACATCAAATTGGTAAACTCAAAGGACCACATAATAGTTATGAACAATGGAGATCACGTAATAGTTATGAAATATGGAAGGTTGACAAACTTTATTAACTTATTGATGAGTATTATACAAGTACAACTCGCCTAGTATTCGGTGAAACATTTTGAAACCACTTAAGCATATAGAGAGAGACAATTAAACTCAAACGAATGTAAGTAACACGGGGCTGAAAACTATTAACTAACGGAATATGATGCATTAGTTTTTTTTGTTTGCCAATCCCCAAACTAACGTACGTAATGGTTGCCAAAACCCACATGTTTTCACTAATTATTAAGATGGTTTCAGTACCTCATTATAAAATCTCGAGTTTCTAATGTAATTATAATATAATGCATACAGCTATCATATAATACATGGCGTGATTAAATGGAACATGAGCAAATGAAGATGTAAAATATGAGTGGTGATGAGCATGCCTATCATATAATACATGGCTCAATATATCAGCATCATATATACTTGTGGTTTTATCTCAATTGGGTGGCATATTTGGAGTCTACCAAGGTGAAAGTAATCACGAAGAGCTGCACAATTTGATGAAAGAAACAATGATGATTCGCAGACTAAAAAAGATGCTCTTGCCGAGCTTTCGATGAAGCGGAGGCAACAGGTTTTCCTGTATTTGGCAGAAAATGAGATGAGGCAAATCAACACTTTATTTCGTGAGTTGGAGGTAGTGAAAAATAAAATTAAAGCGAGCCAATCCCAAGAGGAAGCTGACTCGTTGAAGTTTAAAGAGAAAAATCTTATCAATAAGATTTATACTAATTCTGCAGAAGCCAAGATCCCAGCAGTTCTCGATTACCTGGGAACTGTCATTAAGGGAAGTTGCAAGTTCCTAATATTTGCACATCAACAACCAATGATTGATTCGCTACACCAATTTCTTCATAAGAAAAAAAATTGGTTGCATCCGGATTGACGGTTGTACCCCAACAGGATCCAGGCAAACTTTGGTTACAGATTTTCAGGAAAAGGATTCAATTAGGACATCAGTGCTATCTATCAGAGCTGGAGGTGTTGGGTTAACCTTAACGGCAGTGAGTATAGTAATTTTTTCATATCATGGACTCCAGGAGACATAATTCAAGCAGAAGATCGTTCTCATAAAATTGGCCTAGTGTCGTCGGTCAACATATACTATCTTCTAGAAAATGACACTATTGATGACATAATATGGGATGTTGTTCAGAGCAAGTTAAAAATCTTGGACAGATGCTTGATAAACATGAGAATTCATTGGAAGTTGCAGCTAGCTCTAAGGAGCCGAGAAACAGCCCTGCAAAACAGAGGACGCTAGACTCCTTTATTAAGCATTGTCAAGGCAAAAAAGAGTTTGATTAGACCCCTTGTACAGACAATATATATGTTAGGTTTATTAATCTTCGTTATAGAGTCAATGGGGCTGTTAGAGTTGATGGCATGGGATTTGAATATTTTATAGTTAGGAAAAATTGATCCGGTAATGTATTGGTAGAGGTCTTGGCCTAATCTCCCTTTTATTTCATCTTCTTTCTACTATCATATGGGGTGGTGGTTGAGATCTTCAAAAACTGACCTGATCAAGTTCCTCATTGATGTTCTGCCAGTATGTATTATGTGAGAAATGGGGAAATGCAGAAATAAAGCTCTATATGATGGGAAGAAAATGGTGGCTAAGTTTATTATCAACCAATCCATAAACACTGTCAAAGAAATCAGCAGGAACAAAAGTATCAAAGCAAGGGGGAAAGAGGACCTAATGAAGTTATTCTCATTGTCTAAAGAAGTATGGTCAGAGAAGGAACATAAAGCTATTGAATAAAAGAAGTCAAACCAATATAGTGTGAAGCTAAATACTGATGGAGCTGTTAAATGTAACCCTCTACAGTGTGGTTATGGGGGTATATTGAGAGATGCATCAGGCAACATTCTATGGAGTTTTGCAGGCTCTGGAGGTTTACAAACAAGTATAGTTGCTGAAACTATGGCTCTATGTGAAGGATTAAAGATGTGTAAGAAATTTGGTTTCATGGAAGTAGAGGTAGAATCTGATTCTAAAGTCTTGGTGGCTTTTTCTCTTTTTTAGTTTTTAATAAAACGAGTGGGGGTTCCGTCCCTCTTCGATAAATAAAAAAATAAAGAATTGGAAGGTGTATAGTATAATCTTAATTTGGAAATAATGTATTGAATTCTAGTAATGTTGGATCAATGGAAGTGTGAGGGATCCGCAGAGGTAGGCAGGAATTTTTGGGACTTGTTTAAAATCACACACATGATTTGTTGCAATGAACTTGATCCACATTTCGTTAACATTTTTTGGGGGTTGTCGCTTCGGTACTAGAGGATTAACATAACATCATTGGTTTAGTATTAGGGCTTATTCTTAAAACCACGTGTAAATTATTTTATTATTAATTAATAAAAGATTATTTTATTCATTTTGAAATGAGAATCAAGTGGATTACTACTACTCTAACTGACAACGTTGGCATTCACTTACCAAATGCACCTAACATTGGTTGAAATTACAGCGCCATCCTCAGTTCTAAGGCACTCACACCGAAACCTAACATTGGGAAGAAAGCGAAAGAACGCGGAAAATATGGTCTTTAAGTGTCGGTTCCAACCAATCATTGGGTACGGATCATATACACGATACAATGTGGGAAAAAATAACTCGCTCGCCACTGTTTGGGTGGCTGATAATGACCTCCCCGTATTTAAACAAGATAATAATAAAGAGAACATGTCCAAAATAAGTAAAACCAAAGCAGACTTAACAAAATTTTGATCATTTCTAGACTTGCCTAAATTCTTCTAGCTAGTCACTTTTAAAAATCGAGAGTCTTGTGAAGACACGATCACTCCCCTCGGGTTACTTTAATACCTTTAAGGATATCCCAGACTCTTTTCGAGCCATTTCACTAGTTTTTTTTTTCACTTTTCACCTCCCGGAGACGACTTATAGCCCAAAACAATCATCTACAAGTCAATTTTAAAAAACGAGAAACCAATGAGAACACAAACACTTCCCACAAGTTACTTTTGTACCTTTTGGGTTTTTTTATGCCTATCTTGGGGCCACTTGATTGATGTTTTGAGTTTTCTCTTCGTAAAGTCCATTTTATACCACAAAACGAGCGTATACTAATCAATTTTGGCAAGTGGAGTTTGATTAGGTAAAGGACACTTCCCACATGTTCCTTTTGTGCATCTTGGGGCGTTCGTTCCTATTTTAAGGGCACTCGATCAATATTTTGAGTTTTTGCCTCCAAAAGCCCATTTTTTACACGCAAAAGAACATACACAAGTGAGATAATTTTTGAAACTAGATGTCCAACGGTGAAACTGTCTCTTCCCACGGGATACGTTAATACCTCTTGGTGGAATGTTTTCTTTAAAATATGGACTGTTCACTCGACACTATTTTGTTCACTCTCCCAAAAGACTAACATGGGCACTAAACCGAATAACTTCTAGTCCTTCACATTCTTCTCTTTATCATAAATACAAGGGTTTTTTTAATATAAAATTGGAAAATTTCAAAAAAGTGAACCAATACTCCACAAACTGAATTTAGGAAACATAAAAAATGGCTTTGAGCAGACTTGACATTGTTTCTACTGATCACCAAGTTAACTATTATTTGATGATCACATCATTTCTTTGTTATCAGAATGTAGAATACTTTCTATAGGCAAAAACATACATCCCCTAGCACCGACATAATATGTCAACAATGGCGCAAATAAAAGACATGAAGCTATTACATACGTATACTCCAAATAGCACATGTGTGTGTGTGTGTGTGAGTGAGAGAAATTTGCAGATATAAAGACAATGAGATGGATAAATTTTACAGAAATTTTGCAAATATAAAGACAATGACAGAGTTTAATGAAGTCGTATTCATGTAGAAAAAAGGCGTTTTATCTAACTCATCATCATGAGCACCAAAAGAGCAACGGAAATGGGGCGGTCAACTCTATCTATCTAAGAAATTGACCACCTTGGTAAAATCTAGGAAGCGTCTTCAAGATCATTCACAAAACAAATTATAATTCATTTGATATATTATTGTTATTGGGATGGGGGTTGTGGTGGTGGAAGAAAAAAAGCAAAAAATTTATCTAATTAAATAGAATTAGTATGTTACTAAAGTACGACATTATACTTCCAATACCTGAAGGAAATAAGTCATCAGAAGAGTTTCTATGGGAAACTTGAATCTGATAGGAAACATCATGGTCACTGCTTCTGCCTGCCATTAATAGTTGCAATAAATTAATCACCAAGCAATCAAAATAGGTACTAGGCTCCTTTCATATTGATATTTACTACGATGACAAGATGACAAGTTAAAAGGATAATTATACTAAAAAACACATACTCTATAAATACTTACTCAATATAATAATAAATGAAGTACATAGAGTAATTCAAAATGGAGTAAAGAAAATCAACTATCAAAGCACAAGACAAACAACAGTGGCATGCAATCATATGTGATGACCTTAGATGTCCATGTGAAAGTCGAGTTCAAATATTCCTTATATACTTGCTGTAATAATAAGCAGGTTATGCACAAAATTCTTGGAAAGGCTCGATCGAGTCTTCTATAATGCTTCTTGGAATAATATTTTTCAGGATAATAAAGTAAATCATCTATACAAAATTAACTTGTATCACTTGCTTTTAATTCTATTGTTGGACCCTTTTAAGAATTATGGCCCTCGAAAAGTGTGACACCCCGACTAATTAAATACCGGGTAGCTACTCCTTTATTAAATTAATTCAAAATGGCAAGTTGGCTCAGTTAATAGCATCACTGTCGAAAACATTTTATTATTACTAACCACCTAGTATTTAAAAAAATAAGTTGCCAAATTTTAATTTAAGTCTGGTTAACATGCAACAAGTATAATGAAGAAATAAATAACACCATTCACCATACTGAAGTAAAACGAATAACCATAACAAAAGAGTAAATAAAGTCTGGAGGAAAACTCCTCACTACAATCCCATAACTGAAATAAATAACCGAATACTGAAATAATACATGCTAAAGTCTGAGAACTGAAATGTAAGAGATGTCTCTAATAGAAATGGGAAACATGCCCTACAACTGATAGATAGTGACTCTGGAATCCAAAAGATAGAAGCGTCTACAAGCAAATCGCTGTAGCTTCCACAAACAGCTACAGCTCGTCACCTGAATGAGTATCCTATGCTTGGTGTCCCTGTGGCTGGGCACCTAAAATGGTTTTACAAGAAAAAGAGATTTGAAAAGCAAACGGGTCAGAGCCCGAATGTGGAGTTATATTTTAAAAACCTGCCAAGTGCTTTAAAAACATTTAAAACATTAAATGCAAAGTACTTGTTAGGACGTGCACTCACATGATATTCTCATCTCTCGTTTAACTGTGCACTCCTAACGTAAGTACCCATCTAGAGTGATACAAACTACTAGCTAAGTGACAACATATCTAGCTAGACTATCATAGGTCTTACCCTTATTACTCGGTTCTATTAACATAATAACGCTCGTAATTAAGTAGGGGTTTAACGTAACTCAGATGTTCAATATGCAATATATATAACTATCAGTTAACTCGTTATATTTCTCGAAACAATACCGTAATTATATTCACATCATTAACATGAATGTTCTCATTAATTAAGTGTATATTATTCACATCATAAATATACAATACAAGCACCCCGAGAACTAAGCTGTGGTGCACACATACTCTGCTATCCATCCCGGTACATCATGTACATAAGGATCACATATTCCGAATCTCTCACGAATAGTTCAGATAACACAAATCATAAATAGTGGTGGCGAACACAGTCACATCACATGGGTCACGTACATACCTACGCTCCCACGATCAGCGGACTTATTAACATCCCAATAAGTCTTTCTCTGACCTATGTTCATCGAGGTACCAGTCTATATCCCCCCCGTAGGCACACAAGGATTAGAGGGTCCTAAGCGAACGCAACCTCCCGTGATAGCAAGTATGGTAGGTATGTCATACACACAATTCATATACCACTACTAAGTAAACACACGTCTTAGTAATACCGTAATTTAATCGTAGTACATATCGCATTCTCGTACTAACTATAATTATCACAATTTATACTACTCCGGTTTATAATCATACGCGCCATAATTTTCTCACGTCGTAATAGACACTCACGTCTCAACCCAAATGGTTCATTCTAATTTAACTCACTTGTGTATAATTTCCTTCTCATAAATACCCAAATGTCCCAAACCTATCACTACATCATCATTGGAAGGTTAACTATATCCTCGAACAAGTTTACGGGACTCCAAAATTCAAAACAGTTCAAAATAGCCCAAACTGTCAGCTCGTTAGAAGTCTCGTTCGAACGAGACTATTCAAACGAGATTCCTCTGTCAACTCGTTAGAAGTCTCGTTCGAACGAGGCTGTTCGAACGAGATTCTAGTTCGTTCGAACGAACTGTACCTTCTAACGATATCTCGTTCGAACGAGATATCGAACGAAATCCATTTTCGTTAGCAGCGACTGGTCAACTCGTTAGAAGCTCGTTCGAACGAGTTCGTTCGAACGACCTGGGAAGGGGCTTCTAACGAGCTACCAGATTCGTCCCAGATTTTTCCCCATCTCGTTTTTATCCAATTTATCACTCCTAATCTCTTCCAAAGTTCATCCCAACAACGTTTTAGGGTCTCTAATTCATCCTAAACATATTCAAGTCAACTCCTAACATGTTTTCAAGGATTAAATCTCTCTAACATCAATCAAAATATAAATCTCTACACTTTTTCCCCAATTATTTCAAGAACATGAACCCTAACTTTTGAATCATGAATTAACTCACTATAAATCCGTTTTAATTCCTTCCTATCACAGATATCATGCGAATCATTATCTACCTATCATTCTACATGCAATTCTCCTTAATAATTTCAAGTTCTAAGCTCCAAACTACATGGGTTTTCATAATCTTTCAAGAACAGTTGTAATTCATCAATTTTCTAACATGGAAGAAACATTCTACGAATTTAAATATGATTAAAACATTTGCCTTGATTGGATTTCTGATTTTGGTGTTGTCTTGGTGAAGATTTCTGCAAATTTTTCCTTTCTCCAAGCTCTCCTCCAATGGTGGCTTAAGGTGGCTAGGGTTTTGATTTGGAAATTTTAGAAAACTCTCCTAATAACCTACGTAGCCTTCTAGGTTAATGTGGTTTGGTTAATGGGATTAGTGGGTTTAATCCACATCAGATTTACATCTCTAATTTTCGTCACTTTTAATTCCTCAAAATGTAAAATTACCAAAATACCCCTTAAGTTGCCGGTATGGCCTAAAAATACCCCGGGACCCAAACTACACCCCCGGCTAGTGTTTTCTGACTATCTCGACCCTTCCGGACGCGTTGGCGCACTCAAAACAACCATACGGTTTATATATTTTAAATTCACTTTTATTATCAAAATATTACACCGTGACGCGGCGGTCCCACGCGTCTCAACAAAATTTCTAAAATACCGTCTATCGATCTCACGACAAATTTTATAATACTAAATACATATATCAAAACATATATGCACATAATCAAATACCAACTTGCATCTCGTTAGTATTTATAACCTGGATTAATTTCCAATTAATACGCATTTAATTAATTAATCCCAAAAATAAATATAGTCAAAAGTACGGGGTGTTACAAAAAGACAAACTTTTCCATCTGAAGTAAAATATATTGCACCAACTCTCATAAAAGAAAACAAAACAATTTATCGCTTGAGTTCAAGTGGATTATCTGCTATAGAGCGGTGATCAAATATGGTATAATCTATGTCCAAAACTAGCAGCTTCCTCCTTTTACAGCGTGGATTATTGAGTTCAATATATATCAATAACCCAACAAACATCATCAAAGGAGGTGGAAAATATCATCATATGGACCCGTCCTGACCTTTTATCTATGTCTATACTATGTCAATCCATGTATTCATCTCAAATAAAAATGATATGCAAGTCAGCAATATGAGAATGAGCTTATGCAAACCAATACATTGATCCTAGTTTTAAAAATATATATTGATCCTAGTTTTAAAAATAACTTTGTATTAAAACTAATAAAAAAAAGATTTTTATAGTTCAGTACATGTATGCAATATTAAAACTAATGAGGCTAATCGATGAATTCAATTCATTTCTCTCTGACGGAGATATCAAAATAGAGCTCTGCTCTGGGAACACATAATAAGTAACCTCAATATCTGTTGAATTATGACGCACCTATTTTTTAGAATTGAAACATTACATATATAAATACTCAACCACTTCAGTACCTCTAAACTGGAGCTCATTCTTGAGTGGAGCAGTAGATTAAAATATAACTCAATCAACAGGGAGTTCACGGTCAGAGGCCAAAATACTGTGTCAAAAAATGGAGTGTTATCACCAAAATATCCCAAGCAGCATACAAAGGCAGTTATGATTAAATTAGTTGTCAATAAATACATATCGAGCTCTTGATGAGAATGAGGCATTGTTCCTCTCCTTGTATAAAAGCTTCTCAAACGTGTTGATGTAACGCCTACATGATGTATTTGGAGATGGAATATCACGACAGTCTGGCCAAATAGATGAAATGACTATTATGGATTTATCTAAGACTGAGGGTGAGAGAGGAATGGGACTATGGACTTACCTAAAAAGAGTAAACATCATGTGGGACATTGTTAAGCAACACGAACCTCCAATGATGTTTCGCATAATCATGCCATGCTCCTAATTCCTAATGAATTCAATAACAACTTCCCAAATGAGTACAGTGTGGAATATTTTTAAAAATGAAAGAAAAGAAAGAAAATTGTACGTCAATAATGCAGTTGGAATAAGAGCATACCTTCATAGTGATATGAATCCCTTATATACTTTTGTTTCTTGTGTTAAATCAAGAAACAAAAAATTAATATAGTGTCCAACACATTATTCTCCAGTTATATAAAAACAATTTTCTGCAAACTAAGGATGGTCCTCAAAGAAGACATAAATCATTCAAATGTGAAAAGATAGAGATTGAATTATTAAAGAAATAAGAGTGGGAGATAAAAAATACTATAGGAGGAGAGAAGAGGAAGAAAAAAAGAATAGGAAGAACTAAAAAATATTGCAATACTACATTATCCCTAATTATTAAATACCTAAAGAAGACATTCGTAATTATTAAACATCTAAAATACTCAAATGATCCTAATCTAATCCTATAAGTAATTGAACCAAAGACAATCGTAAGAATCAATACATGAAAATAGAGAGTGGAAAAAAGCATCAAACATTTAAGCATAATAATACGTAACTTAGCTGGTGAACTCAAACATCAAAATGTGAAGACGGTACACATAGAATCATATTTCCATCATATAAGTATGCAATCCCGACATATCCAAATATCAACTTTGGTTCTTGAACCAAATATAACAACTGAATACATTTTATTAACATTATCCAAAGCTTACCCATGTCACTTCAACCCATTTCAAGTTATGTAGCACCAATTATAATTGTGTACAACACATTACCTATATAACCGAAAACTAAGTGAACCCAATTGTACCTGCACAAAAAAATAAACATAAAATGTAACCAAATAGGTACTTACATAAAAAAAATGATTTACGTTCAAATGAATGAATAAATTATCTTTTAGGGTAAGTGTCCAAGTGGATCTTTCAACCAATATGCACAAATTGGCCCCTACTCGAATTAAAGTGCACAAATTGGCCCCTACTCGAATTAAAGTGCACAAATTGTTCAATTACTCTCTCGCTTTGCCAAAATGTAACCTTCAGGAAGTTGATGAAAGAGTTATTACAAAAATAAATTATTGACTACTAAAATTAAAAATTTATAAACTCTTAATGTTCCTCTTCATAATAACTTTCCACCATGAGTATAGTTATGCATAATTCTCTTTCACCAAAGTAAGAAATACAAACACATGTCAACCATATAATGAAATAGAAGATATATAATTAAATTATGGAAGAAAACCAACTTCTACACATTTTAGATCAAGTGCAAGCATTCTAATGTAATCAAACGTATTTAGGTAATTACAATAACCAAAATATTTGACTCAATACATGTTTTATTCAATTCAGTATGTATGTCGCTAAACAAAGATGATTATTGTGAACACATCTTACCCAGTAGCATTCAAATGAAATAATCTAGATTCTCCTACACCATAAGTTTACATACACCATAAGTTTACATACCCGGGATGAATACACATTTGCAGCCCGGGGACCTATACAATGAAAATATTCTAACCAAGAATCCCAAATATCCATCAGAAGCACATAACATTGTTTTGAATCCAAGGTCATATAAATCACCTTATCTCCTTAGAAAACCTTGTTTGTCCCATAGAAGCAATTATTCAAATACCTTAATTGGAAAGAACCACTAATATTTTTCACAGATGAAAAATCTACAGAACCAAAATATTAATGACAGCTACAAACTAAAGTTTCAAAAAAATTAGTTGGTTAGTATGCTTACAACATTCAAAATAACCTCTACACACTTTAAGAAAAGCATGATGGGATTCAGTGAGGTAGCTTCTGATGAGTATGAGAGTAACCTCAATAAACAGTCATAAACCAATTAGATACCATATTAACAAAATTGACCAAATAATCGAATTAGAAGAAGAACATACATATATTCTAATTCTAAACACTTGTAATCCCCAATCAAAAAATGTATTTTTGGCAATACAGTTTATGGAATGTTTTTGGTATTACAACCTCAACAAAATCATATAAACAAATCAATAGTTAATGTTGAGCCCTAAATACCATAACAATTGAGTAACTTGAGACGAAGTTGCGTGGAGGGATTTGGGGGCGGAGAGGGGTTGGGTATGGAGGGGCATATGGGTTTGGGGGAGGAGAGGGATGGGCGGAAGGCGGGGCATGGGGAGCATAGAAGGGCGGGGGATGGGGAATGCTTGGAGCAGAGAGGGAGTTTCGGGGGTTGGATGAATTTTTTTTTTCCTTCTTTTTTTTTGTATGATAATAGAACGTTAAAGAGGGAAGGAAAATTTTGAGGAGGGAGTCAATTTTTTTAGCCATCTCAAATAGTAAGATACTATTTGAGACGGAAAATAATAAACTGTCTTTTTAAGAGTATTTTATAAGACGGGTAATATAAGGGGTTTTAAATACTTGATACTATTTGAGACGGCAAGTAATAATCCGTCTCTTAACATGACTTTATAAGACGGGTAATATAAGGGGTTTTAAATACTTGCTTTTTTTAAGACAGTCAATTATTTCTGTCTCAAAAAGTATGCTTTAGATACTTAAATTTAGCCATCTTAAAAACTTCGGTACTAAAAACTATTTTTTTTTGTAGTGATACTAAAATCGTACATACCTTAAAATATGTTTCAATATATGCAAACTAAAATACTATTTTTTAAATGCTAAGAAAATAAGAAAAAAAAAGAAAAAAAAAAGAAAAAATGCACGTTTTTTTAAATGAGGGGTAGAGAGGTTTGGGACACCATTTGTCTTTTGATTGTTTTGAATGATATATTGCCCCTGTTTTTTTAAAAAAGTATTTAAAAGGTGATATCGTTTCACTAAAGCTTTTCTGTTTTTAAAAAAAGAGTGCCTTAAGCCTTTTACCAAGAATAAGGCATGAAAGGCTTAAGGCGAGGCGTTTCTGCCAAGCCTTAAGCCTAGGTGCGCCTTATAGAATACAGTTGGAGTACTTTACAATATATATATATATATATATATATATATATATATATATTGTAAAGTACTCCAACTGTCATCTCCTGTTTCTTCTTCCCTAGCAGCAACTAAGACAAAAAAGTGGGGGCTTTAACAATTAGGGCAATTAAAACTACCACATCCCCTGCAGTTGTCGTCTTTTGAAGCTCAATTAAGCCTCCTCACTAAAAAATATTTGTAAAATGCTAAATTATATGGACAAATTAACTTCACATGTAATATGGTCAATTATGAATTTAAATTAAATTTGTATGATGTTAATTTTATTAAACAAAAACTTATTTATATAATGATAAATTAGTTATATTAAAAAAATATCTAATTCATTTATGATGAATTAGTTATACAACATAAATTTCATATATTTCATATCAATTGCAGGATGAATGTGGGAATTATTGTGTGTTGCATGTCATAGCAAGCACATAACAAATTAACACATCAAAGTGTAAAGCTACCAAGATCAAAAGCATACCCTCGTTGGTGTTAACACCTGATGGAATAGTGTCCAGAGATTTGACAATATTTGCATGACTACATTCTGAAGGAGGCTGATTCGACTCTATCACAAATCGTTGCACATGAGCGGCTTTATGACCTATGATAGGCACGAAATGGAGTAACACAATATTAGTATAACTAAACATAATTAAACAATGATATATTTCTTGCTTAATTAAATATTTCCATGTTGACAAGTAACATGTTTTGGGATATAGAGATTATACTCTCATTGTTGTTAACAACAAATGCAATAGTGTTGGGAGAGTCTGTGACATTTAAGTCAACATATTAAGAAGGAGGATGCATGGCTTCACCCATAATTCCTTTACGCAAAGAAGATCTTAGGACACTTGTACGACCAGAACCAAGCATAACTAAATCAGAAACTAACAACATTAGCTACGGAGATATGTATGCACGAATATATAAAATAATACTAATATAATTTTAGTATTTTAGCGCATTTTTATCAAAAACATGGGGAAAATAAAAATAAAAATGAGAAGTATACCTTCAAGAATGATATCATATCAATTTCAATAAGATTTTTTTCCTAATGAGTTGTTATTAGAAAGTTATCACTTTAGAGATATATGTAATGAAACTAAAATAGATCACTGTTGAATGTTATGAAATTCATATGAAACTAAAACAGATTATTATTGTTCTTAAAACGTGGCTTGTTTATAATGAGACTAAAATAGATCAATCTTAACCACGAACTTTAAAGTATTATTTTTTAACTACAACTAATACACAAAATATACTGATCCTCCTTGGCACGCATAATCAAAATTTATAAAACACACCACAGAATATACACAAAACCAGTAAGTCAACACTCAAATTGAATAGATTACATGATTATAACTACAACTAATGGTAAAAAAATATTATAAAGCAGATGTTAACAAATATGCAGACCTTACTGGGCATGTATAAGGAGCAAAAGATGAACAAAAAAAATATAAATGGTTCCGTCCAGTCCAAAGCAAATAAAATACCAACGACCGCCTCCATCAACTCCACCAACTTCCAAAAACACCAACAACCAGATTATAATGGATCAAACCCAAAATTGATCTCACATATTAGTAAGGGACAAGGAATTTATGCATGAGGAAACACGAAAATTCAATTAAAAAGAACTCATTGAAATACAACAAGGCCAAATAGATTTTTCTCATAAAAATGTATAGTGCATTAAATGCCTTTGTCTAGTCCATGTAATGAATGAAGACAAAAGGCATCTCAATGATATTATTTCGAAGAGAAATCATAACGGTGTTGGTGTTAAAACCCCATGAAATGGTCTGCAGAGTTGGCTACATTTGGATGACTAGGTGGTGAAGGTGGATGGATAGAATTCGTCATAAATAGTTGCACGATTGTTGATCTTTGACTTATAACAAGCATGAAATGGGTTGACATAACGATAATTAAACCAAACATAACTAACACTGATATATTTCCTACACAAGTAAACATTCATACCCGCATTGTTGTCAACACCAAATGCAATAATATTATTAGAGCCGACGACATATGGATTACTAAACTGAGAAGGAGGACGGGTGGATTTCTCAGTAAATCCTTAACACGTAGAAGACCTTGGGGCTCGTGCATGATCGAAACCAGACTTAACTAAATAAGAAAGGAAAAATATTTACTAAGGCAATTATGTATGCATGAATTAAGTAAAACATGACTATAATTTTAACACTATAGCATAATTCTACCAAAAACATGCAGAAAAACATAACTATAACGATAATCATATTACCAATGAAATAATATCAATTTCAATAAGATTGTTCTTAATAAGTAGTTAATTAAAAAGTAAAAAGTATAATAAACACAACTAATGGATATTCATCATACTCGTCATCATCCTCTCTTACAATTAGATAAAATAATATCTCCTCTCTTTTTGACGGGATATACTCTTCTTTTATGTCAAACTCTTTTCTTTTACCCATTATCTCACTCTTATTAACCCTCTTAAGAGAATCCAAATAGAATTTACTCCTTTATGTAACCCAATCGCCTTCATTGTTGCTAGGTTATATTAAATACTATTCATCATTTGTTTCCTATGATTTGTCATCGTCATTGTAAACCTATTAATGAAATATATTAATGTGGAATTAAATAAAGTAACATTTTGTAAGTGAAATGAAATAAAACACTCTTATAAAACAAGTGTCAAAAGTGAAACAATTAAAACATTTAACAATAGGAATAAGGAAGAAAATAAATAAAAAAACATAAAAAGTCATCATCATCTTCATCTAGGTCATCATCATCATCAAAATCATCATCGTTGGTCCCATTCCACATTAGTCATACTAACTTTGATTTCTGGGATATCATCCCTTCGTAATCAAAGGACTTCATCATTAATTTCCGTTGCTTCACCAATTACTATATTTGCCTCTGGTTGTTGATATGGTTCCTATTCATCGAACTCCCCATCTGCTATAATTTCAAGAGAATCATACTTATCGTGTGGATTATTCTTAACTACAACTTTCTAATTATTTCCTAACTTGATGTCTGGCACATAGAAGACTTGCTTTACTTGATAATCTAGCACAAATGGTTGGTCTTTATACCATGTATTAACGATGTTCAAACTAATGAAACCATACTCATCTTTACGTATTCCATACACACCCTTCTTTTTTGTAAGGTCCCACTAATCACACTTGAAGAGAATAACCCGATTATTTGCAGTGTATTCTAACTCAATAATATCAATCAACTCGCTATAAAAGTCAGTTTGTTCATGTTCACCCACTACTTTTGGTGTAAAACCTATATCCATTGATTAAACAACCTTTATAGTGTTTCACTTATCTGTCAGCCCAGAGAAAAGTTGATTATTGACATGATTGGGAGACTCACACTCCAATATTATCATCTATTTAATTTTTAAAAGTAAATAGTTAGTAAGAATTAATAATCTTATTGATTTACATTTAAATAATAAATTTAGCTACTTGCACGATCTTCAAACCATTTGGTAAATCTCTTTACATGTCTCTTTTCAACCTTTATATTGCTTTCTACCTTTAACATATCCTTATGCTCATTAAACATATATACATAAATTTAATTGATAAAATAAAAAGTATATTTGAGATATATAAGTAGTGTAGCTTAACATACTTTACAAGTTCTTGTATCTCATCATAGTCATCCAACACATTCAAATGACGTTTTTTCATTCATTCCACGTACGACATTGCTAATAAGCTTTTCCAAGCAAACGACCATTATATAAAAAAATGGATAAAGCTTATTGAAAATTAACACCATTATAATTCCTCCCGGGTCGATTAAATAGTGTCTCGACACCTTGTAGATACATTGAGCAAAAACGTTAGGCATTCATTAAGAATATAAGCCTCGACTATTGAGCCCTCTAGATGTGATTTATTTCCCACATCAATAAAAATTAATATAATAACAATATATGAAGTTTTCCTAACAAAACCTCAAAAAATGATCATGAAAACACCATTCTCTTAGAATTCATATGTGTCTCTCCACTAATCCTTTTCCTTATTAAATGTGAGAAAATAACATGTTTGGCATGTATCCCAATCTACGGATTGCAAAAGGGCTATGTAAATGGGAACCTTCCCTACTTCTAATGGTGCAGGTTAGTACTTTTTTTAATGGTGTTGGGATCTAAATGAAGGTTAGGTGTAAAAATCTGATTGAGTTGGGGCAGAGTAGAGTAAAATAAATCTCGAGACTTCCCCATTTAGATATATTTATACTTAAGTAACCCCCTCCCTCCAAAAAATTATATATAATATAAAACCCTCACTACACACACACACACACACACACACACACACACACACACACACACACACACACACACATAGTGTGTGTGTGTGTGTTCTTTCTTAGCCTTATTCAAATCACTAAGAGACAATTTGATCTTTGTCCTATCTCTTCACCTCTTCTAGATATTTCACCCCTCACGACATTAACTTACATTCTCACATGATCATATAGTATTTTTAAGGTAATGTGCATACACAACTCCCATTAGGGTAATTCAAATTAGAAGTCACTATTTATGATTTCAATATTTGAAGTTTCAAGAAAATTTTAATTTAATATAACTAAATTCGAGACTTTTATTTACTACATTTGAAAAAGGAATTCGCGAAGAGAGAGTGCATATTATGTGTTTGTGAGTGTGGTGAGTAATCGTATTTGGTTACGTTATACTAGTAGCAATTTCGTATTGTTTGAATGCTTCATGGTGCATTTTTCTATCAATTATATAGAGTAAAGCTACTACATTTTAATTTTCCCAACATTATAGATATTCACACACACACACACACACACACACACACACACACACACACACACACACACATATATATATATATATATATAGACACACACACACACACACAATGTAGGGCAGGGCGAAGTTGGGGAAAGGTCGTGGAGGGGTCCCCTGTACCATACCCGCCCTAATGCTACTCATAGCCTATCCCAGGTGCTAAGTTATCCATATCCAATAACATAATGTTGTATTGTAATACTACCTTCAAAAATATGTTATCTATAATTTTCAAATTGAATCCTTTATTTTAAATTCACGAGAGAATTTATGGTACAATAATCCTGTTTAACTGAATCCAATACCAATTTAATATTTACTCAGTTCAATTATTTAGATTCAATTTTACGTGGTGACTTGAATAATAATATATGTACGAAATCAAAGAAATCTCATAACACCGGATTTATCTTGGAAACCCTTGTGGGAAAATCACGAAGCCCCAACCCCAAAATCAATCCACTAATACATAATCGGGATTTACAAAAGTCACGACATAAACTACAATACGGACTCGATATCACCAATACATTTTCCATATGCATTCTGATTTGAAACCTCTACAACCTTTTCATTATCCTTGGTTTCTTTCCACTATATAACACTTCACAAAGATCCTTCCATCCACCAATCACAGTAAGGGATTCAATTTTTTGTACAAAACATATCATACAAGATCTAAGAAAGGTTATAAATGTGGCGAGTTTGATGTTAAATGATAGGGTCTATGGTTTTGAATACAGGATGAAATATCTCATCTAAAACATTGAAAATTCCCTCTAAGGTTTTGAATCGATAAGAGTCATAGGTTTAAAACTTATTAAATGTTTAGTTTATATTTAATCTAGAACATCAATATTATTAAAAATTAATATCTCAAAATTCAAGCCTTTGTTTCAAGGAGGAGACTTGTGTGAATGAGACGTCATATTGTGTTAAGTGCAAATTCTTATGAGCTTCATATGAGACATTTTGTTTGACCTGAAGTATTCTCATTGGATGCTCGTCGAAAGTCAACTTCTTATGAGCTTCACACGAGAACTTTTGTTTTCTCTCATTTGAAGCCTCTATTGTTGGGGGTTTATCTATAAAACCATGTTTACTTATTAATAAAATGACTGCCTAGTTCATTTTGAAACGAGAATCATGTTTGTAAGAATGCTTTATATTTATGCTTATTAAATATATTATTCTAATGTATTTCGGCTTGACCACAAGAGATCAAAATTCTGATTCTATACTATTGAATAATTCAAAACTTATATAGGGTGTTGAAATCCTAATGGTACAATTGCGGTACAATTCTAGTAGTTTATCTCAAATTGTGGGAACTTGTTTGATGGTTTGAGAACTTGTTTAATAATTTCAAGGAGGATTGCCACCGGTGCATCCAGGAATGCATTGAATACGACCACCCATTAGATTTTAACTCTAAGGGATATCTTGATCAGACTTAGGTAATCTCACACCATTTGTAGAGGGAGCATAGATTCTTAATCACGAGAATGATGAGGATTGAAATGCTTGCACAATTTTTACTTTGATTGTTACGAATGCAATTTGATTTTAAATCGAGTCAATATATCCCTGCATATTGGTTAACATTTGTGTAGGTATGTCTATGATCATAACTTAAAGGAATCCACATCGAGGGATACCTTTGATTACGATACCCCCGAAAGACTTATAAGATTTGTTTCCACTAGTTAAAACCTAATCGATGGATTATTTTATAATCCGGTGGAGTAGCAAATAAAATAAGTATGAGAATAGAGGGATTGATTACGTGTTGGTTAAAATCGAATAAAATAAAATTGATTTGACTAGGCGGGTGTCGAGAGCTTAGCGTGGGGAATCACATTGTGCACTATAATTATCTTTGCAAATAAGACCTCATTATGTCCGAGTGATTTTTAAGATAGTTAAATTGGAATGAAGTCATAATTATTTTGTGAAATTAGTTATGATTAAATAAATAAAGGAAACAAATTATGGGCTTTTAATTTGGGACCTTTGTGTATATATTTGGAAACCAATTTAATTATTTGTCTTGGGTTAGTATAGTCCATATACCCAAGTAGTTAGGCCCAATTCTTAAGAATCCCAATTTGTCCCAAGCCCATAACTTATACTAATATACATTGGTTTAAGTTAGGGATTCAAGCTGCATAATTAACTATTAGGGTTTGAGAGGGAGGAGATAAAACATTATTCACATTTTTGTTAAGAGATCAAGAGAGAGAGGATCATAACTCACTCGAAAGCAAGAGTTTTCATCTCGTGAGGTGCCTGCCCACCTACCTAGCTTTGGGTGGATCATATACTAAAATATCCAAGCATTTCGGTGGACATAAGAAATATTTTAAAGAATCATAATAAGGAAGACCTTAATCACCAACAAATACTTTTCTCTATATCGTATTGCACCTGGATCCGTAAAGGTATTGTATTTATAACCCTAGGTTTGCCTTTTAAACATAGTTTTTTCTTTCTCACTTTCTATTGTATAATTAATCAAAGAGTCAAGAGCTGAATTTTTTTTATTCCGCGTATATCGATCCCCATCAATTGGTCTCAGAGCCTATAGTTTAGATTAATTATGATTTGGACAGATCCATGTTATCCAACCTTGAAAACCCTAGTTTTGTGTATTGTAAATATTTGTTTATTGTATTATACTAACATGGTTTTGTATAGATTTCATGTTTGAATTCCTTCCAACAAGTCACATATATTTTTTATGTGTGAATGGATCATATGGTGGTTTATGCCTTGTTATTTTCGCTTCTAGATTCGATATGATTGTAATAATTGAAAATTTATAATTATTTCATTATCAGTGTATTTGGAGGTGTTAGTGAGGGCATGTAATGTATATTTATGTTTAGACTCGAGTATCTATATGGGTTTGGGTGTTGGACAAAATTTCATGAAGTTTTATAAAGATTTGTATAAGTTATTATCGCTTTTGCTTGCTAATGGTTAACCCGAACAAAGAAGATGAAGATAAAGGCCCAGATCAATCCGAGGGCTCGTCGAATCAACCCGAAGGTGTGTCAGATTGATCTGGTGCCTGGTTGGATCGACCCGACATTGAAAGTATGCGATAGACTGCTCATTTTACAGTGTTTTTCGATGGGTTAATGTGGTGGTTCTTCCCCATTCTTCTTCTATGACGAGAAAAAATTATTTCCTGAAGATTTTTTAATCGAAGTCTACTTCAAGAGGGAAATTACATCAAAATGAAGTCTTATTCAATAAGGATTTTTAATCTTGAAGATTCTACTTTAAAAAGAGTCTTAGGTCATGATGGAAAAGGGAAATATGTTTCGTATTTTAATTATGACTACTAAATTATTCTATTTTATCATAATTTTACTTTCTTATATGTTGATATTTTCTTGTGCTAATTAATTGATCGATTAGGAACGTCCGATTTTGTGGAAAACATGAATATTTTTGTGACTGGGGCGTAGATAATTGATTTTCTAGAAAATCCATCTTTTTATTCTTTTCTAAATCAAATTTAATCGGGCAAATAATTTATAGGTGTAAATTAAATTGAGATCTCTGGGGTTTTATTTTAATTTTAACGTATTTATTTTCTTGAAAAATTAAAATTTTAGGATCAAGAAAATTAATTTGTACAAGTAAAATGGAAAATTGGCAATGATTTAATTCAGGCTTTTAGAATTGAATAAATTATTTTAAAAAACCCTCGAGTTTTTTAAAATACTAAGTTGGAGAGGGGGTTCAATATAAACTTCGCGGTCTCCATTGATATTTTAAAACTGTTTTGCAATTAATTCCTCGTGTCAGCTTGATCTTCCCTCCATCGGATGGTTTTAATCGCGGTATCATAGAAATTTCAAAATTCTTAAGTGATCATTCATTGAAATTAAATGTGAGTTTGTTCGGTCCTCCCATCGATGAAGTTCTTCACGAGTGTATTTGATATCATTGAACGCATCAATGGTATGCACTTAGCCATAATTAATGACATCCTCCCCATCGGAGTTACTGTCATTAGGTGTGGTACCAAAAGATGCCAATTATTCAATTATGTTGGACAAAAGTTCTTGAAATGTCCGGAGTACATAATTGAAAGATGAAAGTCTATCTAGTTCAAGGTGATATGATTTAAGATCCAATTGGGAAATATCAGTTCATAAGCGAACTAGGAGGTTTTATGTTTTTTTAATTGGTGGTGAGGGATGCACTATAATATTAAATCAAAAGTAATTTTCACATATTTATTTTGAAATTAATTTTGTTTTCAAAATTTATGATTCTCATGTCAAAATGGGATGTTCTTTCAACCCTCTTACTTCGTATTAAAGGAAAACAAACTTACTCACGTGAATTATATTGTATGAAAAAGAAACATAGACATTTTCCTAATTGCAGAGGACTATAAGTTTATTTGGCTGAAACATGCCTTGCCAAGCCTGAGGAAGGGGCACCTGAAAAGGATGTCATAACCTATTAGAGGTGGTAAAAGGTTGATCAAATGACTCATTGCCACATATTGGCCTCTGTGACCAATGTGTTGTAACTCCAACATCAATACATATGATGCGTTTATGACATGATTATGAACCTCAAGGACATGCTTAAGGATCATAATTATGCCACAGGCTGGATGCTATGGCAAGGCTAGTTAACACCAAGTTACTAGATGATACTACCATACAAGGGCATGTTCTTAAGATGATGTCCATATTGGGATAACTGGAGGTGATTTGATCTAAAATCGATGGGAAATTTAGGTTGATTTCATGTTTAAATTGCTCCTGAAGTTCTTTAAACAATTTTGCATAACCTATTTTACGAATAAGTTTGATTACTTTTTGGTGAAACTACTTAAAGAACTCTAAGTTGCGAAGAATATAACTATGCATAAGGGTATGGTTCAGGTTGCTGAGAAAGACCCATCTTTTTCTGTCCCTCAAGGTAAGAAGAAAAATAAGAAGGTAAAGCCTCGTGTACAAACAATAAAGGTAAAATAATAGTGAATGCCATAACTGCTTTTAAGCCTTAGGGAGCGGGTAAGAAGCCTAATGGAAAATATTATATCTGCAAAAGGTTAGGACATTGAAAGAATCAATTCCCGATCTTTTTAGCAAGGACGAATGGAATCGGTAAGTTCTCTTTAGTCATGGTGTGTTGATTCGAGAGCCACAAATCATGTTTGCAATCAGGTAATCTGAGCTCAGCGATGGAGAAATGTTTATGTTCATGGGAGGAAATTTTGTTTTAAATTTTGGTTATGACAATACGATAATATTGGTAGATTGTTTTTATGTACCCAGCACTAGAAGAAATTTAATTTATGTTTCCAAACTAGTTTTGAATGGATATTTGATTTATTTTAATATGGTATTTTTTAATCAAAAATGGAAAATCCCAAATTTGTTATGGTAAATTGGAAAATGACATTTATATTATAGAAATCATCTTACCACTACCGCTTTGATGATAACATATCCAACTTCTGGTATTTTCAATAGTTCTTAACCCCCCCCCCCCCCCCCCCCCCCAACTACCTCATACAAGGACTTAGGTCCTAGGGATGACCATAGACCTCTGCCAGACCACTATTGATCCCTCAATACTTCCACAACCTTCAACAAAAGGAACAAAATACTTTAGGAGACCTCAACAACCTCCTCGATCTCCCAAAGTGCTTAGTCGTTCTAACCTATCTCTTTAACCAAGCTCAGAGACCACCATACCAGTGCCCAGCCACGTCTGACGTATAGAACAGACCTCAGTCTGAAGATAAATAACCTCTCGAGTTCATCTATATATAGGTACATCATTACAACATACCTCTAGAATATCCTATGGAAGATCCATGGAAGTTCCAGACATCCTGTATCTACAACTGAACTCCTCCTACTCGTTTAGCGGGTAGGTGAAAAACACATCACTATTTCACCTACCACTAACACTCAACCCCACTTGCATTGATGGAACTTATCCCCATTAAATGCACTCAACAATTGTCTTACACCATTTTCAAAACCTTTGGCAAACACTCCCCCTCCATGCTGATGCCGTCAGACCTCAGAGACACCATAGCCATGTTATGACAGTCCGCTCATTCTCTTTCCAAAAATTTGTGTATATATGGGAGGCTTGGGAACGATTGAAGACATGTTAAAATAATCATAATTCTATGGATAAAAGAGTTTTTGCTTAATCAAGTGTTTACTCCTTGTTTTAAAATCTCTCAACCCACCGTCGTGAGTTTAGAGCCATAGTTCGGATCATTTACGACTATCTCACTTATTGTAATCCTTGTTAAGTCTTAAACTAGTACTCAGAAACCCTTAGAAAAGTCCACCAGTTAATTCATAAGGTCCTTTAGACAAGTGATAGCGGCTGTAAGGTCCGATGAGTTATTTGGACACATCGGATTCTTTTTGGGGTTATGCATTAGAGATGAATACTTATTTACTACACTAAGTTTCTTCTAAATTAGTCTCAATAACTCCAATAGAATTGTGGATTGGGTACAAACCTTGTCAAGGACATCTTTGGATTTGAGATTATCGGGGTGTGGACATCCCCGATCCTCCCATAGCTGCGGCTATCCCCGATCCTCATAGAGATAGAGAGAGATAGAGAGAGAGAGAAAAGGTTATGTCAAGAGGATCTTGGTCCCACGTATCCCTCTCGGGAGCGATTCGGCCATCGTCGGCGATATGTGAGGTGAAAAATGTAGAGAGATGGAGTCGCCAATTTATTTTTACTCAAAACAGACAAAAGAAGATGGAGCCATCTCGAAGGACAACTTCAAAGACATACTGATACATACGAAACCAAAAATGATTTGAGTACGGTTAGGAGGCTAAGTTATGGAATGGGAAGGTGTTAGTCACCCATTCCACCCTTGCGGTCTCTCATGAATTTGTTGTTATTTTCCTATATTTCCTCGTGACATGTGAGCATGTGTATATGTAGTGGAGATAGGGATCATTGACTTGTATCATGGAAGAGATAAAGCGAGTCATCTGTAGGAATGTTCCTGAAAGTAATATTAGAAAATAGGATTTATGCGATTGTCCTTACGTTGATCGTTATGAAGGAATGATAACGCGTATGGAATAATACCTCACTAAGAAAAAATATATGTGTATGAAAATATGCAGGGATGAGAATCTAAGAGAATTCAGTTAAAGAATTAGAAAAATAAAAAAATCAAAAAAGTAGGATTCGAGTCTCAGGTTTTACCCCGAGATGCCTACGCAGCCTATAGAGGCATCAAATTCCACGTAGTTTGTATACAAAATGAGGGGTGAGGTTTATCCCATAAATACAATCGGGGACTTCTCTTATGTGTGTGTGTGTGAAAAGGTGTTTTAGTTATGAGAAAAGTGAGAGAATTACCGTTTGGAATTTATAAGCAAACCCTCTTTTTCTTACCTTTTTGGGTTTTATTTATATGAAAAATAAGAGATGTGTAATAGTACTAAATAAAAAGTATATTAGGATATGTAAGATGGAGAGAATAAAAGTGCTAAGTAATAAAACAAATTAATGCGAATTTAGGAGAATTTAAAGAGAGAGTTGAGAAAGTTGGACCTTCTTGAGGATCTTGAGCTTGATCTTGAATGTTGGAGGGTAGCCCTTGCACTTGGGTGATGATGAAAGTAAGTTAATTCACTAAGTTTGGTGAAAAATATGATGAAAAGTGAGGGTTGGAAAGGGATTTGAATGTAGAAATCACACTGACTTCGAGGGAGGTTTTTGGAGTTCGTTGAGAGTGAAGGATCTCAGATCTGGGTCCCCATGCAATAAGGTCCGGCCCTCCTTTTTATAGGATCAGGGAATTTTCGATCGGCATAGGTCTGGTCCTGCCAATCGACAGGTGTCTTTAGGCTCACTATAGATAGGAAGGATTTTGAGCCTGCCGTTTGGCAGTCTTGTTCAGATTCCTTTGGAAAAATGGTCATAAAACACAATTCGTTGATTCGAATCGAACACGGGGCATACCTATAGAAAGGTACTTCAGAGACCTTCGAAAGACCTTTGGACTATTCCCGGGTCGGAGAGTTGACTTTGGGATAAATGTGGCTCGAAAGCGCTCGTCGATCTTTTGGACGGGGTATCGTCGGACGCAAACGAATTGTTTATCCGCATGGTAAGTCAGAATCGTGCACGGGGTGGACCATTGGAATGGTTAGTAGATGAACTTTGACATTCCAAAGAGTTTGACTCGGAGATGACTTTGGTCAATTGGGGCCTGGAAGCATTCGATGACCTTTCGGAGTAAAACGGATCGTTCATTCGCACCGCAGGTCAGAATCACGCACGGGGTGGACTGTTAGAAAGGGGGCTCAGGGCCCTTTGAAGATTCATTGAGTCTCGATCGAGATGAAGAGTTGACTTGGGTCAAATAAATCCCGGGAGCATCCGGTGGCCTCTTGATAAAATTTTAGGCAAAAACGGGTCGTTCGTTCGCATCGTAAGTCAAAATAACACACGGGGCAAACCGTTAGAAAGGGGTTTTAGTTCCCTTTGAAGATTTATTTAGTCTCAGTCGAGCTGAAGAGTTTGACTTTCGATTAAACGGTGCCTAGGAGTGCCCGATGGCCTCTAGGTCAGTGCTCGAGGTATGACTTAGGTTCGTAGTGATGCAGGGAGCTGCTAGGGACCTAAGGAGATATTTGGGGGGTGTTATAATGGGGTGTCTATAGAGCCACTCGATGGGTGAGTTTGGAACAAACGATAGCCGTCGAATAGACACCGCATGATATCTTTTGAAAGAGGTCGATTCTGCGGACCTAAGGAAATGAGGATGACCAATTCAGAGGGTCGAGGCCGATTCTGAAGACCTAAGGAGGGACGGTCTAAAGAAAGTGATGTTTAAAGATTGAGGTCAATTCTAAGGACCTAAAGCAATGCTGGGGATGAACGATTCTGTGGATCGAAGCTAATTTTGAGGGATTAAATTGTGATGACCAATTCTATGGGTCGAAGCCAATTCTGAGGGCTTAAATTGTGATGACCAATTTTGTGGGTCGAAGTCAATTCTGAGTGCTTAAATTGTGATGACCAATTCTGCGGGTCGAAGCCAATTTTGAGGGCTTCAATTGAGATGACCAATTATGCAGGTCGAAGCCAATTCTTAGGGCTTGAATTGAGATGACCACTTCGGTGGGTCGAAGCCAATTCCGAGGGCCTAAATGAGATGACCAATTCTGTGGGTCAAAGCCAATTCTAAGGGATTAAATTGTGATGACTAATTCTGCGGGTCAAAGCCAATTCTGAGAGCTTAAATTGAGATGACCAATTCTGCAGGTCAAAGTCAATTCTGAGGGCTTAAATTGAGATGACCGATTCTGCGGGTCGAAGCTAATTTCTGAGGGCTTAAATTGAGATGACCAATTCTACGGGTCATAGCCAATTCTGAGGGCTTAAATTTAGATGACCAATTCTGCGGGTTGAAGTCAATTCTGAGGGCTTAAATTGAGATGACCAATTCCTAAGGTCGAAGAAAATTCTCTCAATTCTACGGGTCGAAGCCAATTCTGAGGGCTTGAATTGAGATGACCAATTCTGCGGGTCGAAGACAATTCTGAGGGCTTGAATTGAGATGACCAATTCTTCGGGTCGAAGCCAATTTCGAGGGCTTAAATTATGATGACCAATTCTGCGTGTCGAAGCCAATTGCGAGCACTAAATTGTGATGACAAATTCTGCGGGTCGAAGCCAATTCTGAGGGCTTAAATTGAGATGACCAATTCTGCGGGTCGAAGCCAATTTTGAGGGCTAAAATTAAGATGACCAATTCTACGGGTCGAAGCCAATTCTGAGGGATTAAATTGAGATGATCAATTATGTGGGTCGAAGCCAATTTTGAGGGGTTAAATTGAGATGACCAATTCTGCGAGCCGAAGTCAATTTTGAGTGCTTGAATTGAGATGACCACTTCTGTGGGTCGAAGTCAATTTCGAGGGCTTAAATTGAGATGACCAATTCTGTGGGTCGAAGCCAATTCTGAGGGCTTAAATTGTGATGACCAATTCCGCGGGTCGAAGCCAATTCCAAGGGCTTAAATTGAGATGAAAAATTCTGTAAGTCGAAGCCAATTCTGAGGGCTTAAATTAAGATAACCAATTATGCGGGTTGAAGCCAATTCTGAGGGCTTGAATTGTGATGTTCTCGGGGTACTTTTCCCAAAAGATTACCTCGTGATTTTGATTTGAGCTGGGGAGCTGATCGCTGATCGCTGGGGGAAACTCTCGTGTCTTCTGGAGATTTTATGGGGGAATATCTAATTTGATGTTGTGGATTCCACTAGGGAAGTTTTTAGGTGATCCAGGGTTTAGATGTTTCGCTTGGGGAAGTTTCGGACGTTTGTCATAAATAGGAGATAATATGAAGTTTGGGATACTTTAGGGGTCCTCTTGGGACGTTGTCGGGGAGAGATTCGCTTGGCTTTTGAGAGTTTCGTTGGGGAATAAGGGGTTCTATTTGAGGGAGTGTGAGAGAAAATAAATTTTCTTGGTGAAAATGTTCTACATCTTCCTCGAGATTTTTAGGAATTTTCTGAGAATTTTTTAGGGTTTTCTGGGAGTTTTTGTACAAAAATTTAAGCGGGTGCTGGTCGGCATGGTGTGGAGGGTGCTATTCGGCAGTGGCATGGACTTTTGGACTGCCTCGAGAAGGTGGAAGGTCAGTGTCGATCGGTAGATAGGGGTGCAGTGCCGATCAGCATGACCCTTATCTTTCTATAAAAAGGGGGAGGGTTCCCCTCATTTTTCACAACTTCTTTCCTTCTCTCTCTCTGTGATTTTTTTTTTGAATCATCCTAACATTCTGCGACCTAAAAAATGGCCACTTTTTTTAGCACTGCGACACAGAGGGAGTGGTTAGCTGTTGATGACTGGGCATATGTGGAGTGGAGGGTCAGGGCGCCTCTTGCTTTGGGGAGTGAGAATTCTTTTGATGCGTTTGAGCCGATTGCAAATGAACGGACTTTACTACGGGAGATGTCGCATCATCTCTCTTCCAAGGTGGTGAATCCTGGTGGTTATGTAAGTACAAAATGACTTTTGGCATTCTCTTTTGGTGATTTCCCTTTTTTTCTTGGATTTTGATGAGGTTTTTCCCTTTTACAGTTTGATGTTTCTTTGTCGACTATGCGTGCCCGCGGGACGACGGGGCTTAAGGATGTCTGGGAGCACCTTTCATTTGTGGTGCGTTGGGTAGTATCGTCAGTAGGCTTTGGGAGGTTGGCATCTGTGCTGGATGAGACGCCGCGTTCGATGACGGTCTTATGTGCTTTGGGGGAGAGGTGGTGGGACACTACCCACACTTTCCATTTTGGCTTTGGGGAGATGACTGTGACTCCCATAGATGTGAAGCATCTACTGGGGTTGGATTATTATGGAGAGTAGATAGAGGTGGATCGTTCTTTGCGGGTGAGGTCGGAGGCGGTGCAGGTGGCACTAAGTGGTGTGGGGAGGATAGTATCTGGGGACTCTATCCGTTTGTCACTGTCGGGGGATGTTTTGCTGAGTAGGGTGATCTATGTGGAGGATGGGCTATAGGTGAGGAATATGGCTCGGCTATTTATTTTACTGGTGTTGGGGGGATTTATGGTGGCTTCGAGCGGCGACGTTGTCCACTTGTGGTTTTTACCATACTTGAGGATGTTTTAGAATATCCCTCTCTATGATTGGGGGAGCCTGACTTTGGCGACCCTTTATTTTTCTCTAGATGCATTTAGCCAGTGCTTCCGATAGACTTTTATTGGAGCCACGTATCTTCTTGAGGTATTCTTTAGTTTGCACATTTTCCTTTCATGCATTCACATTTTCCTTATGCGTCTCTTTTGATCACAGATTCTTGTCTTTAGAAGGCGTGGTTCTATGAGGTGATCGGGTGTAATAACCAACTGATTGCTTTGAAGGATGAGACTGTTGGAGACTTTTGCTGGTTGTTTTGGTGGCGAAAGGCTAATCGGCAGTCGAGGAAGTCTCTTTCTCTGCAGGCGGTGCGTCAGGTCTTGAATGGACTGACCAGTAATAGGGCAAGACATTTTCCTTCATCAGTCTAAGTCTTTGTGTTCTCTGAATCCATATTGACTTATATCTGCTGGGGATTTTTCAGGTGACCTTTTACCCTTGGGGGACGCCTGTTTAGGACACGGGGTCGACTGGGGTTAATGCACAGATGAGGTGTTTACTGGCACATGAATTTGTCCACTCCTGGTATCTCGGGGATAGGGTGGGTCAACAGATTACTGAGGAGGAGGTGGTGGTGCCACCTACGAGGCCCCCTATGTCCATGGGACGAGAGCGGATGTTGCCAGAGGATGCTAGGATTGCGGCAATGATTGGGGAGTCCTATTTGCTGTACAATGACATGGTTGTTCTATATGATTATATGGACTTTGTAACGGGTTGGCTGCTGGTGCATAGTATATATAATGCGATGCCTTTCCCTCATGCAAGTTTGAGTCGTCCAGTGGGGGTCCTCCCACAGTGGTGGTGGTCCGTCGACATCTACGGCAAAGACGACTTCAGAGGTTCTCTTTGTGCGGTCGCATACCCCTTCCTACAACATTCAGCGGGCTAATGGAGGGATGGTGCCTATGTTGCATTGCCCTCATGCGATGGACCCAGAGGAGTTGGTCTTGACAGAGTAGGTCCTTCATCCTGTGGTATACCGTTTTGTTCTTCTCTTTTTGTTTCTTTTGGTCTTTTTTGTTGGATACTGATTCTGCCTTATCTTACAGCAAGTCCGGGTGTCCACCACTTAGCTAAAGGACATTAGGGACTGGATGTCTTTGGAGACTGTCCATATTCGGGATGAGATTCCTGTTCCTTCTTGCTTGGTGCAGTCTACCTCGTCTGAGGAGGAGTCTGGTTCAGGTAGCGGTGGTGCGTCATCTTGTCGTAGGGGAAAGAGAGCGCGTCGCAGGGATGGAAGCTCTTAGAGAGAGTGGAAGGTAGGTGAGAGCGAGAATGTCGGTTCGGGCTGGGTCCCATTATTTTTCTATTTTTCTTTGATTCCTACAAAACTGAAGTAACAGAAAATATCTATGCAATGCAATGGAGTTTTTTATTATCTTCTATTAGTAATGAATGAATGAATCCATATGCGCTTTTTACTTTGCTGTTGAGACCGTAAAAAGAAATATTTTTGAAATTTGAAGGAAAGTTTTATTTATTTTATATAAATATGGAAGGGGATTTTGAAATTCTATTGAGAATATCAATTTATTTTTATTGAGTTTTATGATTTTGACAAAAAGAGGAAAAAGAGGAAGTTTCTAAACCAGGAGGTTGCCGATCGACAAGCCTCTTGTCCTGCCTATCAGCAGGTTAATCTAGTCCTATTAATTCAAGGCCTTAATTGTTACCCTCCTCAGCTTTTTGTACGTTGTGGGGCAGGATTCCCTCCGATTTCTACAAGGGTTGTGTCTTTTGTGCGGGTTTTCAAGTATAAAAAGGGGTAAAGGTTGCGTGTTTTCATCACACCTTCACATTCTTACCTTCTTATTACGTGAGATGGCTCTCCCTGGTAGTGTTGATTTTTCCAACTACCTCGAGACTTTGGAGGCGATGTGCTCCTACAACGTCGATTACGATGCTTTCAACATGCGTCGAGTCTCTTTATGGCGTAATCGGCCCATAGAGTGGAACATGCTGATGGCGGTGGTAAAATTTTTGTACCACGAAGACCATGTATTATGCTTTGGCTTGGAAGAAGTCTATCCGACTTATGAGGAATTTTCTTCCATATTGGGGGTAAATCCTAGTGCGGAGGGTGCTATGCCTGAGTTTTCCCGGTCTCCTCGGGAGTTGTTGGCTCAATTTCTCCACGTCTCGCCCTCGACGGGTAGACCTTTGGTTATTGGAGGAATGATTTCCCTTCTAGTGGTGTTGTGGTCTGTGCATTTATAGGAGGTTGGTGATGCTGTCTATGCCAGAGCTGTTGTTCTGGGCTTGGTTTCAAAATTACTACTGGTGACTGAGGAACTGCTGGTGGACCCACAATTTGCATCCATTACTTCATGGATGTCATACCATCGTAATCCTACGACGGTGATACTGGCGAAGACTTTTAATGGCCTGGATGCCTGGCGAGAAGGTCGTTCTGACTTTCTGAGGGGTAACCCTGTGTTACTGGTCATGTGGTTGTCTGAAAGATTATGCTTGGTGACTCCTTCAGAATATCCTTTGTCTACTGTGCCTAACTTCTTTTAGCACCATTTCATAAGTGTTGTCATGGATATCGAGAGCTGGAAGAACTGGTTTGTGGAGCATGGGGATCTAAGTCTGCACTGGTCAGTGCCTTGGTGGGGACAACTGCTGCCTATTCTGGAGCTGGGGGAATACCCGTATGTTTGACTGATTGGTCTCAAATAGACCTCTTTCCATTTCTCTTGGCGGATTTTTCACCAATTTGGTTGGGGGCAGGTCATGCCACCTCAGACACTAGATTTTTTTTCGTTAGAAGATCTGATAGAGCATCTGTGCATGCGTCTTGGCTCTTTCTGGGAGAGTCAGCGTCCTTTAACCCACCCTTCTCAGTCTGTTAGGAGATTCTGGCACATCCCCAGGGATTATAAGTGGTTGTGGAGAAGATTAGTTAGCAATATGTTGGTAGTGGAGACTGTACAAAGGTGGTTTATCTTATCCGATACCATGGAGGGAGATGTTGTGGTTTTTCCGAGGCTAGTTCGAGCTTATCGATCTATGGAGTGTCTGCGACACTCTATTCAGGCAGGGGAAGCTTGGGGATCCCAAGATGTAGATGGTGATGGAGCGGGCTCCTCTTGTAGCTGTGGATAAGACTCTTGGGGAGTTTGTTTTATAATGGGGATTTTTTTTTGGGAATTTATTTGGCTTCTTAGGAAGGTAGGGGGAAGGGAGTTACCCGTCCCTTTTCTTATGTAATTGCACTGTAATTTCTTTTTAGTGAAATAAATAATTTTTTGATCGTCCAGCTGTACCCTTTGATGAATTTTGTATTCATCTATACCGATCACTAAGACATGCATAATCCTTTTGTTTAAGTATATGTTAGAGTGAACTGTCGTTCTCGGAGATAAGAAAAATAGTTTTTTGTGGAAAAGAAAGGGTCATGCTCATGTAGGATGTATGATCTGCCTACGTATCTCTAGGGGTTTTTGAAAAGTTTTAATTTTTTTGAAAGAAAATGGTTTTTACAGAGGATCAGGCCCACGTAGTTCTGGGTAAAGGAGAATGAAGATTTGTTTTAGAATAGAATGGTGATGGGAAGAGTCGTAGAGTGCCGAGGTTTCAGACTAGGGGTAGAATTTCTTGAGATGATATAGGTTGACTGGACGAGCCATCTCTTCTCCATAAAGGTCGGTGATCATAGCGGCACCTCCTGACAAGATCTTCTTTATAATGTAGGGTCCACTTCAATTAGTCTTGAACTTCCCTCTTGGGTCCCAGATGGGCTCTATGATTTCCTTAAGGTCTAATCCCCTTCTCGGACACCACGGTCCTTGACTCTCTTATTAAATGAATGCGTTATTCGGCGATGGTACCCTTGTAAGTGATACAACACTTTCATTCTCCTTTCGTCCAAGAGTGAAAGCTCATCGAGACGGCTTTGATGCCAATCCTCCTCATTAACTTAGCTTTCGAGCATGACACGAAGCGGAGGGATTTACAGCTTAACATGTAGGAATGCTTCCATGCCGTAGACCAGAGAGTAAGGGATAGCCCCAGTAGAGGTTCAGATTGGGGTTCGATAGCCCTAGAGGGCGTAAGGGATTCAGTCGGCCTCATCTCAACAGCTTTCGATCATCTTACTGATGATGGCTTTGAGGTTCTTATTGACTAATTCGACTGGACCATTGGTCTGAGGTCGGTAAGGAGAAGATTTATGTCTCTGAATTCCATACTCATTGACCACTTCTGCCTCGAAGTGCAACCCGTTATCTGACACTAGTTCGTACGGGACCCTATATAGAAAGATGATGTTCTTCCTGATGAATTTGGCCACTTTCTTGGCATTCAGAACTGCGTATGACTCAGCTTTGACCCATTTGGTGAAGTAATCAATGGCAACTAGGATGAATTCATGCCCGTTGGAAGCCTTCGGTGTAACCTTCCCTATGATATCGATGCCCCAGCTGGAGAACGACCAGGGAGAAGTCATTTTTTATAATTCTCGTGGAGGCAGGTGTTGAAGGTTGGAGAACTGTTGGCATTTGAGGCATATCCGAAAATAAGCGGTGCAATCTTGGACCATGGTGGTCCAGTAGTAACCTTGTCATATGATCTTCTTGGCAGGCATGTGACTGCTCACGTGGGGTCCGCATTCCCCGCTGTGGATCTTCTGCATTATTTCTTCAATGTCAGCCCCTGCGATGCAGTGTAGATGGATTCTATCGAAGTTTCTTTTGAATAGTGCTTTGTGAGAGATGATGTACTGGGTGACCAGTCTTTGGAGGGTTGCTCGGTCTTTCTTATTAGAACCTTCGTGATACCTACCATTCTTGAGGAGGTGCTAAATATCATAATACTGATAATTGGATATCTCGAGATCTTCTTTGGTAATGAGCTCAATGTGGTGGCAGTGGGTTGGTTTATCTTGCTTTTGACTAGGAAGGGGGCCATTATTATTCCTTCGAGCATGTCGACCATGGAGGCTAAGGTAGCAAGGTCATCAGTTAGGTTATTCTTTGCTCGAGGTAGGTAATGGAGGGTGATATCTTGGAATTGGGACGCTAGTTCTTCTAAGTGGGCATAGAAGGGTTGGAGTTTCTAATCCTTGACTTTCCATTTTCTGAGCACTTGACCGATGATGAGGGAAGAATCCATGTAGATATCTAGGCATTGAATACCTTTCTTACGAGAAATTTTGAGGCCTACCGTACACACCTCATATTCAGTCATGTTGTTGGTGCTGGAGAAATTCAATTTGATAGCGATGGGAGTGTGGGAGTCATCTGGGGTGATCATAAGTATCCCAATGCCATATCCCTTTTTGTTGGCAGCGCCATCGAAGAACATTTGCCATCGAAGGTTGTCTTGAGCGACACGAAGGATGTTTTCATCTAGAAATTCAGAGATCCAAACATTAGCTTCTTCCATGGGGTAGTCAACAAGGTAGTCAGAGATGTCTCTTCCTTTCATGACTTTCTGCATGACATACACGATATCAAACTCGGTTAGGAGCATCAACCATAGGGCCATTCGGCTGGATAAGGCGAGTTTCTTGAGCACGTACTTGATGGGGTCCATTCGGGATATAAGTTTGATGAGGAAGGCGAGCATGTAGTGTCGCAACTTTTGGGTGACCCAAACAAGGGCAACACATGCCTTTTCCAAAGGAGTGTAGTTGACTTCGTATGCGGTCAATTTGTGACTGGAGTAATAGATGGATATTTCTTTGTGGGATTATTCAGGGTATTGGGCTAGAAATGCCCCAAATGCAGTGTCGGTTATGGTTAGGTATCGGAGTAAGGGGTGACTAGGTTGTGGTGGCATCAGTATCGAAGGTTGGGTAAGATATTATTTAATTTAGTCAAAGGCTTCTTTGAAGGCCTCGTTCCAAACCTTGGTTGAATCCTTTTAGAGGAGTTTGAAAATAGGTTTGCAGATGTAGGTTAGCTGGCTAATGAACTGGACAATGTATTGTAATTTCCCAAGGAATCCACATATTTCTTTCTCCGTTTGGGGAGGTGGCATCTCAAGTATGACTTTTAACTTGGCATGATTTGCTTCTACCCCCTTCTCACTGAGAATGAATCTTAAGAGTTTCCCCTTGGTAATGACGAAGACACATTTTTGTGGATTGAGCCTCATTTGATACCGTCGTAGTCATTCGAAGAACTTTCGGAGAGCAGGAACATGACCTTCTCTAGTTTTGGATTTGATAATCATATCATCCACATAGACCTTGACTTCTTTATGAATCAGATCGTGCAGGATGGTTGTGGCATCCCTCTGGTTAGTAGCCCCAGCATTCTTGAGACCAAATGGCATAACGGTGTAACAAAAAAGGTTCCCCACGGGGTGATGAACACGGTCTTTTCTTGGTGATCTAGGTGCATTTTGATTTGGTTGTATCCGGCAAACCCGTTGACGAATGACTTAAGAGCATGACTAGATGTGTTTTCTATGATCGTGTCGATATTGGGTAGCGGGTAATCATCCTTCAGAGAGACTTTGTTCAAGTCCCGGTAGTCTACATACATCTAAACTTTTCCTCCTGATTTCGGCACAGGCGCTATATTGGCTAGCCATGTGGGATGTTCGATCACATGAATGAAGCCCACGTTCAGCTGTTTGACCAATTCTTCTTTAACTTTGAGTGACCATTTGGTGCGGAGCTTTCTTAACTTTTGTTTAACCGACTTGTAATCTGAAAGAGTGGGGATCTCATGTTGAGGTATTTCAGGATCAATGCTGGGCATATCGTCATAGGACCATGCAAAGCCTTCCACGAATTCCTTTAGTAATTCTTCAAGTTGTGCATGCTCATGCTCATCAAGGGTAGCCCTTATCTGAATGCGATTATTTTTTTTTGTTATTAACCTTATTTAGAACAGTTAAGAATTGTTCATTTGCAAAATCATCATCATCAAAAGTTTGTTTAGAATCTAAGCAATTAATATAAGGCACATAAAGACACACAAAATCTTCATTTATTTCATTGATAGGAAAAAAACATTGAAAACCTCATCAAATGAGGTCTCGATTACATTAGAGCAAGGATGGATAATAGAAGAAGAGACGGGTAAACATTGGGGTTAGGTGGGTTTCAATAGGTAGAACTGGCGCAGCATGCCAGTTGAGGAGAGGTGTATCATCAACTTTAATCAGGTGGGATGGATCCGTTGAGGTAGTGCTTGAATGAACCACGCAGAGTGTCAGCCCTGGTATCTAAAAGTTAAACAAACCCTCAGAGTCACTTTCCTTAGAATTTTTGGTATCTTTAATGAGAGGTTGTACATGGTGTTAGGAACTTTCGTCCCATGGGTAGATGGCTTGGAAAAATACCCCCATTCCAATATTCATCTTCTTGTCTGTATGGTCATACCATGGTTTTGAAAAGCTGCAAAAGGGGAAGTCTTAGCCCTCTTTAATAAATCATCCATTCAAGGAGTCACCTGGGATAGTCTGGATGCAATCTAATCTTCTCTTTGGTCGAGACTAGTGGGTCATTCTGAGCTCTTGTTGTGATGGTTGATACCCCGAACCACATGGAGGGAAAGCTTTTTTCAGTTCAATGGGCTCAATTATCCCTTATTGTCTTTATCCTAGCCCCAGCCCGGGCATGAAGTGCATGCTTTTGAACATTTGAATCACATTGATGTTGCCATGAGGGTCATATTTTGGACAAACCCTTTCTCTGAAGTCATCCCCTGCCGGGAGTAGAAGTGGCTCAACTCGGAATACTGATAGTAGCATATCATTTGACCCGTTCTGTATCTCAAGGATTGGATTGCTGGTACTTGCACTCTTAGCATTGTCGTCGTTGCCCAAAATGGTGATGACTCGTCCGTCGACGAAGAACTTCAAGTTTTGATGGAGCGAGGAAGACACACCCTTGATACTGTGGAGCCAGGATAGTCCAAGCAATAGGTTAAAATAAGATGGGATGTTAGTAACTTGGAATTCGACGATAGGGTTTATTGGGCTAACCCCTATTACAAGTTTTATGGATCCCATCACTTCCCGACAGGTATTATCGTAGGCACGTACAACAACAGAGGTTGGAGCGAGGTCACTTTCATTCAGTCCTAAGGATTTGAAGGTTATTAATGGGTAGACATTCAAGGCGGATCCATTATCGACAAGAGAGAGTGGTACGATCTTCCCCATAACTTCGACGGAGATGTTGAGCGCATGATTGTGGTTTGGATCGATTCTGGGGATTTCTTCTTCAAAAAAGGATAGCATTTCGGGTAGAGGTCAAGGATCCGACTAAATTTATCGCTTCTTCTAGTGTGGTAGAAGGAGGAACTGTGGGTCCAATGAGCAACTTGATCAAAGAATTTATGTGCAGGTGGGAGGACATGGAAAGTCCCTATAGAGTGATGTTAGCTTGAATTTTCTTTAGTTGATCGAGTATCTTACTCTCCTCGAGGGTTATCTCCGGCAAAGGAAGGTTTTCAACACCCTTCCCTTTGTCATTGGCTGATAGTAAGCTTGGGATCTGGTAATGCCTTCCTAATCTGGTCATGTGATTTATTGAAGAAGGGAAAAACATGAACCCTATTTCTTCATCAATCTCGGGTTGTTCTACCACCTTGTTTATTTCTCCGAGGAGTTCTTTAAATGAAATCATCCCACACATGTCAGCTACCGGGCCAGTCTTCTCTGAAGCTTGCTCTCCATTTGAATCTTTAAATACTTCCCCCCATCCGGTGGCAACAATTCTATTTTTCCATGTAAAGTCAATACATTCCATGACTTCAATGGCTTCTTCATACAGGTTCTCCCATTCTGCGAGGAGGTGTAAGGGTAAAGGGACCAGGTGCCCTTATAACTTCAGAGTATCAAGTAACTCAATCATACTGAAAATATTATTGGTTTGCCTAAATAATCCTGCCAAGATCTGGATAACATCATCTAGGGTGACTTCATCGGTTCGTACCATCCAACTGTCAGACTCTCGAGCCCACTTTTATGCTTCCAAGAATAGAATACTAAACCTCTGGCAATCAATGATCATTTTTTAGGGCAATTTCAGCCCGAACTCTAGGAATTGGTTTAATACTTATGATAATTCCATACTTCCATTTTCAGAACGGGTACGGACAGTACTGCATACTCTGGTAAGAAGTGACAGTGCATGGTCAGTGAGGCTAGCAGGGTGTAGGAGGAAATATGGGAAAGTTAGGAGAGGTTTGGGTGAGTATATGGGTGTGATTTGAGTTGAGGGATCAAATTCAGGGTTCTCTTCTAGGAAGATGGCATTGGCATGATTATGGAGTGGGTTGTGAGTAGTGTTTGTCTTAGGATGGGATGGTGAGGAAATGGCACCCCCGTCAATCAGACCTTGGATTTTGTTTTGAAGGTGAAATCATTGATCGGTGGTATGGCCAGCAGTTTGGTGAAAGGCGCAATGGGCATCTGCCTTGAAGTTTTTTGGAAGTGGATTGGGCAATGGAAGGGGGACAAGGGTTTGATAAGGTTTTGGCTTAACTGGGCCTGATAAAATTTGGAGAGGGGAGCATGAAGCTCGGTGTATTTCTTGCGAACTGGGATAGGGAGGCTTTTTGGTGCCCACGAGGTGGTTGGTTGAGAGATGTTGTTGATCGTTGAGAATGTAGCATTGGCATGTTTATCATATTTTCTGGGAGTGAACTGTTCAGACACTTTCTTTGGTTCAAATTTTTTTTAGCAAGACCCTCCTTGATTTCTACTCCTCCTTCTCTGAGAGGTCGAAAGTGGGGATAGTATTGTCCTCCCATTTTTTCTCGGACATGGGGTAAGAAGTTCTTCTTTATTATGTTGACTTGTTCTTCCTAGGATGGGCGATTGGTCATGATGGCTTCTTTTTCCCTCCATCTGGCTATGAAGTTACTGAATGATTCCTAAGAGTTCTGTTTGAGGAGTTCTAAATCACGATGAGTGACCTCAATCTCTTCCTTGTATTTGTACTGAGACATGAATTCTCAAGCCACATCCTCCCATCTACGGATTCTAGACTCCTCGAGAGACAAAAACCATCAGAGGGCGCTATCCTTCAAAATTTGCTGAAATAATTGGGCCATCACTTCTTCAGAAGCCCCTAAGAGAGTCATAGAACGGTGATAACTGCGAAGATGAACAATCAGGGGTCCACTCCTTTCTAATTTCTCGATATTTGGCATCTTGAATTTCTCGGGTAACCTCGCTTTAGGATAAGGAGACATGTGGGTTTAGTCCATGTAATTTCCAGAGATTCTGACCTGGTCGAACTTCTTAGTTATCATCTTGAGATCTTCTTTGACCTTGTTAAACTCTTCCTCTTTTGGATCCATGATCATTGGCAAGTCAGCCCCAGGCTGGGCAAGGTTTGGTATAGGAAGCTGGGTAGGTGGCGACCTATTAGCAGGAGGGGCACGTGGAGTGTGCTGATACTCTATAGAACCCATATAGGCTCGGGTGGACCCAAAGCACGAGGGAATACGGCCTCAGGCTCTTAAGGAATAGGGATCTGGTTACGTTGCATCTTGCAGACTTCAGTCTAGATGTTGCTAATCTTTGACATGAGTTGTGCTAAGATTGCCATCAGATCTGGCTGCACAACTGGTACTTGATCTGTGTTCTCCATAGAAAGCGGATGGATTTCGGACTCGAAAGAAGTAGCAGGGGAACGGACGGAACTATGGGGTTATTTGATTGAAGACCGAATCCAATAAGGAGCCAAGCCAAGGGCATGCAATCGACCTGACAAGGTGTAAAATGGGATTTATTTTTGAAAGAATGAAAATTGACATTTTTTTTTCTTTTTGAGATTGAAAGACAAAATATTTTTGGATTTTTGATAAAGAGAGGAGAAATGCTTTTGGATTTTTGATAAAGAAAGGAGAAATATTTTTAAGAGACGGGTCTCAGCATGATTATTATAATTATCATGTTCGCACTTATATTAAATTCTCCTAAATGCAAAATGAAATGACGGACGGGACCCGAACCTGGAAAAGTTGGGTTTGTAACATATATGCAAAGATATGGTTGGACTTGTAACCAGGATCACGGGCAGTGTCCCGTTTTAAAAATGCACGAAAATTTAGGTGGCGGGCCGACCCGAAATTTCGATAGAGTTTCGGGTCGAAACCGGCAATCTAACATGTGTGTCCTAGGCTTGACACCTATATGTGGGTATGCAGTTAGTTGGGTGAATTGTAAAGGTTTCCCCCCTTTGGCGTGACTTCCACGATATACGTCTTTCTTTTGAGGGCAATCGGTACGTGTGGACAAGCCATTTGATATACCTGAGTGTACATGAATTGCCTCACTATATACCTCGTGGGGACGGTACGTGTGAGAGAAAATTCAATATACTTGGCGTACGTGAATGAGTTCCCTGCGATATACCTCCCGTCATGACTTCGGTCAAGCGGTACGATGCAGGGGAATCGTTAGATATACGTCGAAGATACTTGGCCAATGGAAGGTGAGAGTCATATCGCTTAGGCTAACTGCGCCCTGCCAGACCAATGCCCATCACGAAGTGACCCTCCAGTTATTGGAAAAAATTTGGTAAATAACAATGCTCTTTGGTGATGTCGTGTGAATCATGCATGATTCTCTTATTTTTATCTTATGATGAGAGTATCTTTCTTGATCATGATAAACATGGAGCAAAGTACAAGTACCAATAACATACCAAGCATGGATAAGTGAAGCGTGCAACATGTGAATATACGTGATCCTAAGTGCACGTGGTGCGAAGTGTACATGGAGAATATTCTACAAGTGTGTAAATAAAAGCATAAGCATGAGGTACACATGAAAAAGGAGGACATGCGAATAGGGGAATATACAAGAAAATAAAACACTCATGTAAATAGAGTCTAGCCCTCTTAAACAAAATACTCAGCGAAGTCGCCACTGTCGCCATTCACGATCCTCGCAGAGCTGCGGACATCCCCAATCCTAGTGGAGAGATAGAGAGAGAGAAAAAGGTATGGCGAGAGGATCTTGGTCCCACACATCCCTCTCGGGAGCTCTTCGGCCGTCGTCGGCGATGTGTGAGGTGAAAAATGTAGAGAGATGGAGTCGCCAGTCTATTTTTACTCAAAACAAATAAAAGAAGGTGGAACCATCCCGAAGGACAGCTTTAAAGACATACTGATACATATGAAACCAAAAATGATTCGAGTAGGGTTTGGAGGCTAAGTTACAGAATGGGAAGGTGTTAGACACCCATTTCGGCCTTACGGTATCTCATGAATTTGTTGTTATTTTCCTATATTTCCACGTGACATGTGTGCATGTGTATATGTAGTGGAGATAGGAATTATCGACTTGTATCATGGAAGAGATAAAGCGAGTCATCCGTAGGAATGTTCCTAAAAGTAATATTAGAAAATAGGATTTACCCAATTATCCTTGCGTTGATTGTTATGATGGAACGATAACGCGTATGGAATAATACGCCACTAAGAACAAATATATGTATATGTAAATATGTAGGGATGGGAATCTAAGATAATTAAGTAAAAGAATTAGAAAAAAAGAAAATCGAAAAAGTCAGACTCGAGTCTCGGGTTTTACCCCAAGACGCCTACGTAGACTATAGAGGCATCAAAGTCTACGCAGTTCGTATATAAAATGAGGGGTGGGGTTTATCCCATAAATCCAACCGGGACTTCTCTTATGTGTGTGTGTGTGAAACGGTATTTTAATTGTGAGAAAAGTGTGGGAATTCTCGTTTGGAATTTATGAGAAAACCCTCTTTTTCTTGTTATTTTGGGTTTTATTTATATGAAAAATAAGAGATGTGTAATAGTACTAAATAAAAAGTATATTAGGATATGTGATATGGAGAGAATAAAAGTGCTAAGTAATAAAACAAATTAATGTGAATTTAGGAGAATTTAAAGAGAGAGTTGAGAAAGTTGGACCTTCCTGAGGATCTTGATCTTGAATGTTAGAGGGCAGCCCTTGCACTTGGGTGATTATGAAAGGTAGTTAATTCACTAAGTTTGGTGAAAAAGATGAAGAAAGTTGAGGGTTGGAAAGGTATTTGGATGTAGAAATCACGCTGACTTTGAGGGAGGTTTTCTGAGTTCGCTGAGAGTGATGGATCTCAGATCTGGGTCCCCATGTAATGAGGCCAGGGCCTCCTTTTTATAGGCCCAGATCATTGTCGATCGGCATAGGTCTGGTACTGCCAATCGACGGGTGTCTTTAGGCACACTGCCGATAGGAAGGATTTTAAGCCTTCCGTTTGGGAGTCTTGTTCAGATTTCTTTGGATAAAAGATCATAAAATGCAATCCGTTGATCCGAATTGTGCACGGGCGTACCTATAGAAAGGTACTTCAGAGACCTTCGAAAGTCCTTTGGACTATTCTCGAGTCCGGGAGTTAACTTTGGGACAAATGTGGCTCGGAAGCGCTCGTCGGTCTTTTGGACGGGGGATCATCGGACACAAACGGATTGTTCGTCCGCATGGTAAGTCAGAATCGCACACGGGGTGGACCGTTGGAAAGGCTAGTAGATGAAATTCGACATTCCAAAGAGTTTGACTCGGTTTGGGGAGTTAACTTTGGTCAACCGGGGCCTGGAAGCATTCGATGACCTTTCAGAGTAAAACGGATCGTTCGTTCGCATCGTAAGTCAGAATCGCACATAGGGAAGACTGTTAGAAAGGGGTTTCAGTGACCTTTGAAGATTAATTCAGTCTCGATTGAGTTGAAAAGTTGACTTGGGTCAAATGGAGCCTGGGAGCATCCGATGGCCTGTTGATCAAGTTTCGGGGGAAAATGGGTCATTCGTCCGCACCGTAAGTCAGAATCGCGCACGGGGCAGATCGTTGGAAAGGGGTTTTAGTGACCTTTAAAGATTTATTCAGTCTTGGTAGAGCTGAAGAGTTTGAAGTTTGGTCAAACGGAGCCTAGGAGTGCCCGATGGCCTCTAGGTCAGTACTCGGGGTATGACTTTGGTCCGTAGTGATGCATGGAGGTGCTAGGGACGTAAGGAGAGATTATGGGGTGCTAGAATGGGGGTGTCTACACGGGGTAAGTTGGAATCAAGGACAGAACTATGTATCTTTATAGGTTACCCGAAAGTAACTAAAGGTGGTTTATTTTATAATCCTAGGGAGTAGAGGGTATTTGTTAGCACCAATGCTCGGTACTTAGATGGAGATTATATGATAAACCACAAGCCCATGATTAAGATTAACTTATAATTACTAAGAGGGAAAACCTAAGTAATTACTTCTGAACCACCCGTACATGATGATATACATGCTGATATCAATATTACACTACCTAGTGGTATTGGGATTATGATCGATAATTAGTATATATGTGTCACTTATACTGGGCATAAGGTTAGCCATGTCGTAGTGGGAGAGTCAAGCGTCCTCTTGAAAGATTAGTTTATTTGGGTGAACACGTTGATAAACCCCTAGGGGAACACGAAATAGATCCTGACAACTACAGTGCGTGGCTCGAATATAAGGAGTTAGAGATTTGGATAAAGGATATGACTACCGAGATGGATTTGATGTATTCGAATCAGGTTTGGAAGATTGTAGACTTTTCAGATGGTGTAAAACCTATCAAGTGCAAATGGATTTACAAGAAGAAGAGAGGGGTGGATAGGAAGGTGGAAACCATCAAATTAAGGTTTTGTTGTGAAAGGGTTTACTCATAAAAGGGTGATCGACTATGAGGAAACCCTCTCACTAATAGCTATGATAAAGTCCATATGGATTATCTTATCCATTGTGGCTCATCTATATCTCGATATTTGGTAGATAGACGTTAATATTTCATTAATGACAGATCTTGACGAGTGTATCTATGTGATTGAACCCGAGGGATTCATAGTAAATGACTAGGAAAATAAGGTGTGCAAGCTTAGTAGATCCATTTATGGACTTAAGCAAGCATCAAGGTCTTAGAACATCCATTTTGATGAGGAAATACAATGATTTATTTCTTTATCAATGCTTGAATGAAACTTGTGTGTATAAGAGAACCATAATGGAAGCGTGGTGGGTATAAACCAATATAAGGTGTAAAATCCTATCATCATTGAGTTAGCTCTCGAAAAAACGTTGTCTCCATTCTCCAATGATGTTTTAGCATTATGCTCTTCCCCCGAAGTGGAAGATGCTAACTATTGAACCATTTGATGGGTCTAAAGATCTCACTGATCATTTAGAAAGTTAAAGGTCACCCATTCTCCTTCTAGACACCCCAAATGAGGTGTTTTGCAGAGCTTTTCCTGCAACCTTGAGAGGAACGACATGGCACTGGTTTTGCAAAGCTCAAAGTAGGGACCTTTGGGAGATTCAATAGTTGGAAAGATCCTTTATCACCCACTTTATTGGAGCTCAAAATATGGGTAAACCTTATCACTTCCCTCCTCCATTTCAGATAAAAGACTGGTGAAGCTTTCAGGGAGTATGCCAAGAGGTTCAGCTAAGAGGATGTCTAAGTTGATGACCTAAATAACACCATTTGTGTAGTTGTCTTTATCTCAAAACTCACCTTAGAAGACTTTTTGAGATATTTTAGCAAAAAGCCTCCAAAGTCCATGACTAAGGTACTTGAAAGGGCTAAAAAATATATGAATGTCGATGATGCAATCTCGACAAGGCGTACCATAGACTCCCTTTAATAGGGAAAGAGGAAATATGTTTTATTTCAATTTAGGGAGTTCCCTGAGGCATCTTAGGCCAAAACAAATTATGGAGGTAAAAATAATGGTCCTCTAGAGTCCAAGCACTTCACTCCAATCACAGCCACCATCGAAGAGGTCTTTGTAGACGGAGAAGATCAAGATCTCTTACCTCCACGAAAACCTACAAGCGTTATAAAAATCCAAGTATTGAAGGTTCCACCAAGACCATGACCACAACATCAGTGACTTCTTCAGGCTTAAAGAAACCATTGAGTGTGTGATAAAGAGGGGCCACCTCAAAGAATTTATAGCTAAAGAAGTAGGCAAATGCCAATCCGACAATGAAAAAAACAAGAGCGATGTCCCACTGATAGATGTGAACACTATCTCCATAGGTTTCGTCGGTGGTGGACTTTCTTCCATAGCTAGGAAGTCTCATCTCAGAAGCGTCCAACAGGAATGGCTGCAGGTTAATAATAGTTTTTCTCTCCTGCATCAGCCCCCAAAAGGAGTTCCAACGATTGTTTTTCCTGAAATTGACCTCAGAAGGGTCCGTATACCTCATTAAGACCTTTTTGAAATCACGGTTATCATAGGGAATGCCAATATAAATACAATCCTAATTGAAATCGAAATCATGCAAATATCCTATTTTTAAACACTTTTGTGGCCATGGGCCTCAGTGCAAAGCATATGCAGCTAATCACCACTCCTCTAATCAGATTCACTGGGGAAAGTACCTATTCCTTATGGTATGTCACTACCCCCTCACTCTTAGATCAAAATACTTCTTCACAACAATATGGAACAAGTTCTTGGTGATATATATCCCCTCATCCTATAATGTGATATTATACAGACCATCGTTCAATGATTTGGATGACGAAATATCTACACGAAGGTTAGTAATGAGGTTCCCAAACCTTATGGGTGTGGGAAAAGTGAATGAAGACCAACAAAAATCTAGATAGTGTTACAACACCTCCATGAAGGAAAATAAAAGGTCATTTGAGACCTTAAAGCTTGTCAGAGGTCCCAAAAAGGTCACAGAGCAGTCCCAAAGTCTTGTCATAGGTCTTACCTCCTCCACTATCAGTGTCTGATCCCCCTCTAGAGAGCTTTGGCAAAAAGTTGATGAATGTAGATACCTTAAATCTACGAGATGAGGAGAAGGAACAAAGAGCTGATCCTGTTGAGGACCTGATCATTGTGTGAATTGATATAGAGGAACTTACTAAGGAAGTGCATATTGGGGATGGGTTGAGACCCTCCCTCAAATAGGATCGCATCCATCTCTTAAAACAAAATATATACATATTCCCTTGGAGCCACTCTTACGTGATCGGAGTAGTCCCAGAGGTCATGGTCCACTAACTCAATATGGACCCAAACACATGCCTGTCTGATAAAAGAAAAAGTTCTTTGGGAAATAATGGAATAATGCTATAGCCGAGGAGGTTAACAAGCTATTGGCAACCAACTTCAGTGAGGTGAAATATCCATAATGGATCTCCAAAGTGGTGCTTGTTCCCAAAGCCAATCAAAAATGGAGAATGTGTGTCGACTTCAATGACCTAAATAAAGTGTTCCCTAAGGATTTTTATACTCTACCTCAAATTGACATTTTAGTGGACTCAATAGTAGGTCATGAGCTCCTCTCATTCGTGTAAGTATACTCCAGTTATAACCAGATTACGATGACCCCTACTGATGAATAAAATACCTCATTCATCACAGATAAAGGTACCTCCTATCATAAAGTTATGCCTTTCGAAGTATAGAATGTAGGTCCAACATATCAGAGAGTGCTAAACTATATTTTCAAAGATCTCATTGGTAAGACCATGGAGGTATACATCAACGACATGTTAGTCAAAATCTTGGAGACTTGAAACTACGTGTAGATACTTAGGGAGATGTTATACATCCTCTAGAGGAACCAAATGAGCCTCAACCCATAAAAATGTACTTTTGGGATTATAGGAGATAAGTTCCTAGGCTTTATGATCATCAGGCAGGGCAAAGAGCCAATTTAGAGAAGATCTAATCTATGTTGGACATGGAGTCTCCAAGAACAGTCAGAGAGGTCTATAGCTTTGCTAGGAGAGTTGATTCCCTAAACCATTTTGTTTCGATGTCTATATAAAAATGTCTGACTTTCTTCAAAATACTGAAGAAGGCATTTGAATTAACTCCTAAGGCTAATGAAGCCTTATATATACTCAAGAAGTGCCTTGGGTCACCACCTCTATTGCCTCGGACCATCACCGATGAGGATCTTTACTTATACCTTTCTGCCTATCCAACCATTGTTAGTTTTTCTTCAATCTAAGAGGAATTTTGGGTTCAGTACCTTGTGTATTATGTTATCTAAGCTCTATATGGGGATAAAAGAAAATTTTTGAGGATGGAACATCTGGTCCTTTATCTCATTATCTCGACCAGACATCTGAGGCCCTGCTTCTAGTACCATACCATTGTGGTCATGTCTGACCAAGCCCTCTGACAAATCCTCCATAAACCTGATACCTCAGGAAGTCTCGTTAAGTGGTTTGTGGAGATGGGTAAATTTGATATCAAGTATCATACACAAAGCGCTATCAAAGGGCAGGCCTTAGCTAACTTCATTGCGGAGTTAAAAAACCTGGAACAGGTGGAAAAAGAGACCAAGAGGCAGTAGAGGCAAAGGAACCCAAGCCATTACTGTTATAAGATATAAACCTCATCTCTCCAACATGGGTCTTACATGTGGATGGATCTTCCAATAGCTCATACAGTGGATCTCGACTTCACCTGGTAATCCTAGAATAAGGTACAATCTCTCTAGCTCTACCTTTTTATTTTAAAGCCTCTAACAATAAGGTAGAGTATGAAGCCTTAGCGGAAGGCTTAGGCTTGACCCTCCATTTAAAAGAAGAGAATATTAAAGCCTTTAGCGACTCTAAGCTAGTGGTCAATTAGGTCACTGAGGTCTATGAGGACAAAAATGATAGGATGGAGGGGTACTTTACAATTATAAAGCACCTCATCCAGAAGATCCCCAAATTTTATAATAGAAGGGTCTTCCAAGTGGATAATTCAGAGGTTGACCACGTCGAATGAGTAGCCTCATCAGACGAGGTTAATCTATAGGTCATAATTATTACTTTGGAGCAACAAAGCATCACTCAACTCAAGATTAATGAAGCATAGGTTGACTAGAGCTCATAATTGACCATCCCCATTAAATCTTACTTCGGAGATGGTGTCTTGTCCAAGGATAAGCTTCAGGTCAAATGGATGAAGTCTTTAATTTACAGATACTACATGGAGAGTGGGGTATTATTTAATAATGGGTACTTTTCAGCACCTCAGTGATGGATTAGCCCAATAGAAGCCATCTAGATCCTCAGAGACCAGCACGAAGGTGTATGTGGTGCTTATACAAGCCCAAAGAACTTTGTCTATAAGGTTTTGAGGCAAGACTACCCCTGGCCAACATTAGGGAAAGATCCTAAAGACATGGTTCAATATTGGGAGAAGTGTTAGAGATTTATTCCAAGGCAACCGTCGAAGAATATGTCTCCAATGCTAAGTCTATGTCCTTTTGCTCAGTGGGGAGCGGATATGGTGGGGCCTCTGTCCCTTAACAAAGGTCAAAATAAGTTTTATATTGTGGCTACTGATTACTTCACCAAGTGAGATGAGTTTGATCCCTTGGACACCATTACATAGAAAAAAACCATCAAGTTCATATGGAAGAACATCATGGCTACTGATTACTTCACCAAGTGGGATGAGTTTGATCCCTTGGACACCATTACATAGAAGAAAACCATCAAGTTCATATAGAAGAACATCATCTTCAGGTTTGTCCTGCCTAAATCCATCATCTCAAACAATGATAATTAGTTTGACAACCCAACCTTTTGGGAATTTTGCTCAGATTATGGCATAAACAATCATTACTCATCTCAAGTACACCTTCAAGACAATAGTCAATAGCCAATTTGAAGTAACCAATAGGACCATCTTCCACAACTTGAAGAAAAGGATGGAGAAAGCCAAGGGTTTGTAGGCTGAGGAGATGCCAAGCATTTGGTGGGCCTATTGAACCACAATTAGAGGTCCGTCAGGAGAAACTCTATTATCCCTGACCTTTCGCATTTATAAGGTAATCACAATATAATTTGAAGTGGATAAACCAATGGTAGCTCATTTTGAAATAGGGGCTAATGAAGAAGGTCTCGAGAGGTCTTTGGATGAATTAAAAGAAAAGAGATAAGTTGCATTAATTTGAATGGATTTCGATAAGTAAAGGACAACCTCTTACTTCGATAAAAAGGTTCGCCATAGAAAATTCAAGAGGGAAACTTTATCTTGAGAGAATTCACCCTTGCAACTATAAATCCAAACAACCGAAAAATAGTCCAAAGTGGGAAGATCCATATGTGGTGGTTAGGATAGCAAGGCTGGGGTATTATCACCTCAAAGATATGGAGGGATATGAGCTTCCATATCCTTGGAACATAGATAACCTCAAAAATGCAATTAGTGATGTATTGAACTACTAGAATAAAATGAAATGAGCTCTTTTTTTATTATCGATGATGTATCAATGAAATGTTCAGATGTGAGTTACAAGTATTTAATCCTTCTCTTTAAGTTAAATCGAAAGTCTAAGGACCCAATGTTAGTTACAAGGCTTTAATCCTTGGCTTCAAGTTTAATCTAAGGTCTAAGGACCCATGTCGAGTTACAAGGCTTCAATCCTTGGCTCTAAACAAATGGCTAAGGTATAAAAGACGTCAGACTAATGATTTATGGAATTTTAAGGCTTCAATCCTTGGCTCCCAAAGTCCCAAGGTCTTAAAATTCCCAGCAAGAGTTGCAAGGCTTTCTTCATTAGCTCGAATTAACAGTCAAATGTCTAAAGACCCGAAAAGACTAAAGTAATTACTAAGACATTTATACTTGATTACATTTAAATTGAATAATATCTAACGACCCATAACAATGAAAAAAAAAGATCATCTTCGCTCCGAAAAATGTCCCCGAAAACTCAGAATAATGCAAAGGTGCAAAAACCTTAGGAAATTATTTTCCTCAACCCCTTTTTTGAAAAAGACAAACATAAAAGTATCAAAAGTAATTTTTACAACCACAGATAAAAAAAAATTAGACTTATAAAAACTTTCATTTAAAAAAAAAATTAGGTGGCTAAGTGTTTACATGTAAAAAATTATTTAAAATTCTAGTTTTATAAAAGTGTAAGATCCCAACTTGGAAAATAGAGGGTCAACACTCTCAGGACCCCTTACAGAGCCTCAGACTTATGCCACAAAGATTTCATTCAAGTAGTCTAGGGTCTAGAGGTATTATGATCCATTATGGACCTCAAATTCCAAAAAACTTTGTAAGTCTAGATGTCTTATAATCCAAGGTGGGACTTCATATTTCAAAACTCCTAATTTCAGAGGTCTCAGGACCCATTGGGGTGCTTGAGGTTTTAAAAATTTCTAGGTCCAGAGGTCTTATGACCCATAGGGTGATCTCAGACTGCAAAATTCCTAAGGTCTAAGGCCCTTGGACCCTCAGTAGATCTATGATATTTTTCCTAAGGTTTTCATCCTTAGTTAAACATGTTCCTGAGGTCTTAGGACCCTTTATAGGATAAATTTCAAGTCATAATTTTCCAGGACCCGTTTTCATTAAAGATGAAGAGTTAGGGGATTATAATAAAAGGCCCATCACCCAAATGAGTTAAAAAAAGGATTACATAAAAGGCCTTATCATGGTTTGGGATTGATGGGGTTCACAAGGACTTCACTTTTTCCCTGAGGAGGGCTCTGCTGGAGTTGAGGAATGGAGGTTTCCTTCTGGGCTTCTTCTTCTTAGATAGTGGAGATAGAGGCTTCATCGGTATCATCACTACTACTATTCATACTGTCTGATATCTCATCATTAGACCGGGGGGTTTAGCAAACAGACCAAAGACATTTACCTCAGGAATGACCTCATAAAACTTGGCCTTGAAAGCCTGAAACCTAAAGTTGTATTTCTAGAAAAGAAAATTCTTGTAAGTCTCAGATTCATGGTAGGCATACAAGTTATTATTCATAGTGGCGTGAATCCTCTCCTGAAGCTCAGTATGTTTCAAAAGGACCTTAACATACTCCATCTGTAGTTATTGAACCTTAAAGGTCAACATGTCTTTCACATCATTGAGATCCACTTCATGCTGAATTAGAATCTCCATGTCCTTTCCAGCTTGAAGAAGTTTGTCTTAGGCACTTTAAAGCTTGAGAGTCTGATTTTGTAATGCCTCTAACACCACTTTATGCTCTATTTGAGCCGAATTATGAGAGTTTTAAACTTTAGCTAAAGAGTCCCGTGCATCATCTAGAAGAGAAGAACTGTCCTTGAGGGTCATCTCATTGAGAAGCTTATCTTATTCCAGAGAAGTGATTTTGGACCTCATGCCAAACCTATCCTTCTACAAAGCGTCCACCTCCACCCGCTGGTTGTTAATTATCTAGTTTACTTCTAGTTAAATGTGGTCCCACTTGTCAGCCATCTCCATGGCCTTGTTCCACCCTTTCTAGCCCTATACAACATCATCCATAAGGGCCTCAGTCAAGTGCTGAGCCTACAAAAGGAAAACATTATGATAATAATTCATGTAAATTAAGAATTTACTAAGGAAAAGTCAAAACAGATGCAAAACTACCTTTCCCAGAAGACAAATCAGTTCTTGAATATTGGAAAATGTCCCCCATCTCCTCAGCTTGGCCACCACATCTGAGCAATTTTTTTAGCACGCATCAATAGTTGAGTCGTAGGAGATCATATCCTTAGCTGAGAAAGGCCTTGAGTATCCTTCCATTCCCGAGATCAAAAAATCTTCCCTTACCACATCAATTGTATCCTTAGGCTGACCTAAGGCCTTAGTGGCACCCTTCAGATCCCCTTTATTTTGGGGGGACACCATCACATCCTTCCATTTGGTAAGGGGGGAATGTAAAGCTTTCAAAAGTTTTAAGACCAGAGTTTGCAAGTCCCTTAGAATAGAAGAACTACTTTGGGTTTCCTCAGAGGGTCCACCTGCCACCGAGTATGCTTGTAGCAAGGATAAGATTTCATCTGCATACCCCAGTTGTGGGACTTAACTTGAACTAGACTTTAACTCTGCTTCCTTCCCTAATTTAATGCCAAGGGTTGGAATACCCACCGACGTGCTTAACATCAAATGCTTGATGGATTTGGATGTCATCTTCTTACTGACCATAGCCTCAGCAGGGGCATATTTGGTGAATAACTTGTCCATCCTCTGCTCCTTCCATTCATCTACTGGATTAATAATAGGATTAGAGTTAGTTATCAAAAAACCAATAATGAGGATAATAATGGAAAAAAGAGAAAAGGCAAGCTACTTACCGGGAGAACAGTTGGAGCAATATGGCCTCCTTTATTGAGGGGCATACCTCTTCAATCTTAGGGATAAGCTCAACTTTACTCCTGGGCTTGTCATCCTCACCCTAAAAGGCCTCAGGAACTTAGAAAGAGACCTCATTAGCATCTTTCATTTTTCTAGGCACCAAAACAAATGGATAATCGCTCAACTTCTACCTAACCACGATTTGGGGAGCCTCAAAAGTGCTTTTAGACATCAAGTCCTTAGGCTCAGGTCCCAGCCAAGTCCTGAAAAGGTACTTTTCAGTAACATAGACCTCAAAAGGGGTAGAGACCAATTTTTTAGCCTCAAAAATCATATTTTCCTCCTCCTTGGAAGGCTCAACAACCACTACAAAATGAGATAGGCAATCAAAGCTCAAGTCAAAGGTCAGTAAACAAGTTCAAATAAAAAATAGAATTAAAGACCAACTTATCCACGACTGGTGGGGAACACACGAGGGTAGGGAAACTAATAGGCTCAGCAGCGGGTGGGGTGGACCAAGATCACCCAACAAATAAGAATCTATCCTTCTATTTATTGGGGGCATTGTGTTTATCCTTGACAAAGACCATTGCTTCCCTAGAAGATAATTACATCATCACTACACCAAAAATAGGAATCTGGCACGGTTTTGAACTGTGCCAGAATCAGGTAATCCAAAATGACCATTTTTTCTGGCACGGTTTAAAAGTGTGCCAGATTCGACCAAATAGGAACACTTCTGGCACACTTTTAAACCGTGCCAGAATTTGATATTTCTGGCACACTTTTGGCACAGTTTTTAACTGTGCCAGATTGAACACAGTTTGAAAAACATTTGGCACAATTCAAAATAGTGCCAAAATTTGATACACTTTTGGCAAGGTTTTGAATTGTGCCAAATTTTTTATAAAAAGAAAAAAAATTAATTATTGGAAAGCACGAAAATTCACAAATTGAAAATATTGCACATGGTTGATAAACTAATGTACATACAAACTTCAAAATATTATAAGTCTTTAATAGTTCACAAGGCAAAAAAAATTGGGCAAAGTTTCCTCTAGTTTATGGACATTCCAAAACCTGCTAATACAAAACCTTCCTAACATAAAGCCTTCACCGCACGGCCACAAAATATAACAATTAACTTACAAAAGCCCGCACCACACGGCCACAAAATATAACAATTAACTTATAAAATCCCGCACGGCTATAAAAGTTAACAATAAAACTACAAAAGCCCGCACGGCCATAACACAAAAAAATAGAATCATGAATAAACCCCATGTTGTAAACCATTGAGTTCTCTATGTGTTCCACATGAATAAATTCCAACGATAAAATGTTATCCTACAAAAAAAATAGGATACAAAAAAGAGAAGATATTATTAACCCATTAATTTATAAAAAAAACTTAAGCTAAAAAAATTACATATAGGAGTTGCAATTATTATTATATTCTAAAATTGAAAATCTTACGCAAGTTACGACTTCCTGATCAGTTCGTACAAGTTACATTGGTCCCGTGCGAGGTGAGTGTGCCTCTTATGGGGCCGTATGGGGGATGGTTTGGATTTTCACCCTCGAATGACTTGTTTTTAAGCCTAATCTGCGTATTTTGAAATTATCATCATATTCTCAAATCGAGAGACCCGGGACTACACGGTCAGTTCGTATGAGTTACATTGGTCCCGTACGAGGTGTTCGTGCCTCTTACGGGGCCGTATGGGGGCTGGTTTGGGTTTTCACCCTCGAACGGTTTGTTTTCAAGCCTAATCTACCTATTTTGAAATTATCATCATATTCTCAAACCGGGAGACCCGATACTACACGGTCAGTTCATACGAGTTACATTGGTCCCGTGCGAGGTGTTCGTGCCTTTTACGGGGTCGTTTGGGGGCTGGTTTGGGTTTTCACCCTCGAATGGCTTGTTTTCAAGCCTAATCTACATATTTTGAAATTATCGTCATATTTTCAAATCCGGAGACCCGGGACTACGCGATCAGTTCGTACGAGTTACATTGATCCCGTGAGAGGTGTTCGTGCCTCTTAAAGGGCCGTTTGGGTTTTCACCCTCGAACGACTTATTTTCAAGGGAAACCTGGTGCTTTCGAAGCCAAGAAATGGATGCGCAAGCACATAAGGTCCTTGATGGAGAAGGTATAAGTCCATACATTAGGGTAAAATTGGTCACATATCTATTTAAAAGAGAATTGGATTTTCAGTGGCAATCTTTTCTTCGTTAGTGAGTTTTTCATGCTTAAAAAGTATTTAAATGGTTGCCTTATGTCTAGGTACGAGAAAGTTCTTTTGGTGGTGTTCGTGGTAGAAAATTAGATGACATACTTGAGAAGGTTGTATTTTGTGATTAAACCTACCATCAAAGCTTATAGTTTCTTCTAGAGAAAACATTTACCATAAGACTTAGCAGGCCTTATGTTCATCCTCAATTCCAATTGTCCCGAAGATAAAACATACGCCTATTCATTGAAGTTGTTAACATAGAATGCAAGGAAAAAAGGAAATAAATATTATTTTGTGTCTCCATGAGACTTAGCAGGTGTGAAGATACTACGATTTCTATCAAACAAGCGTAGGTCAGAAATGAAATTACAAACTATTCTTAGTTTCTAATAGCAAAAATAACTGCCGAAGAAAATTAGCAAAAATAACACGGAAAGAACAAAAACTTTTATCATATTTCACACACTTCACCTTTTTATTTTTCACATTTTTTCACAGCTTAAATTCAAATAATCTATGATGATGCATGAACTTTAGAAAATACCTTGTAGAACACGGTCATGCCATTCTTGATTTCGGATGTAATCATTATATATAAAGGATCTTGGGGAGTTATGTCCCTGAAATTAAGAACCTGCGCATAGAGTATGTTACAAAATTTAGGATACAATAAAGAACGACATGCCATCACGGCTTAAGAACTCTATAACTAGAATTTAGGTAGTTAAATAGATCGCTCAAGAATGTTAGCCCAACACGAAGATATAAGTAAGTTATCATGAAGTAACTTATAATAAACAAACACACATACCTCAATATTATTGTTCTTTAAAGAAAAAAAATATAATCCCACGTTCCCAAATTAAGAATCCAAATATTCACGAGCTGGAACTCTTAGTTTAGGACATACTACAGAGGGAGTAGAACAGAGAGTGGTTGCAAGAGGCTTTTTAGGACAATTGGAAGTTCTTGTTGAAATAAGTATTAATCTCATTTTCTGTTTAAAGTCACTTTAGATACTAAAACTGTTATCTAAATACCATATGAGAATTTAAAAGATACCTGTGGATTTCAATTAAAAGGAAATCAAAGAACAAATACCATGTATAGCAGTAATATAGCAGTTATCTATCTGTATAGCAGTAATATAGCTATGTATGCATGTAGCAGCTATGTAGTTAATTTGAATAGACTGAATACTTAACATGAGATGTTAAGATCATGAATAGGGTGTTATGTCACTGTTTAAAATCTTGATTAATTCATAATAATCTCATTTATCATGAAATCCATCATGATTTCCTTGAAAAGCTCCTATAAAACCATTGAATCTTATGAAATTTTGATTTCCATAACTTTGAAATTGCCTTGGGCACTAAAGACTCCTCTTAAATTCTCTTAAGAAAATTATTTGCGTAGTTAATTCCATCAAGCTTTCATTGCACAAGGAAAGACTTGTAAGAAAATTAGGGTCGTCTCCACATACTCCTAACATTGGGGTTCACGAATTCAGTAGGTGAAGCCTCATCTGATGCTGTTAGATCCGTCCCGATAATACTGCTGCCACCCCTCTTCCTACCTAAGGGTAGACCTGTCTTTTCATCAATCGAGGCAACTATTTCAAGAATCTCATATAATAAGGAAGGTGAACTCTCTTATAAATACTTGAAACCTTCAGACTGCATAACCACTCCCAAGTTTGCTGTTGCAAATTTCAAATAAAGGGCCTTGAGCTCTGAACACTGATGCTGATCCGCTAACGAAAGATTTGTTGCCACACTTTCGACAGTGACTTCATCACACAATTTTTCTTCACATAATTGCTTCAGCCGATCTAGACCAAAGCGATCAGAAGCAGCGAGAAGATGTTGCAATATAATTGTAGATGTGCTAATAGAGGTCGAACCGGTAATTTCTTGCAGATTTGGAAGCTTATCTGAGTAAATAAACTGAAGCATTGCCTTGAAGATAGAGGGTTAAATATCCTCCAATTCCACTTTATCCATATTAGGATTTCCTACAAGTCTAAAAAATTGGGCTCGAAATACAGGAGAGTGAGCAGGAAGTATCAATTTGTGAGCATTGAATGTCTCCTCGCCAACCCAAAAAATTACATCACAACCAAATATGTATGCCACCTTCCAAAGAAAAGTATAGGGTGAAATTGTGGATAATAATGCAGGGTACTATGAGAGCTTGACTTTTACCGTCACCCCACCCCAAACAAGTAAATAAACAAGAGTAAACAATTACATGCATAACAAATTGACATATGGACAATACAGGCATAACAAAAACAACTTTAGAATTTCAGCAGGAGTGAATTTAGAATCTCACCCCAAGTTCCATAAAAAATCAACCGTAGTGGTTTATAGAGGTGGGATTAGACGCGTTAGAAGCCTATCAAACACAAAGTTGTTAACACCCACTGCAGTCGTGAATATCTGTTAAATTGTGTCAACAAAGAATTACTCACGAGATTGACTAGTGCATACAAGCAATTAACAAGGTAAACTACCTCAAAAAGAGTGATGACATTTGCACAGGGGAAATTGTATGAAGACATAGTTGCTTTGTTGAACATTATCAAGAGTACTGCAAAAAGCACATCATCAATGTATTTATGATTTGGTCACAAAACCCATTAGAACAGCATTGATCTTGGGGGCAAAAGAAACTGTTTGTCATAAATAAATCACCACTAATGATACAATTAAATCAATACTATAACATTCCTTCGCTGAATAATGAATAATAACAATTTCATGATATATGAACTTATAACTGAATTTAAGAACATAACAACCTTTTTATTTCTAAAGCACTTGCAACCAACACTCATAGTTGATCATTTTACAATTCCTCCTCTGTTAAGCATATGTGTAATGTAGGTATTAGTCCCTAGGGCGTGGTCCAAAACTTTTGTGTGTGTGTGGGGGGGGGGGGGGGATTAGGCCGCGGTCCCTCCTTTGTAATAATATATTTTAGCATACGGTCCCTAGATGTTTTACTGAGACGGCTATATTACAAAAAGAGTAATTTTACCTATACCCTCAACCATTCCCTCAAATCATGTTGAGTCGTTAGAAAGTTATTTGATGATTTTATAATGATCCCCGTGTGGACCCAACACATTAACCAATGGCCCTGCCATACAAGGGAAAAATAAAAGAAAAATAAACTTTATACACGGCCCTGCCATACAAGGGAAAATGATATCTTGCATACATAACTTAATATGTTCCATTATCTTATCAGGACGATATCTTGCATACAGAACTCCCAGTTCGGTGAAAATCCCTATATAGGCACGTTCCAACCTTAGACCGCCTCCATGAGAGATATCGGCTCATTAAAGCATTCCCTATTCTGGTAAAATTCACTGACCACCTGCAAATCATCCACCTAGAATGATCAAATGATACAAAAGTAAGGAGCATAACAAGTAAAGACCATAAATAGTAATGTTATATATATATATATATATATGTGTGTGTGTGTGTGTGTGTGTGTGTGTGTGATAATAAGAGTAAATCCACTCAGATTTCATCTATTTTGACTAAAATTGAAGCGCATCCCCGGTGTTTTGTAAAATACCGAGAACCTACACCATCTTTTGATATATTTGCCAAAAGAGCTCCCATATTTGAAGAAAATGAATAGTCAACTGTTAGCAATACTTAAATTTTATATCAAATTTTATAAATGCATAATAGTAATGTTGGCGTAGCTCAATATAAGATGTCATTGCCAATGTATTCTAGCCGTATTAGCATACATGAACAAGTGTGATATTTTTTTCCGCATCAAGTAATAATCAAAACAATATAGAAGCAGTTGGCCATATATAAATATTTACCAGATCACTCTGATCAACACTACAACACTCAATCATCATCTTCACTTCTCAACTTCTTCTTTCTCTTTTTACCTTCACTAGCAAGTGGAAGATCCTCTCATGCATCCATTTTCTTCTTCATTTTCTTCTTTGTCGTTTTCTCCTTCTCTTTGTTCAACCCATTCACACCATTTCCATTTTCTTTCAATTCATCTTTTTGAACCAGTGTGTAGGCAAGCCCCACACATACACCAAAATTCTCCAAAATTAAATCTAAATACTTTTCAAAGAGACATGTACATTTATCTTGCAAGTCCAACAATAAATTTAGGCAATAACTGCCGAAAAAGGGGAGAAGAAAAAAGAACTCAGTCAAAATTTCTCTACCGTCTTTGGCACGTTCTCCTTGAAGTCTGGAGATTGCCACAATGGCCAGTTGTACATTTTTTCCTAATCTAAAATACTAATTATTTAGCCCCATAAATGGAATACTGAAATGAATAGATTGTCTTAAACAATCATTTCTGCCGCCCCTGGACGACGGAACAACCATTCTCTCCATAATGATTGTAATCATCTTGTGCCTGCCAAGTATACATTGTGTAGCTAAACTGGTATTTCTCATAAATTAGTTGTTTTTGCAAGTAATTTGCTCCCATATTCGAACTCTTAAATTGCACTCTAATATAATAGAAAAGTTAAATTTTTGGGGATTTAAAAAAAATGTGATTATCCTTCATCATGTCACGATTTCGGAATGTAATATGTTAATATTAACAATAATGATCTATTCACTTGTTTCAGATAAGATTATGGTCAACAAACTTGCCTCAATGATAGTAATGGCACCTAGATGTTAATATTAACAATAATGATTTATTTTCATACCACGTTTCATTATAAAAGCTCTTATCCGCCTAATAAATAAAAGTAGGGGAAAACGAGGATTTAAAATATTATTTGTATGGAAAAGTGAAAAATATTTAGGACATCATGATTTTATGACCTCCAAATCATCAAAAATTACTAGTGAGCCATCAACAACAATACCCAAGTATAGCTTCACTCCACCATTCGATCCCTGCAGCCACACGAATGCATTGGCAGTCTTAAAAGATGGTATAACTAATATTGTTGATTACATGGATACCCAACCACATGAGTTTCAATTGTACATTGATAGTTTACATCATTCATCAATTTGACTGAATCAAAATCGAACTCGGCAATATTTTGAATTTAACCTAGCTTTTATCCCATGTATTAACTAACACCCCAAATTTTAATATTATTGCAAGACACCCCCAAAAGTAATACAAAATTCACAAAGTACAACAAATATCCTCCTAAAGTGTCACTTGCATATATTGTCAAACACCTACGGGACAATAAAGAAAATACGAATTTTGAAAATCCCTCAACTTAGCTAAGACATCCAAATAAAAATCAAGAAAATAAAATTCCAAATGTCTAAATTAATACAAAATATCAAATTCAGGCCAGAAAATAGACACACTCTCAGAGAGAGATTTAACAGTGAAGATTGAACGCAAAAATAAAAAAACCTAGAGCAAATATTGGTATTATAAAATTATGAAAATAGCATTTTAAACAACAAAATAAACCTTTGCAATTGAAGAGAAAGTAATGGTAGTATAAAATTAATACATCTTGTCATGCCTACTCATCTTTAATTCAATATAAAACAAGAAACATAGTGCATTCAATACACCAAAGAAGCATAAAAATTAACTTACCTCTTAATACATAAAGATAAACAAACCCCCAATTTCGATGTGGGAATGGAATACCTGATTTTTTAACCTACAAAGCAAAGGAAAGATAAATTACCAAATGTAAGCATTAAACATAAATGAGAGAACAAACTTAGTTTGAAACCAAAATCAATTTCTTTAAGTCGTAGGTTACAAACCGAAACCCCAACATTTACATAAAACACAAAACAGGACATGCATCAATCTAGTATGCACCCAATCTAGTATGGCCGGAGAGAGAGAGAGAGAGAGAGAGAGAGAGAGATGAGATGAGAGAAATCGAAGCAGAGAGAAGGTGAGCGGGTGAGCGGGAATGAGAGAGCGGGAATAAAAGAGCTTGACTAAAAGATAGTATCATGATTTTTTTAGGGATTTTATATTTTATTCAAGTGTACTCAATTTTGGCACACTTTAAAACAGTACCAAATTTTGGCACTGTTTTAAAGTGTGCCAGATTGTCCTTAAACCGTGCCAAAATTTGGCACAACTTTAAACTGTGCCAGATTTTTAACATCAAGCTGTGCCAAATTGATGTTTTTGGTGTAGTGCATCCCCTTATCTTTGGGATTGGTTTTCTCTTGGACTCTGTATATCTTGAATAATCGGGATGGAGTGACATCATGCTTTCCCCACTTGACTCTCCGAAGGCCAAGACGGACGCCATTAAAGACCTACAAGAATTAGCCAGCAATTGATCCTCACCACCGATAAAGGCAATGGGAACCCAACTTCATAATAAAGGAAACGTTCATTAAATCACACATGAAGGAGATACCAAGGAAAAAGCCCTCTCATCAAGATTTTCTGCCTTCAGAATGATGGACTTCGAAATTTAGTACATCTTCATAATTTCTTTCAGGGCTAGTTTAAAGATCGGGGAAGCAAAATAAGCCCCACCAGTGAACTTAGGGTTATTAACCCCCAGGTAATTCATCAACAGTGATCCAGAAGGGATCGTCCAAGTGGAAATATGAGGCTTAACGACTGACCGAGGTGAGAAATATTTTCAGTAGACTTTGTTGTATTAAGAAGGATGGAAAATAATTATTTGCTCAAGAGTTATAGAGAAAAGAGATAGACGAAATGAAATGTGAGGGGTTGAAACTATCCCAAGGGGATCCTTTATAGCCCTCAAGGCCTAGTGCTTCAGTCCTTTCATCCCCAAGAGGCTCCCCATCAATGATCTCAATCACTTGAAAGATCCTTACCAATGAAATATATTTATGAAAAGAATATTAGTGGTAAGTTACGCTCCTAACCCCAAATTGCGTATATTTTTTTAGGAGCCTAAACGTTATGTTCTTAGAACCCCCCCCCCCCCCCCCCCAAATCCCTCATATAAGGATTAAGGTTGTAAGGCCGACCTTAGACCTCTATCAGACCACTGCTGAGTCCCCAAGAGCTCTGTAACCTTCAAGAAATAACCACAATAATGTATCAGACAACAGATGCTTCATCTTCTAAAGTTCTTAGTCATTTTAGCTTGTCTTTGTAACAAAGATTAGAGACCAAATCACTGTGTTCTGGCACATCTGATGTACATAGAAGACCTCAATATGAAGATAAATAGCCTCCTGAGTTAATTTAATCCTCACTATAGAGGTATATCATTGTAAGATACCTCCACAATATCTTATGGAAAATCCGTAATAGATCTAGACTTCCTATACCTCTGGCCAAGATCTTGCAACTCATTTTATGGGTAAGTGAAAAACACAACACTATTTCACCAACCGCCACCACTAATCCCCACATGCATTGATGGCTCCTATTCACATTAAATGCACTCAATAACTGTCTTATACCATTTGTAAAACCTTCGACCAACACTCTACCTCATTACTAATGTCGTCAGACCTCTAAGACACCATAACCATGATATAATAGTTCACTCATTCTCTTTCCAAAAGTTTAGATATATGGGTGGTTAGAGAATGGTTAGACATGTTAAAATCGTCATACTTTTCCAGAGAAATGATTTTTATCTTGCTAAAGTGCTTACTCGTATTATAAGCTCTCAGCCCAATGTCACGAGTCAAGAGCCATAGTTCAGATCATTTCCAATTATCTCACTTATTATAATCCTAATGAGTCTTAAATGAGTACTTAGGAACCCTTAAAGAAGTCTATCATTTACTTCATAAGGTCCTTTGGACTAGTGACATAGGCAAAAAGAACCTCAGACTCTCTCGAACAAAGCCCAAGAGGTCTTATAGATTATAATAACTCTTTCATGATCTAATAAATCGTACAACACCCTTTAATAATATATATAGGACCCTTAGTTGAGGTTCGAACAAATTTAAATCTTGTATTACACTTTAACACTTCTCCCATTTTACTTGTCCAAAGCACATAGGGGATAACATATTTGGTCTAATGTCACTTATGAGTTAAATACCCAACATGCTTAATATTGAATTGAATGACTTAAATGGAGATAATGTAGAGAGAAAAGAACCTTATAAGTTGAACCAAACATATCTTTGGAACTTACTCTTAGGATATATCAATCTAAAAAGAATTCAAAGGTTGGTTTCAAATGGAAAATTAATTTCATTGGAAGTGGAGGAACTTCCAGTACACGATCCTTCTTATTGGTTAAGATGGGCAAGAGTTCGTTTATGATTAAGGGCTATTGAGCCAAAGATGTATTGTAACTACTTCATAATACTTTATGTGGCCCTAACTATTTGGACAAGAGGTGGTTATAAGTACAGCATCACGTTTTTTAATAGTTACTCTAGGTTTCGGTATGTTTACCTTATGAATCACAAGTTTGAATCCTCTGATAACTTCAAAGTGTATAAAGTTAAGGTGGAGTGTAGGTATTATAAACTAATCCAAACTCTATGATTTGACTATGTAGAAGAGTACCTCTTGGGAGAGTTTAGGAATCAGTTATAAGAGATTGGGATTACATCCCAATTATTTGCATTAGGCAGTTAATTGTAAAATGGTGTAATGAAAAGAAGGAACAAGCTTCTTTTTGACATAGTGAGGTAGCTAATGAGTTATTCGGATATATCAGATTCTTTTTGGTTTTAGATGTTAGAGGGACAATTCACAAAGGAGGAAGTTATTTAGGTATTAAATTCCATGAGTGAGGACAAGGCCCCTGGTCTTGAGGTTTTCACGATGGCCTTCTTTCAGCATTGTTGGTCAGTGATCAAAGGGGACATGATGGTTTTTTTCGAGGAGTTTCATGATTGAGGATATTTTTTTTAGGAGCCTAAACGTTATGTTCATCACCCTAATCTCCAAGAAGGGGGGATCGGTATATATTCATGATTTCAGACCTATTAGTCTAATCGGGAGTACCTATAATTTTGTTGCCAAGGTTCTATCGACTAAACTCCAAAAATTTATTAATCCCTTAATCTTGGAGTTATAAAATTCTTTCATGGGCGGTAGGCAAATCCCCGATGCTGTTTTGGTGTCCAATGAGTGTGTGGAAGATAGGCTTTGAAGCGGGGATGCAGACATCACGTGTACATTGGACATCAAGAAGGCCCATGACAATGTCAATTGGAATTTTCCCTTATACTTGAGGAGGAGGATGGGTTTTGGAGAGTGTTGTAGTTGGATCAAAAGATGTATCTCTTTAGTTAAATTCTCTATTGTGATTAATAGGGTTCCCTAGGGATTTTTGCCTATCTCTTACGGGATTAGGCAAGGGAACCCGTTGTCTCCTTTCTTATTCATGTTGGTGATGGAGGCTTTTTGTCAGATGATGGGGCATGTGATGGAGGTGGGGTGGATCATTAGTTTTATGATAGGGAAACTGAATGAGGATTCCGTTAGTTTTTCTCATCTTCTTTTTGCTGACAACACGATTGATTTCTGTAAGGGGGAAGTGGGTCAGGTTCGAGCCTTAAGATTACTCTTTATTTGCTTTGAGGTAATATAGGGCCTCCGAATTAATGCGGGGAAATGTGAAATGATTCATATGGGGGGAAGAGAGCAAGGTGGGTTTGGCTAAGACAGTGGGATGCATGATAGGTACTTTTCCATCCACATATCATGGATTATCTTTAAGGGCTAAGTATATATCGAAATCTATTTGGGATCTGTGTTGGAGAGAATGAAAAGGAGGTTGGAGGGATGGAAGAAATTTTTATTTTTCAAAGGCGAGGATATTGACCTTGATCAAAATCACTTTGTCTAGTCTATCCATATATTTCATGTTTATCTTGCCGTTACCAGGTTTTAACTGAAAGAAGATGAAGAAGATGATGAGAGGATTTTTGTGGAGAGGTAATGAGAATAATTTCAAATATTGTCTAGTGGAGTGGGATGAGGTTTACAAGTCTATTAAGGAAGCGGTGCAGGTGTTAAGAATCTAGATCTCTTCAAAAAGATCTCTTAGGTAGATGGATTTGGATATTTCCTCGTGAGGAAAAAATATCACGGAGGAGAGTAGTGGGTGGGAGAGGAGATGCTCAAATCTTGGGTAGGGTCCGAGAGTAGGCTGGTATGTCCATGGGTTCGATTTATGGAAGCAAATTTTGAAAGAATGGCTTGATTTCTCTAAATACACAAAATTTTCATTGGGGAGAAGCAATAAGATGAAGTTTTGAAAAGATAGATGGGGGAAGTATGGCTCTCTTTAGGAGAAATTTATATGTATTTTAAGAATAGGGGTGATGAGCATGGCTTGGTAACGGATCACGTGTTAGATGCGGATGGTCGGGTCATATGGAATCCCAAGTTCAGAAGACGTCTTTGTGACTGGGAGCTCGAGGGGGCTGAGACTTTTTTTGACTGGATGGGGTGGGCACCACGCCCTACGAGGAGGGAGGATGAGTTGATATGACAGAGAAGAGAGAAAGGGGTATTTTTAGTGGGTTGGTATTGTATTCACCACATTCTAGGACCCTTAAGTCTCTCCTTAGACCTCTAGCACTTCCCTTTTCCACTGCAAACCTAGGTCACACTCTGAGTACCGATCTAGAGGCCATCGGGCTCCCTCCGAGGCCCATTTGACTTTTGTTAATTCTATAGTCAGACCAGAATCTCTTTGAATCCTTGAAGGGCTCCGAATACCCTTTCTAACGGTCTACCCCGTGCGTAAATCGGCATAACGGTTTGGATGAACGAACCATTTCATGATCGAAAATTGATTCAGAGGCCATCGGGTGACTTCGGGCCCCGAGTTGACCCCAATCAACTTCACCATCAGAGAGAAAGCTCTTTGAATCTTTAAAGGGCACTCAAATCCCTTTCCAACAGTCTACCCTGTGTGCAAAAAGCATAACCGTTCAGATGAACAATCAGTTTCCCCCCGAAAATTGATCCGCAAGCCATTGGCCGCTCTCGAACTCTATTTGACCAAAGTTAACTCTTCAACTTTCATGAGACTGAATGAATATCCAAATGTCCCTCAATACCCTTTCTAACGATCTTCCCCGTGCGCAATTCTGACCTACCGTACGGACAAATGATCAGTTTTACTTCGAGAAGTTACCGGACGTTTCTGGGCCCCGGTTGACCAAGGTCAACTTTCCTAATCGAGCGAAACTCTATGGAATGTTGAAGTAAACCTCCTAACCTTTTCAACGGTCCACCATGTGCGGGATTATGATTTACCATACGGATGAACGATCCGTTTCCGTCTGACGACTACCTGTCCAAAGGACCGACTTGTGCTTCCGAGCCACATTTGACCCAAACTCAACTCCTGGACCCAAGAGTGATCCAAAGGACTCTCAAAGTTCTCTGAAGTACCTTTCTAATGGTATTCCCTATGAGCGATTCGAATCAACGGTCTGTGTGCTACGATCATTTTCCCATAAAAGTTCGCACAAGATCGCCAATTGGCAGGTCCTGAACCCTGCCTATTGGCACAGTATCAAGGGTTACCTACCGATCGGCACCCCCTGGGGTAGGTTGATCAGTATCCCCTTTTTTCCTATAAATAGGGGCCATGATCTCACTCATAAGGAGAGAAAAAACCCATCATCATTAGTGATCTCAGGAACATTCTCTCAAAATCAGCGAAGGTCCATATGAGAAGTTCCATTCAAGCCTAATTACCCATCATTTTCACACCCAATTTGGAAAATATCCTACTATCTCATCAACATTCATAAACATTCAAAGGAATTCCTCCAAGATCCAAGCTCAAGCTCCAAAGAAGGTCCAATTCCTTCTCCATCTCTTTTAAATCTCTTGTTTTTGTATAAGTTACTTTAGATTCATAATCTAGTTTCACTTTAGTTCATACATATTAACATCTAAGATTTTATTAGTATATTGCACATACTTTATTTTCCATAAAAAACCCCAAAACAAATAAAATAGGGTTACACTTGTAAATTTTGAACGGAATTATCCATCACACTTTTCTAAAACCCAAAACACATTTTCTACACGTACACACATAATAAAATCCCGTTCGAATCTATGGGATAAACCCCACCCTTATACTACATTCGAACTATGTGGACTTTGATGCCTTTATAGGCTACATAGGCATCTCGGGTTAAAATCCGAGACTCGTGTCCAATTTTCTAATTTTCCAATTTCTCTTATTTTCCAAATTTCTCAAAATCCCCCACTTTCAAAACTATCATACATATACATAAAATATGCTTGTTCGTGTTTCATCCTACACATATTATTGTTTCCTAATAACGATCAATATCGCGATGAACGCTCATATTCTACCTTCTGCCTTTATTATTATTTTGCGAATATTCCTGTGGATGACCTCACCCCACCCTTTTCATGATATGGGTTGAACGATTCCAATTTCCATTATATAAACACATACACAAACTTCACAGGGATAAAGGAAAATGTTAACATTTGCACATGACAGATCGAAAGGGTGGGATGGGTGCCTAACACCTTCCCATTCCGTAACTTATTCCCTGGACCTCCGATCTATTGGTTTCGTATGCAATCAGTTTGTCCTTAATGACACTCTCTCGAAGTGGAAACATGTTCTTTTGACTATTTTGTACAAAATAGGCTGGAGACTCCATCTCTTTACAATCACCCCACACCGACGACGACCGAAGCACCTTTCGAAGAGAAGGGTGTGAGACTGCGGCGCAGTTCTTTCTCGAGGGATCCTCCTCTTCCCCCCCCCCCCCAAATGAATGCTGCGCCCCGGGATGGCCGCATGTATTATTTCTTTTTTAGAGGCAAATGATAACCTTAGTCTTGATTTCTCATGGAAGCAAATATGGAAGGCTAAGGCGCACCTGAAAGGTACATGGGAGGTCTTCCTATCTATTAGTAGGATCTCATGGGGAATGACTGAGATGGTGATGACGTTATTATAGGTCTGACTAAGGGGTGGAAGGGGGATAGTAAAAGGGTGGCGTCTAGTTCCACACTGCATTTTTTGGACTATTTGGAAGAAGAAAAATTCGAGATGTTTTGAAGGTGTGGATATGGAGCAGACAAGAATACGATACACATCTCTAAGTACTTTATTAATCAGGTATAAGAATAAGTATGTGGCTACTCTTCCTAATGTTATAGACTTTGTGGAGGATTTTCATAGTGGCACATAAGCCTGGATATTTTTTGATGTGGCCCATCTGTGGGTGGTTTTGATTTTTAGGTTGCAGTCGACTATTTTGTATACTCCCTATATACAGGTTCCGTTCCCTTAACGATTGGTTTTAATGCATCATTTGTCTATAAAAAAATTATTTAGTCAAATTCACAAGGGCAAACAAGTTCTATGTGATCAATTGTATACTTAGAAATAAAAAAAATACACAAAAAAGCATAAAACAACTAGGGGTAAAAAAAACTCGACGCGTTCTCATTTCTACTTGACAAGAAATTTTACAAAAAACAAGACGGTACCTTTAACACAATCTCTATCATGTAGTTACCTATTAACAATTCAACTTTCCCCCATAGTCAATGAAAATCCATCGCAAGGTCCATTTTGTGAACAAAGAAATAAATTCTCTTCCTCGAAAGCTACACCACACTATAAGTTCTCTAATAATTTGGGATGCCTCCCTTTTAGATCATGGAGTAGAAGATCAAAGACATTCATTAGATGTCAAATGAATTGACAAAGGCTAGTGTGAAGATCTGATTAAATCCACTCTTAATTCTCTCAAAAACACTTTGGATCGAACATAGATCAAACTTTCAAAAGTTTGTGAAGAACAAGTGAGATTTGGTTTGAAGAGAGGCAAAAAATCTCTCTACTTTTTGAAAATATCTCAAAGGGATATTCCAATTAAGTAAAATTTTAGATCATGAAAAATGGGAGGGAAATTGGCCTTTAGATAGAGATTTTTAAAAATCTAGGGCCGCCATGCACACGGGTTAAGTTTATCGTGCGCATGATTCCTCAAATTATGGAATCGTGGCCAAGGTTGTGCGCACGGGCTTAGTTTTTAGACGTGCGAATGCCATCGTGCACACAAACTCATTATGAAATCGTGTAAATGGTTAAGGCATAAAAAGTTTTTCAAAAGCCTTAACATGTTAGAAATATAAAGCCAACTCCTAAAACCTTTTCAAAATAGTTTAAAAGGTCCCCTAGATAGTTTTAAATCACTTTTTCAAATATTTAAAAAAATACTCACATATTTTAGAAAACTTAGTGCACACGTGTGTTTAGTCATGTACAATTCACATTTTAGAAACTTCATTTAAAAGAGAATGTACATCATCATAAGTATTCAATGAGCAACATGCAAGATCTTTAAGTCATTAATGGTTCATTTAAGTCTAATTGAAGATAAATGACCACGCCTCACTCATAACGAATCAAGTTTATATATCTTAAAGGGATTGACAACTCAATGGCTTAAACGTTTTGTCACGGGAATCTAGCCAACTAATATTAACACAAAATTACATTTTCAATCTACCCCTTTAGCCATTCTATTACCCCTACAAGACTCACACTTCACTAGCCATATAGTGAGAACCAATCCATAAGACAAATAACAAAGAAAAAGTTGAGTCTGAACACTGGGCTCAGGACAAAGTCATCAATGTTAAGCTTGGAACCACATGAAATAACAAAAAGCATAATTTAGGAAATAGCACGCATAATGACAAACTCCCCCTGATTGGTAATCCTCTGAAAAGAATCAAAGATATGCATGAGATAAAAACATGTGAGCATGTGAAAAAATCAGCATGTGAAATAGCAACATAAGCTAATATTAAGATACTAATATCAAGTGATAAAGAATGTGAATAACACAATGTAATAAAGATGCTCCCAGTATATAGTAAATCCCAATAAAAACAACAACTCCCCTTATCATAGACATTACTTTCTCCCCCTTAGTAAGTGAAAGAAAAATTCACTCCCCAATTTTAACACAATGGACAAATAAAGGAAATAAAGTTTTCTCCCCATTAATCTTAAGGAATATAGTTTTCTCCCCCCTTTTGACATGGAAACGTCAAAGAGAAGTTAAAACAATAGATAATGGAGATAGAATGGTAAAGAAAAGTCACATAAGCTATAAAGACTAGCAAAAAAAAAAAACTAGTAAAACATGTGAAGAACCAAGCTAGAACATGGGAACTAACAAATGAGAATATATACATGTGAATCAAATTTTCAAAACATGAATCTCATACAAACAAACAAACTTGCTTATGAATGATATCTAACCATAAGCACAAAAGCAGAATATGAGATAACGTAGCATCAACCTAGGAGAAATGAGATCATATGACAAAGCTTGGATAGAAATTATGGATGATAATATAGCACAAAAGAAATAAAAATACAATCCATACACAATGAGTTAATATCGATACAACCATCAAAACTATCCAAAATAAACACCAAAAGTAACAAGGTAACAACAAAAAAAAGTACCAATATCCAAATATAAATAAGATGATGAAATTACTTCAAGCGGTACTATAAAAAGAATAACATGTAAAAAAGACAAAAACTAGAAACTCTAGTCATCGGCCATGTCATCGTATAGAACATCATCATCATCTCCATCATTTGTCTCCTCCTACTCATCATCAACCTCCTCATCCTCATTAACAGCTGGAGGTGGAACAAGGGCATGTGGTGGTGTAGAAACTAGGAGGAACATCGGGGATAAAATTCTGAACTAATTGAAATCTCCTCAATAATCAGCTATAAAAGAAAAATCTGTGCAAATACTCTGCAACTTCTGATTAATGCATTCCAAATATTGATGTTAATTAGACATATCATTATAAATCATCCTAAACTAACCTCACATGAAATCAAACTACGAAGTAACAAAGGATCTTTAACTCTGACGTCCTCCTGGCTTAAGAGCAGGCTGGGGTGTAGGTGTTGGTTCAGGATCCTGTGCCAATACATTGGGATCAATGTGTTGCCTATATGGATGTTGTGTGGTCTAGCTTGCTGAACGAGAAGAAATCGTACTCAATAGCGCAATCAAAATACGTGCATCCACACGAGTTAGTAAGAGATGAACTCTTAATAAATAGATATTTATGGTAATCAATCTCATATATGGTAAAGTGATGTCAATGAAGTTATTGCACGCTCTCCTAATGGTCAAAATGACGAGCTCGAGATAGTCTATAGCCTGGTCATTTGTTAAGGAATGTATCAACCTGCCTATGTAATATGAGAAATCTGCAGTACAACGATGCATAATGAGTTATAAAGAACCAAGAAATATAGCAGGGAGTATCATCGATCCATCTTGTACTGATGATATAACGGAAAAAAAAGTAAAAAATAACGCAATATCATTTTAGGTAACATCATCTACAATGTGAGATACATAATCATGATCATCGAGATGAGTCTCTAACACTAAATGAGTAGTTATAATCTCATCGGTAAGCTCCATCGATATACCCCGCACAAAATACTGAACGACATGACTGTTCTTGGGAATGACCATATTCGCATAGAACTTGAAAACCAAAGTAGCATTGGACAAACCATGGGAGTCGGACCTATGGAGAATCCCAAATAGTATCAATCAACGATAAGTAATACTGATCGTCCTCACTCCTCTGTAATAAACTAAATCAAGTTCTCTAATGAGGCGTAAACTTTGTATTTAAATCACGTCATTAGGTGTTTATGCCCTATATAAAAAAAAAATACCAAAACTTGGCGCACTATAAATGGAAGTGTAGCTTTAAGTAGGGATCGAATCCACAAGGAACGATATTTAGGATTATATTGTTTTAACACTTAGGAAAAGGGAAAGTGGAAAAGATGATAGGATTGAGAAAGTTCTAAAGACTAATGCAATTTGATTAACTACTATGAATAAGATGGGATTGACATACTCTCCCCCAAACCTTTGGTAATTTCGTTGGATAGAAAATGTTCAAAAACTGTATTTATAATTAAAATAAAACATTAAAGTTTTCAAAGTACTAAACATATGAGAATTTTACTCCGCACAATGTCTAGTCAATATATAATTTAACGTGAATGACAAAATTTTTGACACGTGTATTATACCCTCAAACACTCCGATTGCCTGGGGAAAATGAAGTTAAGACACCTATAGTAATTGTTTCAGCAAAATATCAAACCTGCGAATTATCTATACATTTCATCCAATATAAGATCCAACTCATTAACTTAGGCTGGGTACATGTACTCTAACACTCTAAATATTTAGCAGGACATGATATTATAAATCTCTATATAAGAACCCATTAACATGCATGGAATGATAATGAAATAATAATAATAATAATAATAATAATAATAATAATAATAATAATAATAATAATAATAATAATAATAATAATAATAATAATAATAAAGTGATGGAATTTAAGGTTACTAAGATAGAAGAAGATAAGCACGCAAGAAGAAATCAAATCTTGAAGAAGTACCGAAAAAGATTTTGAATCGATGATGCAAAACTTATAAACTATTCTCCTAGATGTTCCTCCTTGATTAGGAGATTTTTCATCAATCCACCCCCCCCAAGATAACCCTAATGACTAAATATACATGTTGGAAGTAATTTAGAAGAGTCCTCAAAATATAAAACTCTTTAGGTTAAAAAATAGGGCCAAAATAAAAATCCCGCTTCTCGTAATTAGTCACGGTCTTTAAGAGTGACACAATTTGTCACGTTTAGAACGTTACTAATGGCGAACCGGTTCGCTCATTGATTTGGGCCTAGCCTCTACCTAAGTGATGCCTTTTGTGCTCAGAGTTCTCTTATTTACAACTCTGCCACTAGATTTTCTTCTCAACTTCAAACAAGCATAACTTCTTCACCGTAGCTCGGATTGAGGTGCTGATTTTCCAGTATTCTTGTGACTACAAGCTCTTCAACTTTCAGTTGGCTCCTCCTTTGTGTTACGACTGAAAAATTACGATAATTCCCTTAACTTCCCTTTCTTGCATTTCTTTCACTGTTTCGACATTTCTCTTCCATCCACTTGCACGAATTACCTATAAAACATGGAAGAAATATGTAGCATAAATATAAAATAAATTCAGGTTAAATACAATGCACATGACCATAAAAGAACTGAAATTAAGGAAATAAATATGAAATATTTATGCCTAATTAAATCCCCCTAACTTAGAATGTTGCTCATCCTGACCAGTGTAAAAGAATAAGAGCATGAGTTTAAATGGACTTCTAAACAACTAATGTGATAGGATACCTCTTTCACGAGCAATGATTGAATTTAGCGTATGCAATAAGACGTTAAACTCCTAGGTTACTCTAGTAGGATGAGTGGTGTCTCGTGAGGGTTTGCAGTGAATATACCCACAAAACTCGTTTTTCCACTCAAAGAAAAATCAAAATACTTAAAAATCGTACAACTTAAACTCCCCAAAAATAGTCATCATAAATTTATATTCAGTTGTCCCAATTTGTAGTGTATGTGTGTGAAGTCAAAAATTAAACTGCTTACTTCCACCGATTGATCATTACGTTACTTTTCGAAAATTCGTTTATATTCAATTCTCACGGGATACTCTCACAAACGAATCTCTCGGAATGTGTCTAGTTTATGTCGGTGTACCTGATTTATAAGAGTAAATTTAATGGAACACAAATTCACGCACAAAAAATTAAAATACGGAATTATTTACACGAAAGGATCTCATCATCGGAATACGATTATTAGAAAATAGGAAACATTGCCTCTTATTCACACTAATTAATCTATCTTATTAACTTTTCGTGTCTTAGGATCTTTATGCGGTAATTAGTTTTGCTATTCAGACTCGGTTAGGATTTGTTCAGGTTATAAGGTGCATTGATTGAAATGGTATTGGTTTGAAAATACAAAATTGGAAAATTTAGCTTATGATGTACTTTTTCGGGCACTTGTTTTTTTCTATTTCTCTCTTCCTTTTTTCATGTTTTTTTTTTTTAAATTTTTGTTTGAGCATTGTTTTCAATTTTTCTTTTCTTGCCCCCTTTTATAGCATCGTTTCGACTTAATTTATGGATTTTTCGATTTTCACAACTTCGAGCTAATTATATTTTTTTTCGGGTTAATCAAACGAATTGGGAATTTTATTTGACTCAATTGGGTTGACAAAAGGGATAATTTTTCACGATTTTTTATGGCTAATATTTTTGGATAACAAACGATGGCCTAACATCATTTATTCGAATTACTATTTATTTTACCATATGCGTCTCGAGATTATTTTTAATTTAGAGATATGTTTAGCGCATTTTCAAGACAACATCTCGCTCATTTCCCATAACCGATCAAGGCAAAAATTTAGAGATATTTAACGACTTATATAAATGTTGAATCGAACGTTGAGTTAACCATTAACTCGGATTGATTTAATTACTCACAAAAATGAAGAACAAGAAATTTCACCAAATTAATTAATCTCCACACTTATTCGTAAAGTCGTCAATTTTTGCTCAATTTCCATATTTGGTCAATTTTGAATTTATGCATTTGATTTTTACAATTTGAGAAAAACATTTGAGTGATATTTTTGAAAAATTTAAATTACAATTTTTATTTATTTTGAGGAAAAATATTTTTGACTCTTTTTTTTCAACAAAAGTATGCTTTGTAAAGAACAGGTGATCAATGGAACTCAAAAGTGAATGGAAAGAATATCCCACACCCCTAACTTAAATATTGCATTGTCCTTAATGCACATCAAGAACACAACATAAAGAGAGAAAAAAGAAAGATATTACCCAAAATAGAGCGCTCCCCCAGAAGTACAAGTCCATTGAATTTACAAAAGATGTTAGAATTAAGCATAATAAAAAAGAATAACAAAAACTCTATGTAATTACACTAGACTATAATCAAAAAGAGAGAAAAAAAAGAAATTAAAAAAAAAACTAACTATTTACAAGTTACAATTTGAACTTCTAATTCACTATACACTAGAAGTCAAAATTTTTAAGGGTCCACCCAAAATACATTTTGACTTTGAGGGATTAATGGTGTTCCCTCATTTTTATGCATACCTCCCTAAAAATAGTAATTCCATTTGAACAACCAAAAGCATGTGTAAGGCATTAAAAATGAACCATCATCAATTAAAATTTTTAGAGAATGATGGGGGGTTTGGATGCTAAGAGGGACAAGACCAAATTGGTCTCAAGAAAAGTAAAATCATCTCCCTAAGATTTTTTAATTAGAACGTGATATGGGGTAAGTGCAAGTGAATAACCCATGTGATGAAGCATTTCAAAATAACATTCACGTTCAAGACTCGGATCAAAGTCCTCAAGACTTTCATGCGATTCTTGCGATAAATTTAATGGCTCGAGAATAGTGTGGACTCTAGGAAATAAAGGACCTTCAACCTTAATAGAACTAGAAATCTTCATAAGTGGTTGAAATTCCAAAGCGCTTGGATCACTCTTAATGATTTCTTCTTCAAAAAAGGGTGGAGGCAAAAAGAAAGTTTCAACCTGAACCGACCTTTTGGAAGAAGAAGTCATTTAATTGAGTTGGACATTTGTTTTATTTATCCAAGCTTCATAAATCTCAACTACATCATTCAGCTCTTTATTTCTGCTTTGCAAAGTTTGTTTCCAAGTTCTTTGTTGAATTATCTCATTTTTCAGAATTTTCATGTAGTTACCCATCGTCTTAGGTGGTGGAGAATTTCTTTCACACTCAATTCTTTCATTTTCCATAATTTAAAAGCTTTCACGCATAGTCTTTGGAGTGTAACTTTGAGAACTATTATCATAACAATTAAAGCCATTCTACAAAGTTTCTTCCCAAGCACTTTGTTGAATTCTCTCATTTTCTAGAATTTTCATGTAATAACCCATCGTCATAGGTGGTGGAGAATTTTTTTCACGCTCAATTCTTTCATTTTTAAGATTTTGGAAGCATTCACACAGTTTTAGGAGTGTAACTTTAAGAACTATTAACATAAAAATTAAAGCCATGAAAAGAGTTAGGATGAGACATTTTAAAGTGGGCAATTAAAAAAATGTGGTAAGCATAAAAATTTCAAGTTTCTCGAAACAATTTAGTGCAAGTAAATATATATATATATATATATAATGGATTCACCCACGTTGTAGGTCTTGCACAAATGTAATTGGCAGTAATTAACAAGCAAATTAATAGGATAGATACGAGGAAATATAGATGAACACAAGTGTTAAGTGATTTGACCTTGGCCTACATCCATTGTAAAGAGTATGAGAATAATTTCATTATAATTAAGAACTAATGGCCATAGAATATACACACTCAAGATTTCTCTCTCTTAACTTAATTCGAAGGGTAAAAGTAGGGTTTGTAAAAGTTGATTTGGGTGAAAACGATGTAGTGTGTCTTATATAGGCTGGGGTGTGCAATGTCACCCCCAGTTTGTGTCCCACGTCCAGCTGAGGTCGTGGCCTATGAGAGAGTGATAGCTCCGTGTGCATAAAATAAGGTCATTATGAAGAATATTCCCCCAAGTGGGTTGTTAATCTTCAATAACGGTTTTGTGTAGATATGACTGAAATGCCCTTGCCATGCTTTTCATGCGTGTGAAATTATATTGGAGGTAGGAGGTCTCGACCTAATTGGGACTGTAAAAGGACTTTCTTCATGCTACAAGCATGACGCGTTAGGGTAGTCGGCACTGATAAATGCACCCCTCTTAGACTGAGGTTATTGTCTTGTAATATTGGTGTCATCTATGGCCAACACCCATGTTGATGTAGGTTGGGTTGATCTCCTCTATAAGATGGGACAAAAGAGCCTGATAGGTTGCCTAGGTGTCATCCGAATGAGTGCACTATGGGATGATACCACTCATGTAGGATAGGGCGAGATCAATGATCTCTTATTAAGGATGAGCTTGCAATGGTTATTCTTTCGGGGTGCCATCTAGACGAGACCACACTTATCCATATCAATTACCCCTAGACCTTAATTTTCGGCATCAGTAGGAGGCTAAGGTTTAAATATGTCCCCTATGTCTTCAATATGACTCTTTTGGGTATTTCGTCTCATCCTGATGTACAGTTTACAGATTATGAATTTAGTGGCCTAGATGTCAATCGTACCTTGGGGACACAATGGTTTGTGGTTGGGGTTTTCCAACTAAGTTCGGGGTAATTTTTTATTTTTCGATGACTTTTTTGGCATAGGCTGTCGGATACTAGGTTCTTAGTTCTTGAGTTTCTTGAGTGTTCTTCCACAAAACTCACCCTTTTTACATGCTTGATCCTTTTAGACTTAGAAACCATTTTAAGTAGTAGTTTGATAATATACTAAAGTCTCTACAAGACTTGGGTAGAGTTACGTCGGCTTCGCGATCATATCTGTCGAGAGAGGGGAGAGGTCGAAGCTAATCTTAATCGAGAGAGGTCTGCAACACCTCTGAATCCGACACCTCTGGTAGTGATGTCCCCTCCTTTATGTATGACCAACTTACCTCACTGTGAAACTACACTTGAGGATAAATATCCAAGTTTTATAAATATTAATAGTAATAACATGTCATCGTCTTCTAAAGATTATAGGCTATCTGGGCGCTTAGGCCTTCGTGATGACACTGTGGGCTTTGGTTCCTCTGATTGTTTTGAAGAGGTGATGAGGTTAATAGTTTCTCATCCTAGCATGGCCGAGACAAAATACTTTGCTGAGTTAAGCAATAGTGGTCACCCTAGTACCTTATCTCATCAACAGGGGGATCCTGAGCCCCCAATCTACGACATCTCTGATGATGAGACTAGAGATAACATTCTTCCACCCCATTCCCCAAAGCTTAACTTACATTAGCGAGGCAAATTTTTTAGTCCGAGACTGTCATGGCAAAGCTCACGTTGTTAAGGAGGAATATGATGAGGAGGTCTTTGAGGTTGATACAAGTGTTGCCTCATCTTACCCAAGTGACGTCCATGAGACTGACCTTATCATCTGATAACATTTATATGGCATTGACCCATCCATACACATGAGGGTCCTGGAGGAGGATGATAGGGCCTATGACCTCAGAAATAAAGACAAGATTATCTTCTATGAACAAAAGTTCAAGGTTGGCTTTCAGTTTTCCTTTGCTTCAGCCATCAGGGGGATTCTTTCAGCTATCAATATTGCCCCCACTCAGCTAGCCCCTAATGCTTAGATAATCCTTATGGGATCAACCATTCTTTGGAATATTTCCTATGAGGAGGAATTACCCCATATGTTTTCCAAGCACGCTACTCAGCAATCACAACAAAATTCAGCCCATGCTATTACTATTTTGTCACTCGAAAACCATATTGTAAGCTCTTGCATGTGAACCATAATTTTAACAATGACTTTAAATATTGAGACTTATTTATCTCGGGTCTATAGGATTTTGATGAAGATGAGTTATTGGACCTAAGATAAATCAGGGCACCTCGTAATTGGTACATGATTACTATTTCAGCCAAATATGTTTTGAGTATGAGTATGACTAATAGGTAGAGAATAGAAAAAATAAGGGGGTTCGATGGTCTTATTCTCTTTGAGGAGTTGATCAAGATCGATATCCTCCAGTTTATTTGGATGGGGTCAGATTCATTAGAGTCTCTTTGTAATATTCCTTAAATTTTTTTTAACTTTTATTGTTCATTTGATCTTAATTGATACTGGCAGTTGATATTTTTCATTTTTCAGATTGTCTAGAGAACACTCCTGATCACATTTGGGATGTGGCAGCCCGAGTGACTGGAAACATCTTGGCCAAGGTGCAGGGAAAGACTGCCCAGTCGATAACCCCTAGGAAAAGGTTACGACTGAAGGCCCCAGTGCAGTTGAGGGCTCACAAAAGAGGAAGGATGTCAGTGGGTCTGGGACTGCTCCTCTTTAGTACAAAAATTCAAAGGTCTCGAGATAACAACCTACACATAGTATCCCTATCTCTGATGATGTATCAGCTGCTGCACATCTCTATCAACTACCCCTAAACCTCGATTCTTTTCTTAAGAGTTAAACAAATGTAAGGAGGTCATTGCATAAGTAATCCCCTCCTGCGACTACTGATTTTTTCATGCTCAAAGCAACGGTAGGGTGTCGGGATTCTCCTTTCACTGGGTCACTCAGGTAATAACTTTTACTTCTTATTTTTATAAGTGTTGTCTCATTATATTTTTATTATTGTGTACTAACTTTTACTTCTCGTATCTCTTTGTTGTAGTCTGTCATTTATCTCCGACACCTTCATCAATGGGTGGTGGAGGATAAGTGATATACCCGTTTATACCCTCAGCCTGGATGAGGATTACCTCCAATACGGACGACCCTACGAGGGGATGACCCTTCACCAGGCCCCAGCTGGCCACCACCGGGCCCAGACGACCCTACGAGGGGCCGACCCTCCACCAGGCTCAAGCCGACCCTACGAGGGGCCGACCCTCCACCAGGCTCCAGACGACCCTACGAGGGGCCGACCCTTCCTTAGGCTTCAGACGACCCTACGAGGGTACGACAGTACGAGGCCAGAATCAAGCCAGGCTCCCTACCGGAAGAAACTTTGCCCTCGGCCTCGGCTCATAGGCCGAGGGTGACATCATGACAGCGCGTGGTCCGGGACACGCGTGGAACAGTGCGCGTCAGGCTCATATGACACGTGGCAGACCGTTATAACCGAATCACACCCTCACGTGAGGGAATATTATGTCATCATTTGGCATCTACAGGTGTCAACAGGGGATTGGTTAGATCACCATTCACATGCACCATGCTTACTTGGGGGGGGGGGGGTACACTACACCCCCCAAGACCTATATATACTTGTCACCTACAACCCTACAGGGGATCGATCCATAAACAGTAGCCCTAGCTAAAACTCTGCTTGTACACACACAGTAGAGAGAGAGTGAGAGGGTTATGTGCATTGTATCCAAGGCCATTAGTGCCCATACTTAGTGGATCACACACTCACAGTGGATGTAGGCCAAATTGGCTGAACCACTATACATCATTGTCTTATTTCCTCTTATACTCATCCCTTTCTATACACTTATACATCTCTATGGCTGCCATAACTACTACTGTTTTGAGCTCACTATCACTTATCTGGTGGTGCTAAATCCCAGCATCATCAGTTTGGCGCCGTCTGTGGGAACGAGAAAACATCTCTTCCTTTGTACAACTTGACCTCACTGGGCACTCTGGTGGTGAACCAACACTCCCCCTGAGAGGAGGTGTTTCACCATTGAAAGAGACCCACTAAGGTTCCCAAGCTCACCGGTATTTTCTTCAGTTCAACTTTTCATAGCTCAAGCACATGGCACCTGAGATGCCACCACCACCTCTTCCCCCGCCGGATGAGGGGGGAAGACCCAGTTCCAGTCAGCCGCCGCCTCAGTCTGAGATGGCTGATGTGGCAGCATCCCTAAAGTCTCTGGCAGCCAGCCAGCGGATGATGCAGGAGCAGTTCACAGCTCTAAGTCAGAACATACTGAGACCACCGGGGGTCTTCCCTGAGATGATTACTCCGGCAGCAGCTCCAGGACAGCATGAGGCCAGGGGACCACCCCAGGCACCACGTAAAGACCTGCCACCCCCTCAGCGGCATAAGGATGTTGCTGACCCCCGGCGTTTACGCCTGGGGAGGCAAAGAAACCCTTGCCCTGAGGACAGGTATGACGATCTGGAGGAAGAAGAGGCTCCAGTAGAATGCTGGGAGCCATATGAGGTCTCCAACAAAACTGTACGACCCCTCCAGGACAGTAGAGGAAAGTGCGGGAGACCAAACCCTGATGATCGCCCAAGAGGCTCTGCTTTTGACCGCCTGAGCAGGGGGTCGGCCTTCGAGAGGCTGGGCCCAGTGAATGACCTGCGGGACAAGTTGTCCAAGTCAAGAAGCACAGCGAGATCTAGGAAAGAGGCAGCAGAAGGCCGACCCCAAAGATGGGATGACGGCCAAAGGGAAGTAAACAGCCGACACAGGCCCGCCGTAGCGGAGCCCTCCATCCACCTCCAAGAGGCAGCGGGGGATAACATCGGCCACGCCGACCCTGTGAGGCCCTGGAATGACTCAATCCAGCGGTTAGAGGATAAGATTGGCGACATACTGAAGAGCCGGGACCCTCTTCAGAGGGGATACACCATAGGCTCACCCTTTGTGGCAAAGATAGTCAACTTCCCCACGCCATCAAAGTTCAAGCCTCCTTTGGTCACCCCAAGATACGATGGGAGCACCAACCCTGTCCACCACGTGGAGATGTATCAATCCGCGGCAGACATATACTCTATCTCAGATGAGATGAGATGTCGTGCCTTCTCTGGTACCCTGACAGGGGCTGCGCATGTGTGGTACACGTCTCTTCCAAAAAATTCCATTGGAAACTTTAAGCAGTTGGCAGACCTGTTCATCCATAATTTCTGCTTCGGGGTGAGGCCACAGAAGAAGACCACCCACCTGCTCTATGTTAAGCAGGGAAAGAATGAGACTCTGAGAAACTACATAGCCAGATTCAATAAAGAGAAGCTGGAGGTGGAAGACTATGAGGAGAGCATAGCTATGACAGCCCTGATTGGAGGGCTCCAAAAGGGGAAGCTATTATGGAAGCTTGCCAAAGACCCCCCGAGGACGATGGCTGAGCTGTTGTCAACAGCAGGAAAGGTGATGAACGCCGAAAAGGCGATGGCTGCAAAATATGAGGACGAAAGAGGAGGTGCAAGTGGGAGTAAATACCCCAAGAAGAACAAAGAGGGGAAGAAGAGAACCATGGATCATAAGTTCGCGGGGTACACCCCTCTGACGGTCAGCTGTGAACAGATCCTCAATGAGATAAAGAGTGACAAGACGCTAAAGTGGCCTGAGAAGCTGAGGGAAGCTCCCGACAAGAGGAATAAGAACCTGTGGTGCAAATTTCACCAAGACCACGACCACGTGACGGATAAATGCTTTGCTCTGAAAGACGAGATTGAGAAGATGCTGAAGGAAAGAAAGCTCAGAAAGTACGTCGACAAAGCCGACTTCAAGAGGGGCCGAGGGGACGACCCCAGAAAGAAGCGAGTCGATGCCTGCAGAGAAGGTCCTCAAAAAAGAGGGGACGACCCCTCTGATGATGAGGACGACCCTGACCTCCCGCCGAGAGACGACCACAGCCCTGTCAAGAGGCTCAATATGATCTCTCTCGGGGTGGGAATGATCTCCGAGGGACTTGCAGGAGGAGGGTCTGAGGTCGCCGATAGGAAGGCCCATGTCGCTGAGGCTAAGGCAGTGACGGAGACGGTGCACTCAACCTCCGTAGAGGTCAAGTCAGAAAAAAGGAAGAAGGTTGATATGGACACTTTGATTGTGGGATTTTCAAGAATGGACTTCAAGGGCCTATTGGCCCCGCATGATGACCCTCTCGTCATCACCACCAGGGTGCACGGGTGCGAAGTGCCGAGGATCCTGGTGGATGGGGGCTCATCCGCAGATGTGATGTTTTGGCCATGATTCAAGGCCTTGGGCCTCAGTCGTGCCAGAATTGTCCCATACCATCATCCATTGATTGGGTTCAGTGGGGAGAAGGTTCACCCCCTAGGAGTGTATGAGGCTGATGTCAGGATGGGGGACGAATGGCCGAGATGGCTCACCAAGAGGGTCAGTTTCTTTGTGCTGGATGAGCATGTGTTTTCGGCATACAACATCATACTGGGACGTGTGGCCCTCAAGGGGTTTGAAGCTGTGCCGTCCACAGTCCACCAGATGGTTAAGTTCCCTACCCCTTATGGGGTGGGGGAAGTTCAGAGAGACCAGACGACAGCGAGAGAGTGATACTACAACTCCGCTGAAGAAAGGGAGGCACACAAGAGGGCTACAGCCACTTACAACATTGATACCCTAGACCCCAGGGACGAGACAAAGCTCAAAAAAGGAGAGACCGCTGAGGAGGTAGAACCCATCATCCTCGATGAGGATGACCCGGGAAAAACCGTCCAAGTTGGCAAATCTCTGAAGCCCAGTATCAAGGAAGACCTCATCAAACAGTTGAGGAGAAGGCGAAGCGTCTTCGCGTGGAGTCATGTAGATATGCCAGGGATCGACCCTGAAATCATGTGCTACAAACTCAATGTGGTAGAGGGAGTGAAGCCGGTAAAGCAGGTTAGGAGGATTTACTCTAGAGAAAAGTATGAGGTCATTAGGGATGAGGTTAAAAAATTAGAAGACGCTGAATTTATCAGAGAGGTCATCTACCCTGAGTGGCTGTCCAATGCAGTCATCGTCCCAAAGTCCAACGGCAAGTGGAGAATGTGCGTGGACTTCACAGACCTCAATAAGCATTGTCCCAAAGACAGCTTCCCTCTCCCCCGCATCGACCAGATGGTGGACGCTACCGCAGGCCATGAGCTCATGAGTTTCATGGATGCCTACTCAGGGTATAACCAGATTTTCATGAACCCTGAGGACTCGGAGAGGACCGACTTCATCACTGACAAGGGGACATACTGTTATAGGGTCATGCCCTTTGGCCTAAAAAATGCGGGGGAAACGTACCAGCGCCTCGTAAACAAAATGTTCGAAGACCAAATTGGGAAGTCTATGGAGGTTTACGTAGATGACATGCTGACTAAGAGTCTGAAGGCAGAGGATCATGTGGCAGACCTGGAAAGGACCTTTAATACAATGGACAAATACAAAATGAAGCTCAATCCGGCCAAGTGTGTCTTCGGGGTCGGAGCGGGGAAGTTCTTGGGGTTCATTGTCAATCAAAGAGGCATCGAGGCCAATCCTGGAAAGATAAAGGCCCTTATTGGGATGAAAACCCCCAAGTCCATTAAAGACGTTCAGAGGCTCACAGGGAGAGTGGCTGCCTTGAACAGATTTGTGTCAAGGGCTACAGACAGGTGTCTACCATTCTTCAAGATCCTCAGGAAAGCCTTCGAGTGGAGTAAAGAGTGTGATGAGGCTTTCAGGGAGCTAAAATCATACTTAGGGTCTCCCTTGCTGCTGTCACGACCCATGCAGGGTGAACGACTTTACGTGTACCTTGCTGTCTCAGAGTTCGCTATCAGTGCAGCAATCTTAAGAGACGAAGACGGGATACAGAAGCCCGTATATTTCAACAGCAAGGCACTTCAGGGGGCAGAGCAAAGATACCCAAGGATGGAGAAGTTGGCCTATGACTTGATCCATGCCTCAAGGAAGATGAAACCGTACTTCCAATCCCATACTATGGTCATCCTTACTGACTCTCCTCTTAGGCAGGTCCTACACAAGCCTGAAAAGTCAGGAAGGCTAATGACCTGGGCTATAGAGCTGGGGGAGTTCGACATTGTGTATCAGCCTAAGACAGCCATTAAGGGGCAGGCCTTGGCAGATTTCGTGGCTGAATTTACTTGAGAGAGTGACGTGGCCGAGGGTGAGGTTCTAAGCCAGACAGATACCCAGCAAGGTAGGCTCACCGACCCTCCTGCAGATACGGCTGAGACAAGCACCGCTAGAAGAAAGGTGGCTGAAAATGAAGAGGGAGGATACCTTTTTAGACAAGGGTCACTCATCGAGGGAAATTTCTCGGAGGAACATGCTGTGTGGAGTCTCTTCATCGACGAGTCCTCTTGCGAAAGCGGGAGCGGAGCTGGATTGATAGTGTCAGCACCCGAAGGCACAGACATCGAGTACGCCATGAGGTTCAATTTCAAAGCCTCCAACAATGAGGCTGAGTATGAGGCCTTGATAGCTGGCCTTTCCTTGGCTAAGTCCCTTAGTGTCGGCCAAATTTTGGTTCACAGTGATTCAAGGCTGGTGGTGAATCAGATACTAGGAGCCTACGAGGCCAAAGACGAGAGGATGGCTAGGTATCTTGAGAAGGTGAGGTCATTGCTGAAAAACTTTAAAGAAGTGAAATTCAAGAGGATACCTAGGCTCGACAATGGCCGTGCTGACGCCCTTGCAAGGTTGGCCTCAGCTACTAGGACAGACATAAGGAGGACAGTCCCGGTAGAAATCTTGCTTCGACCAACTATCGAAGGCGACGAGGGAACACTTGGCATTTGCATGAATGTTTCTCAAGAACCTTCATGGATGGATCCTCTGATCAGATACATTAAAGGGGGAGAGATGCCAGAAGCAAGCCAAGAGAGGAAGAAGCTGAGATACAGGGCTGCAAAGTTCACTGTCATCGGAGACACGCTGTACAAAAAGGGGTTTCTGCTCCCCTTACTTAGGTGTGTGCATCCTTCAGAAGTCCCTTCCATTTTGCAAGATGTGCATGAAGGGTCATGCTCAAGCCACATTGGGGGTAGATCCTTGGCAAAGAGGGTGATCACCCAAGGCTACTGGTGGCCGACCTTAGGAAAAGATGCTGCCGCATATGTTAAAAAGTGTGATAAATGCCAAAGATTTGCTACCATCCCTCACCAACCTCATCAGCCCCTCACCTCCATTACATCCCCATGGCCGTTTGCAGTGTGGGGGATTGACCTGGTAGGACCCTTACCGAGGGCAGTCAATAACTATCGGTTCCTCATCGTAGCAATTGACTACTTTTCAAAGTGGGTAGAGGCCGAATCGATGGCCACGATTACAGAGCAGAAGACCTTCCAGTTCATCTGGAAGAATGTGATATGCAGATATGGTCTACCCAATACCCTCATCTCGGATAACGGGACCCAGTTCAAGAATGCCTCTCTGCAGAAGTACTGTGAGAGGGTAAGTATCAAACAATTTTTCTCCACCCCAGGCCGACCTCAGGCCAATGGGCAAACCGAAGTTACGAATAGGACAATCCTAGATGGGATTAAGAAGAGGCTTGAGGAGGCAAAATGAAGATGGGTCGAGGAGTTATATGCAGTGTTGTGGGCGTACAGGACGACAGTAAGGACCTCTACTGGGGAGACCCCATTCATGTTAGCTTATGGATCAGAAGCAGTCATCCCCACCGAAGTCGAGTTTCCCACTCATAGGGTCCAAGTGTATGACCCCCAGGGAAATACAGAAGATAGGAGACTTGACCTGGACTTGATTGAGGAAAGAAGGGAGGATGCTGAGATAAGGCAGGCTTCCTACCAACAGAGGACCGCAAGGTTCTACAATCAGAGGGTGAAGCATAGGCCCATCGCAGTGGGGGACTTGGTCCTCAAGAAGACTTGGCAAAAGCCCAACAAGCTTCACCCTAATTGGCATGGCCCATATAGGGTCATCGATGAAGTCATCCCTGGGACCTACAGGCTAGAAAACCTGGAGGGGGAACCTTTCTCAAACCCCTGGAATGCAGATCATTTGAAAAAATACTACCAGTAGTGTTGCAAGGTCTTGATAAGCCATAGTTGTAATAAGCACTGTTTCGACAGAACACATTGAAGATTAATGAGAAGTATCAGTGTTTCCCTCATCCAGTGGTTATCAGTTCTAGTATACATTCAAAGAAGTTGAACCCTCGGCTATAATGAGGATCAGTGGAGGGGACGACCCCACCACAGTCCTCAAAAAAGACGAGGGTAGACTGTTAAAAACCATTAATTTGGTAAGTTGAACCCTCGGCTATAATGAGGACCAGTGGAGGGGACGACCCCACCACTGTCCCCAAGAAAGACGAGGGTAGACTTTGTTAAAATCCATTAATTTGGTAAGTTGAACCCTAGGCTATAATGGGGACTAGTGGAGGGGACGACCCCACCACTGTCCTCAAGAAAGACGAGGGTAGACTTTAATTAAAAATCATTAAATTGGTTGGTTAAACCCTCGGCTATAATGAGGACCAGTGGAGGGGACGACCCCTCCACTGCCCTCAAGAAAGACGAGGGTAGACTTCATATATACCATTAAATTGGTTAGTTGAACCCTCGGCTATAATGAGGACCAGTGGAGGGGACGACCCCTCCACTATCCTCAGGAAAGACGAGGGTAGACTACATAAATACCATTAATTTGGTAAGTTGAACCCTCGGCTATAATGAGGACCAGTGGAGGGGACGACCCCTCCACTGCCCTCAAGAAAGACGAGGGTAGACTCATATAAATCATTAAATTGGTTGGTTAAACCCTCGGCTATAATGAGGACCAGTGGAGGGGACGACCCCTCCACTGCCCTCAAGAAAGACGAGGGTAGACTCATATATACCATTAAATTGGTTAGTTGAACCCTCGGCTATAATGAGGACCAGTGGAGGGGACGACCCCTCCACTGTCCTTAGGAAAGACGAGGGTAGACTACATAAATACCATTAATTTGGTAAGTTGAACCCTCGGCTATAATGAGGACCAGTGGAGGGGACGACCCCTCCACTGTTCTCAAGAAAGACGAGGGTAGACTTCGTTAAAAATCATTAATTTGATTATTTGAACCCTCGGCTATAATGAGGCCTGATGAGGGGATGAACCCACATTGGTCCTCAAAAAGACGAGGGAAGGGTTAGTATCATCATCATCAACGAAGAAGCAAATTAGCAAGGAACAAACCATAACAGAATTAAATATGGAAGACATCAGTTATGGGAGACAGTTGTGAAAGGAAGAGACGATGGTATTAATATAAAGCATCAAGTGTTTTACAATACATAGAACAAAAACACAAAAATGAGGGTATAGGCCACAGACGGCCACCCTAAGAGATGATATCAGAGGGCAGAGCCTCGACATCAATGGGAATGGCCTCCTCTGTTACCAGCACCGGATGATCTTCAGATGTACCGACCCCTTCGAGTTGGACTTGGGACTCCACCTGGTTGAGGGCCTCGGCAATTAGGGGATCGTCCAATTGAACACCCTCCAGTGAAGGGCGAACAGAGGAAACCACATCGCCAAATTTGAGGACGACCCATCGGTAGGCCGTCCTAATCCCCCTTTCAAGATATTCAAGGCCGAAGCCTTGAAATTCATCTGAAGTCTTGTATGCCTCCACAGCATCAGCCTCAGCTTTCTTGATGGCTGCTTCCAGATCAGTCTTATGCTGGGCCTCCAGGTTGATCAGAGCCTCGTCCTTTTCCTTGATCAACAAGTCTCTGTCCTTGATCAACAAGTCCTTAGCCTGCAGATCGGCGTCATGTTGCTTCGTCAGCTCATCAAGGACTCTAGCGTGCTCAGTCCTTATGCTCTCCAGCTCGGCCCTAGCAGTGTCCAACTATGTCCGTAGGTCGGCCTCTTGTTGAATGGCCCTCTCAGCTTCATGGAATTTCTGTTGGTTCTCAGCCATCCACTTGGTGGCTGAGGTGAGGGCACAGACGGACTGCAAGAAAAAATGAACAAATGTCAAGAGGGTCCGAGGGAACAGTTAATGAAAGAATGAAATTAAAGAAGGTCAAGACCAATACCTGAGCAAGGGAGTTCAGACCGAAGTCGTACACTTTAGCTGGAGGCATCTTTGCCAAGAACTCGAAGTCAGAGGCCGATGGTGCAGAGAACATCGAGGCCTTGGCCGCCCTCAAGTTGGCAATAAGGGATGAGGGGTCGGCCCTCAGATGGGACAGATTCTGAGACCAGAAGGCCCCCATGCTCGACGAAGAGGTCGTACCCTCAGAGGCTTCGACCCTTGCCCTCGTCCTTGGATCAGGCCGATGCTCAACAGGAGTCTCAGGCTCCTTCCTCTTGTGGCTATCAGAGGTCGGATCAACAACCGTCGGCCCTGAGGCCCTTGTCTTCTTTGGAGCTTGCTGAGGCTCCTTCCCCTTTTTCTTCGACAAACCAGCAAGTAGGCTTGGAGCAGTCATTTCCCAGAGGTAGTCTGGTGTACCTGCAGGACGATCTGATAAGACGACGACATGTCAGAAAAGTTCAGAGATAAAGAGAGAACACTTAAAAAATAAGTAAAGAAGGGAAAATGTTCAGTATAACTCACATAGTTCTGTCAGAGGGCCGACCCTCAGACCAGCTTCTTTAAGGAAGTGGGGGGTCATCAGATCTTCGAACTTTGGGATCTCACCCTCTCTCCCTCGTCCCCTCAGATACTCAACAATATCCCTTTCCTCCAGGCTAAGTCCGGGGTCTGACCTAGCTTTCATTGAGTGATTAGACCATTTGTTAGGGACCCTCGGACCGTCGGCAGAAGGGGACGCCTCGTCAGAGCTCTCCCATGCCCCAGATATGAAGAAGAACCTCTTTTTCCAATCATGATTGGAAGTTTGAGCCATGTGGAGCAGCTTCTTCTCAGACCTTCTCGCCCCCAGATGATAGTATCCAGGCTGTTTAGATGAAGAGGTGATATTGTAGCAGGCCAAGAACACGTCGGATGAGGGCTCATCAGTGAAAGAGTTTTTCCACAAAGAGATATACCCCAGAATCGTCCTCCAAGAGTTGGGTGGAAGTTGCGAGGGGGAGACGCCCAGAGCCGACAGAATATCTACAATGGCAGGGTGGAAGGGAAGTCTCACACCTACTTTGAACATTTGCTCGTAGACTGCAACCTCTCCCTCTTCACCCTCAAAACCCTCTCAGCCTCAGAGGGCATCCTCATAGTTACCCCAGAGGGCACTCCGTAAATATGCCTCCGTATCAGAAGGTCCCTATCCTTAACAGAGGAGATAAAAGATGAAGCATGGGAGGTATCAACCTCATCATCTGTATCGTCGTCCTCGTCCTCACCCCCTTCCCCCTCATCACCTGCAGGAGGACCCTGAGGAAAAGCCACTTGGAAGGCATTGGGGGAAAGAGTGGTCACAGGGACAGCCTCAGAGGGGATCGTACCCTCGGCCTCTCGGGGAGGGCTAAGATCAGACGTGTCCCTTCTACCAGACGCCTCGACACCAGTTGGAGAGGAGGTTCTCTCGTCCATTTCACTTGGTTTGGGAGTGTCGGCAGGACGAGACGACGACCCACAAGACTCAGAGGGTTCAGATGGTCTTATGGTGGCAAGAGGAATGGGAAAGATGGGTCGTACCCAATTAGGGTCGGCCCCTCGTCTCCTCTCTTCCTCCTCCTCTATTCGTCTGATCTCTGCAAAGAGTTTTTCTCTCAAGGGTGGGAATTCAGACACTAGGTTGTAAAGCCTCCTAAGCATTAAAGGGAAGACCCTACACTTAGAGAAATTATACTAGACTTGGCTAATTCAACTACAAACACTTGGGGGATTGACCAAGTTTGACTTTTGGATTAAACAAAGAACTCAAAGGTTTTCGTCAAGAACATTCAAAGAACCAGTGGCCGGAGAAGACACCGGAAAAAGCTATGGGGTAACTCAAAAGAAAGTGATGCCCTACGACCCTAAAAAAAATAAACAGAAATGAAGACAAAGGAAAGCTCTTAATGAAGGAGAATACCTGATAACGAGGGAGAGTAATGCTGCTGAGACCTGATGAAACGAAGGCTGCAAGTGGCGAAGCTTACTAGTTCTAGAGAGAGAATAGACTTGGGCACGAAGAAGAAGAAGATGAAGAGAGAGAGTTTGAAAATCTCTTAAATACTTTGGTAATGAGTGGACCCATTTACCAAAGAAAGATATAATTAGGGCACAAGGCCCCAAGCGTACTGCGCAGCCACCCTGCCTTGGAAATTGGAACAGCAATGAGTATCTGCACAGGTGTCACTCACCTAACTGATCACACGTATCTCGAATTCAGCAAATATCCCTCAGCCATCTCAATGACACCTATGGCTAAGGGCTGGGGGGTGATTGATATACCCGTTTATACCCTCAGCCTGGATGAGGATTACCTCCAATACGGATGACCCTACGAGGGGACGACCCTTCACCAGGCCCCAGCTGGCCACCACTGGGCCCAGACGACCCTACGAGGGGCCGACCCTCCACCAGGCTCCAGACGACCCTACGAGGGGCCGACCCTTCCTTAGGCTTCAGACGACCCTACGAGGGTATGACAGTACGAGGCCAGAATCAAGCCAGGCTCCCTATCGGAAGAAACTTTGCCCTCGGCCTCGGCTCATAGGCCGAGGGTGACATCATGACAGCGCGTGGTCCGGGACACGCGTGGAACAGTGCGCGTCAGGCTCATATGACACGTGGCAGACCGTTATAACCGAATCACACCCTCACGTGAGGGAATATTATGTCATCATTTGGCATCTACAGGTGTCAACAGGGGATTGGTTAGATCACCATTCACATGCACCATGCTTACTTGGGGGGGGGGTACACTACACCCCCCAAGACCTATATATACTTGTCACCTACAACCCTACAGGGGATCGATCCATGAAAGTAGCCCTAGATAAAACTCTGCTTGTACACACACAGTAGAGAGAGAGTGAGAGGGTTATGTGCATTGTATCCAAGGCCATTAGTGCCCATACTTAGTGGATCACACACTCACAGTGGATGTAGGCCAAATTGGCTGAACCACTATACATCATTGTCTTATTTCCTCTTATACTCATCCCTTTCTATACACTTATACATCTCTATGGCTGCCATAACTACTACTGTTTTGAGCTCACTATCAAGCTGGCTGAGGAGGCTACGTCCAAGTTGGTCGACATATGGAAGAAACTCGATAACCAAAAAGCTTCTCATGAGGAAGATATTACTAAGCTCTAGAATTGTTATAGGGGCAGTCTCACTTACTTTAAGGATAATCATAAATAATAAATGTCAAAGATTAAAGAGACATTGAAGCAACGAGATGAGTTCGAAGAGGAGTGTCTGAAGGCAAGTAGTGTGTCTATTGTTGTCGAGTTTAAGGAGTTCAAAGAGTTTACGTATCTAAATACCCTTGGGTGGTCGAAACTCCCAACTCTTTTATCTTAGCCGATCTGAAGAGCATTCCTGCACTACAAGAAATTTAGGCCGACATTAACAATAAAGGGGCCATGGAACTAGAGGTTTCTATGGACGAGACAACTAAAATCACTGAGGAGAGGACCAGGATGGTGACCAAGATGACAATACCACAGTCCAAGAGGAATCGACAATCCCCGAATCCATAACTACTAATGGTTTAGCGATAGAGACTTAATTTATTATTATCTATGCTTCTTGGGCAACTGTCCATGGTCTCTGATTACCACTTGCTTATTGTGAACACTATTCTCATCCCATTTTTGGGATTAACAATGTTACTCCAATTCTTCGCACCCCTTTGTTGGGGTGTTTTTTTGTGAATGGTACTTAGTATAATTTTCTTTCTTCATTGTGTGTTCATGTGTAGTTCTTGCTTTTTTATTTGCTAAAAAATAATGGTGTTAATTCTCACCATAACAATAATGACGTTTAATTTTCTCACCTCTCAACGTTTATATACGAGAATCAAAACTCGCTCGTACCTCTGAGAGAGAGATTTTCATTTACCTTTACCCATAAAAATGATGATGTTACTTCTCACCATACACTATACAATACATTTAAGATGGTCATGGACCTAGTCCGCGACCCAAAACATGATCATGGGCTTCATTCGTGACCCAAAGTGAGGGTCACAGTCTCCTTTATGGGATAATATTTAACTTTATGGTCACGGACCTGGGCTGTGATCATGTGTGGACGTATGTTCAAAATGCGTTACGGACTTGGGATCTGACCCCATGGTCATGGGCCTGGGTTGTGACCACGTGTGGGACAATGTTAAAAATGGTTTATGGTCCAAATCCATTTAATCTAAAAAATAAAATTTATCTTCAGGCAGCCCCTAACAAAAAACCTGTATTCTGCAACCAATTCATATACAATTAAGTAATATTATAATCAAGAAGTTAACAATTAAAATAAAGCACCATGCCATCCTAGTGAATTAATAAATGATACTAAACATTCATATTTCAATCTAAGCATTCATAAATCAAACTAAACATTTACAAATCAAACTAAGTTTAGATATTTGCAAATTTTCGTCGAACTATGGGGATACAATTAAGCACTATGGGTTTTTTCCCTCTGGTGACTATTTTTAAGACTAAGTCTAGATATTTATAAATTTTAGTCAGTTCCTACGAGTTACATTGATCCCATACGAGGTGTTCGTGCCTCTTACGTGTGACACCCCGCCTAATAAAATACCGGACGATCAGTCCTATATCAAATTAAAATAGGAATCCCAGTTGGTTCATTCTTAGCATCACCGTCGAAAATCTTTTTAAACTTACTAACCACTTAGTATTCCAAAAATTCGGCGCCAAATTTTATCTTTTTATTTAAAAAAACAATAACATGCGGAAATATACAATGAGGCATTCACAACAACTGAATCAAATTAACTGAATAAATAAATAAACTACTTATAGAATATACCATCAGCCACAAAAGTAAATAGTCTAATAACAATCGTCCAACAAATGAATAAATGAATCCAAAAATTGTACTGAAAAGTCTAGGCGACAAGCCCTAAGTAAAACTAAAACTGATAGATGATTCCTACTCTAGGAAAGAATGAACGATGCATCTAATCCAAGATCCTGCTAGTATCCACATGTGCCGCAGCTACGTGTCCCTGGAATTGAATATCAAGCCTGGCGTCCTTGTGGCTAGTTACCTAAAAGGTTTTGAAAATAATTTTATAGTAAGGGTTAGAACCCAAAACATTTTGAAAACATTTATCAAAAGACTAACTTGCAATAATATAAAATTCATTAATGCACTTCATATTTAAGTTAGTTTCGTACTCCCTTAAGGACAAACACACCTCTCAACTAATGTGCACAGCTAACGCTTTCGTTATATCCCACCTATTCCTCTACCCCGAAACTAGATACTTGATATAACTCTTGTCAACCTCCTTACTCAATCCCGAGTATTTTCAATGCATGATTTATAAATTATTTACCACCTTAACTCAGTTAAACATCTTTCGTTGAAATCCGTATAACATTCACTAGTTATATAAATAATACAATTTTCTCCATGTATTTGAATTACCCGTATATAATTATTCACCCCATTATATACGTAAATTTATCTTACAACAATCACACATATGTCGAATATACATATATAACTCATATATAATTAATACAATTTACTTCGTGTATTTAGTCACCCGTATATAACTATTTATCCCATTATATACGTAGAACCGTTTTACAACATTCACACATATGTTGAATATAAATATAACCAATCCTCCAGAGTAATAACTCTCTGGATGTATTCTCTAAAGTGTTATCCTACTAAATGTACTCGCATAACCTAATTACCCCAAGTTATAATCGCTCACTAACTTGGACAAAATATAAACATAATGGAGGCGGTCATATTCCTTCTCTGAAAGTGAGATAAGCCCCTCACCCATATTACAAACGCTATGACCTGGGGACATACTCGCCCTACTCCTCAAGCTAGGGGATTCATCCACTTCGCGCAACCTCCTTTGATAGCACTAGAGCATATAAATTAAATAAATATCTAGTCACTGATATTTAATAGCACACACAATAAATATATATTATCACCACTCCGTATATATATAATAATTTGTTCCCGGCATTACCGTGCACAAAAATCTTTATCACTAGCCTATAATTTTCCCCGAGTCTATGGTCCGACTCTAATTTAATTAATATGCATATTAATTAACATAATACTTTCCCAAGTTTATAGTCCGACTCTAATTTAATTAATCTGCACATTAATTAATTTAACACTTTGGTGCCACTCAACCAATACACGGACTTGCTCACTTGGACCGTATCTTATTACTATAGAGTCTATAGTCCGGCTCTAAATTAATTATACCTCAATTAATTTAATAATAATATAGTTTCACTCAACTACTATACCCAAACATATGCGCCCAGTCCGTTATCTAATCCTTAAGAATTTAATTCGTCAAAATTCATTTGTAATGTGTCGCACATAAACACCCTCTAAATCCAAATTATATTTCCTTATAATTATTATGAATTAACTACAATATTTAATTTCCCCCTATTAATTATGCTAGGTAAGAAATCCAATCAAAATATTTACCCATATAAATCCCAAGGCCAAACTGCTGAAAATCCTATAGGGTCGATCGATCAACACCCAAATGTCGATCGTTCGATCGAGCAGGAGGGTGTCTTCTCCAATGCTCTATTTCCACCATTAATGAGTTTCTCCAAGTTTTATCCCTTCCCCTGGTCTAACCCAAGCACAACCAACAATATATCTACATAGGAATAGGATCAAAACATCTTATGAAACCTTAAACTCAAATTAATTCTCACGAGTTTCTACTTTTCGATTTGAGAGAATTTTTCGGGTTTCCATTCTCTCAATCCAAATTTCCATCTAATTATCCCAAATTTGTCCATAATTCCTACTGGGTTTCACATTCAATTCAGATATACATACTCAGACTTATGTAACACAATTAATATTACTTTGAATTTCATTCAAGTGTTCCATTAACCAAAAACCCCATTTTCATACCCATTTATTCCCAAAACAGATTTTGGTTTACACATCACAAAAATATGAGTTGAATATCACAATTAAACATCACATCAAGTTAAGCACTTGCCTCTAATTGTTCGTAGAGTCTGATCCGTTGAGGTAGAGGAAGGTTTGATGAAGAACACCCAAATCCCTTTCTTGATTTGTCTTCAAAAGCTCCCCAAATTGCTCTCAATTTGCTTCCTCTATTTCTCTCTCAAAGCCCTAGATTTTGAGTATGATTTCCGCCGTTCAATACTCTAAGACCTAGTTTCATTATACCTAATCCCGTTTTTAGCCTAATGGGCTAAGCCCAAATGATCCGAACACTCTCGTGTGGGCCCAGTTATGCCTAAAAATGCATGTGACCCATTTACTACCCTCAGGTACACTTTTCCGACTATCTCATACCATTTGGAATCAACTGTTCACTCATAATCGACATCCGAATTAATTTATAAAATCCTTATCTCACATCCAAATTAGTCTATAACGACTCCCGACTGAGATAAATAAATGCCACGTCATTAATGCACGTTATGAAGTAATTAAATTATTACTATTCACTTAGTAATTAAATTTCCTTAAATATTAACCATTCACTCTCCTATTAATATTTAAATAAATATTACTATAATTAATTCAATTAAATTATGACACACAAGTAATTTAAAATTTTCCCGAATTAATTAAATATTAAATGCACAGAAAATACGGGGTGTTGCATACTCCCCCCCTTACGAAGGAATTTCATCCCCAAAATTTGGTCATAACTGTGACGAATAACTATGGATATTGCTCTCACATTTCCTCCTTCCGCTCCCACGTAGACTCATCAATACTGTTGCCTTAAATGATAAGCCTATACTCCACCGGCTCTACTATCTTTATGTTAGGAAATTCCTCACTTGTATGGGTGTCAATTTCCTTATTGCCAAGCGCGTGATTATATTTCGGGTAATCACCCGCATCATCCCTAACTAAGCATGTCAGACTTCAACCTTTAACTCACGATGACGTACCCCTCCTTACGTCCCTGAACTATATGAAAGGATACAACTTACTCAATTCCTTTTGATGGACCATAACCCATTTCGGGTCCTAGCAGTTTGTTATTTCCCCACCTCTTATCTACCAAAGGTGGATAATGAAACTTTTCCTATAAGGTCTCCCAAGGTGTCACATAGACTAAACTGTTATGAGGCATCACACGTAACTCTACCTGTGGTAATTACTACTCCCGAATTACCTAAAAATCTAGAATGCACAATCTTCACTTCCCGTCTACCCATCGACTTATGGACGACACGTTTAACCCAATATGTAACTCTGTCCCTATCACCTCCTGACACTTTTTACCAGAGGTGGGACTAAAAGGTCTCACCCAAATTCCCAACAATATTGGACGACACCTTGTTCTGTTTCACTCCTTCCCGATAATAGTATAGTTGGGTATACTACTCAATAGCATAACCCATTCCGAGATAATAATTCGTGTTCATCTCAATCCATTCAGCAACCAGATAGAAACCTTGACCCCTCCACGATTTTTACCAACCTATGCATTAATTCTATCACTAGAACCATAAAATTTCAAAAATCTCCCGGTTGATACCCTAAAATCAACCCTTTACCATCCTTAAATGGTCTACCCGGAGACAAATTCACTATATCTCATTCAACACCAATTCCCATGCTCAAGAACTCCATTCATTGTGCAGTTTTCGTCAGGTAGGAATCTACACCTTGTCTATGCGTAAAATCACTATAGTCATATAACTAAGTGATAATCTTTTATAGTTTCCCAAAAATGTGGGTTTCTCCCTTGCCTAGGGATATCTTATTTCATAGACCTTCCCCGCCTTTCCACTCCATACGGTGGAGGTAGTTCTCCATTTCACTACACTTTTCCACTTATTTTCTGACTTCCCTATAGGCATATATTCCACACGCTTATTTACACAATTATTTATTTAAGACGATTCTGAAATCCCACTAACCAGGGCACCTATACACCCAATATCCCATGCATATCTGCACACATCACAAACGTCACATTTGTAACATTTTTTTCTCTCTCAAGGTTACCTTGTAATTTACAGTATAATTCATCTCGATGCTGCTCCACCCATCAATTTGTGGTGAAAATTGTTTTTTGGTGTTCTTTCCACCGCACTGCCCGACTGTACTGTCCTTATAGAGCAATAGCTCTCAGTTCAAAGTTTTTTCTCCACCCGTTCAACAATCTCCATTTGAACCGATGTCCTAGCATCCAATAACGTCTCTCGGCTATCGACGCTTATTTGGTCTTATGCTTTTTACAAATGGGCCCCAAAGAACTTTCCCCAATGCATTAAACACTATATTGTCGTTTATTGATTTCTGTAGACCCAAGCATATAACCGGGACACCCAAAACTCTGTCCCTGTACTCACATGTCTCATTGTCGACTCCCACGTCCCTAAAGGAATTATATAATGCCGAGCTCGCACTAAGTCACTAATAAGTTAAATCTCTCTGCCCTATTGTTAATCCGCCATTCCCTAAATTACATCAGTAAAAGTCCCTACGCACCAGGATCCAACAGAACTAGACAATTGTACTATCTGAAGTCTACTTCACACTAAAATTTATCTCAAGACTGACCCTCTTTCAGGTAGAATATCTCAAAAGTAAAATATACATCCTGCCCTGGAATAGGGAATACGATAGTCTTGCCGTAACCGCCCACCACCGCTTACCCATCGCTAACCAATCTGTACGCAGGATAAAATCATGCTCGCATGGCACTCTCAAAATGAGATAATCTTGTACCGTATATATCCTCTCAGTTTTCAAACCTGCTCCCCTATAGATAAAATAGAAGAGAGTCTCGTTACCCCTTGGTAAACATATACTTAGTAGTAATACTACAATGCACCCACTAAACTCGTCTCCCGCGTGAATATTGTGTTAACAAGAATACTGTGACCACTCATGTCATAAAATTCATCTTATATATCCGAGGATACAAATCATACTTCCACTCGTCTATACACCGACGGACCAAACGGTTCCTGGACATAATATTCTCATCCAACTGAACCAAAACTTCATAATTGTTGTCCCTACTGGGCATCCCACTCCTATCCCCTGACTCACTGTGGACATAATCAATTATTGTGGTCCTAATTTCCATACATAATACACCTCTCAGTGTCAATCCACTACCTCTGGCCCCAATGGCCATGTCAGGGTTGTCCCTCTTGTGTGCTTGGTATTCTTGACCCAAATTGGTACTCTCGTTATCTCTTTGGCTTTGCTAGCCCTATGGGACTCATTGCTGGCCTTGACAACTTGGATTAAATCCATCGTCAATTGGTAGGAATTTAACTGATATAAATCATATAGATGGGTTCCCTTACTATGTATCCCCTTGTAGTGCCTCACTAGCACTGCTAAATATGATCTTGCCTTTTGGTGAGATACTCCACCTCTCTTAGCTTCCTTCTCACAGAAGTATTGATATCAAATCGAAAACATACTACCTTGATGACTATAGCATATTCATCCTAGCCAGAGTTTTCCATCCACGCTTTTGTATTACCCACGAGTCCATTATTAACTCATGGACCCCTTCTTGACCTCCGCATCCACCTCATTGGGTATGAAGTTTGCTGTATAATTCAACTTTCCCTTATGTCCGGCCACTATCCGGCCCTTCTGAAGTAAGTACTGAAATCTCCTTTTCTTACGGTTTAAATGGCTAATCCAAAGATTTGTGGTCAAATTGCACCCTAAATTCCTTATTATTCATGGTATTTATCCATGGTTGTGGTGACTGACTCCTACCAAAACAACATCGCCCCAATGGGCCAAAATTTCATTCAAAATCTAGTTCTGGGTGCCGCCGCACACCACTCTACATAATTGTCTTTGGGTTATCTCCTCCCATTGACTTATCACGCTACTCTGCTACTCTAATCCTTATAGACGGCCCTTCCAAAAGGGTCCTTCCACACTTTCCCCACCCCTTGCTGACAACGCTGGGTGAGGCTAAAATTGTACCACCGTTATTTACAACAGTGCTTTGGGAGACTATCGCTCCCGGGTGATTATCTTACCATCACCAACCTGAACAACAATCAAGGTGATTCCTAACACGATCACCATTTCTATAATTCCCCATGACTTCTGTTGAGCCTCTTCTCCTGCAATCCTCCTATGGCCCTCGTTGATTGTCCCCAAGAATGTTCGGTGTACAAAGCCCAACCAAACTCGTGTATGAATCACATCACTATACTTGATAGCAGGAGAATGTAAGTCGCATACGTAGAGGAATAAAACAATCCTATCATAAGGCTCTACATCAAAGAACGATAAGATGAAATGTGAAAAGCCGCACAGATCCTAAGGACACTAGAACCTGATGCTCTGATACCATCTGTGACACCCTACCAAATAAAATACCGGGTGATCAGTCCTATATCAAATTAAAATAGGAATCCTAGTTGTCTCATTGTATATTTCCGCATGTTATTATTTTTCTTTAAATAAAATGATAAAATTTGGCACCGACTTTTTGGAATACTACGTGATTAGTAAGTTTAAATTTTTTTTTTGACAGTTATGCTAAGAATGAACCAACTGGGATTCCTATTTTAATTTGATATAGGACTGATCACCCGATATTTTATTAGGGGGGGTGTCACATTACGGGGCTGTTTGGGGGTTGTCTTGGATTTTTTCCCTTTTGAGACATGTTTTTAAGCCTAAGTCTTGATATTTACAAATTTTCATCATAATCTCAAACTGAGTGTCTCGTGACTACGTGGTCAGTTCCTACGGGTTACATTGGTCCCGTACGAGGTGTTCACGCCTCTTTCAGGGACATTTGGGGGGTTGTCTTGGGCTTTCTCCCTCTAGCGGCATATTTTTAAACATAAGTCTAAATATTTATAAATTTTCATCATATTCTCAAATTGGGAGTCTAGTGAATACGTGATCAGTTCCTATGAGTTACATTGGTCTCGTACGAGATGTTCGTTCCTCTTTCGAGGCCGTTTAGGGGTTTTATCGGGTTTTCATCTTCTAGCGGCATATTTTGAAGCCTAAGTCTAGATATTTGCATATTTTAGTCATATTCTCATACCGGGCATACTGTAATTATGCAATCCATTCTTACGAGTTACATTAATCCCGTGCGAGGTGTTCGTGCCTCTTACGGAGCCTTTTATGGTCTGTCATGGGTTTTCTCCCTATAGCGGAATGTTATTAAGCCCAAGTCTAGATATTAATAAATTTTTGTCATATTCTCAAACCGGGCATCCCGTGACTACGCGGTCAGTTCCTATGAGTTACATTGGTCCCATGTGAGGTGTTCGTACATCTTAAGGGGCTGTTTGGGAACTGTCTAGGGTTTTGTCCCTCTAGTGGCATGTTTTTATGTCTAAGTCTTGATATTTGTAAATTTTAGTCTTATTCTTAAACCGGTAGTCCTGTGACTATGAGGATAGTTCTTACAAGTTATATTGGTCCCGTACGAGGTGTTTGTGCTTCTTTCAGAGCTATTTGGGGGGTGCCTTGCATTTTTTTCCTCTGGCGGCATGTTTTAAAGCCTAAGTATAGATATCATTATATTCTCAAATCGAGTGTCCCATGACTACATAGTCAATTCCTATAAGTTACATTGGTCACGTGTGAGGTGTACGTGCCTCGTTTTGGGCCGTTTGGGGGTTGTCTTGGGTTTTCATCCTCTAGCGGCATTTTTTAAGCTGAAGTTTAGATATTTATAAATTGTCATCATATTCTCAAATCAAAAGTTACGTGACTAAGAGGTTAGTTCCTAGAAGTTATATTGGTTCCATGCAAGTTGTCCGTGCCCTTACGGGGACATTTGGGGGTTGTCTTGGGATTTGGCCCTCTAATGACATATTTTAAAGCCTAAATCTAGATATTTGAAAATTTTAGTCATATTCTCAAACTGGGCAGTTAGTTCCTACGAGTTACATTGGTCCTGTGCGAGGTATTCGTACCTCTTTCAGAACCGTTTGGGGACTGTCTTGGGTTTTCTCCCTCTAGCGACATATTTATAAGCCTATGTCTAGATATTTTCACATTTTCATCATATTCTTAAACGAGACATGCCGTGATTACGCATTCAGTTCCTACGAGTTTCATTAGTTTCATGTGAGGTGTTCGTGCCTCTTACGGAGCCGTTTGGGGGTTATCTCGAGTTTTCACCCTCTTATGGAATGCTTTTAAGACTAAGTCTATATACTTAAAAAATTTAGTCATAATCTCGAACCAGGAGTCCTATGACTACATAGTCAATTCCTACGAGTTACATTGGTCCTGTGAGAAATGTTCGTGCCTCTTTCAGGCAGTTTGGGGACTGTCTTGTGTTATCGCCCTCTAGCGACATATTTTTAAGCCTAATTCTACATATTGATGAATTTTTATCCTATTTTCAAACTGGGCACCCTATAACATTCCTATGAGTTACATTGGTCCCGTGCGAGGTGTTCGTGCCTATTACAGGGCCGTTTAGGGGTTATCTTGGGTTTTTTCCCTCTAACGATATGTTTTTAAACCTAAGTTTGGATATTTACAACTCTTAGTTATATTCTCAAATCAGGCATCCCGTGACTACGCGATTAGTTCCAACGAGTTACATTCGTCCAGTGCAAGGTGTTCGTAGCTCTTATGAGGCCTTTTAAGGTTGTCTTGGGTTTTATCCTCTAGCGGCATGTTTTTAGGCTTAAATCTAGATATTTTCAAATTTCAGTCATATTCTCAAAACGAGAGTCCTGTGATACGCGGTCAGTTCTTTCGGGGCGTTTGGGGGATATCTTAGATTTTCACCCTCTGACGAAATGTTTTTAAGCCTAAGTCTAGATATTTGCAAATTTTCAACCATATTGTCAAGCCGAGCGTCCCATGACTACACCGTCAGTTTCTATGTGTTACATTTTCCATGCGAGGTGTTCGTGCATCCTACAGGGCCGTTTAAGGGTTTTCTTGGGTTTTTGCCTTCTAGAGACATGTTTTGAAGCATAAGTTTAGATATTGGAAATTTTTTGTCATATTCTTAAATCGGTAGTCCCGTGACTACGTGATCAATTCCTACGAGTTATATTAGTCTCGTGTGAGGTGTCTGTGCCTCTTACAGGGTTGTTTGGGGGTTGTGTTTTTGCGCTCTAACGACATGAATTTATGCCAAAGCCTAGATATGTTTAAATTTTCATCATATTCTCAAATCGGGTGTCCCAAGACTACACGGTTATTTCCTACCATTTGGATCCTTCAAGTTGAATGTGTCTATGTGGATCGTTTTTGCACTATTAGTGAAGTAAAAGCAACTGGGGGCATAAAATTCTTCATATTATAGGATATGTTTTAACCACAATCTCTTCTTTATTTTTATCTTTCGTAGATTGCAGTGCACCCACTCTCGATATTTTGAATGAGATCCACCTAAACATGTTCCTATCAGATATTTCATAACATTCTTCTTTGTGTGCATCACATTAATTACATTCCTTTCATGATGATCTTTTTAATACGATCGTCTAGACCATGCCTTCATTTTACTGAGGCTGTTTGGACCCCATTGCTTTATGCTTCTGGTTTACAAACTAAGGGTGTTTGCCTACATATATATTCCCCGTTGTTGCAACCTTTGCCTCCTTAATCTGCTGACCAGAAAGACGAGAAGGTTCCATCCTACGCCCATGATCGATAGGTAAGAAGTTTGACTTGTCATTCCTAAAGGGTGACCGATCGATAAAAATTTACGATGATTTCTATAACTCATATTTCCAGTATGATGTACCCAAGTGACTTTACTTTTCTCCCCATAACCAGACAAGTTCCTATAAGTAGGAAGGTTATGGATAGCCCACATCACCATTGATTTAAGTGTGAACTCTTCACCTTTATGAGAGTCAAACACCTTCAATCCTTTATCCCATAATTATTTATGTTCTTCGATTAATGGGGCTAAGAATATATCAATATCATCATTGGGAAACATGGGCTCGGGTGTCAATTACAATAATAATGTGAACTCATTTCGCATGCATGATGTTGGAGGGAGACTTAAAGGCTCCATGAGAACTGACCAATGACTCTGATTAGTACTTAAATTACTGAAAGGATTAAACACATCGGTTGATAATGCAAGATGGATATTGTGCGGTTCCTTTGCGAATTCATGGTGTCCTGCATTTGAATGTTGCCAGATGAGTGAACCAATCGGATGACCCATGATATTCCCAATCACCTAACATCGAGAATGCCATGTCATGGCCTTTGTTGTCCATGAAATAATGAAAAACCATTTTAATCATGGCCCAAGGGGAAAATACTTCAAAACCTTTTATGGAACTTTTGAGCACTTGTAATATTTTATAGTCTTGTCTTTTCCATTCTCACAAACCACATATCTAGGCTCACTGTATATAGGACACGCATCCTTCTCTCCTTGCTCGTTGCGGTTCAATATGAAATCCTACTTGCATGCATGGATATATTTTTACTTCAAACCCAAACCCTTCAAGATCTTCTTTATGCTTGGATAATTAATTGGTAACATGTTATTTTTAGGGATAATGTCTTTAACCCACTTAATAATTTTGATTATGATATTTCTCGATAAACCAAATTAACTCTTCAAATTATGAAAACCAATCATTGCATATATAATACCGAGTGAGTGACATCACAATCTTTATACAACAGTCTAACTGCATTAGCTTTCAACCGTATGTATTCTCGATCTTCTGGTAATTCATCATCAACTTGTTATTTGACTTGCTCATAATACACATTATATGTATCCATATGTTGGTGGTTTTGATGGTGTTGGACTCCGTAAAAATCATCAATTAGGTTGGTTAAAGGACAATATGTTGAGGAATCATGTTCCACTCGGTGGGATTCCATTATGCGGTTGGGTAACGATAATTCTTCTAGAATATTTGGTATATTCTTTTCACCATGGTATGTCCATATCTTATAGTCTTTCCAAATTCACCAATTTAGTAAATTCAACTCAACGTATTCTAAAGACTTATATTTTCTATTCATACAATGGGTGTAAGGACATAAAATCTTGTCACTTTTAAGATTTCTATATGAGTATGTAACAAATTCTTAAATTCCCTTTGCATGATTATCAGATATTCGATTACTCTCCCCCATCCACTCTTTCTTTTTTGGTAAATCCATTAAATAATCTTCAAAATTCAATCCACATGTATTAATAGGTTAGAACAAAGGTCATGTTGCATACAAGAATGCACAAGTCATAATTTCTTCATATTATTCAACACAACTTAAACTCAAATAAATAACTTGAACACTAATTCACGTTGCATAAATAAAAATGATCAATAAATGACCTACAAACTTAAAATAACTTAATAAACAAAATATTACAACTTGTTCTCAAACATTACAAATTGTTAGAAATTGTTCATGGCCTACGCTTGACCAACAAATAAACTGGCCTAGTGATAAAATAATTTTGATAGTTTTTCAGTGTGTTCCCTTCTCCTCTGTCAACATGCATAGGTACTTCTCCACAATCATTGTATATTTCATCAACCAGTATCCGAGCCTCACCCATCTACAAAGGGAGATTATGAACAGGAGTTCTGATAATCAAGGAAACGAGTGTCCACATTCTAATAATCATGCTATTAGCTAAGTACCTAAAATAGTACTACTCCCCATAATCAGTGTGAGTGAATGATGATAATCCAGAGAGTGTGGTAGGCAAAGGCACTGGGAGGGGAATGTTTAAGGAGGCGATATTTGGAAGGGAAACATTGAGACGAAAGACATGGAAATTATTGAGAAGGAGGGTAGGGGAAATCTTGTGAAGGCATCAGGGGACAACAACCTTGAGTAACCAATGATACAACATGCTCTATTTCACTCGTTAACACTACTAGGTTACTCTTCATCTCTTGGACATCCCCATCATCTTATACTAACTTTCCTATTGGCTTGAGATGCGATAGTTGACCAAAGTGAGCTTGTCCATGAGAGGTGTAGTGTGTTTTAATTTGGTGTTCGACATATGTGATCCAACACCTATCGCCCTCCCTATTTTGTCAGTTCTAAAGGTTTGGGTCAAGGCATAATTTTCAATATCATCATAAGGGCTTGAACTGGATTGATTGCTAATGGCTTTGATCGATTCCCATAGCATGAAATTATATTTAGTCTTATGATTTTAACATTATTTTATATAATATGTATATATAAAAATAAATAACTGGTCATACTACCAGAGTTGGAGCCAAGTGTGGCGGGAATTTATTATCCTTGTCTCGTCGAGCATGTACGTACAATTTTTTCGATTAGTTTTTTTTTTCAGCATTTGGATCGCCCCTTTTCCTATCTTACCATTGACACTTCAAATCTTCATACAATTTAGACCATAGCCTATGGATATCAAATCTCCTTGCTCTGTTTTATTTATATTTCTCCCTCTGGACTATCATTTTGTACATCGCCTCATTTTCCAAAAAGCTATTCCATTAATCAACAGACATTTCAACATTTGAAGGGACTCCGTCCTTCAAAGGTAAAATGCCGAAGCTCGATGCTCCCTTTCGTAAATGTCTTTGCTCAAGGTTTCTATGGTATGTTATAAGTTGTTCAGCAACTAGGGAAATAACCTTTTGCTTTAAATAGTCATTGTAAACACCCCATCTTACTACCTCCTAAACACCTCATTAGGTACCTAACACTCTCGTTCCCACTACAAGACCCTAGGTCTTACTTCGAGACCTAATTTAGAGGCTACTAGATACTCCCGAGTCTTATTTGACTTTGAACATCTCTCGAACCAAGAAAAGCTAATTGAAACCTCATAGGGCTCTGAATTTTCTTTCAAATGTCCCATATCATGCATGTATCCTAATAATTCGTGCGTACTCACCTTTTTACTCCAAACCATGATCTAGAGGCTACGATCTCTCTCGATCCCCATTTGACCTCGATCAACTCTACAACCTGAGCGAAGACCATTTAAACCTCATAGGTCTCTGAATTCCCTTTCCAACGATCCATACCGTGCGCGAATCGACCTCACGGTTCGCATGTACTTGCTTTTTTACTCCAAGAACCCCCGTTTAGAGGTCATCGGATGTTTTCGATCCCCGTTTGACTTTGTTCAACTCTTGAACCAGGGAGTGGCTCACGGTTTCTTATAGGGCTATGAATACCATTTCCAATGGTCCCATTCGAGTATGATTTGAACTTAGGATTTGCATTTTATGGCCATTTTTCATTTTATGCCTATTTTTTCAAAAGAGTCTATTCCGGATTACCTATAGGCACCCCAGACCCCCTGCTTTTCTATAAGGTGTAATTTCCTTAACCAACAAGGCAGGGGCTATGCCAATAGGTAGGTTGGGGACATGTTGATCGGCACCCCCTAATACCATAATGTTTTACTATTTAACGAGAGAATGAACTCATTCTCAAGGGGTTCCCCTCTGAAGCTAGAACATTCTCCTCAAAATCAGTGCATCAAAATTTTATTTTTGCAAACATTATCTCCATTTTTTTACATCACTCTCGTCCATTTTTCACCCCACTTCCCATCCTTACCTCACCACCATACAACCATACTAAAATCAACCCCTACTATTGTAAAATCAGAATTAAAGTTATCTAAAAGGTTTACCTTTATTCACTTGCAACTCACTCAATTAGCAGTAGCTGTTTACTTTTCTTTCCACTTTTAATATATCTTTATTTCATTTCTTCACCTCAAAACTAGTCTCACTTTTTATTATTTAATACACACAAATCTTATTTTCATAAAATCTAAAAATCCAAAAAGAGGGCTTTCTTATAGACCCTAAATTAGAATTTCCTCATTTTTCACACTTTCTACACTTGCGCACATTTTATAAAAAATAAACTAGAGGATGTTCTAAATTAGGACTTATGGGTTAAAACCAACCCTTGTATGTGATCAAACTCATGGACTTTGATGCCTTTTGGGATACATAGGCGCCTGAGCTAATCTTGGGATTCAAGTCCTATTTTCTCATTCAACCATTTTATATTTCCTTGTATTTGTTAGTATTGTGAGTTCGTGTACTCTTACATATTCATTTTCTGCCCGATATACACATTCATTTCTTCATAATCATTTGTGATTTGACGGACGCTCACATTACCTCTCCTATGATAGTGAACTTATGACTATCATCGATAACGTTTGGTCAATATTGTAATGCTCAAGTAATGTAGTGTGCAAGAATGCATGAGTCGTAATTAGTATTTTATGGGGTAGTTTATGTATGCTAAGTAAGAAAAGTACTACCACTATGAGGGAGAGCATCAGGTATACAAGTAGCATGGGATAAAGGGGATAATCATGGAAAGCAAAACTATCAAGTATGTTCATGGAGCATGGAGACTATACAAAGCATGGTGATGGATACAAAGTGTGAGGCATGGGAATATACAAGTGAGTGAGATATATGTGCAAAGTGAGAGAGTGACGTGTGAATATTTGTGAGTGAAGAAAGTATGTGGATATATACAAGTGAGAGAAATGTGGGAGTGTGTGCTATTGAGACTAAGAATGGATATATACAAGGGATGTGTGATACATGTGAGTAATCATGAAGCTACATACGAGTAAGAAGAATGTGAGAGTGCATGATAGTGAGTTCTATTATCGTCTCAAACAATTGTCGTGCTGATAAATGACTCGAAGATAACCAGGTATAAATATAGGTATCCCCCCGAATGGGCCGAGAAAAAAGCATTAGTGACCTAAATAGTCTTTCATCTCCTTGAACGCTCTCTCCCATTCTGTATCCAAAACAAACATTTTTCTCAAAATTTAAAAAAATGAAGACACTTGTTAGTTGCTTGTGAGATGAATCTATTGAGCACAATAACTCATCCCGTCAGTCTTTTGATATCTTTGGTGTCTCTTGGGGTCTTTATGTCAATTAGTACCTTTATTTTAGCTGGGTTGGCCTCAATGCCCCTTTGATAATAAATTTCTTTCACCGACATCGAAGACACACTTTGCAGGATTTATCTTCATTCTGTAGCAATCCATGGTGTCAAAAGTTATTTCCAGATCTTTAACATAGTTCTCAGTCTTCAGAATCTTTGTCAACATATCATCGATATAGACTTTCATTATCTTGTAAAAAATATCTTTTAAAATCTTATTGACGAGCCTTTGTTAAGTAGCTCCCTAATTCTTTAAGTCGAAAGGAATCACCTTGTAGAAGTAAGTTCCTTTATCAGTAATAAAGGATATGTTCACGTCATCACCCTTAAACATGGTGATCTAGTTCTATCCTGAGTAAGCATACATGAAGCTCATGAGTTCGTGCCAAGCTGTGGCGTCCACTATCTAATCGATTTTGGGTAAAGGTAAACTGTCTTTTGGGTAAGCCTTGTTGAGAGCTATGAAGTCTACTCACATTCTCCACTTGATATTATTCTTTGGCACCATGACAATATTATATAATTATTCTCGATATTTAACTTCTTTGACGAAGTCCGTTGCCTGTAGTTTTTTACCTATTCTTGTATGACTTCATATTTATCCCTAGCGAAAGTTCTCCTTCTCTGCTTCACTAGTTTTACCTTATCGTCTACATCAAGTCCGTGACACTTGACATCGGGGTTAATCCCGACATATCACTGTGAATCCATGCAAACTTGACCTTTTTTGTATTAGTTCAACTAGTTTTTTCTTCAATGAAGGTTCAAGGGACGAGCCGATTTAGGCATTTTTTTTCAATTTGTCATCATTGAGGATGATGGATTTTATTTCTTTCGTAGGCTTCCCCCTTTCCAATTTATGTTTATATCTTTTATTTAAGTTATCAATGTTGAGAAAGGGCAGATACTTATCGGTTTCTCGCGAGATGAATATTTTAAGTGTAGTAATTCAGTCCGTCAGTTTTAGAATATCTTTGGTGTTTCTTGGAGTTTTCATGTCAATCAGTGGCTTTATCTTGGTTGGGTTGGCCTTAATACCCCTATGATTGACCACGAACCCCCAAAACGATCCTCCACCAAAATCGAAGACACATTTAGCCGAATTTAGCTTCATTTTATAGCAATTTATGGTATCAAAAGTTCTTTTCAAATCTTTAACATGGTTTGTAAACTTCATACTCTTTGTCAACATATCATCGTTATAATCTTCCATCATCTTGGAGATTTGATATTTGAACATCTTATTGATGAGCCTTTGGTATGTATCTCTTGCATTCTTTAAGCTAAAAGTAATTATGTTATAACAGTATGTCCCTTTATCAGTAATGAAGGATGTCTTCTTGGCATTACCCTCAAACATGAAGATCTGGTTATAGCCTGACTAAGCATCCATGAAGCTCATGAGTTCATGCCCTATTGTGGAGTCGACCATCTTATTGATTATGGGAAAAAAGAAAATATCTTTTGGGCAAGTCTTATTGAGATCCGTGAAGTCTAAACACATTCTCCACTTGCTATTATGCTTTGGAAACATGATAAAATTAGGTAACCGTTATGGATATTAAACTTATTTAATGAAGTCTGATGTCTACAACTTTTTTACCTCTTCTTGGATGACTTCATATATGTTCCTAGGGAAATTCTACCTTCTCTAATTCTCTAGCTTTACCTTGTCATCCAAATTAAGTCTGTGACTGATGACATCTGGGTTAATCCCATGCATGTCATTGTGACTCAATGTAAAGATACTCTGCCTTTTTTGTAGTGATATCCAATTTTTTCTTTAATGAAGGTTTAAGGGACGAGCCAATTCAGACACTTTTTTCGATTCGTCCTCATTGAGGATGATGGATCAACCTCTTTCATAAACTTTCCCTTTTCCAGTTTATGTTCATCTCTTAGATATAAGGTATCAATGTTGAAAAAAGGTAAAAATTTGTTAGTGGATGACGAGACGAATCTGTTGAGCGCAATAACTTTTCCTGTTAGTCTTTGGATATCTTTGGTGTTTCTTGGGGTTCTCATGTCAATCAGTGCATTTATATAGGATGGGTTCGCCTCAATCTTGGTAAGTGTGTCTTTAGTGTTGGAGATATTTTTTAGGTGGTTTGAACTTACTAGGTGTTGGATAGCCGCCAATGTTTGGTACAAAAGGAGAACCCTACATATATCCCTTATGACTGGGGCCTCGGATTTTGATAAGATAATTAATCTTATCCTCCAATCTCTAGATTGAGCTATTCCAAGGCTTCTAATATTTAGCAACGTTATCAACTAAACCTTCCACCTCAGATACGACCCTGCAGGTTGTCCCTTTATTTGGGTTCCTTTGTACACGATTAACCTCTCATAATTCCCCATGGCATGGGTGGTGCCTCGGGTGATGTTGGCTGAGACGTCCAATAATCCTTGTCTCATAGATGCTCCAGGACAATGTCTCTGCTACAACGCCCTATTGGGATGATATGATTAAATGCCAACCCTCTTCTTATCCTTGTGAACGCATTATCCATGTGAGAACTTGGGGGTAATACTGAATACTTTTACCTTAATGAGTAGGAGGAAGGGTTTCACCTAACCGGTATGATATGTCTATCATCTCATACCATTCATTATAGTACCAACAATGCTCCTCCTCATATGCCACATTCTCTGATCAAACTTGAACCTCATTTCTAAGGTGGAGATGATGGGGGTCCATGATCTCTTTTCTCCTCAAACTGTATTGAACTTCCTTGGTTCAAGATGGGGTGATCCCCAAACTACTATAGACGAGATCCCTCTCACGGTGGCCAGCATGATGAGATTTACGGTTATGTCTTTAGGATTTGGCTCATCGTGTCTTGGCTGAACACAAAGAATGGGTGTTGTATGGCTTGCTGACCGGACACAAGAGATCTTAGTTCAGCCACTATGTCAGCCATCTCAAACTGTGGGGGTGGTTGGCTATAACCAACTTCGGCATTTAATGGTGGATCAAAAGACATCGTTGATCAGAGATAGTAACAATAATAACAAAGGTCCAAAAACCGTAGAAAATAGGATGAATGAAAAATGATTCTGATGAACTCCTCCACCCAAGCTCTTTCAATGGTGATTCAGATCCAACAAAGGTGGACTTTAATCACAAGTAGAGATGAGAAAGAAATCCAATCTAAATGTGAGAACAATAAAAAATGTTTTCACGAACGGTGCCAAATTGATGATACTAATATCATAAAATGGATTCACCTATAGTGTAGTTCTTGTAAAAATATAATTAGGAATCTTTTAACAAGTAAATTAATAGAAAAGATGAGAGTAAATAGAGATAAACACAAGTGTTTAAGTGGTTCGGCCTTGGCCTACGTCCATTATAAAGAGTGTGAGAATGATTTCATTATAATGAGGCACTAATGGTCATGGAAGATACACATTCAAGATTTCTATCTCTAGACCTAATTGTTTAGAGTAATAGTATGATTTGTAAAAGTCAATCTAGGTGAAGAAGATGTAGTGTCTTATATAGCTGGGGTTGCATAATTTCACCCCCAGCATGTGTCCCATGCCTAACTAAGGTCGGGGCCTATGAGAGAGTGTCAGTTGTGTGTGCATAAATTAGGATAATCATAAAGAATATTTCCCTATGTGGGTTTTTAATCTTTAATAATGGTTTTGTGTAGATATGGATAAAATGTCCTTGTCAAGCTTTCCATGCCTGTGAAAATACATCGAAGGTAGGAGGTCTCGTCTTAGTCAGGATTGTATAAGGCCTTGCTCCATGTTATAGGCTAAGACGAGTTAGGGTTGTCATTTGTGAATGACATACCCATCTTAAGTTAAGGTTGCTATCCTATAATGTTGGTGTCATCTGTGGCCAATACCCATATTGATGTAGGTGGCATTGGTCTCCTCTATGAGATGAGACTAAGGAGCTAGTAGGTTTCATGGGTGTCATTCGGACGAGACCAATTATGTAGGATATGGTGAGATCATCGGTCTCTTCTGTGGGATGAGTCTATAGTGGTTATTTTTTCTGGGTGACATATAGACGAGACCACACTTATATATATATCACTTTACTTATACACTTTCTTTTTATTCTATCCACTATTGTTACTGTCAAGTTTTTTCAAATGTGTAGGACACACATTCATATGATGATCAATGCGACCATATCCAAAGCACTTGTCCTCATTCTTTGAATTTCCTTTCTTGTAACCACCCTTCTCAACAAAAGAGTTATGTTTAAAATAATCAAATGGATATTGTTGAAACTTCCTTCTATTTTTGAAAAACTTTTTGTTATATTTATAAAAGTTGCTAAATTATTTAACAAAAAGTTCCATGTTTACTTCAACATTCTCCTACGATTTTTCAACACCTTTCTCGAAAACACTTTCACTTGACTCAACAATAAGTTCCAAGTCCTTTTTTGGTTTTGGAACAACAACATTTTCCTTTTGATCATAAATTTTAAGTGATTTAATAATCTCTTCTAAGCTACACGTGTCAGTATCTTTGAATTCATTCAAAATATCAACCTTAGTGGCAAATCTAGAATCTAAGGTTCTAAGAAGTTTTTTGACAACCTTGTTCTCCAAAATCTTCTCACATAAGTTGAAGATGCATTCAAAACCTTCGTCAACCTATTATAGTAGTCATTAAAAGACTCACTCTCTTCCATTCACATGGTTTCGAATTTGGTTATGATATGTTGTAATTTCGTACATTTCACACTTGACGTTCCTTCACGAGTAACTCTTAAAATATCCCATGCCGCCTTGGATTGATCGCAATTGAGAATGCTATTGTAATCTGGAGAACTCACCGAAGAAAATATAGCATTCAAAGAAACCGAGTTAAAATTACAATCAACAAATTCGGCATTTGTCCATAAAAATCTTAGTTTTTTCACCCTAACTCCATCTTCCTCTACGGTAGGGTACATCCGACCTTCTTCAACTCTCATCCACACGAGTTTATATTTGGATCTAAAATGGGGTATCATTTAACTTTCCAATGCCCATAGTTTGAGCCATGAAAGTAAGGTGAACGATTTATGGAACTAGAATCATGAAATTGTCCATAAGACAAAAATTAGCACAATTCACAAAAACAAGCAAGTATATGACAAAAATGCAAATAACACACAATCAAGAAAGATCTACCCAAGTATGTTAATGATATTCAAATTAGCATTTAACTTTGATACCAATTGAAGGAAACTCGTGTATTAATACTCAAGAAAACATCTACAACAAACCTAGATGGGTGAATAAGTTTTAATGCATCCGAGGTCAAATTTTTCGGATTTCACAAAATTGTTTCCAATCTTAAATTCTCAACAATTGGCGTGATAAATCTTTTCAAATGATTTTATTAACTCACATATGATGAAATTAACTGAATCTAGAGGTGAAACCTACATATAACACACTTGATCAAATGTTAGCCAAATTCACAAGATGCAAACTAGATATATGTTATGTGTGTGTAAACACAAATACAAAACATATAAAAGAAACCATAAGATATCGTTTATGAGGAAAAATCCCCACCAATGGGGTAAAAAACTCGATGCAATCCAATTCTCATTTCTATTAGAAAAGAAATATTGCAAAAGATAATAAGGTACCTCTCACATAATCTCTATCGTGTAGTTAGTTATGGACCTTTCAACTTATCCCATAGTCAATAAGAATCCATAGCAAACTCCATGATGTGAATGGAGAAGTCCATTCTCTCCCTTAGATTTTGAGACATGCTCCAAATTCTCCAATAATTTGGAATAACTACAATTTTAGATATCATGGAGTACAAGATCAAAAAAATTAAGTAGATGTAGAATGAATTAACAAAGTCTAGTGTGAAAATTTGATTAAATCCACTCTCAATTCTCCAAAAACACTTTGGATCGAACATAGATAAAAATTTCAAAAGTTTTTGAAGAATAAGTGGGATTTGGTTTGAAGATATTTAAAAGAGATCTCTATTTTTCAAAAATCTCTCAATGGGATATTTTAATTGAGTAAAATTCAGAATAAAAAATGGGAGGGAAATTATTTTTTAAATAGAGATTTTTTAAAATATGGGGCCGTTGTGAGCACGTGTCAAGTTTGTCATGCACACGATTCCTGTAAGTATGGAATTGTGGCCTAGGCCATGCGTACAAGCTCACTTTGTAGTCATACGGACACCGCAATGCATATGGGCTCATTATGGAGTCGTGTGAATGGCTAAGGCATAATTTTTTTTCAGAAGCCTTAACATGTTTGAACTCTAAATCCAACTCCCAAAATTTTTTCAAAATAATTTAAAAGTTCTCTGAGACAGTCTTAAATCACATTTTTTTTAATATTTTTAAAATTCCTCACACAATTTAAAAAACATATTGCAAGTGTGTGTTTAGCCATGTATAATTCTCAACAACATAATAATGATATAAACTTTATTACAAAGAGAATGTACAACATAAGTCTTCAATAAGCGGTGTGCAATATCTTTAAGTCTTTAAAGGTTCATCTAAGCATAATCTAAAATAAATGATTGTGTCTCACTCATAATGAATCAAGTCTATATGACTTAAAAGAATTAAACATTTTGTCACGGGAATCTAGCCAACTAATAAATCTAGTCTAGGGCATATTCGGATTTGGGGTTGCCCGACACACGTGCTGAAGAAGGATCCAGATAACTATGTCTCTTTGTAGGTTACCCCAAAGGAACTAAAGGTGGTTTATTTTATAATCCTAAGGACCAGAGGGTATTGGTTAGCACTAATGCTTGGTACTTAGAGTAAGATTATTTGATAAACCACAAGTCCAAGAGCAATATTATCTTGCAAGATCTAAGAGGGAAAAACCAAGTGATTTATTTTTAACCACCCATACATGATGAAATATAAGATCATATTAATAGTGCACTACCTAACGGCAGTGAAAGTATTATCAATGACCAGGATACACGTGTCACTTATACTCGACCCAAAGTGGAGCCACGTTGTGTATTTAGGTGAACACTTCGATAAGATCCCAAGGGATCAGGAATTGGATCCTGTTAACTATGGCAAGGCACTCCAAGACAAAGAGTTCGAGCTTTGGATAAATGATATGAATACGAAGATGGATTCGATGTATTCGAATATGGTTTGGGAACTTGTAGACTTTTCAGATGGGATAGAATATATCGAGTGCAAGTGGATCTACAAGAAGAAGAGATGGCTTAATGGGGAGGTGAAAACCTTCAAAGTAAGACTTATTGCGAAAGGGTTGACTCAGAAAGAGGTGATTGACTATGAGAAACCCTCTTATCGGTAGCCATGTTAAAGCTCATCTGGATTATCTTATCCATTGTGGATCATCTCGATCTCGAGATTTAACATATGGATATTAAGATTAAATTCTCAAATGACAGTCTTAACGAGTGCATCTATAGGACGCAACCTATGGGATTCATAGAAAATGGCCACGAAAGCAAGATGTGAAATATTAATATATCCATTTATGTAATTAAAGAAGTATCAAGGTATGAGAACATCTATTTTTATCATGAAATCAAATCATTTGGTTTTAATCAATGTACGAATGAAACTTGTGTGTATAAGAAGCATGGTGAAAGTGTGCTTGTATTTCTAGTACTTTACGTGGAATATATTATCCTAGTTAGGAAATATGTGGGTGTTTTTATTTAGTATAAGAGTGTAGTTGTCTAGTCAATTAGATATGAAGGTATTAGGAGAAGCCATTCACATCCTTGAGATCAACCTTATGCGTGATTAGAAAAATTTGATGTTGGGCTTATCCCAACCCACCTATATCGATAATGTGCTCACAAGGTTTGGCATGAAATATTCTAAGAATGGGTTTATCCCTTTCAGGAATGTAATTTATTTATCCAGGGATCAGTTTCCTAAGATACTTGATCAAATAGATAGGATGAGGAATACACCTTATGACTCGGCAGTGGGTAGCCTCATGTATACTATGATTTTTATAAGATCATATATATGTTTTAATGTTGTCATGGTTAGAATATTCTAGGCTTAACCAGGTGATGAGCATTGGATCACTGTTAAGCACATTCTCAAGTACCTCGAGAGGATTAAATATTATGTGCTAGTTTAGTGAAACTCATATTTTCAATTAGATAGGGATTCCAAGAGATCAACCTTTGGATATGTGTGTACCCTAGGAGGTGGAATCATAATTATCGACCATGGAAGCAAAATATGTTGCCACTTCGAAGGCAGCAAAGGAGGTGTAATACCCCGTATTTTTGTGATATTTATTTATGGGATTAATTGAATTAAATGCGTATTAATTGGAAATTAATCCGGATTAAAATACTAGCGAGATGCGAGTTGGTATTTGATTATAATGTGTATATTTGATTATATATGAATATTGAATTATAAAATTTGTCGTGAGATAGAAATACGGCAATTTGGAAATCTTGTTGAGACGCGTGTGACAGTCGCGTCATGGAATATAATTATGATAATTAAAAAATGAATTTTATTTCTATAAACTGTATGGTCATTTTGAGTGTGCCAATGCGTCCGGAAGGGTCGAAATAGTCAGAAAACACTAGCCGGGGGTTTAGTTTGGGTCCCGGGGCATTTTTAGGCCATGCCGGCAACGTATAAGGGCAGTTTGGTAATTTTAGAATTTTGGGATTTTTTATTAACGAATTTTAGAAATTTTAAATTGTGTAGCTTTATATGTTGGTACGAGATTGAGAAGTGTACCACCAATATATTATGGTGATTACTAAGATTTGTACGTACTTAGTATATGTATTGATTTTATGTGTATGACATACCTACCATACTTGCTATCACGGGAGGTTTACGTTCGCTTAGGGCCCTCTAATCCTTGTGTTTCCCAGATTTAGACTGGTACCTCGATGAACATAGGTCAGAGAAGGACTTATTGGGATGTTAATAAGTCTGCTGATCGTGGGAGCACAGGTATGTGCGTGACCTATGTGATGTGACTGTGTTCGCCTCCATTAATTGTGATGTTGTTATCTGAGAACGATTCCTGAGAGATTCAGAATGCGTGATCCTTATGTACGTGATGTACCGGGATGGATAGCAGAGTATGTGTGCACTGCAGCTTAGTCTCAGGGTGCTTGTATTGTATATTTATGACGTGAATAATATACACTTAATTAATGGGAACTTTCATGTTAATATTGTGAATATAATTATAGTAATGTTTTGAGAAAAACATAACGAGTTAATTGATAGAGAATTGTATTACTTATTGAGAATCCGAGTGTATGTAAAGACCTCTATTTAATTGATAACGCTAGAATGTAATTTGGGAATCGAGTAGTAAGGGGTAGAACTTATTACGGTTTGGTTAGATATGTATGTATTTAGATGGGTACGGTACGTTAGGAGTGCACATGTAGTCGAGAGGTGAGAATTTCATGTGAGTGCACGTCCTAACATGTATTTTGCATTTAATGTTTTAATGATATTAAAACACTTGCTATTTTTAAAATGGTTTCCACTTTCGGGCTCTAACCCATTTGCTTTCAAACCTATTTTTCTGTAAAAACCATTTTAGGTGCCCATCCACAAGGACACCATGCTTAGGATCCTCATTCAGGTGACGAGCTGTAGCTGTTTGTGGAAGTTACAGGACTTTGCTTGTAGACGCTTCATCTATCTGAACTCCATATTCAGTATTTATCAGTTGTAGGGCATGTCGCCCATTTCTTTTAGAGGCATTTCATTTATTTCAGTTATTCAGACTCCGGGCATGTAATTAATTCAGGATTCAGACTTATGTTATTATTTTCATTCGTGGGATTGTTGTGAGGAGTTTTTCCTCCGGACTTATTATTGTTTGGTGGTTATTTCATTACTTCGTTATGGTGAATGGATTATGTTGTTCTTCCATTATTCTTTTATTGCATGTTAATCAGACTTAAACTAAAATTTGGCAACTTACTTTTTAAATACTAGGTGGTTAGAAATTATTAAAATGTTTTCGACAGTGATGCTATTAACTGAACCAACTTGGCATTTTGTATTGATTTAATAAAGGAGTAGCTACCCGGTATTTAATTAGTCAAGGTGTTACAGGTGGTATCAGAGCATCAGGTTCTAGTGTCCTTTAGGATCTGTACGGCTTATTATGTTTTCCGCTGAGCTTTCTTTGATGTAGAGCCCTATATTTTAGGACTGTTGTATTCTCTTGTATATGCTACGTTCTTCAGCTATTTTGAGTTCATAACTGCGAACTTATAGACTTTATTCTTGTTTCAGAATGCCTCCACGACGTGCACAGCGGGTTCCCAGGGATGCTATGCCAGAACCACAGCTCGCACCAGTTCAGGGCACGATGAATGCCGCTGAGGTTGCAGCCATTGTGGCCCAGGCGGTAAATGCCGCACTAGCTGTAGTTCAGCAGGCACCAGCTCACGCTCCAGTAGCCGCGCTGGTTCAGACACATGCATTCCCGTCTGCTTGGGAACGTGTTCGTGATTCTTTCCAGAAAGCACACCCACCGGAGTTTGCAAGTAGCTCCGATGTTGTAGTTTCGAGTCAGTGGAGGAAGGATATTCAGCGGCACTTGAGGATGTATGAGTGCACCAATGTCCAGCAGCAGATACTAGCTACCTTTAAACTAGTGGGGTCTGCACTGCAGTGGTGGGAGTCTATTACCACCGTGGAGGAGAGAGATACTCTCACTATTCAGGAGTTTTGGGTGCGGTTCGATCGCAAGTACTTTCCGTCAGTTGTTCACACGGAAATGAGGAGGAAGTTGATGAGCCTTCGACAAGAGGGTAAGACTGTGGCCGAGTATGAGGCCGAATTCACTGATCTTCTGAACATTGTTCCGGATGAGATACCGATAGAGGAGAAGAAGATACATAAATTTACTGACGGGTTGACTTGGAGGATTCCTCATTATTTTTTGGGAAACCTATCGTTGGCCACTTATTCTGATGTGGTTAATGCTGCATTGCTCCATTGTCAGGATCACCGCTTTCACATGACTCAGGGCAAGCGATCGGGAGAGTCAAGCCATCAGGACAGGACTGGAGGAAATGGTGCCAGTGGGGCACATTCTGTTCAGGGGCAGAGGCAGGGTGATCAGGGTTTCCAGCAGGGGGATCACAAGAGGTTCAGGTCGGGAAATTTCAGGCACGGACAGGGAGGTTTCCGGCAGGGCCATCAGGGTCCGAACGGCCATCAGAACCAGCAGGGTCAGAATGGTCAACAGCAGTTTCAGCAGGGCCAGTGGAGGAACGGTAACGGCCACCAGGGTCGGGGGCAGCAGGGACAGAGAGGGGGGAACTTCCCAGGGAAGTGTTTTATTTGTGGCAAGACTGGTCATAAATGCCAGGACTGTCCTGATAGGGGCAGGGCCCCACAGCAGCAGCAGGGTACTCGACATGAGCCACAGAGGCCACTTTTTCCACCTGCCCTCCCAGCTCCAGCCCAGGTGCCAGCACTTCCATCCATTCCAGCAGTTCTTGTGCAGCAGGGGCAATTATAGTATGGACGTGTCTATAATGTCCACCAGGCAGCAGCTCTACAGGCACCACCCGCGATTGAGGGTATGTTTCCTATCCATGGTACTATGGGTCGGGTTTTGTTTGATACGGGGCAACGCACTGTTTCATAGCAATACATTTTGTGAAATTCTTAGGATTGTTAGCCACCGCAGAGAGCACAGTGACGTGTGTAGACTCACCATTGGGAAGTGGGTCACTTATTTTCTTTATATGCAGGGGAGTGGGGGTAGAGATTGGTAGTCTGGTATTACCTGCAGACATGTTGGTATTAGATATGCATGTACACGATGTGATTATCGTTATGGATTGGCTCGCTGATTATAGAGCCATGATTGATTGCTTCGGTGGGAGCATTGTTTTTGCCATTCCGAGGCAAGAGATGTTTGTAGTGGCGATGCCTCACCCAGAGGGAGGTTCGACCGCTCATTTGTATTACATAGAGGAGGATACCTCTAAGGAGGTTGTGATTCCTTTAGATTCGATCCCAGTTGTCAGGGAGTACTTAGATGTGTTTCAGGATATACCAGGCCTACCCCCCAGTCGAGAGATAGACTTTGTCATAGACTTATTGCCAGATACGAGACCTATAGCACGCGCACCGTACCGTATGGCTCCGGCAGAGATGCGAGAGCTACGAGATCAAATCGAGCAGTTATTGGGTTAGGGGTTTATATGGAGGAGTACTTCGCCGTGGGGTGCCCTTGTGTTTTTCGTGAAGAAGAGAGATGGTTCACTGAGATTGTGTGTGGACTACCGGGAGTTGAATAAGGTCTCGATACGGAATAAGTATCCGTTACCTCGAATCGATGACTTATTCGACCAGTTGAGAGGAGATTCTTTCTTCTCGAAGATTGATTTGCGATCAGGATACCATCAGTTGCGTATCAGGGAGGAGGACGTCTCGAAGACTGCGTTCTTATCGAGATATAGTTCTTACGAGTTTCGAGTTATGCCTTTTAGTTTGACCAACGCTCCAGCAGTGTTTATGGACTTGATGAATAGGGTGTTCAGGGATTTCCTAGATCAGTTTGTTATTGTCTTCATCGATGATATTCTGGTTTACTCCCAGACAGTGGAGGAGCACGCCGAGCATTTGAGGCAGGTTTTGTAGACGCTACGTCAGAACGAGATGTACGCAAAATATGAGAAATGCGGGTTTTGGATGAAGGAGGTCCAGTTTTTGGGACATATTATTTCCGACCGGGGGATATCTGTTGATCCGGGGAAAGTATTCGCGGTGAGGGAATGGGGACAGCCCACGACACCAATGGAGATCCGTAGTTTCTTGAGATTAGCAGGATACTACAGGAGGTTCATTCGGGGATTTTTGAAGATAACAAGTCCTTTGACACATCTGACTCGTAAGGGTGTGCCATTCATCTGGAGTGATGCTTGTCAGTTGGCATTCGACGAGTTGAAGGATAAGTTGACCTCAGCACCTGTGTTAGCATTGCCGAGACCGGGAGTTGAGTATCTAGTCTACACCGATGCGTCCTTGCAAGGACTTGGAGGTGTATTATAGCAGGAGAGTCAGGCCATAGCTTATGCTTCCCATAAGCTTAAGACTCACGAGAAGAATTAACCCACTCATGAATTGGAGTTGGCGACAGTTGTATTTGCCATTCGTATTTGGAGACATTACCTTTTGGGGGAGAAGTTTCGATTGTTCACGGACCACAAGTCCCTACAGTACCTATTCACACAGAAGGAGTTGAATATGCGACAACAAAGGTGGCTTGAATTCGTGAAAGATTATCAGTTTGATATCCAATACCACCCGGGGAAGGCTAACGTGGTAGCAGACGCGTTGAGCCGCAGACCTGTTGATGAGGTGGCAGGGGTATGGAAGGCCAAGTGGAAAGAATTGGGACACCAGGATGCAGTGGCCCGATCGTTCATGTCTGTGATGACTGTTACACCTAAGATTGTCACGAAGGTAGTAAGGGCACAGGCAAATGACTCGTTCTGTCAGGAGCAGATAGTTCAATTACTAGCAGAGGGAGCCGAGTCCTATACCATTAGTTCAGACGAGGGATTACACTTCAATGGGAGATTGGTAGTTCCAGAAGGGGAGGAATTGCGGCACGAAGTGATGGCAGAGTCGCACGGCTCACGGTTCACGGTACATACCGGTGGGGACAAAATCTACCAAGACATGAGACGACAGTATTGGTGGAGCGGGATGAAAAGAGATATTGCCGTGTTTGTTTCTAAATGCACCACTTGTCAGCTTGTAAAAGTGGATCATCAGAGACCGGCATGACTCCTACAGCCATTGGAGATTCCAATGTGGATGTGGGAGAGCATATCCATGGATTTTATCATGGGGTTACCTACGTCACAGAGAGGTTATGACTCCGTATGGGTGATTGTGGACAGGTTGTCCAAAGTCGCACATTTTCTACCCGTACAGACAGACTACACTACGGGACAGTATGCCCAGCTCTTTATTGCAGAGATAGTGAGACTTCACGGTGTGCCCCTAAATATCGTGTTTGACCGAGACAAGATATTTGTTTCGCGGTTTTAGGAGAGTTTTCAGGAGGCCATGGACATGGAATTGCGGTTGAGTACGGCGTATCACCCGCAGACCGATGGGCAGACCGAGCGTACAAACCAGATATTGGAGGACATGCTACGTATGTGCATCATTGATTTTGGGGGAGGATGGGTTCAGTATCTTCCACTGGTGGAGTTTGCTTACAATAACTCCTACCAGTTCACCATTGGCATGGATCCATTTGAGGCGTTGTACGGTAGACCTTGTCGTTCCCCAGCATGTTGGTTGGAGGTGGGGGACAACAAACTACTTGGGCCGGAAGTGATTCAGGATACTTCGGTGAGGATAGAATTGATTCGGAGTCGCATCCGGGTAGCTCAGGACAGGCTGAAGAGCTATGCTGATGCGAAGAGGTTCTTCAGAGAGTTCCAAGTGGGGGACTAGGTTTCGCTCAGAGTATCTCCTATGAAGGGGATTATGCGTTTCGGGAAGAAAAGGAAGTTGGCACCGAGATATGTGGGACCATTTCCTATTATTGAGCGGATTGGACCAGTTGCGTATAGGCTTGGGTTACCGGAACATTTGCATCAGATTCACGATGTATTTCATATTTCCTCGCTAAGGAAATATCTTAGAGACGATTTGGCTCATTCTCACATTGCCTTGGAGGACATCGATCTCCAGCCTGATAGCTCCTACGAGGAGGGGCCGATTGCTATTTTGGACCGAAGTGAGCGGAAAATGCGGTCAAAGATAGTTCCGTTAGTGCGTGTTCAGTGGAGACATCATAATGTCGAGGAGTCCACGTGGGAGCGCGAGGATGAGATGCGTCAACGTTATCCAGAGTTGTTCTTACCAGGTACTTTCTAGTTCCGAATTTCGGGACGAAATTCAGTTATTAGGGGGGAAGTATGTAATACCCCGTATTTTTGTGATATTTATTTATGGGATTAATTGAATTAAATGCGTATTAATTGGAAATTAATCCGGATTAAAATACTAGCGAGATGCGAGTTGGTATTTGATTATAATGTGTATATTTGATTATATATGAATATTGAATTATAAAATTTGTCGTGAGATAGAAATACGGCAATTTGGAAATCTTGTTGAGACGCGTGTGACAATCGCGTCATGGAATATAATTATGATAATTAAAAAGTGAATTTTATTTCTATAAACCGTATGGTCATTTTGAGTGCTCCAACGCGTCCGGAAGGGTCGAAATAGTCAGAAAACACTAGCCGGGGGTTTAGTTTGGGTCCCGAGGCATTTTTAGGCCATGCCGGCAACGTATAAGGGCAGTTTGGTAATTTTAGAATTTTGGGATTTTTGATTAACGAATTTTAGAAATTTGAAATGGAAAATTAAAAGACCCACTAACCCATTACCATCCATTTACTGATTAGAGGGCTACGGGGGTTATTAGAATTAGCCCCAAAAGTTCCTAAGACAAACCCTAGCCTCCATTGCCACCATTAGAGAATAAAGCATGTAGAGAGAGAAGAGAGGAGAATTCTGCAGAGAGAGAGAGAAATTCATCAGATTCGTCATCAAATCCAGAGATACACTTAAGGTAAGTGGTTTAATTTCAATTAACTGTAGAGAATGCTTCTTCCATGCGTAGGAATTTGTTATAATTGTATTTGTTTGGGAGATGGATGAAAACCCATTAAACTTGGAATTAGAATCTTGCATATTGATGAGGAATTGCATGTAGAATTGTATGTAGGTAATTATTCTTATGATAATAATATCTTGGATGAAACAAAAACGGATTTAATTAGGCCCATGGATGATTTATAAGTTTTAGGGTTCATGTTCATGAGATTTAGGAAAAAAGGTGGAGATTTGATAATTTGATGTAGTTTAGGGTGATTTGAACCCATATATATGTTGTTATTCGGTTGAAACATGTTTAGGGATGATTAGTAGCTTTGAACAATCGTTAGATTAATGTTTAGATGAGGTTAGAGGTGAAGAGAAGTTAGAAAAATGAGTAAAGGAATTTCTGGGCTCGAATTTGGCCACTCGTTAGAAGACCTGCCCAGGTCGTTCGAACGAGCTTCTAACGAGTTGACAGTTTGGTTTCTAACGAGAGGGATGTTTGTTCGAAGACTTTCGTTCGAACGAGATCTCGTTAGAAGGCCCAGTTCTCTCGAACGAACTCTCGTTTGAACAACCTCGTTCGAACGAGACTTCTAACGAGCTGACAGTTTAGGCTTTTTAGCCTGTTTTAATCCCGAGTGTCCCGTAACCTTGGTTATATGTAGAGATAACACTTCCTTGCTGATTGATTGTTATAGTAGGGACATTTGACGTATAATGAGGAGTAAAACCTAGAAGTGTAGTTTGAACCTAATGGGAATTATGTAGTAGGACGTGAGTGTCTATTACGATGAGAGAACATTTACGGCCTAAATAATTATATTCACCGGGAACATTTAAATTGTGTAGCTTTATATGTTGGTACGAGAATGAGAAGTGTACCACCAATATATTATGATGATTACTAAGATTTGTACGTACTTAGTATATGTATTGATTTTATGTGTATGACATACCTACCATACTTGCTATCACGGAAGGTTTACGTTCGCTTAGGGCCCTCTAATCCTTGTGTTTCCCGGATTTAGACTGGTACCTCGATGAACATAGGTCAGAGAAGGACTTATTGGGATGTTAATAAGTCTGTTGATCGTGGGAGCGCAGGTATGTGCGTGACCCATGTGATGTGACTGTGTTCGCCTCCATTATTTGTGATGTTGTTATCTGAGAATGATTCCTGAGAGATTCGGAATGCGTGATCCTTATGTACGTGATGTAACGCGATGGATAGCAGAGTATGTGTGCACCGCAGCTTAGTCTCGGGGTGCTTGTATTGTATATTTATGACGTGAATAATATACACTTAATTAATGGGAACTTTCATTTTAATATTGTGAATATAATTATGGTAATGTTTTGAGAAAAACATAACGAGTTAATTGATAGAGAATTGTATTACTTATTGAGAATCCGAGTGTATGTAAATCCCTCTATTTAATTGATAACGCTAGAATGTAATTTGGGAATCGAGTAGTAAGGGGTAGAACTTATTACGGTTTGGTTAGATATGTATGTATTTAGATGGGTACGATACGTTAGGAGTGCACATGTAGTCGAGAGGTGAGAATTTCATGTGAGTGCATGTCCTAACATGTATTTTGCATTTAATGTTTTAATGATATTAAAACACTTGCTATTTTTAAAATGATTTCCACTTTCGGGCTCTGACCCATTTGCTTTCAAACCTATTTTTCTGTAAAAACCATTTTAGGTGCCCAGCCACAAGGACACCATGCTTAGGATCCTCATTCAGGTGACGAGCTGTAGCGGTTTGTGGAAGTTACAGGACTTTGCTTGTAGACGCTTCATCTATCTTGACTCCATATTCAGAATTTATCAGTTGTTGGGCATGTCGGCCATTTCTTTTAGAGGCATTTCATTTATTTCAGTTATTCAGACTCCGGGCATGTAATTAATTCAGGATTCAGACTTATGTTATTATTTTCATTCGTGGGATTGTTGTGAGGAGTTTTTCCTCCGGACTTATTACTGTTTGGTGGTTATTTCATTACTTCGTTATGGTGAATGGATTATGTTGTTTTTCCATTATTCTTTTATTGCATGTTAATCAGACTTAAACTAAAATTTGGCAACTTACTTTTTAAATACTAGGTGGTTAGAAATTATTAAAATATTTTCGACAGTGATGCTATTAACTGAACCAACTTGGCATTTTGTATTGATTTAATAAAGGAGTAGCTACCCGATATTTAATTAGTCGGGGTGTCACAGGAGGTTATTTTTATCCAAAAATTATTATGTGACTTGGGGTATGGTACTTTAGTGTAGTCATCTATTACACTTTATTATGAAAATAGTGGGGAGGTTGCAAATTCAAAATAACCAAGGACTCATAAGAGGGTGAAGAACATTGAGCACAAGTATCACCTAATTCGAGAGATTGTGTAGTTTGGTAACATCATCGTGACCAAGACTCAATCTCAAAATAACTTGGAGGATCCTTTTACAAAACTTTTGATATTAATGTAATGGGAATGGGAGACAAATGCATAAACATATGACCTTAACACTAAGAGGGAGATTGTTGGGATTTTATTCTTAAAACGATGTAATGAGATTTTATTTATTAATAAAAGGACTGTCTATTTCATTATGAAATGAGAATCATTCATGTTTATGTTTATTAAATATATTTTTTTATATATGTAGATCAATTATCTTAGTAGGAATTTCGCTGAGTTGGGTCAGGTTTGATCACATAAGATCGAAATTATGGTTCTAGTACTATTGAAAAATTCACAACCTATATCGGGAGTTTACATCCCATCAGATTGGTTGCAATACAATCCTAGTAGTTTATCTTAAACTGCGGGAACCTACTTGATGGTTTAAGAATTTGTTTGATATTTCGAAGGAGGAATCTGATTGGTGCATCTAGGAATTCATTGAACATGACAACTTGTGAGATTTTAAGTCTAAGGCTTATCTTGATTAGACTTAGGTAATCTCACACCATTTGCAAAGGGTGCATGGATTATTAATCCCGAGAATTATGAGTATTGGAATTATTGCATAATTGTTGATTTGATTGCTAGAGGTTCAATTCAATTTTATATTGGATAAATAAATCCGCGCATATTGGGTAACAATTGTATAGGTAGGACTGAGATTATAATTCGAAGGAATCAACGTCTAGGGGATACTTTGGATTGCGATACCCCTTCGATAGAGTTATAAAATTTTCTTCCACCAGTTAAAACCTAACCAGCGGATTATTTTATAATCTAGTGGAGTAGTGAATAAGTAAGTATGATAATTGATTAGATGTTAGTTAAATTCGATTAATAGCATATTGATTTGACTAAGTGGGTATCAGAAGCTTAACATGGGGAATCACATTATCTACCATAATAAAGTTTGCAAATAAGACCTCATTATATTCGAATGATTTTTTAGATAATCGAATCGGAGTACTGCAATAATTATTTCATGGAATTAATTATGATTAAATAAAGAAAGAAAAAGATTCATAGCCTCGATGAGATCTGAGGAAATGGTGAATTTAAGAGGCCGAAAAAGTTAAAAACTCCCACTAGAAGAAAAGATAAGAACAAATTTTGCAAGTTCCACAAAGAACATGGTCATGAGCTAAAAGACTTCTGAGCTTTTAAGGAAGAAACTGAGGCCCTTATCAAAATAGGGAAGCTTAATGAGTACTTACAAAAAAATGGCAGGCCAACACCAACTCATCATGATTGGAAGCTGAGCAGAAAGATCTCGGGATAACAATGACGAGGTGGATCCACACCTCCTAGTAAGGCCCAAGGAGTCAGTGGAAGCGGTGCACATGATTTCTCTGTCTGGCGATTTTTGTAAGAGGGTAGTCCCCTTGAAACCTGGGAGTATAATACCAATAGAGGCATAACCCCTATAGGTATGGTAATAAACGATAAGTCAACTGATCTTTAACAAAGACAAATGAACACATAATATTCTATATAATAAAAACTCAGATTGAACTCACAAATTTCTCATGTATAACTCTAATGATAATAGAGAAAACTCAAAAACAACTCACTTAAAGGGAAATAGAAGAAAAAACCTTAGATACACCTTGGCAGGCAGCAACACACCAATAAACTCTAATATCTCTCTAGTTAAGTATTAAAAGATTCACAATAAATGACAACATTGGGTGAGTAAACTCTCTTTGGTTCGCAATAACTTCTCTTTAATGTCTTTCTCTCTTTAAAAATAAACTCTCTAGAAAATAACTCTCTCTTCTTAGAAGTGGTTAAGGCCCATAAATATCCCCACACCTTTTTCGAGATGTTTCAGTCCTCATTAATGTGAAAGACATCTCTGTCACACTTTAAGTCCCAAGCATTAAATGCTTGATGGATTATCACACCCTACGTCATAATCATTAAATGCCAGGACGTGACTTTTACCTATCCACTGTGCATTAGAGGACTTTCACAATAGATGTGGCTCACCAAACCGTCTAACAACCTCAATACCATAATGGTTTACTTAATTTTGGATGGGACAGTAGGTAGGTGGCTAGTGACGCCACCTAAAGTAGATGTGACATTTGGTAGAGGTTTGTGTGGCTCAAAGCTCACTATACGATGGAACTTAAGTTTACTCTGCATAAGCTTCCACAATCAAATATCTCTCGGTATTTTATGAGGTGTATCTAAGATGGTCAAGATAAGCCTTAATGCTACCTCACTTCTCAATCCTCAAAACCAAGTCCCTCTGAAGTTCCCACGTCGAGGTCATTCAATAGAGCACGTGAGCTCTCTTAAGCCTTGCCAGGTCTCATTTCCCGCGAGTATGATTTGACCTCACACTTAATATTAAAATCGTTATAGTATTACAATCAGTGTATTTAAAAGATACAATTTGCGTAGTAATAACGGAAGATGAGAGGGAGATCTTCTCAGTAAGTTTCCTCGCTGAGCTGCATCACTAAGCTGCCATGCTGAGTTGCCTCGTTTAGGTTCCTCGTTGAGCTAACTCGCTGCCTTCATGTTGCTTCCTTATCTTGAGTTTCTTCTGTTAATTAGGGGGACCTCTCTAATTTAGATATTACCTTCAAGCCCCTCCTACATTTGCCCCTTTATGTAGAGATTTTTTGCCAGAACAAAAAATGTCTACACAAAAAACTTCTCAATCCGATGGACCCTCTTCTTTTGCGAGCAAAAATTCTTCTTTATCCGCCTTCGTTGCAACTACTGCCATTATTTTTATTAGGAAAAAGTTAGATTCTCCCTGATGTACTTGAACTAAAGCTCGGCAGTACCTAGGCATATGGTGAGGGGATATCGTAGCTTTTTCCTATTTTTAGATCTCAGCCATTCTACCTTCTTCATTGCTTGTTAGAATTCTACCAAAGTACCTGTCGATCCAGTTCGCCATCGTTCCGACTGCGCGAAAAAAAATTCTCCCCAATCTGTTTCATCCCGTTTCATCATTGGGGGAACTTGTAGTGAGGGGACTTTTTTGTTTGAACTTGTAAAATTCTCCCCGATGTATCTGGGTTGTGGATGTACCCGTTTCAACTTGTTCAAAAAAGAAAAAATTCTCCTCGATGTACCTGAGTTAAAGTTATCTCTGTTTATACATATAGAGAGGGGACATCGTGAATTTTGTGAACTATGCTGCAAACAATCTCCTTTACTTGGAAGGTTAAAATTCTCCCCGATGCATCTTCAACCTGTTATACCATTATTCGATCTTATAGCGTTAGGACTTTCTTTAATTGGGCATTTTGGTTTCAAATATATTTTAAAAAAATTGGTGCCAAAAATCATTAGTTCTTTTGAAAGCAACCGTCTCTCTCCCATGCATCATCTCATTAATGATGTGATATTGTCTTTTCAACTATTAGGGCATTCCTTAAAGTGCCACATGTCCCTTTATAATCATTTTGATGGCTTAGCATGTGCTCTTGTGGGAAACTGGAATTCCCACTTGATTTCCAAGCAGCTAATACCTCAACACTTAGCTATTTTTCTCTTTCACCTTTTAATTTTCCTTTATACTTAAAGAGCTTTTAGAGAGAGAGAGATTTCGCTATTATTGCTCAAGCTTTTCACCTACTTTCTTGTCTCTTTGCAGTCTTCCCCCACTGTTACCCCATTATTTTCAGTCTACTATTTCTTATTACCACCCTTACTTCATCTCAAACTCTTATGGATTCTATATCTGATGCCCCTATTTCTCCAGTCGCCTCCTCCACCGCCATTTCTTCCATCGTCGCTGCTACTCCTGCTATAGCCTTGGAAGCCAATGCTATAATGGTAGCACATGACAAACAATTGTGTTTTTACCATCGTTCACCAGTTTTTGGCAAGGGTGACGAATTCTCAGATTCGTGTAAGACTGTTGTTTTAAATTCCTGAGAACACACTATATGCTTGACTTACTTGAGTCTGTGCCATATAGAAGTTCCAACAAGTTTGGATATCGAGAGAAAATAGGATTAGATTTTTTACGAGTTACTCTCTCTCTCTCAAAAAGGAATCCAAGCTTCATCAAAGGAATCCCAGTCCAATGCTTCAATGCTCTACAAAAAGGGAAGTATGAAACACATGAATCACATTAGGACACAATCACATCATATATGTGTTATTATGTGTGCACAAAATTCATATGGTGGTTTAGCCTCTTCAAACATTTTTCTAAATTCATTTAAATTTTTTTAAAATCATTTTAAATGATTAAAATATGGTTTTTAAAATGTTTGGTGATAAAATTAGAATTATTTTTGTGGTAAAAAACTTTGTTGGGTAGGATTTAGACCCGCTTAATATTTTCTTGGGTCGAAATTTGAATTTTCAAATCTTTTAAAAAAATCATAACTGATTTTATGTTAGGCCGAATGCTTTTGATGTTTTTTAACACTGCATATTGTGAGCCTTACACACGAGGTTAGATCAAGACCCTTCTTCCTGAACTCATTAACGATCATAACTGTTTAGGTCCTCTATCTATGTGATTTAAATTCCACCAAACAACATCATTTTTCCACCTTATTTTTACACCATTAGATGAGATTATGTTAGATCTGCACCATTGATTTTGTAACTGGTTTGGTGAGCTGAGCATATATTGTTTTAGGGTTTTTTCTCTTCATTTGTTTGTAGAGAGCAGCCGTCGGTGCTTAATAAAAATAGAGTCAGAGAGAGAGAGAGAGAGAGAGAGAGAGAGAGAGAGGAGAGTACATCTCCAAGAGAGAGGACGTCAATGCTTCGAGAAAATAGAGAGAGAGAGAGGATGTAGGCGCTTTAAAAGAGAAGAGAGAGAAGATATAACATCTCAATTGAGAGAAATCAGAGAGTAGAGAGAACCCTAAATCTCCCCTTACAATCATACAGGATTTTATTTCAAAGCCATATACACAAACTCCTTCATTGTTTGCTTAAACTCAAAAATTGAGATTTTAGAAGTCAATATGCCTGGGGTTTCTATGAGATCGTTTCATTACTGGTATGATTTGTATTGAAGACCTCTTCAATAATATTTCTCTCTAGGAACCATATTGTTCGCATAGAATATTTTTTTAGGTTCTTTAAATCTGTTTGTTTGGATCTTATTGTTGTTATTCTTTTGATCCAATTTTGTGATCTTAAATATATTTGTGAGAAATAAGACTTTGGTTGTGCTTTCAACACAAATATATGTTTCCAAAAAGACTCACTTAGACTTTGACCTTGAACTAAATGATGACTGTGATTTAGATGATCTTGATAACCAAATTGCTTTAATGAACAAATAGTTTAAGAAAATTATCAAGTTTAGAAATCCAGTGGCAGCCAAACATTGCAGACCAAGTTATCAAGGCCATCAAAATCCTAGAACTCATGAACGATATGATAACATAATATCTTATGATAATAGTAGACCTAATATTGACATCAAAGATGTCAAATGTCATAAATGTGGGAAAATAGGACATTATGCTAATAAATTCCCAAACAGACTTAACAATAATAACATGGCAAATATGTGTAAGACATGGGACGATTCTAGTGATTCTGACGAAGATGAGACTGAGTCAAACCAATATAATGATTATTTCCTATCCTTATTTGCTAAGATTATATATAATGATGATAATGCCTGATTGCCTACTCATGAATCTATGATGCCTGTTGATATTGATGTTAACACTGTTGGTGATAATGCTGCTCCTATTGTTGTTGAAAGTGAGTTAAATAAATAGCATTATCGACGAATTGAATGTGTGCATGAGTAAAATAGAACTAAGTAATGCTTTAGGGGATATTACACACGACACACTAAGCGAATCCGCTGAGGATCTTCCAAATCTGCATGAGCTATACACTAAAACGGTTAAGAAAAGTGCCCGTCTTGAAAAAAATGGTGAAATCATTAACTGACTGTATTGAATTACTTAACCAGCCCATTAGAAATAATTCTGAGGATTATACTGCTCAATGTGTTGCTCATGAGACTAAAATTAGAGAGTTTTCTTTTAAAAATAGAAGATTTATATCAGAAAAATCAATGCTTGGAAGCAAAGTATAAGGCAATTCTAGTTGAACTAGAAGAATCAAAGTAAAAGTTTTCAAATATGTTTAAAAAATGATTACACTTTGAAACCCAAACTAAATCCTACGAGGACATTGTAGTTGGTAGTAAGTATAATTCTGAAGATAAATTTGGCTTAGGTTTTGGGGAAATAGTTCATACTAGCAAAAATGTATCCCCTGAAAATGTTTTATTTGTAAAAAAAAGCCAAAATATTTAAAATATTGAAAAATGAGAATGTAGTTCTAATGTCTCTCGAGCAATACATGGCCAGTACAGTCAACAACCTAATTCAAATGGTAAAGATAAGTATGTTTGTCCACCCATTAGAGACCAAAGACAAAATTTCAAGACCAATGATAATTGGACAACCATACCGAATAGGGTCAAACCTATCTTTAAAGACTTATGTAATAAAGTCAAGTCCTCCGATCACATGCACTGTTCATACTGTGATGTCTATGGCCACACCGTTTTAGAATGTTTTCAAAAAAGAATTTATACCCCTACCTACCAAGACTTTAACTATTCTAGGAAATATAGGAATACTTATGTTCTCCCTAGAAAGACCACAAATAACTCTAACTATAAAAAGAAGGTAGGATCCAAGACTAAGAAGAAACCATTTAGAAAGACCCAACAAACCTTCTCAAAATCAAAAGGCCATAAAAATATTAAAACTTGACCTATTTGGATTAGAAAAGATGATCTGTTAACCCAACTCAAGTGCAACATTGTCATTTCTTCTTTAAAGGCACAATGCACTTCATCTGGATGGTATATAGACTCCAGATATTCTAAACATATGACCGGGGATGAAACTAAATTGAAAAACAAGACAGACTTCCTAGGAAGTAGTGTCATGTTTGGAGATGGTGTTTCATCTTAGATCATAGGTAAGGGAATATTGAGTGAGGATGGGCTTCCTAATAAATGATGTTCTCCTAGCTAAAGGACTTAAAGGTAATCTTTTAAGTATATCTAAATTCTGTGATTCCAATCATATAGTTACTTTTTCATAAACTCATTGCAATATTATGGGTGAAAAAGGAAACTGTATATTAACAGGAAACAAATCTCGGGATAACTGTTACACTACAATTCCTAAGCCTGAATCCTGTAATGTTGTCGGATTAGATGATGTTGATTTTGTCATAATAGATTGCGACATATGAATTTTGATAATCTTAAACATCTAAGCTCCCAAGAAATAGTTAGAGGCTTACCCATTATCAAAAACTCTTTCAACCATGTATGTGGTCCTTTCCAGGAAGGGAACATAAGTAAATCCCCCCATAAGAATGTTAAGGACGTCTTGATGATAAAACCTTTGGAACTCGTCCATATGGACCTCATGGGTCCTTCAAGGAATGTCATCTTCTCTGGAAATAGTTATATCGTAGTTATGGTAGATGACTACACACGATATACTTGGGTCACATTCATGAAAAATAAATCCGATACCTTTCGTGAGTTCTTAAAAATCCTTTTAAAAACAGAGAACGAGAAGGATACCCAAGTGTGTCGAATTAGGAGTGACAGTGGTGGAGAGTTCAAGGACTCCGGTGTTACTAAATATTGCATAGGGAGTGGTTATAAACACGAGTTTAGTGCTCCAAAAACTGAATCCCTTATACTCTTGACTCACTTGAGTCTATATTGTATAAGAGTTCATCTAGTTTGGAAATTAAGACAAAATTATGTCTATCCTAGAAACCAAAGAACCTTAGAAATTGGATTACTATTTCATTCATTTATCTTGTAGCAATCAAGACCAAATTACCAACACTCACAAACAGTAGAATGCATCCTATACATGCCATATTGCATATTTATGTGTGTATATATGTTGAGTATGTTTAAATCCCTAAATTTAATTTTTAAATATTTTTTGGGATTTTATAAACATTTTTTAATAAAGCTTTTATTAATTAAAACTAGGTTTTAAAAGTTTGTGGGTTCAATATATAATTATGGTTTAATGGGTTTTTTTGGCTCAAAGTTGGTTTGGGTAGAAACCAAAAGCGGTAGAGAATTTAGGGCGTGGTTGTATTTACTTTTAGACGCGCGTTTTATATCGCCTTACTGATCAACACCTGTTGCTTGCTGATTGGTGCATTTTGTGTTTCTTTACTGAGTATAAAATCGCGTCTCTTTACAACCGTTGGATCAAACCTTATCAACGACCTGCATGCTTTCTTTGGTAATCCATGTGTATCCCTCCTGAACCAATCAGGTGAATTTTAATCACCGCATGCTGTGAGCCCTTGGATTTAAGTCAATCTAGCTTGACTCAATCCCGACCCTTGTTTTTTAACCTGCTTCTCGATCCTTCTCTTCGTCCTATAAAAGGGACCCTCGTCTCAATCGTCTAAGACTTTTTTGGCCATTTCCTTTTTGAGAGAAAATAAAAGAGAGAGTAGAGAGAAAAGAGAGAAGAGAGAACCAGAAAGAAAGAAAGAGAGAGAGTTAGAAACCCTAACCCTAACCCTAACCCTAACCCTTGTTCGTCAAGCCTCTTTCAAACAAAACACTCCACAAAAAACTCCTACTTATCCAAAACACTACCCTGAGTGTTCTTGAGTTTTTGAGAGATTTTTGTGTTGTTGTAACCTCTTATTCGTTAGATCTTGTTCTCATCTTAAACTGTTTACTTAAATCTATTTTCTTCTTCATAGAAATTTCAGATCTATGTTATGCATGTTACATCACACTTAGATCTACATGTTTTATTTCTCATCTTGAGAAATATCTTGTTGATTCTTTTCTGAAAATTGCTTTTAACTTTGAAATCAACAATAAATATTTTATGTTTCTAGTTCTCTTAAAGCTAAACCTTTGACCTAGTTTGGAATCACACTTGGAGGTTTTCAATCTCGAAAATCTTTTCAAAATTCTGAGATTGATTAAGATCTTGATTGTCTTCTAAGCAAGATATCTGTGGATTCTGGGATTGATTTAAACGTCAAAAAGGTTCAAAGTTTTATGAGAAGAGAGAAAAAGAAAAACCATTGCATATAGCCTTATATGTAATTTGCTAGGACTGTTTGTACTTAATAAGTGTGAGTGTGTGTGCATGCATGTGTTAGAGAGCACCTCCACAAACACTTTCACCCTACAACACGAAAAGTGTTCGTAATAAGATCTTTTGAGCAAGAGTCTACGTAAAGTGCTGGAACAAATCAGAAGTTAACAAAATGGGAGAATAACATCAACCATCAGAACTGCAGAGAAGTTATAAGGACACCAGAGGGTACATTCCTAAACTTATATAGGTATGAGTTGTATGCATGTTAGTTATATAGTTTGTAACTCATAAATTTGTTTTAGTGGATTTTTTATTTTACTCCGTAGAGGGAGTCGTGGATGTTTCCTCAATTGGTGATGTTTTACCATGTAAAAAATCGTAAACCTAATCTTTCTACATCTCCTCATCTCATTCGTGGTTGTGTTGAGTTTAAAGTTTGTTTAAACTATTTTATAAACCTGTTAGTCAAATCTTGAATAGATCTCATACATACTGTTTTGTTAAACACATCTTGTGTTCAAATAGTTTTAATTTTTAAGAAAATAGTTTCTTCAAAAACCAACTCAGAGTTACTTAAATAGTTTATTTTTAATAAACGGCTTTAGTAACATAATTTCAATTGGTATCAGAGCTTGGTATACTTCTTTTAAAGAGATCTTGTGTTTCTGAAATTGTTTTCTAAAAATCAAATATGGACGAGAAAAATGAAAGATTTGATAACTTGACAAGACCTCCTATCTTTGTTGGAACCAATTTTGCTTACTGGAAAGTAAGAATGATTGCTTTCATTCAAGGAACTCTGGGAGATGATGTGTGGGACATTGTTGAAAATGGTTACACTTTTCCTACAAAACCAACCGCTGAAGGAAGTAATGAGAGGGTTAAGAAAGCATTAAGTGAGTTCACTCAGGAAGAGAAACAAGTTTCTCAAAATAATAACAAAGGAAAGAATGCCATATTTATGTTCATACTTGAACATGAGTTCAAAAGAATCTCATGTTGTACCACTTCTAAGGAAGCTTGGGACACTTTGGTTACTACTCATGAAGGTGACACTAGAGTTAAGGCTGCTAAAACTCAAATGCTCATTCAACAGTATAATTCCCTAATTATGTCTGAGACTGAGTCATTTGATGACTTCTATATGAACCTGACTGATATTGTGACAAAACTGCATGCTAATGGGATAACTTATGATAGACAAGAAATTGTATCTAAAATTCTAAGATCATTACCACAGAAATTTGATAACAAAAGATATGCTATTGAGGAAATGTGTGATATTAATCTCACTCCTGAACTACTCAGTAGTAAATTAAGAACTGTGGAAATGGAACTGGAATTTAAGAAACAACTGACCCAGTCCCATTGGAAACAGACTAGTTCCAATCTAAGATTTTCTTCTAAATTGATTAAGCCCGAGTTTAATACTTCCGATGACGACTCTGATGAGGAATGCGATATAGAGAGTTTGGACAATCAGATTGCCTTAATGTCAAAACAGTTTAAGAAAATCATTAAGTTTAGAAACAAAGTGGCAAATAAACAAGGCAAGTCAAATTATCCAACTCTCTCTAATCACAGACCTCATGAGAAAAGGCATGACAAAAATCACAAGGACTCTTACATTAGACCTAACAGAGACCTTAAGAATACTGAATGCTATAGATGCGGTAAACTAGGACACATTGCACAAGACTGTAGAGTTAACTTGAACACTCAAAACAAACACACTAGAGCCAACATTTGCAAAACATGGGATGATTCCAGTGACTCTGAAAATGAGGAACCTGAGTCATCTGATGTTTTTGATCCTTGCATGTCTTTCTTTGCCAAAATTATATATAATGATGATATGCCTGTGCTTGTTAGTGAGAATGAATCAAATAATTCTATGTCTGATGGTTCGAATATTGCTGTTTCTGGTTTAGATGCTTTGATTACTGAGAATATTGTTATCTCTTCTTCGGGGTGTGTGATTCAAAGGGAAAGCGATAATGACGATGTCAATGGGTGTGTGAGTTCAAAGAATGAAGCCTTAGATGTCACTTCACACACTACACTTAGTGACTCGGACAATGAAGTCCTCCCATACATTCACACACTTTATGCTAAAACTCTCAAGAAAAGCACTAGACTAGAAAAAATTGTGAAATATCTTACCAAAAAGTTGGAAGATCTAAGCCTGATGGTCAAACTGAATGCTGAAGAGTATACTACCCAATGTTTAACTCATGAAAGTGAAATTAAAATGTTTGATGAAAAACTCATAAATTTGACTGAATTAAATGAAACCCTGGAGAAAAAATACAAAGGAACATTGTTAGAATTGGAACAAACCAAAGAAAAGACAGCAACTGTTTTGATGAATTTGTTGCTGAATCTAAAACCAATTCTGATGATCGAACTGGAATAGGATTTTGCCCCAATCTGAAGACACAAACAAAATCTTTTGAACCTATCAAGTTTGTGTCAGGAGGTAAAAGATCTAATGAAACATGCCCAGATTTTCATTCCCTAAAAACTGAGTTTGATTCAAAACATCAAAATTTTAGCATTGGTGAATCAAGTTGCTATAAACATGAAAATTCACCTAAGGCTAAATACGTCTGCCCCTTTATTAGAAAGAGTGAATCTACATTCAAACCTGTACTACCTAGGAATAGAGTTCAACCTCAAAATTCCTCAAAACCTTTGTTTAGAGACTTTCCTAAGGAGACCCCAATCTTGAGCAATCTTTACAGCTCCTACTGCGACATATACGGTCACTCTTTTGATGGTTGCTATGTTAGGAGACTTGTCAAACCTGTCTATAATACTCATATTTATCAGAACTTTAACTATTCTAGGAGGAGCCGCAATAATTATGTACTTCCTAGACAACCAGACAAAAACTCTAATTATAGGAAGAGAAATACCAAACCTAAAAGAACATTTCCTAGAAGGATGCCTAAAAATCTTCCTAAAACAAATGCTCAAGTCTTTCACAAAATTCAAGATCATGCGCAAAATACTTTTCAACAAAAATCCAATGCTCACAAATTTTATCAATTGAGAGCTAATAGGAGCAAAATGAAAACTAGAGAAATTTGGGTTAGAAAAGATGATCTATTACCTCAGATGACGTGTAACATAGTTGTTACTGCTTTAAAATATGAACACACATCATCTGGTTGGTATTTAGACTCTGGATGTTCTAAGCACAAGACTGGTGATGATACAAAACTCTTAAATAAAACCAGCTTTGCTGGTGGAAAAGTCATTTTTGGTGATGGAGTATCAGCCCAGATCATAGGCAAAGGAACTTTCCAAGAAGATGGACTTCCTATTCTTGAAGATGTTCTTCTAGTTAAAGGTCTTAAGGCCAATCTACTTTGTATTTCTCAATTTTGTGACTCAGATCATACTGTTAGCTTTTCAAAGAACAATTGAAAAATTTTAAATGAAAAAGGTGAATGCATAATTACAGGATTCAGGACTCCTGACAATTGCTATACTATCATGAACAATTCTGAAATCTGTAATGTTGCTAGAATGGATGACAATGAGATATGGCATAACATAATGGGTCATATAAATTACGATAATCTTAGTAGACTGACCTCTCTGGAAATAGTTAGAGGAGTTCCTAAAATCAAACCCATACCTAACATTGTATGTGGTTCTTGTCAGGAAGGTAAAATTGTTAAGGCACCTCATAAGAAAGTTAATGATATTCTTACCTCTAATCCTTTGGAGCTCATCTATATGGACCTAATGGGTCCCTCCCAAACTGTTAGTCTCTGTGGAGACAGTTACATCCTAGTTATGGTTGATGACTTCACCAGATTTACTTGGGTAGCCTTTTTACAACAAAAGTCCGACACTTTTCAAACTTTCCTAAAAATTCTTCTTCAGATTGAAAATGAAAAAGACACTCAAGTAAATAAAATTCATAGTGATAGAGGTGGTGAATTCAAAGACACTGGTATTATTGAATACTGTGACTATAATGGTTACAAACACGAATTCAGTGCTCCTAAGACTCCTCAACAAAATGGAATTGCTGAGAGAAAGAATCGTACCCTTCAAGAAATGGCACGAGTTATGTTACGTGTCAAGAACTTACTAAAATACTTTTGGGTAGAATCTATTCATACTGCATGTCACATCATAAATATGGTCTATCTTAGAAAGAATTCCAAACAAACTCCTTACAAACTTTGGAATAATAAAAAGCCTAATCTTAAGTACCTTAGAACCTTTGGCAGTACTTGTTATGTATGCAAAGATAGGGAACACTTATCCAAATTTGAGAGTAGGGGAGATAAACCTATATTTCTGGGATACTCGCCTAACAGTAGAGCCTATATAGTGTATAACCTTCGCACTAAAACCTTGATGGAATCAATAAATGTAATTGTAAGTGACACTACTATAGAGAACAAGACTGGTGAATCAACTATTGAGGAAGAGTCTACAGACATTTTAGAAAATGAATCTTCTAAAATAGATAATTTATTACCAATTGAGACTCCTGAAGTACCTAACTGGGTTTCTAAAGATCATCCCATAAATAACGTAGTTGTTAACCCTAGTGAGCCAGTGCGTACAAGATCCCAACTTAGAAATTATGCACATTATGCATGTTTTGTTTCCCTCGTGGAACCAAAGAATGTAAATGAGGCATTGAATGACTCTCACTGGATTTCTGCTATGCAGGAAGAACTTCTTCAATTTGTCATTCATGATGTTTGGTATCTTGTTCCCCGTCCTGATCACAAAAAGGTTGTTGGCACACGTTGGATTTTAAAAAATAAGACTGATGAAAATGGGATAATAATTAGAAATAAAGCTAGATTAGTTGCTCAAGGATACTCTCAAATTGAAGGAATAGATTTTAACGAGACTTTTGCTCCTGTTACTCGTTTAGAATATGTTCGTCTGCTCTTTGCTATAGCTTGCCACATGCATTTTACACTTTACCAAATGGATGTCAAATCTGCATTCCTTAATGGTATATTGACTGAAGAGACTTACGTAGAACAGCCTAAAGGGTTCATTGACCCTCAATTTCCAAATCATGTATTTCGTCTTAAAAAGGCTTTATATGGCCTTAAACAAGCTCCTAGAGCTTGGTATGAGCGTCTTTCCACTTTCCTCTTAGATAAAGGTTTCAAAAGAGGTGGAAATGATCAAACTCTTTTTGTCAAACATTTTGACAAACACATCACTATTGCTCAAGTTTATGTTGACGATATTATCTTTGGATAAACTTCTCCCTCAGAAGTAAAATCCTTCTCTGAAATTATGAGTAAGGAATTTCAGATGTCTCGGATTTGCAATTCTTCTTAGGTCTCCAAGTCAAACAAAATCCAGAAGGATTATTTGTTTCGCAATCTAAGTACGCTTTAGAGATAGTAAAGAAATTCGGCCTCGAGAGTGCTAAAGATGCTAGAACGCCCATGAGTACTACGATAAAATTGTCGAAAGATGAAAATGGAAAATTCGTAGATCCTACTCTATATCGTAGTATGATAGGAACCTTACTATATCTTACTGCCTCACGTCCTGATATTATGTATGTTGTGTGTGTATGTGCTCGTTATCAAAATAATCCTAAGGAGAGCCATTTGAATTCTGTTAAACGTATCATTAAATATGTGAAAGGCACTCTGAATCTAGGACTTTGGTACACTAATGACACACCAAGCACTATAATTGGGTACGCTGATGCTGAATGGGCTGGGTATACTGATGATAGTAAAAGCACATCAGGAGCATGTTATTATATATGTAATAACTTGGTAGGATGGAGTAGTAAGAAACAGAACTGTACATCACTCTCGACAGCTGAATCTGAATACATAGCCACTGGCAACTGTTATGCTCAATTACTGTGTCTTAAACAAATTCTAAGTGATTATGGTATTCAATAAAATCAATTGCATCTCTATTGTGACAATGAAAGTGCGATTAATATTTCTAAAAACCCTGTTCAACACTCGCGAACAAAGCATATAAAAATAAGACATCACTTTATACGTGAATTGGTTGAAACTAAGGAATTAGAAATCAATTATCTTCCTATTGATTTGCAACTCGCAGATATGTTTACTAAACCTCTAGATTATAATAGATTCATTTCTTTGCGAAAATCGATTGGTATGGTTTGTGTTGAGTAATACCTTTGCTGTTTATCCAAGTTTTTCCCTTTGTCCATTTGAGACAAAATGGGGGAGAAATTTGAGTCTTTATGAATATTTGTATATATGCTAAACTACTAGATCTTAGTGATATTCATTGTAGGTTTTTTGTACAGTTATTCTCAACTGATGTAATAGGGTATTCAATTCTAAATAGTTGAGTTATGTACCTTTGTTTTCTAGGATTTGGGTAGATAGAATTTTTATAGGAATAAGGTTTTTCTTATCTTTTTGTCACCGTACGAGTCTTAGTTGACTCAAAGGAGATTTTGTCTCATATTTCCAAAGGGGGAGATTGAAGCCCTTATACTCTTGACTCACTTGAGTCTATATTGTATAAGAGTTCATCTAGTTTGGAAATTAAGACAAAATTATGTCTATCCTAGAAACCAAAGAACCTCAGAAATTGGATTACTATTTCATTCATTTATCTTGTAGTAATCATGACCAAATTACCAACACTCGCACACAGTAGAATGCATCCTATACATGCCATATTGCATATTTATGTGTGTATATATGTTGAGTATGTTTAAATCCCTAAATTTGATTTTTAAATATTTTTTGGGATTTTATAAACATTTTTTAATAAAGGTTTTATTAATTAAAACTAGGTTTTAAAAGTTTGTGGGTTCAATCTATAATTATGGTTTAATGGATTTTTTGGCTCAAAGTTGGTTTGGGTAGAAACCAAAAGCGGTAGAGAATTCAGGGTGTGGTTGTAATTACTTTTAGACGTTTTATATCGCCTTACTGATCAACACCTGTTGCTTGCTGATTGGTGCATTTTGTGTTTCTTTACTGAGTATAAAATCGCGTATCTTTACAACCGTTGGATCAAACCTTATCAACGATCTGCATGCTTTCTTTGGTAATCCTTTTGTATCCCTCCTGAACCAATCAGGTGAATTTTAATCACCGCATGCTGTGAGCCCTTGGATTTAAGTCAATCCAGCTTGACTCAATCCTGACCCTTATTTTTGAACCTGCTTCTAGATCCTTCTCTTCGTCCTATAAAAGGGACCCTCCTCTCAATCGTCTAAGACTTTTTTGGCCATTTACTTTTTGAGAGAAAGTAAAAGAGAGAGTAGAGAGAAGATAGAGAAGATAGAACCAGAAAGAAAGAAAGAGAGAGAGTTAGAAACCCTAACCCTTGTTCGTCAAGCCTCTTTCAAACAAAACACTCCACAAAAAACTCCTACATATCCAAAACACTACCCTGAGTGTTCTTGACTTTTTGAGAGATTTTTGTGTTGCTGTAACCTCTTGTTCGTTAGATCTTGTTCTCAACTTAAACTGTTTACTTAGATCTATTTTCTTTTTCATAGAAATCTGAGATCTATGTTCTGCATATTACATCACACTTAGATCTACATGTTTTATTTCTCATCTTGAGAAATATATTGTTGATTCTTTTCTGAAAATTGCTTTTAACTTTGAAATCAACAATAAATGTTTTCTGTTTGTAGTTCTCTTAAAACTAAACCTTTGACCTAGTTTGGAATCACACTTGGAGGTTTTCAATCTCAAAATCTTTTCAAAATTCTGAGATTGATTAAGATCTTGATTGTCTTCTAAGCAAGATATCCGTGGATTCTGGGATTGATTTAAAGGCAAAAAAGGTTCAAAGTTTTGTGAGAAGAGAGAAAAAGAAAAATCACTACATATAGCCTTATATGTAATTTGCTAGGACTGTTTGTACTTAATAAGTGTGAGTGTGTGTGCATGCATGTGTTAGAGAGCACCTCCACAAACACTTTCACCCTACAACACGAAAAGTGTTGGTAATAAGATCTTTTGAACAAGAGTCGATGTAAAGTGCTGGAACAAATCAGAAGTTAATAAACTAGGAGAAAAACATCAACAATCAGAACTGCAGAGAAGTTATAAGGACACCAGAGGGTACATTCCTAAACTTATATAGGTCTGAGTTGTATGCATGTTATTTATATAGTGTTTAACTCATAAATTTGTTTTAGTGGATTTTTTATTTTACTCCGTAGAGGGAGTCGTGGATGTTTCCTCAATTGGTGAGGTTTTACCACGTAAAAAATTGTGAACCTAATCTTTCTACATCTCCTCATCTCATTCTTGGTTGTGCTGAGTTTAAAGTTTGTTTAAACTGTTTTATAAACATGTTAGTCAAATCTTGAATAGATCTCGTACATACTGTTTTGTTAAACACATCGTGTGTTCAAATAGTTTTGATTTTTAAGAAAAGAGTTTCTTCATAAAATAGCTCGGAGTTACTTAAATAGTTTATTATTAATAAACGGCTTTAGTAACATATTTTCAAAAACACCCCAACAAAATGGCATCATTGAACATAAGAATACAACTTTACAAGAGATGGATAGGGTTAAGCTATACGCTAAAAATCTTCCTAAATATATTTGGGTAGAAGTCGATCAAACTGTGTGTCATATCGTTAACCATGTATACCTCAGGAAGAATTCCAAGCAGACTTGCTATGAAATTTAGTTCCACAAAAATCCTAATTTAAAATATTTCAAAACCTTCGGTAGTGTCTGTTATATTTGTAAAGACCATGAATAACTTTCAAAATTTGACACCTGAGGAGAGAAAGAAATCTTTCTTGGTCATTCTCAAAAGATTAGGGCTTTTTGTGTATTTAACTATCGAACCAAAACTATAATGGAGTCATTTAATGTAATTGTAGATGATAGAAGTGTAGGGAGTAGTGTCATTCAACTAGTGCCCCTAGATGAGGATGAACCAAATTTCACAATCGAACCTTCAATAGAAACAGATTCACTGCCACGCGAGAATCCTTCAGTACCCACTTGAGTTTCTCAAGACTATCCCATTGAAATAGTAGTTGGTAATTCTTATAAGCCTTAAAATTGAACCTCCAATAGATACTGATTCAATGCCACACGAGAATTCTTCAGTACCCACTTGGGTTTCTAAAGGCCATCCCACTGAAATAGTTGTTGATAATACTTCTGAGCCAATTAGAATAAGATCCTAACTTCGAAAAGTGGCTCAATTTGCTTGTTTTGTTTCCTTTGAGTAACCTAAAACTATAAATGATGTCGTTTATGACTCATTATGTATTAATGCTATGCAAGATGAGTTTATCCAGTTTCAGAGTCACGATGTATGGTATCTCATTCCCAAGCCAAAAGATTTTAAGTTTATTGACACACGATGGATTTATAAAAACAAAACAGATGAGAATGGGGAGTTCATTAGAAATAAATCTCGGTTGGTAGCACAAGGTTAATCCCAGGTAGAGGGAGTTGACTTTGACGAAACTTTTGTCCCTGTTAATCGTCTTGATCCAGTTTGCCTCCTCCTTGCTATACCATGTCACCTGCAATTCAAATTGTTCCAAATGTATGTTAAGTCCACATTTTCTAATGGAATTTTAACTGAGGAGGTATACGTAGAACAATCCAAATGGTTTGTAGATCCATTACACCCCGACTACGTCTTTAGGCTTAAGAAAGCCTTATACGGGATGAAACAAGCTCCTAGATCTTGGTACGAGCGATTGTCAACATTTTTGGTTTCAAAAGGATTTGTCTGGGGGAAAACGATCAAACCTTATTCGTTAGGAAAGAGGACAAACATATTTTTATAGCACAAGTGTACGTTGATGATATAATATTTGGATCCACTTGTTCTAATCAAGAGAAGAATTTTTCTAACATCATGCATGTTAAATTTAAGATGTTACTTATGTGTGAACTTCAATACTTTTTAGGTCTACAAGTAAAACAATGTAATGAGGGCCTATTTATCACTCAATCCAAATATACTGCCGATCTTGTCAAAAATTTTGGATTAGAAAACGCTAAACCTTCTAGAACCCCCATGAGTACTTCAACAATATTATCTAAGGATGAAAAAGGGAAAAATATTGACCCTACTCTATATCGAAGTATGATAGGGAGTCTCTTATATCTCACTGCTTCTAGACCCGACATTTCCTTCGCGGTCCGTGTCTATGCTAGATATTAAAGTACCCCTAAGGAAACCCACTTATTGTGTGTTAAGATAATTATTAAATATGTTAAGGGGACACTAAAATTTGGTATTTGGTACACTAAGGACACCACTAGTTCTATTGTCGGATACACTGATGCCGATTGGGAAGGTTGTTCGAACGATATCAAGAGAGCGTCTCGTGCGTGTTATTATGTAGGAAATAACCTAGTAGGTTAGTCTAGCAAGAAAAAAATTGCATTTATTCATCTAACGCAAAATAACAGGCAGTTGTTGTTCGCAACTGTTATGGACTAGACAGATGCTTAGAGATTATGGTATCACCGAAACTAAATTAACCATGTATTATGATAATCATAGTGCCATAAATATTTCGAAAAACCCTGTACAACAATCAAGAATTAAGAATATAAAAATTCAACATCATTTCATTCGTGATCTTGTAGAATCTAAAGATCTAATTATTGAATACCTTAATACTGAAAAATAGCTAGCTGATATTTTTACCAAACCATTGGATAACATAAGATTTGAGTATCTTCGTACAATAATAGGTATGATAGGTCTCATATAACATCTTCTTCACATCTACCATAACCTCGGTAGTTTCTCGCTAATAATTGGTTTATGAGGTTTTAGGGCAGAAACGTTTCTAAAATGACAAAATACGCCTCCTAAAACTAGTTAATATAGGAGACCATTGATTTTTCCCTTGATTATGATATTATTTGTGATTGAAATAATTGGTTATGTATTCCTGTTTTTCTCTTCTTTTTTACCCCTTCTATATTTGAGAAAAATTGGGGGAGAAGAACTTGAGTACCTGTGCTACGATTCATATCTTTTCTTGTACTACCTCAACTAATATGCCATTAAGTGTTTAATCTGTTTCACGAATTCTTCAGACCCAGTTGTATAGCTAGTACTATTTATTAGGGTATTCGTCTGTATTGTAGTTGAGTAATGTATTTTCTTCTCTTATTTTCAGTTCTGAGATGGGAATGGCTAGTTAGAGATATTTGTATAGGAAATATAGGATTTTTCATTTTTACCCATGAGTACATGATACTCAAGGGAATTTTGTCTCTAATATCCAAAGGCGGAGATTGAGAACACACTATATGGTTGACTTAATTGAGTCTGTGCCATATAGGAGTTCCAACTAGTTTGGATATCGAGAAAAAATAGGATTAGATTTTTTACGAGTTACTCTCTCTCTAAAAAAGTAATCCAAGCTTTATCAAAGTAATCCCAGTCCACTGCTTTAATGCTTTATAAAAAAGGAAGTATTAAACACATGAACCACATTAGGACACAATCAAAACATATATGTGTTATTATGTGTGCATAAAATTCACATGGTAGTTTAGCCTCTTTAAATATCTTTTAAAATTCATTTAAACATTTTTTAAAACATTTTAAATGATTAAAATATGGTTTTTAAAATGTTTGGGAATAAAATCAGAATTATTTTTTGTGGTAAAAAACTTGGTTGGGTAGGATTTAAACCCACTTGATATTTTTTTGGGTCGACATTTAACTTTTCAAATATTTAAAAAAAATCACATCTGATTTTATGTTAGGATGAATGCTTTTAATTTTTTTTAACCCTGCATCTTGTGAGCCTTACACATGAGGTTAGATCGTGATCCTTCTTCTTGAACTCATCGATGACCATAAATGTTCAGGTCCTCTATCCGTGTGCTTTAAATTCCACCAACCAACATCATTTTTCCACTTTATTTTTTCCACCGTTAGATCAGATTATGTTAGATCTGCACCATTGATTTTGTAATCGGTTTGGTGAGCTGAGTATATATTGTTTTAGGATTTTTGCTCTTCATCTGTTTTTAGAGAGTAGCCATCAACGCCTAATAGAAATAGAGAGAGAGAGAGAGAGAGAGGAGAGTACATATCCAAGAGAGAGGATGTCGGCGCTTCAAGAGAGAAGAGATATCGTCTCAATCGAGAGAAATCAGAGAGTAGAGAGAACCCAAAATCACCCCTTATAATCATACACGGTTTTATTTCAAAGAAACATACACAAACTCCTCCATTGTTTGTTTAAACTCAAAAATTGAGATTTTAGAAGTCAATGTGCTCGGGTTTTTTTTTAGATCGGTTAATTGCTGGTATGATTATTATTGAAGACCTCTTCAATAATATTTCTCTCTAGGAACCATATTCTTCACATAGAATATTTTTTTAGGTTCTTTATATCTGTTTCTTTGGATCTTATTATTGTTATTCTTTTGATCCAATTTTATGATCTCAAATATATTTTTGAGAAGTAAGACTTCGGTTGTGTATATACTCAAATTTGTAAAAACATTTTCTTGTTTCAAAATACAATTTCACAGTTAGTGAAATAAGTTTGAACATAAATAAATTTTTAAAACAAATCTTGATATAAAAGATTTTATTTTAGATTTGAAATTTGTTGACGTCTATTGTTCAAAACAGATTTGGAATTGCTTGTATATCATATAGATTGATTTGTCATTCGTAGGAATTTGTTGTATAATTAATTGTGAGATGTGAGATGCATTCCTGCATTTAGATAACTTCATATACACATTCACTCTCACATGAACACTTAGATAATTGTGGTTCTTTGAGACATATATTGTTGGTAGAGCTGCTATAATCAAGTGGACAAGGAAAAAGTAAGGAAGATGCTGGAGGAAGATCATATCAAGTCAGAAACCTTTGTGAGTACAGTAACTCGTGTAGGTAAATTTCTAAACATAGATTTAAGATATTGTATTGCATGCTTAGTGCTCTAACTTGTACCTTGTGATTTAAGTGGATTTTTTATTTTCCTCGGTAGAGGGGGCCGTGTATGTTTCGCCTACTTTAGGATTTTACCACGTTAAAATCTGGTGTTAATTTGCTTGAATGTTCGTATCTCTTATATGCTCAATTTCATACAAAGGACATAGTCTAGGTTTTTATCTTTAAAACCTAAATATAACCAACTACCAAATTTATCACCCATAAGTCAAAGAGTTTTGAAAAGACTTTTTCTCAACAAGTTAATTCGGAGTTTACTTAAAACTTCATCTTTTGTTAACAGCTTAGTAAACAAGTTTAATTCCAAGTGTGACTCCCTGACCCTATGTGATGAGGATAATGATACTTCCATTTGGGGTTTTTTCACCCCAGAGGGGACTATACATTTTTACCTTGACCTAGGTGACTTCCCATGCTCCCAGATAGACTTTAAAGGGCCTGGAGGCTCCCCAAACCATTTTGCTGACTGGAACGGTTATATACAGTCCGCTTATGCAGATGCTCTTACTAATGTTAGGCTTCATCGAGTGACCTAGTTTGGTGAGTTCACTTTGTCCAAACACAATGTTGCACTGTAAGTATATGTATCTTGTTGGAACATTGAAACCCACACCTTTTTATCTTGGTAAAGACAGTTCACAGTGACATTTAAAGATGTCTATAAATTGCTTGGGTTTGAGCCCATAGGTACTTCGTCTTATTCCGATAAGGCTTTAAACACCGAAGATACTGCTTTCGTGCAGAGTTAGATCAGATATGCCGAAGGTGCATAGGGACTTTGAACAAGGCCACTTTCACCCCCTTATCTGCTATTTCTTCCAATCCCCCTCTGAAAAAGGTGGTTCTTTTGGATTTGCCAAAGGCAAAGATACGCCGTTAGAGCTACCAACTTACATTCGTTTTATCCTCTTTCATTTTGTCTTACCAGGCAAACCCAATGACCAGCCCCATCCGGATCTCATTAATATCTCCATTCGACTAGCTAGGGGTTACAAGCTTCCTCCGTGGCAATGACTTTGTGGTACCTCTACACTTGGTTAGACATGACTCACTTAGATATGGAACAATCCCTTAGCATCTACAACTTGACCAATTTTACCAATACCATAATTGTCACACCCCAAAGCCAAATCCATTCAAATTATTTCATTTATAAATTAAATCATAATCTTTAATCTATTCGAAATATAATTCATTTATCCATATTTTTTTCATGTATAATAAACATAATCATGTTCTTTATACCGTAACATAATTAACATCAGAGTCATAATTAAACGAACATGCTATACTATGATTGACTATGATTAAATATTGCAATCATCAAATCAACCCATGATAACTCAATATATAAGATGTGTGAGTGTAGTAAAACCTCAGTGTGACAATGAAAAAATCCCCATGTCTAATACCCAGATCATTCTAACGGTGCAACTCTCAAATCACCGATCATATGATATCCTAGCTAGCATCGTACGAACCTGAAAATGCTAAAATATAACCCATAAGCATTAAGCTTAGTGAGGCACTCCTTCCCTGAAATGAAATAGCAGTTCTTTCTCAAATCTGTGGATATAAAATCCAAATAATCCCGCCCTGCTACGAAATAGAAATTATATATCAAATCTCTAGATATAAAATCAAAACAATCCTTCCCTGCAATGAAATGACAATTATATATCAAATATGTGGATATATAATTCGAATAATCATGCCCTGCTATGAAATAATAGTTTTATATCAAATACGTGGATATGAAATTCAAACAATCCTGCCCTGCTATGAAATAAAAAATTTATATCAAATCCGTGGATATGAAATCCAAACAATCCCGCCATGCTATGAAATAATCGTTTTATATCAAATCTGTGGATATAAATGCAAACAATCCCGCCCTGCTATGAAATAACAGTTTTATATCAAATATGTGGATATGAAATCCAAACAATCCTGCCCTACTATGAAATAACATTTCTATATCAAATTCGTGGATATAAAATCCAAACAATCCTGCCCTGCTATGAAATAATAGTTTTATATCAAATCTATGGATATAAATGTAAACAATCCCGCCCTGCTATGAAATAACAGTTTTATATCAAATCTGTGGATATGAAATCCAAATAATTTTTCCTTACTATGAAATGACCTTTTTATATCAAATTCGTGGATATAAAATCCAAATAATCATGCCCCTTGGCAATAACAAATCCTGGAACATAAGTTCCAATAAATCCTTGTCAGAAGACAAATAAAATCATTGGATCTTTGTCCAATTCCAATCCTGGATCATAAAACCCAAACAAATCCTATATATTTTAATATCTAAACAAATCCTAAATACCGAAGTATACAAACCAATCCTGGATCATAAGGCCCAAACAAATCCTTGATATTTTAATATCCAAACAAATCTTGAATACAGAAGTATTCAAACCAATCCTGGATCATAAAACCCAAAAAGATCATGTATATTTTAATACCCAAACGAATCCTGAATACTGAAGTATTCAAATAAATCCGTTCTTAGAGCTATATTCATATTTATATATGAAACAAATAATAAGTACACTCACCTTGGCAACTTCTTAGGCTTTTCCTTTTCCTTTGTCCGCCACTTGTTCAACCGGTTCTTTTTCCCTTCTTATCATTATTAGATTATTATTATCATCATAAAAATATAAAAAAATCCATGGAATATCTAAAACATAACTCAATTCATAAGCATCAGATGATTCTATTCAAATCATTTATCACAAATGAAGTTCGATCCAAATTCATGTCAATATATTTGACATATCCAATTCATAGACCAAACATACATTAATTTCTTCTTGTCAATTCAATCCTTATCATATTAGTATTCCAATACAAAAGACGGCGCATCATTTCAAGTTTCACAGAGAAAAATATATCCATTTCTTTATCACATAGCAAATATGCCCTATAGGCTTATCAATCGTTCAGTCAACTTCCAGGAATTTTAATAATTTATTTACATAATAAATTTCTATGATATTTCACCCAATATTAATAGACATATTGAATAATACTAAATTAAAGTTTCATAATTTTTAGAGTTCATTTACTATGTCAAGTAAAATATCGAACACGTGGTGTGCATACTTACACTTTTGGGGCAGATTTTATACTTGAACTTCAAACTATCACAAAAGGTTCATTTCTTGGTATTTTCACATAATTTTAGGCTATGTTATACATGTATGAGTCTATTTTAATCTCCAAATAGAATTATTCAATTCCAATAAATATACAAATAGATATAGAAGCAAGGTTTCCAATTGAAGCAATATACATGATTTACACATTCAACTTTGCCTAAACTCGCATCTATCCATACGTATACCTCAAGACATGGAATTTTAGTAAGCATATGATAATTTATATCATTGAAATCAATAATACCAAAAATATAACAAAATTTATGAGTAGAATTACCTTAGGGACTTTTACGTAATTTCCTATGAATTTTTCTCCAACTTCTCCTCGCCCTTTCTTCATAAACTTCGGGGTTCTCTATACTTAGGTTAAAACTCTTACATGGATGAAATATGCTTAAGGAGCATATTATTTCAAGGGTTATAAGAAGGCATAAGGTCAACCCCCTTGGTCCAATCAAAATTTAACATGTGGTGCCATTTAAGACAAAATAGCATTTAAGGCTAAATGACTACTTTAACCCCTGTTTGTAAAAAGATGATATCTTCTCACTAGAATGTCCATTTGATGCACCATTTATTGTGTTACAAACCTAACTCACATATCTACAATTATCTAGTTTTCACCTCAAGTCAATTGTTATGTTACAAAGGTCAAATCTAGCCTCCAACATGAACATTCCTATCGAAAACTTCAAACTTTTATGTTTGTAACTAATTCGATATTTCATGTTTTATGAAGGTAGGATTAGACTAAACATAATAACTTAAAATTATATATATGAATAACACAATACCCATATCTCATAAGCTAAACATGATTCAAAGATAATTAATCATAATTATATTCGGGTTGTCATAATTCTCCCCCCGTTGGGAAATTCCGTCCCCAAAATTGACATACATTGATTGTTCGAATCAAATGAATACGTATGATGCATATTCATGCTATCTTCTCTCTCCCATGTAAATTTTTCCATGGAATGCCTTATACACACAACTTTCACAAGTGGTATCACTTTGGATCTTAATATTTGTTCCTTCAAGCCTTCCTTAAACTCAATAGGTTGTTCCACCAATACATGTGAAGGATCCGCTACATACTTTCTCAACATAGAAACATGGAAAACATCATGTAATTGGTTTAACTCTGGTGGTAATGCCAACTTGTAGGCAACCATCCCGAATTTCTCAAGAATTTCATAAGGTCCAATGTAGTGTGGGCTTAATTTCCCTTTCTTTACAAACCTCATAACTCCTTTCCATGGTGATATTCGAAGAAACACGTAATTCCCTTTCTAGAATTCTAAATCTTTTCCCCATTTGTCCGCACAACTTTTCTGTCTTCTTTGAGCTATTTCCATTCCATCTTGAATAATCTTCACCTTTTCAGTGGTTACTTCAATTAACTTTAGACCCTCTATCTTCGTTTCACCAACTTCAACCTAACATACGGGTGTCCGACACCGTCTATTGTACGATGCTTCATATGGCGCCATACCAATAGTAGATTGAAAACTACTATTATATTCAATTTCTATCAAAGGCGATTATATATCCCAGTTACCTTTGAAATCAAGCACACAAACTGTAAACATATCCTTCGAAATCTGTATGGTTCTTTCAGAATGCCCATCCATCTGAGGATGAAAAGTTGTACTAAACTTTAAGTTAGTACCCATAGCATACTGTAAACTATCCCAAAATTTGGATGAAAAGTAGGGTCCCTATCTGAAACAATATAAATAGGAGCTCCATGCAATCTAATAATATCATTAACATACAATATAGTATATCTATCAACTGTACACATAGTCTTGACTTTTAGAGAATGAGCTGACTTGGTCAACCTGTCCACCACTACCCAAATTGAATATGATCCCTTCTGAGATCGAGGAAGCCAAATCACAAAATCCATCGTTACATGATCCCATTTCCATTATGGTATTGGCAAGGGTGAAAGCAGACTAGCATGTTTCTAATGCTCCACTTTCACTTGCTGACATATAAGGCATCTAACAACAAAATTAGCTATTTATTTCTTCATATTATTCCACCAATAATGCTCCTTTAAATCTCTATACATTTTAGTACTGCCAGGATGCATAGTATAAATGGAATTATGAGCCTCATCTAAAATTTCCTCTCTCAATTCATCCACGTTAGGCACACATAATCATTGTTTATATAATAAAGTTCCATCATTAACAATACATAAATCATTAGATTTACCATATCTGACATCTTGTCATTTGTTCTCAAGAAAAAGATCTTGACTTTCCGAATCACAAATACGAGTAGCTAACAATGACCTCACGCTTACATGAGAAAGGAATCTGCCCTTATCTTCTAGTTATGACTCCACTCCCATCAATCTCAACTCCATAATGTGAGGAACTATAGAACATCTAGTACAAGATAACCTGCTCAAAGCCTTTCTACTCAAATCATCTGCAACTAGATTTTCCTTCCCTAGATGGTAGTGAATTGTACAATCATAATCTCTAATTAACTCCATCCACCGCCTCTGCCTCAAATTTAACTCATTCTGAGTAAATAAATACTTAAGACTTTGATGGTCGGTAAAAAATTCACATACTTCACCATATAGATAATGACATCATAATTTCAAAGCAAACACAATAGCTACAAGTTCCAAATCATGTGTAGGATAATTACATCATGTGTATGAAAGTGCCTAGAAGCATAAATAATAACCTTACCATGCTACATAAAAGCACAACCTAACACCTGATGTGAAGCATAGGTATAAATAATAAAACCATCTCCACCGTGTGGAATAATAAGAACATGTGTGGTTACCAATCTCCTTTTTAGTTCTTTAAAACTATTTTCACAATTAGCATTCCATTAAAACTTGACATCATTTTGGGTTAATTTAGTCATCGACAAGGAAGTTGAAGAAAATCCTTTAATAAATCTCCTATAATATCCAACCAAACCCCGAAAACTCCTCACCTCAGTCACATTATTGGGCCTCTCCCATTTTACAATAGCTTCCACCTTTTTAGGATCATCACATTCAAAATAGTTTTGAGTTGCTTTTCATGTTCAACAATATCACGTGAGTAAACCAGAATATCATCAATAAAAACTATCATAAGTGAATCAACAAATGGACGTAGTACCGGATTCATAAGATTCATAAATACAGCCGGAGCATTAGTCACCCCAAAAGGAATCACCAAAAACTCAAAATGTCCATTCCAACTATGTAAAGAAATGTTTGAAATATCATTCTCCTCGACCCTCAACTAATGATAACCCGACCGCAAGTTTATTTTTTTAAAACACTTTAAAACCCTACAACTAATCAATCAAATCATCTATACAAGGTCAAGGATACTTGTTCTTAATCGAGCTTTATTTAGTTGCCCATAATCAATACACAAATGCATAGTACCATATTTCTATTCCAAAATAAAACTGGTGCACCCCATGGGGATACACTAGGCTGTATGAACCCCCTATCAAGTAAATCCTGCAACTGAACCTTGATCTCTTTCAACTCAATAGGTGCCATTCTATATGGTGCCATAGAAATAGGGTCTGCCCTTGGTGCTAATTCAATACTGAATTCAACTTCTCTTTCTGGAGGTAAACTGGGAAACTTACTAGGAAAAACCCCTAGAAAATCTCGTATAATAGAAACATCGACTAATTGTAAAGCCCCCTTCCTAGTGTTAATAACATATGAAATAAAACCCTCATAACCCTTACTTGACAATTTCCTCGTCTAAATAGCAGAAATAACGCAACTAGGAACAACTTTCCTTTCTCCCCTCATAAATTTAAATTCAAACTCGCCTGGAATTTTTATAACAACTTCTTTGCGAAAACAATCTATAGATGCGTGATATTTAGATAACCAGTCCATTTCCAAAATTATGTCAAAAATCAGATATATTCAATAGAAGTAAGTATATAACTGCATCTCTAACCCCCACAGTCAAGACATAATCACGAAAAACATATTAAACTACAATCACATCCCTCATAGGCATGGAAATACCCAACCCCACATCTAAACGAGTACATGGTCTATTCAGATATATAACAAATACATAAGACACAAAAGAATGGGTGGAACCGGGGTCAATAAAAACATAAGCACTTCTATTAGTAATAAAAAGTGTACTTGTCACCACGTCCGAAGTAACCTGAGATTTTTTCATCGTAAAGACTCATCCACCTGGCCTGGAACCACTAGCTTTTCCCATGACCCAGGTTTCACCTATAATAACCAAGTTATAATAACCAACATAAATAGTTTATAATACTAAATTATTGGTTAGTACATAAACAATTCATAAATATGAAATCAACTCAATAACTGCCATCTCACTATCACACACGTCTAGAATTTATAACCTAGATGCTATGATACCACTAATTGTCACACCCCAAACCCAAATCCATTCAAATAATTTCATTTATATTATAATTAAATCATAATCTTCAATCTATTCAAAATATAATTCATTTATCCATATTTTTTTTCCTTGTATAATAAACATAATCATGTTCTTTGTACCATAACGTAATTAGCATCAGAGTCATAACTAAACGAACATGCTATAATATGATTGACTATGATTAAATATTACAATCATCAAATCAACCCATGCTAACTCAGTATATAAGACGTGCGAGTGTAGTAAAACCTCACTGTGACAATGACAAAATCCCCACGTCTAAAACCAGATCTTTCTAACAATGCAACTCTCAAACCACCGATCATATGATATCCTAACTGGCACCATAAAAAACTAAAAATATTAAAATATAACTCGTAAGCATTAAGCTTAGTGAGATAATCCTTCCCTAAAATGAAATAATAGTTCTTTCTCAAATCTATGGATATAAAATCCAAATAATCCTGCCATGCTATGAAATAGCAATTCTATATCAAATCTCTAGAAATAAAATCCAAACAAAATTTTCCAGCAATGAAATGAAAATTATATATCAAATATGTGGTTATATAATCCAAATAATCTTGCCCTACTATGAAATAACAGTTTTATATCAAATCTGTGGATATGAAATTCAAACAATCCTGCCCTGCTATGAAATAACAGTTTTATATCAAATCTGTGGATATGAAATCCAAACAATTATGCCCTGCTATGAAATAATAGTTTGATATCAAATCTGTGGATATAAAAGAAAATAATCATGCCCTACTATAAAATAACATTTTTATATCAAATCTGTGGATATGAAATCCAAACAAACTTGCCCTACTATAAAATAATATCTTTACATCAAATCCGTGGATATGAAATCCAAACAATCCTTCCCTGCTATAAAATAACAGTTTTATATAAAATATGTGGATATAAATGCAAACAATCCTGCCCTGCTACGAAATAACAATTTTATATCAAATTTGTGGATATAAAATCCAAACAATTCTGCCCTGCTATGAAATAACATTTTTATATCAAATCCGTGGATATGAAATCCAAATAATCCTGCCCGTTGGCAATGACAAAATCCTGGAACATAAGTTCCAACAAATCCTTGTCATAAGACAAATAATATCATTGGATCTTTGTCCAATTCCAATCCTGGATCATAAGACCTAAAAAAAACCTGGATATTTTAATATCCAAACAAATCCTGAATACTGAAGTATTCAAACCAATCCTGGATCATAAGTCCCAAACAAATCTTGGATATTTTAATATCCAAACAAATCTTGAATACCTAAGTATTCAAACCAATCTTGGATCATAAGACCCAAAAAAATTATGGATATTTTAATATCCAAACAAATTCCGAATACCGAAGTATTCAAACCAATCCTGGATCATAAGACCCAAACAAATCCTGGATATTTGAATATTCAAACAAATCCTCAATACCAAAGTATTCAAACCAATCCTGGATCATAAGACCCAAACAAATCCTGAATATTTTAATATCCAAACAAATTTTGATTAGCGAAGTATTCAAACCAATCCTGGATCATAAGACCCAAACAAATCCTGGATATTTTAATATCCAAACAAATCCTAAATACCGAAGAATTCAAACCAATATTGGATTATAATACCCCAACAAATCCTGGATATTTTAATATCCAAATAAATCGTGAATACCGAAGTATTCAAACAAATCCTCTCTTAGAGCAATATTGATATTTATATATGAAACAAATCATAATTACACTCACCTTGGCAACTTATCTGGCTTTTCCTTTTCCTTTATCCGACACTTATTCAACCGATTCTTTTTCGCTTACTATCATTATTACATTATTATTATCATCGTAAGAATATCAACAATCCAAGTAATATCTCAAACATAACTCAATTCATAAGCATCATATGATTCTATTCAAATCATTTATGACAAGTGAAGTTCCATCCAAATTCATGTTAATATATTTGACATATCTAATTCATAGACCAAAGATACATTAATTTCTTCTTGGTAATTCAATCCTTATCATATTAGGATTCCAATACAAAAGATGGCGCATCATTTCAAGTTTCATAGAGAAAAATATATCCATTTCTTTATCACATAGAAAATATGCCCTATAGGCTCATCAATCGTTCAGTCAACTTCCAGGAATTTTCATAATTTATCTACATAATAAATTTCTATGATATTTCACCCAATCTAAATAGACATATTGAATAATTCTAAATTAAAGTTTCATAATTTTTAGAGTTCTTTTGCTATGTCAAGAAAAAAATTCGAACACGTGGTGTGCATACTTACACTTTTGGGGCAGACTTTATACCTAAACTTCAAACTATCACCAAAGATTCATTTCTTGGTATTTTCACATAATTTTAGGATTTTTATACATATATGAGTCTATTTTCATCTCCAAATAGAATTATTCAATTGCAATAAATATACAAAGAGATATAGAAGTTTGAATACACAAGGTTTCCAATTGAAGAAATATACATAATTTACACATTCAACTTTGCTTAAACTCGCATCTATCTATACGTATACCTCAAGACATGGAATTTTAGTAAATAAATGATAATTTCTATCATTCAAATCAGTAATACCAAAAATATAACAATATTTATGAGTAGAATTACCATAGGAACTTTTACATAATTTCTTATGAATTTTTCTCCAACTTCTCCTCGCCCTTTCTTCGTAAAATTTTGTTCTCTCTCCTTAGGCTAAAACTCTTACATGTCTAAAATATGCTGAAGTAGGATCTTTTTTTCAAGGGTTATAAGTCGGTATAAGGGAACCCCATTGGTCCAATCAAAATTTAACATGTGGTGCCATTTAAGACAAAATAACATTTAAGGCTAAATGACTACTTTACCCCCTGTTCGTAAAAAGATTATATATTCTCACTATAATGTCCATTCGATGCACCGTTTATTGTGTTACAAACCTAACTCACATATATACAATTATCTAGTTTTCACCTCAAGTCAATTGTTATGTTATAAAGGTCAAAACTAGCCTCCAACATGAACATTCCTATCGAAAACTTCAAAAGTTTATGTTTGTAACTAATTCGATACTTCATGCTTTATGAAGGTAGGATTAGACAAATCATAATATATTAACATTATATATATTAATAACACAATACCCGTATCTCATAAACTAAACATGATTCAAACATAATTAATCATAATTGTATTCGGGTTGTCACAATAATTTTGATCGGTTACCTCTACAACCGTTACCCAGAAATAGCTCTCATTGAAAAGCCCTACCTAGTTCAAGAATTTCTCAGACCCATCAGTTAATTTGCTTTCACAAAAATTAAAGTCAAAAATATATTCTTCCAGTTTTTGACAAACCTAGTTTCGTCTCCATGCGTTCCTACGACGAAGATTCTTTTGCCAAGACTTGGTCGTTCTTTACCCACATAGACAAAATGGTTCAAGCCACCTCGGAATAGCTCATCAACGAAGATCCTTACTTTGTCATTGTGCCCTTGTTAACCCCAGGTTATCTCTCTTCTTAAAACGAGTGGGGATACACTTCAGATCACTACAACCCCAATTGTTGTTCTCGATAATTTGACTTCGATTAAGGGGGTTCTCGCCCTATTTTTTAAGAATCCCATGATAGGGCCACTTTCTCTCAGGCATGCTCTTTCTATACCACATCGGTTGTCCCTATCTTTGTTCGGTGATTGCTGGTCGAATCACTATCCCCAAGATAATTAGGAAAGGCAACGTGACTTCTTTTTTTGCCACCAAGTATTGGCCGATGCAGCTAGGAAATATTTGTGAGTCTATCGAAAGCCCACCTTTTTACCCTCCTATCCTTAGCTTTCCACCCCTTAAGCTGGGTCTCAAAAGTAACTCAATTTCGGGAGTTGAGTTTCCTCTAAGTCAAACCCTAAAAAATCCTCCCAATGAGTTACCTCCTTACTACCCTCTGGTCGTTACTGTTGGCCCTAGGCCCAAAAAAGCTCCAGCGCAAAAAATAACTTCCCTACCGAAGGTGTCTCTAAAGAAGGTATCGTTGCTGCAGGTGATTCTGTCTAGGGTCCTTCTCAACCCCCTTATAAGAAATCAAGGAATTCAAAAGGCGGGACTTCCTCAAAATACAAGTCCAAATCCTAAGTCTCCGTTAAAGCCTTTCCAATTGCCTCTGTCCCCCCCCCCCCCCCCCCCATGTCTGCAGACTTAAGTGGGGAGATATGAGAAAAATGTCACACAGAGCTTGAACGGGTTCAACATATGTTTCAATAACACACTCCTCCTGTTCCCCCCCCCCCCCTTTAATATTTTCCGTAATACAGGTAGATCCGACTGAGAAGGACACATCAAGGAGAAGGAGTTCTGGAGTCCCCTCTGATGTTAGTGGTTCTTGTACAAGGAAGAAGACTTTATGTACAAAAACCTAGAAGAAATGTCCATACAAAGTGTAACCAATATCTACTGTCCTTGTTCCCAGTACCTCTCCTCCTCCATCTCCCCTCGATACCATTACTCTTGATGACTGTCCTGAAGTTGAGTGTGGTCCTACCAAAGGAACTTTTATAGTACCTTCATCGCCTTCTTCTCCCAAGGTCATTTCATCCCACTCTTCTCCAGAACAAGAGGTATGCTTTTCAACACTTGGCATTTTCTAACTTCCCTTAGTGAGTTATATTCTCAAACACTTATACACATTTGTTTTCTCTGTAAGAGGGTGAAACAGATAGACCTTCTCCTCCCATGAGCCATTTTGTGGGAGGGTGTTTTGGTAATTCTGAGACCGTTATATATCCTCCTCATTCTCCCATGATTGGGCTCACCTATTCTCGTTGTTCTGCCTCTCAAAATGCAGAGGAGGCTTCCAAAAAAGATGTTGCATCTGTGGAAGCCGTTAGAGCCTCCCATCAACCAAAGGAGACTCCCTTGGATTCTTATGGGGCATCTCCCTTACCGGTGGTTCCTCTGGACGTTGTTCCAGTCTCTTCAAGTCCCCAGAGGTAATAACTTTTCCTCTTTTAGATATCTTTTCCACTTGGATGAATTGTGTGCTTAGTATTTTGTTTACATTTAAGGTTGTAGTTTCTTTTAGCTTGGCCGCATCTCTCACTAGGTCACGTATGCACTTCCCTCTGATGACATCTATCACTAGGTTAGCCCTTTTTTTTTACCATTACTGAGGTAAGTTTACTTCTTATGCATTTTCCCCCTTTTATGTGGTGTTTTCTCTGTCAAACACTTTGATACTATTTACAGCTTTCTCCAGGTCTCTCTCCTCCCTACCATTCTGGGACTCCACAGGTTCCTTATGCTACTGTTTATTCATCTTCTAGCCTAGGGGTTCCTTCGGACCCTATGGTGGTTGATATAGCTGGAGTTTAAATGACTTCAGTAAAATCTTCCCCAATCTTAGAACTTGTGACTTTTCGAGAAAAAGGTGTATCACCAATGTCTAAGGTTCTTCTTTCTGAAGGTTCAGATAAACCCAAATAAATGTTAAAGCTATTCTTGCAGTGTTACTCCTGAAATTACTACTGAGGTAATTACTGCCTTCTCCTTCTTTTGCATAAGTCCTTGGAGCTGACTTAATAATGAAAATACACTTGTTAAGATTTTTCATAAACTCCACCTATAATGGTGACTTAACAGTGAAACCGATGTGAGCTGGTTTGTGAGCCTACTTTAAAACTTTTGTTGCGTCTTCCTTTATGATGCATCTTAACGTCTTGTTGAAGTATCCTCTGCGATATAGCTGCTCCTTTTGGACGTAGAACTATGGGTCCCTTCGCCTGAGTCCTATTGAGTTAATTTTCTCTGTTGAAACAGTTTTATCCATAAAAATCAATGTAAGGCTGCCTCAAATCCGCCTGAGTTTCAACAAAGTGATATTCAACTGGCTGAAAAAAAGTTGGCATTTATCGCTTCTTCATTGTAACTCTACTACATCATTCTTCATAGTCAGCCGAAGTATCCCTTTCTCCGGATTCTTCTATACAGAGGGATTTTAATTTTTTCGCAGTGTTCGTCATGTGACTTCCTCAACTTTGGCTCTGCTTCCTCTAGCCCGGTGCATCTTGATAACCATCCTCCAACATTCCTAATGTAAAAACTTCCTCGGATTGCAAAGTACTATGCTAGATCTTAGAGTTCTATTTTGCCTTCCCCGGACTCTAACTATTTTCTAATCTCTCCTCTCTAAGATGAATCATCCTCCATCGGTAAGATCGTTTGCACTATCGAGGGAGCTATTCTTCGTTGTATCACAACCGTAGTTGTGTCACTCTTTATAGCCATTTTCTGAGTAATAGTGGCATAAAAATAAACATGCATGTTCATCATTCCAGGAGGCCTCCTTATCTTAAACTAATGAAACTGGTTGATCACTTATTGGGTGATTATTCTGTAGGGCGCCAGACTGAGGCGCTTTAATGCATATTTCCCATTCACTTACTGAACCACCAAGTTTGAATCACCTTTGATTCATAGTGAACAGATGCCCTTTCGAAGGGCCTCTTGAAATCCCAGCACTAACGCCTAATACTATGCTTCATTATTGGAGCAAGGGAAATCTAACTACAGGAAAGGTAAATCTCTTCCTTCCTTTCTGAAAGAATAAACCATGCTCCTCCATTTTTTTTTTCTACCGAAGAGCCATCAAACTTCATAGTCCATTCTTCAAGGTTTGCGTTCAAAACGTTGGCCTGCTAATCATCTCCAGAAATGCTCTCATGGGGTGGCTCAAATATTCCCGAAGTAAAGATATATATATATATATATATATATATATATATATATATATATATATAGCATATGCCCGACTTTTGATCGCACGAGGGACCGCACACTTCGAGCCATATTCTGAAAGAACGAGGAACCACCTAGTTTCTCTTCCAATCAAAATATTTCTTACCAATAAAAACTTAATGGGATCACATCTTATCATGATGTGAATTGTGAAAGATAGCATATAATGTCTAAGTTTTTATGCTACAAACACCAAGGCTACTATACCTTGCCTCTGGTCCATGTATAATATTTCTGAGATAGTATATTGGTTTTTCCTGCCCATCAACTTCCTACACCAAGAGTTTCAGCAGTATCCCTACCCTTGAAGGAATCATCACTTGTGGATAAGTGAGCAACTTTTTCAGCTTGGTGAGTTAATGAGGAGTATAATGAGGAACCTTCCATTTGAAATTTGTGCCTTTTCGCATCAGCTCCATCGGTGGATGAGTTATCTCGGCTAGTCTCAACACAAATCTCCTGAGGTAGGAGACTTTATCGAGGAAACTCTTGATCTCCTTCATTGCTATTGGACATAGCATCTCTAGAATCACTCATTGTTCGTCCTAGTCCATCTGCACCCACCCCTGTCGATCCACCACAAAGCCCAGAAACTTCTTGTTTGTAACTCTGAAGGCACACTTCAGTGGATTCATCTTCAGCTTTTCCTTACTGCACCGAATTAACTCATTCTTCAAATTATCCAGATTAGACTCTTCCTTCTTCGATTTGATGACCAGATCATCCACATAAAATTCCAAGAATTTATGAAAGAAGTTATGGAAAATGGCCATTATTGTTCTCTGATATGTTTCTCTAATGTTATTCAACCCAAAAGGCATCACCTTCTATATGAAATTGCCTAATGGAGTTCTGAATGTTGTTTTCTCTGAATCTATTGGATCCATCATGATTTGGTTGTATCCCGCAGACCCATCCATGAAACAATACATTTTTTCCCAACAGTTGCATCGATCAAGCTATCAATGGAGGGCGGAGGGAACTCATATTTTTGGAAATCTCTGTTCATGTGCCTGAAGTTCACATAGATACGTATCTGATTCTTGTCTTTCTTTCCCACTAGGATAATGCTAGACAACTAAAGTGGGTGTTGTATCGATTTGATGAACCCTGCTGCTAGCAATCGTTGAACCTTCTACTTAATCTTCAGATTCGACTCAGGCTTGTAAGTTCTTATAGATTGCTTCACCAGTATGGACGAAGGCATAACATTCAGCTTGTGGAAACTTACTTCTTCATCTAACCCCTCCATATTTGTGTACTTCAATGCAAATTCAACTCTATATTCCCGAATTAACTCAATCAAGGCCCTTCTTTATCTTCACTCAAATCTTTAGAAATGAATATGGGCCTTGGATCTTCTCCTTCTTCGGTTAGATCAAGCTTTTCTAGCTCCTGCACTTGTGGCTTTGGGCGGTCCATTATGTAGTTTGGTTCTTCTTATACTTTATCCATAAATTCTTATAAGTTTGAGTTGCCTATGACCATGTATTGCCCCTGCTAGTCCACCAGAAAACATTCATACATCAAGTCAGCCTCTGCAATATCTCCTTCGATGATCCCCTGAAACCTTCAAAGATAGATCACCATTCCATCCTCTATTATCACTTTCTTGAATTACCTATTAACCATCACAACTGCTTTTCATTTTTTATCTCTTAATGCTTCTGCCAACTTGTGTCTTGAAAACTTACTCAACACGCTTTGTCATTAGGCCTCATGATCCATCAGGTCTATCCTAGGCCTTATCCCATGTCTCTATTATTTGGAGGTATTCTGAGGTTTAGTATCAACATGATTGACCTCCTCAACTACTCATCGCCTACCTACTCCTTCGCTGCATTGACCATTCATAGCCCCTATCCTTTCTCTAATAGAGGGAACTCTGGACCTTCATTCATCTCTTTACAACTCTTGTGTCCTCTTCCAGCTTGGTGTAAAGTGTTGAATCCACTAAGTAAGCCTCTTTGGTTACAAAAGAGTTCCTCATTGCACGTATAATGATCTTAGTCCCCTTCACATTGGCCTTAGCACATTAGTGATATGTCGAAGGAACTAAACCGTGGTTGTGCATCCCCACCCTTTCTATCAAAAGATGGTAAGAAGTAGCACTCTCGATCACATGAAACTTTAAGGTGAGGTTCCCCATTACAATCCTTATGTTCATATACCCAAATGACTTGGAGGACTGGTTGTCATAACCAGATATCACCAAAGGCATTTGTATCAATCTCACTTTAGATATGTTGGATGCGTGGAATGAGATGATAGGCATGATGTTTATGGATTCTCCCCCATCCATTAGAGCCCTCATAAAACTCACCCCATTGATACTTGTCGTCACATGTAAGGGTATATTGTGTGGTAACCTTACAGATCTATCGGCATCACTAAAAGTCACTTTGGACAGGAACTTCCTTACCAGTCTGGCCATGGTCCCCCTCCATCTCAGTAATGGAACTAAATTCTTTCATCCAATGTCCAAAATTTCTTATGTTATCTCCAGTATTCTTTTCTTCGATATTTCCACCTGATCGAAGAACCATGAGACTTTGGGCAACTGCGATACAATATGGTATTCCATCCCTTGGTTTACTTCCTCACTATTAAGGTTATACACATCCTTCACATCTCTTGCGCTTGTTTCATCGTAGGCTATCACAATGTTATCCATTCCTCTCATACAGTCTTCTAACGCCTCCTCAAACTCTTCTTCCCCCCCACCAGTTCCTTTGCCTCCATCACAGCTTCTTCATCATAAGTAACTACCAGGTTAGCTGCACGTGCTGGTAGTGAGTTATTATTGATGCTCTCTTGAGGGATCTGCAAAATCCCTGCTTTCATATGATTTCTTATAAGCTTCCTCGGTGTAAAACAGATCGCCATTGGATGACCAATCTTTCTATAGATATAAAAGTATTTGGGATTAGCTCTTACTTCTACATCTGGCTCCATTGCTAGTGTATTCTTATGTTAATAAATTATCCCTCCTTGCACCATCGCATTGTAATAACTAGTGGCTTCTTTAATAGTACAAGGCAATGGTGTTGGATCCTCTCTATCTCTATCGAAATTCCTTTTTTTCCTTCTTTGGCTTATTGAACCTCGCTCCTCCATTGGTGTTCCCCAATCGTGGGGAATGACTACATCCCATAACGGGTTATATTAGCTGCTTGAACATTATAAGCACCACGATCAGGTTTGGACATATGACCAACGAGATGTTTCTTGCGGCCTTTGAAAATGCCACAAAGGTTCCTTCATGAGTTTCGTTAATGAGGTGACAGATGTACACTGCGAGAAAATCTTCAGCAAAAATCTAAAGCAGCTTGGACTCTTTAGCCTCCACCCTCATATCAAGGGAATTTTCTATGAATCTTCGGATGTACGCTATCACCTTCTCCCCTGTCCATTGCTTCTTCCTTCCTAGATGTGTCAACATAAATTCGTTTTATGCCAGAAAGAACATTTAGACAAAAAGAACATGCATCTTTTTCCACGTTGAGACACTCTTCGGTGCCAAGTGAGATTACCAAGTATACGCCTTATCAATGAGGGATTTAGAAAACTCCCTCAACCTCAACTTCTTACTGATGCAATGGACTCCCAAATGCTCAATGAACCATTTGATATGCTACTTTGGGTTTCCTCCCCCATTTATATGTTTCTCAAAGATAGGAGGAAGGTTACTCATTATACTCCTCAGGATAGGGAGTATAGAAATCATCGTACACTGATACTACCTCGCTAGCTGACTGCGAGGAAGCTGCTATCATCTTTAGCATTTCTTTTTATATCTCCTTCCTCATTTCTTCTAAGGCATATGCAGGGATTTTCTCAGCCATTGGAGCAATGGGCTGAAGGACCACAGGTGGAATACTTGTAACACCTAGGGTACCCACCGTTGGGATAAGGTTGGGAACAGTGTTCCTCTGGGCATGTCCCATTAGATATGCGCTTGATTGAGCTATCAGAGTCGTCATCGGTGTTACGAAATAACTGGGGTCTAGTCCCCGTCCAAAAGCCATTGCATCTACAGGTGTCTGTAAGAACTCCAAGAATTTTCCCATGAAAAGGTCCATCTATGCATGTCCCATCACGATGCTAGTAGAATCCTGTATGACTGTTGGGATCCCTATTGCCATTTGAACTGGGGGGGAACTCTACCTGAGGAACCCCATCTCTAGAGGCCTCAAGCTCCACCGCTTGTTCTTTATTTCTTTGAATAGCATCGAAGTCAAGGGTACTATTAACGTTGTCTTACGCCATACTTCTAGAAGAATACCTCCCCAGTGGAGTCGCCTAATGTAACAGGGTAGTCCCTTTGAAGCCTGGGAGTATAGTAATACCAGTAGAGGCGTAACCCCTATTGGTATAGTAATAAACGATAACCCAAGTAATATTTAACAAAGACAAATGAACATAAAATATTGTATATAACAAACACTCAGATTGAACTCACAAATCTCTCATGTATAACTCAAATGATAATAAAGGAAACTCATAAACTACTAATTATATTGGAGAGAGAAGTAAACACCCTAGATACACCTTGGTAGGCATCCAACACACCAATAAACTCTCATACTCTCTGGTTAGCTATTAAAAGCTTCACAATAAATGATAATGGTGGGTGAGTAAACTATCTTTGGTTCACAATAACTTATCTTCAATGTATTTCTATCTCTAGCAATAAACTCTCTAGAAAAGAACTCTCTCTTCTCAGAAGTGGTTGAGGCCCAGAAATTTCCCCACACCTTTTCTGAGATGTCTCAGTCTTCATTAATGTAAACGATCTCCTTGTCACACTTTAAGTATCAAGCATTAAATCCCTGATGGGTTGGCACATCCTACATCATAATCATTAAATTCCAGGACTTGCCTTTTGCCTATACACTATGTGTCAGAGGACTGTCACAGCAAAGGTGGCTCACGAAACCATCTGACATCCCCAATACCATATTGGTTTACTCAATTTTGGATTCGATAGTGGGTAGGTGTCTAGTGATGCCACCTAAAGTATATGTGACATTTGGTAGAGGGTTGTTTGGCTCAAAGCTCACTATACGATGGAACTCAAGGTTACTCTGCACAAGCTTCAACAGTGAAAGATCTCTCGGTGTCTTACTAGGTGTATCTAAGATGGTCAAGAAAAGCCTTAACGTTGCCTCACTTCTCAATCCTCTAAACCAAGTCCCTCTGAAGTTCCCATGACGAGTTCATTTGATAGAGCACGTGAGATCTTCTAAGCCCTGCCAGGCCTGGTCTCTCACGAGTACCGTTAGACCTCACACTCAAAATTATAATCATTACAGTATTATAATCAGTGTCTTTAAAAGAAACAAATTGACTAAGTAAGAACATAATATGCGAGGGATATCTTCTCAGTAAGTTTCCTCACTGAGCGGCATCACTGAGTTGCCTCATTGAGCTGCATCGCTAAGATGCCTCGCTGCATTCATGTTGCTTCTTTATCTTGAGTTTATTCTGTTAATTGGGGGGCTCTATCCAATTCATAGATTACCTTTAATCCCCTCCTACAATTTCATATCAAGAGGTGATGTTGGTGGCGGTAATGGACCAGTTGAGTGAAAAGCATGCCATAATGAATCAAAGGCTTGCGCCATTAGCATGGAGATTAACATGGAAACGACAATTGACATCCGACCTCGTAAGGTCTCCAAGAAATGACTGGTGATAGGTTTTTTAAGAGACGAACTCTAGGGTTTTCATATCCTTATGTACACCCACTAGTAACAACCACGGTGGTCCACGAAAGGAGTCTGACGAGAATTTTGGTAGAGAATGGGAGTTTGGTCGATCTATTATTCCATGACTGTTTCAAGAAGCTGAAGTTATTCATAAAAAATCAGAAGCTTACCATCACCCACTGATCGTATTCTGAGGCAAAAAGGTATACCAATGGGGCATAATTGAGATGGAATTTATTTTTGGAAGAATGGGGTTAAAGAAATTCGAGGTTTTCCCTTTAATTGTTCACGAATGTCTAAAGTTCTACACCAATTTTAGTATGAGAGTTATGAAGGGATACCAGGTAGAAGCACACGAATGTTATTATTCTTCGGTCGATGAGGAAGAAAGAAATAAGTTAACTCAAACTTATCTAATCGAGACATTAAATCCTCTAGATGAAGATAAGTTAGTAACTGGAGAAGAAATAGAGCAAACATAACCAATAATCCTGGACGATAAGCATCCTAAAAGGATAATCCAGATTGGCTCATCACTGGATCCCATCCTCGAAAAGTAATTAGCTAACTTCCTATGAGCTAGAAAAAGAATTTTTTCTTGGAACCATAAAGATATCCTTAGAATTGGTCCAATCATTATTAGTCACGAGCTCAATATAGTCAAGGATGCAAAGTAAGTAAAAAAAAGCGAAGGGTATTCTCGGAGGAGAAGAACATGGAAATTCAAGAAGAAATGGCCAAGCTAAAGAAAGATAACTTTATTAAAGATGTGATGTGTCCCAAATGGCTAGAAAACGTGGTAATGGTACCAAAGAAAAATGACAGATGGAGGAGTTTGTAGACTTCATAGACTTGAATAAGGCATATCCCAAAGATTATTATCCTTTGCCTCGAATTTATCAACTGGTGGATGCAACGTTTAGGCACGAACTACTAAGCTTCAGGGATGCTTATTCTGGTTATAACTAGATTAACATGAAGCCAAAAAACAAAGACAAGACCACCTTCATCACCAGTTGAGGTACTTTTAATTATAATGTTATACTTTTTGGACTAAAAACACAGGTTCCACCTATTAAGTGGTGGTGAACAAGGTGTTTGAGAAGAATATGGGGAAGAATATGGAACTTTACGTGGACGACATGATGACCAAAAGCGTGAAGGAAGACGATCATATCAAAGACCTCGACAAAACCTTTAATGATCTAGAGAAATATCAGATGAAGCTAAATCCAACCAAATGTGTGTTCGGAGTCAATGCTAGAAACTTTATGGGTTTTATTATTAAACAAAGGGTCATAGAGGATAACCTTGACAAGATCTAAGAATTCATCAATATGAAGACTTCTAAGATTAAGAAGTAAATCCAAAGCCTAACAGGCTGGGTGGTATCTTTGAACTATCCAGAGTAACAAATAAGTGTCTCCCATTATTCTGGTGATTAAAACTCTTTCAAATGGAAGAAGGAATGCCAAGATGATTTTCTCGAGATGAATAGAAACCTAAAATAGGTCTCATTGATGTCAACATAAATCCTAGGGGAAAAATGCACTTGTATTTGGTAGTGTTGAGTTAGTAGTATCTGATCAAAATTGACGGAGGAGTCTAAAAACCAGTATACTACATGAGCAAAGCTTTTCCTAGTGTAGAAATAAAAAAAATTAGAATGGAGAAATTGGATTTAGCTCTGATAATGTCATCGAGGAAGATAAAGTAGTATTTTTAATCCCACTCTATAGTGGTCCACACTGGTCTCCTACTTTGGCAACCCATCCACAAACCTAAGAAGTTTGGCAGGTTAATGGTATAGGCGATAAAGTTTAGTGAATATGAAATTAGACATAAGCCAAGGACTGCAATCAAAGGCCAAGCTATAGAAAATTTCATTGCAGAATTCATCTATGGGGAAAAAATATCAATCGAGCAAGCTATTGTAGTTCTAGACGAGCATATCCAAAGATCATTAGAATCCTCGTTCGAATAAGACAAGACAGGGCGGGGAATGAATTTTCAACAAAATTGTTTAAATATAGTTCCTTAATACAAGGATAATTTGAATATGAGATGACTGTATGGAAGATATTCTTGGATGGATCAGCATGTGCAAGCAATAGTGGACCTCAATTAATAGTCAACACACCTGATAGAGCGGATATAAAATATGTACTTCGTTTTAAATTTGAAGAATCCAATAATGAAGAAAATATGAGGCTTTGCTTGCTAGATTGGAGTTAGCGGTATCACTTGGAGTCAAGAAAATAATGGCTCTCAATGACTCATAGTTAGTGGTAAGTCAGGTTTTTGGAGACTAAGAAGCAAGAGAGGGGAACATGTTAAAATATCTTGTAAGGGTGAAATTTCTACAGCAATAGGTAAAAGCACTCCAACTGATCAGAACCCATAAAATTCAAAATACTAGAGAAAATGCTTTAGCTCATATTGGATCAGCCACCAGGGTCAATCTGAGGAGAATCGTGCCTATAAACATACTGTCGCAAAAGAGTATTGACATAAAAGAAGTCAACTTTCTAGAGCGGAGCATGTGCCCATTTTGGATGGACCCAATTGTTATACCAAAAAGTATCCACCTACATGGCCCAATCAGAAGTGGACAAGTGTTTCCCTACGTGGCATAAATCCTAGTCAGCAAACAGTTGCTCGGCAGGCATGCTGACCAACGTGAAGAATGCATACCATCAATATAAATGAAAATCCACCACACGGGAAGTACAACTAAAGGTCTTATCGCAAGTGGTTCGTATAACCAACCATCACATTCATTATGTATGGGTGTAAATGCTTAAATATATAAAGGCATTCCAACCCTTGGAAGATAGAACGGATTCTGGGATATTCTTATTGACAAGATTACCTAGCTTTCTGTAATCTCTGAAATCAATACCATAACAGTGGACGTAGGCTTTATTACATAGTCAAACCATTTTAAAACCTTATGTCTATCTTTTAATTATCTCATTAAAATTCTATATTTTATCTGTGATTATAAAATTAGATCAAATCCATTTTTTTACATCAATATATTGGCGACATCTGTGGGAACATGTTTCTAATTACCGTTCTCAATATCGTATATCCTAATTCAAAGAAAAATGTATGATCCATAGCCTAGTGCCAGAAACGAAGGCAATCCAACCATTCCATCTCCTCCGCATATAACAACCGACCTAAATGGGATTCTTCCTAGTATTACTAGGGGCCAAGATGCTATGCAAGAAATAATGACATAATTGGCGCAGTCAATACAAGCTAGATATCCATCCCTATCCAAGCAGCAAGTAATTCCTTCACCAAGGAGATAAATGCCGCCCCCACCGGCTCGGCATAGCCGACATTTCTATTCCAGATCATCACATAATATAACTTATCACTCAAGAGTCAGTTCATTAGTCAGAGCCACAGAGTTCTATGATGGACATTTTTTCTCTCCTAAAAGGCATAACATCCTCGAAATATTGAGCAGAGCTTCACCTTTTGATCGTTTGGGACCCTCAGAAAATAAGAACCCTCCTAGAGCATTATCCAGAACTAATTAGCATCCATCCAACCATCATAAAGCCTCAGTCACGTCAGGATCAAGCGTCCGACGATCTGTACATACCAAGCAGACTTCTTAGGAAGAAAGCTCAGCACAAACACATCGTCGGGACATCCGAGCTGCTTCACATAAAACTTACGTAGGCAATCCATCATGGAAAAGATCAATCTAGTGATTGGAAGATCGACTGGAAGAAATGGCAAAAGAAAAGAATCCCTTGTAGAGTAATTTCGTTAAAAGAATCCCCCTTTATCCAAGCGATTATGAATTTTCCAACTCCATATAAGTTTAAAACTCTTATGGTCACCCCAAATATGATGGAAAAATTGATCCAGTTTTGCACATTGAACAATATTAAGCTGCAGTTGAAATTTATTCAGTCCTACAAGAAATGAGATATAGGGCATTTTCAAGTACCATTTACGAGTTCAACCGAAATATGGTACAACGACCTGCCCCGAGGATAAATTACCAACTTCAACCAGCTTGCCGAGCTATTTATTAGCAATTTCTATTTTGGGGCCAAGCCAGTGAAGAGAATAGCCCATATCTTGAGTGTAAGGCAACGAGTAGGGGAAACTACTATGGAGTACATTAGTCATTTTAACAACGAGAAATTACAAGTGGTTGATTATGAGGAGAATACATCCATTATTGTTCTTATGAATGGATTGCTTCCAGAGAAACTATATTATTCTCTGGCCAAAAATCCTCCTAAAACCATGACTGAGCTCATGGTTAAGGCAAGAAAAATAATGAACGCCGAGGAAGCAATGATCGTAAAATAGAATTTAGACACTAAGCCTGACAAAAATTACTAGAAGGACAGAAGCCGAAGAAGTATGATAAGATCAAACAATATGGAACTTATACTCCATTAACTGTTAGCATTCACCCTATCCTAGAGAAAATCAAATATAATAAATATTTGAGATGGCCTGAGACATTGAGGGAACCTCCTAATAGAGGGACCAATCCAAATATTATGAATTCCAAAAGGATCATGGCCACACAACAGATAACTATATCGCTTTAAAGAACGAAGTGGGATCTCTCATTCACCGAGGAAAACTGAACAAGTTTGTTGATCGACGAGAAGGTTAAAAAGCAAGGGCAAGGTCAAATTCTTCATGCAACCCATAGATGACAGGAAGAGGAACCATAGAGATGGTTGTGAAGATGATCTCGACCTACCAAAGAAACCTAAGCAACCAAAACGGGAGGTAGCTATGATCAATTTTAGTTCATTTGATTTTCTTGTAATTACGTGTGGCGATGCAGGTGGAGGAGATCACAATCAATCTAAACGAAGACAATCGGCCTGGGAAGGTCAACAAAGACAAACAAGTAATCGGATTTTCTAAGAATGACCTCTCTGGGGTACTTATCCCCACGATGATCTATTGGTCATCAAATTCAGGATCCAGGATGCCGTCATCGCCGGGGTTTTGATTGATAATGGGAGCTCGACAGATATTTATTTTACCCCTGCTTTTGGAGTTTGGATTTGAAAATCAGTCAACTGGAACCTTAACGTAGTCCATTAATAGTTTTTTCAGGTGAAAAAGTTCACCCACTAGGAACAATCAAGCTAAAATTGTTGTTCGACACCTGGACGGAAAGTCATACGAAGAAAATACACTTTTTATGACGGATAAAAACATTCAGTCTGTCTATAATGTAATCCTCAGCAGGGTAGGATTGAAAAAGTTTGAAGTTGTATCGTCAATAGTCCATGATTACTTTAAGTTTCTAACTCACTTTGGGGTAGGTGTTGTGAAAGGTGACCAAAAGGTGGCTAGAGAGTGTTATTACTCATCCCTGAGCAATAAGACTTGATTGAGTTAAAGAAAAATATCACCATTTATCAGGTAGATAGCACTGATCCAGATAGTGACTCTGCAGTTGAAACTTTAGATCCCCAAAATGAGACAGAGTTAATCAAAGGGCAGATTGTGGAAGCTACTAAAAGCATTATCCTGGAGGACGATGAGCTGGAGAGAACTACGCATATCAGATCAACACTGGATCTAATCCTTAAATAGGAATTGATTATGTTCCTGGGTAGCGGAGAAATTTATTTACTTGGATCCATGAGGATATGCCTCGGATTGATCCCAATTTCCTCTGTCATAAGCTCAACATCAATAAGGATGCTAAGCCGATCAAGCAAAGGCGCAGGGTTTTCAGTCGAGAGAAGAATTAATAAATTAAAGAAGAAGTGAAGAAACTTTAAAAAGTCCATTTTAGTAAAGATGTTAAGTATCCAACCTTCTTAGACAATGTTGTAATGGTCAAAAAGAAAAATGATGAGTGGAGGATGTGTGTGGATTTAATCGATATAAATAAATCCTGTCCAAAAGATCACTTTCCCTTGCTTAGAATCGAACAATTGGTGGATGATATATTAGGATATGAGCTTCATAAATTCTTATTCTAGGTATAACTAGATAAAGATGAAACCAGAAGATAGAGAAAACATAACTTTCATCACTAACTGAGGAACTTACAGCTACAACGTAATGCCCTTTGGGCTCAGAAATGCTGGATCGACATGCTAAAGGTTGGTCAATAAGATTTTTAAAGAAAATATAGGCAAGAATATGGAGGTTTATGTGGATGATATGATAACTAAAAGTAAGAAGGATTCAGATCATATTAGCGACCTCACTCAGACTTTTGATCAGCTGGAAAAGCATCAGATGAGGCTAAATTTGAGCAAGTGTGTGTTCGGAGTATAGGAAGGAATGGTCCTCAGCTTCATAGTCAATGAAGGGTAATTGAAACTAATCCAGTAAAGATAAAAGCTTTGATAGAAATGCAGTCACCGATTTACAAGAAAGATGTACAAAGTCTCACTGGTATAGTGGCAACTTTAAACAGATTTGTTTCTCGGGAAACAGACATGTATTTGCCCTTTTTTAAGGTATTGAGAAAGACTTTTGAGTGAAATGCAGACTGTGAAGAAGCATTCCAAAAATTAAATAATTACCTGGGATCACCACCTATCTTGACAAGTATTGGGAGAGAAATTATACTTATACCTAGTTGTTTCGGAATCTCCAGTTAACTCGGCCTTAGTTAGATTAAATAATGGGATCCAAAAACCAGATTACTACACCAGCAAAGCATTCAAGGGGGCCGAGATCAGGTATCCACGCTTGGAAAAGTTATCCTTATCACTCATTGAAGCCTCTAGGCATGTGAAGCCCTATTTCCAAGAACACACTGTAGTTGTGTATACTGATCTATCTCTTCGGCAAGCACTATACAAGCCTAAGAAGTCAGGAAGATTGATGTACTAGGAAGAAAAAACTGGGAGAATATAATAATGTCTATGAACCAAGGTCTTCATTAAAAGACCAGGCTTAGCTGATTTCATTGCTGAGTTCACCTATTAAGAGGTTCGAGACCAATAGCACTTTCCTACTGAGCAGACTTTTCAGGAAGAAAGCTCAGCTCAAAAGAAAGTTGAAGTTGAGATCGATCCACCTGAATCATCCAAAACGCAGGAAATGGCTCAAAAGTATGTAGAGGAGAGTAAGAAAGTATTCCACGATGGATTTTTATTTGACGAAATCTTCAATAACGATATCTCAATGTGGAATTTATACGTGGATGGATCTTTATGTGCAACTAGAAGTGGAGTAGGTATAATACTCAATACTCCTGATGAGATTGATATTGAATATGCACTCAGGTTCCAATTCAAAGCGTTAAATAATGAAGCAGAATATAAGGCTTTGATAGTTGAACTGGGTTTGGCCCACTCATTGTCGTCGAGTAGGTAATGGTGCACAGTGATTCACAGTTGGTGGTTAACTAAGTGCTTCATTTATATGGATTCAAAGGAGAGTTGATGACCAAAACCATGTAAGTCATTGCCAAGTTTCTTGCCTTAAAAATAAATAGGATCCTAAGAATAGAAAATGCTCGAGCTGATGCCCTTGTTCGGCTAGTATCAGCAACAATAATTGAGCTCAGGAGAACAATTCTAATAGAAATCTTGGCTAACCAAAGCATTGATGAGGACTTAATGGTTAATTTCATTATTGTAGATTTAGGACCTTCCTGGATGGACCCAATCAAAGCCTATATTGAAGATGGAATCCTACCACCTGATCCTAAAGGGGTAAAAAATCTTCAATATAAAACAACAAGATATGTGATGGACAAAGGGGTTTTATACAGAAGGGGATTAACGATCTCCTTGTTATGATGGGTTAATCCAATGGAGTTGGAAGTATTGATCAAAGAGGTGCATGAAGGTCCATTTAGAGCTCATTCAGCTGGCCGGTCTCTACTCTAAAGAATCAACACTTAGGGATACTACTGGCTGACTATGAGGGCAGATTGTAAAGTCTTTGCAAGAAAGTGTGACAAATGACAGAACTTCTCTGTAATTCACAAAGCACCCAATATTTCTCTATCCCCAATAACTTTGCCTTGGACCTTTGTTATATAGGGAATTGGCTTAGTCAGCCAACTATCGACCACCAAAGGTAGGTTTAAATATTTGGTCGTTGAGATTGGCTACTTCACAAAATGGGTGGAAGCATAGCCGTTGATTGAGATGTCATATGAAAAGTGTATCAGTTCATTTGGAAGAACATCATATGTATATATGGGCTTCCTTATGCCTTTATTATAGACTATGGAATCCAAATTGACAACGATGAGTTTGAAGCCTATTGCGTCCTGTCCAAAATCCAGAAATTCCATTCTGAACCAGGCCACTCACAAAGCAATGGTAAAACATAAGTCACAGTTAAAACTTTGCTCAATGGATTGAAAAGAAGGCTTGATGCTACCAAAGGAAACTGGATCCAAAAATTGCATTTTATTCTTTGGGCCTACTGTACAACGTCGAGAATAGTAACTAGAGAAACACCATAGATGCTTGCATTTGGGACAGAAGCCGTGATGCCAACCGAGATAGGCCTACCAACTCACAGGGTCTTAAATTTTTATTCTCCAACCAGTGGCTTGATGCGACGATTGGACTTAAATATGTTGGAAGGAGCCAGAGAAGATGATTGTCTATAAAATGTTGTGTGCTAACACGAGATAACTCGCTTCTATAGCAAAAGGGTCAAGATGGCTAACTTTAAAGAAGGTGACTATGTCCTTAAGAAGGTCATTTATAAGTACAACAAGCTTGAGGCTAATTGGAATGGTCCATATCTCATCTCAACAGTCATCTGACCAGGAACCTATCGACTTGAGACCTTGGAAGGTAAAGAATTGAAAAACCATGGAATGTCGAACACCTCCAAAAGTATTATCAATGATTCAAGGGATTGTCATAAGTGTATATCTCTTGTTTAATGTTCAAGATAACTATTGTTCAAGTTTCAATAAAATTCTGATTTCATTCCCTTTAATTTTTTTTTCGGAGTATGGCGATATACATCCCCCCGAAACAACAAGTAAACAAGTCGCTTGGTCTTCAGCTCTTGTCGATCAACATCACATACATACTTATTCATGTTGAACTTCACGTTGAATTTATCAAATTTCGGATGCACCAACAGCTTAAGGCACAATCGTTGTTTACCCAATATTAAACTTCATGTATAACTTCGTACATACAAGTCATGAACAAGAAGTAATCATTACTTTGTGTACGACTCTGTTTAAACAAGTCATGAACAAGAAGTATTATCCGACTAAGTTAATTACAAAACACTTGGTGGGCCACAAAAAATTTCATCATATATGACTTCGTCATTGACAAGTCAAGAATACAAAGTGTGTAAAACTTCGTATATAACTAAAAAAGTTGCAAATAAGTTTTACCCGACTAAGTTAAATGCAGGAAGACATGTAAATATTCCTAATCATTGGAATAAAAACATATATTCATCATACACTTGGTCACCACTAATAATTAATGCTAAACTTGGATCAATAAATCTAAGTGCATTAGTAGAATCTATGGCCTTACAATTACAGTTTAATAATTCATTATTAGACAATAACTAAGTTGACTCGTTGATTAAGTAATCAAGAGTTGACAACACAAAAATATGGATTTGTATTCATATATTAACTGTATTACATTAAAATAACAAAATACAGAAAAGCTATTCAATAAGACATTTTCCTTTATCTTTGGAAGTTGGTTGAGTAGGCTGAACTATCTCCATTCTAGTAGGAGGATCATCTAAAGTATAAGGAGAATTAATAAAGTTGAAATCTCTTAGCATTCTCCTATTATTGATACTCGGGGCATTGAGTAGATGAGGATGATGAAATATCTTGTGAACATCATGTAAACCATAATCTTCTAAATATTTAGTGATCAAAAACTGAGGAATAGCATCAGCTGGGATCCATGATATGTCCAACTTAAAAGGAGGATTGTGATAATATAGAAGACCAGGCTTATTCCAGTACCATAGCTCGTTCTTATTATCATGCTTCAGCAAAGTCAAGCAGTTGGTCCACCCCTACTTATAACCTTCGTGGTGGCTTTGGGTAAGGTGATCATCAGTATGCCTAAGAGCTTCATTGTAGCCTTCCATACACACCTCTTTGGGTTGTTTGTGAAATTTAAAGGTTAACCTTTCAACTTGATGTTGAAGTTTCTTCAGAACATCACTCTTCACCTTAAACTACACAGATTGGCCGACAGTGGCCTTATCCTTAACTTCCAATTTTGTAGACAAATCAACAATAGATTGACTCTTAACTTTCAGCTGGGCAGCTTGGTCGGCTAATGTTTTCTTAGTCGTAGCCTCATTAGTAGTTGGTTGGCTCGTCCTTTGCTTTCTGGAGGTTTATCCAGGCTTGGATTTCTTCATATCTTCATGTTCCTCCATAAGCTTGGCATTCTCAGTCTCCAAGAAAGATGTCCCTTAATCGACACCACTATCAGAAGACTATTTCAAAGTATCTAACTCATATTTGAGTTTTTTTATCTTCCTCCTCAAGCAATTTGGAAATTTCCCTGACTTTATCTATTTCTTGGTTCAATAAGAATTATTTTCTCTTGTACATGGACGCATATTCTTCCAACTTCTTCTCAAAGCCTCAGCCTTCAATTAAAGCTTTGTATTTAGATTACTAGTCAAAGTGAAGAGAAGCCAGAGAAAATTTATGATCTTACTACAGATCTTCAATCATCTTATAGTAAGCTGCATTATTTTCTTAGCCCTGTTGTAATACCCCGTAATTTAGAGGCCTTTATTTATGAATATGGTATATAATTTTATTGATATTATTATTTTATTAATCGGGATATTGATATTATATTTATTTTTATTTGAAATGAATCGAATATTTAAATTTAAATTAATTTTGGACGTTTTATAATGGTTTAAATATGTAAAGTTGATAATTTTGAATTAAAGGGCAATATAGTAATATAGGTTAGCTTAGTCTCCAAGCTAGGGTTTGAGAGAGAGGATATATAAGGAATATTATGGGTGATTATAAGGAAAGGGAGATGAAAAAGAGAGGCCAAAAATGAAATCCAAAGAGGTAAAAAGGAGAGGAATGAGAAGAGCCAATTTGGAATGTTTAGATCTTCTTTTTAAGTGCATTCGGATGAGATTTAAGAAAAACTCAAAACACATACCTGACTCAATTTTTCGTATATAATCCAAATCTGAAGTCGGATTGGAGATTCGAATAATTTTTGGAGCTGATTTTTCTGAGTTTTTAAAATAAGAATATTTGGGGTTATCTTGTGTTGGGGCTAGAACATGATTTGAATATTTTCGCGAGAAGAACGTGATGGTGCGATCATATTTTGAGGCTAATTTTTATGTGAAGATTCATGCGATGATTTTAAGGTATGGGGTTTTACATAATATGCTCCTTAATCTCGCGAGTGCTATTTCGTTGAATTCTTATTAATTGAACTCATGTTTGAATTGATAAATTCTTGGAAATCTAGAAAAATAATTGTTGAAATTATTTCGATTCATGTGGAATTATTCATTTTGTAATTGATCACGTTGTCATGAGATTTTAATATGGCACGGAGGTTGGGCACCCGCCAAAATTCCTGCTTCCCGGGCTATGTCTTGATAAAGCATATGCGGATGGTGTGAGGCCTGGTAACCTGGTGACCTGGTGACCTGGTTAATGTGTTGTTGAGAAATTATATTGATAAAATGCTATTGAGATTTGCATTTGATTTGAATATTCATACTCGTGTTGTTACGCTTTATTCATCGCTAACATATATTTGTTGAGCATCTTTCCTGTCATATTGTGTACTTCCCCATATTTTCTTTAGTTGGCAGGTTAGCATGGATTTGAGCGCTATGGACCAATTGGGATTATTTTAGCGAGGATTATTTGGGGAAGAATTTTTAATACAATTTTGAACATTTGTATTAATTATTTCATTGATGTATAGAGCATTTTTATTCGAGTTAGATAGTTGTAATTTTAATTCGAGAGACTTGTTGTAATTGAAGAGATTGAGATTAGTGGATTTATATTATTGTGGGATTATTTAAATGCTCTATACCTTGTGATTGTGGATTAGTTTAATTTTATCGATGAGTGGCGCTCCGTTCGCTCTCCCCGGGCGGACGGGGTGTTACACCTGTCTAGTAAACATTGGAGATGAACATATGGCTCTTTCACTTGTGGGATGCTTCTGGTCAAAGCAAACTGACCAAGTCATCTCCAGTCAAAGAAAAATGACCAACTTCTAAAAGACTTCGACTCCACTTGAGTAGGTCGGATTTAGTAAAAACTATTGCCTGCTTTCTAGCATCGAATTGAAAATTGCAAGTGAAAGTGAACAAGTATGATTATTGAACAATCATGACACAAGTATGAGAATTCATTCAACCAAGAAAGAAAAGTAAAAAAAATGATAAGCACAACACATATAGCAGGAAATATGAAATGATTTCATTAATAACCAAAAAAGTGTAACACCTTATTGAAACTGTTGGTCCTATTACAAAACAGATGAACAGAAAAATAAAAAGATTAAAGTAGTTAAACCTTCTCCTTGTCCAGGATATTGCTTCTACAAGGCTGGTCAATAAAATGGGCAACTTTATTAATAGTATTTAAAGCAGAACGATTTGAAGGGAAGATTCCCCATATCCCTCCTTATCATAAAACTCTTCCTCTAAGTTGGGAGGAGAGCCTGGATCATGCCTCGAAAATAATTCAGTATCTACTGGGGTGATAACCTCCTTAAGGGCCTCCGACATCCATCCCTGAAAGATTTTTTTCTTATGAACTCAATGTGAGTAGAGGCCACTTGAAACACTTTATCCCAGCCTTTGTTGAAGGATTCCTCCTTAAGATTCTTATTTTTAGCCTTCTCTGCGATCAGTTCAGAGGACAGGCCAACAGCTTTCTCCTCAATAGATAGCAGGAGACCTTAATTTTTATCTAATTTTTCCTCGGCCAGCTTAGTGTTAATCTGAGTAGAAGATAAATTGGCTTTAGTAGTGACCAACTTCCCTTCAGCAACTGTCAAACTGGTGTCGATAGTAACCAGTTTTCCTTCAGCAAGAGTGGCCCTATTAACAGCCTTCTAAATCCCCTCATCCCAAGTCTTATGTTTGGACTCTAACAATTGCCTAGAAGCCTCAGCATACTTCCTCATACCCTCAAGGGACTCTTCAACTTCTCCACCAGAAGAAAGAACATGCTCGTCCTTTTCAAGCATTTGATTAAAGTTTGTTAAAAACCACATAAAGAACAACATCAGATTAAAAGGAACATCAAAAGAAAAAGACATCAAGAGGCAATTAATGAAAAAGGATTACCATTGCCAAACTTTGGTAAGTATTTTCTGTCAATTTCAGACTCGGTAGAGGGGTAAGAGCCGATCTGCTAGAAGAGCGAGTACCAGTCTTGATTAATTTACTGGAAACACTAGGATGGATAGCAATAGAGGATGACTCAGCAACAGTCAAGTCTTCCTAAATTTTCTCAACCAACTCCTAGTCGGCAAACCTTTTTTCCAGTTGCTTCTCGGTCAAGCCTTTCTTCAACCTCCTAAAGTGAGGAGTAGTAATATTTAATTTCTCAGCAGCGATGACTTGAGGAACCTTCTCGTTCTCAGAAGACTTGGATACTTTTTTTGGCTTTTAGCATTCCCAACAGCTTTCTTGGCATGAGAAGAAAAGGCTCTAGTAATCAAGTCAAGGATTTTTCTCTTTCCCATAGCAGCAAGTGGAGAAAAAGGAATAGCTGAAACGTCCAAAGACTCAAAAGATGAATAAGTACTTAAATCCTTTTCTGCACCAGTAGACTCTTAAGTAGAGGAAGTAAGGATTAGTTCTTCCTCAATATTGATGGGTTTAGCAACTGTAAAAGTGGTGGGTCGAGCAATAAACAAAGTTATAGAGCTCGTGTACTACAACTGATAAGAGGCAACTATGGAGTGTTCCTCATCAATTCTTTGATGGATGCTCTGAGGAAACTTCAATTTACGTATATTGACGTCCTATTCTTTCGTACACTTCTTCTTTCTCTCAACTGTGCAAAAATAGAAACAAGACCAGAAATTATTGATTAGCATATTATCAAAAAATTAGTAAACAAACTAAAGGAGTATAACAATAAAACCAATAACCTATGTTATGACCCACTTGAGGGCACCTGGGCCCATTATACACCTCTCCTATTGGTAAAGGAGCATGTTGCCAATTCTTAGCAATGACTCCATAGTCATAGTAATCTTTATTGGAGTCTAGAAAATTAACAACTAAGACCCTATTGGCAAATCCTAGTTTTCATATAGTACAACTGTCATTGGTAACCCACTTATAACAAAACATAATCTCTGGGATACCAATGTGGGTTCTATGTATCTGATTCAACTTATGAATCCCATTGACTACTCTACAAATATTGGTGGCTACCTTAGCTGGGACAACATCAAAATACTGAAAAAATTCTAAACAAAACCTATTGGGGGAAAATTAGCGAACCGCCAAAGGATAATATAAAAATACCAATTTATCCTTTGGCGGTTCGCTAATTTTCAAATTATTTACAAAAATGCCATTGCAAAATCAAAACATGGAATTTTTTTACAAGTCCCACATCTCGTCATGCGCCGATAAACACTGAAGAAAATATACTCCATCCCTTCAATAAAAACATCAAAGAGGAAGTATTGGGGGATTCAGTTGATACCAAAAATTATCCACCTACGTGGACCAATAAAAACTGAACAAATGTCTCCCTACGTGGTATAAATCCTAGTAAGAAGATAGTTGCTCAACAAGTATGCCGACCAACGTGAAGAATGCAGATCATCAATATAAATAAAAATCCACCACACGGGAAATACAACCAAAGGTCTTATCGCACGTGGTTCATATAACCAACCATCAGATTCGTTATGTACGTGTGTAAATGCTTAAATGTATAAAGGCATTCCAAGCCTTGATCTCCGGGTCACTATAAATACATTGTATTCCCTTCATCAAAGGGAACATAGAACAGATTATGGGATATTCTTATTGCCAAGAGTACCGTGCTTTCTATAATATCTGAAATAAATACCATAACAGTGGACGTAGGCTTTCTTACATAGTCGAACCACTTTAAAACCTTGTGTCTCTCTTTTAATTATCTCATTATTATTCTATATTTTATCCGTGATTACAAAATCGGATCATATCCATTTTTGACATCAACACCAATTATAAGATACTTGGATGAAGGCCCTTTGCCAGCTGATCAGAAAGAAAAGAGAAGAATTCCTTACAAAGCGGCCAAGTTTTTCGTGGAAAAGTGAGTTCTATACAAAAGAGGTTTTACTATCTGAAAGATGAGATGTATTCACCCCATCGTAGTGTTAAACCTGATTAAAGAAATACATGAAGGATCATGTGGTGCCCATGTAGCAAGTCCGATATTGATAAAGGGAACAGTAATCCAAGGATATTATTAGTCCCCAATGAGGAAAATTAGTGAAGAATACACGCAGAAGTGCGACAAGTGCCAATGATTCAGAGTGATACACCAGAGACTAAGATCTAAGTTGGTGCCAATCACATCTCCTTGGCCTTAAATTTACGGTATGGATCTGGTCGACCCTCTACTAAAGGCTATAGGGAGATTCAGTTATTCTGTTGTAGTGGTAGATTATTTTACAAAATGGATGGGGGCCAAAGCACGTATGGATATGACCTATGCAAAGGTCTTCCATTATATATATATAAACATGATATGCAGATATGTGATCCCCGTGCCTTTATTGCCGACCATGGTACCCATTTTGGCAATGATGAATTTTAAAAACTATTATGATAAGGCCAAAATCCGAAAGCGTCACTCATCACGAGCTCATCCACAAAGAAATGGCAACACAGAGGTCACGAACTGAACGTTATTGTAAGGAATGAAGAAAATATTGTATTTAGCCAAAGAGAATTGGATTAATGAACTGCAAAGCATATTGTGGGACTACAAGACAACACCATGAGAAGCAGTAAGAGAAACACCCTATATGTTGGTCTTTAGAAGTAAATCCATTGTCTCAATTAAGATCATCCTCCTAATCTATAGTATCCTTAATTTTAATATTCCTAAGAGTGATTTTACAAGAGTGTTGTATTTAGACCAGATAGATAAGGTCAAGGAGATAGGAGTGATCAAATTAGCAGACTATCAGGAGTGCATAGAAAAATTCTATAACAGGATACTTAAGAAAATTACACTCAAGAAAGGTGACTACATCCCCGAGAAGGTAACACGAAAATCCAACAAGTTAGAGGCTAATTGGTATAGTCCTTACCACGTGGCCATCGTACGACCAGGTACTTATCGGATTGAAACCTTGGAAGGAGAGTTATTTAAGAACCCTTATAACTCTGAGCATCTCAAGAGGTATTATCAATAAAAAAATCCTTTAAGTTATAAAAGATGCATGCAGTGGGAAGTTACAAAGCTTGTACAACCAGAAGTCATTGAAAGAGAATACCCATTACCCCCATTTTAGATTCATGAATTTTAAAATTGGTTTTAGTTTTATTTGAAAGTTCATTCAAAGATATGGGAAATAAACTTCACTCGAAGACGTCTTGAGTTTAGAACAAGGCCAGGTCTGCTAAAACCAACCTAATTAACCAAAGCACATCTTTGACTGCTAAAAAATATTAGGTTAGGCCGGCTCAGGCAATTCAATTGACCAATGCACGTCTCTGGCTGAATAAAAATCCTAGGCCAGGTCAGCTAAAGCCAACCCAATTGATCAAAAGCGCGTCATTGACTGCTGAAAAATGTTAGGTCGGGATGGATTAAGCCAACCTTATTAATCAATGCACGTCCTTGACTACACAAAACCTTTTAAAGAGGATGTGATGACAAGATCCAACCACATACCTTTCCTAACTCGATAACTAAAACAGTTCATCCCTAGGGAACTAGTAAGACTAGGCTGTGACGACCAGATCCGATAATAAAGACAAACGACTAAGAAAAACTGTTAATCCTTAAATAAACCATGGAATAAACTGCAAAATTGAAAATATCCAATTAGGCAAATACATGAGCTAATATATTTAAAATATAGAACATAATACATTATGAATAATATAAAATATTTTCATTGATATTAAAGATAAATATTAGTGATCCCATTCATAGATAATATTAAACATGAGTAGTGTTTACAAAAAAACTACATAAAGATAAACGATGAAAAGCTAAGTAACATCATCTTTAGGAGATAACTTTGAGTTTTAAGTAGCATGAAGTTTCTTCTTAATAACCTGCTCCTCCTCAATGACCTGGATCTCATCCTCAGACTATGATCCTTCTTTAGCTCTTTTGGTGGCCTCTTCTTCTTCATCTGTGGCCTTGGTCTCATCACCAACCCCCTCTTAAGACATGACAACCGCATCAATATTAGGGTAGTGTTTAGCTACCCTCTTATTAGTTTATTATAGACCGTGAGTAAGGATATGGTGGTGTCAATGATGTATTCCTCAAAGGGCTTGAAGGCTTTGACAACCTCTTCTCTATCCATTGAAGCAGTGACCAAGGTAGAAGTAAGTTGAACTTTTAAATCATTAAGCTTATATTTGTCAATCTTGAGATCTTGTCGCAGTTTCCTTATCTCTTTTTTAACTTTACTGAGTTCTTCAACCATCTGGTCATCAGCCTCTTAAAACTTGGTATGAGCCTTAGATAGGTCGACCTTAAAAAATTTAATTTTATCTTCAAGTCCTTATTTTGCATTCCTTAGCTCATCACAAGCATTCAAGTCAGATTGACCCTTCTATCTCAGAATGGTTATAGCCATTACCCTGCATATGAACAAATGGAATAAATTATCTTATAGTAAAAGATATCGGTTCAAAAGAGAACAAGTGAAACTAATAAGATTCAACTCACTGCAAATGACGTATAAGAACCAAAATTCTAATGATTATCCACATCCAAATTCTGTATGAACTAAAAGTTAGGGATATATCCTACATAGCCTAAGACTTCAAGCATGTTAGCAGAATTCATGAGAATATAATTTTTATCTGTAAAGAGTTTTTCCTTGGTCATTAGAGGGTCAAGCTCGTAAGGATCAACATGACCATAGGGAGATGAAGAGCTACCCCTTTGTATAGCCTCTGGGTAGATCTACTGTCAATGTTAATCTTTTATTTGGGATTAAACTTGGGTAATTTGGTATTCTTGATGGATGAATCATACAAAGACCTCTTCTTACTTCTTTGCCTCTCGTTGAATACTTTATTTTTTCCTTTGTCAACGTCCTTCTTCTTCTTAGCCTCTTAAGAAGATAATTTTATTGTCTTAGCATTTATAAGCCTAGTTCTTTCATAATTTCTCTTCTCAGTACGATCTTTCTCCTTTGCCTTTTAACAACTCCTCGCTGGGCAAGCTCTTCGAGCCATTTATCTCCGATTTTCTTCAATTTATCATAAGAAAATTTGTTGGATTCATGATAAATGCGATAGAATTTGGAGTTGAAGAAACATAAAAAAATATGGATAAAACTACTTAATAATCAGTTTGATATGATGTACAGAAGCATATAAAAAATAAGGATGACTTAAGACTTCCAAAAAAAAATTCCCCTTCTTCGACCTCCTGATCGGCCTCTTCATAATTCCTTTCAGCATGGACGACCTCCTCCAAATCTTCCACTTCTTCCTCAAAACTTGTCTCATCAACATTTAGTGTCCTTGGTGTATTATAAGCATCAAGATTAATAGTACTAATGCTTAGGTAGTTTATTATGGCCCCAAACTTGTTAGGGGAATATACGTGCTCAAACTACTTAGGGTTCAAAATGTAAACTCGTACGATCAGCTTCACCAGCCTCTTATCCAATGATGGGGTCTTCTTGTCAATCAAATATGGGGAGAAGAAGTCCCTAGGAATGTTGATCCTTCTTTTTGGGTTATTGGAAAAGAACTTCTATGCACAATAGATATAAAAAACTTGGTTTTCCAATTATGATTTCTACTTTGGTTAACTTGGGCTATTTTGGTATTGGACTTTCTAGGATAACAATAGTAATATCTAGGAGTTTTGTAGTTATTCTCCAAATGATACACAAACCTAAGTATGTATCCATTAATGTCAAACCACCCATATTTCTTCCAGTAAATCATAGATCTTATTTTAAACCTAGGCCTGTAGATTGAGTCGGGTAAGCCCTAAGCCCGCCTGTTCAACCCGCTATTTTCAGGCCAAGCTTTATTTGAGTTTGAGCTGAGCTGATCTTGAGCCAAAATTTCAAGCCCGAATCGAGCCCGAAGCCCAAACTTTGGATATATAAATAAATTTATATATTATAATAAATTTATTTTAATTAATAATATATATATATATATATATATATATATATATATATATATATATATATATATGAAATTTAATTGGCCTTTATAGGTTTTCACTCTTACTTCCCTTATTTTAATTTAATACATTTCATAATTATGTATTTTATTTTATTAAATATCAATTAGATTTTAGTGTGTACATTTTCTCCATGATGGAAATACAACAAAAAAAAGGACTAATTCAAATTTTTTTAACTAAAAATTTAAAATCGGGTCCGCCCAAAATCGGGCATAAAGCTCGTAATATTTATGAGACGAGTTTGAGATTAGGTGGAAACAATTAGTTCAAGACGAGATTGGGCTTGAGCATAGGTAAGGTAGATCGGGCCGAGCCTGAGCAACCCTAAGTCCGGATCACCCAGCTCAATTTACAGCCTAATATAAACCTATAAGCATTTGGAGGAAGCTGGGTAAGGGCCACTCTATAACCCTTTAATATATATCTTATTGAGGGATGGAAGGGAAGAAGAACTCCCACTTGGAGTGACCAGAGAATAAAACAAACCTCATTGGCATCTCTTATGTTATAAGCTCCCTTTGTTGGGTCATCAATTTTCATGCTCATGTCAGTACGGAGTACAAATTCTAAGGTCATCCAAATCTTCAGCTCAGATATCACTCTGGTACCCTCTGGCATCAGAGGTAGAAGGATCGTAAGAGGTCGTTGGAACCAATACAAGGTCCACCTCTTCAGAAGTCAAATGAACCTCAATATGCGAGGTGAAAGGTGAACGTTTAGCCATCAAATCCCTCTCCTCAAAGTTCAGATGATTAGAAGAAATTGTATTACTAGTATCAGAGTAATTTCTACCGCAACCCTATTATTTGTACTATTAAAGATCTTCGAAGTATGAAATTATGACATACTATACTCAACACTTGGGGTTTGACTCAGTACAAGAGTCAAATTTTGGGATGAAATTAGGGTTTGATGGATCGTCCTTAGTTTTAAGGACCTGGAGTGGGGTTAGAAACCTCTCAATAAAGGCACCGAAGAAAAATTTGCTCAAATCAGTAATGTGATTCCAAATTCTCGAAGATTCACTCATGCAGGTCGCACTTACACCCAAAACAAACCTTACTAGAACCCTAGAAATGGAAAACGCTAAGCGAAACTCCTTAACAAAACACAAACCCAAAAGAAAATGAAAGAACGGTAAAAGACTAGAGAAAGATTGCACAAAAAATACCCGATGTTCGAAACGAATGAGAAACTGAGTTATAAAAATCTTCAAAGGCTCACAATCGATTGATATCTCTCTTTATCTCTGTCTAAGAATCTTGAACGCGTAGAATTTGAAAAGGTTGGCTGATGTTTCGCTCCGTTTTTATAAGGATAAAAACATGTGTGTGTTAAATGTGCTTGTCAAAGACTCACTAGCTTGTTGACACATGGCTTACTTAAGTCAGTTGGAAATTTCATCAAGAAAACTTACAAGTCATTCTGCTCGGTCGGCCGAACAGAATAATTGTCACTCTTAGAATCAAAAGATGTTCATACATAACCATTTGTAAAAACCTTACCCACTTCTTTGCAATCGTGAGCAAAGTCTTGGGCGCTTTTGTTATACTATATTTACAAATAAACTTATGACCCAAAGTAAAAGATATCATCCTTGTCCGAATAAATACCAAGGCATAAACTCAGCTAAGCAATGAGGTCGACCACCTTTCCATTTGGGCAGACTAGGTCATTGCGAACAAGGCTAACTAACGGACTATAACTTTAATAACACTGTTAAAGGTTGGCTAATACCATGTGTGTGGTATCATCGATAGAAAACATGCATAAGAACATTCCATTATGGATAAAATATTAAACAATTATTTATCTTAGTTGTGCTCCATTAAGAAGATGGTGCTACCCAACCCATGTTGGGGTCTTGACAAACATTCCATCATCCTCATTCACTATAAAAGGGGAAATCTCCTATCGGTATCTGGGGGACTGATACGCAAAGATATATTCTTATATTCAAACTATATAAATAAAGAGATTGAGTGATTTGTACTTTTCTGAGACCTCCGGTCAATTGAAACCTAGTACTACAAGCTTCCCTGTGGATGTAAGCTCATTTTTAAGAGTTGAACCACGTAATTCTTGTTGTGCTTCCTCTTGTTCTCACCTCTATCTTTATTCATCTGCATTTACTAATTATTTATTATGTATTATCTCGTATTGGATCTCAATTAGCTAAGATGAAATCTTGAAACCAATTTTAGACGAATAGCAACGAGATTTGTATTTTTGAGTATTTATTTGGAAGCCAATTTAATTATTTATCTTGGGTCCCTAGTATAGTTTATACCCATGTAGTTAGAGCCAGATTCTCTGGAAAACCAGTTTGGACTAAGACCACAGCTTGTACTAATATATATTGATTTAATTAGGGTTTAAAGATGCATAATTCATTATTATAGTTTGAGAGGGAGGAGAGAAATCAATATTCACATTTCCTAAAGAGGCAGAGAGAGAGAGAGAGAGAGAGAGAGAGAGAGAGAGAGAGAGAGAGAGAGAGAGAGAAACATATCTCACACAAACTAAGATTTTTCATCTCAAGAGATGCTCACACACCTACCTAGCTTTGGGTGAATCATATAGTATAAGATTGAATCATTTCAATGGAAACAAGAAAGCTTTTGAAGGATCAAAATAAGTTACCCCTTCATCACCAACAAATACCTTCTTTCATATTTGATTGTAACCATATCTGCAAAGGTATTGTATTCGTAAACCAAGTTTGTAATCTAAACCTAGTTTTTGCTTTCTCACTTTCTATTGTATGATTAATCAAAGATTCAAAGGCTGAAATTTTTTATTCCGCATATATCGATCACCAACACGTGTCGAGTTCAAATTCTAATAAACCTTGCACAATACTCTCTAGTTAAGCATAAAAATACATTGCCTCATTTTAATACTTGTGGGATAGATCATGCGAATGAGGGACTTCTCGTGCGAAGTCTTGTTCAAACGAGTCATAAAATAAAATTCATTTTTGTTTAAAGTATTATTTCTCTATCGAAAAAGTATCAAGACAAAACCATTAGTATAACGTGAAAACTTTGAATCACCACAAATTATCAAAATCTTGTAAGAGCATGAATCAACATAAATTCCAGCTTAGGTAAGTTGAATTAGATAGGAACGTGTTAAACAATATCAATCAACCTCGGCAAGACACCCATACCTAAACCAATGTAGTGTCCAACCGAAAGAATATAATGCAACCATTTTTTACAACTATTGTTACAAACAAAAGTAGTTTTATAATTGGGTAGAGACATAACGTTTGTCAATGGAGAGTGTATTGACATGGGTCAACTTCTTTTTTCGGTTTGAGGAACAAAAGTGCATATGTTGCTAACTTATATTGTCCTATTTATAGCTAAAGCATAGTCTATTATATAACTCTATTTTATCACTATGCATGTTTCATGATAATCTAAGTGGATTATAACATGAATCTCTTGGTTTAAAATCAATCAAATATATTCGCATGGTTTATGACATGTAATTGGTTTCCTTTTGAGAAATTTTTCACCATTTTGGATATGTGATAAAATGATTAATTAAAGGGTCAATTACTATATAGTCCCCAACATAAATGCATATTTTGTGAAAAAGACACATATTTTTATTTTAACCCATTTAGTCCCTCAAACACCCCTTTACCCAATATTTTCTTATTTTTAAAGGTTCGTGCTAGCGGCATCCCCTCCCCACCTGACAGAACTCCGACGACTACCCAATATTCTTTTATTTTTAAAGGTCCGCTCTCCCCCTTCCCCCCTCCCCTCCCCACTGTTGGAGCTCCGACAACCACCATTAGATCCCAAGCGAGACTCTGTATACTTATTTTGAGTGTTTTTATATGGTGAAGGACTTTTTGAAAAGAAATAAAAGGTCTGGACTATTCATGTATTAATACTTGTTTAAAGGACTACATAGTCTAAAGACCTTAATTAAACTTGGCACTCGAATGATAATCTTATGGGATTTTTTTACATACCCATTGCCTTTTGTTATTTGACTTTGGGTAACAACCCCTATTTTCTCACGTAAATGCTGGCCAGACACGATACGCCGAAGATTGGGATTGCTTGTCAATTAATACCATTCTTATCACAAAAGTAATATAAGTTATATTTTAAGGTCCCATAATTGAGTTTTAAATCAACATTCCCATAATAAGTATATAAATCCAAACCAATATAAAGTGCATGATAAGTCTGACATAAAAGTAAGTATCACAACCCAACATAATGTAAATAAATAAATCTCGAGCTTTTGCCCATACAAATGTCTCAAATGAATAACTATGACTGTAAAATCACCTAAGCTAGAGTCAATAATCTAAAAAGATGATAAGTACAAGAGATCGCAAGGTTGGTACAATAACAGTCTCGTTATCCCTGTCTAGGAGCAACCTGGGGGGAAAAATATTTAAATTTGGGTCAGATCCCTAGGTGTGCAAGAATTAACTTAATAAATTTAAGATGAAATAATATAGTTGATGAAAAATAAATATCCCTCCTCGTCACTCACATGCGATCAACATTTCATCCCTCAACTAAGTGTGGTATTACCCGCATCCCAAATAATTCTCAAATAATAAATATGATAACGTGTCAATTAATTGATGGATTTGGCAATCATTAAATGCTTAAGTGTGCACTAAATTTAATTGTCAATACCCATATTATTCCAATCTTATAAGTCTCACATAAATGGCATAAACATCTACTATGCACCACAGAATAAGGGTTTGTAGTTTATGTCTACATCTTTAGACAATTCACTTTATCTCATTTAAAGTCCGGGTATATATATATATATATACTTTCATACGTTTGATACACAAAGGCATCTACCATTGGTGCCTAGTTCGTATCCGGAGGAATCTCTTATTCTAAGCGGACATCACAAAATACACATAAGTTAGGGGCGGTCCCTACGCAGGATGCCAATTCGCGGCCCATACCCAGCGGTGATAAAGGTTGGTCAGCGTCAACACCTACCTCTCGTAGATAGCGCCTCTACATAGTACCCGTATGACATACGCAATCGTCAAGCCCACCTGTGCCGACGTGCGGTACCCGGTCCGAACGCATGAACTCCCAAGCCGATAGGACCATCCACAAACATTGGTATGTCCACACAAATACATATAAGTACATATTATTAACCCTGTAAGGACATTTTTGTCCATTATCAATTTATATGTCGTACGCCATTACACCGTTGAAGAAACTCAAGATCGCATCTACAACAACGGATCCGAATATCAAAATGTCTTCAACATCATAACCTCTGCGAGAATGAACTTGGTAAAATTTTATTTTTACGTTCCTTAAAGTTCATATTTAGTATTGGGAAATTTTTATAAAATATTTTTTATAAAAATAAGAAGTAAGTTTTTTTCAAGCAAAATGAGGCTTTTAAAAGGATTTTATTTTTCTGGGAAAACCGGACCGATCCGTCCCATACCGGACCGATCCGCTTGCTGCAGATCCAGTATACCCCGGACCGCAAGCGAACCGATGGAGTCCAAAATAAAAGAACCGATCCGCTTGACCAGACTGATCCGCCTCAGAACCGGACCGGTCCGACTGGGATAAATTCGGCCAGATTCGCTGCAGATTTTTTAGGCTCAAAGTTTTCCTATTTAAAGCCAACTTCGGGGAGTTATTTTTTTAAGACTTTTCAAGACGATTTTCAGAGTCCTAAATACTCTAAGTCTTCACCTTTTTGATGCGCAAAACATCTTTTTTGATTCACACAAAAAATCCCAATTACTTTTGTGAATCTTTTGGAACCCTAGAACACAAGCTTTGCTATTGTTCAATCTTTGTGGGGAGATCTTTGCAACCGAGGGCTGCGTGTCATTGCTGAGGGAGTCTCTACAAAGTTTTTATGGCTGCGTGTCATTGAGGAGAGCTGCGGTTCTTCCTTCGTTGTTTGGGCTGCGAGTCCTTGGAGGGTGCTGCGTGTATTCTCTTGATGAGTTCAAGACTGCGTGTCTTTGTGGGTTGGCTGCGCGTTGATCCATTGCAGATTTCTCTATGTAAATGTAAGTCGCGGCTTGTATATTCATAGTGAAATAAAGGTTTTACCCGAAAGGGGTTTTTTCCTGAAATCTGTGTCTCAGCATATTTTTGTGTCACATGCTTTATTTATTTATGGATTGACACACGCACCTTAGATGCATGTTTAGGGGCTGAAATTAAATAAGTGTGCAATATTAGAAATTTGCGAAGTTAATCAATTATCACGCGTTCTCAAATTGGTATCAGAGCCGGTTGCGCTAATTTATTGCGTATTCCTATTTTCCGCAAAATCGTGTGATATTGATTTTTTTTAAAATCAGTTTTGTGAAAAAATCGCAATTTTTCAATGGAACGCCCATTTAATCAGATGCCTATTTTTGACGGGTCTAATTATGCCTACTGGAAAGCTCGTATGAAATCGATTTTAAAATCTATTGACGAGCGTGTTTGGTTGCTTTGCGAAAATGGTTGGACTCCTCCCACGGTCACTGTTAATAACATCACCACTTTAAAACCAGTGTCAGCCTGGATTGAAGATGATTATAAAGTGTCCAATTTTAATTCTCGTTGTCTGAGTGCTATTTCTGGAGCTGTCTCTCCTGATGAGTTTCGTCGTATTATGACGTGCACCACGTCTAAAGAGGCTTGGGATGTTTTGAAATTGACACATGAGGGTACGAACACGGTTAAAGAGTCAAAATTACAAAATTTGGCCACTCAATTTGAAACTATCACCATGTCTGAGTCTGAATGCTTTGATGATTTTTATGCTCGTTTGTCAGACATTGTTAACACATGTTTTAATTTGGGTGAGGTGATTGATAACACGCGTGTCGTTAAAAAGATTTTGAGATCTCTCCCAAAACGCTTTATTCCTAAAGTCACTGTTTTGAACTCTTTGGGAAATTTGAAATCACTTAAGTTGGAAGAACTTGTAGGAGATCTTCAAACCTATGAGATTGACATGTTTCCCAAAACCATTAAGGCTAAGGGTAATGTCATTGCTTTAAAGACTCATTTTAAGAAAAAGAAAGAAAAAGTTTGTGAGTCCGATTCTGAGGGAGATTTTGATTTTAATGATATGGCCTTGTTTGCGAAAAATTTTAAAAAATTTCTCAACATGAACAAAAATAATTCTTCCAATAAAAGGAATTTTTTTGAGAAAAATAAAAAGAAAGGAAAGGCCAAAGAAAGTGGTGAGAGGGAAAAAGAGAATAAATCCGATGAGGAGTGTGAGGAAGATTTTGAGAACCTCACTTGTTTTGAATATGGGGGTAAGGGACATAAGTCGTTTGAGTGTCCTACGTGGCTTAGAAAGAAAGGAAAGAAAGTAGCTATGCCCGCCACACTTAGTGATAGTAGTGAAGGTGAGGGTCATGAGACTAGTGGTGAGAAGTTTGTAGCTTTTTCTAGTCGTGTGAGAACACCCACCTTGTCCCACAATAGTGCACACGAAAGTGATAGTGATGGTTTGAGCGCTTCAAGTGAGGGAGAAAGTGAGAGTGAAAGTGGAGATGAAAGTGAGCTCCAAAAAGCTTTTAGAGAATTGTACACCGAGACCTTGAAAACAAAGAAGTATAATAGGGATTTAGGTCGTCGGGTTTTAGATTTGGAGAAAGAGAAGGAGGTTTTGAGAAAGGAGAAGTGTGATTTGACCGACACGTTGTCTAGTCTGACGACACGTGTTTCCCAACTCGAGAGTGATCTCGAACGTGCCAGGGTGGTCAAAGTCAAGTTTGAGAACGCACCTAAGAAGGTTGAAAAGGTGGTTCTCAAGGATAAAGGTGAGAAGTTTGGAATAAGTCATGACGGTGCTTCTGCTTCCCAATTAGCACCCGAGCCAGTTCCCACTTTAGTGAGAGTTTCACATGTGTCTCACCCTAACCCACCTAGGTGTCCCATTCCTATTAGGAAAGTGCATCCTAGAGTTTTTGAGAGAGGTGTTCCTAGGCCTATTTATGTTTGCTCACATTGCAAGAGGAGAGGACACCTTAGGTAATTTTGCTTTAAGTTGGGGTATGTGTCACGTTTTGCTTCTACACGTATTTCTGGCACACATGCACCCACACATGATACTTTACATGCTCCCGGAGACTACATGAGAGAGTTTGCATATTTAGGTGAGCAAGTTAAGTTTTTAGTCAAAACTTCACAAGAACTGATGGAGGTTTTTCATAAGTTGTCACCACCTTTGGAAAACCCCTCTGCACCTAATGATTGAGGTTTGACTTGTTTTCTAGCATAGGGTGATTTTCATGCTGACATTGTTTGCCTATTTCTAGTATGTATCATTTTTGTATATATTTTCTGTTTTAAAAAAAAATTTGAAAAATACAAAAAGATTTTTTTGTTGCACCGTTTATGGATGAACACTTTGTATGACCAAGTCACAACATCATTACATTGTTCATGTGACTATTTGATAGTGTTTTGAGACAATAGGTCAATTCATCCATGTGCTTTCTAATCTTTGGAGTCATTAAGATGTAATTAAGTGTTACTTCCTACATGTTTGACTCATGTTTCCTTTATTGCACACATGTACGGATTTGTTTGATTATTGTTCTTGTCTTATCACATGTTGGTTGGGTGTTTTCACTTCAATCCTGTCCTTAAAATGAACCAAGCGCGATAAATGTTTTATAAGGAACTTGTGCATATAAAAACCGTCTTGTGAGTTTGTGTGCTTTATTTTAAAACGGGGAGGGGCTGCGAAAGGTAACCATCTATCCTTTGCGCAAAAGCCACCGTTAAAAAGGACCTAAAAAATTGAGGAATTTTATTATCCGAGGTCCAAAGAGGTTAAAAGAGCCCGAAAAAATTGAAAGGCAATAAAAAGATATTCATGCCAAAATAGGGGCCATTTAGGTTTTTGCACCAATTCTCCAAAGTTTGAGAATTTAGTTTATACACCTCTAATAGAATATATATTTGAGGGAGTTTGGTTGGAGAATTTAAAACGGGTTTGCACGTCCTTGAAATGCTTGAAAAATGCGCTAAATAGTTTTGGACGTTATTGGTGTGGAAATCATTTTACTTTGATTTGTTGATTTGCATAAGACGATGTCATCTAAATTCAACAATCTTTTCACCTAAGGATACTTTTGATGTTCATTTGTTAGGGGTACACATATGCATCGTGCACATATGATTGATTGAGTTGATTTACCTATCGAATGTGTTCACACCCATTCATTCCATTTCCATGACTTGGTTGTTTGAGTCTAAATCCATGGTGTGATTTTTGTATCATATTTGTTCATATTGGTATCTTATTTTTGTCCGAAAAATTTGAAAAATTCAAAAATAGTTTGTGAAGATTTGTTTGAGCATCTTCTTGCAAGAGCACGTTTACCATTTTATTTGATGCCCTGTTTTGTGTACCGTGACACCCCGATTCTGCTTATTTGATTCATTCTTCTCATTTGTCTATTTGGGGACATCATAAAAAGGAGGAGAAAGAATTATCATATTATGGGGGAGTTTGAATTTTGGGGGAGTTTTTGAGATATAACTTATGTTTTTATCATATATTGGTATCCATGTTTATCTCATTTCAAACTCGATATGTCAGGTGGTATTTTCTATGTCTCATGTGTGTAGGTATGAAGATTGAAGATCAATATGTTGCACACCCTGATGAGAAAAGCTTTGAGATTTGATGATTGTTGAAGATTGAAGAACAAACGATGAAGATTTATACCTTTGTATCTTTCCATCTTTAGGGTTCATGGGAGGGTAGATTTGTATAGGTCATTAGTTGATAATTCAGATATTTTATGTATGTACCGGCATAGACATAGGGGAGATTTATAAGGATATTTTTGTCCATTATCAATTTATATGTCGTAAGCCGTTACACCGTTGAAGAAACTCAAGATCGCATCTACAACAACGGATCCGAATATCAAAATGTCTTCAACATCATAGCCTCTGCGAGAATGAACTTGGTAAAATTTTATTTTTACGTTCCTTAAAGTTCATATTTAGTATTGGGAAATTTTTATAAAATGTTTTTATAAAAATAAGAAGTAAGTTTTTTTCAAGCAAAATGAGGCTTTTAAAAGGATTTTATTTTTCTGGGAAAACCGGACCGATCCGTCCCATACCGGACCGATCCGCTTGCTGCAGATCCAGTATACCCCAGAACGCAAGCGAACCGATGGAGGCCAAAATAAAAGAACCGATCCGCTTGACCAGACCGATCCGCCTCAGAACCGGACCGGTCCGACTGGGATAAATTCGGCCAGATTCGCTGCAGATTTTTTAGGCTCAAAGTTTTCCTATTTAAAGCCAACTTCGGGGAGTTATTTTTTTAAGACTTTTCAAGACGATTTTCAGAGTCCTAAATACTCTAAGTCTTCACCTTTTTGATGCGCAAAACATCTTTTTTGATTCACACAAAAAATCCCAATTACTTTTGTGAATCTTTTGGAACCCTAGAACACAAGCTTTGCTATTGTTCAATCTTTGTGGGGAGATCTTTGCAACCGAGGGCTGCGTGTCATTGCTGAGGGAGTCTCTACAAAGTTTTTATGGCTGCGTGTCATTGAGGAGAGCTGCGGTTCTTCCTTCGTTGTTTGGGCTGCGAGTCCTTGGAGGGTGCTGCGTGTATTCTCTTGCTGAGTTCAAGATTGCGTGTCTTTGTGGGTTGGCTGCGCGTTGATCCATTGCAGATTTCTCTATGTAATTGTAAGTTGCGGCTTGTATATTCATAGTGAAATAAAGGTTTTATCCGAAAGGGGTTTTTTCCTGAAATCTGTGTCTCAGCATATTTTTGTGTCACATGCTTTATTTATTTATGGATTGACACACGCACCTTAGATGCATGTTTAGGGGCTGAAATTAAATAAGTGTGCAATATTAGAAAGTTGCGAAGTTAATCAATTATCACGCGTTCTCAAACCCATATAATATGTATAGGTAACTACTCAATAATTACCATAGGGAAGTCCCACATAATGTTCACAATTTTTCATTTATTAACAATATACCATCTAGTTAATTATTAATTCCATTCCATCGAATAATTACTTAACCAACTAGTTAAATATAATTTTCCTGATTAAATGTGGGGACATTTGCATTTTTAATAAATCCCTTATTGGGCCATACATGGTCCCACCAACTCGCTTGGACTCCTAAAAATACCCTTAACCAAACCCTATGCCTAGCTCACTCAGCCCTCAAGGCCAAATCGATTCGCTCCAAGGCCGAATCGATTTGATTTTATGCAGAAGCCCAGATCTGCTTTTTGGTTCCATTACGGGATTCCTAGTTTTCATTCGCAATTCACTTCTGAATGTCTATTTCACTTCATAGTTATGTAGTTGCATCCCTACAACTTAATTAATCGACTTACGATTACTAGCTACATGAATCGATTCTAATTTTATGCCCAATTTCCTAGAATTTATGAACATTAAATACATATTTCAACTCAGATTTCATTCCAGATTCTGACCCGATTTAATTCATAATATTGGGCATCTATCATGGGGTTTACATCAGAAATTCTGTTCATAAACCAACGTTAATATCCTCTGCATTAAATAATCAAGATGCCCCCAATAATCTATCAAGAACCCTAAGTTTCCTAACCTCAATTTCAAGAATACGATACCTAGATTTTTGGGTCTAAGTCAATATTAAATTCAGTCCTCTACATGCATAGACTCCATTATCAAATCATTCATATTAAACCTAAATTCAGAAATCTTAAGGGTCATTATAATGTATCAAGAAAATACATTGAAAATTAAATTGAGCAAGAGAATTCTTGCCTTAGTAATTCGTAGAAGAAAGACCTTTGATTTCTTCTTGATTTCTCACCATTTTTCTCCCTTTTTGGTCCTCCTCCTTTCCTCTCTTGATAACTGTTACGTTTAGTTTTTTCCAAGATTCTAAAAAACGTGGGGCGTGATTGAGGCGTGGAGGCTAAAACTTAAGCCTTAGAAGCGTAAGCGGGCGTTAGGTGTAAAAAGTCGTGAAAAGGCGTTTAGGCCCTCTTAATATATTTTAATATTTTTTAACCATAACAGGGCTATTAAAATACTAAAATTGTATATATCATAAAAATATGTCTGAATATATGCAAATTAAAATACTATTTGATTATTTTGGATGAGATAATGGTCCGATTTGTAAAAAAAAATCTTTAAAAGGGGATATTGTTTCACTAAAGCATTGTTGTTTTTAGAAAAAAAGTACCCCTTAAGGGTTTTACCAAGAATAAGGCGTGAAAAGCGTAAGGCGAGGCGCTTCTCCCAAGCTTCAAGCCTAGGTGTGCCTAAGCGGTTTTTTTTTAGAACAGTGGTTTTTTCTTATGAGTAGTGGGGAGTGGGTAGTCTCAATTCCCGAGTTGGGATAAGAACCCAAGTTTTGGACCCACCCAAATGGGCCTGAATCCATACCCAGACTAGCCCAATAACCTCCCAGCTTATATATATATATACCCCAACCATTTCTAAAGGTTTAAAATACCTAAACGAGCCTCTAACTCTTCCCAAAATGCGTCCCAAATATTTTTATATCACTTAGACATTTTTATTATGTTTAAACGACACGCACCCGTAAATTTATTTGTTTGTGATTTATTTTTCACTAGCAAGCCCATTATGTCCAATTGAGTCTTATATTTATATAATCATGAATAATTATTTATTTAAATTCAAATATTTACTCGTTTAATTTAAATCCTTCCAATTTAATTTATTCTCAAAATATATCTGAAATTATTAAATTTATTTATGTCGTAATATTTTATTTTGAAATTGGGGTTATTGCACTTGGGATGAAGTCTGTTTGATCAATTCTAAATGCGTATGTTTTAATTATCCATTATCCATATAAGAAAAGACCTAACTAGGGGTGCAACCGGTACGGTATGGTCGGTAACGACCCCTTACCAATACTATAATCACATTCTATATGGTAAAATCGTACCGTACCAATTTACCGACTGATACATCAAAATAAAAACCAAAACCAAACCGACTGGTTTTTCGGTTTTTTCGGTATTTTTGAGTTTTTTTGGTTTCGCTAATTTCGGTTTCAATTCGATTTTTTCTCGATAAATACCAGAATTTCAAATCGGTTTATGCATTCGGTAAATCTGGTATATATTTCGATATACCCATTTCTAGCTGTTACAATTTCTAGCATTTCTAGCTATTACAATTTCTAGCATTTCTAGTTGTTTGGAACAATTAAAAACATACACAAACAGGTACAATTTCTAGCATTTGTAGCATTTTGAAGAATAGATTTAAACAGATACGAGACCAAACTAGCGGTTTGCTTTTGTCGGAGCCGGAGGAGAGTGAGACGAGACCAAAATGACCGGTTTACCTTCGTCAGAGATGGATGGGAGTGAGACGAGATCAAACTGATGGGTTTGCCTCTACCGAAGTTGGAGTAGAGTGTGATGAGATGAGGGAGCTGGTGCCTGAGGAGAGTGAGCCAAGATGATGAGCCTCAAAAAATGAGGGAGCTGTTACCTCAAAAAATGTTCGCCGGAAAGTCAAAATCATCCACACCTCCAACACCAGAAAAACAAACCTTCGCTGAAAAAGCCAACTCACCGGAAAAGCCAACTCGTTGGAAAAAAAAAATCACCGGAAAACACGGAGGGAACTCAGATCCGAATACAGCTGGCGCCGAAAAAATTGTCATCGCAAACCTGATCTCAAAACGAAGTAACCACACCAAATCGAAAGCCAAATCTCAAAACAAAAAAATGGTGTCCTCAAATAAAAGTCCCCAAAAAATTATTTCTCAAAATCAACCCAAGGTTGAAGAAGAAGAAGAAAAAATGAGATAGAGAGAGCTCAAACAAAAATGACGGCCACACTTTTTGAGAGAGAAAGAGGTAAAAAAAATGAAATGGAAATCCTAAAAAAAGATCTCTACACAAACAATAATATAAAACCCAAATGAAATAAGGGCAAAACGGAAATATAGCCAACCAAACAAATGGCTCTTTTTATTTTAACAAAATGCTGCCTAATTCATTTTGTGTTAAATGTTTGATTAATTAAACAAAATATATGTTTAATTAACATGATTATTTAACACTTAAACCAAATACTCAAATAAATAAATTTAAATCCAAAGAGAATATAAAAACTCACTCATGAGAAATAAAATAAATAGAAGTATTATGATACCCAAAATAATTTGACACTGCACAAAAAGTTTGGTACGGTATTTCGGTACGATAATTTTGGTACGATATCGGTACGGTAAATTCGGTAAATCGGTTTTTTGTATCTAAAAACCAAAACAACCAATTTTTTGACGATATTTTCGATTTCGGTAAAATCGATTTTCGGTATTTCATAATATGAAACCAAAATCATTTTTTTTCGGACAAAAACGGTACGATACGGTAAAAACCCGTACCGGTGGCACCCGTAGGCCTAACCATAGTCTTAATGAATTTCTTGGAGTAATAGTGATTGTATCAGATGCCTTAGACCCTATCTAACTATAAAAGAAAATTTTATATATGCTACGGTCTGTACTAAAATTAAGAAAGGTATAATGTATGTCTTGATGCATATTTAATTAGACTTAAGGTCATTTTTTGTCAGTTTGTTTCTGGACTTTTGAGTTAATAAGCATTAATAATTGAGGTTTTCCACAAATTTGTGGGTACTAACCGATCTTATCCTTCTCTACTATTTCAAACGCTTAGTTAAATAGCGACGCTTATGTGCATGTTCGCTTCACACTTATATTCTGACTTGGTTAATAGGAACACCCACGATTGCGTCGGATTAAAATAATTATTCTTATAGAGTCCTCCACCAGACTAATAATCCCGTGACTAAATCGTGAGCTTGAGAGCGTGTCTATTTTTTATACGTTGATTGCTCTTTCTACTTAGAATTTTGAGTTACATGGAATGACAAAAATAAGTTGAGGAGACTGTTGCGATGGCTAGGCATTACAACTCATACAAAGATAATTTTACTTGGTTATTGTAATAGAACATCAACCCCACATGCGCACAGGATCCCAATTACCATGGATAATTGGCATTAGTAGATTCACAAGAAAGATGCTCACAAAATAGTTATCCTATAGCACATATCGTATGACAAATTTGTTGGCTAATACGTTTACCAAGCAAATTGCTAACAGGTGTTCCTGTCTCATGTGTTGAGGATACGAATATGTGAGATTTGAGGTGTTTAGATATTTATCTTGTGATTGACATTATTGATTTATAATCCATTCACCATTTAGATGTACTAAATAATGTTGGAATTTGTCTATGGAAATAATGAAATAATAAATTAATTTTTACAAGGCACGTTTTGAGAATGCTGTCTTTTAGGAAAAATTTATCCCAATTCGATTGGGACAGAACCACGAGTACACAATGGGTTTTATAGAATCTGCCTTTACGATACAATGCAGTGTATGAACAGATTGTTTGATTCAAACTATGTACTGTTTGATCAAACTAAGAACACTCTGAATTTGTAATATGATAATGCCAAAAGGTAGATGACGAAGATTGGAGAAATTAACAATTTTCGGTGTCCAAAACAAAGGCCTGAAACTCTTTTTATAGCCATTTCTGTGACTGTTCTTTAACACTCACAGCTCTTCATATAGGGACTCAGCAGCGGTTGGATCGTGCGTGTTTGGAACAACTTGGATCTAACGGTTTAGATTAAGCGTCCCATCGTAAGCGAATGGACATCCCCTACACGAAACGCTACGAGTTGTCCCATGCTCCAAGCGACGATGCACACGTGCGAAGTGCCAAGTGCGCGTCAAAGCGCACAATGCACCCTAAGTCACTCAATCGCCCTTTCGCGCGCCGCATGTTGCACTTATGCGTGTCGCGATTGGTGGTGCTTAATTACCACCGCAATGCGTAGGATCATAGCTTCTTGTTTGTCTTGTCAACTAAGAATCTTAGGTATTCTTTAGTTGATATACCACTACTTACTCTTCCAATGTGGGACAATATGAAATTTTGAGCACTCTCATATCTTTTACACCCATTTGCTCATGTTTCTACCTTCTAAAATAAAATCCAAACTATGTTTAAAATAAAACACCAATTAATATAATAAAATATTAGCAACTAATGTTTATAAATAAAACATCAATTAATATAATTAAAATATTATATTATATTGAAATTTATCCAACAAATAATTATGTACACATCTTTTAGGGATGCCACTAGGCTTGAATCGATCCACTTATACGGGTGTTTCACATTGACCCCGAGATAGCGAGCACGATGAGCCAATCACGTCTTTAGTTCTTATATATATATGTGTGTGTGTGTGTGTGTGTGTGTGTGTGTGTGCGCGCGCGCGCGAGAGAGAGAGAGAGAGAGAGAGAGTCATAAATATCAAGTATACATACTTGCTAGCGCAAACCTATTTTTCTAAATATTAAAAAAAATGAGTTGAGTTTTTTGGTGTGGTATTTAAACATTTTGAGGGACCCATATAAAAAAAATCAACTCAAAATAACTTTTTTGCGATTTAAAAAAAATATCGGTTAAACTTTCGCACCACAATAAAACTCAACTCAAAAATATTTTTTTACTATTTTAAAAAAATCAGTATGTATACCACACACACGCAGACTGCCAAATTTTCACACATTTTAAAACACTTTAAAAGCTGTGAAAGTTTGACCGATTTTTTAAAAATAGATAAAAAGTTATTTTGAGTGCATTTTTTTAATATGTGTCCCTTGAAATATTTAAATACCACATAGAAAAATTGAACTCAATTTTTTTTAATATTTTAAAAAAATGGATTTGCATCACCAAGTATGTATACTTAGTATGTATGAGAGTCTCTCTCTCTCTCTCTTATGTATATATATATATATATATATATATATATATATATATATATATATATATATATATATATATATAGTGCACCGTGGATTGCACGGTACGTTCTTCTTATAAAGTTACAAGTCTCTTTTTGTGTATGAGGAGATGAGTCATCGAGATATTGAAAGAGATTTTGTATATGACTTGCCATATGTTGGTGGGTGGGAGATGTTAGCATTCATGTCATGTCTTAGCGGATTTGGACCCGTGATGCATCCACGTATGTGGTGTATCACAACAGAATAAGAAATGTAAATAGTTTAAATAAAAATACATCTCTTTAGTATGCGAGACTTAGAATTATATCCCATCTACCAATTGTAGTTAGTTTAATAACTCATAGCGTAAATTTAATTGAATCAAATTAATATATAAGAGAAATTTCTACAAAAATTAAATAAGACAATTCAATATTTACGGAAAATCTTAATCTCTATCTAAAATACTCTTTCCAAGGTTATCACGGCCTTTCAATTTGTGGCACGAGTATTATAGAGTAACTCTAGTCAGGGATGGAGTCGAAAATTTTGGAGCTTGGGGGCTAATTTAAAGACGAATTCCAAGGGTTTGATGGCGAAAGCCCCGGATTTGATTTTTTTAATATTTATGATAAAATTAGTTAAATATTTAAAGTTTAAATAAATATTTAATTAATTACTAACGATCAAAGTAAACACAAAAATTGTAAAATAGTTTGTAGTGTCAAATATTCACAAAATCATACACGCTAAAATTTTGACCAATAATAATCCTAAAATTTGACTCTAAAATAACATTTAACTTTTAACAACCAAGATATTTTCATCAAGCTTTAACATAATAACAATTCAAATTTCATTAAACTATATTGTGGCCATCCCGAGGGGGGTCGAGGTCTCCAAGGAGGGCCTCTCCTCCCTTTCCTTCCCTTCAGACGTGTGTGCGGGATTGCGCCCATTCTCAGGGCGCTCAGTCATCATCAATCTGGGGGTAATATGTAATGATAGAGTTGTCAGCCTATTTTGCACAAAATAGACAAAAGAAATGTTATCGCCTCGAGAGAACGGCGTCAAGGACAATATTTATGCTTAGGAAACCAAGTAGTTCAAGGGTCTGGGGACTAAGTTACGAAATGAAAAGGTGTTAAGCACCCATCTCGTCCTTTCGATATCTTATGGGCATGTGTTAATCTTATCCTGTTAAACTCCGTGAAGTGTGCGCTTATGTGCGTAATTTAAATGGAGAATGGACTCGCTGAACTCGCATCATGGAAATGGACGGAGTGAGTTCATCCTTAGGAGTGTTCCCAAAATAATAATTAGAATTATATTCTAAGTGTTTGTCGATTCACAAGTCGTTATAAAAGAATGAATGAATACATTGGGAAAGACACAAGCATGCAAGAATATAAAATCCATTAAGAATATATGATAAAAATAAGATAACAAATATGTATAAGGTAAGACTAGAGTCTAGGGATTTACCCAAGACGCCTACGTATCCCAGGGGCATCAAAGTCCGTATAGTTTGAAGATAACTTAGGGTGGGATTTAACCCATAAATCCAAATCGGGGATTTCTCTTATATGTACGTGCAGAGATAAACGAGCTTCAAGTGAGAGAATGTATAGTGATAATCCCTCTTTCAAAATTTATGGGTAAACCCTCTTTTTCTTGTTTTTGGATTTTTTTATGAAAATAAAGTATGTGAAAATACTAATAATAAAGGTTTGAAATTAAGGTATGTGATGTAATGAAATAAAACACTAAAGTGAAAATAAAGTGACTAATGCTAAAATAAGAGAATTTAAAGACAAGGGTGGAGAATTGGACCTCCTTATGAAGACTTCAAGTGGATCTTGATTGTAAATGTACTGATCTCATGATGAGATGATGGTGGTATGAGGAGAGACGTGAGAATTTACTAAAAGGAGTATGAAAAGGATAGAAATGGTGTGGGAAATGGTCTTTTTAAGAGGGGAACAACTCTGAATTCAAGAGAATGTTCTATGAATTGCTAAGAGGGATCTTCTGGGGTGCCTTTCAAAGTGAGGTCATGGCCTTTATTTATAGGGTCAGGGAGTTCCTATCAGCAGGGTCCTTGACCTACTTATCGGTATAGAAACCCAGACACACTGCCGATAGGGACCTAAGGAGGTTCTTATGGGGGTCCTAGGATGGGGTGACTATAGAGAGCCCCTCGACAGGAGAGCTTGGAAAAAGTGAAGGTCATCAAATGATAAGAACCACATCGATATTAGGATAAAGTAATTTAGGTCAATTCTATGGACCTAGAGTATGAGGTTGACCGATTCAGCAGATCGAGGTCAATTTTGATGACCTAAGGAGACGAAAATGACCAATTCAGCAGGTCGAGGCCAGTTTTGATGACCTAAGGAAATGAGGATGACAGGTTTCGCGGGTTAAAGATGCGTTAAGATTGGTTCTAAGGGACTAAGGTGACCAATTCAGCGGGTTGAGGACCTAAAGTGATAAAAGGGATGATCGATTCAATGGGTCGAGGTCAATTCTAAGGACCTAAGGTTGTGATGACCAATTCTGAGGGCTGAGGTCAATTCAGAGAACCTTGAGTTGTGACCACCACTTCTATGGGCCGATGTCAATTATAAGAACCTAAAGTTTTAACGACCAATTATGTGGGTCGAGGTCAATTCTAAGGACCTAAAGTTATAACGACTAATTCTGCAGGTCGAGGTTAATTTTGATAACTTGAAGTTGTGACAACCAATTTTGAGGGCCAAGGTTAATTCTGAGGACCTTAAGTTGTAGCAACCAATTTTGAGAACTGAAGTCAATTCTAAGGGCCTTAAGTTATAATGACCAATTCTGCAGTCCGAGGTTAATTATGAGGACCTAATTTATAACGACAAATTATGTGGGTCGAAGTGAAATCTAAGGAACTAAAGTTGTAGCGACCAATTCTGAGGGACGAGGTCAATTCTTAAGACCTTAAGTTTTATCGACCAATTCGGAAGGCCGAGGTCAATTCTGAGGACCTTAAGTTGTAGCGACCAATTCTGTGGGTCGTGGTCAATTCTGAGGACCTAAAGTTGTGTTGACCAATTCTGAAAGCTGAGGTCAATTCTGAGGACCTTAAGTTATAACAACCAATTATGCGGGTCGAGGTCAATTCTAAGGGCATAAAGTTTTAACGATTAATTCTGCGGGTCAAGGTAAATTCTGAGGACCTAAAATTATGACGACCAATTTTGACGGTCGAGGTCAATTCTGAGAACCTAAGATTGTGATAACCACGGATCAAGATCAATTCTGAGGACCTAAAATTATGACGACCAATTCTGAGGGTCGAGGTCAATTCTGAGGACCTGAAGTTGTGATGGCCAATTATAAGGGCCGAGGTCAATTATGAGGACCTTAAGTTATAGGAACCAATTCTAAGGGTTGAGGTCAATTATGAGGACCTTAAATTGTAACGGCTAATTCTAAGGGTCGAGGTCTGAGGACCTATAGTTATAACGACCAATTCTGCGAGTCGAGGTCAATTCTGAGGACCTAAATTTGTAGCGACCAATTCATAGGGTCGAGGTCAATTCTGAGGACTTTAAGTTATAGCGACCAATTCTGAGGTCCGAGGTCAATTCTGAGGACCTAAAGTTGTAGAGATCGATTCTGAGGGTCGAGGTCAATGCCGAGGACTTATAGTTGTAGCGACCAATTCTGAAGACCGAGGTCAATTCTGAGGACCTAAAGTTGTGACGCTAATTCTGAGGGGAGAGGTCAATTCTGAGGTCTTTAAGTTGTTACGACCAATTCTGAGGACCTTAAACTGTAATTCGAAGAATTTTTTTCCTCGGGAAACTATAAGAACATGTTTTTCAAAAATGTTCATAGCATAACTTTAGGCTAGTTTAGCGTATACCGTTACACATCATCACGCAATGTCAAGACGAACCGAACACAAAGATCTCCAAAGTTTAAAGACATCCTGAAATCCCGAAAGGTATAAAACATATTTAGAGTTTTGATTTAATTCATAAAACTATATTTGGGATATTTACTTTTATAAAAATACGAACATAATTTTTTCTTAGCAAAAATGAATATTTATAAAATGTGTTTATAAAACGTTTTTATAAAATGTGTTTATAAAAGGTTTCTATTAACTGGTTATTTAAAACTTTTGAGTGGAAAGTTTTTTATATGAAACTTGTTTACGGTTAACTGAAGGAGCGGAAGGAAATAAAATACGCTCGCGTCGTTCGAACGAGGCTGATGGTCGTTCAAGCGACAAGCAATGTCGCGCGATGTCATTCAAGCGACAAGTGTCTTTCGTTCGAGCCACTTTTAATTTCGTTTGAGAGATCCCTCCACCTTAAGAATTTTTTATTCTGTATAAATACCTGTTTGGGCAAAAGTTCTTCAAGTTTTGTGTGTCAAAACACCATTTTAATTCACAACAAAACATCCTTGAATATTATTTTTGTGAATTAGTTTATAACCCTAGATAGTTTTGTATCTATTTGCATACATCTTGTGGGGAGGGACTCCATGGCTGACTAGGTGCCAGTTGAGGGAGGTATCGGGACAACGACTACGATTGTGGTCATTAGGACGACTCGAGGGTTCTCCTTGCTGATTCAGAACTACGCGTTCTTGTGGGTTTTCTGAGCGTTAATCCTTGCATATTTCATTATAATCTGTGTAAGTTACAAATTACAGTTTATAGTGAAATAAAATGTTTTAACCGAAAGTTTTTTTTCCTTATATTGACCGTTTCGTATTTATGTGGTTTAATTTATCTGTTTTATCACATAGTTTCATATGTAGGATACATAAGATAAAATCGATTTAAAAAGTCATTTCAGCATAATTAAAATTAGTGTCGCAATTTTTTATTTAATATCACCCTTTGTGAGTAACGGGCACCCTACAAATTGGTATCAGAGCGGGTTACTCTAATTTATTGCATTAGATCTTGTTTACCACTCTTTGGGTAGTTTTTTTTCATCGCTCTTGTGCTTGTTTTTCTCTCGATGGATTCTCCCTATTTTGACGATATAAATAGTTTGAATTTGACGTTTGCGAAAAGAATTAATTTTTTGGAAAAAGAAAATTCTCGTTTTAAATCCGATGTGGATCTTATGCAAACGGTTCAAAATCAAAGAGATTTTTATCGTGAGAATTTTGTTGCTTTGGACCATGACTTTAATGCTTTAAAATTTGTCCAAAAAGGAGAGTGATGATAGAGTCCTATTTTTAGAAAAAGAATTGGAGGACCTGAAAAATACTAGGGTTTGTGTTTGTGCCAAAGAGAAAAAAAATATTTTTTATTTATGTTATGGCACGTGAAGAGACTCTTAGGAATAGGTGTTCTTATTTTAAGGGTGAGAGTGATAACCTATTAGAAAAGATTGAAAATTTAGAGAAGGAATCCCTAATTTTGAAAGAGTCGAATTATTTGCTGGAGTCTAAAATTTTGATGTTAAAAGATGATTTACTAGACTCAAGTAGTGTTAGTAGTAATGGTAATGGCTCTTATGTTCATAATTCTTACGTTGCTAATGCTAATACCATTATTTGTTTTAGAGGGTCGACAAATTCAAAGGACATTAGAAAATATCACACTTTAGGTAACATTCCTCCCATTTACACATGTTCACACTGTGGTAGGAAAGGTTACCTTAGGAGATTTTGTTTTGATCTTGGAAAAGGTTCTATGATGTCGACGTCTAGTGTTTTGTTTGTTCCCAAAACCCCATGTCGTCATTTCACATCCATTTGGGTCAGGAAATCACTTTTAGAGATGCTAGATTTTTGACCTGTTAATTCTCACATGCTTGCATATGATGCGTCACTTGCTATTTCATATCTTTGATTGTTTGCATGATTTTTATCATACACTAGTAGTGTTTTCATGATATATATTTGCTACTGTATTGACATGTACCTTTTGTAATAGATTTTTGCTTTTGAAAAATACAAAAAAAATTATTTTGATAAATTTTTTAGAAAAAGTCAAAAAAGAGTTTTGTATTTTTCTTTACACCGTTTATGACTGGATATTTAGGATGACCGATTTACAATTTTGATTCCATATCCAGTGATGATTTGATAGTGTTTTGATATGAGTCATCATTTCATTTTGTGCTTTATAATGTTTAGAGTCATTGAGATGTAATTAGTTGTTACTACCTACATGTTTGACTCATAAGTTCCTTTAATGCACACTTGCACGGATTTGTTTGATTATTGTACTTGTTTATCACATATTGGTCGGAGTGTTGTCATCTCAATTCTTTCTTTAAAATGAACCATATGCGATAAAACTTGTCAATGAAAGTAGTGCATGTAAAAAAAATTTTCCATGAAAAATTTAATTGCAACAAAATATGATGAGTGAATCACGAAAAAGGGCTGCGATATTACAAAATTAACTCGTCGTGAAAGACACCATTTGAAAAGATAACTAAAAAATTTAAAGGCAATAAAAAGATAAATATGCCAAAAAGGGGCCACCTCAAAAGAAAAAATATAAAGATTATTATTTATGAGGTACTTCGTATGGAAAGAAATGAAAAACAGATTTGCACGTCCTAACGACGTCATGAAAAAGCATTCATGGTTTTAGACGTTATTGGTGTGGGAATCATTCCTGACTTTGATGTGTTAATGGATTCAGTCAATGTCATTTAAATTCATCATTTTTTTTACACCTAAGGACGATTTTAGATTCATTCGTTAGGAGTACACGTATTCATCGTACACATATGTTATGTTTGATTGCGTTGATTTGCCTATCGAATATGTTCACACTCATTCATTTCGTTTCCATGATTTGGTTATCTTAGTGAAAATTCATGGTGTGTGACTTTTTATAAAAATTATTTTTGCATTTTTGTAAGAAAAAATTGAAATATCAAAATAATTGGTGAGTTTCTGTAATCGGGATGCCTTGCTCTTAATGATTAATGTTTTACTTATTTGTCGCTTTGTCTATTTCAATAAAAACAAAGGGGGAGAGAAAATTAAAATGATGATTTATGGGGGAGTTTTAGAGTTTGTATTACGAGGGAGACTTGATTTGATTTGATATATGATTTCTATTTATCTCATTGATATTTTGATTTATGTTTATCTCATATCAAACTCGATGTGTCATGAAGGTATATGTTTGTTGTCTTATGTGTGTATATACCTAATTATGGAATGCTAAAACACACGGATGAAGACATGTTTGAAAAAGGGAAGATAAAGTTTTTGAAGATGAAGAAACTATACCGTTCCATTTTTTTCTAGGGTTGGGAAGGGTAGTAGTAACTTTGTAATAGGAGAGTTTTATTTTAATTTGGTGTCTCGAACATTTTGTTTGTTTTGTACCGGCATAGCCAAAGGGGGAGATTTGTAAGAACATATTTTTCAACATTGTTCATAGCATAGCTTTAAGCTAGTTTGGCGTATACCATTACACATCGTCACGCAATGTCAAGATGAACCGAATATAAAGATCTCCAAAGTTTGAAGACTTCACAACATCTCAAAAGGTATAAAACGTATTTAGAGTTTTAATTTAATTCATAAAACTATATTTGTGATGTTTACTTTTATAAAAATACGAACATAATTTTTTCTTAGAAAAAATGAATATTTATAAAAATGTGTTTATAAAACGTTTTTATAAAAAAAGGTTTCTATTAACTGTTTGTTTAAAACTTTTGAGCAGTAAGTTTTTTATATGAAACCTGTTTGCGATTAAGTGAAGGAATGGAAGGGAACAAAATATGCTCGCGTCGTTCGAACGAGGATGATGGTCGTTCACGTGACAAGAAATGTCGCGGGATGTTATTCAAGCGACACGTTTCTTTTGTTCGAGAGACTTCTGATTTCGTTTGAGCGACCCTGCCGCAATAATAATTTTTTATTCTTATAAATACATGTTCGTGGATCACTTTTTCTCAAGATTTTTTACGAAAACACAGTGCCAAATTTTGGGCAAAAGTTCTTCAAGTTTTGTGTGTCAAAACACCATTTTAATTCACAATAAAGCATCCTTGAATATTGTTGTTGTGAATTAGTTTAGAACCCTAGATAGTTTTGTATCTATTTGCATACACCTTATGGGGAGGCACTCCATGGCTAACTAGGTACCACTTGAGGGAGGTATTGGGATGACGACTACGACTGCGGTAATTAGAAATACTCGAGGGTTCTCCTTGCTGATTCAGAACTGCGTGTTCTTATGGATTTTCTGAGCGTTAATTCATTGCAGATTTCATTATAATCCGTGTAAGTTACAATTTACAGTCTATAGTGAAATAAAAGGTTTTACCCAAAAGGTGTTTTTCCTCATATTGACCGTGTCGTATTTGCGTGGTTTAATTTATTTGTTTTATCACATAGTTGGATGTTTAGGATAAACAAGATAAAATCGGTTTAAAAAGTCATTTCAGCATAATTAAAATTGGTGTCGCAATTTTTTATTCGAAATCACCCACTGCGGGTAACGAGAACCCTACAGAAATTTGAGTTATCATGGGGGTGCAGGTGAACTTATGGTTCCATTGGGGATTGTATTATTTTGATACTCTACTAGTGGATGTTTTAGCTTCGAGATTCCGGTTGGGAGTTATAGTAGGATTGGCTGCGAGGGCATCATTGGTTCCGTTGTGGAATATATTGGGGAGAAAGGTGTAAGATTAATCCTATTGGGAATTTTGAGAGTTTTTAAGGGGCTTAGTTCTCCAAAAATAATTTTTCATAAGGAAAATAATGTTCTATATTTTTCAGGGATTTTTGAGAATTTTCGAGCAATTTTTGACATTTTTTGTATAAGATTTTAAAGGGGTTGATAATAGGCAGGCTTGGGGATGCCAATTGGCAATGGCATGGACTCCTGGTCTTCTTTCGGAAGAAAAAAAGACAACTGCTGATCGGTAAGATCGGGGGGGTATCGATCGGCAGGCCCCTTAGCCTTCTATAAAAAGGGGGAGATCCTTACCCATTTTTTACACATTCAAGTGTTTGATTTTTTGCTTTATCTCTATAAAAACCATTTCTAAGTCCTTCTTACCTCAAGACTACAAATGGCTAGTTCTTTAAGCGAGGGATACAACATCAAGTGGCTGGCCGTTGGTGGTTAGGCAGGCTTGGAGTGGAAGTCTAGGTTGCATCTTTTGCTAGGCAATAAGAATGCCTTTGATATGTTCTAACACGTAGTTGATGAGTGTATCCTACTATGCGAGCCTACATACCATTGTCCATCTAGGGTGAATAATCCTAGTGGCTACGTAAGTTGGTGACCTTCAGTATTCCATTTTATTTGTATTTTTCTTCTTTGTTATAATGAAGAGTTTTTTCTTCCTATTCTTTTACAAACTGACATATATCCTTCTAGCATTCCGTCTCAGGGGACGATAGGGTTGAAGGAGGTTTGGGAGAAGATCCCTACTCTTGTGCGCTGGATGGTTTCCTATGCCGATTTTGGCCATTTGGCACGGGTTTTGGATGAGACACCATGTTCTACTGCGGTCTAGGGGAGAGGTGGTGGAACACTACCTACACTTTTCATCTTGTCTTCGAGGAGATGAGTATTACTCCTGAAAGTGCCCAATATGTGTGTTTTAAACAAAACAAATTTTTATTACCAAAAATTATTCAACTTTTAATTTGCACTAAACCAAGTTATGAAAACCTAATTCTTACTTTAAACCAATTTTGTCTTGATTAATCCTAAACATGCATCTAGTGATTAAAACAAGCAAAGTAAACAATACTCACAACGCCACATGTACGAGGAAATAACCCAAAACGGGAAAACAACCTCGGACGGCCCAAGCCAGACAATAACTATGAACAATGGTTTTATAAAGACAAATTATCCTTACTCAATGACTCGATCCCCACGGGTCTTGATGCTCATTCTGATGTTCTACCGTTCTTCAATAGTTACCACACAAAAATCCCGTCTTCCATGATACCTATCCACAACACTCGACTCCATGAATGTCTCGGTGTCCATCGATTGGCTTTGATTCGTCTATGACGTCGAACAAGAAGTCCTTCCCTTTTCTTCATCGCAAAACCGTTGATGTTCAATGATAGAACAAACTTCTTGGTGCAGCAAGATCGCATAAGCATATAAGAATGATAACTTGGATCTTTGCAAACTCTAAGGATGTGTTTAATATTTTTAAACCTTAGAAAACATGTGCAAACAACGTACTGGATGGTATACTATTTTTCTAAAATGCACACTTATGAAACTCAGATAGAAACATGCACTAAATAAGATTTAAATGCCACCTCGAAAACCATGTCATTCGAACGATAATGCCATGTCGTTCGTGCGACATAGGCATCTCGTTCGAACGAGAGCTTATGTCGTTTGAACGATAGGGCGAAAGTTTGACTTTGTTGGCTTTATGTTCAAAACGTCTCTTTTAAATGAGATCCCAATTAGTCAAACTCTATTTCGAGTATATCAGAATAAATTGTAGTGTAAACCTTTAAAACACTTTAAAGCATTTTAAAACATTTTTCTTTATAAAAATTACATCCTTATCTTTTATAAAAACAATTCCGAGCACCATTAATTATACGCATTCATACCTGAGTGATCTCGAAATGCAATTAACTTTGAAGACGAATAAACTTGCACCAATTAAATTTCGGCATGATTATTTCTTTGAAGCTTTATCGCAACATCTTCAATTTCTTCAATACGTCATAGACCAAGTGGGATCGTGACAGAATAAAAATCTCCCTATGACATATTACAAACACAGTTTTGTTCACGGAATTAAGTCAAAACAATACGAGGACTCAATTGAAAATTTATGTCCTAACAAATATTCCCCTTTGAATATTCCGGGACAAAACTAAACCAGTGAAATGCCTAAGCCTATCCATCAAGCCGTATGATGCCTAAATCCCATCCCATAAATTCAAAATAAAAAATACAGGACACAGACAAGAATATGTAGCACCGACAAGCATGAACTGTCTGAATTATGTAGACTTGAAATCTCGAATCGCTGAAGCTTACCTACACGTATGAAACAGAGAAACAAATACCCAGTGAAGTATGGAGGAACAAATGAAACCAATATATATATCCAAATGATGCCAAACAACAATAGATACCAATTTGAATAAACTCTGAAAAAATCATTTGTTAAACAATTTGAGCAACACACTGATAACAATGTTTACTATCAATATGAGATACCAACTTGTAAACATATGTAAACAAAACATGCTCAAATCTCCCCTACATCACATACATCTCTCCCCCTTTTTGTATCAAATAGACAATTTGGTGGAAAGATAAACCAATCAAAATATCTAGCATGCGAATACAGGCCAATTTGAATCAATGTGAAATCGCTAAATAATTATGAAACAACCAACTAAATATGATCAATAGGAGACAAATCAGTAGCTAGTAAACCAAATGAATCACACAAAGAATATAGCAATCTAATCAGGTGTGATAAACGGATTATATGCAAAAATCCAATTTTGAACCAATTAAAACCTGCATATAAACTAAGTCAGTCCAGAAACACTTCCAGCAGTACCAAAAATATACCAATTTACACCAATGGACTGCAAAACAATCAGAAGCCATAAATCAGCCTGTCGTTCGAACGAGCCAGGGACGTCACTCAAACCAGTTGAGGACGTCGCTCGAACGAAGTAGAGTTGTCGTTCGCGTGACATGGATATGTCGTTTGAACGACTTCTCGCGACCTGCCAAAATTTCTCAGATTCCCAGAAATATATACATGCACATAAATCCAGAATTTTGACGATTCTACAAACAATAGCGTCAAATTGCAATATTTCAACATTAGTATTAGTTGTGCAAACCCGTTAAATTTTTTAATCCATCCAAACTCCCTCAATAATATCATATTTTCTTTGGAATGAACTAAACTAATTTGGACCTTTTCATAACATATTGCATTTTCTTTTGGGCTCTTTTAAACGGTAGCTTTCACGATGAGTTATTTTGAACTCTCGCAGCCATTTCCCGTGAATCACTCATCATTTTTTACGAATTTAAATCCTCACGGTAAACGATTCTTACATGCTCACTTCTCCTTAAGTCTACTTACGCATAGATGACAAGATTGAGATAAGAATGCCTCAACAAATTCAAATATGCAAGAGAAGTCAAACATCCATATAAACTCGTGCATGTGTGCAATGTTGGCATACATACAAAGTCGAATCAAAATGCATATCAACTTTGAAATAACCCCATATAAACAATGGTTAAGATCTTTCTAAGCATCGATAATAATGACCAAATGTCCTAGCCACGGTGATAATGAAACTATGGGGGGGTCCAAGCACACCAATATGCCACATCAAACATATAAACTCAAAAAATAAAAATCAAAAATCTTTTTGGCTTTTCAAACATTAAAAAAAAGCAAAATCTTTTTGGGTTTTCAAAAGTTTTCTCAAAAAATAAAATCTTTTTGGATTTTCTAAAAAACAAAATCTTTTTTTTGTATTTTTTTAATAGGACTCAAACAAATGAAAACTATAATACAAAATGATACACAGGTCAGAATACTAGCAATGAGTACATTATGAGGCAAACTAGCATATGACAAACAAGGCAACACTATCATCCTTTAGATTTAGCATGGGAAGAATCAAGTACAACCAAATGAGAATCATGATGTTTAATTCCTAAAGCCACTAAATTCGATTTCCTAACCCAATTAGGTGTAAAACGACGCATGGAGGTTTGGGGAACCGGGGCAACTTTATTCCTAAACTTCCTAAGAGCTTGTCTAAGGTCGTAACAATAACTCCTAAGGTGGCCTTTCCTACCACAAAACGTGCAAGTGTAGCGATGGTGGGAATGATTACCTATATGTGGACATTTTCTAACCTTCCTAGTGCTTCTCACACGTTCGAGGGGAATGGGAACAACTCTCTCATTAAAACCTATACCTCCCTATCTCCCTTAATTTGGACGGTGCCTAGGATCTTATCTAACTTCTCTGACCTAGCCTCCAAATCAAACTTGACTCTAGATGAATCTCTCAATCTCTCCTCCAACTCGTGAATCCTAGACTCTAGCAGACGCCAAGATTCCTCAAACTCTACAATCTCCTTTTTCAAGGACTCCGTCAAACCACGGATATTATCTCTCTCTCTTTCTCTGTAAACTCTAGTTTCTCCCTAAACTTCTTCTCTCGTGCCCTAAGATCCTCAATCAAACTATCATTATTTTCTATGGCACGCTCATTCAACTTAGCTTGCAATTTTGAGTTAGCCTTTTTCACCATCACCGTTTTGGCATATAACTCATTAAACACATTTTGCAACTCTTTCACATCTATCTCCTCCTCGTCACTCTCTTCACCCTCACTAACATGGGATACACTCCTCGAAAGTGCCATGCACATGAGAATCATCGTCGCTCACATGACATGCCATAAACGCAATAAAGTTACGATCAATGGGGTAACTCTCTCCCTCTTTCGGATCACTATCACTTAAGGTGGCATTATAGAAAATGGGTTGCTTTCCCTTTTTCTCAAGTCCAGTGGGACACTCCTTAACTTTGTGACCGTAACCCTCACACCCAAAACACTTATCCGACTCATCTCTCTTAGGCTTCTCAAACTTATCTTTAGAGGTGGGATCTACTTTGTTGTTCTTGAATTTTTCAAATTTCTTGGCATCTTTCGATTGCTTTTGAAAATTAATAAATTTTTTAAATTTCTTTGCCAACAAATCAACATCCTCAAAATCGGAATCGGAATCGGAACCAGAATCTGAAACTTTAATTTCCTCCTTTCGGGTTTTCAAAGCAATACCCTTCTCTTTCTTAGGCACTTTCTTGGAGGAAATCATGTCGATTTCCTAGGTTTGTAAGTCACCTAAAATCTCTTCTAGTTTCGTCGACTCTAACCTACCCAAGGAGTTTAAAATGGTCACTTTTGCATCAAACCTACTAAGCAATGACCTAAGGATTTTCTTAAAGACATGGTTCTCGGGAATTTTCTCACCTAGGTTAAACGACGAGTTGACAATATTGGACAACCTAGCGTAAAACTCATCAAAAGTTTCACTTTTTAACATCCTAATGGTCTCAAACTGTGTAGTGAGATTTTGAAGTTTTGACGCCCTAACCGTGCTAGTTCCCTCGTGAGTGAGTGCCAAAATATCCCAAGCCTCTTTTGATGTTTCACAAGTCATAATTCTATTATATTCTTTCGGTGTGACATGTGAAGAAATAACATGCCGACCCTTAGAATTATATTGTGAAAGTCTATGTTCAATTTCGATCCATGAATCGACAGGCTTTAAACTAGTGACCTCACCTACAATAGTGACAGGGAGTGTCTATACTTTTTCAACTGCTAACCACACGCGATCATCAATTGATTTTAAAGCTCTTCTCATTCTTATCTTCCAATAAGTGTAATTAGTGCCATCAAAAATAGGAGTTCGAGAAAGTTCGTTAAATCCAAAATTCATCTTTGATAACACACGGGATCACAAAACAAATAAAATATATTTTCTAGCTCTGATACCAATTTGAAAGTGCCCAATATGTGTGTTTTAAACAAAAACAATTTTTATTACCAAAACTTATTCAACTTTGAATTTGCACCAAACCAAGTTGTGAAAACCCAATTCTTACTTTAAACTAGTTTTATCTTGATTAATCCTAAACATGCATCTTGTGATTAAAACAAGTAAAGTAAAGAATACTCACAATGCCAGATGTACGAGAAAAAAACCCAAAACGAGAAAACAACCTCGGACGGCCCAAGCCAGACAATCACAATGAACAATGGTTTTAGAAAGACATATTAGCCTTACTCAATGACTCGATCCCCACAGATCTTGACGGTCCTTATGATCTTTTACCTTTCTTCAATAGTGACCACGCAGAAATTTTATCTTCCACGATACCTGTCCATAACACTCGACTCTATGAATGTCTCGGTGTCCACCGATTGACTTTGATTCGTCTACGATGTCGAACAAGAAGTCCTTTTCTTTTCTTCACCGCAAAACCCTTGATGTTCAATGATAGAACAAACTTCTTAGTACAGCAAGATCGCGTAAGCATATAAGAATGATAACTCGGATCTTTGCAAACTCTAAGGATGTGTTTAATCTTTTTAAACCTTATATAACATGTGCAAATAACGTACTGGATGGTATACTATTTTTCCATAATGCACACTTACAAAACTCTGAAAGAAACACACTTTAAATCATATTTAAATGCCACCTCGAAAATCATGTCGTTCGAACTACAATGCCACGTCGATAACGCGATATAGTCATCTCGTTCGAACGAGAGCTTATGTCGTTTGAACGACACGACGAAAGATTAACTTTGTTGACTTTATGTTCAAAACATCTCTTTTAAAAGAGATCCAAATTAGTCAAACTCTATTTCGAGTGTATCAGAATAAAACATAGTGGAAACCTTAAAAACACTTTAAAACATTTTAAAACATTTTTCTTTCTAAAAATTACATCCTTGTCTTTTATAAAAACAATTTCGAGCACCATTAATTATACACATTCATACCTGAGTGATCTCGAAATGCAATTAACTTTGAGGATGAATAAACTTGCACCAATTAAACTTCGACATGATTATTTCTTTGAAGCTTAACCAGAACGTCTTCAATTTCTTTAATACGTCATAGACCAAGTGGGATCGTGACAGAATAAAAATCTCCATATGACATATTACAAACATATTTTTTTTCACGGAACTAAGTCAAAACAATACGGGGACTCAATTGGAAATTTATGTCCTAACAACTCCTATAGACATTCAGAAGCTATGAAGGTTACCAGATAGTGGTGGATCGCACATTAAGGGTGACACCAGAAGCTGTGCAGGTGGCACTAGGGGACATGGGTAGGATCGTGTCTGAGGAGTATATCTGTATTTTTCCTTTAAAGGAGACGCTCCTAAGGAAGAGGGTAGACGTGATCGACGGGAGGCAGGTGAGACAAATGGCCCGTCTACTTATTTTTCTTTTTCTAGGAGGCTTTTTGGTGGTGAGGAGTGGTGACATTGTCCATCTTTGGTTCTTACCGCATTTAAGGACGAATTTCGACGTCCAATTGTACGACTGAGGGAACCTGACTTTGGAATTCCTTTAGTCTTCTTTGGATACTTTTATCTGATGCTCCTGGTAGACTTTTGTGGGAGCCACATATGATTTGGAGGTAATTTTGGATTTATTTTCCCTTTTTATGCTTTTCCTTGAATTCTTGTTATTTTTCTCTTTTTGTTGATTCTAGTCTTTTGTGTACATGGTTCTAATAGGTGATTAGGCACAATTCAAGGTTGATAGCCTTGAATGATGAGGACTTGGGGGACTTCTAGCGGATGTTACGATGGCGAAAGACCAATCATCGATCGAAGCAATCCTTATCTTTGGTGGACATGCGTCGGTCTCCTAACGTCCTAACGAGCGACCAGGTTATCTTTCTTGAGTACATAATGATTCTATGTTGGGGATTGTAGGTGACCTTCTACCCCTGGGGGATGATATTGCAGGATACTGGAGTGATGGGGCAACATGTGCAGATGTGGCGATTAATTGTGCATGAGTTTGGGTATGTCTTGTACCTAGGAGAGAGGGTGGTGAGATAGATTATGGAGGAGGAGGTGGTCCCATCGTCGGTGTCCCCTATGTACTTGAGGCGGGTGAGAGAGATGTCGGGCGATGCCCGGGCGACAGTGATGATCGGCGAGCCCTATACGCTCTACACAGATACAATGGATAGTTATGATTATCTAGATTTTGTGAAGAGCTGGTTAATTCCCTCATGTATTTATGATGTGGAGAACATGCCTCCACATGCCGCGGCTTTGAGTAGGGGTACTAATGTGCCGATGGGATCGACCCATGGCATATGTGGTAGCACGTCGATAATGGCATCAGAGATAGAGGAAGCTCCGATCATTCAGGTTACTCCTCCTTCCTATAACTTTTGATTGAGTAGAGAAATGTCACTGAGCATGCCGCACCGTTCCAATGCATCAGTGTCGAGGTTGATGAGGCTTACGGATAAGGCCCTTCAGCCTGAGGTATTTCCATGTTGATTATTTTTCATTTCTTTACTGACTTGATTTGTCTTTTATTGTTGCTTCTTTATTTGCAATGCAGTATGTTCGGGTGCTGACCAACTGGCTCAGGGATATCAAGGATTGAATGGCCTCCAAATCTGACTGTATATATAATAATTCTCCTTCCTACTTTGTTCCTCCTTCTACCTTAGATGAGGGTTCGGATTCTGGGAGTGGAGGATCCACCGCTCGTCACCGAGGGAAGCTTGTCCGCCGCGGAGGTTGAGTGCTTGAGAAGGACAGTTGAGGGTTCAGGCAAAGTCCTATTTGTATTTTTTTTTCCTTTCTATCTTCAAGATGTAACTAAGTGAAGCAAAATATATATATGAAAAAAATAATGCATTTTCTTTTTTTATCATTTTTCTTGATTTAGTGACTTATCCTATATGTGCTTTTAATTTTCTGCTCAGATTGTTTATTTTATGTAAAGATAGAGATAAGTATGGAATTGCAGGGCAAAATGTATATTATTTTAGAAAAAGGGAATAAAAGTAATTAAAAATATTTTTTCGAGTCAGAATTTATTTTGAGAATGAAAATGATTTTTTTAGGGGAATGTTTGAGAAATATAAAGAAAATGGGTAAATTTAAAAAGAATAACTCAGGGGTAATATTTCAAAATGAGGATTTTTTGGAAATTGATTTTGATAAAAGAGGAAAGATATAATTTTCCAAAATAAGGGGGTGCCGATCGGCATACCCCTTAACCCGCCTATTGGCATGGGGGTCAAGTCAAATCGTCCCTAGGCATTGATTACCCTTTCTTGCACATTAGTGTACTCCCGTAGGGCTGAGAATTAATCGGGTTTCCAAAGATCATATTTTTTTCCAAGGATTTTGAGTATAAAAGGAGGGGGCATGGGATGTAATTTCTCCACCAATACCCACATTTCTCTTTTTTCTTCTCATTTATTATTCTTCAAATAGCTCTTCCCATGAATGAAGGATTCTCTTCTTACTAAGATGGTTTGGAAGCCATGTGCTTGTAAAATATGGACTACGATGCTTTCAACTGATGATAGGTTTCTCTATGGCGTAATCGAACTATAAACTATAACTTGCTAGTAGTGAAGATACAGTTCTGGTACCCTGAGGACCATGTCTTCCATTTTGGCCTAGATGAGGTCTGTCCTACATATGAAGAATTATCGGTCATGTTAGGATTCAACCCCAGTGTGGCGGCGGCTATGCCCGAATTTTCCCGTTATCCTTGGGCGTTTTTGGAGGATTTTCTCTATATATCTCCTTCGGTGGCTCATCTGTTGGTTGTTAGAGGGATTATTTATCTTCAGGCGGTTATGTATTCAATGCACTTGAGGGGTTTTGAGAATGTTGGCTTTACTGGAGCTGTCGCATTGGGCCTTACTCAGAGGCTTTTTCTGGTGACAGGGGAGTTGACGGTGGATCCTCAAGTGGTTGTGATAACAACATGGATGTATTATTGCCATAATCCTATGGTAGTGGTGCTGGTTGAGACCCTGGATGGTATTGATGCTTTGAAGGAGGGTCGTTTCGATTTTCTGAGGGGGAGCCCGGTGATGTTGTTCATGTGGATTGCAGAGAGGTTTCATCTGGCGGCCAAACCTGATTATCCCTTGGCGAGAGTGCCTAATTTATTTGTCTAACCTTTATTTAGTTTCGTCCCATCAGTAGAGAACTAGGTCAACTGGTTTGGGGAACACAACGACCAGTGTCTTCATTAGTCAGTGCCATGGTGGAGAGACTTGCGGCCTCTTTTGTATCTCAAAGAGTACCGGTGTGTGCGGTTTATGGGCCTTCGATAGACTTCGGTCTATTTTCTCTGACGTCTTCTGCGCCAAGTCAAGTGGGAAAAATGGTGCTCCAGGTGAAGGATTTTACTAGATCACTAAGGGTAATGTTGGGCTCCTTGTGGCAGAGCCGTCGACCATCTATCTGTCCGTCACAATATATGGGTGGGGGTGGGTTGGCATGTGTTTGGGGACTACCTGAAGTGGTTATGAAAGTGGGTAGTAGAGAAAATCATGGTGGAAGAGACTGGTCATAGGTGGTTTGTCGCCTTCGACAACATGGAGGAAGGTGTTGTGGTTTTGTCCTGGCTTGTCAGTGCATACCACTTCATGGAGTGTATATGGAGTGTTAACCAGGAGTGGGAGACTTGAGGATGTATCGGGGCCAAAAATGATGACAAAGCGAGGCCGTCGGTCAGTTGAAGGCCATGTCTTATGAAGCTTGGGTGATTTTTTTCTAAAGTAGAGTAATTTTGATGTTTTTTGTTTTGGGGTTTGGACTCATTTTTGGTGTAGCTTGGTAAGGGTTAGGTTTGCTTAAGAATGGTTTAGTCAGTGGAAGTGTGTGGTTTGTTTGACTCCCTTCGCTGATACTTTATGTAACAACGTTCTATTCCTTATTCAGAATAAAAAAAATGATTTTAGTCATATTTTGTTGTGCCTTTTGATGAATTTTGTATTTGAATTATCTATACCAATCGCTAAGGCATACACAATCCTTTTGTTCATGTAAATTATAAAATGGACCACTATTCTTGGAGGATAGAAAAAAATAGCATTTTGTGAAAAAGAAGGGGATCGGGCCCATGTATGGCATATGGGTTGCCTACATACCTATGGGGATTATTAAAATTTTCATGAGTTTCATTTTGAAAAGAAAAGGTTTTTGAGAGGAATAGGTCCTACAAAGTTCTGGCTAGGGAAAATGAATATTTTTTTTAAAATAAAAGGGGGATGAGAAGAGTCGTAGCGCGTCGAGATTTCAAACTAAGGGTAAAATTTCTTGAGACAGTCCAGATTGACTGAATGAGCCATCTCTTCTTCGTCGAGGTATGTGAGCATAGCGGCACCTCCTAAGATAATTCTCTTCACAATGTAGTGCCCGCTCCAATTCTGTTTGAATTTCCCACTTGGGTCCCAGACGAGTTCTATGATCTCTTTAAGGGAAAGGTCTCCTTCCTGAACACCGCAGTCCTTGACTTTTCAATTGAATGATCGCGTTATCTGGGGATGGTACCCTTATATATGATATAAAGTTTTCAGCCTCATTTCATCCAAGAGTGACAATGAAAAACATGTGACTGTGTGATAATTGATTAAATTAATTCGCAAGTTTATAATTTAGCACACTTATTTAATTGAAGTCTATTTCCTTAAACAAACTTAATTCAGTCCCTAAACATGCATCTAAACGACATAAATCATTCAACCCATGCATGAAAAATAAAGACGACGGATTCAGGAAATAAAAAAAACTTTCGGGTAAAACCTTTAATAAATACTTTGAAGAATTCACAAGACCTTTGACTTACATACAACCTGATAATCGCCCACAAGTGTGTAATGCACGGTGCCTTCAGAAAATCTTCAAAGATACGAGAGACAGCGAAATACCCTCCAGGTTTCGGTTCATCATCTTTGGCTTGTCCACACGCAGAATGACTATGCTCGGTATACACCGATCAAATATGGAGATCCCTTCTCCACAAAGGTTGAACAAAATCAAAGTTGTGTTTTTTGAACACCAAAACAATTCACTAAAGCATATGGGAGTGTTGTGAATTGAAAATCAAAAAGGGATTAAACCCTAAAAGGAAGAAGCCAAAAGGATTCAGCTTTCACGATTTTTTCTGTTTTGTCAAACGCTGGGACTTTTTAATGAAAACGAAACCATTTAATAAGTATGTTGATACTAAATTTAGTCTACTGACATGGACCAATCACTAGAAGACATGTGTCAACCTATGTAGCAATTTTGAATACTTTCAAGAGATCATACTATCACCGAGCTAATCAAGTGCCCCGAGAAACTCAATCATACCGAGCATCTTAGGCGCCCCGAGGAGCTTAAGGCTCCGAGCAACTTAAGCGTACCGAGCAACTTAGGCGGTCTGAGCAACTCAACGTGCAGAGCATCCAAATCAGGAGAATCAAAAAGACGATTGTGCATTAAATGCTCATTATTATCATACAGATGTATATGTCTACCAGATAACAACACATTGTCCTTTCACATGTACAACCTCAAGGCTATAAATACATTGTAACCTCCTCATTAGAAGGGGACTCTGGATTTCTTGGTAAACTCACTTATCAAGAATTCTAGGCAAACAATCAGCAATATAAAAACAGTGGACGTAGGCCATTCTCATAAGGCTGAACCACTTTAAAAATCTATTGTCTCATTTAATTATTCATTTTTATCTGTGATTAAAATAATTAGATCAAAATCTAGTTTTTTAAATCAACAGATTGGCACCGTCTGTGGGAAACGACTGTAATTATCGTTTTTTACCAAAAAATTTCATCATCAATGGTTGATCATCCGGAATCCAGTAATTGAAACGCCGGGATCCCTCCAAATCCATCTACTCCCCAAAATGTTCCAGATCTAGCTGCTACAATGGCTAATTTAGCCCAAGGGCAAACGGCCATGCAAGAAACCATGCATCAACTTATACAAACTGTTCAAGGCGGAGTGCCGGCCCAATCAGGACAACGAAGCGTTCAGAGAAATACCCATTTGCCTTCTTCAAGAACTAGGAGAACGTTATTCCCAGAGGAATCTCAATCTAGACGTACTGACTCATATCGTAACGAAAGATCTAGTGATCCTTCGTATCAATCAGGCCGAACTTCGCCAGTACGAGCTACTGATTCCCACCGAAACGTCACTCTATCTCCAGAAAGGACTAGTGCTCTAGAAAGATTAAGTATAGTCTCTCCTTTTGATAGTTTGGGCCCTAGGAGGAACATAAATCCTCCTAGGATTGCATCGAGGAACTCTCCACGGCCATCCAATCTAAGGGAAGGCTCTGCCCAATCACGACTAGTAGCTCGATCCCAAGAGGAAAACTCAATACGATCTGTTTCTCGAACAAATAGGCCCGAGGAGGGAAACGACGCTTGGAAGGGATCTATTCAAAGGCCGGAGGATAGATTATGGAAAATGGCTAAGGCCAAGAATCCTCTGCAAAGAACTTTTATCCAAGGGACACCATTTGTGCAGGAAATTATGGATTTTCCCACACCATCAAAATTCATAGCTCCTATGGTAATGCCTAAGTACGATTGAAAGACTGACCATGTCCTTCATACAGAGCAATACCAAGCTGCTGCCGATATCTATGTAGTTCTAGACGAAATAAGATGCAGGGCATTTTCAGGAACTCTCATCGGGTCAGCCCAGATATGGTACAACAACCTTCCTCGGGAGAAGATCGCGACTTTCTTTCAACTGGCAGAGCTCTTTATTGGGAACTTCTATTTTGGAGCGAACCCAGTCAAATGAGTAGCACACTTGCTGAGTGTTAGACAGAAGGCAGGTGAAAGAACTAGGGACTCTATTACTCATTTTAATAACGAGAAGATTGAAGTAATTGATTACGAGGAGAAAATAACAATTATTGCTCTGATGAGTGGATTGTTGCCCAATAAGTTGTACTACACTCTAGCCAAAGACCCGCCTGGGACCATGGATGAATTGATGGAAAAAGAAGCCAAAATCATGAATATCGAGGAAGCTATGGATGTGAAGAAGAATGCAGACACTAAGGAGACCAAGGTTGAAGATGGTAAAACTAAAAAGAAGGATCAGAAGAACAATGGTGGCAACAGGTAGTCGAAAAGGAAAGCAAGCACTGGAGCAGATGAAGAAATTTAGAAATTATACTCCCTTAAAGGTAGATATAAACCATATTCTAGAGGAGATCAAGAACAGCAAGGAGTTAGCTTGGCTAGCAAAAATGAAGGCAGATCCTAATAGAAGTGATAAGTCCAAATATTGCGAATTCCACAAAGATCATGGTCATTCGACTAAAAGTTGTATAGCTCTCCAGAATGAAATTGAAGCACTCATTAGATGAGAAAAACTGGCTAAGTATGTTTATCACCAAAATGGTGGAAAGACCAACGACCGAGGAAGGTAAAGGTCTAGGTCTCCTCGTCGAGCAAAAGAAGACAATAAGAGAAGTCACGAAGAAGATCCAGAAAATGATCGAGATGACCCCGATCTCCTCAAAAGACCAAGGCAGCCAGAATGTGAGGTATTTTCAATCCATTTTGGATCATTTGAATGTAATGTTATTACAGTTGGAGATACAGGAGGAGGAGATCTGACTGCGGAGAGAAAATCTTACCTCAATGAGGCTCAAGCTTGGTCGTACATTCAGCGAATAAACATGGCAGAAGATGATCGCCCGAGGAAGGTGAATAAAGACAAATTGGTCATTAGTTTTTCTAAGAAAAACCTGGTAGGTGTACTATATCCTCATGATGACCCATTCGTGATCAAGATGAGAATGCAATAAGTGGTGATTTCACGAGTACTGGTGGATAATGGTAGCTCGGCAGACATCATGTTTTACCCATGCTTTGATAGTTTGAACCTGAAACTAGCCCAATTAGAGCCCTATCATAGGCCCCGCCTTGGTTTTACTGGCAAAAAGGTTTTTCCACTTGGGACGATCAAGTTGGATATGCTTATTGGTACATGGACTTTTTGTCGAACAGAAAGAGTACGCTTCTTCGTAATGGATAAAAATATTCAATCATCTTATAATATCATCATGGGAAGGGTAGGTCTGAAGAAGTTTGAGGTAGTACCATCTACTGTACATCAATGTTTAAAATTCTCAACCAATTTTGGAGTGGGAGTTGTGAAAGGCGACCATAAAGTAGCTCGAGAATGCTACTATTCATCTGCCGAACAAGAGGAACGCGAAGAATCCAGGAAGAAGACTACTACCTACCAAGTGGATGAAATAAAAGATGCAGAGATTGAAACGTTAGACCCTAGAGATGAGTCTCACCTCGTAAAGCTCCAGGTCATGGAGGCTACAGAAAATATCATTCTGCACGACGAGCATCCAGAACGAACAACTCAAATTGGTGCATCACTGGATGTATCGATAAAATAGGAATTGATAGCATTCCTAAGGCGCAGAAAGCAGACTTTTGCATGGATTCATGAAGACATGCCAGGGATAGACCCGAGTTTCCTGTGTCACGAGCTCAACATGAACAAGGAAATCAAGCCAGTGAAGCAGCGAAGAAGAGTGTTCAGTCCTGAAAAGAACCAAGCTATACAGGAGGAAGTAGAGAAACATCAAATGATGTTGAATCCAACCAAATGCATATTTGGAGTATGAGAAGGTATGTTTCTAGGGTATATTGTTAACCAACGAGGGATTGAGGCGAACCCTGAAAAGATTAAGGCTCTATTGGAGCTGCGATCTCTAACCACGAAGAAGGAAATGCAAAGTCTCACAGGGCGAGTTGCAGCGCTTAATAGATTTGTGTCACGAGCAACAGACAGATGCCTCCCATTCTTCAAAACACTTCGAAAAACTTTTGAGTGGAATGATGAGTACGAGGAAGCCTTTCAAGAACTAAAGAGATATCTGGGGACGCCTCCATTGTTATCTAGACCAGTGGTGGAAGAAAAACTATACTTGTACCTAGCAGTTTCAGAAAATGCAGTGAGCTCGGCATTGATAAGAGTGGAGGACGAAATACAAAAACCAGTCTATTACACCAGCAAGGCTTTCTGAGGAGCAGAAATCAGATATCCAAGGTTGGAGAAGTTGGTACTAGCACTGATTGAAGCAAGGAGAAGGATGAGGCCATACTTCCAAGCCCATACTATAGTGGTGTACATTGATATGCCATTAAGACAAGCTCTGCATAAACCGGAGAAATTAGGAAGATTGATGTACTGGGCCGTAGAACTTGGTGAATATGATATAGTTTATAAGCCTAGATCGTCGCTCAAAGGGAAGGTAGTAGCGGATTTCATCGCAGAGTTTACTCAGGAAGATGCCTCCAAAGAACAGGAGTTGAATACAGACCAACCTGTGGATGTTACAGGATCATCAAATTTAAACCCCGACCAACTTAAGTCAGTAGACAAGCAAGAGAAGATGATCAATGAGCAGCGAGAAGTTCCAGAGGAGGATAAAAGAAGCACCAAATATTCCACCGAGGAACTCTGTCTCATCAAAAATTTGATGATGAAGTACGTGTATGGAATTTATACGTGGATGGCTCTTCGTACAATACAGGAAGTGGAGCAGGAATTGTGTTAAACAGTTTGGATGAGATTGATATGGAGTATGCTCTGTGCTTTCAATTTAAAGCCTCTAATAATGAGGCTGAATATGAAGCTATGATCTTGGGTTTAAATCTGGCTAAAACCATGAAGGCAGAGCAGGTCGTTATATTCAGTGATTCCCAGTTAATTATGAATCAAATTCTGGGGGTGTATGCAGCAAAAGGAGAATTAATGATCAAGTATCATGCGAAAGCAATGGAGGTTGTATCGAGTTTTACTGCAGTTCAGTTGATTAGAATACCAAGATTGGAGAATACAAGAGCAAACGCACTAGGTAAATTAGCATCAGCCACACGTACCGAGCTACGAAGAACAATCACAATAGAAATCCTGGCTGGTCAGAGCATAAACGAAGATCTGATGATGAACTCTATTGCCCTCGACTTGGGACCATCTTGGATGGACCCCAGCAGGGCCTATATTGAAGAGGGGGCTTTGCCAACTGATAAACTCACAGCCAAGAAATTAAAGTTTAAAGTTGCTCATTATGTATTTACCAATGGCATTTTATATAGACGAGGAGCTATAGCAGGGCTACAAAGATATGTCCATCCCTCCGAAGTGAAAGATTTTATCGAAGAGGTCCATAAAGGGTCTTACGGAGCCCATATAGCAGGTCGGACGCTTTTGCAAAGAATAACAACGCGGGGGTATTACTGGCCAACGATGAGAGCTGATTGAGCAGCTTATACTAAGAAGTGCGATAAATGCCAATGATTCTCTTCCATCCGAAGAACTCCCCAAGCATTATTAACACCCATAACGTCCCCTTGTCCATTTTCCATGTAGGGGATAGACTTGGTCGGGCCACTTCCAACGACTAGGGGAAGATTTAAATACCTCGTGGTTGCTATAGATTATTTTACTAAATGGGTGGAAGCTGAGCCTCTTATTGATATGACGTACGACAAAGTCTATCAATTTATTTGTAAGAATATTATTTTCATATATGGTCTCCCATATGCATTCATTACTGACCACGGAACCTAGTTTGACAACGAGGAGTTTACTGCATATTGTCATCAATCCAATTTATTGAAGATCCACTCTGCACCAGGCCATCCCCAGAGCAATGGGCAAACTGAGGTGATAAACAGAACGCTACTGAATGGTTTGAAAAAGTGACTGGATGATGCAAAGGAAAATTGGATTAACGAGCTACACTCTGTGTTATGGGCTTATCGCACCACACCACGAACAGCAACAGGAGAATCCCCATACATGCTGTCATTTGGGAGTGAGGCTATTATACCTGCTGAATTGGGTTTACCTACGCATAGGGTACTTAATTTAAATTCTCCTATCAGTGACTTGATGAGAAGATTAGACCTGGATATGTTCGAAGAGGTTAGGGAAGAAGCAGCAATCAGGAATGCAACATATCAACAACGAACAGCTTTATTCTATAACAAAAGAGTGAAGAAGTGTGATTTGAAGGAAGGGGAATATGTGATGAGGAAAGTAATCCAAAAGAATAACAAACTGGAAGCCAACTGGCATGGACCCTACAGAGTAACAGAAGTTGTTCGTCCAGGGACATACAAGATTGAAACCTTAGAAGGAGGGGAATTCAATAATGCATGGAATGCAGAGCATCTGCGCAAATATTATCAGTAATTGAAATTTCTATGTAATGCAGTTTCTTCAGTATGAATAAAGTGATGTTTCAGCCAGTTTCTCTCTTTATTGAAATTTTTTCGGAATATTAGTGATACACACTACACACCAAATTCAGAGCAATTACCACCAACTCCGGTTGGTCGGGAATTAATTACCATCAACTCCGATTGATCGGGAAATCAATTACCTCCAACTCTAGTTGGTCGAGAATCAATTACAACCAACTCTGATTGGTCGGGAAATCAATTACCACCAACTCCGATTGGTCGGGAATCAATTACCACCAACTCCGATTGGTCGGGAAATCAATTACCACCAACTCCGGTTGGTCGGTAAATCAATTACCACCAACTCCGATTGGTCGGCAAATCAATTGCCACCAACTCCGATTGGTCGGGAACTAATTACCACCAATTCTGGTTGGTCGATAAATCCATTACAATCAACCCCGGTTGGTTAGTACCAAACTAAGCAGGAACATGGGATGCAAATCATTCCATTGCTTAGGCCCAAAGAGTGACAAGTCACTATAACCAAACAACAAATTGAACAAGTTCCATTATCCAAAAACAAAGAAGGATGTACACATATTCACAAACAAACAAGCAAGGACATTCTACAAATTATTTAGAAGAAAATAAAATGGCAAAATACTAAAAAAAAATTCATTCAAATCAAGTAGAATTACATATGATGTGACAAATATACTTCATTACATAAAAAAAACCTATTCTATTGGTTTTTTCCCTTCTGCCTTTGAAACAGGTTCTACCCCAGCAGGAGGATCATCTAATGCATAAGGGGAATTTATAAAATTTAGATCTCCCAGCATTCGAACATTCATCACGGAGGGCCGATCAAGCAAGTGCTCTGGGCGAGATATCTCAAAGTTTTCATGAAGACTGTAATCGCCGAGATACTTGGAGATCAAGCATTGAGGAATTGCTCGAGCAGGAATACAACTAATGTCAAGCTTAAAAGGAGGCACGGGCAAATCGAGCACTCCAAGGTTATAATAATCCCATAAGTAGTGGCCCTGCTCTAATTTTATCACACACGGTGCATTCAACCATCCTTGCTTGTACCCCTCGTTATGTGACTGCTGGATCTGAGAATCAACATGGTAAAGGGCTTCATTATACCCAGCCATCCAAAACTCTCTGGGTTGTTTATGGAACTGATAAGTTAACATCTCCAGTTGCTCGTGGAGACTCTTCACCAGAATTTCCTTATTTTCTAAAGCAGAACTCTCGGAAGAGAGTTGGTCAGTAAAATTCAAAATCTTATTGGACATTTCTTCCAAAGCTTGATTCTTCGCCACCAACTGAACTGCCTGATTCTCCAAGGCCGATTGAGTTCTCGCTTCTTCAATAGAAACTCGACCAGCCCTTACTCATCCACGAGATGAAGATTTTGCTCATCCACGAGTAGATGTGGAGGGTCCAGCTCTTTTCAAAGTTTCCAACTCATCTCGTAAATTGGCATTTTCTACCCCCAAGAAAGAAAAACCTTCATCATTAACAGGGACCAAGGCTCCCGAAGAAGATACATCAGATTTGAGTTGTTTTATCTCTTCTTGCAAAGCAATGTTCTCATGCTCTAACAACTTAGCAATATGCCTATTCTCTTCAACTTCAAGCTTCAGAACACTCTCTTTCTTCTCATGAGCAGAGTTGAATTTATCATACCCTTTGTCAGCACTTAATTGCTGATATTTCTTCTCGTATCCTTGATGCAAAAGTGTAGAGGACTCTTTGTATTGCTGCTAAAATTCCTCGATCATTCCTTGAAGATCTTTAATCATTTCATAGTAGGCCACATTGTTGGCAACAACACGATCGAGCAAGAACTTTAAGTATTGGTAAGCTTCAATTCTCGGTCAGAAGATCCCGATCCAAGGATGTCAATTATTTGGGCCTCATTTAGATCTGCATGACCAACTGTAAAATAGTCATTGCATTTCTTCATCAATTATGTATCATGAGCTGATAAGAGCTCCATCCTGGCCATAAACTAGCAAAGAGAAGAAATAAAAAGAATCAATAATAATGCAGACAGAGAAAGTAAAACAAAAATTCAAGACGAATAACCAAAGTTCGAATTTTTATTCATCATAAGAAGAGATACACATTTCCAGGTTACATTCAAGAAAACAACAAAATAAAAAACCCGAACAATTCTACCCCTTCTCCTTATTTCCTATGACTTCCTTAGAAGGTTTGGATGAAGGAGTTGGTTGCTCGAAAGGCAAGGGAAGCTGTTCAGCTAAAGTGCTGGCTAGTTGGAGTTGCTCGGAAGGCTGAACAACAGGAACAACAGGGACTTGATCTCCAATCATCATAGAAGATTCGTCTGAAGCAGCTTCATCCTCTTCTTTTTCTCCAGGAGAGGGAGGAGGGCCATGAGTGTGTTGTTGGAACAACTCAAAATTCTCGGAAACCTTCAACTCCTTTAAGGCTGCTACCCATCCATCTCTAAAATATTTGATGCTGGCATACTCCATTTGGGAAGACATGACATCCAGGCCCTTGTTCCAGCCCTTGTCCCAACCAGCACTGAAAGATTTTTTAACTGTATTTTTCCTTTTTGCCTTCTACGAGGAGGTCCTTTCCCTAAGGAGTTCCTCGGCAGCCTTCAACTTCTCTTCCACCTCCATTTTCTGTCGCTCGACATCTTAAAGTTTAACAACTTCCTCTTCAGCAGACTTGAGCTTAACTTTAAGCTCCTTGTTGCTCTGTTTAAATTTTTTGTTGCTCTGCTCAAACTCCTTCAATTTCTTCTCCAATTCCTTGGAGGCATTCACAGCTTAATTTCTCTCTATCTCAATGGACTTGAATTGCTTCTCCCAAGAAACTTTATCTTCCTCGTACTTTTGACGAGAATCTCTCAAAGATTGGATTATCCCAACAAAAGCTTCCTCTACTCCACCCGAGGAGCTTGAAGTCCTGATAGCTTCATCCTTCCTCAAAATTCTGAAACACGTCACTAGCTGAAAAAAGAAATAACTTTAAGTCAATACATGAATATAGTGTTAAAAAATAAAGGGGTCGAGCTAAAGATACTTACCGAGGTAATGTGTTGAGCAGCCAGGGTAGTGATTCTCTCACGAGAAAGAGTATCTTCCATGTCTTGGACTTTTGGGATAGTTCAGGATTTTACCAAGCCCACAGTAGAGCTCGGAGGAACAAAAGTGGAACACTACCTTCAACATTTAAAGGTTGAGAGATAGGTTCAGCAGGTCTCTCATAAGAGCTTCTCTTTAATCTCCTCAGAGGAGCTAGAGCATTTTCAATTAAGGAGGTTGTCTTTATTGGTGATATGACAATAACGTCACTCGAAGGAGAAACAACAACAGTCTTGCTCGGAGCCACAGGGGGCTTCTTGCCAGCCTTCTTGGCAGCAGCAGCAGGGGGAACGTCAATGGTTTTATCCCTTATTTTGGGATATCTTGTTTACTCTTCTTTGCCTCCACAGTGGCAGAGGCAGACTTGTCAAAAAAGGCAGGAGCTATTCTCTTCTTCATCAGATCACTGATGGGAATACTTGACTCAGAGGAAGAACCTTCCACACTAGTCTCAGAGGCTGGCACCTGATCAAGATCAAACACCACTAGACGAGAACGAGCAATGAAAGAGGAAGTATAACTTTTGTACTGCAACAAGTAAGAAGCATATTTAATATGATCCTCATCAAAAGATTGGTGCAAACTCCAGATAAGTTTTAAATGCTTTATATTAACATTAGTTTCCTTTGGAGGTTTCTTTTTACTGTCAACTGTAACAAACAAAATCAAATGTCAGTGATGCATTTTATCAAATACAAAGAAAATAAGATTTCAAAAATAAAAACAACCTATCCCATTGCCATAAAGTGGACACCTGGGACCTTGGTATACATCATCTCCATTTAATGGAGGGTGTTGCCAATTTTTCATCACAACCTCATGATCGAAATAATCCCTATTGGTATCAGGAAGATTGACAACTAAAGCTCTATTCAAAAACCTAGTTTTTAAATAAAAAGTACTATCGCTGATAACCCATTTGTAGCAATACATAATCTCTGGAATCTCTAAATGGGTTCCATGAAGTTGATTTAACCTATGTCCGCCATTAACTATCCTTTATGTATTTGGAGCTATTCTTGTAGGTACAACATCAAAATATTGGCAAAACTCCAAACACAGGGGATTTGGCGGGAAAAAAAGCCACATTCGGCTACAAAAAGATTGGGGAACCAATGTCCATCAGCCAAAGAAAAATAATCAGAAGGTTCAGATGGTTCTTCTAAAATAACCCATGAAGGGATTGAAAATTCAGACTGAAATTTGTCCAGCGATTCAACAAGATAAACAGTGATGAACAAAGTAAATAAAGGAGAGGGAAGAAAATCTTACAGAAAAAGAGAGATCGGTTGAAAATGAACGATGGAAAAAACAAAGGCACAAGATAGAGAGAAAATGAAGAATTCAAAAGATACATATTTGAAAAGTGAAAGACGATAGGATTTCTGCTGCGCTTAAATACTTTATCTCGGGAATAGAGAAAGACAATGATTACAAAGGAAGACGTTTGCATTTTTTACGGCTAAAAGAAGAAAAGGGCATAAATATCGAAGTGGTTATGAAAATTCAAAAAAATTATGAAGCCTGATACTATGCCCTCAAAAAGGAGTTATATACAACAAAAACATAAAAACCAATAATCTAAGCAGTTTTCAAGCAGAATGTTCCACATTTTTCTTCAACCTCAAACTATGAAACATTAGGGGCTTCTGTTGATACTAAATTTAGTCTGCTGACATGTACCAATCACTAGAAGACACGTGTCAACCTACGTGGCAATTTTGAATACTTTCAACAGATCATACTATCACCGAGCTACTCAAGCACCCCGAGCAACATAATCATACTGAGCAGCTTAGGCGCCCCGAAGAGCTTAAGGCTCCGAGCAACTTAAGCGTACCGAGCAACTCAGGCGGTCCGAGAAACTCAAGGTGCAAAGTATCCAAATCAGGAAAATCAAACAGACGACTGTGCATTAAATGCTCACTATTATCGTACAGATGTATATGTCTACCAAATAACAGCACATTGTCATTTCACATGTGCAGCCTCAAGGCTATAAATACATTGTAACCTCCTCATTAGAAGGGGACTCCGGATTTCTTGGTAAACTCACTTATCAAGAATTCTAGGCAAACAGTCAGCAATACAAAAATAGTGGACGTAGGCCATTCTCATAAGGCTGAACCACTTTAAAAATCTATTGTCTCATTTAATTATTCATTTTTATCTGTGATTAAATAATTAAATCAAAATCAAGTTTTTTACATCAACAAAGTATTTATAAAAAAATCGCGCCGCCTCAAAAATCGAGCTCGTTCGAACGAGATAAGGGTCTCGCGCGAATGACTTACATACGTCGTTTGAACGACATCACACGACTTGCACATGTCGCTCGAACGACAATAAAAAGTCGTTTGAACGACTGCTACGTCAAAAAAATATTATTTTAATGTCCGCTCCAAGACTTAGAAAAAATACTCATTCTCAAATTTTGACGAAAAAGTTCGCTCCAACACTTAGAAAATATTTTGTAAAAATATCCCAAAAGCTCTAAGTTAAAAGTTAAGGTATTTAAAACAAAACCTTACCAAAGTAAACTTCGCGGAGTCTTGAATGATGAAGAACATGATTAATTCGGATCCGTCTTGATGTAGATGGCTCTTGAATGCTCTTCGATGGTGTAGTGGTATAAGACATAATAAATGGATAACAAACTTATAAACATAGGTCCTTACAAATCTCCCCCTATGTCTATGCCGGTACATACATAAAAAAATCCGAATTATCAAAAACCAGAATTCCTATACAAATCTACCCTCCCATGAATAAATTTGCAAGTTCTCAAACTGTTCTTCAAAAATCTTCGTCATCTCTCAAAGCTTCTCTCATCAGGGTGTGCTACATCATGATCTTCAATCTTTATACCTACACACATGAGATAAAGAAAAAAAACCTTTGTGATGCATCGAGTTTGAAATGATATAAGAATAAATCATTAATAAATCAAATATCCCCCATAATGCAAAAACTCCCCCATAACATGATAATTATTTCTTCCCATTTTTATGATGTCCCCAAATAGATAAATAAGAAGAAATAATCAAAACATAGAGTGTCACGATAAAATTTCATAGCAAATATGAATCAATTAATGCACATGCAAAGGAGTATCTCAAAAAGTTTTCACAAACTATTTTTGGATTTTTCAATTTTTCATACAAAAATAAGATACTAAAAATTACACCATGGATTTAAACTAAAACAACCAAGTTGTGGAAATGGAATGTATGGGTGTGAACTCATTCGATAGAAAAATCAACTCAATCAATCATATGAGCACGATGCATATGTGTACTCCTAACGAATGAACATCAATAGTATCCTTAGGTGTAAAAATTGTTGAATTTAAATGACATCGTCTTATGCAAATCAACAAATGAAAGTCAAAGTCATTTCCACACAAATAACGTCCAAAACTATTTAGCGGTTTTTCAAGAATTTCAAGGACGTGCAAACCCATTATAAAATCTCCAACCAAAAGACCTCATATATATTTTTTTTAGAGGTGTATAAACTAAATTCTCAAACTTTGGAGAATTGGTGCAAAAACCTAAGAGGCCTATTTTTGGCATGAATTTCTTTTTATTGCCTTTAAAAATTTCCGGGCTCTTTTAAACCTCTTTGGACCCTGGATAATAAAATTCTTCAATTTTTTAGGTCCAATTTAAACGGCGGCTTAATCGCAAAGGATAAATGAAAATCTTTTACAGCCCTTCACCATTTTCAAACAAAGCACACAAACTCACAAAATACTCTTACATGCACAATTTTCTTATCAAGTTTTATCGCGCTTGGTTCTATTTAAGGACAGGATTGAAGTGAAAACACCCAACTAACATGTGATAAGACAAGCACAATAATTAAACAAATTTTTGCATGTGTGCAATAAAGGAAATCATGAGTCAAACATGTAGGAAGTAACACTTAATTACATCTTAATGACTCTAAACATTATAAAGCACATGGATGAATTGACCTATTATCTCAGAATACTATCAAATAGTCACATGAAAAATGTAATCACGTTGTGACTCGGTCATCCTAAGTGTCCATCCATAAATGGTGCAAACAAAATACAAAACTCTTTTTGAATGTTTCAAAAAAATTTATCAGAATAAAATCTTTTTGTATTTTTAAAATTTTTCAAAAGTAAAAATTTATACAAAACGTACATGTCATTACACTAGCAAATATATATCATGAACCCACAACTAGTGTATAACAAACATGCAAACACAATCATCTATATGATATGGCAAAATAATAATCATGTGCAAGCAAACGGGAATCAACTTGTCTAAAATCTACTGCCTCTAAAAGTAATTTCCTAACCCAGATAGATGTGAAACGTCGTGTGGGGTATTTAGGAACCAAGGGAACACTAGACATAAACTTCCTAGGACTTTTTCCAAGATCAAAATAAAAACGCCTAAGGTGACCTTTCCTACCACAATATGAACATGTGTAAACGGGTGGAACGACACCTATGGGTTGACCTTTTCTAGTGTCCATGGGAACAGTTGACCCTCTAAAACAAATAACGATTTTAGCTTTAGCACTAGAAGCATGAGAACAAGATGAGCCATCACCATCACTATCAAACCTACTTGAGTCTGTCAAATCATTTTTTAACTTCAAAATTTTTTACTCAAGCAAAGAATTGGACTCTTCCAAATTAAGGGACGCCTTTTTAAAATTTTCAACAATTACTAAAAGGGTATCTCTCTCCCTCAATCAAAGAAAACTTTTCCCTAAGTGTCTCTTCACGTGCCACAAACTCATTGATTAAAATATTTTTGTCATCTTTGGCACAAACACAAACCATCGAATTTTTAAGGTCCTCCAATTCTTTTTCTAAAAATAGGACCCTATCATCACTCTCCTTCTTGGACAATTTTAAAGCAACAAAGTCATGGTCCAAGGAAACAATTTTTTCATGATAAAAATCAAGTTGATTTTGAACCGTTCGCAAAAGATTCATCGCAGATTTAAAACGAGAATTTTCTTTTTCCAAAAAATTAATTCTTTCAGCAAACGTCAAATTCAGGTGATTTATATCATCAAAACTTTGAATAGTGTCATCAAAAGGGGGCATCCGATTACATAAGTGTTCCATTGACAAATTGCGATTTTTCACAAAACTGATTTTTCAAAAAAATCAATATCACAAAAATTTTGCAAAAAATAGGAATACGCAATAAATTAGCACAACCGACTCTGATACCAATTTGAAAAATGTGTGACTGTGTGATAATTGATTAAATTAATTCGCAAGTTTCTAATTTGGCACACTTATTTAATTAGAGTTTTTTTTAAACAAACATAATTCAGCCCCTAAACATGCATCTAAACGACATAAATCATTCAAACCAGGCATGAAAAATAAAGACGTCCGATTTAGGAATAAAAACCTTTCGGGTAAAACCTTTTATAAACATTTTGAATAATACATAAGACCTTTGACTTACATACAACCTGAAAATCGTCCACAAGTGTATAATGCACGGTGCCTTCAGCAAATCTTCAAAGATACGAGAGACAGTGAAATACCCTCCAGGTGTTAGTTCGTCGTCTTCGGCTCATCCACACGCAAAATGACTACGCTCAGTATCCGCCAATCAAATATGGAGATCCCTTCTCCACAAAGGTTGAACAAAAGCACAGTTTTGTTTTTTGAACACCAAAACAATTCAGTAAAGCATATGGGAGTTTTATGAATTGAAAATCAAAAAGGGATTAAACCCCAAAAGGAAGAAGCCAAAAGGATTCTGCTTTCGCAGTTTTTTCTGTTCTGTCAAACACTGGGACTTCTTAATGAAAACGAAACCATTTAATAAGTATTTATAGAAAATTGCGCCGCCTCAAAAATGGAGCTCGTTCGAACGAGATAAGGGTCTCGCGCGAATGACTTACATATGTCATTTGAATGACATCGTGGGACTTGCACATGTCGCTCGAACGACAGTGCAAAGTCATTTGAACGACTGCTAAGTCAAAAAAAATATTATTTTAATATCCACTCCAAGACTTAGAAAAAATACTCATTCTCAAATTTTGACAAAAAAGTCCGCTCCAACACTTAGAAAATATTTTGTAAAAATATCCCAAAAGCTCTAAGTGAAAAGTTAAGGTATTTAAAACAAAACCTTACTAAAGTAAACTTCGTGGAGTCTTGAATGATGAAGAACTTGATTAATTCGGATCCGTCTTGATGTAGATGGCTCTCGAATGCTCTTCGACGGTATAGTGGTATAAGACATAATAAATTGATAACGGACTTATAAAAAAATATGTCCTTATAGATAACTCATCCAAATGACTCTAATGCCATTATTATTAGATAACTTTGCTCTTGAGCATGACGCGGAAGGAAAGTATTTCTAGCTCAACGGGAAGAATCGCTTCCATGTCGTACACTAGAGAATAAGGGGTAGACCCAATTGGCATTATGATTGTAGTGCGGTAGACCTAAAAGGCATAAGGAATTCGATCAACCTAGTCTCTACAATTCCTAGTCATCTTATTATTTGTGGTTTTGAGACTTTTATTGGCACCTTCGACAGCACCATTAGTTTGGGGTCGGTAGAGAGAAGATTTGTGTCTCTGAATCTCATACTCATCGACTAGTTTGAAGAACATTATACTCTTGACTCACTTGATTCTACATTGTATAAGTGCTCATCTAGTTTGGAAATAGTGATAAAATTGAGTCCATTCCCTATAATCTAAAAAGCCTCAGACTCTACTCTTCATTCCTCTTGATTGATTGTTCAAAGGTATATCCACAATCATACACACACATTAGGATTGCATTCATTCCATGTATATTTCTTAAAATAATTGTGTGCGAGTTAAATCCCATTTAAATTGGTTTTAATAATTTTTGTGATTTTTTAAAACTTTTTTTAAATAAATTTTTCATAATAAAATATGGATTTTAAAACTTTTGGGGTCATTCTGCAATTTCTGATTTTACCTTTTCATACCTAAAAGTTGGTTTGGGTAGGATCCAAAAGCGCTTGAGAACTCAGGGTGCTTATGTAATTATTTTAAAATGTGCGTGTGAGGTTCAATCGCATCCCTACACCTGTCACAACTATACCGGCCTGATTTGTGTTTCTTTGAAGACACATAACCTTTGTCCATTATCAGCCCTTGGATCATTGGTATCAACGCTCTGCATGCGTTTGAACACAATCCTTGTGAACTTTGTTAGGCCAATCAGAAGACGTTTAATGCACCGCTATTCTTAAACCGTTGGATAAAAGTCTTTCACCCTTGACTTAATCTCAGCCCTTGATTTTGAACAGACCTTCTCGATCCTTCCTTGATCCCTATAAAAGGAGGCTTACCCTCAGCCTGAACAGACTTTTGGCATTTCGTCCTAATAGAGAGGTAAGAGAGAGAAGAGAAAGAAAGAGAGAGAAATCCAAAGAGAGAGTGAAACCCTAATCGTCCAAACCCTATTTTCAAAATCCTAACCTGTTTCAAACCCTAACTCATATCTCTTAAACAGTTTTACCAAACACTATTCCTGTGTGTTTGAGTGTGTTGTTGATAGTGGTTTTGAAGAGTGTTTGAGGTTTTATTCCTCTGAGTTTAAGATCTTGTTTCCAACTTCGACTTTACGTGTTAGATCTATATTTCTCTTTAATAGAAACTATAGATCTGGCCATTGCATGTCATATTACACTTAGATCTGCATAGTTTAATTTCTCATCTTGATAAATCACTTTTGTTGATTACTGTTCTGTAAATGATTTTCAAAACGTTAGAATCAACAAATCTTCTTTATGTTTCTAGTTATTACGAAACAAGACTGTTGACCTAGTTGGAATCGCAATTGGTTGTTTCCAATTTCAAAATTATTTTCAAAACCTTCTGAAATTGGATATGACCATGGCAGTCTTACGAGCAAGGTAACCTTATATTTCGGGGTTATTTGAAAGGTCAAATACAGTTTTCTGCTTCTAAAGGAGAGAAAAATTGAAAAACAGTTCATATAAATCTGATTTGTAATTCATTCGGACTATTTGTATAAAATAAGTGTGTGTGTGTGTGTGTGTGTGTGTGTGTGTGTGTGTATGTGTGTGTGTGTGTGTGTGTGTGTGTGTGCATGCATTTGTTAGAGAACCATCACAAACACTTGTCACACTACTACACAGAAGTGTTGGGTATAAGATCTTGAATCTAAAGAGTCGACGTAAAGATTGGAACAAAGTGGAGAAATTAGCAAACTGGGAAAGCCACATCAACATCAGAACTGCAGAGAAGTTAGAAGTAAACCAGTGGGTACATTTCTAAACTTGTATAGGTCTGATTTGTGTGCATGTGTGTTAAATAGTTTGTAACTTATATATTTGGTTTTAGTGGATTTTTGGTTTGTGACTTAGAAGTCTCCTTGGATGTTTTCTCAATTGGGTGAGGTTTTACCACGTTAAAAATCTCTTGTACTTAATCTTTATGCATCTCCTCGCCTCATTCTTCTGGTTGTATTGAGTTTAATTATTTTAAACTATTTTACCAAACCTGTTAACAAAATCTTGAACAGATCTCGTACATGTTTTATTAAACACATCTTGTGATTAATTAATTTTAATTAAAAGAAAAGAGTTTCTTAAAAAAATAGTTCAGAGTTACTTTAATAGTTTAATCTTGTATTAAACGCAGAGCTTGGGAAAATTTCTTTTTAAAAGATCTTGTGCTTCTGAAATTTTTTTCTTAAAATCAAACAATGGACGAGAAAAATGAAAGATTTGGTAACTTGACCAGGCCTCTTCTCTTTGATGGAACAACTTTGCTTACTGGAAAGTAAGGATGGTTGCTTTCATATAAGGAACCTTGGGAGATGATGTCTGGGATATTGTTGAAAATGGATATACGTATCCTACGAAACCAGCCACTGAAGGAAGTAATGAGAGGATTAAGAAAGTGTTAAGTGAATTCACTCAAGAAGAGAAGAAAGTTTCCCGAAATAATAGCAAAGGAAAGAATGCCATTTTTATGTCTATAAATGAACATGAGTTCAAAAGGATCTCATCTTGTGCCACTTTTAAGGAAGCTTGGGATACACTGATTACTGCACATGAAGGGGACATTAGAGTTAAAGCTTCCAAAACACAGATGCTTGTCCAGCAGTATAACTCTTTAATTATTTCAGACTCTGAATCTTTTGATGATTTCTACATGAAATTGACTGACACTGTAACCAAATTGCATGCTAATGGGATAACTTATTACACACACAAAATTGTCTCTAAAATTCTAAGATCATTACCACAGAAATTTGATAATAAAAGATACGCTATTGAGGAAATGAGTGATCAAAATCTCACTCCTTAATTACTCAGTAGTAAACTGAGAACTGTGGAAATGGAATTAGAATTTAAGAAACAATTGACCCAGTCCCATAGGAAATAGACTAGTTCCAATTTGAGTTTTTCCTCTAAGCTGATGAAACCTGAGCTTACTATTCCCAATGATGACTCTGATAAGGAATGTGATATAGATAGTTTGGATAATTAAATTGCCTTGATGTCAAAACAGTTTAAGAAAATTATCAAATTTAGAAATAAAATGGCAAATAGACAAGGCAAGCCAAATTATCCAACTCAATCTAACTATAAACCTCATGAGAAAGGTCAAGACAAACATCACAAGGACACTCATACAAGACCTAACAAAGACTTCAAGAACATTGAATATTTTAGAGGTGGAAAATTGGGTCATATAGCACAAGACTATAGAGTAAAATTGAACACGGCCAATAAACATACTAGGGCCAACATTTGCAAAACATGGGATGATTCAAGTGATTCTGAAAATGAGGAACCTGAATCATCTGATGTTTTTTATCCTTGCATGTCCTTCTTTGCTAAGATAATCTATAATGATTATATGCATGTGCCTTTGTGTGAGAATGATGATAATAACTCTACTTCTGTTGTTATGAATCTTGCTGCTACTAGTTTAGATGCTTTAATTTATGAGAACATTGCTAGTTCTACTGCGGGGGGTGTGAGTTAAAGGGAAAACAATAATGACGATGTCAATGTGTGTGTGAGTTCAAAAATTGAATCCTTAGGGGTCACTTTTTACACTACACTTAGTGACTCGGACATTGAAGACCTCCCTGATATTCACACACTTTATGCAAAAACTCTCAAGAAAAGCTCTAGACTAGAAAAGACTGTGAAAGACCTCACTAAGAAACTATAAGACCTTAGACTAATGGTTAAACTTAACGCTGAAGAGTATACTTCCCAATGTCTAACTCATGAAAATGAAGTCAAAATTTTTGATCAAAAATTGAAGAATTTGATAAAAGTAAATGAAACTCTGGAGAACAAATATAAGGGAACATTATTAGAATTGGAACAATCTAAAGAAAAGACAACAACTGTTTTCAAAAAATTTGCATAATTTGAAAATAATTCCAACTATTTTGTTGGTTTTGTTGCTGACTCAAAAACCAATTCTGATGATCGAACTGGAATTGGGTTTTGCCCAACTTTGAAGACACAAACTGAAAACTTTAACCCAATCAAGTTTGTGTCAAGAGGCAAAAGACCTATAGAAACTTGTCCAGACTTTCATTCCCTAAAAAATGAGTTTGATGAAAAACAACAAGTTTGATATTGGGGAATCAAGTAACTCTAAGTGTGTAAGTCCACCTAAGGCTAAATACATCTGCCCTCAGATTAGGAAGAGTGATTTTTCTTTTCAAATTGTACTCCCTAGGAATAAGGTTCAACTTCCATAAAACCTATGTTTAGTGACTTTCCTAAGTAGATACCCTCATCTAGCAATCTATATTGCTCCTACTGTGATATATACGGTCATTCTTTTGAAGGTTGCTACTCTAGACATTTAGTAAAACCTGTCTGTAATACTCCCCTATACCAGAACTTTAACTACTCTAGGAGACGTCGTAACAATTATGTCCTACCTAGACAACCTGACAAAAACTCTAACTATAGAAAGAGAAAGACCAAACATAGAAGATCATTTCTAAGAAGGATAACAAGTCACTTTCCTAAACCAAATGCTCATATTTTTCATAAAATTCGAACTCATGCGCAAAACGTTTTTTCAACAAAAATCTAATGCTCGCAAATTTTATCAAATGAGAGAAAATATGCGCAAAATCAAAATAAGAGCTATTTGGGTTAGAAAAGATGAGTTGTTACCCCAGATGAAGTGTAACATTGTTATTATTGCTTTAAAAGCTGAACACACCACTTTTGGTTGGTATCTAGATCCTGAATGTTCAAAGCACATGACTGGGGATGATACCAAACTTTTAAACAAAACCAGTTTTGCTGGAGGAAAAGTCATTTTTGGTGATGGTGTATCATCTCAAATCATTGATAAAGGAACACTCCAAGAAGAAAGAATGACTGTTTTTGAAAATGTTTTTTTAGTAAAAGGTCTTAAGGCTAATCTACTCAGCATCTCGCAATTTTGTGACTCAAATCATATTGTCACCTTTTTAAAGAATAATTGTAAAATTTTAAATGAAAAAGGTGAGTGCATTCTTACAGGATTCAGGACTCCTGACAATTGTTACACTGTCCAGGCTAGTTCTGAGGTCTCTAACATTACCAGAATGGATGACAATGAAATATGGCATAATAGAATGGGTCACATAAATTACGATAACCTTAGTAGATTATCTTCACGAGAAATAGTTAGATGAATTCCAAAGATCAAAACTATTTCTAATATTGTCTGTGGATCATGTCAGGAAGGAAAAATTATTAAGGCACCTCATAAGAAAGTTAAAGATATCCTATCTTCTAGACCTTTGGAGCTCATCCATATGGACCTAATGGGTCCTTCTCGAACTGTTAGTCTCTGTGGACACAGTTACATTCTTGTTATGGTTGATGACTTCACTAGATTTACTTGGGTAGCCTTCTTAAAACAAAAATCTGATACTTTCCAAACTTTTTTGAAAATTCTACTTCGGATTGAAAATGAGAAGGACACTCAAGTAAATAGAATTCGTAGTGATATAGGTGGAGAATTTATAGACACCGGTATTATAGAGTATTGTGACTATAATGGTTGCAGACATGAATGCAGTGCTCCCAAAACTCCCCAACAGAATGGAGTTGTTAAGCGCAAGAATCGTACTCTTCAAGAGATGGCACGTGTTATGATTCAAGCCACGTGCCCACCTAAATACTTTTGGGTAGAATCTATTAGAACTGCATGTAACATCATCAACATGGTCTATCTTAGGAAGAATTCTAAACAAACTCCTTACGAACTATGGTATGGGAAAAAGCCCAATCTTAAATATCTTAGAACCTTTAGATTACAATAGATTTATTGCTTTGCGTAAATCGATAGGAATGGTTTGTGCTGAATAAACTCCTATGACTTATATTCCCTTTGTCCATTTGAGACAAAATGGGGGAGAAAATTGAGTCTTATGAGTCAATTTTTTTTGTACATATTTCTAAAAAGCTTGATCTTAGTGATTATTTGCAGGATTTCGTACAGTTGTATTCAATAGATGTTTTTAGGGTATTGATTGGTAATTAGTTGAGTTATGTAATTTTTTGTTTCTGGGAAATGGGTAGATAGAATTTTTTGTATAGGAATATGCTTTTCCTTATTTATTTGTTGCCCTACGAGTCCTAGTTGACTCAAAGGAGATTTTGTCTCATATTTCCAAAGGGGGGGATTGAAGAACCGTATACTCTTGACTCACTTGAGTTTACATTGTATAAGTGCTCATCTAGTTTGGAAATAGTGACAAAATTGAGTCCATTCCCTAGAATCCAAAAAGCCTCATACGTTACTCTTCATTCCTCTTGATTGATTATTCAAAGGTATATTCACAATTATACACACATATGAGGATTGCATTCATTCCATGTATATTGCTTAAAATAATTGTGTGTGAAATAAATCCCATTTAAATTGGTTTTAATAATTTTTGGGATTTTTTTAAAAAGTTTTTTTAAATAAATTTTTCATAATAAAATTTGGATTTAAAAACTTTTGGGGTCATTCTGCAATTTCTGGTTTTACCCTTTCATACCTAAAAGTTGGTTTGGGAAGGATCCGAAAGCGCTTGAGAACTCAGGGTGCTTATGTAATTATTTTAAAATGCGCGTGTGAGGTTCAATCGCAGCCCTACACTTGCCACAACTATATCGGCCTGTTTTGTGTTTCTTTGAAGACGCATAACCTTTGTCCATTATTAGCCCTTGGATCGTTGGTAGCAATGCTCTGCATGCGTTTGAACACAATCCTTGTGAACTTTGCTAGGCTAATCAGAAGCCGTTTAGTGCACCGTTGTTCTTAAACCGTTGGATCAAAGTCTTTCGCCCTTAACTTAATCTCAGCCCTTGATTTTGAACAGACCTTCTCGATCCTTCCTTGCTCCCTATAAAAGGAGGCCTACCCTTATCTTGAACACACTTTTGGCATTTCTTCCTAATAGAGAGAGAAGAGAAAGAAAGAGAGAGAAATCTACAGAGAGAGTGAAACCCTAATCGTCCAAACCCTATTTTCAAAACCCTAACATGTTTCAAACCCTAACTCATATCTCTTAAACAGTTTTACCAAACACTATTCCTGTGTGTTTGAGTGTGTTGTTGGTAGTGGTTTTGAAGAGTGTTTGAGGTTTTATACCTCTTAGTTTAATATCTTGTTTCCAACTTAGACTTTGCGTATTAGATCTATATTTCTCTTTAATAGAAATTATAGATCTGGCCATTGCATGTCATATTACACTTAGATCTGCATAGTTTAATTTCTTATCTTGAGAAATCACTTTTGATGATTACTGTTCTGTAAATGATTTTCAAAATGTTAGAATCAACAAATCTTCTTTTTGTTCCTAGTTCTTACGAAACAAGACTGTTGACCTAGTTAGAATTGCAATTGGTGGTTTCCAATTTCAAAATTATTTTCAAAACCCTTTTAAATTGATATAACCTTGGCAGTCTTACGAGCAAGGTAACCTTGGATTTCGGGATTATTTGAAAGGTGAAATACAGTTTTCTACTTCTAAAGAAGAGAGAAATCAAAAAATAGGTCATATAGATCTGATTTGTAATTCATTAGGACTGTTTGTATAAAATAAGTGTGTGTGTATATGTGTGTGTGTGTGTGTGTGTGTGTGTGTGTGTGTGTGTGTGTGCATGCATGTGTTAGAGCACCATAACAAACACTTGTCACACTACAACACAGAAGTGTTGGGTATAAGATCTTGAATCTAAAGAGTCGACGTAAAGACTGGAACAAAGTGGAGAAGTTAGGAAACTGGGAAAGCCACATCAACATCAGAACTGCAGAGAAGTTAGAAGTAAACTAGTGGGTACATTTCTAAACTTGTATTGGTCTGATTTGTGTGCATGTGTGTTAAATAGTTTGTAACTTATATATTTTGTTTTAGTGGATTTTTGGTTTGTGACTTAGAAGTCACCGTGGATGTTTCCTTAGTTGGGTGAGATTTTACCACGTTAAAAATCTCTTGTACTTAATCTTTCTACATCTCCTCGCCTCATTCTTGTGGTTGTGCTGAGTTTAATTATTTTAAACTACTTTACCAAACCTGTTAACAAAATCTTGAACAAATCTCGTTCATATTTTACTAAACACATCTGGTGATTAATTAATTTTGATTAAAAGAAAAGAGTTTCTTAAAAAATTAGTTCGGAGTTACTTCAATAGTTTAATCTTATATTAAACGGCCTAAGTAATAGCTTTTTCATATTTCTGTGACCTCCGCTTCTAAGTGGAGCCCATTATCTGATAATAACGCACGGCGAACTTCGTATCGATAGATGATGTTCTTTCTGATAAAATTAGCCACTTTCTTAGCATTAAGTAATGTGTATAACTTGGCTTCGACCCATTTAGTGATGTAATCAATGGTGACCAGGATGAATTCGTAACCATTTGAAGCTTTAGGATTAACCTTCCCTATGATGTCAATGCCCCTGGTGGAGAAAGGCCAGGGGGAGGTCATATTGTATAGTTCTCGAGGAGTCAAGTTTTTGAGATTAGCAAATGGTTGGCATTTGAGGCATCTTCGAACATCGAAAGTTCAATCTTAAACCCTAGTGGTCCAATAGTACCCTTGACGGATGATATTTTTGACAAGCATGTGACCATTCATGTGGGACCTGTATTCCTCACTCTAGGTCTTCTTCATATTTTTTCAACATCAGCTCCGACCATACACTGAAAATGGGTTCCATCGAAGTTTTTCTTGAACAATGTTTTATCGCAGATGATGTATTAGGTTACCAATTTGAAAAGGATTGTACGGTCTTTCTTATCGGCGTCTTAAGGATACCTATTATGCTTAAGGAGGAGCCAAACGTCATAGTACCATAACCCAGCCATATCAGAATCTTCCTTGGTAATGAGTTCAATGTGGTAGCAGTGGTATGGCATAGCTTGTTTCTAAACCAGGAAAGGGGCCATTGTTATTCCCCCAGACATGTCAACCATAGAGGACAAGGTAGAAAGGGTGTTGATTAGGCATAAATTCTTCCCATTTGTCCCCTTAATTTACAGGCTTTTATCGCTCTGCAAAGTGTGTTTTGAGTGGATTTATCTCATATTATTACTAATGACATTTCCTAACTAGTACGTCGAGATTTGTGTATTTCCTATCTATTTTGCAGGTATTCAGTGCACAAGGAAGGATCGACATCCTAATCCGAGTTCCAGACCAAAAGTTACAAATCTTCAAAAATACAAGTAGGAAAAGTTCCTGAAAAGATGGAACCGAAGCGAAGAGAAGGACAAACGAATCGAACCGGTTCAAAGAAAAATTGTTGTCAAAGATGGAACCGAACCGAACCGAACCGAACCCCCTTAGCAGGATTGGTTCGAGTATCGAAAATTAGAACTTATCCACTTGTAAAATTAGAGTCTTGCATGGTTGAAACTCTTAGAAATCGTAGAGTATATATTTTAAACACCTCCCAGACATTGAGAAAATCTTCTAATTCGTTAGGGAAGCATTGTAATTAGTTTAGAGAAGACAACATCAAAGAAACCCTAGTTTTGATTCCAGTTTTGCAATTCAAGTAATACCATTCTAATTTTAGCTATCATTATTGTAGTAGTTACTTATCTAAAAGTAATTTGATTCTTCTTCATCTTCATTCATTAGTTAAAATGTTTTCTTTCATTCAAACCATGTTTTCTTCTAGTTTTAATATGTCCGGCTAAGTTTTCAAGGGTTGGGGTGCATGAACCCCACCCAATTTAATTCACGATAGTGGAAATAGAAGTTGGAATTAAAACCTTAGATGAATTGTATCGTAGTTCATACGATACTACTTTAATTCAACCTTTGCTTACATACTGTGCGGGCTACGATCCCTCATATGTGCAATACTTACGAGAAATAAAGACCGAATTTTAATTCAACCTTTGCTTACATACTGTGCGGGCTACGATCCCTCATATATGTAATATTTAGGAGTATTAAAAAGTCGGATTCGGTTAAAACTTTAATTCTGAATCTAGTATCCTACAAAGTGAATTACTAGGGTGTGGGGGAATGTAGCCCGACCTATCTTTCTCATTTCATAAGTAAAGTTTTAGTTAAATCATCAGCAGTCTTTTCATTAATTTAGAGTAGCTGCATTTCATTTTTTTTATAATTCCATTAATTAATCTTTTTCCAAAAATTTCATCTAGTTGTAGTTGTTTCCCAATTCAAATCACCTTTTCGTTCTTTTTAGAAGTCAACGTTAGGATACATTTGTCTTTCCAACATCGTTACGACTCCGTTCGTCCTATTTGCCTTAGGATCGATACCCGACTTATCGGATTATTACTTGAGCGACAAGCTTGCACTTGAGTCTAAATAGCACGCACGCTAGACACATTGCTGGCCGCGTCAAGTTTTTGGCGCTGTTTTCGGGGATTTAGGTAGACTTAGGTTAGATCAATTCAATCAAAAACTTTGACCAAGAAAACCCAAAAACATAAAAAAAAAATCTAAAAAAATAAATAAATAAATATATAAATAAAATAAATAAATAAAATAATAAATAATAAATTTTCATCATCTCTCAAAAGCCTTGAATGAAAAATCCTGAACACACTCAAACTCTTCACAACACTCCAACCCGAGTCAACAAAAATCCAATCGTTGAATACAACTCTGAAAGCCCCCACACACCTCGTGTTCCATAATTCTGGTTTCCAATTCCTACACCCGAGCACTTTATCGGTAGCTACACCCTGAGTCGAACTTTGAGTCACACATCTACGACACAGAGTGAGTACACAGAGTCATTTGAAAGGAGTGCGAGCGCAATGTCTGACGCATCGAGTTTCGGTACTGGAGAGGGAGATCTCCCCTATCGTCCTATGAAAGACTTACTCTTTCCTGAGCGGACTGTCACCGCTGGTTGGATTTTACTTCCGTATACTACCGATCAGTTCCACTTTCTTAATGGGATGATACAGATTCTCCCGACATTTCATGGCATGGATTTAGAGAAACCATACTTGCATATTCGTGAGTTCGAAGAGGCATGTGACACATTTGGTGATCAAACTTGCACGCAAGATGTCGTTCGCCTAAAGATTTTTCATTTTTCCTTAAAGGATAAAGCCAAGTCCTAGCTATGGTCTCTACCCCCGAACTCCGTCACTTCCTGGATAGATATCCAGTCTAAGTTTGTCTCAAACTTCTATCCGCATCACAAGACCAACTCTGCCAAGACTCAAATCCAAGCTTTTCGACAACACAATAATGAGTCATTTGACAGATGTTGGGAATGATTCCAAGAGTTAGTAAGCGCATGACCCCATCATGGTTTTGACAAACACTTAGTGATATCTTTCTTCCATAATGGGTTGACAATAGATTCTAACCAACTTGTGCAAAAAATGTGTGAAAGACCCTTTTGGTATTTAAACTCATGCGATGTCGAGGCTCATCTTAAGTATGTCGTAGAGACTACTCAAGCATGGAACACATCTTATCCCAACCAAGCTCGACTTAGACAACCATCGACTAATCAAACTGCCTCCGGTCTATACCATTTGGATACCAATACCTTAATATATCGCCGATTTGATCAGTTTCAGAGAGATATGAAAGATTGGTTTGATGGTCGATTGAGAAATATCTCTAAATCCAGCCATGGTTCGAAAGAAAAAGTGTATGCTATCTGTGAGGCGAGCCACTCAATAAATACATGCCCGGTGATTTCTACCTACAAGACTATGCGCACTGAGCAGTGGATACTATAGGAGTATTCAAGGGAAATTTTAATGCCCTGCATGGGAACTCTTACAACCCTTCATGGAGGAACCATCCTGGTTTCAACTATAGACAACCACAAGCTGTGATGAACCCACATTCACAGGTTGTCCCACCTCCACCACCTCCTCAATACCAACAACGCCACCACCTCCAACCCCATATGTATCTCCACCGCGGCAGAGTCTCGAGGATACAATGAACCAATTCATTAATTCACAAGGTGAAAACAATGCTCAATATGAACGCTTGTTCGCCAAAATAAATTCAAACATCTCCAAGATGCAATCCGCATTGAGCGTTCAAGAGAAGGCAAAGTTTCCTTCCCAAGGCTAAAGACCTCCCCAAGGTCAACCTAGTGTTATCTCCACCTCTACCGAACAGCAGGAGCACTGCCAAGTAATAACCACTCTTAATAGTGGGAGGGTTGTTGATTTATCACCTTCCCCACATGACATTTCAAAAGACAAGGAGAATTATCCCAGCACGAAAGAGGCCGAAGATATCTCCTTGAATGAGAGTGAAAAGAAAAACACTAGTGAGCTCGAGGTAGTTGTAAAACCACCCTCTGCTGCGCCATTTCCTCGAAGGTTGGTTCCTTCCCATAAAGGAACCATAAGTGAAGAAGTGCTGGAAGTGCTTAAGAATGTAAAGTTGAACTTACCTTTCCTCGATGCGATAAGGAAAATTCCATCCTATGCAAAAGTCATAAAAGACTTATTGACAGTCAAAAGGAGGATGAAGGTAAAGAAGAACATTTTTATAGCACAAAATGTGAGCTCAGTCCTTCTTAATGATCTCCCATTTAAATATAAAGATCCCGATGCCCCACCATTTCCTGCACCATTGGAGAGAATAAATTCGAAAAAGCCTTACTCGATTTAGGGGCAAGTGTCAATATCCTCCCTTATTCGATTTATAGAAAACTTGACCTGGGTGATCTTAATCCCATAAGGATCACTCTCCAGTTAGCGAATCAAACTGTGAAGTTACCAAGGGGTATAGTTGAGGACGTGATAGTCCAAGTGGACATTTTCTACTTCTCGGTAGATTTTGTCATTTGGGACACGGATCCCTCATTCGCCTCGAAAAATCATGTTCCCATAATCCTTAGACGCCCATTCTTAGCCACTTCTAACGCAGTTATCAATACTAGAAATGAGAAGATGCAACTCACTTTTGGAAATACGACTCTAGAAACAAGCATCTTCAACATAGCCCAACAAGCAGGGGAAGAAGATGATCTTCATGCAGTGAGCTTAATTGAGGAGATTTTAGAAGAGCACTTTGAGAAAAATTACTGTGGAGACACCTTAGAAGCTTGCCTAGCTTCTAGTCATGAGAGTGAGGGAGCCTACACCGAGTTTGAGAGGGAGATAGAGGAGTTGAGAGGCTTACTCTATGAGAGAGCATCGGACGAGGACACAAGAGATGCTAATTGTGTTTCTCGATTCGAAGAGTTACCGCCAAGAGAAGCACACATGGTGCCCTCTAGCGACACATTCCTAAATCTTGAGTTGAAGAAACTACCCTCCAATGTTAAATATGATTTCCTAGGTAAAAGTGAGACATTTCTTGTTATTATCTCCTCTAGCTTAAATAAAGAGCATAAGGGTAAACGATTAAAGATTTTGAGGAAGCACCAAAGTGCTTTTGGTTGGTGCATAGATGATTTGAAGGGGATAAGACCTCTAATTTTCACCCACAAGATTCATCTCGAAGAGGATGTTAGGCGCTCGAGAGAAATGCAAAAACGACTAAACCCCACAATGAAAGATGTGGTGAGAACTAAAATTATAAAGCTTTTGGATGCCGAGATTTATCTACCCAATTTTGGATAGCAAATGGGTGAGCCCGTTTCAAGTCATACCGAAGAAGTCAGGTATGACTGTGATTGAAAATGCCAACAGAGATCTAGTTCCCCAACGTACCACCACTGGATGGCGTGTTTGCATTGATTACTGGAAACTTAATGAGGGAACTAGGAAAGACTATTTCCCCTTACCATTTATTGATCAAATGCTTGAAAGAGTAGCAGGCCACCCTTATTATTGCTTCCTAGATGGTTATTCTGGATATAACCAAATTGAGGTAGATGTACTTGATCAATAGAAAGCAACATTCACTTGCCCTTTTGAAACGTTTGCCTACAAACGTATGCCATTTGGCTTGTGTAATGCACCGGCGATGCATGTTGAGATTATTCAGTGACATGGTTGAGAGGGGTCTAGAGGTATTTATGGACGACTTTAGTATTTTTGGCACCTCCTTCGACCTATGTTTAGCCAATCTTGAGAAAGTACTAGCCCGATGGGTGGAAAAGAACTTAGTGCTGAATTGGGAAAAATGCCATTTCATGGTAACCGAGGGTATAGTTCTTGGCCACATCATGTCATCCAAAGGGATCGAAGTTGATCGAGCAAAAATAGATGTCATAGCTGACCTACCCCCACCTAAATCGGTGAAAGACGTATGCTCCTTCTTGGGCCACGCAGTGTTTTATCGAAGTTCCATTAAGGACTTTAGTGCCATTGCTAGACCCTTAAGCAATCTTCTTATGAGGACACCCCATTTGAGTGGACGGAAGCATGCCAAAGCGCTTTTGAAAAATTGAAAAACATGCTTGTGTCCGCTCCCATCATGCAAGCTCCAGATTGGTCCTTACCATTTCGAGCTTATGTGTGACGCTAGCGATTATGCGATAGGGGCTGTTTTGGGCCAAAGAAAAGACAACAAGGCTCATGTCATCTACTACGCCAGTCAGACCTTTATCAGACCATAACTCAATTACTCCACCACGGAGAAGGAGTTGCTAGAGATAGTATTTGCGCATGATAAATTTAGGTCCTATCTTATCGGTTCTCCCATCACTTGTTTCACTGACTACGTGGCTTTAAAATATCTGCTTGCGAAGAAAGATGCAAAGTTGCGCCTCATAAGGTGGATCCTACTCCTACAAGAGTTTAATCTCTCCATTAAAGACAAAAAAGGATTAGAAAATGTCATTGTCGATCACTTATCATGACTTTCGTCCGATGTACCTAGTGATCCTACACCCATAGACGAATAATTTTCGGATGAGCAGATCTTTGCCACCACTTCTTTGCCCTGGTTTGCGAATATAGTGAACTATCTTATCACGAGAGACGTCCCTCCCGATTGGACACTGCAAGATAAGAAGAGGTTCATCACTTGGTCGCGCATATTTTTATATGATGACTTAATCCTTTTTAAATATTACACCGATCAAATCATCCGATGATGCGTACCAAATGACGAAATCCCAAAAGTCATCCAATTTTGTCATTCGGAAGCATGTGGAGGCCACTTCTTCGTGAAAAAGACAGCCGCTAAAATTCTCCAATGCGGTTTGTACTTGCCCAAAATGTTCTGGGATGTTAACAATTGTTGCAAATATTACAAGAAGTGTCAACGGATGGGGGCGATCACCCGACGCGATATTATGCCATTAACCCCGATTCTTATCATTAAGGTTTTCCATTGCTGGGGTATTGACTTCATGGGCCCTTTCCCCCCGTCCTTTGGATACTTATACATCCTAGTCGCGGTAGACTATGTTTATAAATGGGTGGAAGCTATAGCTACCAAGACTAATGATAATAAAGTGGTGATAAAGTTCCTGCACGAACACATACTTTCTCTCTTTGATGCACCTAAAGCGGTAATTAGTGATAACGGCACACATTTTTGCAACAAGTCGTTTGAAAGACTTATGAAAAAGTATGGTGTCATTCACAAGGTGGGAACAACATATCACCCACAAACAAATGGACAGGCCGAATTGGTAAATTGTGAGATCAAGCACATACTAAAGAAGACCGTCAATCCCAACCGGAAGGATTGGTCCCTTATATTGAACGATTCGCTATGGGCCTATCGCACCGCATACAAGAACCCATTCTGAATGTCCCATTCCTCTTTGTTTATGGAAAACCTTTCCATCTTCTCGTTGAGTTGGAGCACAAAGCGTATTGGGCAATCAAGAGATTAAACTACGATATGGACAAAGTCGGTGAAGCTCGCAAGCTTCAACTAAATGAGTTAGAGGAGATACGTAATGATGCATATGAGAATGTCGATATTGCAAAAGCCCGGATAAAACTAGTACATGATAAGATTATCCGATGAAAAGAGTTTCAACCGGGACAAAAGGTACTCCTCTATAACTCCCGGCTTCATCTATTTTCGGGTAAATAGCGGTCTCGATGGACTGGTCCATTCGTTGTGAGAAGCGTATTCCCCCACGGAGCAGTAGATTTGGAAGATCTAAAAGGGGGGAACACGCTCAAAGTCAATGGACAACGCCTAAAGCTATATGTTGAGGCGTGCATAGAAAAGATCGACACCATCTGCTTGTCCCCCATTTACGGGGTAGAGTGAGCTTGAAGTGAGAGGTCGTCACATCCTCGACGCGCATGGGGTGAATTCTTGTGTATAGTAGCTGTGCGTATATGTGTGTGTGTGTGTGTGTGTGTGTGTGTGTGTGTGTGTGTGTGTGTGTGTGTGTGTGCGTGCGTGTGTGTGTGTGTGTGTGTGTGTGTGTGTGTGTGTGAACTTGTGAATATTTCTACTGTGTGAAATTAGTAGACTTGGTAATAATAATAATCATTTCATTGCCCCAAATGGTCTTAACCTAAGGGTGCAAGATTAGTGTATATATAGGATGATGAGACTATATATATGTATGAGTGTACTTGGGTAACTTCCTACTTTGTGAGACTAGTAGATAAAATGGAAATGAGAAATGAAATAATCTTAGTAGATAAAATATTAACCATTCAAATGGTGAATAATAAAACTTAGTATGTAAGATAAACTATTTGAATAGCGTATTGTATGACCGATACAGGAATACTACAATTGAGCATAGTTAGTATTAGTATGGTTTCTGACTAGTTAGACTGGGTGGTATAACTAGGGGGAGATTAGATGTACGTCAGGTGTGCACAATAGATGAGAGGTGAAAGGCTCATGTGAGAGTTCGATAACTAACATGCGTATAAGACTTGTTTTAAGAACCAGTTTTAAATACTTGCTAAATCATTTTCAAACCTCGGCCTCTGGCCCGTTTCTTGTATCTCTTCTCTCTTTTTCTATATATAGTACTCAGCCACAGGGGTACCAGATTTAGAGATTTGGATTGCTTGACGTGCTGCAGCTGTTGAAGAAGCATGCACTTATCTTTTCCATTCAGTTTCATCTAGACTTCTTATCTAGGGCATATGTCGCCCATTTCTAGTCCTTCATCAAAGATATTGTATTCAATTTATTTTATGGTTTGGAGTTTTGAACTGGGAGGTTTTACCCAGTCTTATTTATTTCAGTACTTGATTCATGTTCAGTATTTATTGTATTCCTATGTATCGTAAATGGTTTATGATGTACCCGTTTATATTCTAGGAGGGTCGCCTCCACAACGGACGACCCTAAGAGGGGCCGACCCCCCACCAGGCCCCAACTGGCCTTCACCAGGCCCAGACGACCCTACGAGGGGCCGACCCATCACCAGGCTCCAGACGACCCTACGAGGGGCCGACCCTTCACCAGGCTCCAGACGACCCTACGAGGGGCCGACCCCTCACCAGGCTCCGGCCGACCCTACGAGGGTACGACAGTACGAGGACATAATCAAGCCAGACTCACTGCCGGAAGAAACTTTGCCCTCGGCCTCGGCTCATAGGCCGAGGGTGACATCATGACAGCGCGTGGTTTGGGAGACGCGTGGAACAGTGCGCGTGAGGCTCATATGACACGTGGAAGACCGTTACAACCGAATCACCCCCTCACGTGAGGGAATATTATGTCATCATTTGGCATCTACAGGTGTCAATAGGGGATTGGCTAGATCATTATTCACATGCACCATGCTTACCTGGGGGGTACACTACACCCCCCAAGACCTATATATACTTGTCATCCCTAACCCTACGGGGGATCGATCCATGAACAGTAGCCCTAGCTAAAACTCTGCTTGTACACACACAATAGAGAGAGGGTGAGAGGGTTATGTGCATTGTATCCAAGGCCATTAGTGCCCATACTTAGTGGATCACACACTCACAGTGGATGTAGGCCAAATTGGCTGAACCACTATACAGCATTGTCTTATTCCCTCTTATTCTCATCCCCTTCTATACACTTACATACTTATACACTCATACACCTCTATGGCTGCCATGGCTGCTACTGTTTGAGCTCACTAACACTTATCTGGTGGTGCTAAATCTTAGCATCATCAGTTTGGCGCCGTCTGTGGGAACGAGAAGACATCTCTTCCTTTGTACAGCTTGACCTCACTGGGCACTCTGGTGGTGAACCAACACTCCCCCTGAGAGGAGGTGTTTCACCATTGAAAGAGACCCACTAAGGTTCCCAAGCTCACCAGTATTTTCTTCAGTTCAACTTTTCATAGCTCAAGCACATGGCACCTGAGATGCCACCACCACCTCTTCCCCCGCCGGATGAGGGGGGAAGACCCAGTTCCAGTCAGCCGCCGCCTCAGTCTGAGATGGCAGATGTGGCAGCAGCCCTAAAGTCTCTGGCAGCCAGCCAGCGGATGATGCAGGAGTAGTTCACAGCCCTAAGTCAGAACATACTGAGACCACCGGGGGTCTCACCTGAGATGATTACTCCGGCAGCAGCTCCAGGACAGCATGAGGCCAGGGGACCACCCCAGGCACCACGTAAAGACCTGCCACCCCCTCAGCGGCGTAGGGATGTTGCTGACCCCCGGCGTTTACGCCTGGGGAGGCAAGGAAACCCTTGCCCTGAGGACAGGTATGACGATCTGGAGGAAGAAGAGGCTCCAGTAGAATGCTGGGAGCCGTATGAGGTCTCCAACAATACTGTACGACCTCTCCAGGACAGTAGAGGAAAGTGCGGGAGACCAAACCCTGATGATCGCCCAAGAGGCTCTGCTTTTGACCGCCTGAGCAGGGGGTCGGCCTTCGAGAGGCTGGGCCCAGTGAATGACCTGCGGGACAAGTTGTCCAAGTCAAGAAGCGCAGCGAGATCTAGGAAAGAGGCAGCAGAAGGCCGACCCCAAAGACGGGATGACGGCCAAAGGGAAGTAAACAGCCGACACAGGCCTGCCGAAGCGGAGCCCTCCATCCACCTCCGAGAGGCAGCAGGGGATAACATCGGCCAGGCCGACCCTGTGAGGCCCTGGAATGACTCAATCCAGCGGTTAGAGGATAAGATTGGCGACATACTGAAGAGCCGGGACCCTCTTCAGAGGGGATACACCATAGGCTCACCCTTTGTGGCAAAGATAGTCAACTTCCCCACACCATCAAAGTTCAGGCCTCCTGTGGTCACCCCAAGATACGATGGGAGCACCAACCCAAGATACAAAGCTCAGAAAGTACGTCGACAAAGCCGACTTCAAGAGGGGCCGAGGGGACGACCCCAGAAAGAAGCGAGTCGATGCCTGCAGAGAAGGTCCTCAAAAAAGAGGGGACGACCCCTCTGATGATGAGGACGACCCTGACCTCCCGCCGAGAGACGACCAAGGCCCTGTCAAGAGGCTCAATATGATCTCGCTCGGGGTGGGAATGATCTCCGGGGGACTTGCAGGAGGAGGGTCTGAGGTCGCCGACAGGAAGGCCCATGTCGCTGAGGCTAAGGCAGTGACGAAGACGGTGCACTCGACCTCCCTAGAGGTCAAGTTAGAAAAAAGGAAGAAGGTTGATATGGACACTTTGGTTGTGGGATTTTCAAGAATGGACTTCAAGGGCCTATTGGCCCCGCATGATGACCCTCTCGTCATCACCACCAGGGTGCACGGGTGCGAAGTGCCGAGGATCCTGGTGGATGGGGGCTCATCCGCAGATGTGATGTTCTGGCCATGCTTCAAGGCCTTGGGCCTCAGTCGTGCCAGACTTGTCCCCTACCATCATCCATTGATTGGGTTCAGTGGGGAGAAGGTTCACCCCCTAGGAATATATGAGGCTGATGTCAGGATGGGGGACGAGTGGCCGAGATGGCTCACTAAGAGGGTCAGTTTCTTTGTGCTGGATGAGCATGTGTTTTCGGCATACAACATCATACTGGGACGTGTGGCCCTCAAGGGGTTTGAAGCTGTGCCGTCCACGGTCCACCAGATGGTTAAGTTCCCTACCCCTTATGGGGTGGGGGAAGTTCAGGGAGACCAGACGACAGCGAGAGAGTGCTACTACAACTCCGCTGAAGAAAGGGAGGCACACAAGAGGGCTACAGCCACTTACAACATTGATACCCTAGACCCCAGGGACGAGACGAAGCTCAAAAAAGGAGAGGCCGCTGAGGAGGTAGAACCCATCACCCTCGATGAGGATGACCCGGGAAAAACCGTCCAAGTTGGCAAATCTCTGAAGCCCAGTATCAAGGAAGACCTCATCAAACTGTTGAGGAGAAGGCGAAGCGTCTTCGCGTGGAGTCATGTAGATATGCCAGGGATCGACCCTGAAATCATGTGCCACAAACTCAATGTGGTAGAGGGAGTGAAGCCGGTAAAGCAGAAGAGGAGGATTTACTCTAGAGAAAAGTATGAGGTCATCAGAGATGAGGTTAAAAAATTAGAAGACGCTGAATTTATCAGAGAGGTCATCTACCCTGAGTGGCTGTCCAATGCAGTCATCGTCCCAAAGGCCAACGGCAAGTGGAGAATGTGCGTGGACTTCACAGACCTCAACAAGCATTGTCCCAAAGACAGCTTCCCTCTCCCCCGCATCGACCAGATGGTAGACGCTACCGCAAGCCATGAGCTCATGAGTTTCATGGATGCCTACTCAGGGTATAACCAGATTTTCATGAACCCTGAGGACTCGGAGAGGACCGCCTTCATCACTGACAAGGGGACATACTGTTACAGGGTCATGCCCTTTGGCCTAAAAAATGCGGGGGCAACGTACCAGCGCCTCGTAAACAAAATGTTTGAAGACCAAATTGGTAAGTCTATGGAGGTTTACGTAGATGACATGCTGACTAAGAGTCTGAAGGCAGAGGATCATGTAGCAGACCTGGAAAGGACCTTTAATACAATGGACAAATACAAAATGAAGCTCAATCCGGCCAAGTGTGTCTTCGGGGTCGGAGCGGGGAAGTTCTTGGGGTTCATTGTCAATCAAAGAGGCATCGAGGCCAATCCTGAAAAGATAAAGGCCCTTATTGAGATGAAGACCCCCAAGTCCATTAAAGACGTTCAGAGGCTCACAGGGAGAGTGGCTGCCTTGAACAGATTTGTGTCAAGGGCTACAGACAGGTGTCTACCATTCTTCAAGATACTCAGGAAAGCTTTTGAATGGAGCGAAGAGTGTGATGAGGCTTTCAAGCAGCTGAAATCGTACTTAGGGTCTCCCTTGCTGCTGTCACGACCCGTGCAGGGTGAACGACTGTACGTGTACCTTGCTGTCTCAGAATCCGCTATCAGTGCAGCAATCGTAAGAGACGAAGATGGGATACAGAAGCCCGTATATTTCAACAGCAAGGCACTCCAGGGGGCAGAGCAGAGATACCCGAGGATGGAGAAGTTGGCCTATGCCTTGATTCATGCCTCAAGGAAGATGAAACCGTACTTCCAGTCCCATACTATGGTCATCCTTACTGACTCTCCTCTTAGGCAGGTCCTACACAAGCCTGAAAAATCAGGAAGGCTAATGACCTGGGCTATAGAGCTGGGGGAGTTTGACATTGTGTATCAGCCTAAGACAGCCATTAAGGGGCAAGCCTTGGCAGACTTCGTGGCTGAGTTCACATGGGAAGAAGATGAGGCCGAGGGTGAGACCCTCGGGAAGGCAGATACAGAAGACAGACCCGCAGACTCACCTGCAGAAATGGCTGAGACGAGCACCGCTAGAAGGAAAGTGACTGAAAACGAAGAGGGAAGATACATCTTTAGACAGGGGTCCCTCTCTGAGGGAAATTTTTCTGAAGGAAAAACTCCGTGGAGCCTCTTCGTTGACGGGTCCTCCTGTGATAGCGGAAGTGGTGCTGGACTGATACTATCAGCACCCGATGGCACAGATGTCGAGTACGCCCTGAGGTTCAATTTCAAAGCCTCCAACAATGAGGCTGAGTATGAGGCCTTGATAGCTGGCCTCTCCTTAGCCAAATCCCTTAGTGTCAGCCAAATTTTGGTTCACAGTGATTCAAGGCTGGTGGTGAATCAGATACTAGGAGCCTATGAGGCCAAAGACGAGAGGATGGCTAGGTATCTTGATAAGGTGAGGTCATTGCTGAAAAACTTCAAAGAAGTGAAATTCAAGAGGATACCTAGGCTCGACAATGGCCGTGCTGACGCCCTTGCAAGGTTGGCCTCAGCTACTAGGACAGACATAAGGAGGACAGTCCCGGTAGAAATTTTGCTTCAACCAACTATCGAAGACAACGAGGGAACACTTGGCATTTGCATGAATGTTTCTCAAGAACCTTCATGGATGGACCCCCTGATCAGATACATTAGAGGGGGAGAGATGCCAGAAGCAAGCCAAGAGAGGAAGAAGCTGAGATACAGGGCTGCAAAGTTCGCTGTCATCGGAGACACGCTGTACAAAAAGGGGTTTCTGCTCCCCTTACTTAGGTGTGTGCATCCCTCAGAGGTCCCTTCCATTTTGCAAGACGTGCATGAAGGGTCGTGCTCAAGCCATATTGGGGGTAGATCCTTGGCAAAGAGGGTGATCACCCAAGGATACTGGTGGCCGACCTTGGGGAAAGATGCTGCCGCATATGTTAAAAAGTGTGATAAATGCCAAAGATTTGCTACTATCCCTCATCAACCTCACCAGCCTCTCACCTCCATTGCATCCCCATGGCCGTTCGCAATATGGGGGATTGATCTGATAGGACCCTTACCGAGAGCAGTCAATAACTATCGGTTCCTCATCGTAGCAATTGACTACTTTTCAAAATGGGTAGAGGCCGAGCCGATGGTCACGATCACGGAGCAGAAGACCTTCCAGTTCATCTGGAAGAATGTGATATGCAGATATGGTCTACCCAACACCCTCATCTCGGATAACGGGACCCAGTTCAAGAATGCCTCTTTACAGAAGTACTGTGAGAGGGTAAGTATCAAACAATTTTTCTCCACCCCAGGCCGACCTCAGGCCAATGGGCAAACCGAAGTTACGAACAGGACAATCCTAGATGGGATTAAGAAGAGGCTTGAGGAGGCAAAAGGAAGATGGGTCGAGGAGTTATATGCAGTATTGTGGGCATACAGGACGACAGTAAGGACCCCTACCGGGGAGACCCCATTCATGTTAGCTTATGGATCAGAAGCAGTCATCCCCACCGAAGTGGAGTTTCCTACTCATAGGGTCCAAATGTATGATCCCCAGGGGAATATGGAAGAGAGAAGACTTGACCTAGACCTGATTGAGGAAAGAAGGGAGGATGCTGAGATAAGGCAAGCTTCCTACCAGCAGAGGACCGCAAAGTTTTACAACCAAAGGGTGAAACAGAGGCCTATCGCAGTGGGAGACTTGGTTCTTAAAAAGACTTGGCAGAAACCCAACAAGCTCCATCCTAATTGGCATGGCCCATATAGGGTCATCGATGAAGTTGTCCCGGGGACCTAAAGGCTAGAGAACCTGGAGGGGGAACCTTTCTCAAACCCCTGGAATGCAGATCATTTGAAAAAATACTACCAGTAGTGTTGTAAGGTCTTGATAAGCCATAGTTGTAATAAGCATTGTTTCGACAGAACACATTGAAGATTAATGAGAAGTATCAGTGTTTCCCTCATCCAGTGGTTATCAGTTCTAGTATACATGCAAAGAAGTTGAACCCTCGGCTATAATGAGGATCAGTGGAGGGGACGACCCCACCACAGTCCTCAAGAAAGACGAGGGAAGATTTCATATATATCATTAATTTTATAAGTTGATCCCTCGGCTATAATGGGGACCAGTGGAGGGGACGACCCCACCACTGTCCTCAAGAAAGACGAGGGAAGACTTCAAAATCCATTAAATTGGAAAGTTGATCCCTCGGCTATAATGGGGACCAGTGGAGGGGACGACCCCACCACTGTCCTCAAGAAAGACGAGGGAAGACTTCAAAATCCATTAAATTGGAAAGTTGATCCCTCGGCTATAATGGGGACCAGTGGAGGGGACGACCCCACCACTGTCCTCAAGAAAGACGAGGGAAGACTTCAAAATCCATTAAATTGGAAAGTTGATCCCTCGGCTATAATGGGGACCAGTGGAGGGGACGACCCCACCACTGTCCTCAAGAAAGACGAGGGAAGACTTCAAAATCCATTAAATTGGAAAGTTGATCCCTCGGCTATAATGGGGACCAGTGGAGGGGACGACCCCACCACAGTCCTCAAGAAAGACGAGGGAAGACTTTAAAAACCATTAAATTGGAAAGTTGATCCCCCGGCTATAATGGGGACCAGTGGAGGGGACGACCCCACCACAGTCCTCAAGAAAGACGAGGGAAGACTTTAAAATCCATTAAATTGGAAAGTTGATCCCTCGGCTATAATGGGGACCAGTGGAGGGGACGACCCCACCACTGTCCTCAAGAAAGACGAAGGAAGACTTCAAAATCCATTAAATTGGAAAGTTGATCCCTCGGCTATAATGGGGACCAGTGGAGGGGACGACCCCACCACAGTCCTCAAGAAAGACGAGGGAAGACTTTAAAAACCATTAAATTGGAAAGTTGATCCCCCGGCTATAATGGGGACCAGTGGAGGGGACGACCCCACCACAGTCCTCAAGAAAGACGAGGGAAGACTTTAAAATCCATTAAATTGGAAAGTTGATCCCTCGGCTATAATGGGGACCAGTGGAGGGGACGACCCCACCACTGTCCTCAAGAAGACGAGGGAAGACTTTAAAATCCATTAAATTGGAAAGTTGATCCCTCGGCTATAATGGGGACCAGTGGAGGGGACGACCCCACCACTGTCCTCAAGAAAGACGAGGGAAGACTTTAAAAACCATTAAATTGGAAAGTTGATCCCTCGGCTATAATGGGAACCAGTGGAGGGGACGACCCCACCACTGTCCTCAAGAAAGACGAGGGAAGACTAGATTAAAATCCATTAATTTGGTTAGTTGAACCCTCGGCTATAATGGGGACCAGTGGAGGGGACGACCCCACCACAGTCCTCAAGAAAGACGAGGGAAGACTTTAAAAACCATTAAATTGGAAAGTTGATCCCCCGGCTATAATGGGGACCAGTGGAGGGGACGACCCCACCACTGTCCTCAAGAAGACGAGGGAAGACTTTAAAATCCATTAAATTGGAAAGTTGATCCCTCGGCTATAATGGGGACCAGTGGAGGGGACGACCCCACCACTGTCCTCAAGAAAGACGAGGGAAGACTTTAAAAACCATTAAATTGGAAAGTTGATCCCTCGGCTATAATGGGAACCAGTGGAGGGGACGACCCCACCACTGTCCTCAAGAAAGACGAGGGAAGACTTTAAAAACCATTAAATTGGTTATCAGAACCCTCGGCTATAATGAGGACCAGTGGAGGGGACGACCCCACCACTGTTCTCAAGAAAGACGAGGGTAAACTACATAAAAATCATTAATTTGGTTCATTGAACCCTCGGCTATAATGAGGACCAGTGGAGGGGACGACCCCACCACTGTTCTCAAGAAAGATGAGGGTAGACTTTATTTAAAAATCATTAATTTGATCATTTGAACCCTCGGCTATAATGAGGCCTGATGAGGGGACGACCCCACATTGGTCCTCAAAAAGACGAGGGAAGGGTTAGTATCATCATCATCAACGAAGAAGCAAATTTGCAAGGAACAAACCATAACAGAATTAAATATGGGAGACAGTTGTGAAAGGAAGAGACGATGGTATTAATATAAAGCATCAAGTGTTTTACAATATACAGAACAAAAATACAAAAACAAGGGTATGGGCTACAGGCAGCCACCCTAGGGGACGACATCAGAGGGCAGGGCCTCAACATCAATGGGAATGGTCCCCTCAGTTACCAGCACCGGATCATCTTCAGATGTGCCAACCCCCTCGATCTGGGCTTGGGCCTCCACCTGATTGAGGGCCTCGGCAATTAGGGGGTCGTCCAGTTGAACACCCTCCAATGATGGGCGAACAGAGGAGACGACATCGCCAAATCTGAGGACTACCCACCGACAGGCCGTCCTAATCCCCCTTTCAAGATATTCAAGGCCGAAGCCCTGAAATTCGTCTGAAATCTTGTATGCCTCCACAGCGTCAGCCTCAGCTTTCTTGATGGCTGCCTCCAGATCAGTCTTATGACGGGCCTCCAGGTTGATCAGAGCCTCATCCCTGTCCTTGATCAACAAGTCCTTGGCCTTGATCAACAAGTCCTTGGCCTGCATATCGGCATCATGCTGCCTCGTCAGCTCATCAAGGACTCTAGCATGCTCAGCCCTTGTGCTCTCCAGCTCGGCCCTCGCAGTGCCCAGCTCTGTCCGTAGGTCAGCCTCTTGTTGGATGGCCCTCTCAGCTTCATGGAATTTCTGTTGATTCTCGGCCATCCACTTGGTGGCAGAGGTGAAGGCACAGACAGACTGCAAGAAAAATGAAGATGCGTCAAGGGGAGCCGAGGAAACACAATGAAATTAAAGGTCAGGACCAATACCTGAGCAAGGGAGTGCAGACCGTAGTCATACACTTTGGCTGGAGGCATCTGCGCTAAGAACTCGAAGTCGGAGGCCGACGGTGCAGAGAACATAGAGGCCTTTGCTGCCCTCAGGTTGGCGATAAGAGATGAGGGGTCGGCCCTCAGATGGGACAGATTTTGAGACCAGAAGGCCCCCATGCTTGGTGAAGAGGTTGCTCCTTCAGAGGCCTCGGCCCTGGCCCTCGTCTTAGGGTCAGGACGAGGCTCGACAGGAGCCTCAGGCTCCTTCCTTTTGTGACTAACAGATGTCGGCTCAACAACTGTCGGCCCTGAGGCCCTTGTCTTCTTAGGAGCTTGCTGAGGCTCCTTCCCCTTCTTCTTTGACAGACCAGCAAGAAGGCTTGGAGCAGTCATATCCCAGAGATAATCTGACACGCCTGCAGGACGACCTGAAAAGGATACGATGAATCAGAAAAGTTCAGAGATAAAGAGAGAACACTTCAAAAATAAGTAAAGATGGGAAAATGTTCAGTATAACTCACATAGTTCTGTCAGAGGGCCGACCCTCAGACCAGATTCTTTAAGGAAGCGAGGGGTCATCAAATCTTCGAACTTTGGGATCTCACCCTCTCTCCCTCGTCCCCTCAGATACTCAACAATATCCCTCTCCTCCAAGCTAAGTCCGGGGTCTGACCTAGCTTTCATGGAAGGGTTAGACCATCTGTTAGGAACCCTCGGAGCATCGGCAGAAGGGGACGCCTCGGTGGAGCTCTCCCATGCCCCAGATATGAAGAAGAACCTTTTTTTCCAATCATGATTGGAAGTTTGAGCCACGTGGAGCAGCTTCTTCTCAGACCTTCTCGCTCCCAGATGATAGTATCCGGGCTGTTTAGATGAAGAGGTGATATTGTAGCAGGCCAAGAACACGTCGGACGAGGGCTCGTCAGTGAAAGCGTTTTTCCACAGAGAGATGTACCCCAGAATCGTCCTCCAAGAATTGGGTGGAAGTTGCGAGGGGGAGACGCCCAGAGCCGACAGAATATCTATAATGGCAGGGTGAAAGGGAAGTCTGACACCTACTTTGAACATTTGCTCGTAGACTGCAACTTCTCCCTCTTCACCCTCAAAGACCCTCTCGTCCTCGGAGGGAACCCTCATAGTCACCCCAGGTGGCACTCCGTAAATATGCCTCCATATCAGAAGATCCCTATCCCTGACAGAGGAGATAAAAGACGAGGCATGGGAGGTATCAACCTCATCATCTGTATCATCGTCCTCATCCCCCTCATCACCTGCAGGAGGACCCTGAGGAAATGCTACTTGGAAGGCGTTGGGGGATAGGGTTGTCACAGGGACAGCCTCAGAGGGGATCGTACCCTCGGCCTCTCGGGGAGGGCTAAGGTCAGGAGAGTCCCTTCTACCAGAAGTTCCAGCACCAGTTGGAGAGGAGGTTCTCTCGTCCATCTCACTTAGGTTGGGTGTCTCGGCCGGACGAGACGACGACCCACAAGACTCAGAGGGTTCAGATGGTCTAATGGTGGCAAGAGGAATGGGAAAAATGGGTCGTACCCAATTAGGGTCGGCCCCTCGTCTCCTCTCTTCCTCTTCCTCTATTCGTCTGATCTCGGTAAATAGTTTCTCTCTCAGGGACGGGAATTCAGACACCAGGTTGTAAAGCCTCCTAAGCATTAAGGGGAAGACCCAACACTTAAAGAAATTATACTAGACTTGGCTAATTTAACTACAAACAAGTGGGGAGTGGACCAGATTTGACTTTTGGATTAAACAAAGAACTCAAAAGGTTTTCACTCAAGAACACTCAAGAACATCCAAGAGCCAGTTACCGGAGAAGACACCGGAAAATACACCGGAAAAGGTTATGGCACAACTTAAGGAAAATGGCTGCCTACGAGCCTAAAAAACGAACGAAAATGAAAGAAAAAGAGAGCACTGGATGAAAGAGGTTACCTGATGAGGAGAGAATAAGAACGCTGCTAGGCCTGGAAGAATCGAAGGCTGCAAGTGGCGATGTAGGCAGAAAATTCTAGAGAGAGAGAATGCTTAGGCGCGAAGAAGAAGAAGGAAGAGAAAGGGTTTGAAAATACCTTAAATACCTTAGCAATGAGTGGGCCCATTGACCAAGGCAGGACACAGCCCACGAGGAAGGCATCATTAGGGTGCAAGGACCCAAGCGCAGTGTGCAGCCGTCATGCCTTGGAAACTGGAACAACAATGAGTACCTAACCAGGTGTCACTCACCTAACTGATCATACCTGCATCTCATTTAAAACACTATCCCTCAGCCATCTCAACAGCATCTATGGCTAAGGGCTGGGGGGTGATTGATGTACCCGTTTATATTCTAGGAGGGTCGCCTCCACAACGGACGACCCTAAGAGGGGCCGACCCCCCACCAGGCCCCAACTGGCCTTCACCAGGCCCAGACGACCCTACGAGGGGCCGACCCATCACCAGGCTCCAGACGACCCTACGAGGGGCCGACCCTTCACCAGGCTCCAGACGACCCTACGAGGGGCCGACCCCTCACCAGGCTCCGGCCGACCCTACGAGGGTACGACAGTACGAGGACATAATCAAGCCAGACTCACTGCCGGAAGAAACTTTGCCCTCGGCCTCGGCTCATAGGCCGAGGGTGACATCATGACAGCGCGTGGTTTGGGAGACGCGTGGAACAGTGCGCGTGAGGCTCATATGACACGTGGAAGACCGTTACAACCGAATCACCTCCTCACGTGAGGGAATATTATGTCATCATTTGGCATCTACAGGTGTCAATAGGGGATTGGCTAGATCATTATTCACATGCACCATGCTTACCTGGGGGGTACACTACACCCCCCAAGACCTATATATACTTGTCATCCCTAACCCTACGGGGGATCGATCCATGAACAGTAGCCCTAGCTAAAACTCTGCTTGTACACACACAATAGAGAGAGGGTGAGAGGGTTATGTGCATTGTATCCAAGGCCATTAGTGCCCATACTTAGTGGATCACACACTCACAGTGGATGTAGGCCAAATTGGCTGAACCACTATACATCATTGTCTTATTCCCTCTTATTCTCATCCCCTTCTATACACTTACATACTTATACACTCATACACCTCTATGGCTGCCATGGCTGCTACTGTTTGAGCTCACTAACACTTATCTGGTGGTGCTAAATCTTAGCATCATCAGTTTATATTTTAAGACTGAATGAAAATGGATTTACTTGGTTTTACTAAATTGGAAATGTTTTGACACCTAGCTTAATTTTATATTAGGTGATTAATATGTTAAAAAGTTTTTCGACAGTGATGCTAAGAATGAACCAATCGAACATTCTATTTTAAATTGGTACAGGACTGGTCACCTTTTATTTAATTGGGAGGGGTGTCACAGAAGGCAAGCATGTAGTGTCGTAACTTCTACATGACCTAGACCAGGGTGACACACTATTTCTCCAAAGCAGTGAAGTTGACCTCGTACCCGACCAATATTTTACTCGCGTAATTAATGACTATTTCCTTGTGGTATTCTTTAATGTATTGGGCTAGCAAAGCCACTACCGCGGTAACTGTTAAGGTCAAGTATAAGAGGAGGGGGAGACCTGGTTGTAGAGGCATAAGCACCGGAGGTCGGGTGAGGTATTGCTTAATTCGATCAAAGGCCTCTTGGAAGGACTCATTCTATACTTTAGTTAAATCCTTTCGAAGATGTTTAATAATAAGTTCACAGATAGAAGTCAGTTGGCTGATGAACCGACTGATGTACTATAGTTTACCCAAGAATCCTATTATTTCTTTCTCCGTCAGTAGTGGTGGTATCTCAAGTATGGCTTTTAATTGGTATAGTCTTCTTCGATTCCCTTCTCACTGACCATGGACCCCAAGAGATTTCCTTTCGTGATGCCAAAAACGCATTTATATGGATTTAACCACATTTGATATTACCGCAGTCGCTAGAAAAACTTTCGAAGGGAGGGAATATGACCTTCTCGAGTCTTAGACTTAATGATCATATCTTCAACATGTACTTCGACCTCCTTATGAATAAGGTTAGGCAGGATGGTTATGGAAGCCCTTTGGAAGGTAGCCACGGCGTTCTTAAGTCCGAATACCAGGACAGTATAGTAAAAATTCCCTATGGAGTGATGAAGGTTGTTTTCTTCGGATGCTCAGGGTGCATCTTAGTATGGTTATATTCGGTGAATCCATCGACAAACGACTTGAGGGCATGATTGGTCGTTTTGTCCACAATCATATCGATGTTGTGCAATGGGTAATCATCTTTTGGTGATGCTTTATTCAAATACCGATACTCGACGCACATGCGGACTTTTCCTCCCGACTTCGACACGGGGATGATATTGTCCAGCCATATAGCATATTTGACTACGCGAATGAAATACACGTTAAACTATTTAATCATTTCCTATTTGACTTTGAACTACCATTCAATGCGGTGCTTTCTTAGCTTCTGTTTGACCGACTTACAGTCTGACAATGTTAAGATCTCATGATGAGCTATTTCTGGGCCAATGTCGAGCATGCCACCATAGGACCATGCGAAGATGTCCATAAATCCTTTTAGCAGTTCTTCAAATTGTGAACGCTCATGCTCATCAAGGGTGGAACCTATCCTAATCTCGCTCTGATGGCTACTTTAATTGAGACTAATAACAACAATCTCATCATCATTAATTTGAACGCAGTTATGTTGTTTGTTATTCTCCTTATTAAGACAAATTAAGAATTATTCATTTGTAAAATCACAATCATCAAAGGTTTGATTAGAATCACGATAATTAATGTAAGGCACAACAAGATACATAAAATCCTCATATGTATACCATAAATTATTCGTCTACGTGTATCAATTAGAAATGGACACTAGTCCCCTTACGTGGAAAAAGTCGTAGTCATAAAATTACTTGGTCGGTTAAGAAGATAGTTGATCGACCAGCAGGACGACCAACCTGAAGAATACAAAGCATCACTATAAACAAATTGTCATCACAGGGAAAATAACCAAGAGTCATTCTACATATGCACACTACTATTAATAGTCACATTCATTATGTATGGGTGTAAATGCTTAAACATATAAAGGCATTCTAACCCTTGATCTCCAGGTCACTATAAATACAAGTCCTTCCCTCAATTCAAGGGACAAATACAACTCAATCATTCACAATAATTCATACTGGGCTATTATAAAACCCTAGAATAAAATAACAGTGGACATAGGCTTTCTTTATAGTCGAACCACTTTAAAATCTCTATATTTTTTGTGTGTCATTTGAGTTATTTTCATCACTTTATTCTGTGATTATAAAATTTTCATTATAGAAATCACCACCAATTGTAGACATCAACAAATTGGCATCATTTGTGGGAACGTTTTGCCTATCATCATTCTCCACCAAAAAACATACATTCAATTTTTAAAATATTCTACAAGATGAATGACATTCCTGAAAGCAGTGCCCCTCCTAGCATGATGGATCTAAATGGAATCCTGATCAACCTTGCAAAGGGGCAAGTTGCAATGCAAGAAACTATGAGACAATTAGCTCAATCCTTTCAAATTAGACCAATTGCGCCATCTCGGCATACTAAGGATCCATCTTTCAGAAGGGAAATGCCCCCTCCTCCTCTTAGGAGGAATCAAAATAGTTATTACAAATCCTTTTGTGATAGTTCCTATCGTCCAGGGGCCAGTTCTTCAATCAGATCAATGGATTACTATGATTGTTTCTCTATTACTCCTAAATGACCAAGTGTCATGGAGCAATTAAGCAAGGCATCAACCATTGATCATCTGTGTCCTTAAGTAAATAGAGAACAACAGCAAGAATCATCCAGATTAAGATAACGTCATATTAAATGTCATAAAAGATCAGTTAGATCTAGAACAAGTGTCTGAGGAACTGTGCATGCCAAGAAAACTTCTCAAGAAGATAACTCAGCACAAACGCATGAAAGGGATGGCTGAGCTGCTTCTAATATGTCTAAAGCTAAAAATCCTTCATGGAAAGGGTCAATTCAATGATTAGACGATTGGTTAGGGAAGGTGGACAAGGCGAAGAATCCACTACAGTGCAATTTTGTCACAGGATCTCCATTCATCCAAGCGATTGTTAATTTTCCTACCCCATATAAGTTTGAGACACCAGTGGTTACCCATAAATATGATGGTAAGACTGATCATGTTTTGCACATTGAGAAATATCGAGCAGCTGCTGATATATATTCTGATCCTGATGAAATATGATGTAGAGCTTTTTCAAGCACCATCACTGGTTCAGCCCAGATTTGGTACAATAACTTGCCACGAGGATAAATTTCCAGTTTTAATCAACTGGACGAGTTGTTCATCAGTTACTTCTATTTTGGGGCCAAACCAGTTAAGAGAGTAGCTCATCTTCTAAGTGTTAGGAAGTGAGCAGGAGAGACAACCAGATAATACATCACTCGTTTCAATAACGAGAAACTGGAAGTGGTTGATTATGAAGAAAAAATAGCCATCATCGCCTTGATAAGTGGATTACTTCCAGAAAAGTTGTATTACACATTGGCAAAAGATCCTCCCCAAAACATGATAGAGCTTATGGCTAAGGATGGAAAAATAAAGAATATTCAGGAAGCAATGTATGCAAAGCAAGGCCCTACCACTAAGCTCGAAAAGAAGGAGCAGAAACAGAAGAAAGAGAATAAACCCAAAAAGTATGAAGCATACACTCCATTGATGGTCAGTATCCATCATATCCTGGAGGAAATTAGGCACAATAAGATTTAAAGTGGTCTGAGAAGTTGAGGGAACCCCCCAATAGGAGAGATAAATCCAAATATTGTGAAATTCACAAGGATCATGGACACTTGACCAATAATTGCATTGCTTTAAGGAAAATAATTGGATCCCTAATTCACTGAGGAAAGCTAAACAAATTTGTTGATCAACATGAAAGCCGAGAAATAAGAGGAAGGCCAAATTCCACCTGCAAACCTAGAGATGACAAGAAGCAAGGCCATGAGGATGGTTATGAAGATAATCCAGACCTGACAAAGAAGCCCAAGAAACCAGAAATAGAGGTAGATATGATAAGTTGTGGTTATTTTAATTTCCATGTAATCACAGGTGGAGATGCAGGAGGAAGAGATCAGACTGCTGAAAGGAAAGCTTATCTAAATGAAGCACAAGCCTACTCATATATACAACGTATCAAATTGAATGATGATGATCGGACAAAGAAAGTAAACAAAGATAAACTTGTCATCTGCTTTTCCAAAAATGATCTTTCCTGAGTACTATATCCTCATGACGACCCACTAGTTGTCAAATTTAGTATATAGGATCCCATCATTGCCAGGGTATTAATAGACAATGGAAGTTCAGCTAATATCATGTTTTATCCATGTTTTCGGAACATGGGATTGATGCTTAGTCAAATGGAATCGTACCCCCTAGGAATAATCAAATTAGAAGGGTTATTCGGAACATGGCTAGCAAGCCGTACTGAGAAGATACATTTCTTTGTTATGGATAGAAATGTCCAGTCATCTTACAATGTGATCACCGACAGGGTAGGATTAAAGAAATTTGAAGTTGTGCCATCCACTATCCACTAATGTTTAAAATTCGCTACTCACTTCAGGGTCAGGGTAGTAAAGGGGGGTCAAAAGGTGGCCAAAAAATGCTATTACTCTTCAACTGATCATGAAAATTTGGTTGATTTGAAGAAAAAGACCACCACTTACCAAGTTGACACTCTGGATCCCAATAGCGAGTCAAAGGTTGATATGTTATATCCCCGAGATGAAATAAAGTTAGTCAAAGGGCACATAGTAAAAGCTTCTACAAGCATAATCTTGGATGATGAAAAACCAGAAAGAACCACCCAAATTGGCTTCATATTGGCCTCACTCTTTAAACAGGAACTAGTTGCATTCTTAAGAGAGAGAAAAAAATGTATTCTCTTGGGGGTTCCCTCAACCTCAGGATTGATTCTAACTTCCTCTATCATGAGCTCAACATTAACAGGGATGCCAAGCCGATCAAATAAAGGCGCATGATGTTTAGTCCTGATAAGAACCAGGCAACTCAAGAGGAGGTAGAAAAACTAAAAAAAAGCTCAATTCATTGAAGATGTCAAATATCCATCATGCTTGGAAAATTTTGTGATGGTCAAAAAGAAAAATGATAAGTGGCGCATGTGTGTAGATTTCACTGATGTTAGCAAAGTTTGCCCAAAGGACCATTTTCTTCTACCCGAAATTGATCAGTTAGTAGATGCCACAGCAGAACATGGGTTGTTGAGTTTCATGGATGCTTATTCTAGATAAAACAACATAAAAATTAAACCAGAGGACAAAGAAAACACTTCTTTTATTACCAATTGCTACAATGTTATGCCTTTTGGGCATAAAAATGTTGAAGCAACATACCAAAGATTGGTCAATAAAGTGTTCGAAGAAAAGATTAGGAGGAATATGGAGGTGTACGTAGATGACATGCTGACCAAAAGCAGAAAAGCCTCATATCGTATCAAAGACCTCAGTCAAACTTTTGACCAACTAAAAAAGCATCAAATGAAACTATATCCGAACAAGTGCATATTTGGTGTGCAAGGAGGAATGTCCCTCGGCTTTATAGTAAACCAAAGACGAATTGAAGCTAATCCTTCCAAAATTAAATCCCTGATTAAAATGCAATCGCTAACTTCCAAAAAAAGATGTTCAAAAAAATACTCGTAGAGTGGCTGCCCTAAACCAATTTGTCTGTCGAGCAATAGATATGTGTCTACCATCCTTTAAGGTGCTCAGAAAGACCTTCGAGTGGAATGAGGATTGTGAAGAAGCATTTTAAGAGTTGAAGAAAAATTTGAGGATTTCACCATTATTATCGCGATCAATGTTGTGAGAAAAATTATATTTGCATTTAGGTGTTTTTGAATCGGCAATTAACTCGGCACTAGTTCAGCTAGAGAATGGGATCCAAATACCAGTGTACTACACCAGCAAGGCATTCATAGGTGCAAAGGTTAGATATCCACGGTTAGAAAAATTAGCATTATCCCTCATTGAAGCCTCCAAATGAATAAAGCCCTATTTTCAAGCACATACCATAGTTTTATACACTGATTTACCTCCTTCGGCAAGCACTTTACAAACTTAAAAAGTCAGGCAAGTTGATGTATTAGGCTATAGAGCTGAAGAATATGACATCATCTACGAGTCGAGATCATCATTGAAAGGATAAGCTTTGGTACATTTTATTGCAGAATTTACATATTTAGAGGTTACCAACCAACCAAACATGCCTACTGACTTCTCCGGAAGAGAGCTCAGCTCAAAAGCAAGCCAAAGTCATACCTGATTAATCAAAATCGTCCATTGTTCAAGAAATGGCCCAGAAGTATGCAGAAGAAAGTAAGAAGATATTATGCCATGGAATTCTATCTACAAAAAGCTTTAGTAATGAAATTCCATTATGGAACTTATATTAGGATGGATCTTCATGTGCATCCGGTTGGAGCTAGTATCATACTTAACACTCCTGACAATATTAATGCGGAATATGCCCTTAGGTTTCAATTTTGAGCTTCAAATAATGATGTCGAGTATGAAGCTTTAATCGCAGGACTTGAGTTATCCCAATCATTAGGCACAGAGAAAGTAGTGGCACACAGTGATTCCCAATTAATTATCAACCAAGTAATTCATATATATGGAGTCAAAGGGGATTTAATGGTGAGATATTTTACTAATGTAGTGGAATTCATTTCCAAAATTACGACTGTAAAAATAAGAAAATCCCAATGATAGAAAATGCCCGAGATGATGTACTTGATCGGCTGGTTTCAGCAACAAGAATAGACCTCAAAAGGAGCATTTCGATAGAATATTAGCATCCAGGAGCATAGATGAGGATCCAATGATAAATTTCATTACTGTAAATTTGGGACAATCCTGGATGGATCCAATAAGAGCTTACATCGAAGAAGAAACCTTGCTAACGAATCCAAAAGAAGTAAAAAAAAATTTGGTACAAAGAAACTAGATATGTGTTGGAGAGGAGAGTTCTTACAAAACGGGATACACTATTTCCTTACTATGTTATTCCGTCCATTGGAAGTGGCTGATTTGATCAAAGAATTACATGAAGGTTCTTATGGAGCTCAACCCGTTGGCCGGTCATTAGTCTAGATAATTACCACACATGGGTATTATTGGCCAACTATAAAAGCATATTGTAGGTCCTTTACAAGAAAGTGCAATAAGTTCCAGAGATTTGTTGTAGTTTATAGATCACCAGGCACTGCTTTAACATCGATCAATTCTCCCTGGCCATTTTCCATTTGGGTAATTGACTTGTTCGTCCCATTGCTGACCACTAAAGGCAGGTTCAAATACCTTGTGGTAGTTGTTGATTATTTCACTAAATGGGTGGAAGCAGATCCATTGATAGAGATGCCCTACGAGAAGGTATTTCAGTTCATATGGAAGAACATCATATACAGGTATGGCATGCCTTATGCCTTCATTATTGAACATGGCACCCAATTCGATAAGGATGAATTTGAAGCATATTGTTTTCAATCCAAGATCCAAAAACTTCACTATACCCCAAGACATCCACAAAGCAACGGTCAAAAAGAAGTAACAAATAGAATTTTGCTTAATGGACTGAAGAACAAACTTAATGATGCTTTGGGCAACTAGATTAATGAATTACACTATGTTCTCTGGGCTTAAAGAACCACATCGAGAACATCCACTGGAAAAACACCTTATATGATTGCATTTGGAACAGAGACCATTGTACCAGCTGAGATAGGTCTACCAACTCATAGAGTGTTAAGCTTTGATTATCCTAAAAATGATCCAATGAGACGATTGGACTTGGACATGGTGGAAAAGGTCCGAGAAGATGCCTCCCTCAGAGCTGATGCCTATCAACAAAGGACTGCTCATTTTGCAACAAAAGGGTTAAGTCGACCACCTTAAACGAAGGAGACTATGTCCTTAAAAAATTCCTCCAATAAGGCAACAAGCTTGTGTCAAATTGGCATGGTCCATATCGCATTTTAGCAGTGATCCAACCAGGAATTTTTCGATTAGAGACACTTGATGGGGAAGAATTCAAGAACCCCTGGAACGCTGAGCACCTCAGAAAATACTATTAGTGAATAAAGGCATTTTGTATTTCTTTTCACTTTATGTTCAACAAAAATTTATTTCAAGTTCAATAAAATATCTTGATTTTAGTTTCCAATTTTTTCTTTTTTTTCGTACTACGGTGATATACATCCCCAGAAATAATACTCAAGGAATGTCTCTTAGCCTTCGTCCCTTTTCGATTAACAGACGACAACAACTATAAAAATCAATTACTTAATCAGGTTAAACTTATCAAATTCGAAATGCACCAACAACTTAACAAGAAGTTCTAGATGCCCCAACATCTTAACAAGCAGTCGAGTTTTACCCGACCAAGCTATTATTTCATGATTGACTTCGTATCAACAAGTCACGAATAAGAAGTCATTAAATCTTCATGTATCAACACAAGAAGCTTTACCCGACCAAACAAGTCATGAACAAGAAGTTACTAAAGCTTCATGTATCAACATAAGAAGTATTACCAGAACAAGTTAAACATAGAAATACAAATATATATTCCTAACATACTTGGTTGCCAATGATAATTATTTCATGTATGACTTCGTCTTTGACAAGTCAAGAACAAGAAGCCTGTAAAATTTTATGTATATACACAAGAAGTTTTACCCCACTGGGTTAAATGCAGGAATACATGTATACATTCCTAAACACAAGGATAAACACATACATTCCTCATACGCTTGGTTGCCACTAATAATTAATGCCACAACTTGCATCAACAAAACTATTTATAGTTTTATCTAAATGCGTTAGTAGAATCTAAGGCCTTACAATTATTGTTTAATAACTCATCATCAAGAAAATTACTTAGTCGAAGAACTGATTAACTAATCATAAGTTGACAATAGGTACATATACCTTTATTCAAATACTAAAAGTATTACATTCAAGATCAAGAAAGTACAAAAAATTGAAGAATTATTCAGCTGGACATTTCCCTTGTGCTTTAGTCATTTCAGGAGATGTTTGTTGTACTCTCTCCATCCCAGCAGGAGGATCATCCAGGGTATAGGGAAAATTTATGTAATTAAAATCTCTCAGCATTTGTCTGTTGCTACTGCTTGGCCTATTGATCAAGTGAGGAGGATGAATTATCTCATACACATCATAAATGCCATAGTCCCTCAAATATTTGGTAATTAAACATTGGTAAATGGCATTAGGATGGATTTATGTTATGTCCAACTTGAATGGAGGCTTGTCACAATCCAACAACCTAGATCATTCCAATAACATAACTCACTATTTTGGGTCATATTTCACTAAGGTAAGCAATTTGGTCCATCCTCATTTATAACCCTTGTTAACGAAAATGTATTTTATCCCTAATTAATTAAATTGGTTTAATTAATATACATTTTAGTTTAACTTAATATATTGATTTTGATGATTCCAAACACATTTTTATTAAGTCATTTTATAAATATTTATTATGGTATTATCCTGTTTATTTCCGACTCAGCATACCTCGACTTTACACAACGACATATCCGAGTAAAGGTATTCACATATGTTGTACATTTGCACTTGACACATTAGACACACATGCATATTTTTTATCTATGATTTTAAGTGTGACTAATTAATTGTGAGCATAATAATTTTCATTATATATATATATATATATATATATATGCATGCGTGTATGCATGATATATGGTGCCACATGTGAGCTAAATTACTCTGGCCGAAAGCCTCTCCTGTCAAAGTCTTGTTCCTTTGTCATAATAGAAATTGTATGGTTTTGGTCTAATGATGTACCTGTTATAGGATTAGACTTTTGGCTTCTAGCTCAAGACTAATTTTTTTTTATATCTGAGATATATTTTGCTTCATTTTCGTATTTTGTTTCATTATGGCTACTAGAAATTGGTTTCATTTCCGAATTTTTTTTATTGTTCAGAAATTTTCTTGAACATCTGTCCGAAATATTTTATAAATATCTGATTCGGAAATCTCTTATTTATATATCTCAATACATCTAAAATATCTATGTATATCGTTTTTTTATAAATATACTTACTTTTTTTATATGTATAAACCAAATTCTTGGAAGATATCTAGAAGTTTATTATCACTCGTGAAAAGCCACACCTTATGTCATTTATGTCAGCTCTCTTAAGAACCCCATGCGCCTATCTTTAAGGCTCGTCAGCCTACTTCTTTGGCTTGTCCAATTAGAACTGTCATGCTGTTTTCATGCCTTAGACCTTTGCTTTGGCGATGTGACCTTATGGTCATGGCTTGTTGCCTTTATAGTTGGAAGGCACCATACATCAACTGTCTCGGACAGTTTGGTTCTTATCACTGCTTTGGCAAATAAATAAAAGCATTTTATTCATTTATTACGTTAAGTTTAAAATTTTGCTTTATCCATCCGAAATTTATCTTTACGAAATCAGTTATATATTTTTTATCCGAAATATTTTTTTTGTTGGAAATGGTTTTATATATATATCCGTTCATAATATTTCTTTTGTTCGAAATGTTTTTATATCCGTACAAAATGGTTTCATATATATATATATATATATATATATATATACATATATATATATGTTTATATGATGCGTGTACACCCCTTAGCTGTTACCCGATTTGACGTCAGGACGTATGGGCATGGCCTTTAGTCCTTATTGTTTTTGTCTATTTGTTTTTAAACCATGGTTGATTTCGGCTAGTTCTGTAGCTGCTAGTATTAGCAGATATAGGCTCATTAGAATATGTTTTACTCATTATTGCAGTAGACTTGTACTGCCACGATACCTCCTTTTCTTAATTCTAAGCCCATATTTTCTTGTTTAATCATCCAGGTGCATTTTATATTTATTGGCGATAACCTTCTATCAACGCTTATAAAATCATATCAGTATATTTTTTATTATTAACACTCAACTAGATAAGTTTTGGCAGCTCATTTGTTTTACCACGTAGAGTCCTCAAGTGGTCTATATTATCAGACCGTTCAGTCCCATCCGTCATATTGCATTGAAAAACACATATCTTTAAAAACTTGAGTAAACCATTTCAACTCCAATTCTTGGGAGATATGCGTAACTGATATTTGAGACAAACCATTTGGGTCGTTTTTTTTTATTCTCACTAATATTTTATATTTTTTAAGACCTCTCTTAACCTTGGGAATCACACATGTATTTACACGTTGATGGGTTATATTTTGTTGCAGATTTAATATTATCTCCATGTGTTGACTGATAATTAACTTGTTTATATTTTTATATTTTAACGTCTCTCTCTATCAGTCTAACATTATTTCTTAGACAGCATAGATGGTTTTCATGATATACAATTTGCTCTCAAAGGTATAGAGCATTTAATGCTCTCTCAGACTCTATGGGGGAAACCCATACTCTCAATCAGAAATTCTTTTCATCATTTATGAAGAAAGAACTCATCCACACCCTTTCTTCAACGGCTATTTTTTTCAAGCTACAAAAGAAGAGACCATATTCAGTTGGAAAATAGCACATACGAAAAATAAAAGAGCATCCAGAAATTTTCATTCAGCTCCATATACACACAGAAAAGAGAGCAACTCAAACTTGCAATCAGCTCTACAAAGCTATAATTTCAGCATTCTTCCATTCGTTGAAGATCAAGAGAAACAGAGCACAACAATTCCATTTTGCTATAATCTCAAGAGAAGTTTAAGAGACCAAAAATTAGATTTATTTTTTGGTATCTCAACCAAGAAGAAACTCGGACTCATTTTGTATCTTTAAAGAGTTTCAAGAACTGTACATCATTTCTACTCCATTTGTGTAAAGATTTGAAGCTTGGGTTTTTAGCTTCGGTGGTTGTACTAGTAGCTGGTTTTTGCTGCTCGGTTGTACAAGAGGTGGTTTGATCCTACCTTCAAGTGGATCAGGACTAGTGAAGCGCGGGAGACGGAAGCTTGCTCTTGGCGCGTGGACGTAGGCCGGGTTTTGGCCGAACCACGTTAAAATACGGTGTCATTTATTTTCAGCATTTTATTTATTTATTTGCTTGCGTGTGATTGATTATTTTTATTTTAAGCACTTACACTTGCAATTGAATTAATTCTGAAAATTGATAATTTGTTTTTAAGACAGAAATAATTATTTTCGTAATAATTAATTAATTCCAGAATATTAATTTTTATTAAATACGAAAATTATTTATAAATTTATTGGGTCTTATAATCTTGAAATATAACTTGTTTAATTTATTGAGAGTATTTAATTGTTATTCTTGTGTGAATCACTTTAGATTAAATCCAGAATATAAAATACGAAAATTGATTATTTATTTATTGTGTGTTATAATCTCTGATTTATATTGTTTAAATTAATTGGTTACATTTATTTAATCATTATTGGTTTAATTCATTTCAGATTTATTTACTCTGAAATTTGTATTAAGAGTTTTAAATTAAATATTTTCTGAAATATTAATTTAACCCGAAAAGTTTGTAAAAACTCAATTCACCCCCCTCTTGAGTATTTTTCTGGGCAACAATTGGTATCAGAGCTAGTGCTCTTCTTATTTATTTTGATTTAACAATCATAGAGTTAAAGATCATGACAAACTTTTCTGTATGTATATTAAATTCTTCACTCTACTTTTTTATTATTTGTATGCTAAAATGTTTGATGTCTTGTAGTTGTTCATTGTTTCATTATATGAAAAGAAAATGGATGTGCAGTGGAACATATGTTTCCAACTTCATTTTGAAAGAAAAGTTCCCTGAAAATTCTGATTTTGATGCACTTAGTAAAAAGATGTGCACCCCTTGCCTATTTGCCAATGTTGATGATTCAAGCATTGAAGAATCTATTACTCCTTGTCTCATGGCAATTGGTAATGAAGAGGTACAATCTAACCCTTGCATTAGTAATGATGAATCATATTCTACTTATAGTGCAAATCATGATATTGGAGATGATACTGTTGATGATTATGATGAATTACAAGATGCATTTAATGAGTTGTATGAAAAATATGAAAATATTGGAAAGAAGTTCATTGCACTTAAAAAGACTCATGCTAAATGTGATTTTATTTCAAAAGATTTTGATAATCTGAAATTAGAAAATGAATCTTTAAAGAATGAAATTAAATCTTTGAAAAAGGAAAAATATGTTAGTGTCCCTAATCTTTTTGAATCTGAAAATAATGAGTTGAAAAAGGAAATTGAATATTTCAAGAAATCCATTGATACATTTACTAAAGGAAATGATTATTTTCATTAAATTTTGGAAAAACAAAGAATTCGATTTAATAATAATGGTATTGGATATGAGGAAGAAAATGAGAAAAAGAATTATTCTAATTTATTTCGAAATGATGCCTCATCTAGTCATTCTAATTCTTTATGCTCATATTGTGGTAGACATACACATTACTCCAAATTTTGTAAATTCAGAAAAAGAAAATATAATACAAAATTAGCTTGGATTCTGAAAGAAACAATCATGTATGTTAACCCTAATTTGCCACACTCTTTTTGGGTTCCAAAAGATAAAGTTTTTAGGTGCAAAACCGGTATTGGCACTTGAACGAATTTTTTTTGGAAAATAGAATTAGTGTTAGATTTTTTTTTGTCTCTTAAGTTGAACGCATTCTTTACTTGACAAATAGTGTGATATATTGTTTTCATATCAAATACACTTATTTTCATGAAATATTATTTCATATGATTTTTGAATTTTATATGCTTATTCATGATTAGTAATCTGATTAAATCCATGTTATTACTAAATGTATCAATTGTTTGATAATGAGAATACCCTCACTTTCTGTCCAAAACAATGTATACTAAGGATGACAAATTACTTATATACCTTGATGAATAATATGTTTTGTATATGATAAAATTGACATTTATGATTATTATTTGTTACGTACATTCTAGTATGTCATAAGTTGCATATCATTATTGTTCTTGATGATTATCTCTTATTATGACTACCCTTGAATTTTTTATAAGAAAATGAATTTTGAAATTTTCTATTTAATATTGCTTTATGGATCTAACACACTCTTGGATGGAAAAGAGAAAATCTTTAAAGTTGTGTAGGTTGCATTTCGAGATGGAATGTGGATTTTCAAGGCATATGATATGGTCATATTACAAATTTCAAGTATCATTGCCTAATGTTGGAAATGCCACACTTGGAAGAAGTTTCTTGAATACATCTTTGGTATTGGTAAGGTGGTAAGGAGCACCTTTCTGGAAATTAATATCATATGTTTGTTAATGATTTATTTCATAATTGATATATTTCCATGCTTAGATTATTTGTTATAACATATAAGCTTGTTCTAGATGATTTAGACATCATATGTAAATTTATACATTTATTTTTCTCGATTGTTTTGTGTTGAAACATGCACTTGATTTTGATGATAAATTTTTCGTTGTTAAATATTCATAATCTTTGTATCCGGACATATTTTTGTGAATAATAATATTGGATTAATTGATGACTTTATTGTATATTAAATTGAAACGAAAATGTCATTTGAGTACATTCTAGTATATTAGTCTTATGATCTACATGTTAATATTGAGACATTCTCTCATTGATTTTAATGATATGATCATATTAATCTTAGTGAGCAAAATTTAAGACATGCTACATGTTTTGTGCCATTAATTAAATATTAGTGACATTTCATGAAGTATATAATTTTTTTTATCATTTGTGATACTTGTGCTTACTTGAAAAAAAAAAACAGATGATTATTAAGATTTTTATGTTTTAGTTTCATGGCATGTTATATTAACCTGATTAGTTGAATATTATTGTCCTTTTTATGCAGAAGATTTTTTTTATATAATTCTTATAATGCTTGTGCTTAAAAAGTATGCATGAAGATTATTCTCTAAATGAAAATAAATTGACAACTTGTGATATTTGCACTTGATTTTAAATTCACATAGTTATCGTGTGTTTGATATATATTTGAAGTGATTTATGGATATATTTTTAAATAGTAAAAATATGAATATATTGTTTTTATAATAAGCTTCTTATTATTGAAGATCTGAATTTATTGAGTGTAATTGTACGAACATATTAATCTGTATGACTTAAATTTATGCATGTTATATAATTAGCTATTGGAATTCATGAATAAACATTTTTTAAGAAAGCAACACTTGGTGTCATATTTATATACATATCTATCTATGCATAACTCATGTTGATTTACAGCTTTTGGGTTCTTTGCCATATAAGGCCTTGATGCTTTGCTTCAATGCTTGGTACGTTAGTCCCATTACTTGTATATTATGATCATTCAAAAATATATTCTTTTGAAAGAAAGTAAGATTTGTGTTACATAAAAAATCTTATGTTTATTCCATTTGAAGTTGACTTATGAATATATCTATACAAATTTTTTTTGCATACATGCCATTATTGGTATCCCTTAGGGGGATATAAATGTTTATTGAAATTTATTTATAGAAAAATGCTTAATCATAATCTTGATATATCATTATGGATTTTGCAATTTAGTTGATTATTCCGAGAATTTTAGCTCGTATCTTTAAAAAGGCAAAGCTTGAGCAAAATGCTATATTTTTTTCTTGCCGCTATTTCTAACTCATGTTATGTGCTTAAAAGTTTATTCTATCATGAGGACTTACACATCAAATTGATATGCTGAAATTTTATTATTGAGAAAGATGATTGAGCTAATTGATATATCTCTCATAATTGCATTATTTGAGAACATTGAGTTGTGATTCCAATTTATGCGTAAAAAGCTGTTCTGAGGTATTATTGTGTGCAACGCACGGTTTGGGTGACTACAACAATTGGTATCAGACAACTATTGGTATCATTTATCATTTTTGTGACTTGTGCATTTTTTGATGATATTTTTGTCTATCTACAAATTCAAATACATGCTACGAATATTTATGATGAATATATGTCGACACATGTGCGTATTGAAAATTCTATGGAATTTGCGATTTATGGTTATATCCCATGCACGAATTATTTTTGATAGGGGGAGCTTCGCTTCTTACCCGTGACACTGAATTTATATGAAATATCTTTTTGATAATGTCAAAGGGGGAGAAATATTTATGATTCACTATTTGTGCTTAATATTTCATTTTATGAATATATGTGAATCCTTGTTTGTCATCATCAAAAAGGGGGAGATTGTTAACGAAAATGTATTTTATCCCTAATTAATTAAATTGGTTTAATTAATATACATTTTAGTTTAACTTAATATATTGATTTTGATGATTCCAAACACATTTTTATTAAGTCATTTTATAAATATTTATTATGGTATTATCCTGTTTATTTCCGACTCAACATACCTCGACTTTACACAAAGACATATCCGAGTAAAGGTATTCACATATGTTGTACATTTGCACTTGACACATTAGACACACATGCATATCTTTTATCTATGATTTTAAGTGTGACTAATTAATTGTGAGCATAATAATTTTCATTATATATATATATTATATATATATGCATGCGTGTATGCATGATATATGGTGCCACGTGTGAGCTAAATTACTCTGGCCGAAAACCTCTCCTGTCAAAGTCTTGTTCCTTTGTCATAATAGAAATTGTATGGTTTTGGTCTATTGCTGTACCTGTTATAGGATTAGACTTTTGGCTTCTAGCTCAAGACTAATTTTTTTTTATATCTGAGATATATTTTGCTTCATTTCCGTATTTTGTTTCATTATGGCTACTAGAAATTGGTTTCATTTCCGAATTTTTTTTATTGTTCAGAAATTTTCTTGAACATCTGTTCGAAATATTTTATAAATATCTGATTCGGAAATCTCTTATTTATATATCTCAATACATCTAAAATATCTATGTATATCGTTTTTTTATAAATATACTTACTTTTTTTATATGTACAAACCAAATTCTTGGAAGATATCTAGAAGTTTATTATCACTCGTGAAAAGCCACACCTTATGTCATTTATGTCAGCTCTCTTAAGAACCCCATGCGCCTATCTTTAAGGCTCGTCAGCCTACTTCTTTGGCTTGTCCAATTAGAATTGTCATGCTGTTGTCATGCCTTAGACCTTTGCTTTGGCGATGTGACCTTATGGTCATGGCTTGTTGCCTTTATAGTTGGAAGGCACCATACATCAACAGTCTCTGACAGTTTGGTTCTTATCACTGCTTTGGCAAATAAATAAAAGCATTTTATTCATTTATTACGTTAAGTTTAAAATTTTGCTTTATCCATCCGAAATTTATCTTTACGAAATCAGTTATATATTTTTTATCCGAAATATTTTTTTTGTTGGAAATGGTTTTATATATATATCCGTTCATAATATTTCTTTTGTTCGAAATGTTTTTATATCCGTACAAAATGGTTTCATATATATATATATATATATATATATATATATATATATATATATATATATATTTGTTCGAAATGTTTTTATATCCGTACAAAATGGTTTCATATATATATATATATATATATATGATGCGTGTACACCCCTTAGCTGTTACCCGATTTGACGTCAGGACGTATGGGCATGGCCTTTAGTCCTTATTGTTTTTGTCTATTTGTTTTTAAACCATGGTTGATTTCGGCTAGTTCTGTAGCTGCTAGTATTAGCAGATATAGGCTCATTAGAATATGTTTTACTCATTATTGCAGTAGACTTGTACTTCCACGATACCTCCTTTTCTTAATTCTAAGCCCATATTTTCTTGTTTAATCATCCAGGTGCATTTTATATTTATTGGAGATAACCTTCTATCAACGCTTATAAAATCATATCAGTATATTTTTTATTATTAACACTCAACTAGATAAGTTTTGGCAGCTCATTTGTTTTACCACGTAGAGTCCTCAAGTGGTCTATATTATAAGACCGTTCAGTCCCATCCGTCATATTGCATTGAAAAACACATATCTTTAAAAACTTGAGTAAACCATTTCAACTCCAATTCTTGGGAGATATGCGTAACTGATATTTGAGACAAACCATTTGGGTCGTTTTTTTTTATTCTCACTAATATTTTATATTTTTTAAGACCTCTCTTAACCTTGGGAATCACACATGTATTTACACGTTGATGGGTTATATTTTGTTGCAGATTTAATATTATCTCCATGTGTTGACTGATAATTAACTTGTTTATATTTTTATATTTTAGCGTCTCTCTCTATCAGTTTAACATTATTTCTTAGACAGCATAGATGGTTTTCATGATATACAATTTTCTCTCAAAGGTATAGAGCATTTAATGCTCTCTCAGACTCTATGGGGGAAACCCATACTCTCAATCAGAAATTCTTTTCATCATTTATGAAGAAAGAACTCATCCACACCCTTTCTTCAACGGATATTTTTTTCAAGATACAAAAGAAGAGACCATATTCAGTTGGAAAATAGCACATACGAAAAATAAAAGAGCATCCAGAAATTTTCATTCAGCTCCATATACACACAGAAAAGAGAGCAACTCAAACTTGCAATCAGCTCTACAAAGCTATAATTTCAGCATTCTTCCATTCGTTGAAGATCAAGAGAAACAGAGCACAACAATTCCATTTTGCTATAATCTCAAGAGAAGTTTAAGAGACCAAAAATTAGATTTATTTTTTGGTATCTCAACCAAGAAGAAACTCGGACTCATTTTGTATCTTTAAAGAGTTTCAAGAACTGTACATCATTTCTACTCCATTTGTGTAAAGATTTGAAGCTTGGGTTTTTAGCTTCGGTGGTTGTACTAGTAGCTGGTTTTTGCTGCTCGGTTGTACAAGAGGTGGTTTGATCCTACCTTCAAGTGGATCAGGACTAGTGAAGCGCGGGAGACGGAAGCTTGCTCTTGGCGCGTGGACGTAGGCCGGGTTTTGGCCGAACCACGTTAAAATACGGTGTCATTTATTTTCAGCATTTTATTTATTTATTTTCTTGCGTGTGATTGGTTATTTTTATTTTAAGCACTTACACTTGCAATTGAATTAATTCTGAAAATTGATAATTTGTTTTTAAGACAGAAATAATTATTTTCGTAATAATTAATTAATTCCAGAATATTAATTTTTATTAAATACGAAAATTGTTTATAAATTTATTGGGTCTTATAATCTTGAAATATAACTTGTTTAATTTATTGAGAGTATTTAATTGTTATTCTTGCGTGAATCACTTTTGATTAAATCCAGAATATAAAATACGAAAATTGATTATTTATTTATTGTGTGTTATAATCTCTGATTTATATTGTTTTAATTAATTGGTTACATTTATTTAATCATTATTGGTTTATTTCATTTCAGATTTATTTCCTCTGAAATTTGTATTAAGAGTTTTAAATTAAATATTTTTTGAAATATTAATTTAACCCGAAAAGTTTGTAAAAACTCAATTCACCCCCCTCTTGAGTATTTTTCTGGGCAACAACCCTCATAATGATTTTGTGCAAGATCATCATCCACGTGGCTTAGGGCCTCATTATAATCTTCTATCCAAATATCCTTAAGTTGCTTGTGAAATTAAAAGGTCAAACTTTCTACCTGATGTTGGAATTTCTTCATAACATCACTCTTAACTTTCAACTAGGTAGATTGATCGGCAATAGATGTATCCTTAGCTTCCAGCTGGAATGACAGGTTGGCAATGGCCTGCTTCTTTAATTTTAACTGGGCCACTTGGTCGGTCAAACTTTTCCTAGTTCTTTCTTCATTAACAGCTGGTCAGACAACCACCCTTTTTCTGGAAGTTTACCCAAGTCTGGTTTTCTACAATGCTTTAAGTTCTTCCACCAACCTTTCATTTTCATCTCCAGGAAAGAGGCACCCTCATTAGGACTAATGATAGTCAATTTCTTTTATATGTCAAGCTCATTGCTTGAAGCATTATTCCCCCTCTCTAGCATAGAATCAATTCCTTGGGCATTCTCCATATCTTGCTTCAAAGACAATTCCTTCTTATTCAAAGCAGAAGTGATATCTTGTAGATTTTTCTCAAAACAACATCCTTCGCTTAAAGATTTGTACTTAGCTTCATAATCAGCATGCATCAAAGCTTTGGACTGATTATGAACTTTCTGAAGTTTCTTTATCATTTCGTAATAAGCATCATTATTATCTACACCCCTGTCCCATAAATAATAAAGATGAGTATTAGACTCTTTCACTTGCTTAGATACATTAGGGCCTAGCAACCTGACTAAGTCCTCTTCAGACAAGGGAATATGGCCAGCCTCTAGAAGGTTTATACTACACCTGAGTAAGTCGAATTCAGCAAAAACTATGGCTTTCTTCCTCGCATCAATTGAAATTCATAAGGGTAAGAATACAAAGACTACAAACATGATGATAAGTAAAAGCTTTTAGGAAATATAATTTCACAACAACCAAGAAACATGAGAAGGAAAACACACAAGTTGGGTCAAAGTAAAGTCTTTTCATTAATAAGCAAAGGGGTGTTACAAAAGTGATGATCCTAATACAAGAACAAATGGATACTTACAAATAAAAAAATATACAATAAGGAGATAGACCTTCTCGTTATCCTAAGAATTAAGTTCAGGAGGCAGTTCGATGGGGGAACATCTCCACCAGCTGGTTTAAAAATAGACTCAACAGGTTGTAGGTAATACTCCCCTGATCCTTCTTCATAATCAAACTCTTCTTGTAAGATTGGAGGAATGCTTGGGTCATGTCTCTAGAACAACTCAGAGTTATCAGCAGTGCCAACATCTTTAAGTGTCTCTGACCAACCATCCTTAAAGGATTTTTTCTTAGCATACTCAATCTGAGTGGAAGCATCCAATTATGCCTTCTCCCATCCTATGTCAAAAGTAGTGTCTTTTATGCTCTTATTCTTAGCTTTCTCTGCCACAAGATCAGCAGTCAGACCTTTAAGCTTCTCCTTTATAGATGAAAGAAGAGTCTGATTCTCCAACGATGTGTTTTCAGCCACTTTGGTCCTATCCTCGGCAGCTGTTAGACTGGTCTCAACAGTCTTTAATTTCTCCTCAGTAGTATTGGCCCTTTCATTGGCCTTCTATAGTTCTTCCTCCCAAGATTTTTACTTTATCTCCAAAGCATATCAGATAACATCCAAGGATTTTTTTAGACCTTCAAAGGCCTCTTCAACTTCTCCTAATGAAGAACATAATTAATCGTCCTTCTCCATTATCTGGTTAAAGTCCACCAAAAATTGCCAAAATGAAAAATAGCAAGTCATGGAAAAAGGAAAAAGATAGTAAATATGAGCGATAGATGAATGATGGTTACCAAAGCCAAAGTTTGGCAAGCTCTCTCTATCAGTCTGGAATGGGACATAGGAACTGCAGCTGCCCTATCATTAGAAAGAATTACATACTTGATCAACTTCCTAGCCAAACTAGTATTAACAGACACCATAGATGACCCAACAACTTCCAGGTCAGATTGGATCTTTTTTACCAACTCATGTTGGTCGACAAAAGTTGTCTTGGTCAATTTGTCAAGAAGTTATCTCTTCATTCTCTTTAAGTAACCCCTACCAGTCTCACCCTCCTCAGTATTGTTAACTTAGGGAACCTTATCAATAACCTTAGACCCTTTTTCGATTACCTTAGACTTTTGGGTATCAGAAGCTTTGCCAGTCTTGGAGGTGGGAGACAAAAACCCAGACATCAAATTGGGAAGCTTTTTCTTTCCCATGACAGCTAGTAGGGAAGTAGGGATTGAATAGATATCTAAAGATTCAAACGAATAAGATGTTTCAAGGTTCTTATCAACTCCAACAGATTCCTCAGTCGAAGAAGGAGGAATTGGTTCTTTTTCTAAATTAATAGGGATTAAAGGTGTTGCAACAGTTGGCCTAGCAATAAAAAAACTAATAGAGCTTTTGTATTGTAACAGGTAGGAGGCTACTCTGGGATGCTCCTCACCAATTCTGTGATGAATGCTTCACAGATATTTAAGCTCGTGAAGATTGATGTGCCCTTCCTTTGGACACTTTTTCTTGCTCTCAACTATATAAAACAAGAATAAATATTAGTCAACATATCATCAAACAGTTGGTCAGCAGAAAAAGAAAAATAACAAGTTCTGCAACATATGCCATGTCCTTCCTGGGGACACTTGGGACCATCATACACTTCTCCTCTTTGAAGAGGATCATGTTGCTAGTTCTTCTCTATTACCCTATAATCAAAGTAATCCATATCACTAGTAACCCACTTGTAGCAGAATATTAACTCACGAATACCAATTTGGATTCTATATATCTGGTTAAGCCTATGAATCACATTTACTATTCTCCATGTATTAGGGTATATCCTAGTAGGGACAACATCAAAATATTAAAATTACTCCAGAAATAAGCAATTGGGGGGAAAGGCAATTCCACACTTAGCTATAAACAACGAAGGTGTCCAATGACCCTCTAATAATGATAAAACATCAACTGGAGGAACATGCATTTTTAATTCTACCCAATTAGAGATATTTCTTTCCCGCATAATTTCATCTAAAGAATCCCCGTGAACAATGTACACTATGATTACAGCAAAGAAAGAGATCACAGGAAAGGGAAGAAGAAAGCTTACAGAGAAAGAGACTGCAGAAGCAAGAGTAAAAATGGATGCAAAAAGAAAACTTGAAGATGAAAAGCTTGGAGACGAAAGATAGCTCGAAAATTTTGAAAATTTGTGGTATAAAAAATAGAAAAATCTTGTATCTTATAGCTTCCCAAAAAAATAGTGCTGACAATGATTAACAGTATAGACGATTGACATTCTGACGGCTGCATAGCTCCAAAGATAAGACAATTACTAATATGCCCTTTGGCGATTTGCTAAATTTCAAAGTATTCACAAAATTCTCATCATATGATCAAATGATGGAAAATTATTACAAGTCCTATAAGTCAACAGCCGATTAAAACCACGAAAGACTGCCGAGCAACTCAGCATATCTCATACTTCATTCTTTCAACAAAATATCAAGAATGAAGAATTGGGGGATTCGATTGATGCTAGAAATTATTCATCTACATGGACCAATTAGAAATGGACACTTGTCCCCTTACATGAACACAGTCATAGTCATCAAATTACTTGGTCGGTTTAGAAGATAGTTGTCAGCAAGCCAACGAACTTGAAGAATACAAATCATCACTATAGATAAACAATCATCACGAGGAAAAGAGCCAAGAGTCATTCTAAACGTGCCCAATACTATCAATAGTCATATTCATTATGTATGGGTGTAAATACTTATATATATAAATACATTCCAACCCTTGATCTCCAGGTCACTATAAATACAAGTCCTTCCCCCAATTCAAGGGACAAGTACAACTCAATCATTCACAAAAATTCATATTGTGCTACTGTAAACCCATCGAATAAAATAACAGTGGACGTAGGCTTTCCTTATAGCCGAACCACTTTAAAATATCTATCTTTTTTGTGTGTGATTTGAGTTATTTTCATCATTTTCATCTGTAATTATAAAATTGGCATTACAGAAATCACCACCAAGTTAAGACATCAACACCTTATTTATTTCATTTTTGGGAAAAAAAACATTGAGAAACTCATCAAAATAGGTCTCAGTTGCATCAATATAAGAAAAATGAACAACAACATCAGGTGAAGAGACTTGGATAGGGTGAATAGTGGGGTCAGGTTAAATCTGAGTATGGTAGACAAGCACGGCATTTGAGTTAAGGAGAGGCATGTTAGCAGATTTAATTTGAGTGGATGGGTCTGACGGTGCAAGATCTAAGCGAATCAAGCATAGACTCAACCCTTGGGTCTACAGGTCGAATGAGCCTTAAAAAAAGCTCTGGTCAGAGTCCTTAGTTACTATCACGGCTTTCTCGATGAGAGTTTATACTTCATGTTGGCAGTCTTTAGCCAAGAGTTATTGTCTTGAAAGAATATTTCCATACCCGGTTTCATCTTCTTCTCGACATGGTCATATCGTGGTTCATGGAATCTATAGAAATGGAAGTCTTTACACTCCTTTATAACCTTCCATTCAAAGAGTCTCTCAAAATAATCTTTTCATCATCTAAGCCTCTTTTCGATCTTGGTCGTCGGAGTGCTTTGAGTTCCTCTGATGAAGGTTGGTAACCCAGGCCACATGAGGGAAAGGCCTTCTTCAGAACTATGGGTTCAAGGATCCTTTATTGACGTCTCTCGAGCCCCATTACGGGCATGAAGTGCACATTTTTAAGATATGAATCAGATTGGTGTTCCCATGAGGGTTGTATTAGAATAAACTCGATCATTAAAATTATCTCCTATTGTAAGGGGAAGTTGATCAACTCTAAATCCAGAGAGGATCATGTCATTTGTCTTATATAGGATTTCCAATATCGGGTTGCTAGTGCTAGCATTATCTGTATTGTCATCATCCCTTAAAATGGCAGATTCGTTGTCAATAAGTGAATGTGGGATTGTCTTTCCCGAGACTTCAACAGAGATGTTGAGGGTATAATTGTGATTAAGGTAGATCTTTGGTATATCTTCTTCAGAAAAGTATAGGAATCTGGAAGAGATCAAGGACCCAACCATATTTACGCCTTCTTTGGGAGTGGTGGAAGGAGGGATTGTAAGCCCAGTGAGGAGTTTTATCAAATCATTCCAATGCAATTGGGAGGACATAAAAATCCCCCATAGTGTGATATTGGTTTGGTTCTTCTTAAGTTGGTCAAGGACTCTGTTCTCTTCAATGGTCATTTATATCATGGGAAGTTCTTCAGAAACTCCATTTCCCTCATCTATCTCGACCATATGAGGAATTAGATCTTTATAGTGTTTCCCTGACCTACACATATGATTTACTGAGGTTTGGAAGAACAAGAACCCCGTGTATTCATCTACCTCGAGCTGAATGTCCACCTTGTTGATTTCCCCTAACAAATCTTTAAAGAATATCATTCCATATAAGTTGTCTACTAGATTGGCTTCTTCCCTATTAGGTTCGTCATTTGGACTGTGAAAATTATCCCCCCATCCGGTGGTAACTATGTCCTCTTACCAAGAGAAATTAATACATTCAATAACCTCGACAGCTTCATCATACAAATCTTCCCACTCAGTGGGGAGATTCAAGACTGAAGGGATCAACCGTTCTTGAACATTCAAAGCAGTGAGTAACTCAGAAATATGGAAAAAATTTCTTGCCTATCGAAACATATCGGTCATGGTTTATACCACATCATCCACACTAACTTCTTTAATAGGTACAACCCATTCATCTAATTACCAAGCCCACTTTCGGGTTTCCATGAATAAGCCACTAAATTTTTGACAATTAATAGTCATCTCGGAGGGCAATTTAAGCCCAAACTCTAAGAGTGGGTTCAACACAACTGGTAACTCCATGTCTCTTCCCTTAGATCCGGTGAGGACGGTAATGCGAGCCCTTGTAAGGAGTGACAGATCTTGATTGGTGAAGCAGGTAGGTTGTAAGAGAAAATATGGGAAAACTTTGAGCATTTTAGGTGAGATTATAGGGATGATGGGTGCTTTGCGGGGCACGATTTGAGTAGATGGGTCAAATTCTGGGTCAGTTTCTAAAAAGATGGCATTTATATGTACTGAAAGTGGGTTATGAGTGGTGTTAGGTTAAGGATTATCTGGTGGGATAATGATACTTCGATCAATTAGGCCTTGGATCACATTCTTAAGGTGGAGCATTATTCAGTAGTATGACTAGCGAATTAGTGTAAATCAGAACGGGCATCGGTCTTGAAGTTTTTAGGGAGTGGATTTTGTAATGGATGGGGATATAAGGGTTTGATGAGATTTTGGCTTAGCAGGGCCTAGTATACTTTGGATAGGGGAGAGTGGAGCTCGGTGTATTCTTTCTTAATGGGATTAGGGCAACTTTTGGGTGCTCAAGAGGTAGCATGTTGAAACTATAGCACAGGAGGGCTTCTCACTTTCGGGGAGTGAATTTTTTTATCGCTTTTTTTGGACTTTGGTAACACCTTCCTCAATTTCTAAACTAGCCTCTCGAAGGGCTTGAAAGTGTGGGTAATATTGTCCTCCCATGGACTCTCGGATATGAGGTAAGAAGTTATTCTTCATAACACTGACTTATTCATCGGAGGGTCTGTTGGTCATGGTAGCAGCTTTCGATGTCCACCTTCATATGAAGCTACTTATTATTTTCCTAGGGTTATGCTTAAGAAGCTTTAGATCTCAATGTGAAGCCTCTAGTTCCTCATTGTACTTATACATAGACATGAATTCTTGGGCGACATCCGCCCAACTATGGATTTTAGATTCTTTAAGGGACTAAAACCACTGGGCGCCACTTTTGTTCAAGGTCTGCTAGAATATCTGGGAAATTTTATTTTCGGAGGTACCAAGGACGGTCATGGCTCGGTGATATCTTCAAAGGTAAACAATTGAGGGTTCTCTTCCCTCGAACTTCCCGATGTCTGGCATCTCGAACTTCTCTGTCATTCTACCTTTGGGATAGGAAGATATATGGGTGTAGTCCATGTAGTTCCCGGATATCTTGACTTGGTTTAACTTCTTTTATAACAGTTTAAGGTCTTTTTGACCTTGTATAATTCCTCCTCCTTGGGATCCATGAGTACTGGCAAATTAGCACCTAGTTGGGCAAGCTTTGGGATAGGTAGTTGAGCTGGCGGTGGCCCATTGGAAGATGGGGCATGTGAAACATGCTAATACTCTTTTGAGACCCGGACAGGCTCAGGAACGGGTGGGCCCATGGCATGATTAATGATAACCTCAAGTTCTTCGAGAATCTAGGCCCGATGATGCTGTATTTCATGGACCTCGATTTGAAGGTTACAATATTGGCACTAAGTTGGGCTAAGATGGACATCACATAGGGTTGCACATTCGGTACTTGGTCAGTGTTCTCCATGAAGAGCTCGTGAAGGTAAATCCAAAACTTGAACGAAGTAGCAGAAGAACAGATGGAGCTTCAGTGTGGTTTGATGGAGAACCAAAGCCAATAGGGAACTAGGCTAAAATTGGGTATGCAATCGACCTGATAGGGAAAACGGTTCGAAATTATTTTTAAAAGAAGGAGGAAGAAAAAAATTGGTATTTTGGAAGGAGGCGAAAAAAGGTTTTTGGCATTTTTAATTTTCCAAAAAAACGGGAAAAAAGAGAAGAATATCTGCATAATTATTATTAATATTATTATTAGGTTCTCACATGTATTAGGATTCCGTAAATGTAGAAAAAATGTCGGACATGACTCGATCCTGGGAAAATAGGCTTTGAAAATATGTAAAACACAGTTTTAATTGTTTTCATGCTCACGAACGGGTCCTATTTTGGAAAAAAAAAAAGAAATAGCATGAAAATTCGGGTAGTATGTTGACCCAGAATTTCAGTAGAGTTTTGCATGGTAACTAGCAAACTAAATATGAGTGCCCTAGGTTTTGACCCCAATACAAGGTTTATGCACTTGTTAGGTTAGTGGAAGGATTCACCCCTTTGGCATGACTTCCATGATATACCTCTTGCCTATAAGGGAAGTCATTCATCGATATGTGTGGACAAGCCATTTGATATACCTGAGTATATGTGAATTACTTCATTATATACCTCGTGGGGATAGTATGTGTGAGAGAATTTGATATACTCGACGTATGTGAACGAGTTCCCTGTTATATAACTCACATCGTGAGTTCATTCAAGCGGTACGATGCAGGGGAACCATTCAATATACGTTGAAAGTACGAGTCCAATGGAAGATGAGAGTCATATCGCATAGGCTAATTGCGACCCGTAGGATCAGCCCCCATCACAAAGTGATTCCCCTATCTGGGATAAATTTTTTGTCAATATTGTCATGATCTTGATGATGTAGTGTGCAAAATGCATGAGTCTTAATTAAAATACTATGGAGATAGGGTATTCTTTATCATTTTTATGGCATGATGAGTAAAGGGAGTACTACACTAATGAGGGAGTGCATACACATACTATGAAAAGTAAATCTAGTATGGAAACTATAATATGCATGGATATATGTGAGTGAGTAAGGGATATGGGAATATATATATAAATCAACTACAAGTGATGTGTGATAGGTGTAAGTGAGTATGGAGATATATACAAGTGTGGCAAGTTTGAATGTGTGATAGTGAAGCCTAAACATGGATATTCTAGGTGTTGTGTAAAGCATGTGAGTATAAAGTGAATCTAAGTGTAAGTGTGTGAAGTGTACATAGAGAGTATATACAAGTGTGTGAAGTGTATAAGTGAGTGAAAATTGATATGTACATGATAAAGACATATACAGAAAGGTAAATAGAGGAGAAAAGGGAACATACAGGTATGTGCATACGCACACATGCAGAAAAGAATAACACCCATGCAAAAATAGAGTGTAGTCCTCTTAAAATGTCCCCAGCGGAGTCGCCGTTGTGGCCATCCCTAGGGGGTCGGGATCTTAGAGGAGGACCTTTTCTACCTTTCCTTCCCTATTAGTGTGCGCACGGGATTACGCCCTTTCTCGAGGCGCTCGATCGTCATCGATGGGGGGTAATATGTAGAGATAGAGTCGCCAACCTATTTTTCACAAAACAGGAAAAATAAATATTGCCTCCTAGAGAGAACGGCATCAAGGACAATACTGATGCTTGTGAAACCAAGTAGTTCAAATGTTCTGGGACTAAGTTACAAAATGGGAGGATTTTAGGCACCCATCCCGCCCTTTTGGTCTCTCATGGACATGTGTTAATCTTCTCATGTTAAACTCCATGAAGTGTGTACTTATGTGCATAATATAAATGGAGAATGGAATTGCTCAACTCGCGTCATGGAAAAGGACAGAGTGAGTTGATCCTTAGGAATGTTCTCAAAATAATAATTCAAAATATGATATAAGTGTTTGTCGATTCACAAGTTGTTAAAGAAGAACGAATGCATACAACGGGCAAAATACAAGCATGCAAGCATATAAAATCCATTAACAATATATGATAAAGACAATATAACAAATGTGTATAAGGGAGAACTCGAGTCTAGGGATTACCCAATATGCCTACATAACCCAAAGGGCATCAAAGTTCACGTAGTTCAAATATAACATAGGGGGGTTTGGTTTAACCCATAAATCCAAACGGAGTATTTCTCTTATATATACGTGTAGAGATAAACGTGCTTCAAGTGTGAGGATGGGTAATGATAATCCCTCTTTTGAATTTATAGGTAAACCCTCTTTTTCTTATTTTTGGTTTTTTTATGAAAATAAAGTATTTTCAAATACTAATAATAAAGTTTTGACATTAAGGTATGTGATGTAATGAAATAAAGCACTAAAGTGAAAATAAAGTAACTAATGCTATAATTAGAGAATTTAAAGACAATGGTGGAGAATTAAACTTTCTTATGAAGACTTGAAGTGGATCTTGATTGTAGATGTGTTGATCTCACAATGAGATGATGGTGGTATGAGGAGAGGGGTGAGAATTTACTAAAGGGAGTATGAAAAGGATGGAAGGAATGTGGGAAATAGACTCTTCAAGAGGGGAACAACTCTGAATTCGAGAGAATGTTCTCCGAATTACTGAGAGGGATTTTCAAGGGTTCCTTTGAAAGTGAGGTCATGGCCTCTATTTATAGGGCCAAGGGGGGATGATCGGTAGGGTCCTTGACCTGCCTATCGGCATAGAACCCCAAACATATTGTCGATAGGCAGGGTCCTCGGGGTGCCATTCGGTAGTCTAAGATGGATTTTTCAAAAAAATTATTATAAAATATGAATCGTAAGTCAGAATTATGCACGGGGGTAATCGTTGGAAAGGGTATTCAGATCCCTTTAAGAATACAATTAGACACTCTCGGGTTCAAGAGTTAACCAAGGTCAAACAAGGCCCGAAAGCGCCCGTTGGTCACTAGACAAGAAAATCCCAAAGGAAAATGGATCATTCGTCTGAATCGTAAGGCCAATTCACGCACGGGATGGATATAATAAAAGGTATTCAAATACCTTCAAGATTTTATTTAGATTCATTCGGTTCGGAGTTGACCAAACTCAAACGGGGCCCAAAAGCGCTCGGTGACCCTTCAGAGTAAATGCCACTTTTGTCCATATCGTAAGGATGATTCGTGCATGGGGTGGACCTTTAGAAATGGGATTTATATCCCTTTGAATATTCATTCATCTTCATTCAAGTTGAAGAGTTGACAGGGGTCAAACGGGGCTCGAGAGTGCCCGGTGGCCTCTAAATCAATTTTTGAGGTAAAACGGATCGTTCGTCCAAACCGCAAGGATAATTCATGCACTGAGTAGATCATTGGAAATTGGATTCAGAGCCTTCTAATATTCATTGATCATACGCTCAGACGGGAAATTTGACTGAAGTAAAATGGGGCCCGGGAGCGCTCGGGAGCCTCCAGATCAGTTTTCACTAGTAAAATTGATCGTTCGTTCGAACTGTAAGGATGATTTTCACATGGGGCAGATCATTAGAAAGGGGATTCAGATCCCTTCAAAGATTCATTAAGCTTCTACCCAGATGAGAAAATTGATCGGAGTCAAACGGGGCTCGAGAGCGCCCAATAGCCTCTAGATCGGTACTCGGAGAATGATATAAGGTTTGGGATGAATGAGTGAGTTTTAGGGACCTAAGGAGGTGCTTAGGGGGGTCCTAGGATGGAGTGTCTATTTATACATTTCAAACTAAAATTAGCCTAAACTTTAGCCCTAAAATTAATTTTGGCTATTTACATATATTTCCCTCGGTTTTGTAAAATTATTCAATTTATACATATTTTTACATGAGTATTTTTTTTAAATAGACCCCTTACTAGGCTTGTCCTCCCCTCGTCCTTGAATCTAGTAGTCTATCTCACGACCATTGAAGATACATGAAGCACGAACGGAAGTGAAATCTGTAGATGTGGAGTACGTAAATCACATGGAACACTTGTAGACTCATAATAACAAGTGTGATACATTTGTAAATTTTCCACATAATTCTCTATACGATATATAGGCAATGGTCGCAACTTTGACCCGTGACCACCACTATGGGCCACGGTCTATACCTATGATAATTTCAAGCGTAATAAAATTAGGGGTCACGGTCGGTACCCTGACCCATAAAGGAGAACCTAGGTCACGGTCCAAACCCATGACCATGATAACATGACGAGTCACGGTTCAAGCCCATGACCTAGAGGGGGAGAATGTGGGTCACGGTCTGAAATCATGACCACGATACCACGGAGGTTCACAGTTGATCATGGTCGAAAATTATGGCCCCGAATCTTTTTTAATTCAAAAAAATAATTGATCCCGATCCAAAACCATGACCATGTATATTTATTTAAATTAACATAAATTAGGGGTCACAATTTTGTAACATGAACAAAAATTTATTTAATTTTAAAAATATATATATGGTCACCATTTTGGACTGTGACCAAATAAAAAAAATTAAAAATTAAACTTATTTTTCTGCATCCCAAAAAAACTTGTACATTTTGTAAACATGTTTACATTTCAAGTAATAAATATTTCACAATGCATTCTTGTGTGAATATATGTAATAATACAACACAAATTAACTAACGCATGTTTGCGTGAATATGTATTAAAACATAACGCATGATTGTGTGAATATATACAACATACAAAACAAATATAACATATATTTGCGTGAATAAGTATAACAGGAATAAAAGTACAATGAATGCTTGTGTGAATATGTCCAAATGTTCCTTCGCCATTGAGTCCTACAAACAAACGTTTAAAATGTCCTAAGTGGTAAGTAACAAAAGACTTGAATCCCAAAAATAACTTTGGAATGACTACCTAGACAAAATGGCATCAAAGTCCACATAGTTTGTAAGATGAACAAGGTTGGGGACTAACCCACGATTCGAATCTAGGATGTCTCCTTTGATTTATGAAAATTTATATCAATTATGTTCAAAGTATAAAAAATTGTGAAAACGCTCTAAATTGGAAATTGTGGTATAAGCCCCCTTTTTTGATTTTTTATTTATGAAAATATATGCAAATGCATAATTGTGAGCACACTCTAAATTGGGTTGTTTTGTGTTTTCTCTCTTCAATGACATACTTTCAAGCCAAAGTCTAACTAATTATAAATTTTAGTCATGTTCACGAACCGGGAGTTTTGTGCCTACGCCGTCATTTGCTACGTATTACGTTATTCCCGTGCGAGGCGTTCGTGCCTTTTGTGGGGCCGTTTGGGGCCATTTTAGAATTTCACCCTTCAACAGCATGTTTTCAAGTCTAAGTCTAACTATTTGCAAGTTTTGGTTATGTTCTCAAATCGGGCGTCCCGTGACTACACGATCAGTTGCTACATGTTACGTAGGTCCCGTGTGAGGTGTTCGTACCTATTGTGAGGCCGTTTAGGAGTTTCTTTGCATTTTAATTCTTCAACAACGTGTTTTCAAGCTTAATTCTAACTATTTGCAAGTTTTGGTCATATTCTCTAACTGGGCATCCTGTGACTGCGCGAACAGTTGCTACATGTTACGTTGGTCCTGTGCGAGGTGTTAGTACCTATTACGAGGCCATTTGGGGGTTGTTTTACATTTTCTCCCTTTAACGGCATGTTTGTAAGCCTAGGTCTAAATATTTGTATGTTTTGATCATGTTATCAAATCGGGAGTCCGCAACTATGTGATCAATTGCTATTTGTTACGTTGGTCCCATGCGAGGTGTTCAAGTTTTGGTAATGTTCAATGACATGTTTGCAAGCCTAAGTCTAACTATTTTCAAGTTTTGGTAATGTTTTCGAATCGAATATTTCATGATTACACAGTCAGTTGCTAGCTATTACGTTGGCCCCGTGCGAGGTCTTCGTGCCTCTTGTGGGGCCATTTGGAGTCTATTTTACATTTTCATCCTTCATGGACAAGCTTTCAAGCCTAAGTCTAACTATTTACAAATTTTAGTCATGTTCTCAAACCGAGCATCCTGTGGCTACACAGTCAGCTGATACATGTTACGTTGGTCCCATGCGAGGTGTTCGTTCCTCTTATGGGTGAATTTGGGGGATTTTTTTATATTTTCTCCCTCCAACGGCATGCTTTCAAACCTAAGTCTTACTATTTGCAAGTTTTGGTCATGTTCTCGAATCGATCATCCCGTCACTATGTAATTAGTTGCTACGTATTACGATGGTCCCATGCGAGGTGTCCGTGACTCATGCAGGGATGTTTTACATCTTTTTCCCTTTGATGACATGTTTTCAAACCTAAGTCTAACTATTTGCAAGCTTTAGTCATGTTCTTAAACCGGGAGTCCTGTTACTACGCGATTAGTTGCTACGTATTATATTGGTCCCGTAAGAACTGTTCGTGCCTCTCACGGGGCCGTTTGGGGGCTATTTTGCATTTTCACCCTTCAACGGCATATTTTTAAGCCTGCATCTACTTAATTTCAAGTTTTGGTCATGTTCTGGAACCAAAAACAAATTGCTAGAAAATCAATCATGAAAACCAAATATAACGCCATGAAAAGAAACACGGGGAATTTGTGTTGGAAAATCTAGAGATGGAAGTTTATTTGATTAGGTGCAAGTTAGAGGTCGAACACCTTAGAGAGAAACTCACCCGCATTAACATCAACAACCAACTGTACCTCGAATGAGAAAATAGGGCTTAAGATGAATACATTCGTAAATCAAACCAAGCATCATGTGCGAGGTGTCCGTGCCCCTAAACGTTCATAATTCAAACTAAACATTCATAAATAAAACTAAACATTCGTAAATCAAAATAAACATTCATAAATTAAACTAATAGGATACAACTTGGATATAAATCTAATTGTCAAGGACAATATCATAATAAGATACAAATAGGATTGTCAAGGGTAAAATAATGTCTTGATACTCAATCTTCATCTAAATGGTTTTCATCAAGATCATACTGGAATATTTTAGGATTCTTTAATGTGTCTGCTTCAGTAGTCATAGCCTTCGATGCATGCACAAAAATAGACCAATTGCCATTGTTTATGCACTTCAAGTTGAATATCTTCTTTACATCTGAAAGGCACAAATAAAAGGCTCGTCGACTATGTGATATATACTCTTCATCTTTGATAAATATACCATGACAAGTTTGAAGTCAGGATCAACTTTAGAAGCATTCGTGGTGTCCTCCACCTTCACCCATTCACAATAGATTACGATTTGTGTAAAATCAAAATAATCGAGCTCCGAGATTTGTTTGATAATCCCATAATATAATAACACCATATCTTTTGGATTTTTATCGCTTTTTCTAGCAACACGGGTAGTCAAAGTAGAAATTAAAATTTTGTTATTTTGCGTCAAAATCTTATCCTCAAATGGATATACGACGAAATCATAACCATTGGTGCAGAATTTCATAAACTCTTTCGCTTGAAATTTTGGACCTTTTGCTAGGCATGCAAGCCTTAACGAGACATCACCTCCTTTTAGAAGTTGCATTTATTAATAAATTTATACTAGTATATGTTTTTACCAAATATAATTAAACACCCGCACACATAAGAGGTGGAAATTTCCTCTTTTGATATTTATGCCCTAAAATTATTCATCGTGTAACTAATCCTTTAATTTTGGGCAATTTTGATCTCGTACTTCCTAAAAGTAAATTGTGGAGTTTAGATCATTATATATAGAATACATAAAATTAAATCAGAGTAATTCAGTTAATTATGTACCTACTTACTCTCTCCAATCTCCAACTTCATCTTGCAATTCAAACACATAATGAGCTGTTTGCTTGTATTTCAAATTATTGAGTCTTATTTTCTAGGCTTTCCAAAAGGCAATTCATCCTCAAACTCGTCAGGTTCCTCGATCACTAATTCTCCATGAGGATGGAATCTCTTCAGCTCTTGGTATGGCATATGTTCCTGAGGGTATAGGGATGATTCCACATTTATGTATTCTTTAGTAATCAACCCTATAATATACCATGTATTCTTTACGTAATACTTGAAGGTTTTCACCAAGCGCTCGAAAGGTTACATCCAGTGATACCTAACGGGACCGCACAACAGAGCCTCATCGCATAAAATCTCAAGCAGGTGGACGTTGATATCGAACAATAACGGACGAATATATTTCTTTAATACAAAAACTTCCTTGGCTAAAGTTAATTTTGCGGCTCTAATGTGCTTTTTGTTTATCACTTTTACCCAAATTAGGGTAAAGCACGAAGTGACTTTCATAATTGACCAACTAAGATCTTTATGTTCAAGAAGCAATGCCTAAATAGCAAAGGGGTTAAATGAATTATGACGTATCAGTCGTGAGACTTGTACAATTTCAGGTCATTTGTTTGGTATCTTACTATCCTGCGCAAATTAACAAAATAATTAGTTGAAGTCTTCAAGTTGAACAATGTGTCTAAGAAGATCTTCTCCGTAGTCAACGTACACAAGCTCATCTCCACAACCATAGTATATTTTATCGACCAAAATTTGAGCTTCACCATCACTAAAGGACGATTGTGGACATGTGTTTCGATAATTAAAGAAATGAGAGTGCACATGTCAATAACCCCGGTATTAGTCAAGTTTCGAATATAATAGCCAAATTCAGCATGCGTGGATGATGATGATTCACGAAATGTTCTAACTGTAGTCATTTATGAGAGGAATGTTCTAGGATGAAGCATTTTGGAGGAAAGTATATTAGGGGGAGGATAGGGAAATGTTTGAGGCATCTGAGGGGGTAACCCTGTTATTGACTCAAAAATTTTACCAACCCACGAATTTTATTCGTCATGAGTATCATGTCCTTCTATAGAACACATCTCCTTTTGTATTGGTAGCTTCTTGCAACCTCCTCACCACCTCACCCCTCACTTAAGAGATCTCGTATAATAAAGGTGCATTGTGTTATAATATGGTACTTGTCATACTATTAAAGCAGGAAAAATTGATTTTATTTTAATAATAAATCCATCTGCAACCTTAACGTGGGGTGAATTAAGTAATTAATAATGAGGAGCTCAAAATATAATTTTGAGTTAAGGAGTGGAGTTGTAATTATAATTATTTAGTGATATTAATTATAATTTAGGGACTGAGATTAGGATCCGGGAAGGATTAAGTTTTCTCAGGCCCATTAGGAGCCACATCCTTATCTCTCCTTAGGGTACCTATTGTAGCCTATATATATGCACCTAAGGCTTATTCTTTCTTAACCTAGTCATCACACTTTGATACTAAAAATACCCATTTTCGAACTTGTGAGAAAGAGAGGCAGCAGAGAGGAAAGAGGAGAAAAGAAAGTGGTCATGAAGTATGAGCCCACCCTTTACTCGTGACTATTCATATTAGGAATATAATAGAAGATCGTGAGGTGCATCTAGGCTTGCTGTAACACCCCGTGTTTTTATTAACTATTTTTATTGATTAATTAGAATTTTCGAGAAAAATCAATTTTTGAATTTAATAATTTTTATTGGCTAAATATGTTGGTTATGATTTTAGAAGAATAAAACTTCCAGTGGAATTAAAATCGGAGTTAAAATGGATTTTATATTGATTTTACAATTTTTGACCCTTATAAAATTTTTGGGTGAACTGTCAGACTTTAGGCATGATCGATCGATCGATGCCTGGGGTAGATCGATCGACCCTCCCAGAAAACGTGAGCTGCCAGCTGTTTTTAGGAATTTGTGTAGGATTAGAACTCCTAATCACTATATAACCTTGTTAATCCGTGGGAGGACTTCTTGTAATCACTTTTTCTTCAGTTTTTCATCAGAGAACACTTCTAAATATTTTTCCTCTCACTCATAATCATCAACCTTCTTCATAATCAAGTTTTTGGGACAAGTTTTGGGAGGCTTAATTTGAGTTTATTCAAGTTGGTTCAAGAACACTCTTTTGCTAATTTTTCGCAAGGAATCCAGATTTCTAATCAGATTTTCAACACAATCTTTACAGGCATGAATAATCTATTCTTTTCCTTTAGTATTATGCGTTTTAAGTGTCGCCTTAATACTTAATTACATATTTTCTTAAAAATAATTAGTAACTTAATTAGAAAAAGTGGACACTAATTATGGGGTTGTTTTTATTCAATCTTTTAATCTGAATAATATTCATAACCCTTGGGTACATAGGATTCATGAGTGATTTTGAGTTTTATTGGTGTAGGTTGCATGCAGAAAAACCCTAGCTTTAAAATAAATTATTTTTGGGTGCGTATAACTCATGTAATTCATGTAGAGATAATAAAATTTGGTTTTGAGATATATGATGAAAACCTGGTATATTTAATTTAAAAATAATTAAATGAGATTATTTGGGTATTTTTGACGTTGTGATAATTTAATTAAAGGTTTAATTGAATTGGACTATCATGCGTAGTTTGGAACATTGATTTATTATGCATATTTGTGTGACTTTTTGGTATTATTATATTGCCTTTATGACGACGGGTTGTTGGGCAATTTTGCTCTCCCTATACTTTAGGATGCCTTCTAGGTATGGCACTAGCGGGTAGATCTTTTATGATTTACGCCTTCTAGGTATGGAACTAGTGAGGGTAGATTATTGCGTTTTTATCATCTTGAGGGTGGGATGATTTTTATTACTTTATCGTCGTTACACTAGTCTAAGTACGAGACTAAGTTAAGATTTATGTTAAAAAATCCTCCTAGACATAGGTTAGGACGTATTGATAACTTGGGGACCCTTAGGTAGGGGACTAAGGGGTATTTTGAGGATCTCACGTCGATTAAAAGGGTGGGGTAATTATAAATTGAGAAATTGAGAATTAATGCCTAAGATAAAAACGGGTATTAAAATTTGTGGTGACATAATGTGTCGGGGCCGACAGTTTAAACGCGCCAGAGGGCGATTTATATCGTGTCGTGTGTGGAACCTTGTCATGTGTCGGGGCCGACAGTTTAAACGGGTCAAAGGGAAATTGATAAGGGGAAGTGTGACACTTTAATTAGAAAAGTGAGAACTATAATAAAAGCTGGTTAATTTAATTAAATTAACATCGTGGGACTTGGGAATTTAAAATTTTATTGGTGTGCCTTTATAAATGGGATTTCTGTGGGTAGTTAGTGATTTATAATTATCGCGTTTAATTATCTTGATTAATTTAAAATATTCTATTGTGATATTTATTGCGTATAATGCTACTGTCTGGATTCAAGGATCCTATTTGAGGGGAGTAGTGTGTATTCTTGCTCGGGGCTTTGGCTCTGACCCATGCGTTGACTAATCTTTTTCAGGATTAGAATTGGAGAAGCTATATAAGTTTATCGGAGTTATCATTTGGAGGTGCAGCTGGAGTTATTCATTTTATGGCATAGTTTAGTTAGATTTTCTTTTCCAGTCGTATTTAATTATGAGACTTCTTTTGAATTTTATTGGGCCATACGGTTCCAAAGTTGTTTAGAGGATTTCTATTGGGAGTATTTAGATTTTATTTAATCATTATTGGAGAATGAATTTTTGGAGTTAGCATGTGAAGGATCTTTTATCGCTTAGTTTTTTATGATCATTTGATATTGATTCAATTATTTATCGTATGGACTGATTTATTTAGGTCTCATATTTGTCTCATGCTAAGAATGGTATTTTATTTACTCACGCCCAGCTTAGTTTTGGTGGCGGCTGATGCCAGAATTAGGCGGGGTGTGACACTTTCATTCTAGATCAACTGTCATAATATTTTATTCGTGATAAGACGATATCAAATCAAAGAGATCTCAAAGAGATCTCGCAGATAAATCCAAAATCTGCTTTGTAGGATTTCATGTATGTGTGATATTTGTGGTTCAATCTATACGCATTTTTAATAGACCCTTTGACTTCCGCTCCAACCATTGGTATCAGATCCCTATTGATACCGAGTATAGGATGAATTCATCCATGTTATCGAATTAAATATGTTCATGGATGTTGGGCCGAATATAGATCAGTGCTAACTTCTGTTTTGCAGTGATCTAATCCCACTATTATGGTCACATATTTATCTTTATGTTTTGTGCGATTGGATCCCATGATGGTTTATTCGTGGTTATTTTTTATGCTGGCTTAATTTAATATTGATATAGAATGTGAACTCCTTCATGGAGGCATAGGACATGTGTAAATTGTTGCTTTTTATCGTGACATGTGAAACCAAATCGGTGATAAAAGGTACTTTTTAGCACATAAATCAGTTTCAAAAGTGTTAAACAGTGCTTGGACGAGGGGGCGCTGCCCCTAGACCCTGCAAGGGTGGCCCCCTCAACCCCGCCACCTGACTAGGCAGGTGTAACCCCATGATGTTCCAACGTAGTGGCAACATGAAGTGTTTGGATTTAAGGATGACTATTGAGAACTCCAATCTACGACAAAGTCATATCTTGACCATAATAGTCAAGACTCCTTATTTATCTCGATTTTATTATTTATGTTGATTTACGTATGTATTATTAATATTTTAATTATTGGCTTGTTATTATGGGTTAACGGTTCCCTTAGAATTATGGACAACATGGAATACCGATCGAATCATGTAGATGCTATATGTGAATAATTAATAATTACTTTGAATTGTGGACATTAATATGTGTGGTTAGAGAATAAAACAAAAGTTAAGTTTTTTTTTATAAAGATCAAGGGTATTTGAAAACTTTATTTATCACACATTTGCTTGATATATTAAAATAGGGAAATCCCGGTATTTTTTAAAATATATCAAATGTCCTAAATTTTTAAAATGAATTAAAATATGGACACATTTTTTTTATAACCCTCACAAAGGTTTTTAAATTACTAAGTTGGAGAGGGAATTTTCCAATAGAAAATCCCACGGTCTCCATCAACGATTTATATACTCTCAATAATAAGTAGATCCTCCAACGAGGAATGCTAATTATTGTGGTAGTCGGTATAATTTTCGTTAAGGGTAATTTTGGATTCATTATTCACATAGGCGGCCCCAAAGGAGGAGTCTGTGTGATATGAGATAACATAAAATTAGTTGGTGGTATACATTTAGATATAAAATAATGGTATGTTCTCCAAGAGGAGTGCTATCATTTTGTGTGTCCAAAGAGTCGACTATTTAATTTTGTTTGGCATAGGTTTTGTCTAGATAATAAAATTGAAAGGAATAAGCCTGCCTAATTTTTTTATTTGTTTTTGGAAAGTAGGTTCTCTCAAGAGGCATACTATTCAAATGGTAATCGGGATGCCGAAGAATTCTTCTAAAATTAATAAAGGTAACATTAGTTTTAATTTAGAATTCAAAAAATTTTATGCCCTCTAATAATTCATCTTATTATTTGATTCTCAGTATTAAGATGGGAAGCTATTTCAATACACTTGTTGTCATTCTCAAGGAAAACAAATTAACAAAACCTAATTACATTGACTGGAAAAGGAATTTGGATATTGTGTTGACTACTGAAGGGTACAAGTTTGTGCTCTATAAGATCTGTCCTAAACAACCTGGTGAGGGGGCAACTAAAAGGGAAGCCTGGGATTAACATAAATGGATCAAGGTAGATAGGATGGTGTGGTGTTACATTTTTGCATCTATGTCAAATGTTCTATAACATCAGCATCAGTCGATGAACCATGTCTATGACATGATGCTGAATCTCAAAGATGTGCTTTGGGATCAAAATCGTGCTACAAGGAAGTCTCCATAAAAGAACTCATGAACAAAAACATGGTTGAAGGGACCCCAGTGAGGCAACATGTTCTAAGGATGATATATTTTCTTAATGAGCTTGAAATCCTTGGAGCTGAAATTGATGAGGAAACCCAGGTCGATATTGTTTTCTAGTCGTTGCCTGGGTCCTTTAAGAAGTTTCGCCTAAATTACTACATGAACAAACTTTCTTACACTTTGGCGGAACTACTTAAAGAACTATAAGCAGCTGAGGGTCTCATCAAGAAGTCAGTAAGTGCTTTTGTTATTGAGAAAGGCTATACTCAAAACCTATGGGAAAGAATAAAAAGAAAAAGAATGATCAGAATTAGGTTATGGTCCCTCAGGCAGCTCGTGGGCCTTAGGGAGGTGTGAAAAAGCCTAAGGGCAAGTCTTTCCACTGTAAGCAGTCAGGACACTGGAAAAACAAGTATTCGTATTGTCGTAATAAATAGAACAATGCAGGTAAATTCCATTTATTTGTCATTGAATCATATTTTGTGGTTCGTACTACCGGTACCTGGAGTATAGATACGGGAGCCACTAATCATGTATACAATTCTTTGCAGGGGTACTTTTAAAAGATTGTCTTTATTCACCTTCCATTAAGAGGTATTTGATTTTTGTTTATTGTTTAGCATTTTATGGATATTCAGTTTCTATTAATAAACTCGTGGTTGTTAAGAAAAATAACTCTTTTATTTATTCTGGTACATTAGTTGATAATATTTATATTGTTAATCATGTCTCTCCCACACAATAAATTAATATTTTGCATAATTCAATTGGACCAAATTTAAAGAGAAAGGAACCCACCTTCGTGAACCAAACGTATATTTGGCACTTATGCTTAGGTCATATTAAACTTAAAAAGGATTCATACATTGGTAGCAAGTGGGCAGTTGAGCTCACTAGAAGTGGAGGCACTTACTATTTGTGAATCCTGTTTAGAAGGTACAATGACCAAGAGGACTTTCTAGGCCAAGGGCTATAGAGCCAATGAACTGTTGGAATTGGTTCATTCTGATCTATGTGGTCCAATGACAACCCGAGCAAGAGGGGGCTTTGAGTGTTTTATGAATTTTATAGTGTAAGATGGTAGTTTTGATCAGATGGAGGCGTAACTCCTTTTGAGTACAGTAATGATAAGTTAAACAGCAACACTATTGATTAACCACAGGACATACAAACACAACTTAGTGAAGATAGACTTAGTTTGAACTCACAAATCTCTCGTGTATAACTCAGAAGGTAATAATGAACTTAGTAGAAAATTTGCTTAGCGGGAGAGAGAAAATGAGCACCCTAGATACACCTTGGCAGGCAGCCAAACACCCTCACCACCCTCAATGATCGTTGTCAAATATTAAAGCTTCGTAATAAATAACAATGGTGGGTGAGTAAACTTTTTGGTTCATAATAAATCTCTCTAGTAATAACTTCTGAATCCTCAATAAGAACATCCTCTCCCTAGAGGTGGTTGGGGTCCTTAAATAGCCCCCACACACTACCCCCGAGGCAACTCAATCATTAATGCCTGTGAAAGACATCCCTCATACATTATGTCACAAACATTAAAATACCTAATGCACTAGTTATCTCCATGTCATAAACATTAAATGCTAAGACATGCCTTTTGCCTAACCACTATGTGTCAGGGGGTTGTCGTCACAGAGGTGGCTCACCAACTGTCTGACAATCCCAAATACCACGGTGGTTTACTCAAGTGCAGATCTGACATTGCCTAGATGGTTAGTGACATCACATAAAGTAGATGTGATATTAAGTAGAGGGTTGTTTGGCTCATAACTCAACGCCCGATGGAACATAAGGCTTCTCTCCTTGAGGTTCCACGATCAGGGTCCTTTTGGTGTTTTACCAGGTGTATCTAAGATGGTCAGGACAAGACCCAATGGTGCCTCACTTCTAAATCCTCCAAACCAAGTCCCTATAAAGTTCCCACGGCGAGGTCGTTCGATAGAGCATGAGAACTCTCCCAGGACTTGCCAAGCCTGGTCTCTTGCGAGTACCGTTCAACCTCACACAAAATCATTATACTCATTACATCTTTACAATCATTATAGCTCATAGTCGATATAAATAAAAGATATAACAAGACTAAATTAATCAGCAGGACTAAAGGACGAGCTATCTCGGTCAGTTTCTTTGCTGGAAGGTCCCTCTGGGCTGCCACGCTGAGTTGTCAAGATGAACTGCCACACTGAGTTTCCATGCTGAGCTGCCTTAATCCCAAACACTGTTGTAAATGGGGGGATTATCTCTAATATCAGGATTATCTTTAAGACCCCTCTACCTTTTCCCCTTCGTGGAGAGATTTATTGTGGAAATAAGAAATGTCTGCATGAAAACTTCTCAATCCGATGAACCTTCTCTGTGTGAGAAAAAAAAATCTCCCCGGTGTACCTGAGTTGAGGCGCTATGGCTTGTTGGCGATTTGCGAAGGGCCATTACCACTTTATCCTGCTACTGAATTTCAACCGTTTTGTCTTTGCTTCAACGACTGATTTTGGAATTCTCCCAAAACACCTGCTGACTTTCTTAAATACCTATTTAGACTCTGGAGAAGTGAAATTCTCCCGTTTGTGCTGTTGTGGAGTATAGTTATCGGCAGTGATTTTGTCGTTAGGACTGCCCCTATCGTTGTGACTTGTGAAATTCTCCCTTAGAACATTTCACCATGTTCAAAAAAAGTAGAAATTCTCCCCGATGTAACTGAGTCATAATTAAACAACGTTTGGACTTGTAGCGAGGGGACATCGAAGCTTTTTTGGACAGTTAGGACAGCTTCTTCGTTGGGAGTTTATTGGATATGTCTGATGAAAAGTTCTAGCGTCAAAACTCAAACTTGCCTAGGAAGAAAACCCTTTATATTCCCCTTGCGTCACTTCTCAACTAATGTGGCCCTGTCTTTTCAACTGTCAAGACACTTCCCGAAGTGCCACGTGTATGTTTGAAATGATTATAGGCGTCTTTGCACGTGTGGTGGTCGGAAACTCAACAGACGGGTTTAAAAGTTTTCAAACGTCTACTTTTCAAAACTCTTCTCTTTCCTTCATCTTCTTCAAGCTTCTATCTACTCTAGAGATAGAAACTTTGCCAGAACTCCATTGTTGTTAGGCTTTTATCTAGTTTTCTTCTTCCTCTCGTCTTTTACGCCACCACCTGTGGTTTTGCTCCTCCATTTTCATTCAAAGCCCTTCTTTACCAAGTTATTTTTTTCATAGCCACTTACTATGGCTTCTTAAAGTGTCTCAAAGGCTACCACCACCGCTGTTCAGCCAAGCTCCTCTTCTGCCACCCTTAGCGCCACTACCCTGGATGATGCTCGTCAAGAGCAACTAAATATTTATCGTCGGTCTCCCATCTTCGACAAAGATGATGAGTTTTCTGATGCATGCAAGACCTGCCATTTTTTATCGAAGTACAACCCTTGACTGCTGGGTGATGAAGACGAAGATTCGTCGAAGTGGGGCTTTCTTCTTCCAGAGGGGACTCTATGCTTCCGATTAGACCGTGGCGGCTTTTCTTACTCCCAGATCAATTTCGAAGCACTTGGGGGGTCGCCAGCTCAATTTTATGCCTGTCATGCACATATGTAGAGCTCTCATGCTGCATCTCTTGCCAACGTTGGTCTTTAACGAGCCAGCTACTTTGGGGAGTTCACTCTTTCCAAGCACAACGTTGCGCTCCAAATGTTGGTTTCCAGATGGAACGTGACAACTCACACATTCTTCGCTACCTGGGGGAGTTCACCATTTTATTGGAGGATGTTTGTGATCTACTTGGGTTTGAGCCCATGGGTGAGTATACATATCATGATGAGGCCTCTGATAAGAGATTACTGACCGGACAAAGCTAGATCAGATTTGCCGCAGTTGCACTTGGTCTTCCAACAAGGCTACTTTTACTCCTCTCATTAGCTATTTTTTCGAAGCTCATACTATGAAGGATGTCACTGCTGTAATAGGACAAGGTAAAGGTACATCTTTGGAACTACCAACCTATATTCTTATGCTACTTTTGCCTTTCTTCTTTACTGGGAAACCCAACGACCAGCCAGGAGGGACCTTATAAATATTTCTATCCGTCTGGACAGGGGTTTCAACCTTCCTCTGGCTGACATTGCTTTGGGGTTCCTCTATACTTGGCTAGATCGAACCCACCTTGATATAGCACGATCCCTCGATCGTTACAACTTGGCCAATTTTTCCAATACCGTTATCTTAACGAGTTTCCTCTATACCCGTTTTCCTGCCATTGCTGCCAAGTTTGTCTCTTATCCCATGAGCCAAGGCATTAAACCCCTACGCCTCTTATGCTTTCAAAAAAAATAGAGTCGAAAGTAGATAATGGGAGTTATTAATCATTTTGACTCCTTTATCATGAGGCCATACGGATAATCCACCTTTACCCACACTTGGAATTTTTTTCCTTCTGCGTCTAGAGCGATCACTTTTGTCCCAATTGTAGAAGATCCTTCACAGGTCGTGATACTTTTGTTCACTCCTGGGTTTCTTCCTTCGTTTACTCAATAGGGATACACTTCTAAACCTTATAATCCCGATAGATGTAGCAGGCAGTTCAGGTTTGATCAGGGGGCTCCTCAACCTGTGTTTCAACTAAGTAATAAAAGGGCTACTTTTGCTGAGGCTTTCACCTTCTACCTTGTAGCAGCAATACTTGGTGTGACTTCTACCATGGATGGTTGAGTCACCCTTCCTAGTGCCACTAGGAAAGGGGACGAATCTACTTCTTATGCCACCAAGTTCCATCTGAGGCAACTGGACCTAATTCGTGAGTTTATACAAAGTCCCCCCAGTATCACCCAGTCCTTTCTTTCTCTGCCTTGGAGTTGGATCTCAAAGGTAACTCCATTCTTGGAGTTGAGTTCCCTCTGAGTAAAATAGTTAAAGATCCTCCCCTCGACCTACCCCCTTATTACCCAATGATCCCTACTGCCATGCCCAAACCTAAGACCATTGCAACACCCAAACAGGGTGCCCCTACAACCAAAGAAGCCACTGACGAAGGGCCTTCCCAGCCACCAGCCAAAAGAACTAGGAAGTCCAAGAGTGGGACTTCCTCAAAATTTAAGTCTCAAACTCAGCCTCAAACCCCTTTGGAGGCATTCCCCATCACCTTCGTTCCCCCTCCCATGTCTACAGAAGTGAATCAAGAGCTGAGAAGGAGGGTTTAGGCTGAGGTGGAACGGATAATTACTGAGTTTCAATGATGCGCTCATATCGTTCCTCCTTCTGTTTCCTTCCCTACCATCTTGGTTGATCCGACGGAACCATGGTAAAAAAGGAAGAAAATTTCAAAGGTTCCTCGAAGTACTAGCGTTGTGGGTGCGAGGAAGAAGACTCTGGGTACTAAGTCCCAAAGGAAACAAACTCCAGATGTACATCTCTCCCCAGCTCCCTCTGTGGCTTCTTCCTCTCCTCCTTCGCCAGTGGTTATATCCTCCCATTCTCCCATTGAATCTGACGTATGTATGTGTGATGTTGCTCTTATTCTCATTTTTTCTAAGGCAAACTGCATCTGTTTAACTCTTAACCACTTTGGTGTAGGAAGTTGAATAAGAAAGACCTAGCCCCCTGTGAGCCCTTTCGTGGGGGGACGTTTCGGTTCTTCCCAGGCCGATGTGACTCCTCCCCGCTCCCCTATGATCGAGCTTACCTACTATCGTCGTTCGACCTCTCAATGTGCAAAGTATGATGCTATATGGGGTGAGTCCATTGAGTCTGTGGGTATCTCTTCTCAACCAGAGACAACTCCCCCAGCCCCTTCTAAATTATCACCTCAGCACGAGGTCCTTCTTCCCATCGTTCCAGCTGCGAAAAGTGCCCCTGAGGTAACATATTATCAAGTACTTGTTAGGTCTCACGTATTTTTTCTCCTCCATCCCTTTTTCTATTTATCCTGCTAAACTTTTATATGTTGGGATGCCTTAGGTTGAAATGGTGTCTTTGTTAGCTAACATTCTTCTTCCCCATGTGCTGGTGAGACCACTAGCTGCAGTTTCCCTCTTTGGTGCCATAACTGAGGTAAGTAACACTTAGAGGTATTTCTCACTTCTTTTGTACTTATTCCCCATTTCTAACACTTAGCTTTACTTTATTTTTACAGTTTTCTCCAGATCTTGCCCCCACCCTCCTCTCTTGGTGGGCTGCCTATTCCCAAGGCCAGGGTTGAAATTCCTGCCCATCGTGGTGGTTCCTCTGCATCCACCAACGTTGGGGCATTACTTGGAGGTCTAACGTCCTTCTCAATTGAGGCTTCGGTATTGGCCTTAGTACCTTTTATTGGCGAAGAAGCTTTACTGACCGTTGAGTATTCTTTAGTTGGGGGTGCCGTTGAGGCTTCTGAGGAGGTAAGCTTTCCATCAACAGTTCTCACCATTATGGCCTCTTTGGTGATGCCCATTCTTGCTCCAGCCACTGTTGAGGTACTTCGTTAGGTTCACTTCGTTTCTCGTTGTTTGTCTTTTATTCTTGACAATGTATCATCTAGAGGAGTCTTTTTTCCCAAACTCTCAAACTTTACCTATAACGGTGACTTAATAACGAAAATGCTTGTTAAGATTTTCCATAAACTCCACCTATATCGGTGACTTAACAATGAAAACAGTTGTTATGATTTTCCATAAACTCCACCTATAACGGTGACTTAACAACGAAAACACTTAATGAGATTTTCCATAAACTCCACCTATAACGGTGACTTAACAGCAAAAACACTTGTTAAGATTTTCCATAAACTCCACCTATAACGATGGCTTAATAATTAAAACACTTGTTAAGATTTTCCATAAACTCCACCTATAACGATGACTTAATGACGAAAATACTTGTTAAGATTTTTCATAAATTCTACCTATAACGGTGACTTAACAATGAAAAAACTTGTTAAGATTTTTCATAAACTCCACCTATAATGGTGTCTTAACAATGAAAACACTTGTTAAGATTTTCCATAAACTCATTATTTCTTCTACCTATTCTCCGGTTGCTCGTGAATCCATTCCAGTGGAAGAGAAATCTGCACCAATTCTTTCGCCCATCGCTTCACCTCATCGAGAACCCGCTATCTCAGAAGATTCTGATCATGACGACCAAGGTTCCATGACTGGTGTTGTTGCTGATAGTGAATCTGGTTATGAGCTTCCTTTGCCCGACTTAGCTCCTCATGACTTTTGCCTCATGGTGCTTCAGTGTTTTCCTCAAATGCCTCCCATCCATCACATGGTAGTTCACCAGCTTGCAAGCCACCATCCTCAGATGTTTACTATGGATTTCCTTCATTCCAACATCCTCGTGATGATCTATAGGCTTCAGGGCATGGTAACTATTGTTTTTTATATCATCATCACTCCTACTCCTAATGTTACCAGAGCTCTCCTCTACCAATTCCTCGGCTATTTGAGGGATTTGGGTCGCGATGGCTTCCATTTTGACTGGTTGATTGCGCATTTAAAGACTTTGAAGAGCCAACGATTGGACAGTCAGAGGGAACTTCTTCATAAGCATCGAGAGGATTTATGGGTTGAGGAAGCTAAGTTGGCTGAGCTATCACCTCTTCTTGAAGTTTTCAAGAAACAGGTGGGGGACAACGAAGAAGCTCTACGTCTGGCAAAGCTGAAACAAGAGAAACTCCTCATCGAGCATACACAGGCGCAAACGAGATTGGAGGTTTCTATTAATTCCCAACAGTCTTGCCTAGCAGATTCTTCGGGCCTTCCTGGGGATTTTTTCTCTTATCCAGATCTATGGTTCCTCTTAGGCCAATGAATTTTTTTGTATACATTTTTCTTTTCTTTTTCTTATGGAATCCTTGGGCAGTAGCTCCCAATTTTGTAATGGCCCAAATTTTATGAATGAATGAAAAAGATGTATGTTTTTCCATGTCCTTTCTTTGTGCTATAACTATTTGCATATATTATGAAGTTCTACAATTCTTTTATCTCCACTCGAGTTACAATAAAAAAACTGGTATATTCATAACAACAACTAAATACAACGGTGGTCTAGACTTAATTGCTTACACGTGATAGACTTTCAACCATTTATTGTTAATTTTAAATGGCTTGTCTTCGTCTATCTTAGAAATTAAGCAATAACCTGAATCATGAGCTTCTTTTTTAATGAAAGGTCCCTCCCAATTCGCTACAAATTTAGGTAGGGGAAGCCCCCGGATGTGGTTCACTGCTGCTTTCAAAATGAGGTCTCTCTCCACGAACTTCCTTGGTCTCACCAAGTTATCATATGCCTTAGAGAGTTATTTTGTATACATTTGAAAGTGGTGCATCGCATTATTTTGTGTTCATCCAATGCTTCCAACTGCACATGTATATTCTGAGGGAGCATGCTACTTCGCAAGGCATATCGAGCAGAGGGAACTTCTAACTCTTCCGAAAGAATCGCCTCAGCCCCATAAATAAGAGAGAAAGGAGTATACCCTGTGGGCTTCCTCTTGGTTGTTCGATAGGCCCACAACACAGCTAGTATCTTGTCATCCCATGATCCTAGAAAATTTGCCATCGTTTTAGCCAAAATATTAACCAAGGTCTTGTTAATTACCTCGGCTTGATCGTTGCCCTTTGGGTATGCCACCGTTGAAGTATAATGAACAATGGAGTACTTGTCTATGATCATCGTTATCTCTGAATTGACAAAAAGGGTTCCGTTATCTAAGAGGATAACCTTTGGAATTCCAAAATGGCAAATGATGTATTCTCTAATGAAGTAGCTCACCACCCCCGCTGTTACGCTTCTTAGTGGTATTGCTTCAGCCCACTTTGTAAAGCACTATGTTTCTACTAGTATCCATATCTTCCCCCTCGAAGAAGGTTGTATTGCCCCTACCAGGTCGAACACCCAAGTGTGAAAAGGATAAGGCATTGCCAGCGAGTGTAAGTCCACCGATGGGGCATACATCATATTTCCATGAAGTTGGCAAGCCTTGCACTTTCGAACGAACTCATCAAAGTCTTTATTTATTATTGGCCAATAATACCCCAACATCATCAACTGGTCATACAACTTGGCCCCTCCTATGTGAGCTGGATCTTGCACCTGTTTGAGGACTTCAGTTGCTTCTTCCTTTGTAATGCGATGCAATGGCCTGTTCAAGTAGCCCCTTCGATAAAGCTGTCTGATATGGTAAATATAGTCCCCTGCCATGAACCTTGATCTCAGAACACAAGCTTATAGGTTGCGGCCCTTTAGTACAAGGTGAGGCCCTATTCAGCAGAGGGTGCGGCACCCACAGCTCTAACCTCACAGGCCACATCCCTTTAATTTTAGCTACTCCAGACTTGTGTGTCACGTGCTCAAGGAATGTGACATAACTCACATACCATATATAAATATAGGTCTACACCTTGGGATTAGAGGATCGATTCCCCCTTGGGCGGATTCTACGATACCTGGCGGTACCTTGCCAAATTCTTTCTATGCAACCTCAACATACAGCTTGGGGGTTACACATGTACATTACAATCACCTCTCCAGCACATCGGAATACTCACTACTACCATGTATTCTCCTTTATACTCATACTTGTATACCTCTTTAGGCCCGATTATATTGTACAATGCAATGCATATAATGATAGAGGAGAAACACAGTGGACGTAGGCCTATTTTAGAGGGTGGACCACTATATATCTTGTCTTCTATCTCTTTACTCGTTTGATTTGTTTATTATGCACATTATACTTGATTTGTTGATATGAGGATGACTTATGGGCAATTTCTCGTATCAACTCTAGCCCTCCTGAACGTAAAACCTCGGGGCCCTTCGCTTAAGTCCCATCGCATTTATCTTCTCTTTTAGGACAACTCCATCTTTAATGAAGTCGATACAAGTCTGCCTCTAGTCTAGTTGAGGTTCAACGAAATGACATTCAACTGCCTCGAAGAATAACTGGCACTTAGCGCACTTCCGTTGTAACTCTGTTGTGTTCTGCTTCATTCTAGGCCGGAAATAACCCTCCCTTTGAATTCTCCTGTAAAGAGGTATCTCGATTGTTTTGCAATGCTCTTCATGTATTTTCTTCAACCTCTGCTCTGCTTCATCTGGGCCGATGCATCTTGATAATCATCCCCCTGAATTTTTGAAGTAAAGATTTCCCTGGTTTGTAAAGTATTGGGTTAATTCCCTCAGCTCCATCGCTCCTTCCCTAGATTCCAGTTGCTTTCTAATCTCTCCCCTCAAATTATCGTCCTCCTCCATCGAAAAAATAGATTATGCCGTCGAAGGAGCTATTTTTCATTGAATCACGACTGTAGTTGTATCGTTCCTCATGGCCATTTTCTGAGCGATGGTGGCATAGGCGTCTAGATGGTGGTTCATCATTCAAGGATGTCTCTTAATTTTGGTCCGATGGAGCTAGCTAAGGAGCCTCTGAATGATTGTTCGGTATGGTGCAAGGCTTAGGTGTTTCAATGGTTATTCTCCATTCACTTGTTAAATCACCAAGTTCGAATCACCTTTGATGAAAAGTGAACGAATCCCCCTTCGAAGGGCCTCCAGCAACCCTAGCATTAATGCTTCATACTCTGCTTCATTGTTGGAACAAGGGAAATCTAATTTGTAGGAAAGACAAATCTCCTCTATTCCTTTTGAAAGAATAACCTCTGCCCCTCCTTTCTTGTCCGTTGAAGATCCATCAAACTACATCATCCATTCTTCATCACTTGCATATAAGTAATTGGCCCTGGAATACTTTCTTTAGATGTATCAAATGGCCCAAAAGGGTAGATTGCCAACAGGTCTGCGTACGCCTGTCTCTTGATCGCGCGAGGGACCACACACTTCAAGTCGTATTCTGAGAAGATGAGTAACCACCTAGCTACCCTACCAATCAATATAGTACTTGCCAGCAAATACTTACTAGGATCACATCTAGTTACAATATGAATTGTAAAAGATAGCACATAATGTCTAAGTTTTTGCGCTACAAAGACTAAGGCTAAACAATGCCTTTCCAAGCTATTATACCTGACCTCTGGCCCTTGTATGATTCTACTGAGGTAATGGACTGGTCATTCTTCCCCGTCAATCTCTTGTTCCAACAGAGCTCCAACGGACCTCATGGTGGATGTGAGGTATAGCTGTAATGGTATTCCTGCTTTTGGTGGGACCATGGTCTGTGGTGAAACAAGCAGCTTCTTCAGCTCAGTGAAAGACTCCTGGCGAACCTCCTCCCATTTGAATTTTGTGTTCTTTCACAAAAGGTGCATCAACGGGTGTGTCATTTTGGCCAGTCCGGACACAAATCTCCTAAGGTAGGAAACTTTACCGAGGAAAATCTTCAGCTCCTTCGTCGTTCTTAGACTGGGCATCTCCAAGATCGCTCGTTGTTTGTCATGGTCCATCTGTACTCCATGTCGATCAACCACAAAACCTAAAAAATTTCCACTAGTTACTCCAAAGATGCATTTTAGTGGGTTCATCTTCAATTTATACTTTCTACACCGAGCACCAACTTTCCTCAAATCGCTTAGATGGGACTCCTCGTTCCTCGATTTGATGACCAAATCATCGACATAAAATTCTATAAACTTGTGAAAGAAGTCATGGAAAATGTCCATCATCGTTCTTTGATAAGTAGCCCTAGCATTCTTGAGTCCAAACGGCATTACATTGTACATGAAGTTGCCCAATGGGGTTCTAAACGTCATTTTCTCTGCATCCGTAGGGTCCATCTTGATCTGGTTGTACCCTACATACCCATCCATGAAGTTGTACATCTCATGACCAGCCGTTGCATCTATCAGACTATCGATAGAGGGTAGAGGGAACTGATCCTTGGGGCAACACCTATTCAAGTCTCTGAAATCCACATAGATTCTTATTTGATTTTTATCTTTCTTGCCCACCGGAACAATGCTAAATAGCCAAAGTGGGTGTTGTATCAGTTTGATGAACCCTGTTGTCAGTAAGTGTTAGACCTCTTCCTTGATCTTTAAGTCTAGCTCAGTCTTGTACGTTCCCGTTGCTTATTTCACTGAAATGTCTTAAGGCATCACGTTCAACTTGTGGCAGATGACTTCCTCAATCAGCCCTTCCATCTTTGTGTACTTCCATGCAAAAACGTCTATGAACTCTCGAATCAACTCAACTAAGGCCTCTCATTTCCCTTTACTGAGATCTTTCAAGATAAAAATAGGCCTTCGATCCTCCCCTTATTTCTCCAGGTTCAATTGCTCCAACTTTTATGCCTATGGCTTCGGTTGATCTTCCATGTAATTTGGTTCTTCGGCGACTTCTTCCATAAATTCCTGTATGTTGGAGTTGTCTATCACCATACATTGTCCCCGTTGATCCACCAGAAAGCACTCATATATCGGGTCAGCTTCATTATCATTTTCTTTGGTCACCCGTTCACACCATTATAACCTATAAACCACCTTTCCTTCTTAGATAATTACCTTTTTGCATTATCTGCTGGTAGTCGCCACTGCCTTCCTCTTCTTCTCTTTATAAGCCTCAGCAACTATTCCTCCTGAAAATCGACTCAGCACACTTTGGCATTGGACCTTATGCTCCATTGGATCCACTCTAGGCCTCACCCTGTCTTTGAGCTTCTTCGAGATGTTTTGGGAGCGATGGACCACCCGGTGAACTTCTTCTATTATCACTCCTTTGCTATTTATGACTTTATTATTCTGCTTATTTAAGGGCCCCCTCCTTTCTCTGATCGAGGGAACCCAGGATCCCTCCATTCTTCTCGTCAAGACTCTTACGTCCTCATCCAGTTCTGTATAAAAGGATGTGTCCACTAGGTGAGCTTTTCGATAGTGAATGGGACTCTTCGTAGCTCTAATGGTAACCTTCGTTCCCTTGATATTCTCTTTAGCACATTGGTGATACGTCGAAGGAACTATCCCTTGTTTGTGCATCCACACTCTTTCTATCAACAGATGGTAGGAAGTTGCACTCTCTATTACGTGGAATTTGATATGGGAACTCAAATTTCCCATCACAATTCCAACGTTCATGTACCCAATGGACTTAGAAGACTGGTTGTCATATCCTGAAATCACCAAAGGTATGGGGACTAACCTTTCCTTCGAAATATTAGTTGCATGGAAAGAGTTTATTGGCATGATATTGATGGAAGCTCCCCCAACCATAAGAGCCCTTAAAAAACTAACCCCGTTAACACTGGTAGTCACATACAATGGCCTATTATGAGGGAACCTTACATCCCTATCTCTGTCTCTAAAAGTTATCTCTGATAGAAACCTCTTTACCAACCTAGCCATGGGTCCCTTCCATCTCAGCGAAGGGACTGCGTTCTTCCTTTCAATATCAAGGATTTCCTGAGTTATTTCCAATCTACTCCCCTTTGGTATCCCTACTTGGTCGAAGAACCAGGTACACTTTGGGTATTTTGAAATAGCACAGTATTCTACGACTTAGTCTGCTTCCTCATCTTTAACGTTATATACGTCCTCCATATCTTTAGCACTTGCTTCATCGTAAGCTAACACTACGTTAGCCATTCCTTTAGTACAATCTTCCAAAGCTTCTTCAAAAATCTCTTGCTTCATCGTTAGCTCCCTTTCTTCTCTCTCCGCCTCATCATCGTCGGCCACCACCAGATTGGCCCATGCACTGGGAGTGGGTTGTTATTAACATTCTGCAGAGGGATTTGCAACGTTCCAGTCTTTACATATTTTTCGATGATTCTCCTTAACGTGAAATAACTCTCCATTGGATGTTGGATGTTTCGATGAATCTGGCAATATTTGGGATCCGCCCTAGTTATAGCGTCTGGTTCCCTAACGGGGATGCCCTTTGGTTCGTACACTATTCTTCCCTGAACCATTGTATTATAATAGCTGATAGCCTCTTCTACTGTACAAGGCAATGGTGGTGGGTCTTCCCTATCTCTTCTAAACTTCCTCTTGTTTTCCTTCTTCACTACCTTGCCACCATCTGCTCCTTCGGTACCTCCCTCTATAAGTTGTATCGGTTGCCTGAACATCATGGGAACTACCACTGGGTTTGTCCGTACAACCAACGAGATATTCCTTACTACTTTTAGGAACGCTGTAAAACTCCCCTCATGCATCTCATTAATAAGATGGTAGATGTACTCAGGAAGCAGTCCCTCTGCGCAGATATGCAGTAGCTTGGACTTTTTGGCCTCCTCCCTCACATCGAGAGACCTTTCCTTGAACCTTCGAACGTAAGCCATAACTTTTCCCCGGTTCGTTGCTTCTCCCTCCCCAGTTGGGTCAAAGTAAACTCATCTTCCGCCAGAAAGAACTTCTGGACGAACAAAACATGCATCTTGACCAAGCGTAAATTCTTCCGAATTTAGCCCCTTAAGTTAGTGATTTTAATATCTCGAACAAGGTAATTGAATCATTTTTAGTCCATATCACTCTATTGTTCGTTTCTAACAAAATTCCCTAGTTTTTGTGTAATTGTGATAAAGATTTCAGGAATGGAATGCAATAAAAGAAAAGAAGAAAACTAGAAGATATGTAAAAGGGAAAAAGTGTAAATTACATTCAGAATTCGAAAGCAACGTCAAAATTGAAGTTGAAGAGCATGAGCTCACAAGAGCATAGGAAGAAACGGCACTCAAATCGGAGTTCTAGATCAAAAGATATGGTCAGTCAAAGTTTCAAGGAAAAAGTCAAACTAGAAGAATTTCGGACCGATCCGGGTTGGATCCGGATCCATCCGAATTGACAAAGTACAGTAGACCCCGGATTGATGACGAACCGATGGAAGCAAAAATTTGGACCCATCCGACTAGGCCAGGACCGATTCGATAAAAAGAAAAGAACCAATCCGGTGTATTCGGACCGATCCGAGGTTGAGCCGGACCGGTCCGATCGTGTGAAATGCTGACAATTAATTGTTCAATTAAAACATAGCAACTCTAGGAAAAACGTACCAGAAAGCATTATTGGCTATCAATTTCGATACTTGGTGTTATAAAAGCTAGTGCCCTATATCATTTGAAGAGGACAGACCAACCAAGTGAGTAGAGAGAGAATTGTAGCAAGTTATTAGTTGTTGATAGATTACAAATTAGCTAAAGCATTTGAGAGTTAGTTTTTGAGAGAACCATTCAGAAGTTTAAATTTCTTTCATAAGAACCTTAGTTTGTACTGCTGATTAAGAAGAAGTTATCTGGATTTCAATTTCATTTACTTTCCTGCTGCTGAATTCAAGTAATATCATTCTATTCTCTTTTACTTTATTATTTGCAAATTTATTTCCCATGTCTTGTAGTTCCATAATTCTGAGTATGAATTTGTTCTTCAATCCAATCATGAGTAGCTAAATTTCCCAAGGGTTGGGGTACATGAACTCAATCCAAGGCAGATTATCTATGTAGAAAATAGAGGTTAAATTAAAATATTGATTGAATCATGAAAGAAAATTATACAAAAACTGTCAATCTTTTAATCTCTCTTGCCCTAGGTACTTGAGATGTTTAAGAAAGCTTTGCTAGTATAATTTATCATTCACTGCTTTATACCTATTTTTGATTTCATATTGTGCGGGCTAGATCCCTCATATATGTAATGCTTAGAAGTTATAAAGGCTGGATCTAATCAATTATTTTAATTTACAAGTCTAGTATTCTCTATGATAATTTGCTAAGGATTGAGGGATTGTATTCTACCCTGTTTTCTCCCATTTGATTAAAAGTTTTTCCTACAATTTTTAGTCTGCTTTCATTAAAATTTCCAGTTTTCTTTTGTTAAGAAAAGTTTTATTTCGCTAGAAATCTTCCAAAATCATTAATCATTAATCATCTTTTTGTTTCTTTTAAGAAATCATTTTCAGATTTAATAATTTTCCTGATTACTATTTGACATTTTCCTTCCTTGTGGATTCGATCCTGACTTACCGGGTTATTACTTGAACGATAGGTTTGCACTTGAACCTAGAGTGAACGCACTTTTTAAGACAAACTTTAAGTCGTGTCACATCTCCTCCCATGTGGAAACACTCTTGGGAGCTATATGAGAATACCAAGTATAAGCTTTATCGGTTAAGGATTTAGAAAACTCTCTTAACCTGAGTTTCTTGTTATTGCAATGCGCCCCCAAGTGTTCAACGAAGCGTTTAATATGTTCCTTCGGATTTTCACCCTTTCCTGTGTATTTTTCAAAGATAGGAGGAATATAATCTTTTGGGTAGGGCTCATCATCATATTCCTGGGGGTAAGGCATCCGAAAGTCATCATAGACCGAAGCCACCTCGCCCGCAGATTACGAGGAGGCTTGCATGAATTTCAGCATCTCTTTCTACATCTCCCTCCTCATCTCTTCCATGGGTAACGCCATTGAAGCGACGACCAACGGGACCATAGACTGAGTGCCCGTTGCAGCTGGAGAAATAATCATAGTTGGAGTCGTTGATGCTCCTGGGGTTCCCACCGTTGGATTTACAACAGAGGGTGTACATGCTGGGACTATTCCCGTTATGACTGCACTTGGTGGGGCCGTTGGGGTTGCCCCTGGTGTCACAAAGGATTTGGCTTCAAATCATCCCAATACCGTTGAAGCTACGGTAGTTTGCAAAAACTCGTAAAATTTATTCATAAGGAGTGCCACTTGGGTTGGTCCCAACCCAGCGCTCATAGAAGCTTGTGCCACCGCTGGGTAACCTATCGCCATTTGGACTGAAGGTAACTTTAATCGAGGGGCTCCATCCTTTGAAGCCTCCATCTCTCTCGACGCTTGTTCTTCATTATGTTGAATGTCATCAAAGTTAAGCCTTCGATTAACATTATCCTGAGCTATATTCCTTGCTTAGAAGAATGCCTCCCCAGTAGAGTCGCCAAATGTAAGAGGGTAGTTTAGATTAGATGGAGGCGTAAATCCTTTTGAGTACAGTAATGATAAGTTAAACAGCAATACTAGTGATTAACCACAGGACATACAAGCACAACTCAATGAAGATAGACTCAATTTGAACTCACAAATCTCTCATGTATAACTCATAAGGTAATAATGAATTTACAAGCAACTTTGCTTATAGGAAGAGAGAAAATGAGCACCCTAGATACACCTTGGAAGGCAGCCAAACACCCTCACCACCCTCAATGATCTCTATCAAATATTAAAGCTTTGTAATAAATGACAATAGTGGGTGAGTAAACTTTCTGGTTCCTAATAAATCTCTCTAGTAATAACTTATGAATTCTTAACAACAACATCCTCTCCCCAGAGGTGGTTGGGGTCATTAAATAGACCCCACACACTACCCCCGAGGCAACTCAGTTATTAATTCCTGTGAAAGACATCCCTCATGCTTTATGTCATAAACATTAAATTACCTGATGCACTAGTTATCTCCACGTCATAAACATTAAATTCCAAGACATGCCTTTTCCCTAACCACTATGTGTCAGGGGACTATCGTCACATAGGTGGCTCACCAACTGTCTGACAGCCCCAAATAATACGGTGGTTTACACAAGTGAAGATTTGACATTGCCTAGTTGGTTAGTGACATCACATAAAGTAGATGTGACATTAAGTAGAGAGTTATTTGGCTCATAACTCAACGCCCGATGGAACTCAAGGTTGCTCCCCCCGAGGTTCCATGATCAGGATTCTTTTGGTGTTTTACTAGGTGTGTTTAAGATGGTCAGGACAAGACCCAACGTTTCCTCACTTCTCAATCCTCCAAACCAAGTCCCTCTGAAGTTCCCACAGCGAGGTCGTTCGATAGAGCATGAAAGCTCTCCCAGCCCTGCCAAGCCTGGTGTCTCGTGAGTACCGTTCGACCTGACACAAAATCATTATACTCATTACATATTTACAATCTTTATAGCTCATAGTCAATATAAACAAAAGATATAACAAGACTAAATTAATCAACAAGACTAAAGGACGAGATCTCTCGGTCAGTTTCTTCACTGGAAGGTCCCTCTGGGCTGCCACACTGAGCTGCTTCGCTGAATTACCATGTTGAAATGTCACTCTGAGTTACCACGCTAAGCTTCCTTAATCCCAAACACTATTGTAAATGGAGGGATTATCTCTAATCTCAGGATTATCTTCAAGCCCCTTCTACACATAGATGATTACTCAAAGTATAGGTGCGTTTACCTAATGCACCATAAGTCCAAAGCCTGTGAGATATTCGAAGTTTATAGGGAAGAAGTGGAGAAGCATCAAGGTAAAAGTATCAAGACACTACGATTTGATTGTGGTGTCGAGTACCTCATAGGGGAGTTTAGGCAATTTCTAGAAGATAAGGGGATCACATCCCAATTGTCTGCACCTAGTATGCCTTAGCAAAATGGTGTAGCAGAAAGGAGGAACATGACTCTTTTGGATATGATTAGGTACATGATGAATTATACAGATCTCCCATATTACTTTTGGGGACATGCTTTAGAAACGGACACTTATTTACTGAACTTGACAACTTTAAAGGTGGTCTCTACTACACCTAAGGAATTTTGGATTGGGCGCAAGCCTAGTATGAAATATATTCGGATTTGGGGTAGTCCATCACATGTTCTAAAGAGAGATCCTAGTAAGTTGGAATCAAGATCAGAAGTATGTTTCTTTATAGGATATCCTAAGGAAACTAAGGGTTATTTATTTTATGATCCTAAGGATGTCATTGTTAGCACCAATGTCCGATTCTTGGAAAAGAATTATATGATGGACCATAAACCCATAAGTAAAGTTGTTCTTGAAGAGTTAAGAGGGAACCAACAAGATTCTTAAACACCATCAATACAGGATGAAATAACACAGCGTGTTGACACTAGTACACCAGCACAGGGACTACTTAATCGTAATGGGAGTGTTATACGTCAAGCTAAATGGTTTACGTTCTTGGGAGAGTCTTATTACAAGGTTCCTGATGAACTCAAAGTCGATCCTTGTAGCTAAGACGAGGCTATCCAAGATAAAGATGCAGAAATTTGGCTTAAAGCTATGAATTCTGAGGTGGAATCTATGTATTCTAATCAGGTATGGAGTCTTATAGATCCACCCAAAGGGATAAAACCCATAGAATTCAAGTGGATCTATAAGAGGAAAATAGGGGTGGACGAAAAGGTTGAGACCTTTAAGGCATGGCCTGTTGCAAAAGGATTTCCTCAGAAATACGGCATCGATTATGAGGAAACCTTGTCTCCAGTAGATATGACGAAGTCCATCCGCATTCTCTTATCCATTGCAGCTCATTTTGATTATGAAATTTGGAAAATGGACGTCAAGACGGCATTTCTTAATGGTAATCTTGACGAGTGTATGTATTTAGTGCATTCATACAGTTTTATTACCCAAGTCCAAGAGCATAAATTATATAACCTTAAGAAGTCCATTTATGGACTTAAGCAAGCATCCAGAACTTGGAACATTTGTTTTGATCAGGAAATAAAATCTTTTGGTTTTAATCAATGTCCAGATGATTCTTGTGTGTATAAAAAATGCAACAGAAACGTAGCGATGTTTTTAGTATTATATGTGGATGACATTCTTCTCATTAGAAATTATGTCGGAGAGTTGTCTTCAGTTAGAGTGTGGTTGTCCATCCAATTCGACATGAAATACTTAGGATAATTTAGTCATATCCTTGGGATCAAGCTTATGCATGATCGCAATAATAAGATGTTGGATTTATCACAAGCAACTTATATCGATTCCATTATTGCCAGATTTTTCATAAAAAATTCCAAGAAAGGGTTCCTCCCTTTCTGACATAGAATATCTCTTTTTACGGATCAGTGTCCTAAGACACCTGATGAGATAGAGAAGACAAAAGATATCCCCTATGCTTGGATAGTTGGGAGCCATATATAGGTTATGATATACACTATACCTGATATCTGCTTTGATGTTGGCATGGTTAGTAGATATCAGTCTAACTCTGGGCAAGAACAATGGGCTGTGGTAAAGCATATACTGAAATACCTGAAAAGAACATGAGACTGTTTGCTAGTTTATCAGTAAGAGAGTCTAGTACCTATTGGGTACACCGATTCAGATTTTCAGTCTGATAGAGATTCCAGAAATCTACCTCTAGCTATGTGTTTACCCTAGGACGTGGAGCCATTAGTTAGAGGAGTATCGAGCAATCTTGCATTGTTGATTACACCATGGAGGTTGAATATGTGGTGGCCTTTGAGGCAGCGAAGGAAGTAGTATGGCTTAGAAACTTCCTAATGGATCTAGGAGTGGTACCTTTAGTACAATCGACTATTACACTTTATTGTGATAATAGCGATGCAGTTGCTAACTCAAAGGAACCCAGGATCCATAAGAGAGGTAAACACATCGATCGTAAGTATCATCTCATTCGAGAATTTATGCAGTGAGGTGATGTCACGGTTATGAAAATTACATCGGAGAACAACCTAGAAGACCCTTTCACGAAGAGCTTACCAACAAAAACTTTTGATAGTCATGTAGAGGGGATGGGAGTGAGATGCATTGCAGTATGGCTTTGAGTCTAAGTAGGAGATTGTTAAAGAAGTAGACTAAATCATGCTTTATGTAATAGTTTTTGTTATGGATTTATTATTATAATAAAATCAATTTTTCCTATTTTAATGAGAATCATTTATGGACATAATGTTTTTAGTATTTTATATATTGCCGATATCTTTTATTGATCTCAATAGGTGTTCTGGTGTGTAGAGTGCAACTTACACACATAGGATCAGATCACCGGTTCTTGGGGAATATAGGTTTTATCGTTCACAGTCTTAGATGGAACTGGACACACCATCAGTAGGACTGTAGAACAATATCTTAGTAGGTCTATCTTGATTACGAAAAATGATATAGTTTTAACTTATTATGCTTTTCACTTTGTGTGTATTACCCGAGACCAATTTGCAGTCATTGTCTTTATACTGATTTTATAAGACAATGTAAACCTCGTGTTTATTATGTTTACTTAAGGATCTTAATCCAGGTATGATTGATGGACACATGCACTAGTTATTTATTGCTTTGACCTTTCGTGTAAGATTTATTATTGGATCAATAATCATGATAGATTAGGTAATGGTGATTATTGTATGGTGAAAGTCTTTTATGGATGGAATCCACGTCTCGGTATAAAGACTGGTGCTTCCCCCCTTGATATGCTTATAAGTTTTGTATGTGTCAAACCCTACAGGTGGATTATGTTAATTAGACACTACAAATAAGTTAAGTTGTACTGCTCAGGGACTTAAAGAAGTTAATCAAATAAATTATTAGTAATTTATTTTATTAATGGGTATCTGTAACCTTAAAGTGGTGAGAATTAAGTGATTAATAATGAGTAGCTCGAAATATAATTTTGAGTGAAGGAGTGGAGTTGCAATTATAATTATTTAGTGGTATTAAATATAATTAAGTTACTGAGATTAGGATCCGAAAAGGATTAAGTTTTCTCAAGCCTATTAGGAGCCACATCCTTATCTCTACTTAGGGTCCCTACTGTAGCCTATATATATGTACCTAAGGATCATTTTTTCTTAACCTAGTTTTCACTCTTTGATACTCAAAAGACCCATTTTCGAACTTGTGAGAAAGAAAGGCAGCAACGAGGAAAGTGGAGAAAAGGAGGTGGTCACGAAGTACGAGCCCACCCTGTACTTGTGACTATTCATATCAGGAATACAGTAGAAGATCGTGAGGTGCATCTGGGCTTGCATTAATAAAATCAAATTATGTTCGTGATAAGACGAGATCAAATCAAAGAGATCTCGCAAGTAAATCCTAAATCTGCTTTATATGATTTCATGTATCTGTAATATTTATGGTTCAATCTATATGAAATTTCAATAGACCCTTAGAATTTTGCTCCTACACATACGTGGTCCCACACCTCTTGTCCTCCCCTTATGGTCCCTCCCAAACACCTTGGTTAGGGCATCTGATTGAATGTCATTGGGGTTTCACTCAGACTGACTGTTGGACATGCCATCTATCATTTTAAGTAATATAATATTATATTTAGGACCACGATTTTAATAATAACAATAGTGTAACGCGTATATATATGATAACTAAATTAAAACTCACCAAAGTCGGCGTTAGTTTGTCTGGAAATTTATTGGTCCTTTTTTTTCGTCGGGCATGCAAGTAGATGTTGACCCAATTAGATTATTTGCCTTCTTCTGAAGTCCCCTTGGTCCGCTCCACCCATTCACACTTAATATCATGATAAGATTTTACCCTGAGTTTGTGGGCATCAACCTTTTTTTATCTGTTCAGCTTATTTCTTACCCTCTCATGCAGCTTTCCCTCCCTAGACTCATTCTCCAAGAATTCGTTCCATTGGTCAGTGGGCATTTCAATATTTTGCAAACTTTGCCTTTCAACCCAAAAATATCGGAATTTGTTGCCTCTTTGTGGAAAAATTCTTCCATAGGTTTTTAAAGAATCGTGTACATTGGAAAGAACCTTTGACTTCGAATCATTTGGGAATGAAAATGTCTTATTAAATTTCTCTCAAATGTCATCCTTTAACGCAAGATCAACCTTCTTTTAGTTATTTGTGCCCCCGACGCCCGTAGGCATCTTTCCCAAAAACAGACAATGGCTTTTAAAAAGCTTAATATCACCTTTATCACTGCTTGGATTATCCTCACCAATGGAGAAACCATTGTGATTCTTAGGGTTAGCTTGGGATTCCTCGGTACCAGAATTTGGGTTCGTCGGATTATTAGAGGTTTCTACAGCTTGAATACTCGGAGATGGAGTAAAATGAATCTCCGATGGAGAAGAGTATTAATATCCCGGAGGAATTGAGAATTGAGATTGGGGTATAGGAGAGCACCCATTTGGCGGTGTTTCGCTATTTTTTTTATTCTTGTCGTTTTTGTTCGACATTTCCTACAATTAAAAAAATAGCGACGTTTGTAAGAAAATATGGTTTATATATATATATATATATATATATATATATATATATATATACCTTTTCGAAAACTTTTTAAACATGCTCGATATGTCTAATTTCCATCCAGCCAGTATTAATTTTAAAAATATATGAAATTTTACACGCGGCCAAGTAGGCGAAAGCATGTTTATGATTAACATATGAAGATCCGTAACATGAACTTGGAATCCTTTCATTTTCAACTTATTTGCAACCTCATTTTTAATATGCATGTGTCACGAGACGTCGCAATTTGGGTGAATGCTCTCGTTAGGGAATTGTATCCACAAATGATGAATATTTTTATCATTCTTTTCTAACTCTGTCACCATTGCCAGTGCGCTATCGGGATTATGCATGGCCAATGTATTCTTTATTGCCTCATCCCAGAATTATGACAATGAAAAAAAAATACAATCGAATACGGGCGAGAGATGATCTATACGATTTGTAAGGTAATTAAAATTTTCAATTTCTCTATTACTATACATGTAAATCAGAGTTCCCTCTAGGCGCGTACTAATGAAAGATGCTTTAGTGCGGTCAAATTGCACCCTATTGTACTTTTATTTCCAGTAATTACTACTGTGCTCATTTTTTTAGAAAATATATATCTAAGGGGGTGAATATGAGTCTTAAGGGTGAATACACAACAAGTTAGGATCTAAGTAATCCTAAGAAAATTATGATTTCCCATCTGATCAATCAGACACAAGAATTTAAGTTCATTTTAATTTAATTAAACCTAAAATTACTATTTGTCCACCAATTGTGTAAGCCCTTCCACCAATTTGTGCAAGCATCCATTTAAGGAAGGGGTGAACACAGCCACAATAAGTTAACCAAATGACTCTATTCAAGACATTTAGTCTTTAGGATAGGGTAATCGTTAAGACAAATAATTAGTTGAATGTTTATTATGAAGAAGTAATAGAGTAGGCATTTTAAGTATCCATCATGCATATCAAACTATGATCATTCAACACAAACCACAATAACTATCACCCCAACAATCTAACACAAGTTTATCCCGTACTCCTTTTAAATCGTCTACTTGATTGATTTTCAAGATCGTAATTATAAAACATGAGATTTCATATACAATTCTACATTAAGGATTTCATATACAAGTGAATATCCATTCAAACCTCTAAATGTGGTATTCAAGACTCCTATAAGCCCTTTGTTTCGGGTGTTGCCCACTTGTACTAATCAAAATTAGTATAAGGCCTTATATTGTTAAAAAAATACTTTGTTTGACTAATGCAAATTTTATTAGACATGTTGAAGTGATAGAGCTACTAAGTCAAATGAACCAAAAAAGTGATTAGACAGTTAGTTATGCATAAAATGTTATATTATATTTAATTCATAATCGTTTGATTTAATTATAAGAAATAGTATAATTTCATAACAATACCCAATAAAATGTTATTAATTATAAATTATATGGTAATTTCATAACAATACCCAATAAAATGGGAAAATGTTCAAGAAAATCAATAATAAAAATTTAACAACCAGTATATATAAATTCATACTAATAACTACGCACAATATATGATTTCCCCATTATTAACGACACACGTATACAATAAAATCATGAATCATTATTAACGAAACATGCACATTGAAACACACAACCACAAGCTGAACACACACACATTGAATCGCGCGTGCACCCACACTGAATAGCATACACACACACACATACAGAGATAACACACATAAAAACAAATGAAACAAATTGAGAGAGAGTCCAAAAATGTACCATGAGAGAGAGAGAGACCATGAAATGAAATGGAAAGGGAGAGAGAGAGAGAGAGAGAGAGAGGGGGGGGGAATAAGGGTAAGGGTGAATGATATGGGAATGATTTGTTTTGATTTAGACCTAAAATAGGCTCACGGTCTAAAATCATGACTCGATATGTGACTCGGTAATGACTTAAACATGGTTACGGTTTTCGATCGTGACCCATGTACTGTGACTAATTTAAAATGGATTTGGGGTCATGGTTATAAATCGTGTTCAGTGTTCAGTGTTCAGTGCCATATTACATCATGGGGAGTCACAATTTTGGACCGTGACCCCGTGATCACGGCTCCTGATCGTGACCCTAAATCCTGGTCATTATATATGATCACGGGTGGGTTATGGTTAGTGATCATGACCACTTGTGTGACAATAAAATGGGGAACTTGGCACCATAATGGGTCACGGGGAAGTCACTGTTTTGAATCGTGAGCCCTTTGGTCACGACTATTGACCCTAAATGAGGCCATCCACCACTCTGGTCACTTATTTGGTTATGGTAAATAGTTAGGGGTAACAGTTTTGGAACATGATCAGTGGGTCACGGTCCGAAGCCGTGACCCATTTATTGTGACCACTTACCAGTTACCCAACTCTTTTGCTTATGTTATGTGATTTTAATCATGTTTTACTTCGATATCTTTTTGTAATTATTTGAAGTTTGGTAACCGGTATATATGAGCAGTTTATTAAAATATTTTGTTCACTTGAAATATTCTATGAAAAGGTTTTGTATAACTTAACATGATTATTATGTCTCCACTAGGTCCCGTAAAATATATGTATACTAAATAATGTATATGATTTATATACTTGGAAAATAGAAAAAGGTTGGAGGATATGAATAAGGATATTTTTATATTAGTTGGACAAATATGAATAACAAATAGTCATTTGTAAATTAATATGAGCATCCCATCCTTTATTTATATTGTCTTAATCACCTGATTAATATGCCACGTTTGACATGGAAAATATGCAACACACCAATATTTTTAACCACAATTGCCGCCAAAATATTCCACTCACTTGACTCTGAAATAAAGTGTTTAAAATATTTTAAATTGCTCCAAATTTTAATTTCTCCAAAAAAATATGCATGATAATATTTAGTTAGACATATTTTTATACAATTATATGTAAATTTATGGGTACATTATCGTCTATTAGTTATTTGTAGGGAAAAAGACACCGTAAACTGCGAAGTTTAGGGGAATTTGTAATTTTTACCCTAATATTTCAATTTGGCACGGTAAACCATGAAGTGCATTAAGCTCAGCAATTGGAACATTAACACTAACTCCATTAGATCAACTTAACAAAAAGATGATGTGGGAGATTAGTTGTCAAATAACATGGCCCAATTTTTCAAGAAATCGAACTAAATGATTCGATCCAAAAAATAACATGAAAAAAATATATAAAAAAAATTCTCAAAAGTAGAAAATAGCTACCAACTGTTTTCAAAAATCAGAAGAAAAAAATTAAAAAATAGAAAGAAAAAAAATCCCATATTTACCACTACAACACAATCGCTCCTAACCCAAACCACTACTAACCCTAACCCAACCCACCTCCAATATCCCACATCAGCAACCCATCCAAATCAGTCACCCCACCCTTACCGATTACCCCCACCCCACCAAAATTGATCACCTCCAATACCCTACCTTAATAAGCAGAAAAGAACCCTTGAATGATTTGAAACTTGATTTCAAAGCTGTAAGGGAAAAATTTCCAATTGAGTTAATTTGTATGTAATTGACTTATTTCCAGAACAAAATTTGTTTAAGTCATAGATAGATTTTTATCTTGTCACGATACCCACAAAGTCTATGACGTGTTTGTGTTGAAGACGTAACGGCCAAACTTCAAAGATAATCATGTCGTACTGGTGCACGTTTCACATCCTCATATCACATTGCATTCCGAGATACTCTCAGGTAAGAATGTATAATGTTTATGGAACTCAAAAACTGTTTTTAAAATGTTTTGAGGATGAAATTTTGTTTAATAATGATTTTAAAATGTCAAAAATGATTTTAAAAGGTTTTAGCTTCGTTTATTCTGAGATAAACATTGTTTAGAGTCGTGTAAATTCTCACCTTGGTTTTTGAGACTTCAAACGACATGTGATGTCGTTAGAACGACAGGTGCATCTCGTTAGAACGACTTGTCGACTTAACTTTTTTATTTAAGGCATTTTTCTCTTAGAATTTCGAAGTGTGCAAAACAAAAATATAGTTTAGAACAGTTCCGCTTTTCTGCACATATTTTCTAAGGAATTCATAGCTAAAACCATCCTTATAGTTTTTAAGATCCGAGTTTTCGTACTCTTATGTTATAGATATCTTATTTGCACCATTAGTTTGTTCATCCATATTGAACAAAAGGTTTTGGTTGGTTTTGCGGTGAAGAAATGGTGAAGGCCGTGTTTTGAATCGTAAATGTTTACCAAAGCTGCATCGGTGGACACCAAGGCACTTGTGGACGCGTGTGTTCTAGAGAAGTGTTATGGAAGGATTTCAGCGAGGGCACTGTGGAAGAGAGATTAAAGAGAAGAAGAGAATCAAGGCTTGTGGGGATCAAGTCGTTGCATAAATTTGTCTGTCTTCCTTTGTAAAATCTTATCATAGTGACTGTCTGGCTTGGATCGTCCGAGGTTTTTTCCCTTAGTGGTTTTCTCGTACATCCGGCGTTGTGAACTCTATTTTATTTTACTTGCTTTAATCACCTAGATTTAGGTTTAGGATTAAAAAAAATTAAATTGGGCTTAAGTAAATTGGTTCACAAACTTGGTGCGTAATTAAAATTTGGAAAAAGGTTTTTGAAAGAAAAATTGTTTTGTCACCTTAAAGCATACTTTGAAAAAGGGACCTACAAATTGCTATCAGTGCTAGAAACATTTTTGTTGTGTTGATCCCTTGTGCCTTTAAGGATGAATTTTGGAAATTTTGATAGTCTTGGAACTCATGTTTTTAATGGCACAAATTATGTTTTTTGGAAAATACGAAAGAGAAGTACATTAAAATCAAATGATGAGCGTGTTTGGTTAGCAGTCGAAAAAAGGTGATCACCACCGGTCACACGAGAGGGGGAGACCACTAGTATAAAACCCGTTGAGTCACGGATCGAAGCCGAACATAAACTTGCACTTTATAATTCTAAAGGTCTTCATGTTATTTCCTCACATGTCACAGCGGAAGAGTATAATCGAATCATGACGTGTGAAACCTCAAAAGAGGCTTGGGATATTCTTTCACTTACTCATGAGGGAACTAGCACGATTAGGGCGTCTAAACTTCAAAACCTCACTACCCAATTTGAGATGATTAATATGTTAGAGAGTGAATCATTTGATGAGTTTTGCACTAGATTGTTCAACATTTTCAACTCGTCGTTTAACTTGGGAGAGAAAATACCCGTCAACCGAGTCATAAAGAAAATTTTAAGGTCGTTTCCTGTTAGATTTGATCCCAAAGTGACCATTTTAACTCCTTGGGTATTCTTGAATCAATGAAACTAGAAGAGCTTATAGGTGACATACAAACTTATAAGCTTGACATGTTTACCTCCAAGCAAGTGCCAAAGAAAGAAAATGGCATTGCTTTGAAAGCCCGGAAGGAGGAGACTAATGTTTTGGATGATGACTCTGACTCTGATTTTTTAGGATGTAGAAGTTCAAAAAGTTTCTTAAGTTCCAAAAGAAATCTAAAGATGCAAAAAGTATTGAGAAACCCAATAGAAATAAGGATGATCATGCCCCTAAGAATAAAATTAAGAATGTTAAGAGGGATGAGTCCGATAGGTGTTTTGGTTGTGAGGGTTATGGACATAAGGTAGCAGAGTTTCCCACTAGACTTAAGATGGAGGGTAAGAAACCGATAGCATATAATGCCATCTTAAGTGATAGAGAATCAGAAGAAGGAGAGAGTTCCCCCGTTGATCGTAACTTTGTAGCGTCCATGTCATGTATTATGAGCGATGACGATAAATCTTCTTATGAATATTCTCATGTGAATAACACTTTCGAGGCCGTTTTGTGTGAATTCCAAGGGAGAGAGTGAAGCAAGTAAGGAGGAGGAGATAGATTTTGGAGAGTTGCAAGTTAGCTTTAATGATTTGTATGCGAAAGCAGTAAAGGTGAAAAGGGAAAACTTAAAGTTGCAAGATAAGTTGAATGAGCGTATCGTAGAAAATAATGATGCATTGATTGAGGATCTTAGGGCACGAGAGAAGACTCTTAGAGAGGAACTAGAATACATTGAGTGTGAGAGAGATAGCCTTCGTGGTTAGATGGAGGCTTTAAAGAAAGATATTCTAGAGTTTGAGGAGTCTAAGAATTTGTGTGAGTATAGGATTAGTGAGCTTGAGGAAAGATTGAAAGACTCGAGCAAGGTGAAGTTTAATATGGAGGCTAGGTCGGAAAAGTTGGATAGGATTTTAGGCACCATCCAAATCAAGGATGATAACTGTGGTATAGGCTTCGATGATCGTATTGCACCCATTCCCAAAGCCAAAACCAATTATGCGAGAGAGCCGACTAGGAACATTAGAAGAGGTCCACATTTAGGTCACATTCCTCACCGTGTTTACTGATATGCCAATATGAGACCTCATGTTGGCTCAAACCAAGCTCAGCTCAAGTCGACCCTACAGAGTGTGCTCCCTTATACCATCCTCCAATAGCTATCTCATCCTCATCTCGGTCCAGACTGAGACCATATGCCACCTTGGTGGGCCTACGACTTGTCTCATCCATCTCAGGAAGACGAGACCATATAAACTAAGGGAGATACCTCGTCTCGTCTAGATAAAAGTCAACTGAGATCACACATCGCAATTATCAATATGCAATCTAGTGGAACATCAGTGGTATCATACTTGTCCCGGCTGACACCTCATCCTCGTAGAACGTGTTCGACTCTCGACAAGGCACATGGAATGGAGCACGCGTGGGAGAGTGAGTGTGGGCTGCGAGCCCACGTGAGCAAAACCATTAGAATAGCATCATACCCACATGTGGATAGTATCTCTTAATGATTACTCACGTGAACAAAGGATAGATGGCACTACATTATCGGACCCTTGGTGTCGTGCATGCCCCATGCATGACGGGGGTGCGTATGACACCACCCCATCCATATAAATACTTGTCTTATACATCATTGTAATGGATCGCAAATTGTTTACCCTACTAAAACTCTTTCTAAACCATTAATTAGAGAGAGAATATTTAATGGATTTCACACACTCACACAGTGAAAGTAGGCCCTTTAAAGGTTGAACCACTTATTTTGGTGTTATCCTCTACTTTGCCTTATCTATTTCTGTATTGCATATATCTGTGTTGATCCATTATTGTCTGGTTTTGAGCTAACTCAACACATTGACTTGGTGATACCAATTTTGGTATCATCAATCTGTCACCGTCTGTGGGAACGAGTGTAAGAGGGTAGTTTAGATAAGATGGAGGCGTAACACCGTTTGAGTACGGTAATGATAAGTTAATTAGCCAAAACCGTGGATTAATTATAGGACATACACACACAAACTCGTTGAAGATGAACTCAGTTTAAACTCCCAAATCTCTCGTGTATAATTCAAAAGGTAGTAACGAACTTAGAAGTAACTTCGCTAGAGGGAGAGAGAAGTAAGCACCCTATATTCACCTTGGCAGGCATCCAAACACACCAACCACCCTCAAGAATATCCATCAAATATTAAAAGCTTCGTAATAAATGACAATGGTGGGTGAGTAAACTCTCTCTGGTTTGTAATAACTCTCTCTGATGTATATTATCTCTAGTAATAACTTCTGAACTCTAAAAAGATCATACACTCCTCAAAGGTGGTTGGGGTCCTTAAATATCCTCTCACACCACCCCCGAGGCAATTCAGTCATCAATGCCTGTGAAAGACCTCCCCTATACTTCATGTCACAAACATTAAATACCTGATGCACTAGTTGTCTTTATGTCATAAACATTAAATGCCAAGACATGCCTTTTGCCTAACCACTATGTGTTAGGGGCTGTTGTCGCAGAGGTGGCTCACCAACTGCCTGACAGCCCCAAAATACCACGGTGGTTTACTCAAGTGTAGGTCTGACATTGTTTAGCTTACTAGTGATATCACCTATAGTAGATGTGACATTAAGTAGAGAGCTATTTGGTTCACAACTCAACTCCCGATGGAACTTCAAGCTGCTCCGCCTGAGGTTCCATAGCCAGGGTCCTTCGGTGTTTTACCAAGTGTATCTAAGATGGTCGGACAATCCTAATGGTGACTCACTTCTCGATCATCCAAACCAAGTTCCTCTAAAGTTCCCACAGTGAGGTCATTCGATAGAGCATGAAAGCTCTCCCAGGCCCTGCCAAGCCTGGTCTCTCGCGAGTACCATTTGACCTCACACTAAAACTCATTATTATTCTCATTACATCATTACAACCGTTATAGCTTATAGTCAATATAAACAAAGATACAATATGACTAACACAACAAGCTAAAATACAAGTTGCCATGCTGAGCTGCCTCATTGAGTTACCACGGTGAGTTAGCATGCTAAGCTGCCTCAGCTTCTTAATCCCGAACATTATTGCTAATGGGAGGATTATCCATAATCTCAGGATTAGCTTCAAGCCCCCTCTACATTTGCCCCTTCGTGGAGAGATTTGTTATTGGAACAAGAAATGTCTGCATAAAAACTTCTCAATCCGATGAACCTTCTCTGTGTGTAAAAATTCTGGCCTCCTTTCCCTCGTTAGAACCACAGCGTTATAATCTCCAGGAAAAAGTAAATTCTCCTCGATGTACCTGAGCCGAAGCACCACAACTTATTGGGGCTTTGACGAAGGGACATCGCCACTTTTTCCTTATAAGGAGCTTCTACCGTTCTAGCTTTTTATTATTTGAAATTCTCCCGAAAGGCCTGCTAACCTTCTCAAATACTTGCTTTGATTCTTGGTAAGTGAAATTCTCCCTTGTAATGCTTCGTTGTGTTTGAAAAAGTAGAAATTCTCCCCAATATAGCCGAGTCACCATTTAAAAAATGTTTGGACTTGTGGCGAGGGGACATCGTAGATTTTTTTAACCGTTGGGACATCTTTTCCGTTGGGAGTTATTAGATATGTCTGACAAAAATTATGGCGCCAAAACTCAAACTTGCTGAAGAAGGCAACTCCTTTTATTCCCTAGGCGTCACTTCTTAAATGACGTGGCGTTGTCTTTCCAGCTGTCAAAACACTTCCCGAAGTAGCACGTGTTCATTTGAAATGATTATGGGTGGTTGTGCACGTGAGATGGTGGTAAAATCAAAAGTTAGGTTTAAAAATCTTCAAATGTCTCTTTTATTTCAAAAATCTTCTCTTTACTTCTTCTTCTTCAAGCTCCCATCTTCTTTAGAGAGAGAGAATTGTGCGCAAACCTCCACTGTTGTCCAATTCCTTACTTAGTTTCTTCCCTTTTCTCATCTTTTGTGCCACCACCTGTGGTTGTGCTCCTCCCTCCTTGTTCGTAGCCCTTATTACTCAGCTATACCATTCATATCCACTCTATTATGGCTTCTTCAAGTACTTATAAGGTTTCCACCATCACCATTCAGCCAGGCTCCCCCTCTGCCGCTTCTGGCGCTACTGCTGCCACTAGTGGCGCTGCCCTGAATGATGCTCGTTAAGAGAAACTACACTTCTATCGTCGGGTGCCCATCTTTGACGAAGATGATAAATTTTTTGATGCATGCAAGACTTTCCATTTCTCATCCAAGTTCGACCCCTTACTGTTGGGTGATGAGGAAATGGATTCATCAAAGTGGGGATATCTTCCACTAAAGGGAACTTTGTGTTTTCGTCTCGACTGTGGTGACTTCCCCTATTCTCAGATTGACTTCGAAGCACCCGAGGGGTCACCATCCCATTTTAGTTCCTGGTATACACATATGTAAAGTTCTCACACTACTACTCTTGCAAGGTTGGGCTTCATCGAGCCTACTGCTTTGGGGAGTCCACCCTCTCTAAGCACAACGCGGCGTTCCAAGTGCTAGTTTCCAGATCGAACATCATAACTCACACGTTCTTTGCTGCGTGGGGAGAGTTCACTATTACATTGGAGGACGTCTGTGAGCTCCTGGGGTTTGAGCCAATGGGTGAGTTCACATATCACGATGAGGCCCTAGATGCCGAAGAGGCTGCTGATCGAGCTGAGCTAGATCGAATCTGCCGTAGTTGCAGTGGTTCCTTGAATAAAACCACATTTACTCCCCTCATCAACTATTCTTTTGAAGCACCGACCCCAAAGGATGTCAATGCTGTAACGGGCCGAGGTATAGGTACATCCCTGGAACAACCAGCCTACATACTTGTGTTGCTTTCACGCTTCTTCCTGACTGGAAAACCCAATGATCAGCCCATGAGGGACCTTATAAATATTTCCATTTATTTGGCCAGGGGTTTCAACCTTCCTCTGGCCGCCATTACCTTGGGGTCCCTCTACACCTGGTTGGATTGAACCCACATCGACATGGCACGATCACTGGGCCATTACAACTTGTCCAATTTTGCCAACACCATCATTTTGACGGGCTTTCTTTACACCCGTTTTCTTGCCATCACCGCCAAGTCTATTCCTCTACATGTGGGCGGTATCAAGCCACCACGCCTCTTATGTTTTCACAAAAAACAAAGTCGAAAGGAGCTAATGGAAGTTTTTGATGTTTTAGACTCCTTTGTGATGAGGCCATACAGTGAGTCTACATTTGCCCATAGTTGGGATTTATTTCCTTCTGCAGCCACAACGGTCAAGTTCATCCCAGTTGTAGAAGATCCCTTGCAAGCCGTGGTGCTTCTATTTACCCCCAGGTTTCTTCCTTCCTATACTGAATGGGGTAACACCTCAGAGCCCTATAACCCTGAAAGATCTTGGTGGGAGTTTGAGTTTCATCAGGGGGCCTCGACATGTGTTTCAACACAACCACCCAAGGGCCACTTTCGCTGAAGCCTGCACCTTTTATACTGCAACCATGGTTCTTGGTGTGACTTCCACCATCAATGGTCGTGTCACCCTTCCTAGTGCCACTAGGAAGGGAGACGTATCCACCACCTTTACCACCAAGTTCCATTTGGGGCAGTTAGAAATGATCCGTGAGCACATTCAGTCCCCCCTCAATATCCCCTAGTCCTTTCTTTCTCTACTTCTGAACTGGGTCTTAAAGGGAACTCCGTGCTTGGGGTTGAGTTTCCCTTGCATAAAACCATTAAAGAATCTCCCCATGAGCTACCCCTCATTGCCCAATGATCCCAACTACTGCTACGAAACCCAAGGCTATTGCAGCTCCCAAATAAACTGTGCCTTGGACTAAAGCTGCAACGGGAGAAGGGCCTTCTCAGCCACCTGCTAAGAAGGACAATAAGTCCAAGTCCTCGAAGTCTAAGCCCTAAGTTCAAGCACAAACTCCTTTGGAGGCATTTCCTATTGCCTCCGTTCCCCCTCCTATGTCTCTAGAGGTAACTGAAAAGATGAGGAGGCAGGTGCAAGCTGAGGTCGAAAGAATAAATGTTGAGTTTCAACGGTGCGCTGTCGTCGTTCCTCCTTCGGTTGATTTTCCCACGATCGTACCTAAAGGTGTTTATGCAACGATCTCAAGGAAGAAAATGTTGGGTACCAAGTCCCAGAAGAAACGGACGCCCGAGAAATCTCCCTCCCCAGCTCCTTCTGCTACTGCCTCCTTGCCACCTTCACCAATGGTTATATCTTCTCATTCTCCCTCTGGATATGAGGTATGTGTGTATTCATTTTTTGTTCTTATTCCCCTATTCTTAAGGCAAGATGCATCTACTTATTTCTTAATAATAATTTTTTTTGCAGGGAGTTAAAAAAGGCCCGGTCCTCCCAGTCCCCCTGTAAGCCGTTTCGTGGGGGGCATTGCAGTATCTCTCCAGCAGACACTACCCTTCCCCGTTCCCCCAGATAAGTCTTACTTACTCTCGCCATTCATCCTCCTAACGAGCTAGAGATACTACTGCGGGGGCTACTACCGTTGAATTTACTGAGGCAATGAGACCACCCCCAGCTTCTTCTGAATTAGAACCTCAGCCCGAGGCTCTTCTGCCCCTTGTTCCAGTTGCATAAAGTTCCCCCGAGGTAACATATTAACTATTACATGTTAGCTCTGGCAACATTTCTCTACTCCACCCCTTTTCTTTATGTGTAATATGTTGAACCTTGACATGTTTGGGTGCCCCAGGTTGAGATGGCGTCTCTGGTAGCCAGCATCCTTCTTCCCCCTGTACTGACGAGACATCTGACTGCAATTCCCCTTTTTAGTGCCATAAAAGGGTTAAGTAACATTTATAAGTATTTCTCTCTTTTTGGGTACTAATTTGTCATTTCTAACACTTAGCTTTGTTGTTGCAGCTTTCTCCAAGTTTCTCTCCACCCTTTGCTCTTAGTGGCCTTTTCCTTTCTAAGGCCCAGGTTGATGTTGCTGCCTCACGTGGTGATTCGTCAGTGCCTGCCCATGCTGGGGAATCGCTTGGAGGTCCCTCTTGTTCTTTCGACGAACCACCTTTGTTGGCGCTGGTAGCGTTTGTTGGCGAGGGAAGTTTGTCTACCGTTGAGGCTTCTTTAGCCAAGGACCTCGTTGAAGCTACTGAGGCAATGATCCCACTCCCAATAGTTTTTATAATTATGGCCTCCGTGGTGACTCCCGTTCTTGCTCCTACTACTGCTGAGGTACTTCGCTAATTTCTTTGCATTTCTCAGCTTCTTAAACTTCACCTATGTAGATGACTTAATCAATGAAAATATTTGCTAAGGTTTTTTGCATAAACTCCACCTATATCGGTGACTTAATCAACGAAAATTCTAGTTAAGATTTTTTTATAAACTCCACCTATATTGGTGACTTAACAACGAAAACACTTGTTAATATTTTCCCAAAAACTTCACCTATATCGATGACTTAACAACGAAAACACTTGTTAAGATTTTCCAAAAACTCCACCAGTATCGGTGACTTAACAACGAAAACACTTGTTAAGATTTTTTCATAAACTCCACCTATATCGGTGACTTAACAACGAAAACACTTGTTAAGATTTTTTCATAAACTCCACCTATATCGGTGACTTAACAACAAAAACACTTTTTAAGATTTTTTTCATTAACTTCATATTTCCTCTAACTGTTCTCAGGTTACTCGAGAGGATTCTCCACCAGCTCCTTCCCCCATTGCCTCGCCCCACCAGGAACCTGTCGTTTCAGAAGATTCTAACCACAATGATCAAGGTTCCACGACTGATGTTGCTACTGAGAGCGAATCTGGTTGTGAGCTTCCCCTGCCCGACCTAGCTCCTCACGCGTTCTGCCTGATGGTGCTTCAGCGTACTCCTCAAATGCCTGTCAACCATCATCTCGTTATTGAACAGCTTATAAATCATCATCCTGAGATGTTCACGATGGATTACCCCCTTCGTTCAAATATCTCCGTTATGAGTTACAGGCTTCAGGGCATGGCTACCGTCGTTGTTGAAATTGCCAACACTCCGACCACAAACATTACTAGACCCCTCCTTAACCAATTTATGGGTTATCTGAGGGAGTTGGGTCACGACGGATTCCGTTTTGGCTGAATTATCACGCATTTGAAGACCTTAAAGAGCCAATGACTGGACAGCCAGAGGGAACTCTTGTGGAAACATCAGGAGGATCATCGGGCCGAGGAAGCTAAGTTGGCCGAGCTAGCACCTCTTCTTGGAGCTATTAACAAGTAGATGGAGGACATCGAAGAAGCTCTACGTCTGGCAAAGCTGAAATGAGAGAAACTCCTGATCGAGCACACACAAGTGCAAACAAGGTCAATGGTCTTGCCAATCAGCTTCTTCGGGCCTCTCAGGAGATTTTTTCTCTTCTCCAGATTTGTGGTTCCTCTTAGGCCAATGAACTTGTATATATATTTTTTCTCTTCTTCTCATGTAATTCTTAGGCAATAGCTCCCAATTTTGTAATGCCCCAAAGTTTATGAATGGAAAATGATATTTATTTTCTCATGCCATTTCTTTGTGTTACAAATATTTACATAGATTATGAAGTGTGAAGTTCTATAATTCTTTCATCTCTACTCGAGTTATAAAAAAAAGAACTTGCATACTCGTAAAAAAGAACTTGTGTATTCATAACAACAGCCAGGTACATCAGTGGTCCAAACATAACTGCCTACACATGATAGACTTTCAACCATTTATTATTGATCTTGAATGGTTTATCTTCTTCCATCCTAGAAATTAATCAATAACCTGAGTCATGAGCTTCTTTTACAATGAAAGGTCATTCCCAATTTACTGCAAACTTGGGTAGAGGAATCCCCCTTATGTGTTTCACTGTTGCTTTCAATACAAGCTCTCACTCCACGAACTTCCTTAGTCTTACAAAGTTATCATATTCCCTGGAGAGCTGTTTCGTATACATTTGAAAGTGTTTCATCACATGGTCTCTGTGTTCATCCAACGCTTCCAACTGCACATGTATATTCTGAGGGAGCATGCTACTTCGCAAAGCATATCGAGCAGAGGGAACTTCTAACTCCACTGGGAGAATCGCCTCAGCCCCATAAACAAGAGAAAACTCTGTATACCTTGTGGGCTTCCTCTTAGTTGTTCAATAGGCCCATAATACTGCTGGTATCTTGTCATCCCACGATCTTGAGAAATCATCCATTGTTTTAGCTAAGATATTAACCAAAGTTTTATTAGTTGCTTCGGCCTAACCGTTTCCCTTTGAATATGCCACCATCGAAGTATGATGGACAATGGAGTACTTGTCTGTGAGCATTGTTACTTCTTAATTGATGAAAGGGGTTCCATTATCTGAAAGGATAACCTTTGGGATCTTAAAACGTCAAATGATGTATTCTCTGATGAAGTTTCTCACCACCCCCGTTGTTTCCCTACTCAGTGGTATCGCTTCAGCCCACTTTGTGAAACACTCCGTTGCTACTAGTATCCATATCTTCCCCCTCGAAGAAGGATGTATTATCCCCACCAGGTCGAACGCCCAATTGTGAAAAGGATAAGGCGTTGCCTAGGAGTGTAGGTCCACTGATGGGGCATGGATCATATTTCCATGAAGTTGTCATGCCTTGCACCTTCGAACAAACTCAGCCGAATCTTTCTCCATCGTTGGCCAATAGTATCCCAAAGTCATAAACTGGTCATATAACTTGGCCCCTCCTATATGAGCTGGATTGTGCGCCTATTTGAGGACCTCGGCTGCTTTTTCCTTCGTGATGCAATGCAATGGCCTGTTTAAGTATCCCCTTCGATAAAGTTGTCCCTCCTGAATGTAGAATCTCGAGGCCCTTTATCGGAGACCCATCGCATCAATTTTCTCTGTCGGGACAACTCCATCTTTAATGAAGTCAATATAGGGCTATCTCCAGTCAGCCTGAGCTTCCACGAAATGACATTCGGCTGCCTCAAAAAATAACTAGCATTTATCGCACTTCCGTTGTAGCTCTTTCGCGTCCTATTTCATTCTTGGCCAAAAATACCCCTCCCTTTGCATTCTTCGGTAGAGGGGTATCTCAGTTTTTTTGTTGTGCTCTTCGTTTGTTTTCTTCAATCTTCGCTCTTCTTCTTCTGGGATGATTCACCTCGATAGCCATCCTCCTGCATTTTTGAAGTAAAGGTTCCCCTGATTCGTGAAATATTGGGCAAATTCTCTCAGCCCCATCGCTCCTTCCTCAGATTCCAATTGCCTTTAGATCTCTCCCCTCCAGTCTACGTCCTCTTCCATTGGTAGAATTGACTGTACCATCAAAGGAGCTATTCTTCATTGAATCACGATGGTAGTTCTATCGTTCCTCATGACCATCTTCTGGGCAATGGTATCATATGCGTCAGGGTGACGATTCATCGTTCTGGGTTATCTCTTGATCTTGTTCCGATGGAACTGGCAGAGGAGCCTCTAAATGATTGTCATGTATGGTTCCAGGCTCATGTGTTTCAACGCATACTCTCCATTCACTTTCTGAACCACCAAGTTTAAATCCGATTTAATGCAAAGTGAATGAATCCCCCTTCGAAGAGCCTCTAGCAATCCCAACACCAATGCTTTATATTCTGCCTCGTTATTAGAACAAGGGAAATCTAACTTATAGGAAAGGCAAATCTCCTCCATTCCTTTTGAAAGAATAACCCCTGCTCCTCCTTTCTTTTCTATAGAGGATCTATCAAACTACAATGTATATTCCTCGTCCATTTCGTCTAGGTGATTGGATTATAAATCGTCTCCTGGAATACTTTCTTTGGGTGGCTCAAACGTTCCTGAGGGGAAAATAGCCAACAGATCAGCATACGCCAGGCTTTTGATTGCGCGAGGAACTACGCATTTCAAGTCATACTCGGATAGGATGAGGAACCACCTAGCTGCTCTACCAATCAAAATTGTTCTTGCTAGAAAATACTTAATAGGATCACATCTAGTCACAATATGAATTGTAAAAGACAACATATAATTTCTAAGTTTTTGCGCTATAAAGACTAAGCTAAACAATGCCTTTTTAAGCAACTGTATCTGACTTCTAGTCCATGGATGATCCTGCTGAGGTAGTAGATTGACCATTCTTGCCCGTCAACCTCTTATGACAGCAAAGCTCCCACGGACCTCGTGGTCGATGTGAGGTACAGCTGAAAAGGTATTCCCTCTTTTGGGGGAACCATGGTCTGTGGTGAAACAAGAAGCTTCTTCAGTCCGTTGAGAGACTCCTTGTGAATCTCCTCCCACCTGAATTTCATGTTCTTACGCAACAGCTGCATTAGTGGGTGTGTTATTTCGTCCAATCTAGGCACAAATCTCTAAAGGTAGGAGACTTTGTCGAGGAAACTCTTTAGCTCCTTCACCATTCTTGGGCATGGCATTTCCAAGATCGCCTGTTATTTTTCCTCATCCATCTGCACCCCTTGTTGATCAACCACAAAGCCTAGGAATTTCCCACTTGTCACTCCAAAAACACACTTCAGTAGGTTCATCTTCAATTTATACTTCCTGCAATAGGAAAACACCTTCCTCAAATCGCTCAGATGGGACTCCTCCTTCCTCGATTTGATGACCAAATCATACACATAGAATTCCACATATTTGTGGAAGAAGTTATGGAAAATGGCCATCATTGTCCTCTGGTAAGTCACCCCATCATTCTTGAGACCAAACGGCATCACCTTGAACATGAAGTTTCCCAATGGGGTTCTGAACATTGTTTTCTCTGAATCCATGGGGTCCATCTTGATCTGGTTGTACCCTACATACCCATCCATGAAGTTATGCATCTCATGACCAGCCGTTGCATCTATCAGGCTATCGATGGAGGGAAGAGGGAACTCATCTTTGGGACAAGCTCTGTTCAAATCTCTGAAATCCACATAGATCCTTATTTAGTTTTTGTCTTTCTTTCCCACTAAGACATTGCTAGATAGCCAAAGTGGGTGTTATATCCGTTTGATGAACCCTGTCGTTAGTAAGCATTGAACCTCTTCCTTGATCTTTAAATCTAGTTCAAGCTTGTACGTTCTCATCGCTTGTTTCACCGGAATGGCTGAAGGCATTACATTCAACTTGTGGCAGCTCACTTCCTCATTCAGCCCTTCCATTTCCGTATATTTCCACGCAAAAACATCTATAAATTCATGAATCAACTCAACCAAGGCCTTTCGCTTCTCTTCACTGAGATCTTTCGAGATGAAAATGGGCCTTGGGTCCTCCTCTTCTCTCGCCAGGTTCAGCTGCTCCAGCTCTTGTGCCTGCGATTTTGGTTGATCCGCCATGTAATCTGGTTCCTCTGTGACTTCCTCCACAAATTCCTATATACTGGAGTCATCTATCACCATACATTATCCCTGTTGATCCACCAGAAAGCAATCATATATCGAGTCCACCTCATCATCAGTTTCCTCTGTCGCCTGCTCACACCGTTACAATCAATATACCACTTTTCCTTCTTCAGTAATGACCTTCTTACATTATCTGCTGGTAACGGTGACTGCCTTCCTCTTCTTCTCTCTAAAAGCCTTGATTACTCTTTTTCTTGAGAACCGGCTCAGCACGCTTTGTCGTTTGACCTCATGTACCATCGGATCCACTTTGGGCCTCATCCTGTATTTGAGCTGCTTTAAGATGTTTTGGGGTCAAGGGACCACCTAGTGAGCTTCTTCGGTCATCACTCTTGCGCTGATTGCAACCTCTTTACTCTGCTGGTTCAAGGGCCCCATCCTTTCTGTGATCGAGGGAACCCATGCTCCCTCCATTCTTCTCGTTAGGACGCGGACATCCTCCTCCAATTCAGTGCAAAATTTCGTGTCTACCAAGTGATCTTCCTCGACAGTGAAGGGCCTCTTCGTAACCCTAATAGTCACCTCTGTCCCCTTGATGTTCGCCTTAGCGCATTGGTGGTAGGTAGAAGGAAGTAGACCTTGGTTGTGCATCCACACCTTTCCTATTAGCAGATGATAGGAAGTTGACTCTCTATTATGTGGAACTTGATATGGGAACTCAGATTTCCCATCACAATCCCAACATTTACATACCCAGTGGATTTGGAAGATTGGTGATTATGGGTACCTCGATTTGCCATCATGGGCCCAGACGAGTAGCCCAATAGAAGCGGCCCAAAGTCTGGGTTCCTCGCATCTCAATCGAATTCGGTTATGACTTAGTCTACTCCTAAAATCTCGTAAGGAGATATTCTAGGAGTAGAAGGTGGACTTGGGGAAGTCCAACACCCCCACTCCCCGAGAACAAACATGTATATAACAAAATCTAAGCCTGGGGTAAAAGGCATGCAATATATTCTCTGTAAAACACTCCCCGTAGTATGCAGAAATAATATTGAGAGCACCACCGTGGACGTAGGCATTCTTATTGAACCACGTACATACTGTGTTGTGTGATTGGCATTTTTTATTCTCTATTCACTTTGGTGATTGCGCTTTCTCATTAATTTGTGTTGAATATACTTGTCACCACAATTGGTGTCGTATGTGGTAACGTTTGTCTTCCTTTAAGAAAGCCCTCACTAACAAAGGATTTGGAATGTCTGGACACAGTAGCAACGCCCCTCAGGCAGGGGATATCCAAGACGAGCCTGCCCCTCGTAGGATCATATCTGAAGTTTGGCGTTCAGATCAGAGGGCTCGCCCGAAGAGGCCAGTCTCGAAGGAGAGCCAGGGATCAGTGAGGTCCACACAAATCTCCAGATTGATTAATGCCTATGAGGCAAGTCTCCAAGAGAAAAGGGAGTCCTCTCGCAAGCAAGAGGCTGAGAATGCTCACCTCAAAAGGAAGTTAGAGAGGTTGGAGAAAGAACTCCATCACAGCACCAGGCGACGTCCATACCGCACTCCTAGCCCTCAGGCGAGCAAGTCTCACAGCCGAGGAAGGATCCCCAGATGCGAGTCCTAGAGAAGTGAGAAGCTCGAGTCAGATGATGACTTGCTCGAGCAATAGCAACCAGCTCACCGTTACAAGAGCCCAGCTCGAGGTGGTGAGGATATACGAAATTTGGTCCGAAGAGAAATGGACCAACATCCCGCACATCGGGGTGCCAGATCAACCAGGGAGCTTACATGATGAGCTCTCAAGACCCAGATGAAATCCCCATTTTCAGGGGAGATAAAAGAAGAGGAATCCCCCAAGAAATTTATTATTCCGAGATTCAAGATCTATGACGAAAAAATTGACCCAATCGATCACGTTCGGAAGTACAGGCAGGCCATGACCCTCTGGAACCACAAGGACGCACTAATGTGCCAGAGTTTTCCTTCAAGCCTACATGATGTGGCCCAAAAGTGGTTCGAGAGGCTACCTCACAGGTCCATCAGGAGCTTTGAGTCCCTGGCCGAGCTCTTTACGGCTCGCTTCATTACCAGCAGCTCCCATCCTAAGAGGATGGATGCTTTGCTAACAATGAAGAAGACGTCATAGGAGAGCCTCTGGGACTACACAAAGAGGTACTAGGAATTGTTAAACGAGGTCGAGGACTTCTCAGAACAAGTAGCAGTGGCCTCTTTAAAGATCGACCTACCCAACTCTTACCTTATGCACCAATCCCTGACAAAGAAGGAGGCCACAACCATAGATGACTTGATGGCTCGCATCGAGAAATATGCCAAAGTGGAGGATGTGACCTGCCTCAGTACAGGGGAAAACGGTCGAACTAAGCTCGCTACCAAGGGCAACGACAAGATTGAAAACCAAAAGAATGGGGGCAAGAATGGCTCTAAGAACGGAGGCAAGAACGATGCTTCAAAAGCATTCCAGGCAGTGAACACTGTCTTCAAAGAACAAATCTACAAGATCCTTATGAAGATCAAAGACGAGCCATTTGTTAAGTGGCCCAGAAAGATGGGAGGAGATACCTCAAAGAGAAACAACGCGATGAGATGCGCTTTTCACAAGGAGGGAGGACATAAGACTGAGTATTGCAAGGATATTAAGTCTCACCTCGAAGAACTGGCCCAGACTGGGCACCTGAACGAATTTGTGGAGAAGAAGCCAGATAAAGTCGCTGCCAATGGAGACACGAGGCCCGATAATGTACTCGAGGACGATGCTGGCCATGAATTTGCAGTAATTCATGGGACATCTGATATGAAGCAGATTTAAGGCAATTAAGCTCGGATGGAAGTAAAAAAGCTTACAGCATTAATGCAAGCTTTTCAGATCGATCCAGCGAAGATGCAGTCAGGAAAGCATCGATGAGAAGCTAACGTCGACTACAGCACACACATCGTGTTTAGAGATGAAGATCTGGTGGGGGTAAGAACCCCACATCATGACGCCTTGATCATTACGCTCAGGATAGCTAACTATGACGTTAATAAGTTGCTCGTCAACCAAGGAAGCTCATTTTAGGTAATGTATCTTGACCTCTTCAGAAAGTTGAAGCTAAGCGTTGTCGACCTGAAGGAAGCTACTGTCCCTCTAGTTGGCTTCGCTGGAAAAATAACTATTCCATTGGGAAAGATCGTGCTGCCAATAAGGGCAGGAAGTGTGTCCAAGATGATCGAGTTTCTGGTGGTCGACATCAACTCGCCATATCAAGCTATCCTTGGTAGGGGTGGCTATATGCAATGAAGGCAGTTCCTTCGACCTACCATCAAAAACTCAAGTACGTGACTGAGCGAGGAGTAATGGAGATCCATGGCGATCAAGCGATGGCAAGAAGGTGCTTCATAGCGTCCATTCGCCCGAAACCAGAAAAGAAGGTCGAGAAGGCCAAAGAGAAGATCGAGCAGCAAGAAGGTTTGATACCTTCGAAATAGCAACTAAAGTATGGGAGACCCGGGGTGGAGGAGACTAGGCTGCTCCCCTATGAGCAGGTCGTTGAAAACCTGGAAGAAATCACAGCTGGTAGGAGCAAGAAATAGAGGATGTTCTTAATTGGAGCTTCTCTCACAGATCAAGAAAAGAAGGAATTGACAGTATTGTTGAGAGGTAATCTAGACGTTTTCGCATGGGAACTGTACGAGCTGCCTGGAATTGATCCCAGTGTGGTTTGTCATTAGTTGCGCGTCGACCCCACTTTCAGGTCTATCATGCAGAAGGCACGGAAAACTGAGCTCGAAAAGACCAAAGTTGTAGAAAAGGAAGTAGAGAAGCTAATGGATGCAGGATCCATATGGGAAGTTCAATTCCCTAAATGGCTATCCAACCCAGTAGTAGTTCCAAAGAGCAATGGGAAATGGAGAGTGTGTATAGATTTCACTGACCTTAACAAAGCCTGCCCTAAGGACAGTTTCCCTCTCCCAAAGATCGACCAATTGGTGGACGCCACAGCAGCTCATGAGAGAATGAGTTTTCTGGATGCATATTCGGGGTATCATCAGATCCCTCTGTATGCACCAGACCAAGACAAGACAGCTTTCATCACTACTATCGGATTATACTGCTACAAGGTTATGCCCTTTGGGCTCAAGAATGCGGGAGCAACCTACCAGCGGCTGGTCATCAAGATGTTTAAAGACCAAATTGGAGATACCATAGAAGTCTACATTGATGATATGCTCGTCAAGAGCAAGAGAAAATAGGACCATCTCTCAGACCTATCAAATACCTTCGAGATCCTTAGGAAATACCGAATGAAAATCAATGCAAGCAAGTGTTCTTTCAGTGTCAAGTTAGGAAAATTCCTCGGATATTTGGTTAGCGAGAGAGGCATTGAGTCCAACCCGGACCAGATCGAAGTGATCAATAGGGTACAGCCCCCTCGCATGACACGAGACGGGCAGAAGCTCACAGGCATGCTCGCCGCTTTGAACCGTTTCATCTCAAAGTCCTCTGAGAAATACAAACCGTTCTTCCATCTCCTGAAAGGAAACAAGACAGTAGAATGGAATCAAAATTGCTCGCAAGTATTGGAAGAGCTCAAGGCTTACCTTAGCTCACCGCCTCTCCTCGTTATGCCTCAAGAAGATGATCCCCTGTACTTGTACCTCATCGTCTCCAGTCACGCCATCAGTTCTGCCCTAGTGTGAAAAAAAGCAGGAGTCCAACACCTAGTTTAATACGCGAGCAAGACCTTATTGGACGCTGAGAAGCGCTACCTACCAGGAAAGAAGCTCACTTTTGCACCAGTGATAGCTTCGAGGAAGCTGAAGCACTACTTCGAAGCTCATATTATCGTCGTCCTCACATCACACCCCCTTAAAGCAGTCCTGCAGAAAGTGAATTTATCTGGCAGACTGTCCAAATGGTCAGTCGAGCTCAGACGATTCGACATCCAATTTTAACCAAGGAATGAAATCAAGGGGAAGGTCCTTGCCAATTTCATCGCAGAGTTCACAGGCGAACAACCTTGCGACCAGCTTCAACCAATGAAGCAAATGGAAGATCACCTATCAGTAGGAGTCTGGCGACTGTTTGTTTATGGAGCCTCCAACTCAAAGGGGGCAGGAGTAGGCATAGTGCTCGTTACTCCAAAAGACACAATCCTCGAGCAAGGAGTCAGACTTGGATTTAAAGCCTCCAACAGCGAGGAAGAAAATGAAGCTTTGATAGCCGGCTTGCAGAAGGCACAGACATTGAGGGAAAAGCAGCTGCAGGTATTGGCGACTCACAATTGGTCTCCAACCAGATAAGTGGGGACTTCAATGCAAGAGACGAAAGAATGGAAGCCTACCTCGCCTTAGCGAGGGAGCTAATGTCCAGCTTTGAGGAATTCAGTGTCCAACAGTTTCCCAGAGGATAAAATAGCCATCCCGACGCCTTGGCATCCCTAAGTTCAGCAATCGATTCTGACTTAAAGAATATGATCCCAATCGACTTCCTCGCCCATCCGACCATCAACTAGAGCGGCGAGCTGCTAAACAGGGAACATATGCTCCAGGTTGAGTCAGCACCTAGTTAGATGGACCCTTTGAGGGACTATTTGAAAGATGATGCACTTCCAAACGATAAGAAGGCTACTCATTAGATAAGAGTCAAAGCTACTCGCTTTCACTTATCTCCTGAGGGAAAACTATACAAGAGATCATTCACAGGCCCTTACCTTCAATGTGTTCACCCGAAGGACGTCGAGCAAGTTCTACATGAGCTTCATGAAGGAATTTGTGGAAGCCATATTAGAGGGAGGTCACTAACTTTTCGAGCAATGAAGGAAGGCTACTAGTGGCCATATATGCAAAAAGATTCGGCAGTATATGCTCGCAAATGCGAGAAATGTTAACTACATGCTCCTATAGTCCACCAACCTGCCAGTGACCTAAGATCGCTTACTGGCCCATGGCCTTTCGCACAGTGGGGGATTGACATCGTAGGCCCTTTTCTTGCCGCCGCCGACAACCACAAGTATCTGTTGGTCGCAACAGATTACTTCACCAAATGGATCGAGGCAGAGCCACTGGAAAATATCTGAGATACAGATATGATGAGGTTCATATGGAAGAATATAATTACCCATTTTGGAATCGCCGGAAGCATCATCACTGATAACGGAACACAGTTCGAGAGTGGCCCTTTCCAGAACTTCTGCAGAGAACACGAGATCAAGCATTATTTCAGTTCTGTGGCCTACCCCCAGAGAAATGGTCAAGTCGAGGCTTCCAATAAAATAGTGATCGATGGGTTGAAGAAACGACTAGAGCGAGCCAAAGGCACATGGGTGAGTGAGCTGCCACATATTTTGTGGGCCTACCGCACTACCCCACGGCGAGCAACTGGAGAAACCCCATTCTCACTAACGTGTGGAATGGAAGCAATCATATCCTTGGAAGATGTCCTACCAACCATGAGAACCACCCTTGTCGACCAAGGCCAAAATGATGCAGCATTACTTATTAAACTTGACCTAGATGATGAATGTAGAGAACTAGCCCTAGTGAGGCTGGCGAGCTATCAGCAACAGCTCGCGAAACACTATAATAAGAAGGTAAATCCAAGGGCATTCCAGGTTGGGGACTACATCCTAAGGAAGGTCCTTGGCAGTGCAGTAAAACCATCAGATGGCAAGCTGGGTCCAAATTGGGAGGGACTATTCAAGGTAACAAGGGACGACCTACAAGGAGCCTATCACTTAAAAACGCTGGAGGGAAGAAAGATACCTAGAGCTTGGAATGCAGCCAATCTGAAGAAATTCTACTTCTAGTTTTTTTTCATTCATCTTTTATCGCATTTTTGGAATTGGCAACTCAATTTTTATTGCTTGTGATTAATAAAAGATTGTTTGGCAGTGACTTTTTGAAGTGTGACATTCTGAAGTGTTAATTTTATATTATAAACTTTATAACTTGCACACCTTTTCCAAGTAACATGCATATTACTAAGTATGCAAAAGCAGGGAATCACCCTCCTCAGGTCTTCGTTATGAAACACGAACAACCTCTTTGCATTGCCCCTGGCAATATATGAAGCCCTACAGGGGACCCTTAGCCTGATCGGATAGAACATCCAACACCAGCTGTGTCCTCGCCATTGTCATACTTAGACCTAAGGGAGTGTGACGACAAAAGTAGGGAAGAATGGCATCTCATAAATCATACTGGACTGGGAGGATACTCACACAACAAAATAACTTTACCTACATCAAATCTAGTCAGCTACGGAGAGCCCAAGATAATCAAATGGGAAATAAATGAAGTAAAAGATATACAACGCATGTTTAGTCGGCAGAACTGCCGAAGACGTAAATATTACATTACTTCGTTACATGTATAATGAGTTACATCCGGTAAAATCTTAATGAGGCTAAGGCCTATGAACAAGATAATCAGCTACTTGTGCTCTTCGGCCATCATTCGGATGAGGAGCCAATTCCTCCTCAACCTCAATCACATCTGACTCTAACAACTGCCTTGGGATAGCATCTATAGGGATCCACTGGTCATTCCTCCTGAAAGGATTAGGCCTCAGAGTTGAAGGAGAGATCTCATGACGATACCAGAGTACTGAGTTTCGGAGGACCTGTAGCTCCCTAAGGGCACTCAACCATCCCTTGATAAAAGATAGTTCTTCAAACTCTGTTAACCTCATCGGAGCATCTATCCAACCTTGTTCATAACCATCATCCCACACTCGCTGGGGTCCTTTCTTGAATAGATGCCTCAACCGTGTGACATCCCTTTAAAGCCCAGTAGTAATCATGTATGCTCGACAGACATCTCCCCGGAGCTCATCCACCTCCCTAGTTGGACCCCTACATCTGGACCAGCTCGTGGAGCAGCCGATGAGGTAAAACCTTGTAAAACTGGAGGGGCACCGCTCAGTCCTGTGCCATTTCACGGAACATTCGATGAAGAGGAACCTCGTAGAACATGATGTGCGATGCTCGGTGCATGCTCCTTGAGTCGCGAGACCTCCCTCCTCGGAGTCTCGTTCTCCTGCTGAAGAATTTCTCCGACTTGATTGATTTCAGAGGCATCTAGGAGCTTAGCTCTCAAAGTGTTCACTTCTTCTTGAACAGAGGCACCAACCTCTTCTATCTCCTGAAGTCTATCCTTCAATTTGGCGACAAGCTCAGATTGGTCTTTAAAGCTCTTATTCCATGACCTGAGAGACCTGTAAATCCTAACGAAGGCTTGGCGAATTTGATCACTCACATTAGGACCGAGAATCCTTCCCAGTTGAGAGGTGGAAGGTATATATTCATTTACATCAATCAACTACAAGCCATAAATAATAGTAAAGAATAAAATAATCAGTACTGCAAGCCATAAAGAGCAGTAAAGAACAAAAAAATCAGTATGCTAAAGAGAAAATGTTTTCATTTCATTAATGGTGGACCAAATTACATCGATGAAAGAGAACAGTGCAAACAAAGCAAAACTACATAAAGGTCCTAAGAGTGGGATAACTGGCAACCTCGGTTTGTCTAGAGGTGGTTGGCTATTTTCCCTTATCAGTAACAGTAGCAGTATCTCCCTCGGAAGGAACAGTTGTTGCTCCCTGAGCAGGAGAAGCACCAGTAGGAACGGTTTGAGAAGTAAGGACTACACCTTCAACGGCTGGGGCAGGCGCATAATCTACAATAGGCTTCGGGCCTGGATCATACTCGTCGAACAAGGGTGAATCAATATCCACCCCAGCAGCCAAAAGAGCCTTATTCCAGCCCTTCTTAAAGTTCAGTCGACTGATGTAACCTATCTGAGCATCAGCGTCCTCATATGCGGTAGCCCACCCAGAGTTGTACGAACTCTCCTTAATTGTAGAAACTTCAGACTACACTTTCTTTACCTGCTCCGATAGCACCTTATTTTCCTTGACCATGGCCAACTTGCTCGTACTTACCAGATCGTAGGACTGCCTCAACTCATTCAGCTCCTTGGTCGTCACTTTCTTCGCTCTGTTGGCTTCAGCAAGGGCAAGATCAGAGGACTTCTGGGTCTCGTTAGCAGCTTTTAGACTGGCCTCCAGCTCGGCACCTTTCCCCTTCAGTTCAATATTTTACCTCTCCAAATCTACATTCCTACTCACTAGCTTGTTGCTAGTACGATAGAGAACAGCGAATTCGGTTACGAACTGCATGTAAAAAGGGAGCATTAGAAGAAAGTATTGAACATAATATTACAAGTATTGAGGAACAGAAACAAACTTAGCAAGTCCAGCCTCTGACTCGCTTTCAGGGCTAACTGGTCGTCCCCATCACCCTCTATCGATCAACAGGTAAAAATGCTCTCTTGAGCAGCGCAGGAGCCAGTTGGGGAGAGTTGGCAACTGAGTCCCCTCGGGCAATGCGGACACGAGAACTAAAGCTTGCCCGGCCTTCATCCTCGCTTCCACCGTCCTTCTCTCCTCTTCTCTCTCCTTCTCCCTCTCATCTCCGTTTCTCTCTTCCACCTTCTTTTTCTCTTCAGCCTTCTTCCTCTCCTTTTTTTTCTTTCTCTATCTCTCTCTCTCTCAACTGTTCTTCCTCCTTTCTCTTCTTCTCCTACTCATTGGCAGTAAGTTGAGATCCAGTGGTAACTTCTCCACTAACAAACTTTTGCTTCTTCGACCTCCTTAAAAGAAGCACATCAACCTCATCATCATCATCCCAGGTTAGATTTCTTCTGGGAGGAACCATTTCTGCCTCGCTAGAACTGATCGACTCGTTAGAAGACTCTTGAGCATCAGAAGGCTCTTTTAAGCTAGAAGAACCTTCACTACTAAATCTCGCCTTACTGGGACCACCTTCAGCACCTCCCCTAATATCACTTTCAGAACTGCTCTCTTCCTCGTCCAACTAGATGGGGTTCGCAACAACTTCTTCAGTAATATCCAAGTCACAAAAACTGTCCACAGGCCACGCAATGAAACTGGATCCGATGATCTTATACTCCAGAAGAAAATTAGCTGACTGGGGATGTTCACCGTCAGCTAAAGATTCTCTGATACTCCAAGATTTAATCAGCTCGGCAGCTCAAACCTCACTAAGGGCAGGTTCCAAGTTCTTTGCCCTCGCTGAAAGGATAACAGAAAAATATCAGAAAAATCAAACATTAACAGAAAAACAAATGAGCAAAGCAAAGGTTAAGATTACCTATGTACTCCTCCCCGCGAAAGGGGACTGTGAATCTATCAGACCTCAACCCCTCAGTATGGGGGGAAAACTGCCAATTTCTAGCAAGAAAACCCTCTTTCCAGTAATCCTTATAGGAATCAGGTAGGTTTACTACCAATACCCTATCAGGACTCCTGGACCTGAGGTAAAGAAGGCCAGAACTAGTTCGAGAGAAGGAATAACAAAAATAAATTTCAGCAAACCCTAATTTAATGCCATAGAGTTGGTTTATTCTATGGACACAATTAAATGTCTTCCAAACGTTTGGTGACCACTATGCAGGAACGATATTGAAGTAACCGAAGAAGTGCAAAAACAAATTGCTCGGGGGGAAGGTGAGCCCCCCTTGGGACTGCAACAGGACATGAATCCAATGTGCGTCCTCTATCTCTCTAACACTCTTAGGGATAGAGGCGCACTCAATTTCTACCCAATCTGGGATATTATAGAACTTTCTAAACTCAGACACAGACCTATTGCCTATCTTCGCCATTTGCAAACCCTAATTATGAATTCGAAGCAAACTCAACAGAAAAAATGCAGAGAGAGAGCAAAGGGAACTTACGGGATGAAGGTTTGGCTTGGACGACGCAAGATCACAAGCCCAGACGATGAAGAAGATTGAAAGCAAAGTAAACGAAGACCTGGAGAGAAGGGCGCTACAACGGAAGCTCAAAGAAGATGGGAAAATATTAAGAAGATTGAAACGACAGTATGGAAATGCTACTCCAAGTTACCTTTTAAACATTTCTAATTATATCGCATGAGACCCGAAGCAGGCTGCTGCCAAAATCAAGTAGAGAACTCCAATCTTGGGAAGAGTTACACAATTTACAAGAGAGACATTATGACAAATTATTTAAATTTATTGAGCCCAAATTGTGGCCCAACAACTTTAGGGGAAATTATGGGTACCTCGATTTGCCATCATGGGCCCAAACGAGTAGCCCAATAGAAACGGCCCAAAGTCTGGGATCCTCGCATCTCAACCGAATTCGATTATGACTTAGTCTACTCTTAAAATCTCGTAAGGAGATATTCTAGGAGTAGAAGGTGGACGTGGGGAAGTCCAACACCCCCACTCCCCGAGAACAAACATGTATATAACAAACCCTAAGCCTGGGACAAAAGGCATGCAATATATTCTCTGCAAAACACTCCCCGTAGTATATAAAAATAATATTGAGAGCACCAATGTGGACGTAGGCATTCTTGCTGAACCATGTACATACTGTGTTGTGTGATTGGCATTTTTTATTCTCTATTCTCTTTGGTGATTGCGCTTTCTCATTAATTTGTGTTGAATATACTTGTCACCACAGTTATCATATCCCGAAATCACCAAGGGCATGGGGACCAACCTTTATTTCGGAATATTGGTTGCAGGGAAAGATCTGATTGGCATTATATTGATGGAAGCTCCCCTATCTATAAGATTCCTTACAAATCTAACTTCGTTGATGCTGGCGGTCATATACAATGGCCTGTTATGAGGGAACCTTACAGCCCTATGTGCATCGCTGAAGGTTACTTCTGAGAGAAATCACCTAACCAACCTGGCCATGGGTCCCTTCCATCTCAGCGAAAGGATTTCATTCTTCCTCACAATATCAAGTATTGCCTGGGTTATCTCCAACCTACTCTCTTTCGGTATCCCCACCTGGTCGAAGAACCAAGTGAATTTCGAGGATTTCGAAACTGCACAGTACTCTACGACTGGGTCTGCTTCCTCACCTTCAATGTTGTACACATCCTCCACGTCTTTGGCGATTGCCTCATCGTAGGCCAGTACTACATTAGACATTCCCCTCGTACAATTTTCCAGAGCTTGTTCGTACTCTTCTTGCTTCGTCATTGACTCTCTTTCTCCTTTCTTCGCCTCTTCATCATAGGCCACCACGAGATTGACCCCATGTGCTGGAAGTGGGTTGTTGTTGACATTCTGTGGAGGGATTTGCAACGTCCCTGTCTTCACGTACTTGTCGATGATTCTTCTCAGTGTGAAACAGCTCTCTGTCGGATACTGGATCCTCCGATGAACCTGGCAGTACTTGGGATCCGCCTTCGTTGCCGCATCGGGTTCCCTAAAGGGAATGTATTTTAGTTCGTCAATCGTTCATCCTTGGACCATTGCATTGTAATAGCAGACAGCCTCCTCTACTGTACAAGGCAATGGTGGTGGGTCCTCCTTATTTCTTCCAAACTTCCTCTTATTGTCCTTCTTTGGTGCCTTACCCCCATCTCCTCCCTTGGTGTACCCTACCTGTGGGGGCTGAGACCTCCCCCCCACAGGTTGTATCAGCTGCATAAACATTATGGGCACCACCACTGGATTTGGTCGTACCACCAAGGAGATATTTCTTGCCGCGCTTAAGAACGCCAAAAAAGTCCCTTAATGCGTTTCATTAATGAGATGACAGATGCACTCAGGAAGCAGTCCTTCTGCAGAGATATGTAATAACTTGGACTCTTTGGCCTCCTCCCTCATGTCAAGGGATCTTTCCCTGAACCTTCGGACGTAAGCCACCACTTCTTCCCCAGGTCGTTGCCTCTCCCTCCCCAGTTGGGTCAAAGTAAACTCATCCTTCGCCAGAAAGAACTTATAGACGAACAAAACATGCATCTCTTCCCACGTAAAAACGCTTTTGGGAGCCAAATAAGAATACCAGGTATATGATTTATCGGTTAAGGATTTAGAGAACTCCCTCAACCTGAGCTTCTTATTATTACAATGTGCTCCCAAGTGTTCAATAAAGCGCTTAATATGCTGCTTCGGGTTCCCACCCTTCCCTGTGTATTTTTCAAAAATAGGAGGAATATAATCCTTTGGGTAGGGATCATCGTTATATTCTTGGGGATAAGGTGTTCGAAAGTCATCATAGACTGAAGCTACCTCGCCAGCAGATTATGAGGAGGCTTGCATGAACTTCAGCATCTATTTTTGCATCTCCTTTATCATTTCCTCCATGGGTGATGCTACTGGGGCAACAACCAACGGGACCATGGGCTAAGTGCCCGTTGAAGCTGGAGCAGTCATCATAGTTAGGGCCATTGATACTCCTGATGTTCCCACTATTGGGTTCACAATAGAGGGTATGCTCGCTGGGATCGTTCCCGTTACACCTGCACTTGGTGGGGCTGTTGAAGCTGCCCCTGGTGTTACGAAGGAATTGGCTTCAAATCCTCCCATCACCGTTGAAGCTACCGGAGTTTGCAAAAACTCATAAAACTTACTCATTAAGAGTGCCACCTGAGTGGGTCACAACCCTGCACTCGTGGAAGCTTGTGTCACCCCTGGAACGCCCGTTGTCGCTTGAACTGAAGGTATCTCTATTCGACGAGCCCCATCCCTTAGAGCCTCCAATTCCCTCGCAGCTTATTCTTTATTGTGCTGGATGTCATCAAAGTTGAGCCTTCGATTAACATTATCTTTCACCATACTCCTTACTTAGGAGAATGCCTCCCCATCAAAGTCGCCAAATGTAAGAGGGTAGTTTAAATAAGATGGAGGCGTAACCCCTTTTGAGTACAGTAATGATAAGTTAATTAGCCAAACCTTGGATTAATTATAGGACATGCACACACAAACTCAATGAAGATGAACTCAGTTTAAACTCCCAAATCTCTCGTGTATAACTCAGAAGGTAGTAACGAACTTAGAAGTGACTTCGCTAGAGGGAGAGAGAAGTAAGCACCCTAGATACACCTTGGCAGGCATCCAAACACACCAACCACCCTCAAGAATCTCTATCAAATATTAAAAGTTTCGTAATAAATGAAAATAGTGGGTGAGTAAACTCTCTATGGTTTGTAATAACTCTCTCTGATGTATATTATCTCTAGTAATAACTTCTGAACTCTAAAAAGATCATCCTCTCCTCAAATGTGGTTAGGGTCCTTAAATAGCCTCCCACACCACCCCCGAGCCAACTCAGTCATCAATGCCTGTGAAAGACCTCCCTCATACTTTATGTCACAAATATTAAATACCTGATGCACTAGTTGTCTCCATGTCATAAACATTAAATGCCAAGACATGTTTTTTGCCTAACCACTGTGTGTCAGGGGGATGTTGTCGCAGAGGTGGCTCACCAACTGCCTGACAGCCCTAAATACCATGGTGGTTTACTCAAGTGAAGGCCTGACATTGTTTAGATGGCTAGTGACATCATGTACAGTAGATGTGACATTAAGTAGAGAGCTATTTAGTTCACAACTCAACGCTCAATGGAACTCCAAGCTGCTCCGCCCGAGGTTCCACGGACTGGGTCCTTTGGTGTTTTACCAAGTGTGTATAAGATGGTCGGACAAGCCCCAACGGTGCCTCACTTCTCAATCCTCCAAACCAAGACCCTATAAAGTTCCCACGGCGAGGTCATTCGATAGAGCATGAAAGCTCTCCCAGGCCCTGCCAAATCTGGTCTCTCGCGAGTACCGTTTGACCTCACACTAAAACTCACTATTATTCTCATTACATCATTACAACCATTATAGCTTATAGTCAATATAAACAAAGATACAATATGACTAACACAATAAGATAAAATACAAGTTTCCACACTGAACTGCCTCGTTGAGTTGCCACGGTGAGTTGCCACGCTAAGCTGCCTCAGCTTCTTAATCCCGAACACTGTTGCTAATGGGTGGATTATCCATTATCTCGGGATTACCTTCAAGCGCCCTCTACAATGAGATATTTACCATCTTTCCTTAATTTATAGACACTTTACTGGATTCTCTAGTGGTGGTCCAATCTCACCCTTGTTTGAGCTTGAACCACCATTGAAAGATCTTCGGTTTGAGTTTAAGCTCACTTTCAGTTCATCCAGATCACTTCCAATACATCACTTGGGTTTTTCTATCATCGAAACTCTTTGATGGTATCAGATCCTTCTACTATAGGTGAACCCAATATCATCCAAGCCCCATTTTAATCAAAAATGGCTGAGGTGGCGACGGACCTACGCTCCTTGGTGGACAGTCAACGGAAGATGCAGGTGACTCTTACTGCATTTAGTCTAAATATGATGGTTAGACCCACTGGCGTCGGAGACGAGATGATAACTCTGATCGCCAAGGAAAGTGTTCAAAATCCAGTGGCTAGGGGACGACCCCAGTCCCCACACAAAGATCTTCCTCCTTTGCAATGGTGCAGAGACGTGGCTAACTCTAGGCGTTTGCACTTGTGGAGGCCGAGTTAGGAGTGCTCGGATGATAAGGATGAATAGTATGATGATGAGGACGACAGAGAATGTTAGGAGCCTTATCAAATTTCTAGAGGCATAGTGCAGCCAATTCATCCTAGTCGAGGATGTAGCGGCAGGCTGAGCTAAGAATATAGGCTAAGGGTATCAGCTTTAGACAAACTAAATAGAGGGTCGGCCTTCGATAGGCTTGGCCTTAATGCAGATGACTGAGAAACTGCCTCTTTAAATCTCTAAGTATCCCTGGTTTCAGAAGGAATGATAGATGTGATGACCATTGACCTCCTAAAGGCCAAGATGAGGAACACCGAGAGGTGAATAATCGACAGAGGATAGTTACCAGATAGCCCTCAGTTCGATCAACTGATAAAGAGGGGGCTGGAGAAAATGTGGCCCAGATCGAGGTTATTGATGCGGTCAAGAATCCTTGGAATAATTCTACACAGTGAATGGAGGACAAGATAGGGGATACCCTAAAGAGCCGAGACCCCTTGCAGAAGGGTTATAGTGAAGGCTCCCCCTTTATGGCTAAGATTATGGGTTATCTAACCCCGGCTAAATTCAAGTCACCGGTAGTCATGCCTAAGTATGATGGGAGAACCAATCTTATCCACCATGTGGAGATGTATCAATCAACTATCGATATCTACTCAGTCTCAGACGAGATGAGGTGTCGGGCCTGCTCTAGCATATTTATCAGAGTTGCTCATGTATGGTTCACGTCTTCCCTTAAAAACTCAATAGATAATTTCAAATAGCTAGCGCAGAGGTTTATACACAATTTTTGCTTCGGAGTGAGGCCCCAAAAGAAGACGACATACCTGTTGTACGTGAAGGAGGGAAAAAATGAAAGTCTGCGGGAGTACATAGCGATATTCAATAAGGAGAAGTTAAAGGTTGAAAATTACGAAGATAACATTGTTATGACAACCCTAATGGGAGGGTTTCAGAAAGGATAGCTCCTATGGAAGCTAGCTGAGGATCCTCTAAAAATCCATGGCCGAACTCCTAGCTACGATCGGGAAGGTTATGAATGAGAAGGAGGTAATGGATGCCAAGGGAGAAGATGAGAACGGCACAAGCAGCGAAGGTAAGTTCTAGAAAAAGAACAAGGATGGCAATAAGAGGTCGGCGAATGATAAGTTCACTAACTATACGCCTTTGACTATCAGTTGTGAGCACATCCTGAACGAGATCAAGAATAATCGATCCCTAAAATGGCCTAAAAAGTTGAGAGCACATCCTCACAAAAGGAATAAGAATCTGTTGTGTGAGTTTCACCATGATCATGGTCACACGATCAATAGATGTTTCGCTTTCAAGGATGAGTTTGAGAAAATGTTGAAAGCTAGCAAGTTAAGAAAGTATGTTGATAAGAACAGATCAAAGTTTGGCCGAGATGACACTTGGAAGAGGAGTAATGACAAGTGCAAGCCTGATACTCTAGCCAACCGAGGCGAGGATGACTCGAATGATGAGGAAAAAGCAGACCCTGACCTGCCACCTCCAATCACCGATCCTAAGGGTCGGATCCACACAATTTCTCTCGAAGTAAAATGATTTATGGAAGACTTACTAGAGGGGGAAAATAGATTATTGAAATAAAGGCTCATGTAGCAGAGGCCAGAGCTCTTCCTCCTACACCTATGGAAGTACATTCGGCAGTGGTTGAATCGAAAAAGGTAAAAAAAAACTAAAGTTGATATGAATACTTTGATTATTGGTTTTTCTAGGCTGGATTTTCAGGGGATCTTAGCCCCGCATGATGACCCATTGGTGATTACCACCCTGGTCCATGGGTATGAGGTTCCAAGAATATTGGTCGATAGTGGCAGCTCGACCGATGTATGTTTTAAGCCTGTTTAAAAGGTTTGAGGCTGTGCAAGAAGAGTCTGATCCCGTATCACCAACCTCTAATCAGTTTCAGTGGTGAAAAAGTGAAACCTTTGGAAATTTATGAAATGGAAGTTAGAATGGGGAATAGCTGGCTAAAATGCCTCACGGAGAAAATCAACTTCTTTGTCATGGATGATAAAGTTTAATCAGCTGACAACATAATTTTGGGACGGGAATACCTAAAGGAGTTTGAGGTCGTTCCCTTAACAGTTCCCCAGATGATTAAATTCTCGACTCCATATGGAGTAGGGGAAGTTCAATGTGACCAAGTTGAGGCACGCAAATGCTACTTTAACCCGGTTGAGGAGAGGGAGGCATATAAAAGGGCCACAACAACTTAAAACATTGATACTTTGGACCCCGGGTATGAAACTAAATTAAAGAAGGGTGAGGCCACTGAGGAGGTAGAATCCATCGTCCTCAATAAGGATGAGCGAAAAAAAACTATCCAAATCGGTAAATCCCTGAAGAAGGAGATCAAAGGAGAGCTTGTCAGACTGTTGAAGAGGAGGCAGAGCTTTTTTGCTTGGAGCCATGAGGATATGCCCGGCATGAATTCGAAGGTCCTCTGCCATAAGCTCAATGTGTCCAAGGATGCAAAATCGATCCAGCAGAGAAGGAGAGTCTACTCCCGAAGGAAATATGATGTCATTAGAGAAAAAGTGAAGAAGTTGGAAAAGGCCAACTTCATTAGGGAGGTTATTTACCCTGAGTGGTTAGCAAATGCAGTCATCGTCCCTAAGGCCAATGGCAAGTGGAGGATGCTTGTTGATTGTACAAATTTGAACAAAGCCTATCCTAAAGACATATTTCGCCTGCCAAGGATAGATTATATGATTGACGGCACTAACGGCCATGAATTAATGAGTTTTATGTATGCTTACTCAAGATATAATCATATATTCATGGATTCGACCGATGCTAAGAAGACATCTTTCATAACTGACAAGGGGACCTATTGTTATAAAGTCACGCCCTTCGACTTAAATAATGTCGGGGCAACGTATCAAAGATTGGTCAATAAGATGCTTGAATAGCATATTGGTAACACGATGGAGGTTTATGTCGATGACAGTTAACTAAGAGTCTCAAGGTCGACACTCATGTGGCCGACCTTGAACGAACTTTTGATTCTATAGACGAGTTTATGACAAAACTCAACGCCGCCAAATGAGTCTTCGGTGTGGGGGCAGGAAAGTTCTTGGGCTTTATCGTGAACCAAAGGGGGATTGAGGAAAACCCCGAGAAGATCAAAGCTTTAATGGATATGAATACTCCAACAATAATAAAATTTATGGAGAGGTTAACTGGACGGGTAATAGTATTGAACAGGTTTGTGTCCAGGGATACTGAAAAGTGCATCCCCTTTTTTAAGATACTCAAAAAGCATTTGAGTGGAATAAGGAGTGTAACAAGGCCTTTCAATAGTTGAAGACCTACCTTGGCTCCCCACTGCTGCTGTCAAGACCAATTCAGGTAGAGAAGTTGTATTTGTATCTAGCAATTTTGGAATCGACCATTAGTGCTCCCATTATCAGAGATGAGGATGGTGTACAGAAGCCAGTGTACTTAATAGTAAGGCCCTCTAAGGGGCCGAGCAGAGATATCCTAAAATAGAGAAGCTGTCATATGCCTTAATCCCTACCTCAAGGAAGATGGAGCCATACTTCCAGGCACATACTATGGTCGTCCTCATCGACTCTACCCTCAAACAGGTCATACATAAACCTGAGAAATCGGGTAGGTTGATGGCCTAAGAAATAGATCTGGGAGATTTTGATATCATTTACCATCCAAGAACAACCATTAAGGGGCAGGGCTCTAACTAATTTTGTATCCGAGTTCACGTGGGATGAGGCTGACACAGAAGAGATTGGAACCCCAGCTTGTGATCCAAAAATAAGAATATGCCCCCTCCCCCACTGAGGTCGAGACGAGTTCAGTAAAAAGTAAGGTGTCCGAGAATGAGGTAGAGAGATACCTCTACAATAATGGGGCTCTGGAATAGGGTAATTTTTCAAAAGATGTACTATGTGGAACTTGTTTGTTGATGGCTCCTCGTGTGTGGTTGGAAGTGGAGGAGGTCTGATTGTGTCAGCCCCAGATGGTACAGACATTGAATATGCTCTGAGGTTCAATTTATAAACCTCCAACAACGAGTCAGAGTAAAAAGCCCTTCTGGTAGGACTCTCCCTCTCCAGAGCACTAAATGTTGACTAGCTCTTGGTCCGTAGCGACTCCAAGTTAGTTGTGAATCAAATTTTGGGAGTATATGAGGCCAAGGACGAGAGGATGGTTAAGTACCTTGGAATGGTAAAAATAACACTAAAGCATTTTAGAGAGGTAAAACTGAAAAGGATACCTTGATTAGACAATGGTCGGGTCGATGCCCTGGAGAGGTTGGTTTCCTCCACGAGAACAGAGATTAGAAGGTTGGTGCCGGTGGAGATCTTACATCGGTCGATCATTAAAGAGGAAAATAACATAGTGAAATTTTTTTTGAACTTGAACATGGGAGCTTCTTGGATGGATCCTAAATCATCCGATACATCAGAGATGGGGAATTGCCTAATTCAAAAGTCGAGAAGAAGAAACGGAGGTACAAAGCGGAAAATTCCTCCATCATAGGAGACATCTTGTACAAGAAAGGATTCCTACTCCCTCTACTCAAATGTGTCCATCCGTCTGAGGTAGAATATATTTTGAGGGGCGTGCACGAGGGATCTTGATCCAGATATATAGGAGGAAAGTAATTAGCGAAGAGAATCTTCACTCAAGGATATTGGTGGTCGACACTCACCAAGGATACAGTTACATATGTGAAGAAATGTGACACGTGCTAAAGGTTTTCCACCATTCCCCATCAACCTCATCAGACACTTACTTCAATCACCTCCCCTGGCCATTTGCAGTCTCGGGGATTGACTTGGTAAGACCATTTCCAAGGGCTATGAATAATTATCGACGTATGATTATAGCTATTGATTATTTTTTAAAGTAGGTAGAGGTCATGGCAATGGTCATAATAACGGAGAAGAAAGCCTTTCAATTTATTTGGAAAAATATTATTTGCAGATACGTCCAACCAAACACTCTGATTTATCATAACGGAAAGCGGTTTAAGAACATCTCCCTCAAGAAGTACTATGAGGGGGTCGGCATCAAACAGTTCTTTTCAACTTCACGCCATCCCCGGGATAATGGGCAAACAGAGGTGATGAACAGAACAATTCTTTATGGAATCAAGAAAAAGTTTAAAGATGCCAAAAAGAGATGGAACGATGAGGTGCATGTTGTCTTATGGGCATATTGGATGACAGAGAGGACACCAACGGGGGAAACTCCGCTCATGCTAGACTATGGCTCAGAGGCTGTGGTACCGACAGAGATTGGTCTCCTAACTCACAGGGTCCAAACATATGACCCAAGGGAGAATATAGTACAAAGAAGACTAGATTTGTATCTTATAGAAGAATAAAGAGAAGATGTTGAGGTTAGGAAAGCTACCTATCAATAAAGAACGATAAAGTTTTACAATAAGAGAGTAAAGGCTCGATCGTTAGTAGTAAGAGACTTAGTTCTAAAGAAGACTTGGAAGAAGCCCAATAAGCTTCATCCTAACTGGCATGCTCCATACCAGGTGATTGAAGAGGTGGTTTTAGGAACGTGTCGACTGGAGAACTTAGATGGAGAGACATTATCCAATCCATGGAATGTTGACTATCTCAAAAAATACTATCAGTAAGAGTTTTGTATCAGTTTTATTTGTCTATGTATATGAGAATTAGATTGTGAATGAAAATTTTCTAAATGTTCTCTCATATTTTGTCATTTAAATGATTTTAGAGTGAATGTATTAGATCATCCTAAGCTATAGAACATCATTCATGTTGAAGTATCTCCTAATCACTCTCGGTGACATGATAGTCCAGATGGGGTCAACCTCGTTCATGGACTCTCGATAACACCGAGAGGGGGGAACATATCAAAAATCATTAATTTGGGGAATTCAAATGTAAAAATCACTTAGTTGTGGTTTATGTTAAACATCATTGATTTGGTTGAAAAACTCCCTTAGCCGAGACGACGGTGTATGGATAAAACGACTCTCATCCATACGCTCTCAAAATGACAAGAGGGGACTTGGGATGCAAACACCATAATTTAGTGAATTCAAATTTAAAAATCACTAAGTTGTGGTTCATGATTAAAAAACATTAATTTTGTGAAAAACTCTCTTGGCTGAGACGACAGTGAATGGACGAGACGACTCTCATCCATACGATCTCAAAACGACGAGAGGGGACTTGTATAATTTTGAGGAGAAGTCACTCATGATTAAACATCATTATATCTCGTATTATAATGAGACGATGTATATATTGAGAAATTTGTCACTTATACCTGTCTCGTCTAAAGATGGGATGATGTGTGCATTAGTCAGTTAATTGGTGATATTAAGGTTATAATCAATCTTGTGGTTACTTGATTAAACATCAAAAGGAGGCATACATGTAAAGTAAATAAGGGAAAATCATATATACTATTCATACCTTCAGAGTATGGTAATAAATGATTAGACCATTTTTTCATTCAAAAACATGAAATGATAAGTGTTCAAGAAGAGATACAATGTTACTAGTAAATTATAAAAAAAATTCAAGTGATCAGAAGGCTTACAACCAAAGGGCATTAGGCCACAGGAGGCCGCCCAGAAATAGAAAAACAAATAGCTAAGCTTAATTATTCGTCCCTGCAGTATTCAAGTTCTCGGCCTCCTCAGGAGCCTGTCGACTTCGGTATCTTCGATAGGCTCAGCCTCATCCACCTGGTTTGTAGTCTAAATGATGGGATCCTATTCATCCAATGCCTCAACTTGGGTTAAAGCTATCATTGCAAGATAGTCATCCAAGTTGAAAGTCTTCAACTTCTCAAATAGGTGGGCCATCTCAGGAAACTTCATAGTTGCCCATAGGCAACCAGTGTGAGCACCTCTTTCAAGGTACTGCACATTATAGCTCAGGAACTCCTCAGACAATTTGAAGACCTCCATAGCCTGCTTCTAAGCCTCAGAGATCTTGATAATAACAACCTCTTTTATCTTCCCAACAATCTTAGTGGAGTGCTAGTTGTTCAGAAACCTGATATCCTCACCATGACTTTTATTCAGATTGGTGATTGCTTTGGAGTAATGCTTCTTCAGGTTCTCAATCTGAGTCTCTATCTCTTGGATACGGCTCTTTTGAGCCTCATCCTCCCTGATAGCTTGACTAGCCAAGCCGATCTCAGGGACTTTCTTCTTGATCCACTGATGGAGCTTCTGAAGGCAGATAGTTTAATACATAAAACAAAAATAAGTTAGTACAAGACGACCTTATGGGATGACCTTATAGTTGTGACAAAATATGAAAAGAACACTGACTTACTTGGATAGCCCTGTGAAGGACGAATTTATTCATCAAGAAGATGTTGGTGGCCTCCAGAAACCTGCTGTCAGACTCAGAGGTGTTGGAGGTTAGGAACTCAAGGACCTTGCCCTTTCTCCCCAAGGTAGATTCATGGCTAATCTTCAGGTTCTCCAAGTCATGGGGAGATTCTCCTGACCTTATTTTTTTTTCCTAGACCCCTCGTCCTGGATGGAGTTGACAGTGGTGGATTTTTTGGTATGGGCCCTAGGGGTCGATTTCTTCCCATCTTGTTTGAGTAAATTGGTTATGCTTGGAGCTGGCATGTTCCACACAGTTTTCGAGGTATTTGGTGGTCGGTCTTTAATAAATTAAATGAGATCATAAGGTCGGATAAATAAAATACGACACAATAGTTAGAAGAAATAATGTTAACACTTACGTGGATCAGATAGGGGGTCCACCCCTATACCCGTCTGCTCTAAAAAATATAGGGGCATTAACTGTTCAAATTGGACGAGAGACCCCCTTCGTCTCCATATTTCCTAACCTTTTTAATGTGTTTGGCGTCTTCAACACTTAATCTTGGATCATATTTAATCGATATTATGGCCTTAGCCCATCGTTAGGGAACTCGAGGCTCATAGGCAGTGCAAGGGACATCAGGGACAAATTCCCAGGCTCTCGAGATGAAAAAATAACGTGGTTTCCAATTATGATTGGAAGTTTGGGTTACCATCAGAGCCTTCTTTTCAAACTTCCTGGATACGAGCCAGGCTGAGTCTTTGGGGACGAGACAATGTAACATCCTCTGAAGACACTAACTGGGAGGTCTGTATGGTGAACTACCTTTCACAGGGAAACGAAGCCGAGAATAACTCTCCAGGCATTAGGTGAAATTTGGGAAGGGGTGAGACCGAGGCTATTTAAAATGGATCGTACATTCGGATGCACTGGTAGCCTAAAGTTAACTTTAAACATTTGTTCATATACGCAAATTTTACCCTCTCGGACTTGAAATGCTCTCTCATCGGACGAGGGTGCTCTTATAGGGATGGAATGCACAATTACATAGAGATGTCTCCATAGCAAGAGGTTGACCTCAGTAACTGTACTAACGTAGGATTCAGCACAGGATGTGTTAAGTGTGTCGTCAGCTCCATCTTCGTCATCGTCTTAATCTGCAACCGGGACGATGCCTGGAACATGGGAAGTTCTAGCAAAGTGTTGCCCCAAAACAGTAGTGAGAGGAATGGAATCTATTGGGGGTAGAAGAGAAACGTCCACACTCGGCCCATTAGGAGATAAAAGGATCTGTATATAAAATAATTTGACCCCTTGGAAGACTCATATTAGCTTGATATTGACTCGGCCTGGCCTGATACCTCGGCCTGGCTTGATGACTCGAACTAACTGGATGGCCCATCTTGGGTAGAAGATGAGTATCTTGAAGAACCTTCATGTCGTCCCTCGACTTAATTAAGTTAAACTCATCATTTTATTTAGAGATAAATTGCCTTTAACAATGCTTTAATTTAAATCTCTCAGGAAAAATAGCATAAGATTTTTTTTCCAAAGGCAAGTGTAGATGAAAGCATTACTACCTTTACATGTAACTTATAAGTACCATACAACTTTATATACCCAAGATCCTTAGTTTAACAATTATACAAAAACATTCTTGACATTCAAACCATATTAGATATTCGCCACTCCCCCATTTTAAGATCCTAACTTGTCATTGAACTCCAAATGATAAGCATACCTAAAACAAAACATTAAAGGAGTGTAAGCTATAAAGGCTTAGTGAATCACCATACACCAAACATATAACGAAATTGAATAACCATTTTATTTTGTTCTAAGGCTATAACCCAATAAGAATTGTGAAACTATCGCAAGCCTAGACCCGCCACAGTCCAATTGATCCACCACTGTTATTGGGAACCACCACATCCCTTTATTAGGCCCGAGTACACAAACCTTTAAGTTGGATTAACAGGATCGCCACATCCCGTAGGACCCACCACAGTTCTTAAAATTAGATAAAGGACTCACCAAAGTCCATAGCATTAATTAACATTGCTTCACATTTTTAATCATATGCATATGTTTCATAAATACCACATCACTCCATAATTCAACAACACATTTCCATATGAAAATATAAGCATTTATATTTCATAGGGAAGGTCACTCACCTTGGATTTGGTGCTAAGATTAATACCAAACTACTTCCTTGGTATGGTAGTATTAGCTGCCTCCCCACCTAACAAGTCAACGTCATTAGTATTTGAATACACTAATTAACATTAAACCTAGTAATACATCACATCCTTTGGTCAATCAGAAATAAATAAGGAGTAAATAAATATGATACTTCACATTTCTATAACACCCAAATAATTAGGTCTCTAACACAATTTACGAAATTAAATTACGAATTCGCTAGACAAAGTTATGCCCATTTTATTACAACCTTTTCCAAAGCGTTTCTCAAGAACAACATCAACACAACTTCAACTTCCTGGAATTTTCATAATTTTTATAAATCATAACTTTGAATGATATTCCACTCAATATCAGTAAACACATTAAATAATACAAAATTAATGTTTCATAATTTTTAGGGCTCATTTGTTATGTCGAGAAAAACGTCAAACACCTGGTATGCATTCTTGCTCCTTTAGGGCAGATTTAAAACCAAAACTTCAAACTATCACCAAAGGTTAATTCCGTGGTATTTTTACACCATTTTAGGATATGTTATACATGTATTAGTATATTTTACTCTCCAACTTGAATCACTCAAGTCCAATAAGCATTTCATGATTTATGCCATTTTTAGCATAACTAGGTCAAAATAGAACATTAAGGCATAACTTAACATTTTTAAGTATACATAACCACCACCTTGGGTATAATTCATGGAAACATATAATAAAAATGTTTTAGAATAAATATACATCATAATCATGAATTTTCTAAATCAAAATGCTTTACAAAAAAATGATGTAAATTTAGGACTTTAAAGTATGCATTTACGATCCTAGCTCCAATTCTAACTTATGTTCTTAACCCATACTTATTTTAATAAAATTAGGCAATATGGGTATCATTAAAATATTTTTCCAAATCAAAAATAAAAATATGCCAAGTTTATAACTCATCCATGTGACCAACTTTAATAAAGAAGTAATTACCTTACGAGGATTCTTCGATTTATAGAAATTTTTCGAAGATTTCTTCCTTAACTTTCTTCTCTTTCTCTCTCTTTAGGCAAAACTCTTGTTCATAGCTGAATTGGCTGAACAAGTGAGTTGTTTTAACAAGTTTAAGTCATCCAAACCGTCACCCACCCTTTAACCAATCAAAAAATAGCACATGGTGTGCTAATAAGACAAATGTCACTTAAGGGATGGACAGATTTTCCCTTATTTCGTACTTTCGGTATAACTTCTTGTACGAGCCTCCGTTTAACCCACCGTTTGTTGTGTTATAACATTAATTAATATATCTACAACTTTCATAATTTGCGTTTTCCCAAAATCATAAACTAGTATGCCTAATTTGGGCTTCGAATAGGAAAGTAGCAATTTACCGAAAATCTCAAAACTTTCACATTTGGCGACCAAACATTACCAATTTCGTATCAACACCCTAATTTACTTTTATAAACATAACCATAAATTAAAAACATAATTTATTATGCATTTAATAACATAACTAATCATATGATCTAAACATGGTATCCCCGGTCATAAGCTTGATTAACATCTAATATAAACCACATATATCTCACATGAGCATGCATCCCCTAAACATGATAATTAACATGTTTAACACACATAACCAATTTATAAATTATAACTAATAACTTATACTTAATCATTTAATTAACCTTACTAATCATGTTTTAGGACCTTACAATTCTACCCCTCTGATAAAAATTTCGTCCTCGAAATTTAACGCGTAAGAAACTTACCAACCAAATGAGGATATTGCTGCTTCATGTTATCCTCCCCTTCCCAGTTGGCATACTCCACATTATGACTTCTCCACATCACCTTAACTAGTGAAATGGTTTCACTATGTAACACTTGCTCCTTTTGATCTACAATAGCAATTGGTTCCTCCACGTAGGTTAAGTCATCTCGAAGCTCTATCGGTTGTGAGATAAACACATGTGAAGGATCGGGCACATACTTACGTAACATGGATATATGAAAAACATCATGTATCTGGGACAATTCTGGTGGTGACACCAATTTATAAGCTACATCTCCAACTCGTTTCACTATCTCATAAGGTCCAATGTACCTGGGACTTAACTTTCCCTTCTTCACAAATCTCATAACCCCTATCCAAGGAGAAACACGTAGGAATACTCGATCACCTTCTTCAAATTTCAATTCTTTCCTTTGGTTGTCTGTATAACTTTTCTATCTACTTTGCGCCACCTTCAAGTGATTATGGATAAGATTTATCTTTTCAGTAGTCTGCTGTACAATTTCTGGCCCAAGTAGTTTTCGTTCTCCTACTTCCGTCCAACACACTGGGGTTCTGCATTTTCTCCCATACAAAGCTTCATAAGGAGCCATCTCAATACTTGAATGATAGCTATTATTATAAGCAAACTCTATTAGTGGCAAGTGTTCATCCCAACTGCCCTTGAACTCTAATACACAAATTCGTAACATGTCTTCGAGTGTTTGGATCGTTCTTTCTGAGTGCCCATCAGTCTGAGGATAAAAAGATGTACTAAATTTCAATTTAGTCCCCAAAGCTTGTTGTCAACTAGGCCAAAAGTGAGAAGTAAACTTAGGATCTCGATCAGAAATAATATAAACAGGTGCACCGTGCAATATAATAATCTCATCCACATATAATTTGGCATATCTATCCATGGATTAAGTAGTTTTAACAAGAAAAAATGTGCAGGCTTAGTCAACCTATCAACGACAATCCAAATAGAATCAAACCCTCGTGAGGATTTTGGTAAACCTATAACAAAATTTGTAGTAACATGCTCCCATTTCCACTCAGGAATAGGTAAGGGCTGTAGTAAACCACTTGGCTTTTGATGCTCCACCTTCACCTGTTGGCAAACTAGACATCTAGCAACAAAATCTGTAATGTCGTGTTTCATTCCTGGCCACCAATAACATTTTTTCAAATCTCTATACAGTTTCGGGCTCCCTGGATGCATAGCATATAAAGAACAGTGGACTTCCTCTAAAAAATTTCTTCTTAAATCAGGCACATTAGGTACACACAAACGGTTTCCGTGCATAATAATGTCATCATTACGAATAGAAAATTCATTTTCTTTACCCTTTTTTATATTATCTCTAACTTTCTCCAATTCTATATCTCTTACTTGTTCTTGTTTTATCTAGTCTATCAACGTGGGTCTAACATTTAAATGTGCTACTATTCTGTAAGACCCATTCAAAGTTAATTCCACCCCCATTAAAGCTAACTCTGTCAGCAGGTCAACTCGAATACAATAAATACAAGATACTATGCCTAGATATTTTCTACTCAAAGCATCATCAACAACATTAGCTTTACCTAGATGGTGATGTGTCGTGTAATCATAATCTTTTATGAGTTCCATCCACCTTCTTTGCCGCAAGTTCAAGTCTTTTTGAGTAAACAAGTATTTTAAGCTTTAATGGTCAGTAAAAATTTCACAACTAATACCATATAAGTAATGTCTCCAGATATTTAATGCAAAAAGGCGCCAACTCAAGATCGTGTGTAGGGTAGTTGCATTCATGTATCTTTAACTATCGAGAAGCAAAAGAAATTACCTTTCCATGTTGCATTAACACACAACTGAGTCCTTGATATGAGGCATCACTATAAATAACTAAACCTTCTGTACTCTTTGGGATAGTCAATACTGGAGCTGATGTCAACTTACCCTTTAAATTTTCAACGCTTTTATCACAATCACCACTCCACACAAACTTGTTCTCCTTTCTGGTAAGCTTAGTCAATGGCAATGCAATAGAAGAAAACCACTGTATAAACCTCCTGTAATAGCTCGCCAATCCTAAAAAGCTACGTACCTCTGTCACACTAGTTGGTATTTCCCAATTCATTACTGTTTCTACGCTCTTGGGATCAACACAAATACCATCAGCAAAAATAACATGTCCCAAAAATACTACCCTGTCTAGCCAAAATTCACATTTAGAAAATTTAGCATACAACTACTTCTCTCGCAAGGTCTGTAAAATAATACGCAGGTGGTGTTCATGCTCATCCCTACTATGAGAATATATCAAAATATCATCAATGAAGACAATAACAAAAGAATCCACGTATGGTTGAAATATACGGTTCATCAAATCCATGAATACAGCCGGTGCATTTGTTAACCCAAATGGCATGACTAGAAATTCATAATGTCCATACCTGGAACAAAAAGCAGTTTTAGAAATGTCACAATCTCTTACTTTCAATTGATGATATTCAAATCTCAGATCGATCTTGGAAAACACTTTGACTCCTTGCAACTGATCGAACAAGTCATCAATGCAGGGTAGTGGGTATTTGTTACGGATAGTCTCCTTATTCAATTGACGATAATCGATGCACAGTCTCATGGTTCCATCTTTCTTCTTCACAAATAATATTGGGGCTCCCCACGGTGATACACTAGGACTTATAAAACCACGATCTAACAAATCTTGCAACTGTATCTTTAGCTCTTTTAATTCTGCAGGTACCATACGATATGGTGCAATAGATATCGGTGCGGTGCCTGGTACCAACTCAATTGCAAATTCTACCTCATGATCTGGTGCTAACCCTGGGAGTTCTTCTGGGAAGGCATCTGCAAACTCACTAACTACTGGTATATCTGATAGTTTTCCAGCCTCTTGTCGTGTGTCCACCACATGGGAAAGATAAACCTGACACCCTTTCCTTAACAATTCATAAGATTTTATAGTAGAAATCAAACATGTTGGAGTGACATTTCGTTCCCCAACAAATTTAAATTCAGGTTCACCCAGTAACCGTAACACTACCTCCTTTCTAAAGCAATATAAATATACATGCTATGAGGCCAACCAATCCATACCCAGTATCACATCAAAGTCACGCATATCGAGAGGTAACAAGTCAACTAGTAATTCTTTTTCACCCACTCGCACCACACACTCCCTATATACCCTCTCAATAAAAACCAACCCCCCCCCCCCCAATCGAGTTATAATAACTAAACCAGAATCTAATGATGATAATGGTTTATTAAGATGCAACAGATAAAGTAAAGACATAAAAAAATGTGTAGAACCAGGATCTATCAACACATAAGCATCTTTATCACCAATAGGAAGTGTATTTGTCACTACGTTAGGCATAGCTTGTGCATCTTGTTGCGTCTGTGCAAACACTCTGCCTTGGCCTTGACTTTGCGATATACCTCATCTACCTCCCCTGGGTACATTCTGTGTAGAACTCCTACCTCATACTGCCACACTCCCAACTGATGTTGTAGCTCCCATCATTGGACAATTCTTTCGTAAGTGCCCTGGTTGATGACAATGGAAACATAAAGGTGTCGTCTTAGCTATTGTACACTCCCGAGACATGTGCCCTTGACCACCACATCTATAACAAATTTTGGCCCTCGGTACCAACACAGATGCATTTTTTGACCTATTCATCCCAGTCCTTCCACCTTGAGCTTGAAATCTTCCACGTGCACTTCTATTATTTTTAAATTCTTGGCCCTTAGGCACTCCTCGTGCTACACTCTGAGTTGAGGTTCCCGTATCCCATCCATATGATCTTAAACCATAATGTCTAGATTTCTTCGAGTGTTCAGCTTGCATTTCTTTCATTAACTTTTCTGACACCATGGCCCTATCCACCAAGTCCACATAATATGTGATCTTCATATTAGCAACCATGCTTTTTATATCTACACTCAGCCCAGTTTGAAACCGATCACATTTACTTTCTTCCGTCCTCACCAAGTCAGGTGCAAATCTGGATAAGGATATAAATAAAGCTTCATACTCTGCCACTGTTCGGTTCCCCTATTTCAACGTGATAAATTCTTCCTCTTTCTCTTTCCTATAAAGCCTTGGGAAATATTTTTCAAAGAACACCTTCACAAACCTCTCCCATGTAATTTGTGGAGGATTTATTGGCACCACTCCCCCAATTGTAGTAAGTAACCTTTCTGTAGCATCCCACCATAACTTTGCATCATCCTCTAACCTAAAGGTTGCTAACAAAACCTTTTGTTCATCTCGCACTTCCATCACCTTGAATATTTTTTCCATCTTTCTAATCCACCCCTCTGCCACTAACGGATCAGTAGTCCCAATAAATGCTGGCGGATTTAACTTCATAAACCTCTCATGCAATTTATCCCTATCCCCACCATGTTCTCCACCTCTTGCTTGTTCCATTAATTGCGCCACAGCACGTAATATTCTTCCCACATCATCAATAGGTTGTTTTTGCACCTCTGGCTCCTCCACTTCAATATGTCTATGTCCTTGCTGACTACTAGGAACATAAAATGCCTCACCCTCCATTCTATCATGCGTCTCGTGTGCATCCATCGCTCACTGCAATATAATTAACATAAAAAAAATACAATAGTCACAATTTAATATTAACATTGTTAGTCAAAAATCTAGACGCATATCAAACTCACTTTCTAGTGTCCACTGCCAATCTAGACCCTCACACCCTGTCCAGAACCTAATAACCACGCTCTGATACCAAGTTGTCACGCCCCGACTTAATTAAGTTAAACTCATCATTTTATTTAGAGATAAATTGCCTTTAACAATGCTTTAATTTAAATCTCTCATGAAAAATAGCATAAGATTTTTTTTCCAAAGGCAAGTGTAGATGAAAACATCACTACCTTTACATGTAACTTATAAGTAGCATACAACTTTACACACCCAATATCCTTAGTTTAAAATTTACACAAAAATCTTCTTGACATTCAAACCATATTAGATATTCGTCACTCCCCCATTTTAAGATCCTAACTTGGCAGTGAACTCCAAATGATAAGCATACTTGAAACAAAACATTAAAGGAGTGTAAGCTATAAAGGCTTAGTGAATGACCATATACCACACATATAACGAAATTGAATAACCATTTTTATTTTGTTCTAATTATATAACCCAACAAGAATTGTGAAATTCTCGCAAGCCTGCACCCGCCACAGTCCAATTATCCCACCACAATTATAGGGAACCACCACGTCCCTTTATTAGGCCCGAGTACACAAACCTTTAAGTTGGATTAATAGGACCGCCGCATCCCGTAGGACCCACCATAGTCCTTAACATTATATAAAGGACCCACCACATTCTACAGCATTAATTAACATTGCTTTGCATTTTTAATCATATGCATATGTTTCATAAATACCACATCACTCCATAAGCATTAGAACACATGTATTCAACTACACATTTCCATATGAAAATATAAGCATTTATATTTCATAGGGAAGGTCACTCACCTTGGATTTGGTGCTAATATTAATACCAAACTACTTACTTGGTATGGAAGTATTAGCTGCCTCCCCACCTAATAGTTCAACGTCATTAGTATTTGAATACACTAATTAACATTAAACCTAGTAATATATCACATCCTTTGGTCAATCAAAAATAACTAAGGAGTAAATAAATATGATACTTCGCATTTATATAACACCCAAATAATTAGGATTTTAACACACTTTACGAAATTAAATTACGAATTCGCTAGACAAAGTTATTCCCATTTTATTACAACCTTTTCCAAAGCGTTTCTCAAGAAAAACAGCAACACAACTTCAACTTCCTGGAATTTTCATAATTTTTATAAATAATAACTTTGCATGATATTTCACCCAATATCATTAAACACATTAAATAATATAAAATTAATGTTTCATAATTTTTAGAGCTCATTTGCTATATCGAGCAAAACGTCAAACACCTGGTATGCATTCTTGCTCCTTTAGGGCAGATTTAAAACCAAAACTTCAAACAATCACCAAAGTTTAATTACTTGGTATTTTTACACCATTTTCGGATATGTTATACATGTATGAGTATATTTTACTCTACAACTTGAGTCACTCAATTCCAATAAGTATTCCATGATTTATTCCATTTTTAGCATAACTAGGTCAAAATAGAACATTAAGGCATAACTTAACATTTTTAAGCATACATACCCTCTACCTTGGGTATAGTTCATGGAACCATATAATAAACATGTTTTAGCACAAATATACATCATAATCATGAATTTTCTAAATCAAAATGCTTTACGAAAAAATGATGTAAATTTAGGACATTAAAATATGCATTTACGATCCTAGCTCCAATTCTAACTTATGTTCTTAACCCATACTTATTTTAATAAACTTAGGCAATATGGGTATCATTAAAATATTTATCCAAATCAAAAATAAAAATATGCCAAGTGTAGAACTCATCCATGTGACCAACTTTAATAAAGAAGTGATTACCTTACGAGGATTCCTCGATTTATAGAAATTTTCCGAAGATTTCTTCCTTAACTTTCTTCTCTTTCTCTCTCTTTAGGCAAAACTCTTGTTCATAGCTGCATTGGCTGAACAAGTGAGTGGTTTTAACAAGTTTAAGTCGGCCAAACCATCACCCACCCTTTAACCAATCAAAAAATAGCACATGGTGTGCTAATAAGACAAATGTCACTTAAGGGGTGGACAGGTTTGCCCTTGTTTCGTACATTCGGTATGACTTCTTGTAAGAGCCTCCATTTAATCCACCATTTGTTGTGTTATAACATTAATTAATATATATACAACTTTCATAATTTGTGTTTTCCCAAAATCATAAACTAGTATGCCTAATTTGGGCTTCAAACGGGAAAGTAGCAATTTACCGAAAATCTCAAAACTTTCACATATGGCGACCAAACATTACCAATTTCGTATCAACACCCTAATTTAATTTTGTAAGCATAATCATTCATTAAAAAAATATTTTATGATTCATTTAATAACATAACTAATCATATGCTCTAAACATGGTATCCCCGATCATAAGCTTAATTAGCATCTAATATAAACCACATATATCTCACATGAGCATGCATCCCCTAAACATGATAATTAACATGTTTAACACACATAACCAATTTATAACTTATAACTCATAACTTATACTTAATCATTTAATTAACCTTACTAATCATGTTGTAGGGACTTACACATTAGCCTCCTAATACCCATCATGAGGGACTTCCATTGCCACATAGAAAGAATCGACACTCTCAGCAGCCGACTCAGACATTGGATAACTAAGCTCTACAACTGGAGGATGAATGGTAGCAAGAGGGATGGGATAGATAGGACGAAGAGAAAAGGCTTTGACTCTATGCTTGGCAGCTTCCTCGGCCTCGTACCTTCTGATCTTAGTGAAGCAACTCTCTCTGAGAGTAGGGAAATCTTCAGCTAGATCGTACAGCTTCCTCAACATCCATAAGACGACCCTTAACTTGGTGGAAACAATGAAAAAAAGGGCAAACAGCTAAAGGTTTGACTAGGGTTTGACTAAAAGATATAAAGTAAGGAATGTGAAAAGTTAAAGCCAAGAACACTCAAGCAAGAACAAGTTGAGTGCTTCACCAAAGAAGATGACCAGCGATTCACCGGAGTGACTAGACAAGGGTTAAATAAAGGTGAAAAACCCTAAAACTACCAACAAACCCTCAAACTAACTTCCTCAACCCTCAAGCAAATATTTTCATCCCTAACAACCACCCAACACAGTTGCCGAAAAAGTAATAAACTCACTAGAAAAATAAAACAATCACAGAAATGGATAAAAGCGATGAAAGCTAGCAAAAAGGGAAGAGGAAGAGTACCTAGAAGAGTGGTCTAGGAAGATAATCACCAGGGAGTTGGAAAAGTAGTCGAAAAACCTGAAGACGGTGGAGAGAGAGAAAGAGCTCTGTAACTAAAGAGTTTAGAGAGAGAAAACGGCACCCAAATTTATAGAGAGAAGAATAAACTTTGGATATTAAACTCTTTTAAAACCACATAATAATGGTGTTCAACTCTCAATACACCCATCAATAAGGCACAACTACCAAGGTGTGCACATGTTGTCGTCACTACTTGAAGCACATGCTAGGACAAGTAATAGATGAAAAGTGATACCCTCTCGTACATATTAGTACATCAGCATCTGACAAGTCAGAGATGTACCTTAATCAGTGCATCTTGACATTTTTACCCCTCAATCTTCTATCTACACAAAAGACTAAGGGCTATAGGGTGAAATGCCAATATTAACCTCGTATCGGCTCAATCCAAGCTCAGCTCAAACTGACCTTACAAAGTGTGCTCCCCTTAACCGTCCTCCAACAACTATCTCATCCTCTTTTTGGGTCGGGTTGCGACCATATACCACCTTAGTTGGCCTACGCCTTGCCTCATCCATCTCAGGAAGACGAGACCATATCACCCAGGGGAGATACCTCATCTCGCCCTGATATAAGTCAATTGAGATTACACTTCGCAATTATAAACATTCAATCCAGTGGAACATCAGTGGTCTCGTACTCGGCCAGGCCGACACCTCATCCTAGCAAAACAAGTTTTACTCCCGACAAGGCGCGTGGAATTGAGCACCCGTGGGAGAGTGCGCGTGGGCAGTGAGCCCACGTGAGTAAAACCGTTACAACAACATCATCCCCACATGCGGAGAATATCTCTTAATCATTACTCACATACACAAAGGGCATATTATACGACATTATTGGACACTTGGTGTTGTGCATGCCCCATGAATGGCTGGGGTGCATATCACACCACCCCAGCCATATAAATTCTGGTCTTCGACATCATTGTGATGGATTGCAAATTGTTTACCCTTCTGAAACTCTGTCTAAACCTTTACTTAGAGAGAGAAATCATGAGTGCTTGTATCTAAAGGCTATTATAGCTCATATTTAGTGGATTTCACACACTCACACAGTGGACGTAGGCCCTTCAAAGGTTGAACCACTTATATCTGGTGTTATCCTCTCCTTTGCATAATCTCTTTCTATATTACATATATATGTGCTACTCCATTGTTGTCTAGTTTTAAGCTCACTCAACACATTGACTTGGTGATACTAATTCGGGTATCATCATTTACACTTTCACTCATTACGGTGGGAAGGGACACCTTAGGCGTTATTGTTATAACCTTAAAAATGCTCCTAGGAAGTTTAAAAATAAAGTCATTTCGGTTCTCAAAATCCCCATGCGTCATTACACACCTACTTGGGTTAGGAAATCAGACTTAGAGGCTTTAGGAATTCAAATTCATGGTTATTGTTTGGTTGCACATGATTCTTCCCATGTTAAATCTAAAGGATGATTATGTTGCCATGTTTGTCATACGCTAGTCTTTTCTTCATGATATATATCTTGCTAGTGCTATAACATATGTATCTCTTTGTATTATATTTTTCATGTATTTGAGTCTTATTTGAAAAATATAAAAAGATTTTATTTTGATAAATTTTTGAAAATAAAAAAATATTTTTAGTTTATCTATTTTTTAGAAAATACAAAAAGATTTTGTTTTTGAGTCAAAAATATTTTTTGAAAAACACAAAAAGATTTTCGATTTATTTTTGTGTCATGAGTTTTTATCTTTGATGTGGCATATTGGTGTGCTTGGACCCCCATCATTTCAATATCCATGTGGCTAGGACATTTGGTCATAATTATAGATGCTTAGAATGATCTTAACCATTAACTAATGGGGTTGTTTCGAGTTTATTTGCATTTGGATTCGACTTTGTATATATGTTATCATAGCACACATGCACAAGTTTATGTGAATGTTTGACTTCTTATGCATATTTGAGTTTGGTGAGACGCTCTCCTCTCAATTTTGTCATCTAAGCGTAATAAGACTTATGAGGAGGTGTGCATGTAAGAACCGTTTGTCCTGAAGATTTACATTGCCTAAACTAAAAATATGATAAGTGTTAACAGGAAAGGGTTGCGAGAGAATAATAATCTCATCGTTAAAGCCACCGTTCAAAAGAGCCCAAGAAAAAATTAAGGCTACAAAAAGAATCATATGCCAAAAATGGGGCCAAAAGGATTTATCTAAGGTGAGAAAAAATAAAAACCTAAAAAGATCTAGAAAAAGGAAATATGAATACTTTAGGGTGTTTGGAAAGAAAAAATAACGGGTTTGCACCAAGAATCCTAATGTTGAAAAATCGTATCATGACACTATTGTTTGTTGAATCGTCAAAATATCAGATTTGTGTGCATGTTGTTTGTTTAGTTCATTTAGCTCAATATATTAATTGTCACATATGGCTAAAACTAAGTTCAATGACATTTATCTATCAATTAGAGCTTCTTAATCATTTCGATGTGTTCGTGTTGTGATTTATTTATTGTAGTTCACGCCCATTCATTCCATATCCATGTTTGAGCACATTGATACTATGTTAGCTTGAAACTCACACTTTTTTTACTTGTTTTATTTTTCTGTTTTGAGCCTGTTTTGCTACTGTTTACGTATTTCTAGTTGTTGTTTTCTAGGAAAAAAAATTCGTTGGGCAAAACTTTGCCAATTTTAGAGTTGGAATACAAAATTTTTTGAAGTCATTCAAACGACTTATGGACATCGTTTGAATGACATGTTCAAGTCGTTCGAAGTCTATTTTTAACGAAACATTTTTCTAGGCATTAATTTTGTCAGGTATGGTTGTTAGAAAGGTCATTTTTAGGGTCGTTAGATAGATGTTTTGAACGAAACCTTACTGGTTTAGGTCATTTTTTACCTCATTCAAATGACATGCCAATGTCGTTCAAACAACATGGCATAGTCATTCGAATGACCTTGTCTGGATTTTTTAGCCTTGTTCTGTTTCAGTACCTCCTTTGTATATATGATGATTTCATTCTATTTTGGTACTTCTGGGTTCAATTGGACCATTTACATGCAATGGGCTTTGATTATTCATGGTTAATTCATTTACAGCATTCATTTGTTTATTCACATCATTGCTTAGATTGATGATTCATTCTTTGCGACTGTTTGCTAGCTACGATTTGGTACTTTATGATTATTTTTAGTTGGCTTTCCATGTTTACCTAGATATGTTTCATTTATTATTTCATTCTAGATATGATGATTGTGTGTTTATCTTCTTCACTTATTATGTATTCGAGACAAAAAGGGGGGAGATATATGTGATGTAGGGGGAGTTTGTTTGATGAGAACATATCTTCCTTTTTCATTACAAATTGATATCATGTTTTTTTAGCATATGTATGTTTATATTTATGTATCAGGTTATCTTTCACAAATTGGTATCATGATTTGCTCACTTGTTTAACAAATGGTTTGATTTACATATTGGTAGTGCATGCTTGTCGGGCCTACATATACTAGTCCAGTCCATGTCCTGTATTTTTTTATTTGGGGTTTTATGGGATGGGATTTAGGGGTCATACGGCTTGATGGCCTGGCTTAGGAATTTCACTATTTGGGTTTTGTTCCGGAATAGTCAAAGGGGGAGAGTTGTAGGAGAAAAATTTTCAATTGAGTTCAATTGTATGTAATTGACTTATTTCCAGAACAAAACTTGTTTGAGTCATAGATATATTTTTTATTTTTTCATGATACCCACAAAGTCTATGACGGATTTTTGTTGAAAACGTAGTGATCAAGCTTCAAAGATAATCATGTCGTACTGGTGCGCGTTTCACGTCTTCATATCACATTGCATTCCGCGATAATCTCAGGTATGAACGCATAATGTTTATGGGACTCGAAAAATGTTTTTGAAATATTTTAAGGATGATATTGTGTTTAATAATGATTTTAAAGTATTAAAAATGATTTTAAAAGGTTTTAACTTTGTTTATTCTGAGATAAATATTGTTTAGAGTTGTATGAATTCTCACCTTGGTTTTTGAGACTTCAAACGACATGTGATGTCGTTCGAATGACATCTCACTATCGTTAGAACGACATGTGCATCTCGTTAGAATGACTTGCCGACCTAACTCTTTTATTTAAGGCATTTTTCTCTCTGAATTTCGAAATGAGCAGAAGCAAAATATAGTTTAGAACAGTTTGGTATTTTTGCACATATTTTCTAAGGATTTCGAAGCTAAAACCATGAGTATAGTTTTCAAGATCCGAGCTTTCATACTCTTATGTTATAAAGATATTGTTTTCACTATTGGTTTATTCATCCATATTGAACAAAAGGTTTCATTGGGTTTTGCAATGAGGAAACGGTGAAGGTCGTGTTCCTAATCGTAGACGGTTGCCAAAGCTGCATTGGTGGACACTGAGGCACACGTGGACGCGTGTGTCGTGGATGAGTATCATGGAAGGATTTATGCTTGGGTACTTTGGAGGAGTGGTTAAAAAGAAGAAGAATGTCAAGGCTTTTGGGTATCGAATCGTTGTGTAAGTTTGTTTATCTTCCTTTATAAAATCGTATCATAGTGATTGTCTGGCTTGGGTCGTTCAAGGTTTTTTCCCTTAGTAATTTTCTCGTACATCCGGCGTTGTGAACTTTACTTTATTTTACCTGATTTAATCACTTAGATGTATGTTTGGATTAAACATACATCTAATTGGGCTTAAGTAAAATAGGCTCACAAACTTGGTGCGTAATTAAAATTTGGAAAAAGACTTTTTGAAAGAAAAATTGTTTTGTCACCTTAAAGCACACTTTGAAAGAGGGGCCTACAAAAACACCTCAAATGAAATTTAAAATCCATTTCTAAAAAACAAACCTTTTAATTTGCAAATTGATTTAAGATTGATTCTATAAACATCAAAAAAAACTAAACTTAGGGTTTTTAATTATTTTTCTTCGGGGGAGAATTGAGTTTTTTGGGGAGTTGTATTGAGTTTGATTGGGGGTGGCAGGCTAGAGGTGGCGGGGTGCTGGTGATGATGTATTTGGCGATGGTAGTTAGGGGTAAGGTAGAGCGAAGAGGTTAGGACTTCATGTGGAGTGATATAATTTTCGATGGTGGCTAGTGGGTGGGGATAGAGAATTTTTGCTTTTAGCTCTTTCTTTTATCTGTTTTTTTTTTTTTGTTGTTGTTTTTCCTGTTTAAGGTCGGATTTGTTTTTTCATTTAAATGTGAACTCTAAATCTTAAATCTAAAGTGTGAAATTTGAACTTGAAAAATATGTTTATTTTTATGTCTGAATGGACCTCTGAGCAAATATATTTAGACTGATTCAGACTTCGAAGGTAATTTTACCCCATAATCACTAAGAGACAAATATAGTCGTTAGTCTCTTAATCAATTAAAAAAAACTATTCAATACCTCTTAAGTCTGAACGGTTCAAATTCAGATTTAAGAGGTAAAAACAAACAAACCCTGAGTTTTCAGTGGGCATGGCGATGTTCTGTTTTAAATACATTTTTTTTTATTTTTTAATATTTTTATTTTTTGTTTTGCCTTTATGATGTGTATTTTTTTCCTTTTTTAGTTTTACATTTTCTTATATTGTAAAATTTATTTTAGTTTTTATTTATTTTTAAAATTTTTGTTTTTCAATTTTTTATGTTTTTCCCGTTTTCTAAGGTTTTAGATTCATTTTTTTCAAGTTTATAGTTTTTTCCCTAAAACACATATTTTTTCTATTTATTAGTGTTTTTATATTTTTTTTCGTTTGTTTATCTTCTTTCCCATAGCTTTTCTTGTTTATTTTTAAATTCATTTTTGTCTTTTTTATACTTTATATATTGTTTTTTCCTCCTTTTTAGTTTTTTCAAAATTATACAGTTTTAAATTTTTCTTAATTTTAAGATTGGTTTTTAATATATATTTCTTATATTTGGGTAAATTTTTACATATTATTTTTCTCATAGGATATGTGTTAGAATCGAAAACCTATAGAATTTTTTGTTGAATTCGGATTATTGAATCGAATTGAGAATTGTGATTTAAAGGATATTAAGAAAAATCAATTTATGAACCCAAGAATTTTACTGAAAATCAATGAGAATTAATATCATATATTAGTGTTCGAACATGTTTATAAATAAAATAAATATGGGAGATAAAGTAAATAAGGTCTCGATTGAATTCGGAAAGCTTCGGAGTTTAAAAATGGTGGAAAAAACAGTCGGGGAAGATGACTGATATCTGATCGATTGATCGATCGACCCAATTCGTCGATCAATCAACCCCTTAAATTATTGTAAAATATGAAATTGTAGATCTTTTCGTCACGGTCACGTGGGCACCGACCTCGTATTTTTCTGATTTTTTTTTATTTTATATGATTTTTCTACGATAGGGTGCGTGAGACCGACATCTTTAGGAAGAAATAAATTCGGGTTGTTTTGAGATGTCCGTAGATGAGTGAAGGACTTTGGAAAATATTAGGGAACATTATTTTATCCTTGTATTAAATAGGGACGAATCCGGAGTCTAGATTTAGGAGTGATTAGGATGAACAATACTCAAAAATATATGAGCGTATTCGAATGGGAATGTCGGATGAATTTAACATACGGGCTGGTATCTTAAGGTGTGTTTAATTAATAGAAATTAAATGGAACCAAATACTTATAGTCTTATGGGATGAGTATTAAGGGATTTAAGAGTTAAATAAGGGGGAACCTTAAGAAGTGAATTTTGAGTGTTAAACTCATAAGTATGTAATTACTTTAATAAATTAATTAATTATTGTGAAATTGTAATTGAGCGACACTACTTTAATGAATTAATTATTGTGAAATTGATTAGGTTAGTCGGTGTAATTCGCAATGTAATGAATTCGAGGGTTAAGAATGAGTCATGGTGAAGGTGAGTGAACCTATGGCTGAGACCAGCAAAGTATAAGTGAATTACCTACTTAAATATTTAAAGGTTTTTTGGCACACTTCGACTAGTGAGGGATACTCGGGAATATACGATGAGATGTATAATTGAAATGTAATAATACGTAGGGTGTTCGTGAGATATATATATATATACTACATATGAGACACATACTATAGGTCGCGTGAATACCTATACGTCTGATAGTAATTTATATATTTGGGTTGTGTGAATACCTAATGATTATTATAGGCTGTGTGAATACCTATTGGTTAATTTATTATGTGTATGACATACCTACGCTGCTTACTATCGGGGTGGAGGTTGCGCATTGGGACGGTCTTATCTCGAGGATACTTGGGGGGATTTTAGACTCGTGCCCTAGAACATTGAACCTTGGAAACGTGTTATCCAAAATATGATAGTTCAACGTCAAATGGGAACGTAGGTATGTACGTGACTCATGAGGCTAGGGACTATGTTCACCTTCAATATGTGTGATTTGTATTGATGGTTCGAGAGAGATTAACCCAATAGTCCTCTAAGCAGTGAGTGCTACACCAGGACATAATAGGAGAGTATGCATTGCACCAAGTGGTTCTAACCTAAGGGTGCAGGATTAATATGTATACATATATATAGTGATAAATATATATATTCTTGTGATTAATTCTACTATATGTATTTAGTAGATACTAAAACACTTATATTTAAAGTAATCTTAGTGGGAAAAAGATTAACTATAGGAATGATGAAAACATAGTTGACTGCCCTGTATAAATTATTTGATAATGAATTAGTATATATATATTAGTGTGATAAAAATATATACCGGGGATATGTCCAACTATGGGTACTTAGTTGAAAAGTAAGATAGTGATATCTAAAATAACTTTAATGTGTGAAGAATTAAATATAAAATGAGAAAGCAATAAGTGGTTATTCGATATAAAACATTTAGTAATGTATTGTGTGGGCGGTATAGGTGAACACATCGAGTTAGTGTGAAGAATCAAACTTGATATGGTTAGTTAAGGGGGTATCTTAACTAGAGAGGGTTAGCAGGAAACATTAGGTATTCACATTAGATGAGGGGTGAGATTTACCTCAAGATAGTGCGACACTAGCTTAAATATGAAAAGGGTGCATACATATTTAATTATTGCAATTTAACTACTTGATAAATATTTTTAAAATGTTTTACTTGGTCTTTGACCCGTGTCAAAACCTTTTCCAACACATTTTAGGTGTACAACCACAAGGAGGCCCAGTTTGAGGATTCTATACAGGGATGCATAGCTTCAGCTCATGTGGAAGTCGCAGGTATTTGTTATAGACGCTTCGTTCATTTGTTTCTAGTATAGGGACTTTACTTCAGTATTCATTTGGGCATGTCGCCCCCAGATTTTGTATTCAGTTTATTTATTGGACTTTGTGTATCCAGGTTATTGTTCTCGTTACTGTTGTATTTTATTGTTTAATTGATAGTGTATTCGGTTATCTTCATTTATAGTATCCATCTGTGTTTGATTTAATTATCATGGTGTGTTGATGGTCTAATTTATTATTTATTTTCGCATGTTGTTAATTAACAAAAGATAAAATTTGACACCGGTCTAATTAAATTACTAGGTGGTTAGTAACTTTAAAAATAAATTGACAGTGATGCTAAGAATGAGCCATATGAGACCAATGTTTTATTTTAATTATGGACTGGCCACCAGGTATTTTAATAGGCAGGGTGTCACAGATGGTATCGGAGCATCAGGTTCTAGAGTCCTTAGGATCTGTGCGGCTTATTATGTTTCAGTGTAGCTTTATTTAATATAGAGCCTTCTTATAGGATTGTTGTATTACTTCAGTATGCGACTTACGTTATCCTGCTAATGTGATTCATATAAGAGTTCGATTAGGCTTTATACACCGAAAAATTTTGGGACGACCAATGAGGATCGTTAGTAGGACGGAGGGAAGGGGGCTCAGTAGAAGCCATTAAATATTCTGAGAACGTAACCGCGATAGGAGTCACCATATAAATGGGCATAGAAATGGGAGGAGAAGATCCAAAGATAATTGTGTAGGGTGAAGTGCAATGGCACCCAGCATTAAATTTTGGGTGCAAAATTTTAACTCATAGGAGCGACGTTGTAGTGGTGGGAGTAGATCACCATAACCATGGAGGGATACCATGAATAACAAAGAATTTGGGGGTGCGATTTGACCGCAAATCCTCTCATCAACTGTTTAAATAAGAGAGGCAAAGGAGATTTTAACACTTGTTTCAAAAGGGTCGTACAGTGGCCGGTCATGAAGAGAGTTGATAATTTTAACGAACTTCGTACCTAATGAGGTGGATACATCCGTAAGTTGATATTGAACTCGTGGGTAAAATGCATAATCTAGGATGGGAAAATTCGACTAGGATGACTGGTGTTGTTGTCATCAAGGTCGTATGTTTACAAATTGATATCAATACTTCCGTGAGAAATGAACCAAGAGTGTTTGAGAACCTAATCAAAGGAAAAAAAACTAGATTTAACGGTGGTAGTGAGGCATCATAGGAGGGTGTAACGGTAGATAACCCATTTTAATTATTGATACTAAAGGAATCCTTACCGGGTGATGGTGAATTCAGTCAGGTTCGTTAAGGCAAGCAACGAGTTCCATAGGGTCAGCGGAGCCAAAGGGGTAACGGGGGTATCCATCAAGGTTAAGTCTATTAAGTCGTTGAGAAGGACAATCCCGACATGGCCAGTGGGGACAGGAAAATGGGGATGACACAAAGAGGTGTCTTAGATGTAAAGAGTAGGAACACATGTGTGGATCTTGTCCGGAGCGAATTGGGGAACAAGGAAGGGATGCCCAGTAGGGGAAACAATTATAAGAAGTTGGGACGAGGGTATTATGTCCAGGAACCATTTGAATCGCAAGTGGTATTGGCAATTTAAGGCATGAGTTATATCCCGGAGTGATTGCGATATCTTTTATGTGACACGAGCGAGTCACTGTAGGTTATTAATACTAGATTCACATGTGAAACGGGTTTAGTAGAGGTATCATTAATACTACCATAAAGTGTGTTTATTCACCGTTGAGGGAAGAGTTTTTAGCTCATTGTTGTTTACGGGTTGACAACTTAGTGATAGTGAGAGCATCGTATCATGTGACGCCTTGAGAAACATGGGCATAGACGATTTGATGTATTGTTGGGAGACAAAATTTGTGATATCTTGGATATGTGCTTAGGATGCACATATTTCTATGATCGACAATGCTAGGGGATAGTGCATTGGGGAAAGTTCTTTTGAACTTCGTTACGGGAGGTTACACACATGGATCGTAATAAATGTTGGAAATAGCGAGACGTTGTTGGATGCTAGAGCACCGATTTTAAATGTTAAATTATTAAACGAGTAGACGAAACACTTTAAGCTGAGAGTTAATACGATATATGGCCAGTGGAGCCAGGTAGTGCTACGAATGATGCACTGAGAAAAAATTTTGCGCCACAAGTTAATGGGTGGGGCAGGGTCGAGAAGGACTTAATTTGCAAATTGGGGTAATCAAGAATACCCGTATGACATAGCCACGCCGAGAGTGCGGAGCTGATCTTGAGATAACTATATTATGTACGAGACATTACTGATAATTATACTGAAATGTTTGGGCTATAGTGTATAAAATGGTGGGACTTTGTGTTTGATATTCCGAGATATGATTTATTTGTGCTAGTTATCACCTGAAAAGGGGTCTAGTCTATATATTTTCGTGTATATATGTTATCGTGTGTTGCATAATATACTTATGAGAAAGTGTTTGTATTATTATATTTGATCGCGTTGAGTAAGGATATTTACTGATGAGATTCAGAGTGGATATGTTTAGTGACAAGCGAGGATATATAGCTTGTGATTGACTCGCGCTAAGATAATAGTGATAGTAAGGGGAGCTATATTATATGAAATCGTTGGTAACATGAAAATGGTCGAGTATACTTTTATGTCAGGATACGGGATTTGGGGGTACGTGCTATGTACTGAAGGCCAAACGGATCTCATCGACCGATAATGCTAGGTAGTAGTGTATCGGGGGGGTTCCTTGTTTGGATTTCGCTTTGCAAGACATCCCACGCATGAAACTTAACTCAACATTGGAAGTGGGGAGATGTTTGGTCACTAACACATAGTTTTGGTACCTTAGCTATTATGCATTCAGGTAGTTATGACTGTAAGTTGAAAATTGTATTACAATGTAAGGCTAGTGGAGTCGGGTAACCTTTGTACGGTTATGGACGGGTATAGGGTTTATGGGCGCCCTGGACAATTAATTTAATTTTAATATAATTCGCGATTATAAGAGGTACGAATATGTGTAGTGATCTTAGAGACATGTGAGTAAGGAAGTATTCGAGTCTTTGATTACTAGGCTCATCTAAATTTCGAGGACGAAATTCCTTTGTAAGGGAGGAAGTATGTAACAGCCCGTAAATTCGTGAGCTTTGAATTTAATTAATTTTGGAACAATTTTAAACATCTTGGGAGAAATGAAACTTATTCATTTTTGGAGACATTTAAATTTATAATTTGGAGAAATCATTTAAATTGGTGGATTAATTTAAATTGACAAATTAAATTTAAATTATACAGATTATTTTGTGTCGCATTTTTGGAAGTCAAAAATTTGAGAATATTATAAAGTAATTCGGATGGAAATTCTGAGTAGAGCTGGGAAAATGACGCAGGACATGATAAGACGACATGAACCAACACGAAGTTATAAGTTAATGGGTGGACCCTTAATGGGTTCGGGTCATATCAGTGCCAACCCGATAAGACACGATAGTTAATAGGTTACCCGATAAAACCTGTTATGAGCCATTAATTTAAGTAAATAAGATATACTTTTGGAACTTATAAATAATTTATGTAGCATAATGTTAATTTAATCTTAATGAATTTTACTAAATGACAAATTTAGTAATGTCAATGAATTAATGGATCTATTTGGGTTTAAAAATGAGATAATATGTCAACTTGTATATAATTCAAAATAATTCATTATCTTAATGGGTATTAACGGGTGAACACGACATGACACGATAACATAATGGGTCGGGTTTGGATAAGATATTTTCACACGATAAAAAAGTCACCCGTTTAGACACGAACCCAATAAGACCCGAACACGATAAAAAATGACATTAACCCGACTCGGCATGACCCATTGACAGTTCTAATTCTGAGTGCACGTTTGAATCCGAATAGGTCAAAATAGTCAGAAAAGAGTACCCGGGGGCAGTACTCAGGTCTTGGGGCATTTTTAGGCAAAACCGGGCCCACACGGGAGTGCTTGGGCCCTTTTAATTAAGCCCATTACTCTAAAAATGGGATTATCCCAATAAATGTCAATTAAGGGAGTTGGGGGCATCCATAACTCAATGGGAAAAAACCTAAATACGCAGAGGAAGTTTGGGAGAGCAAATTGGGCATATTTTGGGTGCAAAATTAAGAAGAGGAGATTAATGTGTTCTTCATCAAAATCTCCATCTACATCAAAGGATCAGACCCTACGAAATTATCCAGGCAAGTAGTTAAACTTATTTTCATTTAAATTGCAATATTGCAATGCATATCATGGTGGTTGTAAACCATAATCATTTTTGGATGAGTTGTTATAGCAAATTCGTTTTTGGGAGCGTATCACATGTTAAATCTGGGATTTGGGGATTTAAGAATTAAGGGTGAAATTGATGTTTAATTGATGAGGAAATAATATCATATAAGGCTAGAATATGAGTTACAATCGATAACCTGTAGAAATTGTTGTTGAATCAAATTGAGAATTGTGATTTAAGGGATATTGAGAAAAACCCAATTTATGAACCCAAGAATTTTACTGAAAATCAATGAGAATTAATGACATATATTAGTGTTCGAACATGTTTACAGATAAAATAAATATGGGAGATAAAGTAATTGAGATTTAGATTGAAGTCGGAAAGCTTCGGAGTTTAAAAATGGTGGAAAAAGCAGTCGGGAAAGATGACTGATATCTGGTCGATCGATCGATCGACCCAATTCGTCGATAGATCGACCCCTTCAGTTATTGTAAAATATGAGATTATACATCTTTTTGTCATGGTCACATGGGCACCGACATCGCATTTTTCTGTTTTTTTTTATTTGATATGATTTTTCTACAATAGGGAGCGTGAGACCAACATCTTTAGGAAGAAATAAATTCGGGTTATTTTGAGATGTTCGTAGATGAGTGAAGGACTTTGGAAAATATTAATGAACATTATTTTATCCTTCAATTAAATAGGGATGAATCCGGAGTATGGATTTAGGAGTGTTTAGGATGAACAACACTCAAAAATATATGTCGAAAATATATGAGCGTATTCGAATGGGAATTTCGGATGAATTTAACATACGGGTTGGTATCTTAAGATGGATTTCATTGAAAGAAATTAAATAGAACCAAATTCTTAGAGTCTTATGGGATGAGTATTAAGGGATTTAACAGCTAAAGAAGGGGGGAACCTTAAGAAGCGAATTTTGAGTGTTAAACTCATAAGTATGTAATTACGGGACAAGTGAATGTGTCCGGGCATTATAGTTGAGCGACACTACTTTAATAAATTAATTATTGTGAAATTGATTAGGTTACTCAGTGTAATTCGTAATGTAATGAATTTGGGGGTTAAGAATGAGTCATGGTGAAGGTGAGTGAACCTATGACTGAGACCAGTAAAATGTAAGTGAATTACCTACTGAAATATTTAAAGGTTTATTGGCACACTTCGACTAGTGAGGGATACTCAGGAATATACGATGAGATGTATAATTGAAATTTAATAATACGTAGGGCGTTCGTGATATATATATATACACACTACATATGAGACACATACTATAGGTCGCGTGAATACCTATACGTCTGATAGTAATTTTTATATTTGGGTTGTATGAATACCTAATGATTATTATAGGTTGTGTGAATACCTATTGGTTCATTTATTATGTGTATGACATACCTACGCTACTTGCTATCGAGGTGGAGGTTGCGCGTTGGGACGGTCTTATGTCGAGGAGCCTTGGGGGGGGGGGGGATTTTAGAATCGTGACCTAAAACATAGAACCTTTGAAACGTGTTATCCAAGATATGATAGTTCGACGGTCAAATGGGAACGTACGTATGTGCGTGACCCATGAGGCTAGGGACTATGTTCACCTCCATTATGTGTGATTTGTATTGATGGTTCGAGGGAGATTGAAACAATAGTTCTTTAAGCAGTGAGTGATGCACCAGGATATGATAGCAGAGTATGCATTGCACCAAGTGGTTCTAACCTAGGAGTGCAGGATTAATATATGTATATATATATATATATATATATATATATATATATATATATATATATATATATAGTTATATATATATATATATAGTTATAAATATATGTATGCATAATTCTACTGTGTGTATTTAGTAGATACGAAAACACTGGTATTTGAAGTAATCTTAGTGGGAAAAAGATTAACTATAGGAATGATGAATACATAGTTGACTGCCCTGTATAAATTATTTGATAATGAATTAGTATATGTATATTTTTGTGATAAAAATATATACCGGGGATGTGTCCAACTGTGGGTACTTAGTTGAAAAGTAACATAGTGACATCTGAAATAACTTCAATGTGTGAAGAATTAATTATAAAATGTGAAAGTCATAAGTGGTTATTCGATATAAAACATTTAGTAATATATTGCGTGGGCGGTATGGGTGAACACATCGAGTTAGTGTGAAGAAGGAAACTTAATATGGTTAGTTAAGGGGGTAGCTTAACTAGGGAGGGTTAGCAGTCAACATTAGGTGTGCACGTTAGATGAGGGGTGAGATTTACCTCAAGAGAGTGCGACACTAGCTTAAATATGAAAAGGGTGCATGCATATTTAATTATTGCAATTTAACTGCTTCGTAAATATTTTCAAAATGTTTTACTTGGTCTCTGACCCATGTCAAAACCTTTTCCAACACAATGTAGGTGTCCATCCACAAGGAGGCCCAGTTTGAAGATTCTATACAGGGATGCGTAGCTGCAGTTCATGTGGAAGTCGCAGGACTTTGTTATAGATGCTTCGTTCATTTATTTCTATTATAGGGACTTTACTTCTGTATTCATTTGGGCATGTCACCCCCAGATTTTTTATTCAGTTTATTTATTGGACTTTGTGTATCATGGTTATTATTCTCGTTACTGTTGTATTTTATGGTTTAACTGATAGTGGATTCGGTTATCTTCATTTATAGTATTCATCTGTGTTTGATTAATTATCATGGTGTGTTGATGGTCTAATTTATTATTTATTTTCGCATGTTGTTAATTAATGAAAGATAAAATTTGGCACCGGTCTAATTAAATTACTAGGTGGTTAGTAACTTTAAAAATGTTTTCTAAGGTGATGCTAAGAATGATACATATGAGACCAATGTTTTATTTTAATTATGGACTGGACACCCGTTATTTTAATAGGCGGGGTGTCACAAAAGGGCACAAGGCTTTTGAGTATCCCACTATGATGAGGAGAAAGGACAAAGAGATTTCTAATAAAGCCACTCTTAGTGATAGTGACATCGAGTCGGTTGATTCAGGGGTAGAATCTCCACATGAAAAGTATGTAACTTTCAAGGCTAGTCACGTGAGCACATCCAGTTTGTCCCACGATGATGAGGACACTTGTATACGTGAGAGCCTCGATGATGTTTTGAGCCATTCGAGTGAGAGTGAATGTGATATCGAAAAAGCATTTAGTGATTTGTACACCGAGACATTCAAGACAAAAATGATGAATAAGGAGTTGTCTCTTAGGGTGATAGATTTGGAGAGAGAGAGAGAGAGATAGAATTTTTAAAGGTGTGTGAGGCGTCGGCGAGTCAAGTCGAGCAGGTGCATGTTTCTCTATGTGAGTAGTTGATCATATTATGCCGAAAAAGAGTTAATTGTCTAATGATATGGCTAGTCATACGAAATATCTTCAACCTTCATTGAAGAATCGTGAGAAACTTAAAGCCTGTGTATCCCAACTCAAGAGAGATCTCGAACACGCCCGGGAGGTTAAAGTCACATTAGAGGACACATCTGAGAAGGTTAGAAAGATGGTCCTCGGTCCCGTTTTGGGTAATGTTGAGAGACTAGGAATAGGTTATGACGGTGCATCCACTTCCCATATTCCACCCGAGCCGACTATCAAGTTTGTGATAGATCCATATGGCTCTCAACCTAACCCACCTGGGCGTATGTTTCCCCATAGGACAGTGCTAAATAGATGTTTTGAGAAAGGTGGTCCTAAGCCCATTTATGTTTGTTCCCATTGAAATCAAAGAGGACACCTTAGGGAATTTTTCTTTTAAGTTGGGTAGTGTATCTCATAGGTATTTTCCTCGATATGCTACTACATGTGATTCCACACGCACTCCCACACATGTTACTCTACATGCTCCCGCACATCACATGAGAGATTTTGAGCATTTTCGAGAGAAAGTTGAGTATTTTGTCAAAACTTCACATGATTTAATGGATGTTTTCGTAGGATGTCACCTCCTTTGGAAAACACTTCCACAACTAATGTTTGAGGTTTACATTTGTTTGCTAGCATAGGATGATTTTCATGTTCATATTTGTATACCCATTGCTAGTATGTACTACCATTGTGTTCAGATTTTCTCATTTTCATCTATTTTCTTTTTCCATTTTGATCTATTTTTCGAAAAATTCAAAAAGATTTTTGTTTTTCTTAAAAATTTTGGAAAAATACAAAAAGATTTTCGATTTCTTTTTTAAAAAAAATGAAAAAGCCAAAAAGATTTTATTTTGATAATTTTTTTGAAAAATCCCAAAATATTTTTGTATTTTGTTTACACCGTATATGGATGGACATTCAAGATGACCAAGTCACAATATCATTCCATTATCCACGTGACTTTTTAATAGTGTTTTGAGACACAACATCATTTTATCCATGTGTTTTATAATGTCTGGAGTCATTGAGATGTGATTAGCGATTACTTTCTACATGTTTGACTTATTGTCTCCTTTAATGCACACATGCATGAATTTATTTGAGTATTGTATTTGTCAATCACATGTTGATCAAAATGTTTTCATCTCAATCCTACCTTTAAAACGAACCAAATGCGGTAAAATGAGATAATGAAAGTAGTGCTTGTAAGAACCATTGCCTGGATTGAAAAAATTGAAATTTATATCTCTGGTAAATGTGTTAATTTAAAATAAATGGCTTGGAGTGCGAAAGTAAAAAGATCTTTGCGTGAATAGCCACCATTTACAAAAGAAAAGAACCTAAAAGATTAAAATCACTCCAAAGAAAAAAATATAAAGCCAGATTCAAAGAACATTGATGCTTCGCTACATATGAGCATTGATATCTTCAAAACAAAAAAGTTGAGTGAAATATTATAATTGTCAGTTTTGAGTGAGTTTAGTCAAAGATCAATAGGTTTTCACGTACTAAAAAAGTCTCATAAAAGCATTACATAGGTTGGGGTGTTATTGGTGTGAAAATCATTTTAGACTTCGATTTTTGGGCGTTATTGGTGTGAAAATCATTTTAAACTTTCATTTGTTGATTAGGTTGAGTCAATATCATATGAATTCAACATTTTTACACCTAAGGTGGATTTTGAGTTCACTCATTAGGAGTATCCAAAATTCATCATGCACATATGTTATGATTGTTTGAGTTAATTTTCCTACTGCATTTGTTCACACCCATTCATTTCGCGTTCATGATTTGGTTATCTTAGCGTTAGTTCATGATGTGTGCTGTTTTTGTACAATTATTTTTGCTTGAAAATTTTGCAAAATCAAAAATAGTTTGTGAAGATTTTGAGATTATCATTGCACGAGCTTATTTGATATATGTTAGTGATGATTTCCTATGCTTATTGTGACCCACTCCGATTTATTATTATTTTCTATTCTTTTCCTTGTCTTCTTTGGATAAATAAAAAGGGGGAGAATGAATTATGGAGGAGTGTGAGTTTGAATTATACGGGAGAATTGATTTGATTTATGAGTTTTTTATTTCAAATTCGATATGTCACGAAGGTATTTGTTGTCTATTGTGTATAGGTACACTTTGATGAGCATGTGAAAAGTACACATTTGACAAAGCTTTCAAAAGAAGATCAAGAGAAATCAAGGAGATTTGAAGATTCGAAAAGTTGAAGATTTTGAAATAATTGTACATGTTTAGTATATTTCCATTTTTGGGTTTCTAGAGGTAGATTTATATAGGATTTGTTGAATAATTAAATTTTTTTATTTTATACTGGAATAGCCATAGGGGAAGATTTGTAAGGGCAAATTTTCTATCATTGCCCCTAAAATCTAGGACTTGTCTATTGATACTAGTTTACTTTGAGTAAGGCGTATCCCGTTACATCCTTCAAGGCAATTCAAGATCACATATTAAAGAAGACGGATCCAAATATCAAGTATCTTCAACGTGATCTACGACTTGACGTAATATTTGGTACGGATTTTGTTTTGTGTTTCGTAGATTTTTTACTGAGTATTGGGATATTTTTCTAAACTGATTTTGATCAAAACGAGGCATTTTCAAACAGTTTTTCGAACAGCGTTTTAAACTTAAAAAATTATTTTAATTTTAACAATCTCGTTCAAATGAGATATCTCTTTAAAACGACATGTCGACGTCGTTATAAGTTCGTTTGATGGTTTTCTTCAAACATACTTCGAACGAAGGCTTATTGTTTTAACTTTTTTATCTCACTAGAAGCGAAGTTGAGGTTATTCGAACCACATCTCTATGTCATTAGAACGACTGACTCTTCTCTTTCTAACGAGATTCTGTCGCCTCAAAATGTGTGTCCGCCTATAAATACCTGTTTCATGGAGATTTTTCTTTAAGACTTTTGATTTACAAAAACTACAAACCTGCCACATTTAGTCTTAACTTTTTATAGGGCAAAACTTATTTTTGATTCACACAATCAATCTCAAATACTTTTGTGAGTCATATTTGAAACCCAAAGCACTTCTATGTCGAAGTTACTTTTGTAGAGAAGGAGTTTCTTCTGCTGATCTTGTGGTTCTCGAGGGAACCATTAATGATGAATGCATTCATTGTGAGTTCACGAGGGAATTCATTATTGAAGTAAGATTACGATCTTTGTAGTTCTCGTGGGAACTATTTCTAAAAAAGAAGGCAGTCACCTACGAGAGATTGGTCGGGCAAATTTCTTTAATTGTATCAGTAAGTTGTGATTTGTAAAACTATTAGTGAAATAAAAGGTTTTTCCTAAAATTCTTATTTTTTTTACATTCTTGATTTAAATAACATAGTTACATGTTTTAGGGTTTAATAAAAATTAGAATTTCTTTTTGGGTTGCACATCTAATTAAATAAGTTTAATCCATCAGAGAATCGCGCACTCATCAGGGAGAAGCTGACACATGTTCGATAGTCTTGATAATTAACCGTATCTTAGAGATAAGAACCAAATAAGAGTCAATCAGTGAAAAACTTGGGCTTAGAATCGGTTGACTAGATCATAGTATCATTTTAAGGTCATAAAGGCCAACCCGACTCATTTTATTATGTTCCCCATAAATTTAACCCATACCCCTTGGAAAAGGAGCATGTGATCTTTGTTATCAAGAATTGACCAAGAGAGAGAGAGAAAGAAATAAATAAATATCCCGTGGACGTAGGAATATTTCCAAATAACGTATATCTTGTATTGTGTGATTGTAATTTTCCTTTACTGCTCGGCTTAAATGTGTTGAATTAATCATAGTAGAATTTTACCACCAACAATTGGCGTCGTCTATGGGAACGATTTTCCATTTTTCGGTCAAGCATAGCCAATAAGCAGTCATGTCGCACTCACACAACCCTCGTTTACTATTTAACGGTGACCAATAGAACGATGAGAACGGACCTTCGGTACCTAGAGTAGGGTTTAAGTTGTCACGACCCCAACCAATAGTAGTAGGGAATGAGTGTCTTGACATGCCACCAAGGCATTCAATGTTATGGATTTAAAATATTTCTTAAAATAAATGCAACGGAAATACATTCACATGGTCATGAATCGTAAACTATTGAAAAATGGAATTACGTCATCAGAGCTTTCTAAAAAGGAACTTCGTATATATTATAGTATGAACGGATTACAACTTATGCCAAAATTAAAAACTTATTACTAAAGAGCCAAACATGCTCTATCTCCTAAAAACAAACGTTATATTTAAAATTATAACAAAAGAGCTCCTCAAATTAGATCTTCAACATAGTCCTTCTACACTCCATCCTCCCGTCTAATTATTTCCTGAAAAATCGTTATTTATACAACGTCAGCTAAAAGCTGAATAAGATTTAATCTCCCGACATTCCAAGGTTTTCAGAATATAGATACCTATTCAAGTCAAAAGAGAAGGCATATACATATATGGATAGGAACTTGAAGTATATAGATATATTTTTTGAAATCATAGTATATATATCACAATTGGATAGCTCAGATAAGAAGAATGCAATAATTCAAATGTGATATCTTTTTCTTTCAATCATATCATTTTAATGGCCAAGTACACTCTAATACCGTATTCTTCTACCATATTATACCCCGGTAGTTGAGGGTCAATCGAACTAGTTCGTCACAACGCCTTATTTAGGGCACACCAGCGATAACCCAGCTGGGAAGGTCAGTCAGTAAAGAGGTCCCTTAGGCCGAATCTTATTTTCAATATTCAATCTCATTTTCAATACTCATTTCAATCAGTATGTCTATATATAGAGATATAAACATATCACAAATGAATTTATCATCGGTATCAGATGCATTTTGAGAATAAAAGCATTTCACAAAATACATAGTTTGCATAATATCATATAATTTAAATGTACAAGAAATGACATAGAGTACTCACCTAAAATAGAGGCTCGAAAATATAGATATTGAGTCTTGGATCACACGTTAATCTAATAAATACAATAAAGGTTTAATTATGTATTCTAAATAAAGCCCAATTCTAAATTTAGTGTTTTAATCCTAAAATATCTTGCTGAAAAAGGTTACTAAAACCATTTTCTCAATTTTTAATATTCATTCATCGCATTTAAAGAATTTCAATTCATAGTTCTTCCTAATCAGTCAGTTCCCAGTAGAGATGGAGGGTCACAGGGGCACCACTTAAATACCATCTCATCTAGACAGAACATTTCCGGATTTATTCCCAGTAGAGATGGAGGATCACAGGGGCACCACTTAAATACCATCTCAACTAGATAGAATTTCACCGGGACTGACTTTGGAATTACTTAAATGAGATTCCATAATACGAGCAATTGCTTACAAAAATCGTTTTAAAAAGAGTATATATATATATATATATATATATATATATTCAAACAAGTTGACATATTTTGAAAATAAAATCAATTTAGATTGTTTCCAAATTTTAAGTTTTGATTAGTAAAGTCTTTAGTGTATTTTACCAGCATAACTACTAAGTAAAGCTATAAAATACGAAATTAAAACTACAAAAATGAATTATAACATTTAAATAAAATCATACCTACGAAATGAATTCTTTTTTCGAAATTATAGAACTCCTTCTTAAGATATTTCCCAAGCTTTCTATCACTCTTTCTTACTATAATTCTCAAGGAATTGGTGTGAGTTTCAAATGAACCCTAAGGCCCTATTTATAGGTTTCCAAAAGTCTTACGGTGTTGACATGTGTCTAGGTGATCAAGCATTACGGTGGCAAGTCATCGTTTGGGTGTCGCATTCCGGGGTGGTCTTGCAGTCTAACATCACCAAATAATGACAAGTGTTTTAGCTTTCTCTCTGAAGATGACATGTGTAAGGTGGAGGTGACCAGCACGTGGTGGAAAGGTGATAAGGGTATAAGGGTCATTTCACACATGAAGGGTATTTTGGTAATTTCACACTATATATTTTCAATATTTCTTAGAGGTCCTTGAAAATATTTTATTTACAAAATGGCCCTTTTTATATTTTTATTTTGGTCCCTAAAGTTTCATAAAATTATATTTTCTACCCCAAAACTTTTTATATACCTTAAGATATGTCATAAGACTTCGATTTCATCCTATTTACGATTGATTCTTCATATTTAAAAATGGGGTTTGTTATATTGATAGCCAATAACAGCACATATCTAATAATACAATATTAATAAGATAGTAAGTAACACATGAGTGTAAAAACAAACTATATACATATGAGCACATAAAAGTGGGGTCATTACATAAGGTCCATCCTAATATGATTCATAACACTCCCAACACAGGATATCATCCACAAGTGGAACAGACTATGGAAACTAATGAGCAATCGAGATCCAATAATATCTTATGACTTTTAGGCACCTGTGAATAACGACTTCGTGAACAGGAGGATGTGACGCGCCTCTAACAGGAGGAGAATACCCGTTTGCAATATCCCAAGGAAAGAATGGAGAAAGAGCTCTATGGGGACAAACATAAATGCTACGCCCCAACATTTAGCCCTTAGGTGAGAAAAACCCGCAGTTAAGGAAGTAGTTCATAACGTAATCAAAAGCAATCCAGGCATAGGACCCAACAGAAAGAAAATACCGAAAAGGAGGATTTTGCAATAAAGATCTCCGTAATCTCATCCGACGAGAGATGGACAAGCATTCAACTCAATGTGGGGACAGATCCACTAAGAAACTGGCCAAGAAAGCCCTTATAATTCAGATGAGATTTCCTTCGTCAAGAGAAATTGAGGAACTAAAACCTCTAGAGAAATTCTCTGCATCCAGAAAAAAAAAATCTATGATGGGAAGATTAATCCCATCGCTCATGTTCGCCAATACGACCAAGCACTAACCCTCTCGAGCAATAATGAAGCCCTTATGTGTCACATATTCCCTTCTAATATGGGGGATATCACATAAAAGTGGTTGGAGAATTTTTCAAACAAGTCAGCCACCAGTTTTAATCATCTTGCGGAGGCTTTCACCCTCAGATTCATCATCACCGGCGCCCATCCAAGAAGGATGGACTATCTCCTAACAATCAGGAAGAAGCCCCTAGAAACCTTATGGGAATACGATTGGCGGTACGGGGAAACCTACAACGAAGTGGAGGATTCCTCTAAACAGATAGTCATGGCCTCATTCAAGATTTGTCTACAGAGCAATCTATGTTGCACCAATCTCTCACTAAGAAGGAGGTCAACACCATTGACGACCTTATGTCCAGTATTGAGAAATATACCAAAGTAGAATATGTGGTAAGTAGAACACAACACGATAATGCTCAGTCCAAGAGGATGAAGAATGTCGATTAAGAAAATGCTCCCAACACTACACCAAAATAGGCTAATGGTCACAAATTCGGGCTATGACTAGGCCTCGGGGTCACCGATCTCATTTGTAACCAAAAAAGGCGTGATCGAAACTGCTGGTCATAGACTTTGTCCCTAACCAAAAAAATAGTCACGGACTAGGGTGTGTCGTAGTATAAGGTAGTATGGTCGCACACAAGGGCCATGACCAAGAATTCATGGACCAAATCCGTGACCCAGCCGTGACAAACTTTTCAATACGTCACGAACTAAAGTCGTGACCCATCCGTAACCAATGTTTCAACATGGCCAAAGACCATAGCCATGCCCCACTTTTACACATGCTTCAATATGTTCATGGACCATAATCATGGCCAACTATTACACATGTTTAACTTTATCACAAAAAAATATATAAAACATAATCACAGTTTATGACCATATTTAAATGAAAAAAATGGGCTCTTTTGAGTCCTATTCTCAAACCAGTAGTCCCACGATTACGCATTGGCTGCTACGAATTACGTTTGGCATGTGTGAGGTGTTCGTATCCCTTGCGGGGCGTTTGGAGGTCGTCAGGGGTTTTGGTTCACTAGCGGCACAATTTCAAGCCTAAGTGTACCTATTTTCAAATTCAGGTCATATTCTTAAAACAGGCGTCCCACAAAAATGTAGTCGATTGCTACAAGTTATGTTAGTCACGTACGAGGTGTTCATGCCCCTTGAGGGGTCATTTAGGGGTTGTTCGAGTTTTTGGCGTATTAATGGCGCGTTGTCAAGCCTAAGTGTGCCTATTTTTAAATTCGGGTCCTATTCTCAAACTAGGAGTCCTGCGACTACGAGTTTAGTTGTTACGAGTTATGTTGCTCACGTGTGAGGTGTTCATACCACTTGCGAGGCCGTTTGGGGCTTGTTCGGGGTTTTTACGCACCAGAGGCACATTTTTCAGCCCAAGTGTACTAATTTTAAAATTCGGGTCCAATTCTCAAATCGGGAGTCTCGTGACTACACGATCGTTTTGCTACGAGTTACTTTGGTCATGTGCGAGGTGTTCAGGCCCCTTGAGAGGCTGTTTGGGGTTATTTGAGATTTTAGTTCACTAGCTACACGTTTTCAAGACTGAGTGTACTTTTTTCAAATTCGGGTCCTATTTCCAAATCGGGAGTCCCGCATCTACGCGATTGGTTGCTATGAGTTACATTAATCACCTGCGAGGTGTTCGTTCCACTTATCGGGTCGTTTGGGGGCTGTTCGGGGTTTTGACGCAGTTACAGCACGTTTTTAAGACTCTGTGTGCCTATTTTTAAATTCGGATCCTATTCTCAAACCGGGAGTCCCACGAATACAAGGTTAATTACTTTGAGTTATGTTGTCACATACGAGGTATTCGTGCCTCTTGAGGGGGCATTGGGTTTTTTTTTAGTTTTCGCACACTAGTGGTACGTTTTTAACCCTAAGTGTGCCTATTTTTAAATTCGGATCATATACTAAAACCGAGAGTCGTGCCACTACGTGATTGGTTGCTACGAGTTACGATGGTAATCTGGTAAGCATTCGTGCTCCTTGGAGGGCATTTTGGGGCTATTTGGGGTTTTGGCATACTAGCGGCATGTTTTCAAGCCTAAGTGTGCCTATTTTCAAATTCTAGTCCTATTCTCAAACCTGGAGTCCCGCGACTATGCGTTCGATTGCTACAAATTACGTTGGTCACGTGTGAGGTGGCGTTCCCCTTATGAGGCTGTTCGAGGTTTTAGTCTACTAGTGGCAGGTTTTCAAGCCTAAGTGTGCCTATTTTCAAACATTTAAAAGATTATGTTATCAATTATATAAAAATGTTAGTTAGAGTAAAAAAATACCAGGTTCCTATGATCCATGAAGGCCATTAAATAGAGTCTTTTGAATTTGTGATTTGATCAAATTGATCCTAAAACCCCCTCGCATATTATTATACATATACATTTGTTGATTAGTTTCATCGATATAATCTTCATAAAATGAAGGAAAATTAACATCCCACATGAGATAAAAATCAACATTACTAATATCCTCAAAATTTGAAAACTCGAAGTTAGTAATGAGGTTGTTCTGTTCTAAAAATTAAAATTGCCTATCCACTAATTTCCTTGAGTTTGATCAAGGTTAATTTTCAAAACAGAACAACCTCATCACCAATTTAGAGTTTTCAAATTGTGAGGATATCAATAATGTTAATTTTTTTTCCTATGTGAGACTTTAATTTTCCTTCATTTTATGAAAATTGTTTCAATGAAACTAATCAGCAAATGTATATGTACAAGAACACGTGGAAATTGAGTTACGGCAATTTGGTCCAATCACAAACTTAGGAGACTCTATTCTCAAACAGAGTGACTCGTGAAAGGTTTTCGTGCCCCTAAACATTCATGAATCAAATTATTCGTAAATCAAACTACACATTCATACATCAAACTAAACATACATAAATCATATTTAACATTCGTAAATTAAACTTAACATTCATACATCAAACTAAATATTTATAAATCAAAGTAAAGTGATAATATAGTGTCAATATCATAATATAACACAAATAAGATTGACAAGGATAAAATCATGTTTTCATACTCAATATTCCTCTAAATCAACTAAAAGATCCTTCAAATTAGGGTTGTCATCAAGAGTTAACTCTCACTCTTTTGGAGCCTTTAGTGCGCCTGCTTGAGTAGTCATACCCTTTGGTACATACACAACAATAGACCAATTGCCATAATTTATGCACTTTGAGTATAATACCTTCTTTACGTTCTAAAAGGCACAAATAAAAGGCTCGTCGACCATGCGATCCTTACTCTTCATCTTTAATAAATCTATCATAGTAAGTTTGGAGTCGGGATCAAATTTTCAAGCATTCATAGTATCCTCCACCTTCACCTAATCACAATAAAATACGATTTATGTGAAATCTAAGTAATCGTGTTTTAGAATTTGTTGGATTATCTCATAATAGGTTAGGACCATAGCTTTTGCATTTTTATCGCTTTTGCTAGTGACACGAGTAGTCAAGGCAGATATTGAAATTGCACTATTTTGCGTCAAAAATTTTTCCTCATATGGATATGAAACGAAATCAAAATTGTTGGTGCAGAATTTCTTAAACTCTTTCACACAAAAATTAGAAACTTTTGCTAGGCATGCAAGCCATGAAGAGACATCACCTCTTTTTGGAAGCTGCATGGCCATGTTTTTACCACACATGCATAAATAACCGCACACATAAGAGGCGAAAATTACCTCTTTTGATACCCATGTCCTATAATCACTTGTCGTGCAATTTCTCCTTTGATTTTGTGCAATTTCATTCTAGTACTTCCTACGGGTAAATTTTAGAGTTTAGATCATAATATATAAAATATATATAATCAAAGAAGAAGAATTCGGTAGATACTCCCTCTCTCCAGTCTTCGACTTCATCTTGTGATTCAAAGACATAATGAATTATTATCTCGTATTGTAGATTTGTGAGTTTGACCTCTTTAGGGTTCTCAAAAGACAATTCATCCTCAAACTCATTAGTTTCCTCCATCACTCATTCTCCATGAGGAATGAACCTCCTCACCTCTTATTCTTGTATATGTTCCCAAGCATATAGAGATGATTCCACAGTAATGTAGTCTTCAACAATTAACCCTCAAGTATATTGTAAATTCTTTACGTAATCTTTGAAGGTTTATCAAGCACTCAAAAGGATGCATCCAATGACACCTAACAAGACCACATAATGAAGTATAGTTGCATAAATGCACCAGCGAGTGGATGCAGATATCGAAGAATGACTAAGGAAAGTATTTCTTTAATACACAAACTGCCTCGGCTAAAGTTAATTTCGCAGATTTAAAGTGCCTTACATTTACCACTTTTGCACAAAGTAATGTAAAACACAAACTGATTTTCATACTTTCCCGATGGAGATCTTTGTGTTCAGATAAGCAATGGCTAAATACAAAAGGGATTAATTAGATGATTACGTGTCTGTTGTGAGACTTGCACTGTTTCAAGTCATTTGTTTAGTAGCTTACTATTTTGCGTAATTTACCAAAATAACCAGTTAGAGTCTACAAGTTGAACAGCATATCTAAGAGGATCTTCTTCTTACTAGTAGTCAAAGTGAAAGTAGTCGGAGGGATAGAAATTCTTCCTGTAATAGGATCATGTTTTAACCATAATTTCTTCTTTATTTTCATATCATGTAAATCGCGACAAGCCCGCTCTCCATATTTTGAATTAGATTGACCCATACATGTTCCTATCAGATCTTCTACAACATTCTTCTCTATGTACATCACATCAATTACATGCCTCATACGATGATCTTTCCAATACCGTAAGTCAACAAATATTTATCCTTGGGACCATGGCTTCGCTTTACTAGAGTTGTTCAGATTCTCCCTAGCTTTACACTTCACATTTATAAACTGAGGGTATTCTCCTATGTACCTATTCCATGCAGTCGCAGTTGTTGCCTTCTCCTAAATCTTATAACCATAAAGTCGAGTTGGTGCTCGTGACTGACAGGATAAAAGTTAGACTTATCATTCCTGAAAGGGTGACCGATCGGCAGAAATCTACGATGACCCATATAACTCATCTTACCACTATGATATAGCCATCTGGATTCATTTTCCTCCCCACATATGGGACATCCACATCAAAATTGCTTTAAGTGTGAACTCTTCACCCTTATGAGAGTCAAACGTTACCACGCCTTTATCCCACAACTTTTTAAGTTCTTCGATTAATGGGGCTAAGAATATAATAATATCATCACCGGGATCCTTCGGCCCCGGTATCAATAAGGATAACAATGTGAACTCCTTTATCCTGCATAATGTCGAAGGGAGACTTAAAGGCACCATAAGAACTGACCAATAACTATAATTAGTACTTAAATTACCGAAAGGGTTAAACCCATCGGTTGAGATTACAAGACGAATGTTGTGCGATTCCTTTATAAATTCAGGGTGTCGTGCGTTTAAAATTTGCCAGATGAGTGAATCAACCGGATGACACATCAGATTCCCACCCATCTCTCATCAATCGTGCCATGTCATGGCCTCTGCTATCCACGGTATAATGAAAAATTACTTTAACCGTAGCCTAAGTGGAAAATACTTCAAAACCTTTTGTGGGACTTACGATCACTTGCGATATTTTGCAGCCTTATCCTTTCCATTCTCACAAGCTATACATATAGGTTCACTGCATATAGGATACTCATCCTTCTCTACATGCTCATTGCGGTACAATATGCTATCATACTTATATGCATGAATAGATTTTACTTCAAACCCAAACCCTTCAATCTCTTCTTCATGGTAGGATAATTATCCGGTATCTTGTTTTCCTTAGGAGAATTTTTTTAACCCACTTAAGAATTCCAACAACTTTGTTTCTAAACAAACCAAATTGAATGTTCAAATTATGAAAACCAATCATTGCATATAATATCGAGTGATCTTCATCGCAATCTTTATACAACCGTATATATTCTCGATATCCTAGTAATTTAGCATCAAATTGTTCATTTACTTGGTCATAAGGCGCATTATCCCTATCCCTGGGTTGGTGGCTTTGATAGTTGTGGAATCTGTAAGCATCATCAATTAGGTCGGTCAATGTATAATATGTTGGAGAATCATGTACCACTTTCACTCGTTGGGGTTCCGTTATGCGACCAGGTATCTGTAATTCTTCCGCAACGTAAGGTATATTATTTTCACCATGGTATGTCCATATTTTATAGTCTTAAAAAATTCGCCACTTTATTAAATGCAACTCAATATCTTCTAATGACTTATATTTTATGTTCATACCACGGGTGCAGAGACATAGTATCTTGTTACTTTTAATACTCTTATAAGCGTATTTAACAAATTCTTGAACACCCATTACATGATTATTTGTTATTCGGTTAGTCTCCCTCATCAAATCTTTGTATTATGGGAAATCCATCTAATAATCTTCAAATTTTATTCATGTGTTAATAGATTAAAACAAATGTCATGTTGTATACAAGAAATTAAACAAATCAAACATATTACGAAAATGTCACAACTTCAAATCAAATTAAACAAATTTGCCAAGGGATATTATTACAATTGAACAAAAAAAATATATTATTACAACTAAAAAAAATATTATTACAATCGAAAAAAAAGAAATACTGTTAAAACTTGACCAATAGAAAAACTGGCCAAGTGATAAAAGAATTTTCATAACGCCTCAATTATTTCCCTTCCCCATTGTCAACGTCTTCGCAATCGTTATATATTTCATCAACCATCACTTGAGCCTCACCCTTCTGTAAAGGTCGGTTATTTACTTTAGTTTCGATAAAAACGGAGATGAGTGTGAGCACACCAACAATCCTACTATTGGTCAGGTCCTTGAAATATAATTGCTCACCATAGTCACCGTGAGTGGTTGACGATGATCCAAGTCCTATGACATGTGGAGGCACTGGGAAGGGGAATGTTGAAGCAGACAGGATTTGTGACGAGAATATTGAAGGAGGCGATAATTTTGAGAGAAAACTTGCACAGGGGGGAAATGAGAAACCTTGAGAAAAAAGGTAAGGGAAACCTTGAGGAGGCATTGGGGGCTGAAAACCATGAGTAAAAATAGACACAAGTTTCTCAATTTCACTCATCAAGGCTCCTAAGTCAATTTCCAAATATCACACGTGAATAGGAGTCCTACAAATAAGGACTTTAATTATTCAATAAATTGTATTTTTTTCAACCGATCCAATTAGAGTTATCTTATTTTAACATATGATGTATAAGGTTATATTAATTTCATTAAGGTTTGGATTTGATCACTACCTTTCTCTTAACCCATGTGTGTTAGATCTCACAAGGGTGAAATCCAAACAAGAACCCAACGTAAGTGTTAAGACACATTTTTGTTAGGGTTTATTATGAGAGAGTTTGAAAGTATATGTGTATTATCAATCCAAGCAATCCAACATCACTATCCAATAACCAATAATTATCTCGTACTCCTTCTATCATCTACATGATAAACCACATAACAATAATCACAATATCTCACTAAAGTAGGGTCATTTCTCAATAAATTAGGGTTTATGGCAAATTTTCCACTAATTAGGGTTTAAGAATTGCAAATTTTAAATAGAGTTTAAAAAATTTAAATAGAGTTTCAAAATGTTCAAATTTTCCACTAATTAGGGTTTAAGAATTGAAAATTTTAAATAGAGTTTAAGAATTAAAAATTAGGGTTTAAGAATTGAAAATTATGATTTCTCACTAAATTAGGGTTTATGGCAAATTTTAATTAGGGTTAAAATAAATGAGCATAAACATATACACGCATACATGTACATACACACAAACTGCATACACACAAACTGCATACATACATACACATATACATATATATATATATATATACACAAATTATATACACATGCATATACACGATATATATACACACACATATATATACACATAAATACACACATATATACACAAATACACACATATATAGAGAGAGAAAGTTACCTAAGAAAGTGAGAGAGATGAAGATAGAAAGATATAGGAAGCCAGAGAGAGAGAGATAGCAAAGGGTTTAGGGGTTTAAGACAGGGAGAGAGTCTGCGTGAAAATGGCTGAAAGGGTTTCGGAGTTTATAAATAAAAAGGTTGGTCATGGCCCTGAATCGTGACCAAGTTTCATGACCAATTCAAAATAGTGACGGCCCAAAGCAATAACCCCATTGGAGGGAATTTTGACCACGGTCATGGACGTCGTCAAGGCTATAATCCGTGACCAGAGTTGGAGGGAAATTTGGCACAATGTTACCACCATAATAGTCACGCCTTGGTCACGAATTATGATCGTGACCTGCCATGGTTACAGCTCATGGCTTAAGGTCACTTTAGTATATGGTCATGGAATTGGTCACATGTTTTTTTACTGTGGTTGTGGCTTGGGGCTGTGATCAGCTGGTTACGAACAAAGACCGGGACCAGGCTGGCGTGACTATTCGCTTATTTTCCACACAAGTTAGTCACTAACTTTAATCATCTCGCGAAGGCTTTGCCATTAGACTCATCACCATCAGTGCCAATCCAAAGATGATGGACTCTCTCCTAACCATGAGGAAGAAACCCGAGGAAACCTTATGGGAATACGCTCGGCGGTAATAAAAACATACAATGAAGTGGAGGATTACTCCAAACAGATAGTCATTGTCTCATTCAATATTGGTCTGCAGAGCAATCTATGTTGCACTAATATCTCACTAAGAAAGAGTCCAACATCAATGATGACCTTATGTCTAGGATTGAGAAATATGCCAAAGTAGAATACGTGGTAGCTAGAACCCAGCACGATAATGGTCAGTTAAAAATGACCAAGAATAGAGATAAAGAAAATGCTCCCAAGAAGGGGCACATGAAGAAAAGTGGTTAGATCCCACCAAGGCTCACCAAACAATAAAACAATTTTCAAGGAGTCGATCTACAAGATCTTAAGCAGAATTAAAGATCAACAGTTTTTAAGTGGATGAAGAAGATGATAAGAGATCCATTAAAGAGGAATGCTACACTGAGATGCTCCCATCACAAAGATAATGGGAACAAAATTGATAATTATAAAGCGCTTAAGTCCCACTTGGAGGAGTTGGCCCAAAAGGCCATCTGGATGATTATGTGGAAAATAAGGGCGCAAAGGCCATAGTGGAGCACAATCGAAAATACGATAATGTCCTAGATGACTACGACATAGGGAACGAGTTTATAGTCATCCACGGAGCATCAAATTCAAATCATATTCAAGGAAATGTTATTCGGATGAAATTAAAGAAAGTTATTGCAGTCATAAAAGCTTTCCAAATAGACCCCACTATGCCCTCAACAGGAAAATGTCGTCGACCAGAAGACGTTGACTATAATAAGAATATAGTCTTTACTGAGGAAGATATGGTCGGATTCAGGACTCCTCATCATGATTCACTTGTAATTACTCTCATAATTGTAAACTAGAATGTGAACAAGCTATTAATCAACTGCGGGAGCTCTTCAAAGGTCATGTACTTGAAACTGTTCAAAAGCTCAACCTCAAGATAGAAGGCCTAAAAGAAGTGACCATCTATTTTTGTCGACTTCGCTGGAAAGATGACCATACCACTGGGGAAGGTGATTCTTCCAGTGTGAATTGGGAATATCTCAAAGTTAATTGAGTTCCAAGGTATGACCATTGAGTCCCCTTACAACTCTATCCTTGGATTAGTATGGATTCACACCATTAAGGTTGTCCCTTACACTTAACAATAGAAGATCAAATGTATCACCAACTAGGGGATAATGGAGATAAGGCAAAACTAATTCTTTGCTCAACGATGCTTTACCCCTACTATCAGGCCCAAAAAAAGGAAAAAATAATCACGGACGAGGAGAACAAAGATAAGATTACCCCATCCAAGTACAAACTAAAGTACGACAGACTGAGGGTGTAAGAAAAAAGGGTGGCCCCTGTAGACAGAGTCATGTAACCATGGCAGGAAATTATATTTGACAATTTATACCCAGAGAAGAAATTCCTAATTGAAAACTCACTTACCGATCATTAAAATAAACAAATGATATCTCTTATTAAAGAGAATCAAAAAGTATTTTCTTGGCATCCTTATAATACACTTGGGATTAATCCTGAGGCCTTGTGCCACCGACTCCACATGCACCCAGCACTCCCACTGATCACACAAAAAGTGCGCTGAACAGCCCTAGAGAAGACAAAGGCTATGGAAGAAGAAATGGGGAAACTTCTAGAGGCAAGTACCATTAAAGAAAATCAATTTCCTTAGTAGATCTTTAATAAATGGTTATCAAGAAGAGTAGTGGAAAGTAAAGAGCCTACATAGACTTCACCACTTCAACAAATTATGTCCCAACGATAGCTTTCCTCTCTCGACGATTGATCAGTTGGTCTACGCTACAGCCAGCCACGAATTTATGAGTTTTCTTGATGCATACTAAGGGTCCCGCCGAGAAAATATATCATTCATCATCATTATTGGCTTGTGATAGTCCACAGTGATACCATTTAGACTCAATAATGCAGGAATGAATTAACAGCAATTGGTTGTCAAGATATTTAAACACTACTTGGGTGACATGATGGATGTCTATATAGATTACATGATCGTGAAGAGAAAATAGAAAGAAGATCACCTGCAGGAATTAGTGAAAATATTTGAGGTCCTGAGATCCTATAGGATGAAACTCAACTCTGCCAAATATTCCTTTAGAGAACAGTCAAGGAAGTTCCTAGGTTACTGGGTCTGCTAAAGGGGGATCGAAACCAGATTGAGGCGATCAACAATGTCCAACCACGAAAGACAATAAGATATGTTCATAAGCTAACCTAAATGTCAGCAACACTCAACCACTTCATCTTTAAATCTTATGAGAAGTGTCGACCATTATTACATCTCTTGATTAAGGAGAAAGGCATGGCCTAGAATGAAGAATTTTAAAAGGCACTCGATGAAATCAAGTCTTATTTAAGCCGACCACCGCTGCTTGCGATCCTAAATCCTAGGCATTCACTTTATTTATATCTTCCGGTGTCCGACCTGAAGCACCATAAATCTTTGACTCACTTGAGTTTACATTATATAGGCACTTGTCTAGTTTGGAAATAGTGACAAAATCAGAGTCATATCCTAGCCTACCAAAGAGCCTCGGACACTACATCAAATTCCTCTAATGGTCTCAAAGGTAGTATACCAACACCGCGCCTAGGACTGCATATTTTATGTTGCATTTATATCATTTTAGGTGTGTGAGTATTAATTCGCATTAAAATAATTTTCTAATAATTTTTGGGATTTTTAAATAATTTTTAGGATTTTTTAAACATTTTTAAAACATTTAAAAATAAAGTTTTAAAATGTTTTGGGCTAATTTGTAATATCATTTTATTCCTAAAAAGTTGGTTGGGTAGAATCCGAAAGCGGCAAGAACTTATGCGGTAGAAAATTGGATTTTGTTAAACAACAAAAACACGCGTTTTAGTTCTCATCTGAGCCCTACATTTGTTTGCTTTACAACGGTCAAGATTGTGTTTGTTGCCTCTCACATAACTCAGAAAGCTTACCAACCGTAGGATTAATCTAATCGATGGTCTGCGTGTTGCTTAACTCAATCATTGTCTTTATCACTTGGATCAATAAGAGAGAGTTTAAGTGTTGTGGGTTTACAGCCCTTGGATTTACTTCATTTGGCTAGACTTAATCTCAACCGTTGTTTTGAGTAGAGATTCTAGACCTTTCCATCGTCTATTATAAATAGAGGCCATGGGGTTAACGTTTTGTATCTTTAGAGAGAGAGAGAGAGAGAGAGAGTTGTTACAAAATCAATCTAAACTCTGGCAAAATTTTCTCAAAAAATTTCCTTTGAGAGTTTGAGAGTTTTTCCTGTTTGAAGATTCATTCCTCGGTAGTCTTAAATCTCTTTTCCAACTTGTCACGTAGTTGGATCTTTTTTCCTGTTTCATAGAAAACGTAGATCTGACTTTTGTGGTGATATAACTCACCTAGATCTGCGTAGGTTGATTTCTTTTTCAAGAAACATTTATTTGTTGATATTTTTATACTCAAATGTTCTTTTCAAACTTGTTACCAATAAATACATATTCAGTTTCAAGTTTTGAGAAAAACAAAACAAATTGAGATTCAGAATCATAAACTCATCTTAGATGAAATCTGTCATTTGTAGGATTATTTGTTTGTATAAGTGTGTGTGTGTGTGTGTGTGTGTGTGTTCATGCATGTGTTAGGCACAACACCACATTACACCTTGCACACTACAACACTAAAATAGTCTTGGTTGAGAATTTTTGACTTTGGAGTCGACGTAAAGCTAAAAAATAGCAGAAGGTACAAAGATGGGAGAACAACAAGAACAACTTTAGAGCCTTCAGAGAAGTCAGAATTACCTAATGGAGCTGGTATAAATTCTTGACTTAAAATAGGTTTGAATGTGTGTTTAGTTTGTTAATAATTTGTAACATGTTAACTCATTTTTAGTGGATTTTTACTTTTGAGGTGTAGAAACCTCCGTGGATGTTTCCCCAATTGGGTGGGGTTTTACCACGTTAAAATACATGTGTACTTACATGTTTAATCTTCCACTCATCCCCTTCTGATTGCGTGCTGATTTAGAATTTACTTAGTTTTGGTTTTCAAAACTTTGTCACCTAATACTGAATATCTCGTTTATAACATTTTATACACATCTTGTGTTAGTATATGTTTTGTAAAAAAGATTTTCTCAAACAAACTGTTCAGAGCCATATAAATTATCTTAAACCTTTTAAACAACTTAAGTGGCATTATATTTTTCACTACCAAGAAATTCGCTCGATCTTAATGTGTGAAAAGGAAAGGCACCAATCCCCGATATATTATATTAGCAAGTCGCTATTGGACATCAAGAAATGATACCTTCTTCTGAAAAAGCTATCTTACTCTCTATTAATCCTTTCATAAAAGTTGGAGCACTATTTTGAAGCCCATTCAGATAGAGTCATCACTTCCTTTCCACTAAAGGCAGTCCTCAGAAAGGTCAACGTCTTTGAACGAATGTCCAACTGGTTGATGGAACTATGGAGGTTCGATATCCATTATCAACCAAGAACTATGATAAAAGGGAAGCAGTTAGTTGATTTCATCGTTGAGGTCACTAGAAGGCAGGAGCCTAACTAAGGGGAACATGCCAATTAAGTTAACATTGAGGATTTTAACCATCTCAACAAGTGGGCTCTCTATATCGATAGGGATTCCAACTCAAGAGGGGAAGGAATAAGAATTGTCCATATAATTCCAGAACAAACCATGCTCGATTAAGGAATTAGACTTGACTTTAAAGCATCAAACAATGAGGCTGAATAATAGGCTCTTATCGTCGGATTAAAAAAATGCCTTATCTCTTGGTGCAAGTCACCTTGGCATCTTCTATGATTCAAAACTAATCCATAATCAAGTATTATTAGACTATAACACCAGAGCGTACTTATTGGTCATTCAAGACCTAATCACCTAGTTCAAGAAGGCTCATATTCAACAGTTTTTCGGGGAAGTAAGAGCTATATGGACGCTCGACCACTTTGGGTTCAACCACCAACTTCGACCTCAAAATAACAATCGAGGAGGAATATCTCACCCAACCAATCATCATGAAGCCAAAGGTCATCGAGAAGTTCCTCATCGTCCAAAAAGCTCCCAGCTGGATGGACCCAACCATGGCATTCTTATAAGAAGATGTACTACCGGTCGATAAGAAGCATACCCATCAAAGCAGGGTAAAATTTGCGTGATTTTATCTATAAACATATGGGAAGCTCTACAAACGATATTTCACAAGCCCATACCTCCAATTTGTGCATCTAAGTGTCATCGACCATGAATATATGAGTTGCACGATAGAATATGTGAAAGCCATGTAGGAGGAAAGTCTTTGTCATTCATATCCATTAAAGAAGGACACTGGTGTCCCTACATGCAAAAAGACACGGTATCATTGTCAGGACCTGCAAGAAATGCCAAGAATTCTCACACATGCTTCACTAACCATCTAGTGACCTCAAGTCATTAACAAGTCTGTGGTGTTTCGCTCAATAGGGGTTGGATATTATGGGTCCCCTACCTACAACACCATGGAATCGAAAGTATCTCTTAATCGCACTGATTATTTCACCAAATGAATAGTGGCTAAACCTTTGGTGAACATAAGGGACATCAACATGATTAAATTTATCAGGAGGAACCCGCTTTGGCGTGCCGAGAGCACTCACAATCGATAATGGAATGCAATTTGAGAACAGATAATTTCAACATTTCTGCAACGGCCACAACATCAAGCACTACTATAGTTCAATGGCCTACCCTCAAAGCAATGGGCAGGCTGAGGACTCTAACAAAACAATGTTCGAAGAAATGAAGAAAAGATTAGTGAAGGCAAAAGGCACTTAGGTGGATGAGTTTCCCCATGTCCTCTGGGCATATCGAACAACAACGAGGAGGTTTACTGGGAAAATTCCCTTCTCCTTGACTCATGAAATGGAAGCCATAATTCCACTAGATGTTGGCTTATCGACCATGAAGACAATTATTGTCGATCAAAGCCTGAATGAAGAAATCAAAAACCTAAAAGAAAAAAAATCAGCTATTTCTCTCTTTTCTTTGCCCAGAAAAAAAAACACTAGTCTTCTTTTCCTGCGAACTTGTGGGAGTTAGGCATACCACCTCCACTATCCACCCTTAACAATTCTCCATCGTCACTATCCACCACCATCACCTGCCACCACCATCCATGAACCACCAAACCCGCTACCACCATCACCCAAAACCCATGCTTTTTTTTGGGGGGGGGGGGGGGGGGGGATTTTTCAATTTTAAGTGTTTTGAATCTAGATTATATTTTTTTGTATAATTAGTTTAATTTCAGCATCGCACATTTTTATTTTTTCCTATTTTCCAGACATTAGTTCTTCAATTTTTTGTAAGTTTTTCCCCTGTTTTTTAATATATTTTTCTATTTTTTTAGTATTTTTAATCCTTTTCCTATTTTTATTTTCTTCTTTTTTTCAATGTTTTTTGTTTTTAACTTCATTTGGCTTGTATTTAAGTTTTTCTTTTTGGGTATTTCTAAATGTTTTAGTTTTAAAACTTTTTCATAGTTTTTTAATAGATTTTTTATTTTTAATAGATTTTTTTATGTTATTTTCCATGTAAGATGCCAACAATCAATTTTGATCGCAACAATTGTCACCTGGGCACACATAGAATTTTCCTCAATCTATAACTAAGAGTGTTAGACCTAGTAATTAATCTGTAACGTCAACATCCTTCACACTTTACAATACCAAATGGGTTAAGAATTACAAGTTACCACAAACTTCATGATTTTGAGTGTGTTTTTCTCAATTTATAAATGGATCTTGATAATATGTGTTTTGAGGGCACACGTTAGAATCCTACATACATTTAACAGGGCATAGATATTCATATGAGACTATTATATTTATTATTTTGAGACTAAAAATATGCGTTCTCATAATACATTTTAATATTTTTGTTTACAAATATGGCGTTGTTAAATAATGTGGATTTTCGCTTTGGGGTGGATGTCCACTCACATTCTTGTCTTTTGGGATGTCTCACTATGTCATCTAAGACTCACTCTCTCTAAATTTACTTTATATCTCCTTTATTTTACAACACGTTATCCGCAGGAATAGATGAAGTTTTATGAAAATAAGGTATAATGTGGGTTTCTTGTTCTTAAATGATTAATAGGTTTCGTTTGGTAATCAAATGATGGGACAACATCAAGAACAAAGATTTATGTGCAAATTTTATGACAAAATTTCCAATTCTAGTGAAAAAGTGGAGGACAAGGTACAAATGATATACTAGTATGTTTTTTTTGTTAATATTTTTTGTTTGTGCATATCTATAGGCTTTTATCATTAATCATTCATAATGTATAATACTATAATAAGAAAAACAAGCATATGTATCTTCTTCACGTGTCTTTTTCTCTTCAAGAATTGTTTTAGCTTTAAAAGCACATGAAGATGAATGGTGGCTCCTACAAATTTTTGAAGATAAAATAATAAATAAAATAAAAGGTTCAGATTTTTATTTATACTCTATTGAAAACAACACCCTTACATCTCTATATAAAATAGATTATGTTTTCCAATTCGTTCTTATAATTTAAATAAGGACGAACATGAACGTATGATATTTTTATTTTAAATATAAATATTTGATAAAATCTATGCATTTGTTTCAATTTTCATGTAATGAGTTAACGTCACTCATTCATAAGGTGATAATTTTTTATTCTTTTACCTACACGCAAGGTAAGTATAATTTAACTGAATATGCATGATAATTTTTTGAGAATTACTATTTAACGCTTATGTTTGTTATAAGTTGTGAAGAAATTAAATTATGGAACCCGAAGTTTTTAAAACTATTTGAAATTTGAGCTTTTAAATTCCCAATTATTATTGCTAGGGACTTGACGTTTTCAATAGCTATCCAAATTTTGGGACATGAAGTTTCTGATGAGAGGGAAACCGAGTGTTCGTGTAGGGACACTGTCGTTGATTTCGGCTCCCGCTCTACATGCAAAAATCTAAGCTACTACTACACTTGCGAGGCAAGCACAGCAGTAAGTCGGGTATCGTAAGAAATCCACAGGGAGTGATTGAATTTTAGATTTTAATTGCTTTAAAACTTCAAGAATAAAAGTGTAAAAGGTGGTAGGGTGTTATGGTTACAAAGGTTAAAGAGAGAAGTTAAGTCTACACAAAAGTAAAGCGAGGATCGAGATCGCATCCTGCGACACGGATCCGGCTCGAAAGCTATTTAACCGAGCATTTTAATTAAGCATAAACTTCACGCAAGAAGGAATTTAACCCAAAGTTGCTTGAATAAACATTTAATAAAAAATGGTCACATGCAAATTAAATCCGTGTTGTCGCTATAAACACGAAAGTTGCATGACAAATAAAGTTAAAAGCATAACAATCCAACTTTAATACATGTGGTTTCAATTAAACGCAATTTTACACGAAATCTAGTTTTCGGAGCTCGAGGCCCATTAATGCCGGAACACAACCCCGACCTTATTTATCTAAGGGCTAAGCATGAATTAAACTAAATAACTAGATTAAAATAGTAAATAACTAAATTAAATTAATTATCTAGGCAAGGAAACGGAAGAACATAACTATATTAAAGGAGAGGATAATGAAAAATTCAACTTAGAACACCAAAAAAGGGTCACACCAAATGAGGAAGAAGAATGATCTCTCCAAACCATAACCCAAAATATATAGTAAAACTAAGTATATCTCTTATTACAACAAAAATCCTATATATAGTAAGTCGGAAAGAAATAAGAAGAAAGAAGAGAAAAGGAAGAAAGTTGTCAAAAATACAGGGGATCAATCGATCGACCTTGACAGTCGATCGATCGATGGTTCAGGAAAAATACCATTGTCTTATAAGTAAGGCAAAATTTGAGGAGTTGATTGATTGACCCCTTCTGTCGATCGATCGATCCATCAGGTCTCAGCCAAGCTCCCCTGTTTTGATTTCTTTGTAATTCTCTTCCGCGAAAAGCCTCGTAACTTCTTCGTTTGGACTCGGAATCGCGTAGCATTTGCATCCATGCGAAAATTTCAAGGAGGAAACTTCCATGAAGATGTTGGACCAGATGCCCAAACTGTGAAATGACTTAATTGCCCTTGCGCGTGCAAAATTGTATGAAACTTGTCCGGAATGCGTCCAAACTTCATACTAAGAATAGAAACACCTACAAAGTCTTAATTAACCCCTGCAAAACATATATCTATACAAATTCGAGGTTGTCTGGTTAACGAGAATAAATATAGGGATTAAGATACCCGAGGTGGCTAATAGCGCGTAGGTTAACGGGTGAAATACGCAATATTTGCGTCGTATCACACCCCCCAACTTACACATTGCTAGTTCCTAGCAATGAAATTGGAAACAACAAGAACTACAAGTAAACCAAAGACAAGAGATAGTACAAAATGGGATAAATAGATAAAAGCCACTTTCGCAAGCGAACGATTGCATTTAGCGTATGCAATAAGTCGTTAAAACCCTTATTTACCCTAGAGGACGAGTGGTGTCTCGTGAGGGTTTTCAAGGATGAAACCCACAAACATCAAATAGTTTCCTCAAAATATGCCCAACCCAACATGCCACAAACTCAACAACAACGAACAAGATTTCAACATGTTATTATCATATTAAATGAATTCAAGCTAAAGTCCGTATTATTAACATTATAGAATGCACCTCATATAATTGAAACCTTAAAATGTGGGAGGGGAGTGAGCACATGCAAAACATGATTTGATCAAAACTTAAATAAACTGGATAAACATAAAAACATGCATATATCAATCCTCACGGGCATTACACTCATCAAATGAATTCACTCGAAACAGGGAGGTAATACAGGGGACATGCGGGCACAAAGAGCAAATGGAAATGGAAATAGGGTCGCGCACATGTCACTAATGAACAACACTATATATAAAATAAAAAATTGTAATCTCAATTAAAGATACCGTACATTAAAAGAGGCGAAATGCATTTTCACAGATTATCAAAACTAGTTAAACTTTTAAATTAAATTCACCCTAAGATCACATTGGACGTATATAGGGTTGTAATGTAGGCTAGGCTCGAGTTATGAAATGAAGGGTATATTTATGAATTCAAAGTGTTCGGGGATGAAAACTCAGGATAATGGGAAAATGTGGGCAATTTCAAAATTGGAAAATAACTTCCATAACAAGCATTAAATATAGCAATTGGAGAGCAATCAAGGCTTATTGAACTGTATATACAACATATACAACTTTCTATTTTCTTTTTCTTTTATTCTTTTTCTCATGTTTTATTTTGTTTTCTTTTTCTTTTTGCTTTTTGCTTTTTATTTTCTTTTATCACTCTCATATGCTTAAATTGTAACCACAAAACATGAACATCATTTAATCCCAAGTATCATTCCAAACAAAGGTATGGAAGGTGATATGTATGGTATATAACTCCAATTTGGAATTGGTTATGGGATTTTGGGGTTATGAAATGAAAGGCTAATATTAAGGCTCAAAGGGGTTAACTAGGAAAATATATAAGGTGATATTAAGGCTAATATGGGTAATATAACAAAGATTGCCTATGATCATTTCATAAAGTTTACGCAATTCTCGAGTTAAAACAATATATGAAAATCATGCTCAAGTAACACATTTCAAGATATAAACTCAATTAATGAACGATCAATGAAAGAATAGAGAGATTATTGAAGAATTCAACGTTTTCAAAGAGGAAAGAATAGTGTGTACACTCACAAATGAAGGTAAGTCTATAATCTCACTCGGTGTAAGTATATACAATGCAACAAAAGATTACCGAGTTATAAAAATCTTAAACCAAATCAATAAAATAAGAAAGTGCATGTGCTCATGTGATAAAGTTTAATTCATGAAGTTATTCATAATATCAATGATTTGAATGCTAAAGTCTAATAACTTCTAAAATCGAGAACGTGCATCATTGAATGTCTAATGGATTGGGCAATTATTGAAATTTATCATCGGAAACAAGGCAAAATGCCCAAGAAAGGAGAAAAAAGAAAAAAAAATATTTTTAAAATTTTTTTATTTTTCACAAAAAGGCCTACTTAGTAACTAACGTGTGATAAAATCCAAGGACAAAACAAAAAAATGGATAAAATATCCTAAACCTCCTACCTTAAATGTTGTATTGTCCTCAATGCGCATTAAGAACACAACACAAAGATAGGAAAAGAATGATACACAAGTTCAAAAAAATATACAAAACAAGTTAGTACTAAGCTAAGCAAAAATATTTACCCAAATATTAAGTTAAAAGAAATCTTGTCATAAGTCACAACAATATAGAGGGGCAGAAGTGCAACTATTAGATAAATTGATGGTGAACATTTAATTTTATAAAAATGGAAGGTCACACACATCAAAATCCAATAAACAACCAATACTACATTACAATTTCTCATTTCATAAGTTCAATACAAAATAACGTAATACATGAAATAAAAGAAAAAGAGGGGAAAATACAATATAATAGCCGTCCCAAAAATACAAAAACGACCCCACAACAGCAGCCTAGTGGACGGAACCACTAGTATCATAAGGACTCTAAAAATGAGGTGGGAGCATCGCGTTCGGACCATGCTACTGCAAATATAAATCTCTCATCATGGCCTGCATCATGCGAAACTCATGCCGACGCTTCCCCCTGTCCTGTCTCTGCTCGGCTCTGTCCTATCGCTGCTCGGCCTGTTGTTGGTCTAGGCGGGACTCCAAAGTATCCCACCTAAGTTAGATCTCCTCCCATCTCTGGTCCTACAGTGCCGCATACGCCTCAAAGTGGGCGTCAGAATATGTGGATGGCATCGGCGAACTCTGCCCCTCCTCGATCCCTCGGATCTCAACCTGGTCAGTAGCCTCTGTCCTCTGCCTCTTGGAACCCAGCTGCCCCAAGGGTGGCTCAACATCTTCGAGATTTTATCCTTGTTGAGAAGCTTTAGTGGGACATGCTTGCGATCATAATCAAATTCAGGCCAACCGTGTGCTAAACATATCTGTGTGATAAGGGAAGAAAATGGGAGGGAAAAAGTGTGGGCCCTCTCCTTTGCAGAGGCATACATCATGTCTAAAAAAATGTTGGGAAAAATAATTTCACCCAAGTTGTTAACAAGTACGTAAACAAATGCAGCGTGCTTATGGCGCACCTCTGACCGGATGCTTGTAACCATAAAAGAGTGCACATTGAGGTAATGAAGTAATCTTGGTAAATCATCCATTGCGACCGAGTGAAATTTTTTTTATTAGTCCGTACCTCCCCAGGTGAAAGTTTCTGGATCAATGTGGTGAGACCGAACATCTCCCCATTTAAGAAATTAACTGACTGCTCGGGGTCTGGAACACCCATATATCTCGCTAAATTCGAGCGACTGAGCTGAATCCGAACCCCCAAAAGCATTTTAGCAAAAACTTGGCGTGCACAGTGTGGAATAAGGGTTTGTGAGGACCATTGAACCAACAAACAAGCCCCATTTATGAACAAACACATTAAGCAATCAACAATAAGTGTTCATGAATGAATAAAATTTGACATTCAAGCACAAACAATTGTTCGAACAATACAATAGGAAAAAACTCAACAAAACCCAAAATCTGTCAAAACATGCTTAAATGGTGGAAACATGACAAATAATCAACACAACATCAAAAATACATGTTAACATGGAAGAATTTATACCTAATTTGTGGAGAAAAGGGTTGATTTGAGTTAAGGAAGGGTAAGGGCATGAAAATAGGGGAAGGGAGACAGTAGGGAGAAAGGAGAGAAAACAGAAGAGAAATAAGAAAAGAAAGGGTAGCGCCGGATATAACTGTTCGATCAATCGATCGATCCCCCTTAAAACCTTTCTCTACATTACTGTTCACGCAAAATGGGAGTTGAAAGGTTTAAGAGATAAAGGGGAGGGATAAATATATATATATATATATATATATATATATATATATATATATATATATATATATATATATATATATATATATATATATATATATATATATATATAGAGAGAGAGAGAGAGAGAGAGAGAGAGAGGCAGGGTCCTGTGCACACTAAGTTTGCACAGTGTTGGCGCACACCATTTTTTTTAAAGCATTAAAAAAAATTGAGTTGATTTTTTTATGTGATATTTAAACATTTCAATGGACCCATGTAAAAAAATCAACTCAAAAAAACTTTTTTTGCTATTTTTAAAAAACCGATCAAACTTTCGTAGCTTTTAAAGTGCTTAAAAGCAACGAAAGTTTGCTCGATTTTTTTAAAATAGCAAAAAGAACTTTTTTAATATGATTTTTTTTACATGGGTCCGTTGAAATGTTTAAATATCACACAAAAAAAATCAACTCAAAAATATTTTTTTTACTATTTTAAAAAAATAATGTGCAAACTTAGTGTGCGCATGAGTCTAACTCTCTCTCTCTCTCTCTCTCTCTCTCTCTCTCTCTCTCTCTCTATATATATATATATATATATATATATATATATATATATATATATATAGGATATAAAAATATATATATGTATACGCATGATAAAAATAATATATAAAAAAAGAAATAATTATACATATATGTACATACAAAATAAAAATAAACAATATATACGTTACAATAAAAATATATGTGCGAAATTTACAATGGGTGACACTCACACGCATACACAAATAAAAATAAAATAAAATAAAATAAAATAAAATAAACAAACAAATGCAACTAAGTGAGTATGAGTGTGAAAAATAAAAAAAATTGTTTTTTGTGAGTAAACTCATTTTTCGGTTATTATAACAACCGTGTGTCCGGGACGCACATTCTCCGCAAATTCAAGTTCGTTGAACCTACAAAAAATGTTAGAACCAAGTATACCGAAAAGAAATAACAACTTAACTAATAACACTGGACAAAATTAAAAAGAAATAAAAACTTAAAGAAAGGAAAAAGTTAATTATGTACAACCTACATTTTGGACTTCCAGTTAACTATATACAAAAAGGCTAAATATTTAAGGGTCCATCCAAAATACAATTTGAATTTGAAGGATCAACAATGGGCCCTCCCTAACATGCATGTCTCCCGTAAAATGAGAATTTCGTTTGAACAACAGAAGGAATGCGGGTGGTGAAAAAAGTGAACCATCGTCAATTTGAAATTTTGGGCGGACGATGGGGGATTTGGATAACAAGGGGGAAAGGTACACTAGAGGACCAAGAAAAATTGACTCATCTCCCAAAGGTTTTTCAATTGGAATGGGATATGGTGCACACACGGGGATAACATCCATCGAAAACAAGTTCAGTAAAGAGTCCTCATCGACAAAGGTTCACAAGTTTCAATAATTTCTACCGACCATAGGAATCAACCGATAATTCTAATGGTTCAATCACGAAAAATGAATATGGTGATGAAACAAATTCAATCTCAAACGACTCATCCTCAGAAGGAGATTGGATTTGGGGGTAGAAAGACGCACACTCGATGAGAAATTCTTCAAAAAATTTAGGTGAAACATAAGTTTCCACCTCCTCGTTGTTTTGTGCATAAGAATCCATTTCATCGCAAAGTTCTCCAAGTCTCGATCCATCACCATTTAAGCTTTCCAAACCTTGGGAGTAAAGAATAAAAGTTTCCTCCAAAGTAAGCTTCCCCGGCTCTAGATCCTCGAATTCCTCATTTGGTTGAAATTCTTCTTCACATTCATCGGAATAAGAATCGTTATTGGATTCGAATAATGAATCCAACTCAAGCTCCCAATAAAAATTTTCATTTCGGTAATGGTTTTCAAGTCCTTCAATCTCTAGAAAATCTTCAAAACGGAAAATTTAAAAACTATCCCCAAAGTAAGAATCATTAGAATAACCATAATAACTATAATAGTAAGACATGATTACCAAATTGTATGTAGATGGAGAATCTGATGAGAAGGTGCGCGATCGAGAATCAGCGTTTCTAAGCGCTCCAGTATGCAAATCCTACATGAAAGGTTAAAAGAAAGAATACATATACAAAAATAAAAGAATACCATGAAATAACAAAGCAACTACAATCTAAAACACACTCCCTAGCAACGGCGCCATTTTGATGAGAGGGAAATTGAGTGTGCATGTAGGGACACTGTCATTTATTTTGGATCCCGCTCTACATGCAAAAACCTAAGCTACTACTACACTTGCGAGGCAAGCACGGCGGTAAGTCGGGTATCGTAAGAAATCTACAGGGAGTGATTGGATTTTAGATTTTAATTGCTTTAAAACTTCAAGAATAAAGGTGTAAAAGTTGATAGGGTGTTGTGGTTACAAAGGGAAAAGAGAGAAGTTAAGTCCACACAAAAGTAAACCGAGGATCGGGATCGCATCCTTCCACACGGATCGAAACAACTATTAATCAAAATTTTGGCTCGAAAGGTATTTAACCGAGCATTTCAACTAAGCATAAACTTTACGCAAGAAGGAATTTAATCCAAAGTTGCTTGAATAAACATTTAATCAAAAAAGGTCACATGCGGATGAAATTTGGATTGTCACTATAAACACTAAAGTTGCGTGAAAAATAAAGTTAAACGCATAACAATCCGACTTTAATACACGTGGTTTCAATTAAACGCAATTTTACACGAAATCTAGTTTTCGGAGCTCGAGGCCCGTTAATGGCGGAACACAACCCCGACCCTATTTATCTAAGGGCTAAGCATGAATTAAACTAAATTAAACTAAATAACTAGATTAAAATAGTAAATAACTAAATTAAATTAATTATCTAGTCAAGGAAAAGGAAGAACATAACTATATTCAAGGAGAGAATAATGAAAAATTCAACTTACAACACACAAAAAAGGTCACACCAAATGAGGGAGAAGAATGATCTCTCCAAACCCTAACCCAAAATATCTATTAAAACTAAGTATATCTCTTATTACAACAAAAATCCTATATATAGTAAGTTGAAAAAGAAATAAATAAAAAAGAAAAGAAAATGAAGAAAGCTGTCAAAAATACAGGGGATCGATCGATCGACCCTGACAGTCGATCTATCGATGGATCAGGAAAAAACCAACTGTCTTCGAAGTAAGGCAAAAATTTGAGGAGTCGATCGATCGACCCCTTTTGTCGATCTCCCCTGTTTTGATTTCTTTGTAATTCTCTTCCACAAAAAGCCTCGTAACTTTTTTGTTCGGACTCGGAATCGCGTACTGTTTGCGACCACGCGAAGCTTGCAAGGAGGGATAAAACTTTTGTGAAGATGTTGGAAGAGATGTGCAAGGACACAAATTTCCAATTGAGTCCTTTGTAGTTTTAGCTCAATTCCGGACAATAACATTTGAGTCATAGGATAGAGTTCTTGACCATCCTTCAAGCCTATGACATACTAAAGTTGAAGACGTAGCGGTCAGGAGTATAAAGCTTCATCAAATACCGAGTTTATTGTGCCTCATTTCTACGTCAACAACATTTGTTTCGATTACTCCTAAGGTATGAATGCACTACATATTTATATAGGAGCTTGGAACAATTTATATTGGGTGTAAGTTTTGTTTAAACTGTTGTTTATTTTCAGAAAGTTTCTTTAAAATTTTAAAATAAAGTTTCTGGGCTAAAATTGAATTTTTGAACATTCTGGAAAGTCGTTCGATATTGTCGTTCGAACGAGAATATCATTTGAACGAGGTTTGCCAATGATCTTGCCTTTGGAACTTCGTTCGATATTGTCGTTCGAACGAGTTGATTTGTTTAAATGAGAATGTCGTTCGAACGAGTTTGGCAACGAAATTTCCCATTAGACCACTGGAACTTCGTTAGAAGGGTCGTTCGAATGAGACTTTGTTCGAATGAAAATATCGTTCGAACGAGATTTCCAGCGGGAAATTAAAATGGCAGTTTTTGACAGTTTTTCCCACTACTTTTCCCCACTAACATTTTACTGACTTATGTAGTGCGGGAACCAACTATTTTGAACTATCTTTTTCACATCCTTCCATCTTCAAGAGAGAGTTTGAGAACAAAATACCAAAAATAAAAAGTTCATGTTTGACTGTTTATTTTTCAAAGAAAAATCTTTAAAACACTTATGTTTTACACCCATAGTTTGTTTATTCCAAGCTTTCATATAAATATCTTGCTTGGAGTGTTTGGCACCTGTTTATCTTTACACCTTGAAGAAGAGAAGTTTGGGTTTACTTCTACATCCCTCAAAGAAGAAGTTCGTTCTGCGGCATTCTCACATGGTGAAAGGCATCATGTTTGGTTGACGGTGTACCTAAAAGTCTCATTGGTGAATTCCAAGATTCGGGTTGAGCTCCAGGGTTATCGATTAGGCGAAGGTGTTTACAAGAAGACGCGTCAAGGCTTGAAAGGGATCGAGTCGAGGAAGTAAGTCATATGTCTTGTAATTGTAAAACCATACTTAGCGGACTTAATGCTAGGGTTGTCCGAAGTTTTTTCCCGTTGTGGGTTTTTCCTCGTACATCGCGGCATAGTGATTTATTTGTTTATTTTATCTTTTGCAAAATTCACCTAGAACGTATGCTTAGGTAAAAAGATAAATTTTGGTTTATATCACTACTTGTTTAATTTGGTTCTAAATTAAATTGGGTAATATTTATGTTAATTTAATTCAAGTCATCACTTAATTTGATAAAATTGGTTTGGCCTAATTTGGTAATATTAAAAATATGACTTACGCAAATTTCTAGCACTTGGGCTTAATTTTGTTGGTTTAAGTGAAATTAAAATTTATGTGGATTTAATCTTATTTCACTTGTTTAATTTTAATTTGAAAAGAAATTAAAATTTGGTGTTTGTGTGTGTTTTATTGAACCATCTCGCTTCCGCATATTTAAAAGGAGATTGAAAATACTTTTTGGAGTAAGAATTTAAAAATTGGGGGCCTCGTGTTCCAAAAAATTGGTATCAGAGCATTGATTGAGAAAATATCTCCTTTTTAAATTGGTATCAAAGCATTGATTGAGAAAATCTTTCCTTTTCAAATTGGTATCAGATCAAAAACGATAAATTACTTCGTTAAGATCCTTTAAATATTTTTAGCCAAAATGGAATTTTCCCCATTTTCAAAATTTCCTATTTTCGATGGTTCCAATTACGCGTATTGGAAACCGCAAATGAAATCGGCACTAAAATCTATCGACGAGAGAGTTTGGTTATCCGTTGTTAATGGGTGGTCCCCACCTGCACATTTAGGAGATAATGAGCGTGTTCCCAAACCCGCCGATAGATGGAGTGAGAATGAATTTAAACTCTCAAATTTTAGTTCCCGTGGTTTAAATGCCTTGTTTAGTGTGGTCACACCGGATGAATTTCGTCACATTATGACATATGAAATCGCTAAAGAAGCGTGGGATATTTTACAACTCACTCATGAAGGTACTAGTGTCGTTAAAGCTTCAAAACTCAAAAACCTCACCACTCAATTTGAAACCATCAAAATGAACGAAAAGAAAATTTTGATGAATTTTATGCTAGACTTTTCGATATAGTTAATTCATCTTTTAATTTGGGAGAGAAAATACCCGACAACCGAGTAGTAAAGAAAATTTTAAGGTCCCTACCTGATAGATTTATTCCTAAGGTGATCGTGTTAAATTATTTACCCACTTTAGCCTCTACGAAATTAGAAGAGCTCGTAGGTGATTTACAAACCTATGAACTACACATGTTTCCCTCTAAAATTGAAAAGAAAATAGATAAGGGCGTTGCTTTGAAAGATCGAAAGCAGGAAAAATAAGTAGTAGAGAGTGAAAGTGATGGTGACTCGGAAAATATGGCTATGTTTGCTAGAAAGTTTCGAACATTTCTTAAATTTAACAAAGATAAATTTAAAAATGATTTTAAGAAATTTGAAAAATCTATGCATGATAAAGCCGAGAAGATCCCTAAAACTATTAATGAAAACTTAAATAGGGACGAGTCAAATAGGTGTTATGGTTGTGAAGGGTATAGCCATAGGGCAAAAGAGTGTCCCACTAAACTAAAGAGAGAGGTTAAGAAACCAATTTCTTTTAATTAAACCCTTAGTGATAGTGATAATGAAGAGGGACCCGATTCCCCCACTGAGCCAAACTTTTTAGCTTTTATGGCTAGTCATGTGAATGATAGTGAGCATTCTTCTATTGATGAAATTTTAACACATGACACTTCCAAGGTCAAAGTTTATGATTCCCTTATTTTTTATGGTAGTGAGAGTGGAGAAGAAAGAGAGTGTGAAAATGAAGAAGAGGTTGATGTGAGTGAACGTCAAAATGATTTTCAAGAACTTTATGAAGAATCTATTAAATTAAAAAGAGCTAATTTGAAGTTAGAAGCGAGTTTAAGAGAGCGTGTCAAGGTCGTTGATGATAGTGTGTTGGTTGAAGACCTTAGGACACGTGAGAGGACTCTTCGAGAGAAGCTTAAGTATATAGAAGGTGAGAGAGATAGCCTTAAAGGTTTAATGGAATCCTTGAAAAGGGAGCTTCTCGAGTTTGAAGAGAGAAATATTTTATTAGAGTCTAACATTCTAGAATTAGAAAATAAATTAAAAGACTCTAGTAAAGTCAAATTTGATTTGGAGTGTCATTCGGAGAAATTAGATAAAATATTAGGAACGGTCCAAATCAAAAATGACACTTGTGGTCTAGGCTTCGATACTTGTAATGACTCAACTCATAAATCCAAAACCAATGTTTTAGGAGAATCGCCTAGGAAAGCCTTTAGAGATCATTCATTAGGTAAATCTTTTCGCCGAGTCTTTAGGTGCTCACATTGTGGTCGAAAAGGTAATCTTAGAAAATTTTGTTTTGATCTTAAACGAGGTCCTAGAAAATTCCAATGTAAGGCAACTGAGGTAGCCAAGATTCCTACACCCCAAGATCGTCATTCGTCATTAGTTTGGGTTAGGATATCCGACTTGGTAGCTTTACAAGATAGGGTATTTGATTCTCATTTACTTTCACATGTTTCCTCCCTTGCAAAATCTAAAGGTTGAATGTGTTAGTTTTATTGGCATACTTTAGCTTTTGTGTCTCATGCTATATCATCATGCTAAATTGTATGCTGTTTTAATCATTTTCTAGTCTACGCTTCATGCTCAATCGCATGCTAGAATAATGATTTTTGTTTATCTTTTGTATTATACTTCTTTCATTTTAGTTTGCATTAAATGAAAAATACAAAAAGATTTTTGTGTGTCTTTTGAGTAAATATTTGTGTTGCTTGGGTTAAAAATTTCAAAAGCTCGAAAAGATTTTTTTTTTGTGTATTTTAGTTTAACACACTTTATGCAGCATATACTTGTGTGAGAATCCCTTATTTTGTACTTCCATGTGGGTAGAACTTTTGGTTTAGATTGTCAATCCTTATTATGTTCTTTACCATGCTTACATGGAGTAGTTGGATTTTGTGTTGATTTAAATGGATTCTATTTTTATATGCCTCTATTCACACATGCACGAGCTCTTTTGACATTTAATCGTCACATGTTATATTTGAGCTTTGTGAGGTGTTCTCCTACCAATATTGTCATCTACATACTTGTGACCTAGGAGGACTAGTGCATGTCAAAATCCGTTGCACGTGAGATTTATGACAAATAAAAAATATTATATATAAATGTGCACGGGGGAAGGGCTCCGAAAGGAATTATTATCCTTTGCGAATAGTAAGCCACCGTTTGTTTGGACCTAAAATAAATACGTGGTATAAAGGCCTAAAAATAGAATTATGGCATTAAAAAGAAAAATAATTGCCAAGGCCTATTTTTGTTTAATATGTCATTCAAATATATATGATTATTTAGAGAGATTGGATGGTATATCAACAATTTGCACAATGTCCGTTTATCCTAGTTGTACTTTCAATGTCAAGACTCTATTGGTTTATAGAATCATCAAAAGTCTAGGCTTGTATGCATTGTGTATGTTTGTTCATTGAGTTCAATCTATATTGTCACATGAGGTTATATTCAAATGTGATGAAGTTTGCAATCAATTGAGAACTTCGTGAACATGTTTTAAGTGATTGGGTCTAAATTTAATTGTTGCTAGTTCACACCCCCAACACTTCCGTTTCCATATGACACATTTTTTCCATACGAGTGTGAAAAGCTTATCTTATTTTGTGTCATTTGTGTGTTTATATCTATATATACGTGCATGTGCATTATTGCTATATTTAGTCCATGTATATATATATGATATTTTTTTGTCTTTGCCTTGCTTTCTAGTCCATCTATGCTTTAATTCATAATTGGTATCTATCTTGTTGAATTCTTTGTTGATATCACATGCTTAATACTATATGTATCATATTGATATCATTTTCTTACATCCTAGTTGGTATCCGTTATTATTTGTTGGATTAGTTATGATTTCGTTCGCCGCATGCTTTAATGTTCTCATCACTTTGCGCACTATTGCATGTTTAGCTTGTTATCCCATCCTATTTATCCCTTGTTTAGTTTAGGGGGTGTCTATGCTTTAATTGGGGCAGATAAGTTAATTTTTGATTCTTTAGACTTTGTCTATTCCTGAACAAAAAGGGGGAGAATGATAGGGGGAGAAATGGTATCTAATCCTATTGTAATCGTATCTTAGTTTGGGATATTTAACTTAGGGGGAGTCACGGCCTTCTTAGGTAAATTACAGTTGATAAAGGGGAGAATTAATCTAGGGGGAGTATTGAGTATTTATCTTAATTGCATTTAATATTCTTGATATTTCCTATGCGTTTGATACTTTGCTTAAGTGTGCAGGAATACTTCTAAATGGCAACTTTCATCATCGGCAAAGATAATGATCCGTGGGTTGTTTGAGTCAAGCATTGTATTTTTATTTTGGGTGGGACATTTTTATTAGTCTAGTAGAGCTTGACGGCCCTTTAGTATTTTTGTTGGTTTTTGTGACACCCGGCCTAATAAAATATCGGGTGATCAATCATATACCAAATTAAAACAAGAATCCCAGTTGGTTCATCCTTAGCATCACTGTCGAAAACTTTTTAAAACTTACTAGCCACCTAGTATTCCAAAAGTTGGTGCCAAATTCTAACTTTCTAATTAAACAAAACAGTACATGCGGAAATAAATATAAACCACTCACACAACTGAATAAAACTCGACTGAATAATTAATTAAACAATTTGCCGAATAAACCATCGGCCAACAAAGCGAATAATCCAATACAACCATCCAACACCTGAATAAATACATCTGAAAACTGTACTGAGAAGACTGGGCGACAAGCCTTAAAAAAATGAAACTGATAAATGATTCCTACTCTATAAATGAATAAACAATGCGTCTAATCAAAACTCTTGCTAGCATCCACATATGTCGCAGCTCCGTGTCCCTGGAATAGAATATCAATCCTGGCGTCCCTGTGGCTGGACACCTAAAAGGTTTTGAAAATAATTTTATAGCAAGGGTTAGAACCCAAAACATTTTGAAAATATTTAGCAAGTGAATTAACTGCAGTAATTTAAAATACATGAATGCGCTTCATATTTAAGTTAGTGTCGCACTCTCTTGAGGACATTCTCACCCCTCACTATTGTGCACACCTAACGGTTACCTTAACCCCACCTAGTTGTACTACTACGTCCAACTAATCCTAGTATAACCTTCCCTTGCCATACTACTCTAACCCGAGTATAATGATTCATGAATTATAAGTTGTCTCACCAATTAACTTAATTAATTCCTTCTTAAATAATAGCATATAACTGTGTCACAAGTTATATAAAGTAAATACATCACACACTGTATTATTACCCGCATATAATATTTAATACCATTATATACGTACCTTTACTAAAACATCCACACATATATCATACGTATATCCATCCCTCTGAGTATACCCTCGCCGGATGATTCCCTCTAAAGTGCTATCTCACTAGGTGTGCTCACATAACCTAGTTACCCAAGTTGGAATCACTCACCAACCTGGCCTAAAACATAAACGAAGTGGAGGCGGTCATATTCCTTCCCTGAAAGTGAGATAAACCCCTCACCCATATACCGGACGCTATGACCTGGGGATATACTCACCCTACACGTCAAGCTAGGGGATTCACCCACATCGCGCAACCTCCCTCGATAACACTAGAGTATATAAATTAAATTAATATCTAATCACTGATATTTAATAGCACACACAATATATACACCTATATATATACTATCACTACACCGTATATATATAATATAAACCCCGGCTTTACCGTGTACTCAAAATCCCGTAACACTAGCATGTAATTTCCTGAGTCTGTGGCCCGACTCAACTTAATAAATTTTTTCCACTTATTAATTCACATGTCAATTAATATAATATTTCCCCGAGTCTATGGTCCGACTCTTATGTAAATACTTTGCACATTACTTTATATAATATTTACCCGAGTCTATGATTTGACTCTAATTTAATTAATTTGCACATTAATTAATTAATACTAATCCGAGTCTATGGTTCAACTCTAATTTAATTAATTTACACATTAATTAATTACCAATCCAAGTCTATGGTCCGACTCTAATTTAATTAATTTACACATTAATTAATTACCAATCCGAGTCTATGGTCCGACTCTAATTTAATTAATTTACACATTAATTAATTTATTACTTGGTGTCGCTCAACCATTATACCCGGACTCGCTCACTTGGCCCATAACTTAATATTTTCCGAGTCAATATTCCGACTCTAAATTAATTCATTCTCTAAATAATTACTTTGATACTTTGGTGTCACTTAACTAAAATACCCGGACATCTTTCTTCGTCCCGTAAAATTTTCCCAGTCTTTAGGCCCGACTAATTCTTTATTCGGTTACATTTCCCATTACGTAAATTAACCTGGCTTCATTCGCTAATGCCCCCGGACTCATCCACTCGGTCCATAATTAAATTGAATATGTTTCGCCCCAAAATTCTCACTTCAAGTCTCAACGCTTAACTTAAATTATCAATTCCTACTAGCCATCTTTTGAGTCTCTAGCTATTCCATTCTCTATAATTTTCTACCAATTAAAACGATACCCAAAAATCCAAAAATAAAACAAGGGTATCAAACAACCCGACCTGGTAAAATTTCCCATCATCGATCGATCGATCGATCATCCCTGGGCAGCTCTTCTTCCCCACTGAATTCCACCATTTACGAAATCCATGGTTTGTAAACCTTAATTTAAACCTCTAATCACATCACCCCACCACATAAACATGGTTAATTCACATCCTACACATCATAGGGGCCTTAAGATAATAAATTTCTACACTTATCTCATAATTTTCGAAATGGGTTTTTCTCCATTAAAATTCAATTAACTGTTCTACAAATTCTAAATTTCAGATTCAATTTCTACCATTTTATGTTTCGAATTCCTCATTCAAATCATATATTTATACTCAGAGATCTATAACACACCTACTTCTTACTTTAAATCTCATTCAAGTGTTCCATTGACAAAAACCCCATTTTGTACCCATTTATACCCAAAAACGAATTTTAGTTTGCACATCACTAAAATATGAATTGGATATCATAAATCTATCGTTACAACAAGTTAACCACTTGCCTGGAATTATTCGTAGGGTCATATTCCGTTGGTGTAGATAATGGTTGATGAAGAACACCCCAAATTAGTCCCTTAATTTGGCTCCAAAAGACCCCCAATTGACTTCTTTGATTAGCTTCCTCTAATCCTCTCCCAAACCCTAGGTTTAGAATTTTCTATCTGCCGTTCCTAGTCCCTCAATTAGGTTAAAAATACTTAATCCCATTTTTTGCCACATGGGCGTAATTAAAATGGCCTGAATCACTCCGTGTGGGCCGGCTATGCCCAAAAATACCCCGAGACCCAATTACTACCCCCGAGCACTCTTTTCTGACTATCTCGACCCATACGGACTCAACTGCGCACTCAGAATTGTCATCCGAAATACTTTTTATCATTTTCAAATTTTGACCTCAAAATGCGACACATTAATTCGGACAATTAAACTTAAGGTCGCCAATTATAAATAATTCTTCCCACTCAAATAAATTCTCTAAATCATAAATTTAAGTTTCTCCAATTTAAATATTTGTATAACCCCCCAAATATAATTAAATATTAAATCCTCAAAATTACGGGGTGTTACAGTTTTTTTCCCGGAATAGCCAAAGGGGGAGATTTGTAAGGACACAAATTTTCCATTGAGTCCTTTGTAGTTTTGGCTCAATTTCGAACAAAAATATTTGAGTCATAGGATAGAGTTCTTGACCATCCTTCAAGCCTATGACATACTAAATTTGAAGACGTAGCGGCCAAGAGTATAAAGCTTCATCAAATGCCAAGTTTATTGTGCCTCGTTTCTACGTCAACAACATTTGTTTCGGTTACTCCGAAGGTATGAATGCACTATGTATTTATATAGGAGCTTGGAACAATTTATATTGGGTATAAGTTTTGTTTAAACTATTGTTTATTTTTAGAAAGTTTCTTTAAAACTTTAAAATAAAGTTTCTGGGCTAAAATTCAATTTTCAAACATTCTGGAAAGTCGTTCGAACGAGTTTTTCGTTCGAAAGAGAATATCGTTCGAACGAGTTTTGCCAACGATCTTGCCTCTGGAACTTCGTTCGATATTGTCGTTAGAACGAGTTGATTTGTTCAAATGAGAATGTCGTTCGAACGAGTTTGGCAGTGAGATTTCCCATTAGGCCACTGGAATTTCGTTAGAAGGATCGTTCGAATGAGACTTCATTCGAACAAAAATCTCGTTTGAACGAGATTTTCGGCAGGAAATTAAAATGGAAGTTTTTTAGAGTTTTTTCCCACTACTTTTCCCCACTAACTTTTTACTGACTTATGTAGTGCGGGAACCAACTATTTTGAACCAACTTTTTCACATCCTTCCATCTCCAAGAGAGAGTTTGAGAGAAAAATTCCTAAAGGAAAAAGTCGTGTTTAAGTGTTTATTTTTCAAAGAAAAATATTTAAAACACTTTTGTTTTACATCCATAGTTTGTTTATTCCAAGCTTTCATATAAATATCTTGTTTGGAGTGTTTGGCACCGGTTTATCTCTACACCTTGAAAAAAAGAAGTTTGGGTTTACTTCTACATCCCTCAAAGAAGAAGTTCATTATTTTGTTGCGGAATTATCACATGGTTAAAGGTACCATGTGTGGTTGATGGTGTACCTAAAAGTCTCACTGGTGAATTTCAAGATTTCGGTGGAGCTCTGGGGTTGTCGACTAGGCGGAGGTGTTTACAAGAAGACGCATCAAGGCTTGAAAGTGGTCGAGTCGAGGAAGTAAGTCATCTGTCCTGTAATTGTAAAACCATACTTAGTGGGCTTAAGGCTAGGGCCGTCCGAGATTTTTTCATGTTGTGGGTTTTTCCTCGTATATCGCGGCGTAGTGATTTATTTGTTTATTTTATCTTTTGCAAAATTCATCTAGAATGCATGCTTAGATAAAAAGATAAAATTTGGTTTATATCACTACTTGTTTAATTTGGTGCTAAATTAAATTAGGTAATGTTTATGTTAATTTAATTCAAGTCATCACTTAATTTGATAAAATTGGTTTGGCCTAATTTGGTAATATTAAAAATATGACTTACGCAAATTTCTAGGAGTTGGGTTGAATTTAGTTGGTTTAAGTGAAATTAAAATTTGTGTGGATTTAATCTTATTTCACTTGTTTAATTTTAATTTGAAAAGAAATCAAAATTTGGTGTTTGTGTTTGTTTTATTGAACCATCTCGCTTCCTCATATTTAAAAGGAGATTGAAAATAATTTTTGTAGTAAGAATTTAAAAATTGGGGGCCTCGTGTTCCAACAAATTGGTATCAGAGCATTGATTGAGAAAATCTCTCCTTTTCAAATTGGTATCAGTGCATTGATTGAGAAAATATCTCCTTTTCAAGATGCCCAAACTGTGAAATGATTAATTTCCCTTGCACGTTCGGAATTGTACGAAACTTGTCCGGAATGCGTCCAAACTTCATACTAAGCATCGAAACACCTACAAAAGCTCAATTAACCCCTGCAAAACATATATCTATATAAATCTGAGGTTGTCTGGTTAACGAGCATAAATATAGGGATTAAGATACTCAAGGAGGCTACTAACGCGTAGGTTAGCATGTGAAATACGCAATATTTGCGTCGTATCAGTTTCCAATGGCTATCTACATTTTGGGACATGAAGTTCCCATGTTAATATTTTTATTTGGGACCAGAAAAATCCATGTAATTTTTTTTCATTTGGGGCCAGAGGTTCCCAAATCATTTTATATTGGGACTAAAAGTTCTCAATTATTGTTTAAATTTTTTAACATGACAACGAAATATGCCCTAAAATCAAACCTGAAGTTTTGATTATTTCTATAATAGGGTGAGAGATACTAAAAGTCCCATAATAATTGTATATAATTTGGACCCGGAGCTTCAATAATTTTGTAATCAAACATGAGGTTTTGATTATTTATGTAATAAGGATGAGGATATTGAATGATCCAAATGATTGTTTATAGTTTGTACCTAAGGTTTCAAACAATTTTAACCCTTATCAAACTTGAAGTTTGAATATAATTGGGCGGGCGTTTAAAGTCCGTAAATATTTAATGTTGTGATATGAAGTTGCACTAATTATTTATAATTGGGACCTAAAGTTTCCTAATAATTGTCCAAATATGGCAATTGAATTTTTTCCTATTCATATTTTAGGACCTGAAGTTCCTAAATTATTTAGGGCTAAAGTGTCATGAGAAAATATATCACAATCAAACCTGCCGAATTGAAAGGGTATAGACCAAGAGTCCCCTAATTATCATTGATTTGTGATGTGAAGATCCATATTCATTATTGTGACTAGAAGTTCACAAAATATTATTTGTCACTGGGATATAAAATATTTGGACCTGAAGCTCAAATAAAATATACCATAAATCAAAACTTGAAGTTTTGATTATTTACGGGGGTTTGAAAGTTCTCAAAATAATTATTTATAAGTTGGACGTGAAGCTTCGAAAAATATTTTTTTGGGATTAGTTTCAAAATAAATTGAGTATCTAAACATATCCTTTCAAGTTCTTGGTTTTTCATCTTCTTTATTAAATGAAATGTCTTTTAATTACTCTATTAATGGTTAAGTATCCCTTTAACTATCCCATTAATGGTTTCAGCATTAAATTTTTATCTCTTGACCTTTCGCTTCATTTGAGTATTAAATTACTTTTAATGGTATTTAATTTTAAGTTTTCTTCACATTCTAATTATTTAATGTACATTGTAGTCTTGGGAATTTGTAGAGAATGTGAAACATTAATCCTCTCATTTTTTTAATCAGGATTAAAAGTCCTAGATTGTATTTTTATAATTTATATGAACCCGAAGATTCATATGCATGTGACATTACATAGAGAACCTTCAATTCTCATTACTTTTCCAATGAAATATTTGTCATAATTATTTTAGTAGACCTAGTTATATATTAGAAACCTAGAGTCTCTTAATTTCGAGCCTGAAGTCTCTCACATATCATAAGATTATGAACTTTTGATTCATAAGTTATTAACTCCAAATTTTAAACTTTAATTGACAAAGTTTTTGTTATTTATCTCATTATTTAAATATCTGATAATTATCTGATATGATTTTTTTAAATACTTTCACTTCTTGGAGATTGGTCAACAAAAGTTTGATCATAAAATATATTATTGTATTCTTAAGCATCTTTATATTCCACTCTTGACTCTTTAAAATGGCAATTGTGAACAATCATCATGTGATGACATTTGTTAAGTAGATAATGAAAAAATCATACTATTATGAACAATCAAAAAAAAATCTGACTTGGTGCGTAATATAGTTAAGGTTTCAACCATAGTTGAACATGAGGCTTCGTAAAAGCCTATATGATGTTGATATTTGGTACCCTCCCATACATATGATACTTATATGAAAGCAATTCCTAAAGTAATTTGCTTGGTCTTATGCTCATCAGAATATATGAGTACCATATTGAATTAAGAAGTGAAAAGTAATTTTGCGTTACTTCTAGTGTTAGAAGCCAAAAGCTTATCCCAATAAACAATTATTACATTATTCAAAGGATTATACTATACGGTATTTAACATCGTAAAAATGTACTTTGTTATGAACCTGCAGATCCATGGTTCAATTATTTATTATTATACAATGACCATTTTGGTCCCTTAATTATTTTTCATAAGACATTGTGAAGGCAAATGAAATCTATCAATATATGGTGCTTATGATTCACCCTCTAATGAACCATTGATAAATACAATATTTATAGTATATGTGCAATTTTATTTTGATGAGACACTATTCTCGCCATTAAGGGGAGGATAGAATGTACCAGAAGTACAAATTATATTTAAAGAACGATTCTTTCCAGAAGAACGTCGAGAATTATCGTGGAATGCTTCCACTTTGTCTCAAATAATCTCCTGCATTGCTCAATGCAAAAAATGAAGTGAAAAATTATATTGCAACATCAAATGTCACATGGACTAGTTGCAAATGTGCTTGCCAAAATAATTATTCGAGAAGGACAAAATATATTCGGTAACAAATAAATTCATTACACGCCAGAAGTGTGGGAAGCCTATAGGTCCCAACTACTTGACTTCCCAGAAGTGGAGGTTAAATAAAATCATGTTCAAATAACGCTCTAGAAGAGGTTATACGTATTGCTCTAGAAGAGGTTATGAACAAAATATCCACTTTCTCAAAAACTCCAAAAGAGGTTACTATCTATGAAAACACATAAGTCCCGAAGTGACTATAAATCCCTTGAAGTTGACAAAGGTACCTAATATTAAATGATATCTCTATGTTTTATAGATATACAAAAGAAAAGTGGGATAAACAAAGATGATCATCGACGATATAATTATATATGTCATATCTACACAAAAATCAAAAGGCAATGATACTACAAACCCACATACAATGATTACATGTCGACAAAGAATATATTGGCAAAAATGAGAAAATGTCATGATGGCATAATTCGAGTCTCTTAATATACGTGGTGTATTTGGACCTGTAGTAGAAACTCCAAAATATGTTAACCCTGAAGGTTACGAATGGGTGTGTTATAAGAATGTAAAGTGTTAAAACTCACTTAAAAGTTCATAATTTATGGCACAAGGTTTCCTAAAGAAACTAACATTAATTATATACAAACATACAATCCCGTTTCGATCGTAAATATTTTTCAGATATCTGACTAACTTAGCAATTTTTTAAAATATATTATATGAGACTCATAATTATTATAACTGCTTATTTATACGAAAATTAGACAAAGAATACTTATGAAAATCCGAGAAGTATTTTCTTTGCCAGAAGCAAAGATAATGAGTACGTACTCAAATGCACTAAGACGTTCATTGTACATTAGGCAATCCAAATGGATATAGGTACAACCGTCTTAGTAAATATTTGTTTAAGAAAAGCTATGAAAATAATCATATATGAAAATGTGTCATTATAATATATCCTTAATGGATGTGCTCTTGAAGAGCTCAATTGAAATGAAAAAATATCCTTAAATGGATGTGCTCCTAAAGAGCTCAATTAAAATACAAAATATCCAAATAAAAAATTCAAAAATGAATGACCTTAGGAAAACTAATTATTGCCTCAGCCTGCAGATCGAGCACAGTTTATGTTAAACTCGTATCAACTAGTTAAATAGATTGAAAAGTCTTGCAATGCTTTAACATATATTAAGCATAAAATTTTATTGTATTCATAGTCTCCGGTATTTGGATACTAAATTATCCATATCATCCTAGAGAGGATGACAAAAATAAATTTGATCCCGAAGTACCATATGTGCATGTTATTATAGCATTTGGTCCAGAAGTACTATACAAATACATTATTTGTATATTGATACATGACATAATGCATGATATTGGATATTATAATTGCAGTCAGTATCTTGGCAAGAATTATTTACCATTGACTTTCATAACATGGGACTAATATCAATCATATCATACACTACACCAAAAATGCTAATCTAGCAATCTTACATAAGGAGAATCTGGCACGGTTCTAAACTATGCCAGAATCTGGCACGGTTTACTTCTAAGTTGGCACGGTTTAAAATGGTGCCAAAATTTGGCACGGTCTAAAACCGTGCCTAATTTGGAAAAGTTAAGTAAGAGAAACAAAACCCTTGAAATCAATTGATTTTTCATTTGGAGCCATCACTTTCATTCTCGCTCACTCTTCGCCTGCTATCTACCAAGCTCGACTCTCTCTCCCTCCCAAGATCGGATCTCATACAAACCCACCCAATCAATCAAGCCTCCTTCGTCAGGAGCCACCTCTGATCCGGGTTCCTTTTAGCTACACATTATTTAGTGAACAAATCCTGGAAGTCAAAAAATTAAAATCCAACGTGAAGAACTATGGATCCTCGTCTCTAGCATTAGGTTGATGTTTTGTTTGGTTACTAATTTATTTCTACATTTTACATGATAACCATACGTATAATTTTAATTGTTCTTGAGTTTTTTGTTAATTTCTTAATAAAGCCCTATTTTTATAAAACAAAAATTGGATCAGGAATGGAATGTATAGTGCCCATGACTTCAAGCCCCAAAATCATTCTTACAAAGAGGTACTCTTATTTTCCCTATATGTACTCTTCTTTTTGCATTTATTTTCCCTACATATATCCACTGTTATTAATATTGTTAACTATGGTATTTTTTTAGGTTACTGTTAGTTGGAACTATTTTGTTCTTGTTCATTTATGGTTTTATGATTTATCTAATCCATTTTGCTTATATACCTTGAAAATGTGTGTTTCCTAGGGCTAAGATGCCTATCAAACACAACTTCTCACTTATATTTTCGTATGCCCATGCCAACAACACTTAGCTTAGAATGTATCGATTAGTAGGAAGTTTTTAGTTATTAAAACTTTTTGGCATGTCACGTGTTTGATAATATGTCCCAAAGTTTTCAGTTTTTATGTTCAGTATGAAGTTTTTAGTTATTTCTTCCACTTAAAATAAGCCTTGGTATATTGAGTTGCTATTAAAATAATAAGCCTTGGTACATTGAGTTGTTATTTCTTCCACTGAATTTGGATCTGTAGTGGCTCCATTATGTAAATCAGTAGTTGTAGATGTTACTGCTTGGTTCGGGGATGTCACTGCTACTCTACATTCACTACACCAAAAACACCAATTTGGCACACCTTGATATTTAAATTCTGCCACAATTTAAAATTGTGCCAAATTTTGGCACCTTGATATTGGAATTGTTCGTGATGCGGTGTTAGGTATTCTTCATTTTCATCTCATTGTTGATCTCTAATTTTTTTCTACATAGTTATTTTGCCTAAGTGGGTATTTATTAGTTGTTTCATTCATGTAATATACCTGAAAAATATCTTGGAAATCCATATCTGACATATATGCGTTGTTTTCAAACATTTGAGGCCATTTTTTAATCTGAATTGTTTGTGTGGTTGACATTGACTTTGTATACTGCCCTGTTTGCTAATTTGTGGTAATTGTGTAATATTCATGTTTTATTCAAATGGTTTAACTTTCAATTTAAACTTCGACTTAAGTTTTTTATTTAACCTCTGATTTTAGGGCTTACATATGGATGGAAGCGGTGACCAATGGAAGAATGTTATACCATGAGGTACAAGAATATAAATTATGCGTCGCTCATTACGTGAACAAGGTGTTGTGGGTATTCAATGAGTAGTTATATTGATTTATTTTCTTGGTTTTATGGTAAAGTTCACATACACATAGTAATTGTCTTGGTTTTATAGTATTTGAGCCCATTTCAATCACTCTGTCTTCAATTGCTACATTAGCACAACCACTTTTCATCTCTTCCTTATCGCCACTTTTCATCTCTTTCTTATCGCCCTCTATTTTTAGGTAAACATAGATTAACATTGACATGAATTGTTGATTTTTTTTCACCTCTTTGTTTGGGTACACGCATAATAAAATGAGTTACAAGCCCATATTTGGACCTAACAACAATATTGAGGTAAGAGTGATTAATGTTTGTCAATATAGCATTCCACAATGTTTTATTTGATATAGAATTGTACATATGTGTGTGCGTGTATGTGTGTGTGTGTGTGTGTGTGTGTTTGTATTATATTAATGTTTGTCAATATAGCATTCCAAAATTATATAACATTTGTTACAAATAAACACTTAAAACATTTTCAACATTGTCGTCTCTATCTTTCGTGGTTCCTATTTAAGCCATGTATGCAGTGGCTAAGGATATCTCTAAAGCAGGTCGTTGAGATAGTTGACCAGCAGCGCCTTTGAGCCAGCAGTGACTAATGAATGTAGTGGCTAAGGATATCAGAGGTAACCGGCAACGCCTTCAAGCTGTCGTCCAAGATGGTATTCACGTTGGTTTTGTGATATTTGGTATTCACGTTGGTTTTGTGATTTTGATTTATCAAACAGGTCAATGGGGAACTTTCGTGCCCTCGCTGTAATAAATTACGTTGAGAAAGAATGAAGTGCGAGTTTTACTTGATGACATCAAAGTGCCCGAGTAGTTAGTATGGGGTGGAAAACAAGTAATTGCGAGAACTTGGGAGATGTTGGTAAAAATGGAATTATGTATTGGCTCGACGACTTGTGTCCTCCCATTGTTGACACCGACGAATAGTTGTATTGGTGCTAATTAGTGGTGTCATCTTCCTACTCAAGTATTATTTAAATTCTGATTTGGTTTTTGATATTTTGATTACGTTCTTAGGTTGTAATCTTCCTACTCAGGTATTATTTACGTTTTTAGGTTGTTACAATTATTATATACTATTATATATATATATATAACAATTGGTATATATATAATAGCCCTGTCAAAGCTCTAAACTTTACCAAACTCTAAACTTTAGTCTCACATTACACAATTCACAATTGAACTACGGACATAATCAGCTCAAACTTAAACACTATTGAAAGGTGAAAACTGTAGGAAGATGACGATAACTCGCACCTCGCATGACACCAATGTAACTCGTAAGAGGTTTTAACACCTCGCACGGGACCAATATAACTCGTAGAAACTGACCGCGTAATCATGGACCTCTCGATTTGAGAATATGACGATAATTTGAAAATATATAAATTAGGCTTAAAAACAAATCGTTAAAGGGTGGTAAACCCAAATTAACCCCCACACGGTCCCGTAAAAGGCACTAACACCTCGCACGGGACCAATGTAACTCATAGGAACTGACCGCGTATTCACGGACCTCTCGGTTTGAGAATATGACGATAATTCGAAAATATATTGATTAGGCTTAGAAACAAGTCGTCGAAGGGTGAAAACTCAAACCTAGCCCCAAGCGTTCCCGTAAGAGGCACTAACACCTCGTACGAGACCAATGTAACTCGTAAGAATTGATCAGGTAGTCATAACTTACGTAAGATTTTCAATTTGAGAATATAATAATAATTGTAACCCCTATAGGTAATTTTTTAGCTTGAGTATGTTTTTTTTATAAATTACTTGGTTACTAATATCGTCTCTTTTTTGTATCCTATTTTTTTTGTAGGATAACATTTTATCGTTAGCATTTATTTACGTGGAACACACGGAGAAGTCAATGGTTAACAATAAGGGGTTTATTTATTTAACGTCATTAATATTCATGATTCTATTATTATTTTTTATGGTCGTGCGGGCTTTTATAGTTTTATTGTTAACTTTTATGGCCGTGCGGGCTTTTGTAATTTTATTGATATATTTTATGACCGTGCGGGCTTTATATTACGCAGGCTTTATATTACGTAGGTTTTAGAATGCCCATAAAATAGAGGAGACTCTGCCCAATTTTTTTTTTTGCATGTGAACTACTAAAGACTTGTAATATTTTGAAGTGTGTATATACATTAGTTTATCAAAAACGTTTGAGATTTGCAATTTGTGAATTTTCTTATTTTCAAATAATAATTTTTTTTTCTTTTATCCAAAAATTTGGCACAGTTCAAAACCGTATCAAAAGTTTATCAAATTTTGGCGCGATTTTGAACTGTGCCAAAAGTTTATCAAAATGTGTTCAATCTGGCACAGTTCAAAACTGTGCCAAAAGTGTGCCAGAAATATCAAATTCTGACATGGTTTAAAAGTGTACCAAAAGTATTTTTGTTTAGTTAAATCTAGCACACTTTTAAACCTTGCCAGAAATAAATGGGCATTTTGAAACACCTGATTCTGGCACGGGTCAAAACTGTGCCAGATTTGATTTGGCACGGTTTTAAATCGTGCCAGATTGTTGTTTTTGGTGTAGTGATATGATATTTTCATATCTAACCATCTATGTCTAGTTAGTTAGATAGATGCAGGTTATATCTGAGATCCTCTCAAAGAATAATCAAAACACTTATGATTTGCCTCAAATGACATATGGTCCCTACTTATGAATGACGCTTGTATAGATCAAACTGGAAAAGGCTATAAAGAGGGAGATATGACTAAAAAAAAATTAGTTCTTCTACATCTATGAACTCAAGAAGAGTTAAACAACTAGGGATGTTCACAGGTCGGTTCGGATCGGTTTTGGACCGTAATTCAAACCAAACCGATCGATTCGGTTTTGGAAAAAGTCAGACCGAAACCGAACCGGCTATGAAAAAACCATCAGTTTCGGTTTCGGGTCGGTTTTCGACGATTTTTTGTTTTGGATGGTTTTTTTAATGTCGGTTTTCGATTTGGGTTGATTTTTGAAGGTGGTTAATGGTTTTTGGATATAAAAATACAAGTTATTTAGGTTTTTTTTTTAATATAAATATTGATTTCGGGTCGGTTTGGTTTGATTCGGTTTTTTTCATGTCTAAACCGTCAACCGAACCGACATGGTCGATTTTTTATATCCGTAAATCGTAGGCCGAACCAAGCTAAAAAAAATCGTCGGTTTCGGTCCGATTCAGTTCGATTTTCGGGCGGTCGATTTTTTTTGCACACCCTTATATACAACACACAAACTCCAGAAGAGTTATGCTAATGAAGCTAAATAGATCTGATAAAGTGACATGTCCATCCATCGTCACCCAAGTCTTATGGAAGACGATCTTACAAAGAAAAAGGAAATTAAAGTAACAGCGGATCAAATCTATTCACCATGTTAAAACAACATTTCAGAAGGTTGTATATGAGACCGATATGCATCCGAGAAAAATCATAATCAGGGGGGGTATTTGATAGGAGGGAATCTAAAAAGATGATGTTTTGGACATATGCGCGTTGTACTCTTTTTCCTTTAACTAGGTTTTTTCCCATTGTGTTTTTCAGTTAAAGGTTTTAACGAGGCAACACTACGTGCGTTCAACACCGATTCAATGATCACAAAAGTTGTACTCTTTTTTCTTCACTTTGATTTTTTCCCACTGAATTTTTCCTTAATAACGCTTTAACAAGGCAACTATCATTGAATGATGAATATCCAAGAGGGAGTGTTAAATAATGTGGATTTGGACTTTTGAGTGAATGTCCACTCATATTTTTATCTTTTAGGATGTCTCACTATGTCATATAAATAAGAAGAACTTTATATGATTTTGTACAACAATTACATTCAATATTATCAATTAAATGAAATACTTACTCTCTCTAAATTTACTCTATATCCCTTTTATTTTACAACACGCGTAATTTTGTTTTGTTTTGTTTATAATATGACCCGTGTGGGTAAAGCCCAAAACCCGATTCATTATTTTAGTGCAAAAAACAGCAAATAAATGTGATTACTACTGTTGGGAACTTCGAAGAACGTGCAGCAGCGAAACCTCATTGAAACCCACGTGACGTTTGAGGGGTCAAAACCCTACGCGCAGTCTCCATACAAAGGAGGCTAGCCAATAGAAAAGGAGAGTTTTCGTGATATTTTCTCGACGCCAACCATATTCTCCACCATACAAATAATACGTACATTTTACCATTGGTATCTCAACAAAGGTATGTTCCTTTCTTCTCATGTCGATTCCTTTTTTTTAATTAAAATGCACTTATTCTGCATTTAAAAGAAGATCGATCACAGTTTTTCCTTTACACATACAAACTGTCGCTGAGGCCCCAAACGGGTTGTATTGCAAATTATTTTAGATACAGGGGGTGTAACTCAAAAGTGGGGGTTAAACTCTTAATAACAGTTAGTTGTATATAAAGCAAGCGTGTTTCATGTAATGGAAAGTATTAATTAAAAGTAGTTCATTATAGTTGCAACTTGTTTTGCTTTGCTGAACTTATCTTTGTTCATTTAATTGCAGAAGGTTGAGGTCAAAAACAAACAAAGCACAGCCACGAAATTAAGCTAGATACATCATCAGTGAAGAGAAATATGCTGCTAAGAAGCTCCTCAACACCGGTCCTTGGATCTCTCATTTCATCAATCTCAGACAGCCCCAGTCACAACCACCACCCTGAATCGGCCAACAGACACCCCCCAATCCCACCTACAATTCCTCATTCCCACAACAAAATCTCATTTGGGTGTCAAAATTTCACCACATTTTCATGCATTGCTGATGTCTCTGGTTCTTCCCATAACGGGTTTCGAAGAGCTCAATCCGAAGGAAACTTGGAAAGCTTAGCTAATGGATCCAGCACCATTGATGAATATAGTATCTCAATATCAAACCTGTCCAAGAAGTTTCTGCGTAAACCAAATAGCTCCTTGTTGCAGACAATCCCATCATTCTCAGCGTACAATACCACGAGTAGCTATGAAGCCCAAGACACCGACGAAGAAGAAGATGGACAGGAATTCGAGGAGAATGGCCAATTGTTGAACAATGTTTTCAAAGGTGAAGAGAGCTTTGCTAGTGCTAAACTTGTTGAGTTGAATATGGAGAAGAAGAACAAGAAGACTAGTGTGGGTTTGAATGAGGAAGTGAGATATATGAATGGGTATGGGAATATGGGTTTGGAGGAAGCAATTGGAGGGGGTAGTCAACAGATGTATCTTGCTAGAGGACTTGGGGTTAACGGAATAGTTGATGTTGGTTTTGGTAGCGGCACCGGTGGTGGATCTAATGTCACTGGTAGAGGCGGTGGTGGTGGTTTTGGTGACCACGGTAACAACATGGAAAAGCATTATAAGAGGATGGTGGAGACAAATCCTGGAAACCCTTTGTTTTTGAGAAATTATGCTGAGTTTCTTTATCAGGTCACTCTTTTTACCACCCAAATCTGTTATTCTAATTCTTGTAGATGGATGCTCTTTTTTTTACCCAAAAATAAAATAAATATTCCTTCTTATTCTTTGTTTATCAAAGAATTATGATTTTGTTTGTGATGAGAATCGATGTAGAGATGAATTAAGTCTTGAGGTTGTTTCTGATGGTTTTGGTTTTGGCAGTCGAAGGGAGACCTTCAAGGAGCGGAGGAATACTACTCAAGGGCAATTTTGGCTGGTCCTAATGACGGGGAGGTTCTTTCACAGTATGCTAAAATAGTGTGGGAGCTCCATCGTGATGCAGATAGAGCTACAAGCTACTTCCAACAAGCAGTCCAAGCTTCCTCTGAAGACAGGCACCTCCTCTCCTCTCTCATCTACCCAATGCAATGCTATGCTATGCTTCAAAATATAAATAAAATTAAATATACTAATGGCTGTTTGATTGACATAACTTTTTTTTTCGGTAGAAATACTTCGTTGGTGATCATATGTTTCATGAGAACAGTAGTCTTAGATTTGAGCCGTTCTTTATCATTCCCTATGCAACATTTATTCCCCACCCCAACAAAATTAAGGCTCCTTTGATTGGTGTTGCATTTGTTACTTCGATTTGTACATTTGTGGTGCTTCATTGATTCCTAAAGATATTTCCATATTTTCCACATTTTTTTTAAGGAAAACACTTCTTACTCATCCTCAAAAAATTGTTTTCCACGAAGAACTCTAGGCATAAGGTGGGGATAAGATAATTTTATTACATCCCATGTTTAGTATTGGATGAGATGGGATTTTCAGTAGAATAAGTTAAACATAGCGCATAGTCGCGGCAAGTATTTCTTATATTTTTATGCACATATACGGACTCTCTATGTTAACACTTGGTTTGTTGCTTCTTCAGCCATGTTCATGCAGCATACGCTAATTTCCTATGGGAAATAGAAGATGAGGATGAGGATCAAGATGATGAACGAGACTCACTAAACTATTCCCATGCGCAACCACTCCTCCAGGGAGCCATGGCTTCTGCAACTACTTAATTTATGTGAAGCTTTGATAAATGGTGGATCAAATAAATCTTCGAATTTATTACATTGACCTTTATAAGGGAGATGGAAGAAAATTCTAGTTATCAGGAGTAAAACTCCTCAGATGCAACTTTATGGCTCATGTATAACTATAATTCTTTTAAACGCATTTGCATATCCCTTTTTACTCATTATTTAGGACATGTAAAACGTGGACAAAAAGAACAAAGATGACTTGTCCCTTTTCCAATGCAAAAATAACTTAGCAACGAAAAGAACCAATGTTCATGAAGCTCATTTCGAAACTTTCTCCTACAATATGGGAACATTATATCACCCCAAGTCTCTTATAATTATACAATAGGAAAATCAAAATATCATTTTACCATATAAAACTAGGTTGCCATTTTTGTGTTCAAAATTCTCAGATTGCCCCACTTCCATTTTGGATGTCATTTATTGTTCATTTCCCTACTGCATGTACCAAAATGTAGTGCCAATAGCATCCAAATTTCGTACTCCCTCTGCCCCAAATGAATAGTTGCCGTTTGAAAATCAATTATTTTAAAGAGTTTTTGCTTTTCAAATTTATCCCCCTACAACGATAAAATACCTATGAATGCAATATTTGCACTTGACCTATTGTTCTCTAATGTGTATTGTTATGGATGAATAACTTTGTAATCTCACCAACTTGTATGCACTATATTAGAAACATACTATTAATTCGAGATGGACTAAAAAGAAAATCACAACTATTATTTTGGGCGAGATACTAGTATATAAACCCGCTAAATGTGAACTACAGTCGCAATGAAGCTAGAGCTATATAGCTACGGAATGAATCATATGCTGGTTTATATCAAACGCGCCCAAATCCCCATTTTAGTATGTTTCTGTGTTTCATCCATTTTTGCAAATAAAAAAACATTACATCATTGTCAAATCCTTATGGATAATTATAATATAACCATTAATCCCTTCTCATGTATTGGCATTATGCTACTACCTATGGCAGATAAATCACAGTAGCGGCTGTGACGCAGCAAACCAATTTTCCATAATCATTTCAGTTTCCAAGCTGTATGAAACAGAAAACCAGGAATTGTGCAAACTTAAAACACACAAAACAAAAGGCTTAAAATGAGATACATAAACCAGATTACTTATGACGTGTTCTCTCTTGAATTGCAAGATAAAAAAACAATCAAGAGGTTAAATAAGCATACTTGCACAACATGAAAAATGGAACAATAAAAAATATTCTCTCTCAACAAGCATCCATTTGAAACAGCACGCAAATTTGGGAACCAATTACCCCCGTCTCACCTCTCTGCCTCGGCCAAAAAAACCCGAAATTCTGGCCCAAGTAGTTAAGCCATGACCTCTTTTAGTCAATATGAACCTCGAGCACCACTGCCCCTGCCGAAAGTCCGTGCACCAAAACGCCCTCTCGGAGCCTCATTTTGATAGCCTCCTCTGCCTCTACCCCCTCCTGCTCAAGACAAAATCAAATGCAGCAGAATGTCAATAAAGCACGAAATTTACTCTATATAGCACATTCACAAGACACAAGTATCTAGAATATAATGGTGCATTTGAGTAAAAAAGAAAAAACTAACATCTGGTTTAATGAGAAGTTGAAAAATAGAGAGAAGAGGATTGGTGAATTGCTCTTTTTTACTTTTCTTGATCTCCATGAAACTTAATTATGCACCCCCCAAAGAATTGAATTTCATGAAAGATAGGAAAAGTAAGAGAACATCTCACCAAGGTGTCTATTTTGCCACTCGTATTTTCAAATTCTCATAAAAAAGAATTGTTTGCCAATCGTATTCAACTTTGTAATCAAATGCATCACAAGAGAATTAGATAGTCCATATAGTATTAATCCAAATTATTGTGTGATGGTAATGTAAGATAACTTAAAAAGTCAGCCATTTCTTCAATTGAAACTTGGAAGAATTTTTATTCTTGGAGAAGAAAGAAATCATGATGCGCTTTAAAAGAAAATACATAATAATAATGAGAAGGAAAAAAAAAGAACAATATATAGTAGAAGCACGACTTACTGCTATCGAGAGAAATGTAATTTGCTTAGCTTCATTATCACTACAATCATTAAAAAGGTACAAAAGTAGCAACTGACATCCCTCTACCACCATCAACACCACCATTATAGATGTTTATCACACTAGAATCAATATCATTTCTCTGTCAACGCCATTTGGTATCTGCTCATAGCAGCACCATCTCCAACACCGCCACTAGAAGCGCGCACGCATGACACCAATGTAGCGTCGGTGGTAGAGGGATGTCAACAATTTTGGTCAACACGCGCACGCATGACACCACTGGCTTGAGCTAGTACTTAAATGTTGGTATGGCTTGAGCTAGTACTTAAATGTTGGTATGACTAGGTTTAATCGCTGGTTCAGGGAATTCGTTATTGCTTCTCAAGAAAAGTTATTGGGCTGGACCAAAACGAAATAGGTTATTTGAAATTCGACTTTACTTCAGCATAGGTGCTAATATGTAGGTTGAAAGAGATGAGATGGGTTCAATAGAACTAGGCTGACAGAAAACACGGGCTGGAAAAAGATGGACCGAATCATTTGTTACCTGGGTTGGGTCTCAACAATTTTGGTCAACACGGTTTAAACCAACTAATAAGTTATGTTTACACCACGACCTGTGGCCTCCTCCCACAATATTCATATCTAAGCTTTACAACCCTAAGCAGAGGCAACCTGAATATCGCGACAGTGGCGGTAATTTGAGGGGAGGTTGAGACGGCGGTGGCTCCACGATGATCTCTGAAGAATGGATGGTGCAGCGATGAAGTTGCGTGGATGGCAACGACTTTGACGGTGGTTGTGTCGGACAACTTTCCTTTTCCTTCCTTCTTTATTTGATCTGGTGTTGATGTCAATAAACTAGGAGGGGTAGGGGTTATGGGATTTTCCGAGTGAACAGAGCTTTCGGCTGGTGAGGTTTTTTGTTATACAATGATCGATTTTGCGAGTAGCGATGGTATAATGGTGATGGAGATTGATGACAAAAATGCAATGGTTTGATCGTGAGGGTATGAAAAGTGTTGCAGAAGATTGATTAATGGTAGAAGGCAGCGATGGTGAGGATCATGCTTGAGCTCTAAGACCAAACTGTTTTAGCACCAACAGAAAACTAAATAATTAAAGAAATCTAAAGCTTATACAAATCAACTTCAATTAGTCCTGCCCCAATGACACACGACACGAAATTATAAGTTAATAGATTTAGACTTATCGGGTTTTGGTCAACACGATAGACCCATTAAGATAACGGTTAGGGTTGGGATATTTTGATTTACCCGATTAGACCCATTTGTATCCATAAAACCCGCAAACACCACCCTAACTCTTTATTGATAATTTTTCTTGTGGTTCGGGTTTGATACATTTTGTAATATTTATTATATATATATAAATTTGGGCAAGGAACATTTTGTTGTTGAGATCCTATAACTATTAACATTGAGAATTCAGGATGTAAGAATTACATATATTATGTCCTAATGGTGAATTTTAGTTACTTAATGGATCTTTAACGGTTTGGGCCGGGTGAGCCGTTAACAATAACGGTTCAAGTTTGTTATTTGAAACTGATTTGTTAACGGGTCGTGCATGGGTGGAGGGGTTTTTGGCACGAACCCGTTATCACACAACCCGTTGACAGGTCTCTTCAATATTCAATAACTAATCATCAATAAAATGTCCCTCAATAATGAAGATTACAACTTATTATAGACTAAATTAAAACATAATTCTAAAAGGATTAAGTACATAATAAAATACGAAACTACTAATAGTACTCTATAATAATCCTAAGATCTCTATACACGTCAAAGTTTTTCATCAGAATGTGTGTGTGTGTGTGTGTATAAAATTGGAAAAAGATGCTAGTAGGAGGTAGACCAAGCAGTCCACTAAATAACAGAAAAAAAGGAGGGGTGGGGGTGGGGGCAGGGAGGAGGAAGTAGGAAGGAAAAAACCAATAACTACACAAGAAACAAAAGTCTCACAACCACCACCAAAAGCTTCACATATGCATAAGGAAAACCCTGCTGGAACAAGTTATCGTTCACCGTATCAGCTTCAAAACACATTAATTCTCATATCAAAGTGCAACCCTGCCGCAAACGAAAACTAAATCCAGCTCCTTGAAGTTGACGAACAACAAATCTTAACTTAGTCAAAGATAATATCCCTCCAATAATTCAAAGCGAGATTTATATTAAAATGTTTAGTCTCCAAAGAAGCAGCCCATAGAGAAACCAAAAACTTGACTTTTTCCCAAAACTCCCCCTTATCTGTCTCCTTGTTTTCAAAAGTCCTAATGTTTCGCTATAGCCAAATAGCCCATATCAGGGCCATGATTATGCATCTCCATAAGCACATATTTTCTCCCTCAAACCTAAGGTTAACCAATTAATGGTAATGAATTCATGCCAAGCTTTAGGAAATCCCCCATAAGTCCAAATTCATTAAAAGTTTTGTACCACATGAATCTAGAAAACCCACAATGCAACGAGAGATGATTAATATTTTCATTATTTTTTTTGCATAACATGCACCATGAAGGGGAAAGTAAGGATTTTCGGTTTGGATCAAGTCACAAGTGTTCACCTTTTCAAGGGCCAAACACGATGAAAAGACTTGAAATTTCGGAGGAACACAGTTTTCCATTATCCCATATCATTTTGTAGGGCTCAAAGGCCAGGCAAGAAAAGTCACTGCTAAGAGATTTAAAGTGGGATTTAGAAGAAAAGAGCCCGGAAGAGTAGTCAACCCATACCCTATTGTCGACCATATCCTTAACTAAAGGGACACCCTCGATCAAGCTAAGGAGAGAGATTCCTCAACTTCACTATTACTAAGGTTTCTTCTAAAATCAAATTTTCATGAGCAATCAACAGGGGAAGACCAAGATGTGAGGTTGCAAATAAAAGCACGAGGAAAGAAACACAAGCCATATAGTCCAGGAAAAAAAAGAGGCCATTTTGCTCTCCTCAAGAGTCTAGACTACAATCCTCCCAAAAACGGATTTTACCGCAACCCTCAACTTGCTATCAAGTTTTTCCAAGAAACAAGTCAAGCCCCTCCAAGAAACAATATAATAACACAAATAAAGATTAAACATAACACTATTAAAAAATACATTATAATAACAATACCATATAATATAACTTACAAAATCTTTGCACAAGATTTGTTGGCTTTAATCGAACGCAAAGCTACCCCCTCTCTCGATCGATCAGCTTCAAACAGGTTAGAAGAGAAGAAAAAGTGATTGCAATATGAAATAAAGGAGATCGTAGCTTCGAACAGGTTAGAAGATAAAAAGAAAAGTGATCGCAATTTAGGTTTCGTTCTAGTATGTGTTTGAGTCATTCTCTCTTTCACAAAGAGTAGCTTAAGTTTGTACTAACTTATTATTATTTTAATAATAAAAAAATTTAGGGTTATTTTAAAAGGAACAAAAAACGAGCACGAGCTTTAAGTTGGTTGAAAATACCCAACATCCTCTGAGAAACATGAATCGCACCTGAATCGTGAATCGGTGCGATTCATGATTCAATCCTCGAATCGGCTGATTCAGCCTGATTTTTGGAACCCCTCCGATTCTATTCCCGATTTATATCGATTGGTATGTGAATCGAATCGAAGCGTACGAATCGAATCGCGAATCGTAAGATTCTGACAAATATGGCCCTACCCTATTCTTCTCACATTTTGATGCCTAACTACATCAGCCGATATCGTAATGCGTGCAATAAGCATCCCAATAGTAAACTTTGGATCATTTATGATTTCGTTTAATCAAACTCATCCCAGTTCTTTTTCTTGAGTACACCTCATCATCTGACAATCAATTAACGCTTACAAAATCACAAACTCAGTATGCATCTTCTTTCAAGCCCGTCACCACCTTCAGCTCTCTCACCTTCAACAACTTAACCTATCTTATCCTTCAGCCAACCCCGTTAAGCGTCTTGTCAATCTTTGAACCACACATATTAAGACTTAAATAGGTGCAAGAAGCTACAAAGAAAATTTTGAAATTAAGACAAATAAGTGCAAGAAACTTAGTAGGCATTAGTTCAACCAGAAATTGAAAGTTTTATCAAAAATTAAAGACTTAACTTGCAATGTTTACTTTCTTAAATTGCAGAATACACTTAAAATGTTGACTGTGCTTCTGTATTAATAGAAGCATGCATATGAGTAATTTTTGGGTTGATAAAAATAAGATTTAATAACTCACTAGTTTTATTATTTAATCAATTTTAATCTCCCAGTATTATTAATTATGATAGGGATGAGAGCATCCCCACCCCCACCCCCCACCCAAAAAATAAATAAATAAAAGAACTAGACAGTGATCATATGTTCGCTATAACTTAAAACCAAACATGTGAAATAAGCAAGAATCAGGAGATGAAGCAACCAATAAAAAGTCTGTCTCAAACAACAAAACTTGGCTACTTTAAAATGTTATTTCAAGGAAAACAGTTTCGGCACATACTTCCTCCGCGTGAAGCGCCGCTGCTATTTGCTCTCCTCTCCTCAATATAGACTTGCCTTCCATCTACCTGTATTGGAGATGCCTACAAAAAAAAAAGCCAAAGATACAGACGGCTAATTTTAATTCAAGAATTCAAGCCACTAATTACAAGAAAAAAGTAACCGTTTTACACTGCATGGGGTTGTAGGAAAGAAAAGATCACATGCTGGGTGATTGCATTATCAAAGCTCACAAACCAACACCCCCAGAGCAATTTCTACAATTTCCCAGCCTGAAGAAGACTAACATCATTGTTTATAACCGCATTTTTGAATGGTGTTTTTTATTGAAACAAAGACGTGACTAAATCTATGTCAGGCAAGTAAAAAAAAAAAAAGCCAACGAAAACAAACAGCAACAAACCAACAAAATTTCAGTACTTTTACAGTAAAAAATAAGGTGGCAAAGAACAGCCCAAACACCAAATTTGCAAATTTCTTTGACTGGCCAACAGTTTTTTACATGCTTTTTTTGGTGGTGAAAAATTTTGACAAGCACATAGATAAAATAGAAAAAAGCATAATCAACCATCACATCACAACATTAAAGAAGTTCGGTTTTTTCATTAAAGCTGAACTGCAATCAAACATACCTTTTTTTTTACAAAAAGTATGATAAACATGGATTCAAATATTCCAAACATGAAAAACGCTCGAACCTTGATTGCATTTTGAACACTCTCACCATCTTCATATTCAACAAAGGCATAGCAGACACCAATTTCCTGTACATCATCTGAATTTAGTATCATTTGATGTATACATTACAGGAGATTGTTAGATGTAAAGAACAATATTGACCTTACGGTTCCTTAGGAACACTCCATCAGGCTTAATTGTCCCAAAGTTCTTGAACTCTTCCAGAATGTCAAGAGTAGAAACAGTAGATGGCAGGTTCCGAACATATACAGATTTAGATTCGCCTGAAAAAAATGAAAAATCCGGAATAAACATGTGTCTCTTCATTAAAAATTATCACGAAAATTTAGGAAAGCAAAATTGTTAGCAAGAAAAAATGAATTTGAGGAGCCCTCGAGTCACCAGCCCTTCTCCAAATCTTGTAAACATACAAAATCAACTTCCAAAAACTTGGATGACGACAAACACTAGGTATTCTTATAAGATCATGTCTCACTCTGGTGGACCCCGCTAAGAGATCAATCACCACAAAGAAAAACACTAAAGAACTATTCTAGATCCTTTTTTAAGGTACGACAGAAGTTTTATTCAAAGATAAAAGGCATGCAAAAAGAAGGAGTCCACCTAAAGTACGATAAAAACTTGCGTTAACTAAAAAAAGGCTCTAAACAAGCTAGAATTATTAAATGAAAGAAGTTTGGCCTCACAACTGAGAATAGTCCCCACGCATTCTAAATCTTCTGCAAATGAGTTGAATCCCACACCCTCTCAAAAATGGGGTGTGGTTGATAACCACTAAGCTAGGCCCCTTATTTATAAAGCTTTACAAAACAAAACAAACCCAAGCTACATTACTATTCTTTCCCATGATACATTACAGAAGAAATACTAGTGTCCTTTAAGGTCTCTTAAGAGGCCCAAAGTGAAGCAAGAAACTTAATTTATCCCATACTTCCATCCTTATTTTCCCACTTCTTAAAAAATACGAGAATTTTTTCGATCCATACAAGGCATGCAAAAAACACCATAAACATTTATGCCTCTTCTTATTAGAAAAATGAACCCATTCTCCCAAGTTATGATCAGCCCAATATAGATAACCAATCAATTTCTATATTAAGGTTCTACAAGTCCTTTTTGTGCTCAAGTCTGTAAAATTAAACTACAGAGAAAATGTTTTCAGTCAAACATAATGCTTAAGATCTCTTAAATTAAGAGTGGGATCCACACGTTGGTTTCCCTTCATATTATAAGCTGAATCATCAACAATAAATTTTCCATGAATCATCAGCAATAGAATGATAACTGAGGGAATAAGATTAATCAGAATAGGTATAATTAACACAAAACAAGAGTCCAAATAACAAACTTCACCTTCTTCTTGCGATAAACCTTCCTCCGCCACCTCCACACTAGAATTAGGCACATATGACGGCGGAGGATTTGATGGTTGAACAGTGAGTTGTGCAGTCTGCTGCCATTCTGAAGCAAGTGGTGAAATCTTATTAATAATTGGCTGAGTAGCAACTGATGGTGCAGATTTTCCTTTAGCAGCTTGCAACTTCCAAGTTTACAACATTTATATGGTACAAAACAGATGAAAAGTATTAATTAGTCCAACGATAAACTGCATACCAAATTTTTAAAATAAAAATTTACAAAAAAGGAAAAAATCGATAACAGGCTCCACGCAGTTCCCTCTCGCTAATTCCATAAATTAGTCCTACACAAATCCATCTGTTCACACACAAGGTGTGAGTTGAGATTCCTCGGGGAAAAAAATGTTAACCGTTCAAATGCAATGACTTGTTGATATAGATGGTACGTATAATAACTTGCCATGAACAGGAGCTTAAAATGGTAAGTGAACTTATATGATACCCACGGGAACTTCAATGACAAAATGAAGAACTACACTCAGTTAAGATGGATAGTCACAAAGACTCGAATCATGCAATTAATAAAGTTTGTGTTCAGTGCCCTTATGGAATAGAAGCATACTATAGAAGCATAAGTTAGTTTTCTAGGCTCGCCAATAGGTTCCTCTACAGCAGGAAGAGGTTCTTGCTCAACGTGAACGGCCCCCACATTTTGTGGCAAAGCATATGACTCTTCTACAGGAGTTTCCTCCTCCACGGATTCAGCCACCAGGTACTCTTCCTCCTCTTGCTCCTGCTGCTGCTCTTGGAGACTGTACTCGTCAATTGGATCATCTTCTTCTATGTGAACCGAATTCAAATTTTCACTAGCCTCCTCCACCTCTAACTCATAACTGTGAACTGCTAAAAAAAAATAGATTGTGTTAGCCCAACAGAAATTGTAATAACACTAATTATTATAATTATAATTAATAATAATAATGATAATAGCAGTTGTAGTAGTAGTAGTTATAATAATAAAAATACAAATATGATATTCTCTCTTTCTTTTGAATCATCTGAAAAACATGTCACTTATATAAGGTAAAAGACTGTTCTTTTGAGTATAACAAGAATTGGTTCCTTCCATCTCATAATTCGACAACCCAAACACACACAGATTAAATACACACAACCCTAAACAGCTAATATTCTGATTCTTGAGAAGTAGCAGAATACATATCGATTAAATTGAAGATGAAAGAGGATGCAAGGATTTATTTTTATCAGAAACAAAATATATAATATAAAAAGTAAAAACCAACAAATGATGGAGGAGCAGTCCACAACACAACATAAACAGTAACGGAAGCTATACAAAAGATGATATTACAAAAAAAGAAGGGAAAAAAAACATAGAACAGCAGCAAGCAGAACAGTATTCCTTCCTCCCAGCATAGTCACAAGACTTTGTCACATCCCTCCTGATGTAAATAAGTGGCCTTAATTGTACATTTTAGTGCTATACCCCCTCCCCTTGTCATGTCAATTTGAGTCTTTTATTATTAGGAATACTTGGGCCCATTATATATTCATTAAATGATACTGAGTTTGCCCTTTTGGTTGAATGTGTGTTTTATTTGGGTATCTGTCCGCTGCGTTTGCTATGCACCAAATTGATATCAGAGCAGTTCGCTCTTGGGTGGTGATATTTTTATTTAAAAAAATTCTTTACATTTCTTCAGGTAAGAATCATTCCTCCGAAGGCTCATAAACAGACCAAAATCAAAGACTCCATTATGGAGCTTATTATGGAGCTTATACAGATGATATCGAAGATGATGGAATTCTATGCATTTCCTCAGGCCCCCACTCCCCTCACAACTTAACCAACCCCAACCAAACCTATTCCCCACAACACTTCACTTAATTACACCCATACCCCTACGCTTTCATCACCTTACAAACCCGAGTTAACCCCGACCTTTTTAACTTTCAATCAATTTCAGAAAAGAAGTTATTTTAATTGAAAGTTTACCCCCTCAAAAGTTTACCAATATCCCCTAGTGCCTAACCAACAAATCAGCCCCTCTTAACATAGATCAAGACCCCTCTTAACATAGTATGCAAGTTCAGGTGTGGGAGACCCTAATCACACCCTTTCCGTTGGCAGTGAAAGATTCGAGACAAAGGAGACTGTGAACCCATTTGCACCTGAGCCAACTAAAGCGCCAATCTTAAGGCGGTCAGTGGGCGAAGATGCTAAGAGCTCTGGTCGGGAGGAGTAGCATCACGAGACGATTCGTGGCGAGAAGTATACATATGAGCCCCTTTGTGTATGCGTTTTGTGCAAAATTGTTGGACATATGGTTGAAAATTGTCCGTATTGGCCTCCGATTGAGAAGCAACTCCTTCCCTGCCATTATATCACCATCGCCCTCGTCAGCGTGCCTCATGGGTCGAGTCAACGTTCCCGCTGATGATGAGTTTAATGACCCTTTTGGTGGTGAAGGGAACAACATGTACTATCTTTTGAGAATTTTTTAGCGAACCCTCCAAGGCGATATTCGCATTAACGTGACCACTTTCAATGGAGATATGGAGCCTGAGACATTCATTGATTGGCTCAATGCTTTGGAGAGAGTTTTTTAGTACGAGAGAGCATTGGGATTCAAGTGTTCGTCTTGGCAGCCACAAAATTGGAACGGTTTACGCGATTTTGGTGGAACAAGCATGTCCATCATCGAGAGCTCGAAGGGCTTGACCCGATTTGTACTACGTTTAAGATGAAGGAGGTTATTTGTGTCAACTTTTTTCCTTAGGTATTATGAGAGATTTATACATGCAGGTCCAAAATCTGAAGCTGAGCAACAAGTTCATTCCAGCCTATACCAAGCAGTCACTCAGGCTCGAGTGTATGAATCGGAAGAGCAAAGAGTTAGTCGTTATATTAGCGATCTTCTAACAAAGCTGACTTCGTCAAGACCTACTTTACTTGTGAGGGAGGAGTCATTTCTTGAGATAGCATTTGAGTATGCTCGCCAATTGGAGGAATTATAGTGCCCAGACCACCGCGGCAAAGACAACAAACACCACCGACCATCTCCCTCAGCAATGAAGTGTTAATGATGCGGTAGGTTAGGGCACCGAGACCCCAAGTGCTCCTTGTCAAAGGCCAAAAGGGAAGTCAGATAAACAGCAAGGAGACTCCACCGCCAAACCTTAAAGATTAGGTCCATATGCTCTCATCTCCAGCATCCGCTCTGAGTTCGAGCAAAACTCTTTTGACTGAGGGGAGGTAATGTAAATAAGTGGGCTTAATTGTACATTTTATTATATAGGTACCCCTTCCCCTTTTTATATCCTTTTTTATCTTTTATTATTAGGGATACTTGGTCCCATGCCCTTTATATATCATTGTAATCCGTATTTGGAGAGTTCTCTTTAGTTGAATGAGACTTTTTATTTTGGTATTTTTTCGCTGCGTTTTCTCTTTACCACCTCCGCGCACCATGACGCAAATGATGTTGCTAGCAAAGCATCTATACATTGTCCCAAGTAAAAACCAAATAAATACCATATTCCAATACAATTTGACTATAATTTGCAAAGGCTACCGCTAAAGGCACCTCTAATTCATGTTTTAGCAACCTTTAAATAAATCCACTACCTACCTTGCATTTATTTAAAGGGTCATCTTCGATCCATCCACATATTTTGTAAGTACATCCACTAAAATGTATTATTAAGTTAATCCACAAAAAGTAATATGTAATTATAGTCATTCACTTTGTGGTTAACCCATTTTAGTGGATTAACTTGCTAATTTTTTTCAAGTGGATGTACTTACAAAATTCATGGATGGATCCAAGACTATTTAAATTTTGTGGATGGATTCAAGACTATTTAAATTTTGACATCACCTTGTATTTTTTTTTAAACACATCAATCCTTTTATAGCACACAATTCCTCGACGAAAATGTAAAATTAAGTTAATCCACTACCTAACTTTCAAGATTCATGATTTTTTGTTTTTAAGCACGACACTTTCCTCGACTACACTAGATTTCACCAAAATTTCTCTCACAAGAGGGTCACATTGTTCATGGCGTTCGAGGGAAGGTAAATAAGAGTTTGCATCTTATATATTTGTAGAAAACTCATAATATTTGAGTCCAAGTTGAATAGAAGTTCTAAGTTCAAGAATATCGGCCAAAGATTTGCAAGGTACATTCTACGAACACCCCACCCTCGTTATAGAGTTACCATCTTTGTTTTTGCGGTAGTTCATGGAGAAAATTTTGTTATTTCTTTTGAAAGGGGGAGATAAAGAGTCATTTATAATTAAGGGTTATTTGGTGTTTGGCTCCCATTAATTGTTCAACATCAAGTCAAACCCCATTAATTTTCGCATCTTGGGATTTGGCCCCAATTTGACAATAGGCGACTCGACTAAAGTGCTTTTATCAAATGATGCATGGTGCAAGTGGGCTGAGCCATTCCCATCCCAAGTGGTGGACCCATTCGGCCTCAACCATTGGAAAGAGATTCACATAGAGACTTACCCCATTCGGCCTCGACCATCGGGAAGAGATTCACATAGAGACTTACTTTCCGGGAATATATTTCTATTTTAGCTAGCAAGGGCGGGGTTTCCTATGGTAGTCACACTATGTCCTTGACCATTAGCCAGCTCATCCAATTTTGTTGTTCCAAATTACCCCTCATTGGTCAACTACAACATTTGACCTTATAAAGTTCATATATCTTTTTATTGATAAATTTAAGCACTTTATTAAAATGTAATTTTTATTTTTTTAAATTTCAATTTTTTTTATTAAAATATATAAACAACATTACAAATATATATATATATATATATATATATATATATATATATATATATATATATATATATAGGGAAAGGATCAAGTGAGGTCCCAGTTTGAGGACCCTGAATGAGGACCATTTTTTTAAAATAGTAAAAAAAATATTTTTTTGCTGATTTTTTTTTAATGATTTATTAACATTTCAATAGGACCATAAAAAAATAATCAGCTCAAAATGATTTTTTTTGCTATTTTAAAAAAATCGGTCAAACTTTGTCAGTTTTTAAGTTGTTTTTAAGTTGTTAAAAACTGACAAAGTTTGACCGATTTTTTTATAATAGTAAAAAGATTCATTTTGAGCTGATTTTTTTTATATGGCCCTACTGAAATGTTTAAAAACTATATAAAAAAAATTAGCTCAAAAATATTTTTTTTACTATTTTATCAAAATTGGTCCGCTCCAGCGGTATGCAAACTGGGGTATGCATGAGAACCGCTCTCTCTCTCTCTCTCTCTCTCTCTCTCTCTCTCTCTCTCTCTCTCTCTCTCTCTCTCTCTATATATATATATATATATATATATGAAATCTACAGATAAAATATAATACATATACAATTGCACAATCGGTTTCAAATAAAATCACTTGATTCACATTAATCTTTTCCGCTTGTTGAAGTTGTGTGGCTGGCAATCAAAATGGCCATAAGGCTTCAACTCCTGCCTTCCAATTTTTAGAGTCAGAGAAAAAGTGATTCTAAACCATGTGTAGTTAGAGGTTTATGGTTTTTATTAAATTAAAGTATGTGCAAAACAAGTGGCTTAAGGGCGTTTACATATCATCCGGTTTAGACTGAAAAGGAAAGACAATTTTTGTTCCACTATTTCCAGTTTATGGTTAAAAGCTATAGCAGCAATCATTTCCAGTTTTACTAGGGGTTTTATAGTTAAATGTGGTTGCTAGGCAATAAATGAGGGATTTACTAGTCATTTTGGACATGAAAATGAGTTACTGATGGAATCCATTAACGTGGGGGCCAAACCCTAAGAAGTGAAAATCACGGGGGTTCGTGGTTCAAAGTCTCGGCCGAGTTGACTCAGTATCGTAGGTAGACAATCCGATTCCGAGAGGCGAAACAAAAAAATTCAAGAATCATTAAATATCACATCATATCTCAGCGATCCCGAGATGTCACGCCGAGATATCGAACGAGATGGAAAAATCAGCCGATTTTTGTGGAGAAAAACGAAACAGAATGGACTCTATTTTTTGGAACAAAATGAAACAGAAAAACGAAACACAAAACCTATTCTTCTAGTAAATTAATAGGTAGATATGGAATATGGATGCGTAAATTTTATAAAAATTGGACAAGAGTGTTTACAGGATACCTTTTGCAAATGATATAGGAGCAAGGTGGGGAATCAATAGATATGTCAAAAGCACGGCATGTGAAACAACTTTTTAAAAATATTAAAAAAATATATCTGACTATTACAACAAGTTCAGTTAAAAGAAAAATTGAGTGATGATTAAAAATTATGAACTTACACATTCCAAATCAAACCATAATACCTGGCGATTCTGGAAGAGGAGTAGACGAAGTTAGTTGGGAATCAACTCTGTTTTCTGATAACATGGGAGCTAACATGGGAGCTGGATGCTGGTGGACGACTTCCTCACTAACAAAGTGAAAAATATCATTCAGAACGTAATAACCATTCTCTTGAGGAGCAAGGAAAAAAGTCTGAACAAATTTCCTCCAGCCACTGAAATCTTTGGATTTGACTGAACCAGAAACCACCACTAGGACACCTCCACTCCAAGATTCAAGAGAATTTATCGTCTTAATCTCAATTCCGGTAAAATTTAGTGACATGATAACTGTATGGATTTGCTGCAGATAAAAGAACCCAAAATATATCTATAAGTCACAATTTATCGAACACAAACAAGGAATCAACACAATTCAATCATCACATAAGAATAGAATTGAGAAAGACAACATACGTGTGCATGCAGTCATGCAGCTTTCGAGGAAAAAAAAGCAGATATATCAACTATTAAAGTTTTTTATTTATTTTTTTATAGAAGCAGCAGGGGCAGGGGCTGAACTTTAGATTAAGGTAGGCAGCCTATAATAGTAACATTTTTTCCAAAAATAAAGATGGGCAAGATGTTATAAATACATTTAATATCATTAGTTCTGAAAAATCTCAAAAGTTAAGGTGGGCAATTGCCCACCATACCTTCCACTTGGATCCGCATATGAGAAGCCGTGAATCTAACCAACTCCTACGGAAAACAACAGTTAAGGTGGGCAGCTCCAGTTGGTTTGAATCTCAAATATAGATTACAGCACCATATAAGGAAAATTCCCATTCTTTCACACCTTATTCGTGAACGGAACCTAAACAAAACCAGTTTATTAACTATTGGAAAAATTCATTACTACTAGTTCCAAATCCAAACAACATTAATTTATTACAAAAATTATATACATTTATATAAAAGAAATGTGAACTGAATGAGATGACAACTGATTTCATTAGTCATTTAAGGGTGTGAAGCGGTTGAAACAAGGAAGAAAGAAACATCTTGCACTCAGCTTCACATTTGTTTATTGGCCTGTTTGGCTCGGAGGGGAAGTGTGTGCAAGGACCCGGTGTTTCTATCATTTGCGAGGAGTTAGAAAAAGGCAAAGAAGAGAGGGATTTCCTCTAGGACATCAGACATAGCTCCCCCATTCTGTTGTGTTTGTGTCCATCAAAAAACACTTTCTTTAACATTCAAGGGTAGATGATAAAATTAAAGAATGATTAGTCTTCCTCCTTGCTCAAGCGAAAAAGAAAAGATGATTTGCTTTCCCTGTCACTTTCTTCTCATAATTCTTGTTTTTCCTCTCCCAACGTTTCAGTCCTAGTACAAAAAGAGAGCATGAATGCCAAGCCATAACTCTGATAGAACATTCTATCGAAGTCCTGTTCAGTCTACATCCAAAATGCATATTTGGTGGAAATTTAAGATTGGGCTGTAACCAAATTTATAATAAGAATGGGACTATTTTGTGATGTAAAGCGGAAGCAATTTGATCTGTACAATAACAACAACAAATGAGGGGGAAACTCTCTCTCTAAACATTCTTTATAACTCTCCAAAGTCTAATTACAATGAGGACAAGGGCCATATTTATAGAAGAGATTAGCTTGCTAATCAAGCTACGCCTAAAATGTCTAAACTACCCTTCGTTAATCCTACTATAGGAATACTAGAGAAGACAAAGATACCCTTTTTATATACTAAGGGCTTTACATCATTAATAAAAATACAACTAAGCATGAACTAATAAATGCACTAAAAGACCAAAAAAATATCCACCACCGCTTTCCACTATCAAAAATGACAACTTATCACAAAAATTGCAAGCATTCAAAATTTTTCCAATATTAGCTCTAAAATTTGGACCGATTTCATCATTTTGTATCATTTATTTTCCATGATTAGTGAACATTCAAAATAAAAGAACATATTATCTCCATCCTACCCTCCCTATCCGCCCTATGTTGCAGTAAGAATGAATGTACAGAGGTGTAAAATAAAGCAAGTACTATATGATATTTTCGACTGTGACCAAATGCTTTTTCAGAAAATGCAGCCCCATCAATCAATTTCCAGCTCACGAGGATGATTTCTGTGATCATAGTTTCCCATTTGAAGAAACAGATTACCATTACCAAAGCATAACTGAAAATGCAGATACTTTAAATTATATGTTGATGAAATGTGAAAATATTTGTTTTAACGGGAATATCCACCTAACAAAATTTGTTTTCCTGTTCATAGTTAGACTTAAAACATTTTTTAGTTGCACCTTAGATTTAGAGAAGTTTTCCAACTACCACGTGAAGATTTATGATACGAGTGTTGGGTAAATAAGTAAATAAATGAAAATACGAATACTGTCAAGTTAATTTAGTTCTTATTGATCCTAACAATGAACCCTGGGCCCCCTCCATGCACTTATCAAGAGACATGAATCAATATTAACAATTAAGCAAAAGTCCATGGGCAGTATAATATTTAAGCAGCTTAATGATGTCTTATAGAAAATGAATTTTAAATCTATGACTATGACATCAACTTCTTTCACTAGACCTGAAAAAAAATGTCCATGAAAAGTGAAAACCCATTTTCATTGCTAGAATAGATCACAACAACTGCATGCTTTGCTTGAGGCGCGTGCTTTTATCCTGACAATGGACCAACAATTGTCCATGTGACATGTGACATTTCCTCTTACAAAAAGGTGAATTGTTATAGCTATCACATTGACGTCTCTGTTTTCACTAGAGATGTATTCCAACAACAGGGTCAAATCTTATTTTCGAAACCCTTTCTGATTCTAGAAAACTCCTGCAAACTACCTCTTAAGATTAAAAGAATCTCAAGGTCCCCAAACATCATCAACATAAGCTCACGAAAGCAAAATCTTTGAATAGGGAATAGGCCGAAAGATATTTACACTCCTTATTTTGTTTTTTGTAATTTGTTTTGGTGCTTAACCACTCCTATTTACTCCAGTTAGAGTAGTATTGATATCTCAGGAAAATACTTCGGTTGTAATCATAAGATACGAATGCTGTTTCAAGCTAGAGGTGCTTTTAAGTGTTGTCTCTCAACTTGGTAACATTTCACTTGAGATGAAACCTAATTGGGTTGGAATCGGTAGGTACATATGTTGGTTCAGTTTCTTTGTAGACGTTTATCCCAGCAACCCATTCAATCTTATTTTCAAACCCTTCCTGATCCTACACAAATCCTCCCCCCTGCCTCATCAAGACATCCATCCAAGAAGGGCCTCAAGTACTAAAACGTCATCAATACAAGTTCGTAAAACATAGCTTTTGATAGGGAATAACCCTGAGAAACCTTAAATTCACACATGCAACAATTCGCATTTGCTTAGGGCAGCTTCAATCTTGATGCTCTGAGGAAAATATTTGTGCTGTAACCGATACGGTACAAGATAGATAGCATAAGCCACTTCTTAACTACATTAACTTTTCTCAAGATCTAGTTTATTTTTAGCGTGTGGGGATTTGGTCCCCGACTTAAAAAAGTTAGCCAACAACCCCTTTTTGTGTGTGTGTGTGTTTAGTGAAAAAACAAGCAGAGTTTACACCCTCAGTCACCTAGATGTCAAATTAAAATTATATCTTTAAATTACCCAGTCTACCCTTGTCAACCCCTATTTTTTGTGACCTTGCATTCACATCCCTCAAATTTCCGCGGGGGAAATCTCATCGGTCTTCACGAACCAAATCTCCCCCTTCAATATAGAGAGTAGGTTAGCCCCAGCTCAAGTGAAGTCTTATCTTCAAGCTACAAAACTCCAAAGAAAAGAAATCCCGCCTCCCCCCAAAGAGAAAAAAGGGAAAAATTAGGCAATCAAACACACCAAAAGTTGGAAATTTTGGAAAGCTTCAAAAATTTCAACTGAGAAAATAGTCAATCAAACACACCCTGCCCTAGTAATTTCAAGTCGTTTGGAATTTTGTCTTTGTTTCCCTTATGTACCATATGACCAAATTTAATATCCTTAACACAAACACTGCAGTGTCACGTGACTCGTATCCCTAGTCTTTTATGTGTCAAATTGGCAAAGCTGCCTCAACAACGGCTACCAATAAACCAATTATCCAAAAGACTAAATTTTTCACATCAACTTACTGACAAATGTACCCATTACAAGCCTCTCGGGCCTTGAACATCTGATAATGCCTGTAAACACACCAAGTTGCACAATATTGATTAAAATTTACGGTGACACTGGATCAAAAGCCCAATATAGTTACCAGTATCGCGGAAGCGGAGTCGGTGGAGTCCCCATCAACCCTGACTATAGTGCTGGCATCTTTGTAAAAATGATGAACGAAATCTGGTTGTTGTTGAAGAACCTGATAGTACTGTTGAACAAAGTACGAACCTACCTGCAAAGAAAAAAAATCAAAACGATCGCCAAAAATATTTTTAAAAAAAGGTCGCAAAAAACGAATCTTTGTTTTGGTGTTACAATCGACTCACCTGATGAGCACCAACGGAAGCAGGGTAAGAACTCGCCATTCTCGCTCTACTAATAGATCACTGATCCACAAACGAAAAACAAGTAAACTCTCACAAACCCTAAATCGACCCCAACAACTGTATATTGTGCATCCTAGTATGCATATATATATAAATTTAATAATATACTATATCGTTACTGTCTTTTTTTTTTTTTTTAGTGAGAGAGAGTCCCAAACATGAAAATGGGACAGCATGCACATGTTAGTGTGAGAGGAAAGTAATGTATGATATGTCAAATTTTACGAGGTAAAATTTGACATATTGGTTTGTGATTATAATTTTGTTTTTTTATATTAAAATATAATTTTAATAAAATTTGTATTTGATAATCTTCTTTTAAATATTAAATTATAATATTTTTATATTATTATCAAATTTTACATATAGTACATATGCATTAAAAAGTATTATTAATTTGTATATGTATATAATTTTATTATAAATTATATATATATATATATATATATATATAGACACACACACACACACATATATGTATAATATAAATATACATATTTGTCAATTTTATCAAATTTTCAAAAAATTATATTTAAAAACAAGTTTATCAAACGCGCGCCAATAATTATAAACGCAAAAAACTCAGTTTTAAAATTGTCTTTAAAAATAGCGTTTAAATTGAGTTTTCTGAATACATAGGCAAACGGACCCTATATAACTAAAATTTACAACGAAATTAGGTTACGACATTTATCTCATCTATAGAAAATCACGTGTACAATGATAATTAAGGAGTAATTAAGATTATAATATCTAAGAAATGAAAATTATTCATTTATTACATTTTTTCCCACTAATAAAGAAAACATATCTAAAATAAGCTGTATGTATCAAAATCCATTGTAAAAGTCAAAACCGTTCCAACTTCTTTTCTTAAAAATAAAAAAAAAATAAAAAATAAAAAACATTCAGACTGGTCTCTTCGAATTAATATCTCTCTCGCACACACTCTCTCACCAACCCACATACTCATAATGGCTTTTCTCCTTCTTCTTACCTTTCTTCAAACATTCTTATTCGGATTCTTATACTTACCCATTTATAAATAAATATTATACTTTTTTCCCCTCCATTTACAACTCATTGCTCACTTACGTCTGTTCTCTCCCATCCCTTTCGTTTCTTCTTCCATCCCTCTTAAATCTCGCCTCCAACACATTAAAGTAACAAAGAAAGAAAGATAAAATAGGATCAAATTACAATCTTCATCACCCTCCCCTTCTCCATGCCCCATTATCCATAAATTTAACCCCAACATGGTATCAAGTCCCTTCAGATTGCATCCAAGAAAAAAATATACGCTACCAAATCGAGTGGATTGACGAATCACCACCACTGAAAAAGTTTCGTCGATTGCATTGTTTTCGGTTGTTCATGAGGCAAATCAATTGACTTTTTTTGTAAAGGTATCATAAAGATTTATGTGTGTGTATTTCATACATGAGAACACTCTTCTTTCACTGTTATTTTCATTCCATATTCTATTGTATAATATTTTGTTTTTTTTACACACTTAAAAGTCCAGGTATATTTTTATTAGCATTATTGCAACCCAAAAAATTGTTCATTTAATCTTATCTCAATACAATTTTTGGTTCTACTGTAGTGGCAAGAGAATGTGGTAACATTTGTTGAATTGTTCATTTGCTGAAACGGAGACCGTCTACCAAGTGTTTGATAGAATTTCATGGGGTATTAGTTGGAAGGTATTATATTATGTCGATCGAAAATTGTTTAATAATCATGCAGTACACTTTTGACAACAAAAGGCTTTATTCCCACATTTGGATCAATCAATATATGTACTTTTTTCTCTTATATCGATTTGAATATATTGGGGTTATGTTTGTCGGTGAACTCGTCTTCTTTTTAGAATATCTTTAAAATATAATTAATCATATCTTTGATGTTGACTTGTGAGTATTATTGATAAATCTATCATGATTTTGCGCATCATTAATTTTTTTACTGTGTTTCATTTTGTAAGAAAGGAAGAGACAGTGAGTAAAAAGCGGGAAATAGTGATAAAATAAGGGAATTAAGGAAAACCTCACGGGGGCAATAATATCGAAAAAAGGAAATTCTTCATATCGTGATTGGTATGAAGCCCATGAAATGGGTTAGAAAATTTCACAAATCTCAATTAGTATACTTCTTTGTAAAAAACTAACTTGTAATAGTAAGGCCTTTATCCTTGATTTGTTAAAGATGCATTGTGGTAGTTGTGGTAGTAAACACAACACGTGTAGGCATTTTCCGATATAATCTCCAAACCCATTATCTCGTATGTGTAAAATTATACAATAGTTTTCTACCAAATAATGTCAAAATCAGCACATAAACCCGAAAATAATAGATTCATCCCAGTGCCCCTCGCAGATACCCTTATTCTCCCAGGCCTCTTCGGCTTCCGCCTGCAGTTTTTTTAAATTATTTAATCTCATATATTTCTCTAAATATTGTATTATATATAAACATATTTTATGTTTGTAAGTGTTTGACAAAATGATTATGTAATTTTTATGCATTTCACATATAAAGCATATTAAATGTTTGATAAAACACATAGTTAAAATTTCTATTATTTTGATTCACACGCGCATCGCGCGTGCTGCATACTAGTTCTATTTGATATTCAGGTGTCAAATTATGTCTTTAAATATCTAATATAGATGTTTGATCTGCACAAATAAATAATTTGTAATTCTAAAAAAAAGTTTATAGTGAAAAAAATGATTTTGTGTATAAAAAAGCTATCACACTCATTTAAACTATCTCGTTAAATTAAAATTGCTACTTACAAGAGTTGTTAAACTTAGTCATTTATTATATACCGCTCAGATTTCACACACTCAAGTGAACTTTTAAATTCCCATTCTTTCTTTCTCTATCATCTTCAATTGGATTGTGTTGACGATGAGTTAAGATTTTCTCGCAAAGCTCTCCAATTATATTTTTGGATCGATCCAAGTTAATGAACTAATTTGATTCAAGTGAACCCTTAAAAGATTGTAGCATCTTGTTAAGGTTTTTAGTAATGTTCTCTGAACATTTTTATATGTATTAGTTCAAATCAAGGAACTAATTTCATAAAATGTAACCCTTAAAATAATTATAGAACCTCGCCTCTCCTATATCGCTTTTGTCGATGGTGAATAACAAATCCAGTGAATCATACCTCTCTTGTTATGGGGAATTCTTCTCGAACCTGATGAACAGAGCTCATAATATAGGCTCTAATATCATTGCTCTTTCTTAAAATCTGCATCCAGCGAACACTGGGGTTTGAAACAAAAAAAAAAAAGAACAAATACGTGGAAACCTAACTCAACAACCTCAATTAATGGGGTTTATAAAGAGATATAAAATATCATATCTCATTGTTAATCAATTGGGTTTAAACTCGTCGGATGTTTCCTCATTCATAATTTTTGTAAGAGAAACGGTTCTCTAAGTGCTAGGGTGTTTAAAGATAAACGGAGAAGTAATTCACATTAGTGGCAATGAATATAAATTAGTCAATCCACTTCCAAATGACAATGAATAAGTTCACATGTATAACTCTCAATAATAGATAATCAATATAAGTGTTTGTTAATAAATAAAATGCTAAAGAAACTGGTTAAGGGGAGAGAAGAGCAAACACCTTAGATACACATCAGGTAGGCAACTCAAACACTAGGGTATGGAGTAATAGTGGCAAAATCTCAATAAATGCTTATGTTCTAAAGCATAATTGGGCAATGAAATAAGGACGAAGGAATAAATGCTCTAGTTTACAATAACTCTAGTTTGCAATAGCTCTCTCAAAATGATATTTTATCCCAAAGATTACCTACATCTCTCAAACTGCATAAAGGGGGTATATATAGCCTCGTTTCACACACATAAAAGCTCAAGCGCGTTAAATATTATATCAGCCCACCATGCCCAACATGTCAAACACATTAAATGCTGAGTTAAATCTCGAGTGACCAGTCGTTGTGCCACGCAATGCCACAACGTGTCAGCACCGAACCCCATCCAGTTGTTCATCAACCCGTCATTGTTTGAGGTAAGTTTGATTTGATATGTATTAGGTATGGCATGACGTAACTCAAATATTTTATGAAAAGATACTTCGGCATCGAAACTCAATGGTAGATAACCCAGTAAGCTCAAAGTCGTTCTCTCATGGTTGCTCGATTGTGCTCAATAAGGCAAAGTTGGATGTTTTACCTGGAGTATCTAATATAGTTAAATCATTCTTTAACAAAGTCTTACTACTCAATCCTCAAAACCAGTTCCCTCAAAGATTCTCAATTGAGATTTTTCCATAGAACATGAAAGTTCTCCCATATCATGCCAAACATGGTCCATCAATAGTACCAAGTAACCTCGCATCAATTTTACAATATAACTCATAATTACATGATATAAAAAAATATAAATCAATGTGAATCTAACTAGCTTCCTAAGACTTTGATTAAGCTCCACTTTGCTTGATCTAAAATTATTTTCATCGACTCCTCGCACTACTTTGTGATTTCACTAATCTTTGATGAATCCTTCTCTAGTTTTTCATCTAGTTAATTAATGAGGAGGTTAATCTCTAAATAAGGGGATTATATATAAGCCCCTACAACATTTGTCCTTTCATAGAGAAGTTTGTTGTGTGAGCTATAATTTTTTGTACGAAACACCTCACTTCGTTAAACCTTAAATTAAAATATATTTATGAACCGATAGATCGTCGTTCAAAACAACTGAAATTCATAAGCCTTGTTGAAACCAACTTAAATCGAAAGACCATCGTTCCAAATAACTTTAATTGACATACATCTAATGACAACTTAAACTGTCAAACCTCAATTAGAGACAAATTGGAGTGAGAAACCTCTCTTCGAGACACCTTCAATAAACGACACTTGTTTCTGTGCGCGTCAGATAAATCTTGACATGTCCCTAGCATTTGATGTTGAAGTGCTCCGCCATTAAAACACAAGGCTTCAAAGCTTTTTAGAGAGAGAAAATGTTATTTCTTGCCCAAAAATCATCTAAAAACTCCATTTGAACCCACTTTCACCTCTTATTTTCAATCACTTACAATCTGATCAAGATAATTTAAATCAAATAATTTTGCAATTAATCCATTTAGGATTAATTTAACATCATTTTTATTTAATCTCACTAAAAATTGATGTGTTTTGAATAGATATTGAATAATATCTTATTTATTAGTATAATCCATTCAAAAACTCTAGGATCTTATGCTTAACATGTAGATAATTGGAATCAAATTATTGAGAATTGGAATGTTAGGGTTCTTGCGAGAGAAAATGAGTTTTAATTGAGTTAATTTAATGTATTCCAATCATGTTTTTATGTGGATACATTGTTTTGTGTTATGTGAATCATATATGAAGATTTTCTGGTCATTAATGGAGGTTTGAATTGAATTTTGTTGAGTTAGAGAAGCCAACCCCCGAAGGAGGGATCTTTCAAAACACCAAAGCACGCGGTCGATCGGTACAATTCTAGCGATCGAATGCTGCCATCACCTATTTTAATAATTTCTTTTATTTTTATTTTTTAGAAGTTTGTATTTAAAGTTTTGTTTTGGGATAACTTCTGACCTAAAATTATACTCATAAGTTGGTTTATAATATGAATTGGATAACTCTAATCTAAGATAATGGACGGATTTCTTATTTCCTTTCAAATTTAATCAAAGTGGATAATTCTAGTTGTAATTTTAATTCTATGGTTGATATGGGTATTATTTGTTGTGTTCTTTATGTAATGCATACCATGTGTGAGTACTCGTGGAGAACACACTAATGGGTTGATTCTATTTTTTAAAAGGGGCACGTATGACTCAGATGGCTATGGTATCTCGGTGAGTAGACGAGATGCCTTAGTCAAATTTTACCCATGGGTCACACGTTTAGGTACCCATGTCCGAGATGGATTACGGGGATATTTCCTTTATATAGTATTGGGTATGTTAGGCTATATGATTGATGGGTAGACGTTGTGATGTATCCCTTGTCGTGATGAGGTCTTAGGTTCGGGAAGATCTAAGACTATACTTAGTACGCGCGAGTGATCTCCGAGGGAAATATGATAGGCCTTTATTGCTTGGATTACTTATGTGACCCTTAGACTTTGTGACTATATTAAATGCTTTAATGCAATGATATTTAGAATTTATTGGTTATTTTCATATACGAAGAATAAAATTTAAACATGAGTTCACTTGGGTTGAGGGAACCTTAGACCCAAGACATATTAGGATTGAGGAGTGGGGTAAATCTAAAAGATGTTAAAATATAAAGGCGGATGCATATTTATGATATATTCCAACTTTCGTTATATTATTATTCTCCTTAAACTTGTTGCTAACTTTGTGGATTTAACGTTTCACGATCAAGGCCACAGGTTCCATAACCTTGATCAATATTGATGCTATCACTTCATTCTTCTAGTCAAAATCTATTATAGGATGTAAGTGTCCCTGGCTTGTGTGCCAATTCTACCATTTCATTTATTTTTCTATTATAGTTGCAAGAGATACATACTTGTAATTGTACACTTCATATGGATGTGAGTTGGTCTGTATAATAAAGTTGATGAATTGGTTTTTATCTTATAATAACGGTATCAGAGTTATAGCATAGCTTTCATTGTAGTTACTCAGTACTGATTTCGGTTTATTTCATTTTATGTATGCTTATAATAGTACTTAATTATTTTTAATCATGAATTTTTTAACTTAGAATTGATTAATATGTTTTAATTAACTTGGGTTGTCACATTTGGTATCAAAAAATTATAGGTTTTAGTGTCTAAAGGATCTTGAGTGCACTTATCGCTTTTTCGCATTGCGTTCTTTGATTACTTTAGAGCCTTATCATTTAGGATTTATATTATGTATAATGACGACCACTTAAGGGTGTCACGTTTTGTTTTCCAACAAACGACTCGAATCGTCCAAGTGTACCGGGAGGTTTCCTTATTTATATTTCGCTTGCGAGACGTCACAAGCATGAGGTAGATTGCATTCAAGAGTTAGGAACTTTTAGGCATAAGACCATTAACAAGTGTTTGGCGTATGGTTCGAAGGGAAATGTTTTCCCTCACCATTCATGTCATTGTCAAGATTGAGTTTTGAATACATATTTTATATGACCACGAGGGAGACAATATGAGAAGGAGTTTGTTTATCTTTCTCTTTTTACACAGGGAGATATTGATACATAAGCAAAGATTAAGGTTCATGCTATCAATCAATATACGAGAAAACTTTTTGGTGTTGACAATAAACATCGTGTGAAAGGTTTGACAAATGTTATTAGGTAATAACTTTTCACCACTTATGCTTGGGTGGTTGAAGTTTTACTCTTACATTAGTAGGAGCATTATGACTATTATAAGGATAGAGTCCCCAAGATTTGGAAGAATGAGGCAGCGTGGGCCTAATGAGGAGAGAGAGTAGATTGTGGACCCTAGTAGGGGGCTCACCACCAAAAGTAACCACATAAGGGGAGGGGACCCCAAGAAGTTTCCAAGAGTTGACTATGTGATCTGTTTTGGCTAGTACATATATGAAAATATTCGTTAGTGGAGCCATAACTCATGAGAGCAGGGAAAATGAGGCAAATTGTAGAAATATTGACCAAAGAAGTAAGGTTGGTAAGGCCTCAAGTTGGACCACCATTTCGATAGTTCCTTAGAGGAAGATGTTGTGCTTGTGGGAAGTGGAGCCACCAAATTATAAGATGCCTTAATGATAACCAACTTTTAGGGTACCTTTGGGAGATGGTCATGGGCACGTTTATGAACCGCGCTCACGAGTCTTGCTTAAACATCGAAGATATATCTTTTCACTTTTAGTAGTGTGTGTGTACTATAATTATGAGGTATATGTACTTTTATTTTTGAGATTTATGTATATGTGGACACCCGAGTGGTTAGGTGTTGCTCTACATTGTGATTATAAATACGTCGCAGTTTATTGGGTCACCTTAGTTTTTAATGGATTTATTGACTTCTGGGGGGATATATTATTGTATTAGTACTCAGTTAGATGTACCCTTATATCAACTACCGGTGATAGGCTTTTGTATGTCGTGATTTGGCCAAGATTTTCTTTGAGTAGTTGTGCTTAGGCTTGGAAAAAGGTTTGGTATGTATTGATGCAATTACATATAAGGGAATTATAGTTACGTAAAGGTGTCACCAATGGTCCAAGATTCTTTTAGTCTTTAGTGGTATGGGTGTTGAGTTATCACTTACATAAGAGACTAATTTTTACCTTAGAGTGGGCATTAGCATTGAAGCCGATGTGAGGACATTTCATGGGATTTAATAGGGATAATGGGAGTAGGCACCACAATTTTTGAGTCGGTTGAATATTCGGGAATGGAGTTACCTTAAGGAAGCTACAAAAGATGGATAGGTCACTAACTAATGTGTGAACCACTAGGAGTAGGTTAAGGTCAAGATAAGGGATAAATGTTTATCGTTACGTATTAAAGACCTATAAAAATAATGGAGGAAAGTGTTTTTTCCTGGTGATTAAAGCGTGAGCGAGTTATCACTAGTGGTGAGATCGGGAGGATATCCCGAAGGCAGCTTTCCAGCATAATATCGAGCGAGCATTGCCATTAGTGGATTTTGATCGCGTGAAGGGGTGGTTCGTTATTATTTGAGACAATATCTTGGTGGTAGTTGGGATAGTGTGGTATTGTTGCTCGCTACACCCAAATCTGTGATTAAGGATGGCTTATGCCCCATTGTTGAAGGTTATATGGAGAGGGTTATATTTTTTGAGGAAAATTTTCAATGCGGGCCTAAACTACAAGAGGTAGAGTTGACCAAGGCACGTGTTTGATGATTCACTCTGTATCATAGATATGTTTAAAAATGTTGAGGTAAGAGAGTATACCCAACTGATTATAATGGGTTCAGGGGTTCCAAGGGGGGCAAGGAACATTTTGAAAGTTAGTGGAGTTGATTAACCCAGCTGTTTAGAGATACGAGTTAGTAAGTTTTTATGGTGTGAACGTGGGGGAATACATTAGAGGTTAAGGTATTCATATTAAAAATGTGTTTATATTACCGGAGCGGGCAAAAAGGCAAATTTGGAATGAGTAGAAGCACAGTTAGAGATTTGCATGAAAAATCAGGTGTTGTAATGATCTTTGCAATAGGGAAATCGTAGAAGGCGATTTCCAATAGGGAGTCGGCAACCGATGGAGAATTCCTTTTAGAAATCTTAGGTAGGACAAGGATGGTGTAGTTTGAACTCTCCTTATCATCATTAGTATATGCGAAGTTTTCCACAAGGGCACAACTGAAGAAATTCTTATATGTCAAGTTGGTGTTTTAACAATTATATTAGTTTGGTTAAGAGTATAGGTGAACGTGATATTATGATGAGATAGACCATAAAAGATATGACAGGTCATGGATGAAATAAATTCTTTTACGATAGTTGGCAGAACATAAAGAGGGCTTGTCAAATTTTTGGGTAAAGAGGTAAAGTACACAGAGGGAGATGGATTTGTCAGATGCTTTCATTATCACGATGATGGTTAACCCGACCATTATTTCACGGGTAGCTCAGGAATTGTTAAGGGATTCTTTTTGTTAAGAAAAGGTAAAGGATATAGAAGTGGGTAGAGTTCATTCCCTTGTAATCAGATCAGCGAGAGGTTTACGATTTTAAGGACGACTAGTAATGTCCAATGTTCCATAAGTGAGAAGAGCAATGTCAACTGAGCCACATGGATCACAGTGCATTTTTTTAGGGGGGGACAAGATGTATCAAGGTAGAAGGTGATTGTGTTGGTGGGCCAGAATGAAGAGGGATATTGTTGACTATGTGTCCAGGTGTGCTAGTTATCAGTTGGTAAAGGTGGAGAACCAATAACCAATAGGAAAGTTATAACCTTTGGAGATCCCTCGATAGAAATGAGAAAACATCTCGATGAATCTTATTATCGCGTTATAGTAATAGTAGCAGGTTATGATTCTATTTGGGTTATTGTGGATAGATGGACGAAGGTGAAACATTTCTTACCTGTTAGAACTCATCACTTCATAGACCTATACACGAAGTTATTTATAGCCACGGATAGTGAGAATACATGGGGTTCCACTAGACATTGTGTCAAATTGGGGTAGCACTTTTATCTCACATAATTGAAAGGCACTTTTATGTGTACCTCGTTGTTTCAGAATCAGCAATCAGTGCAGCAATCGTCAGAGATGAGGACGGGGTATAGAAGCCTGTGTATTTCAACAGTAAGGCACTCCAAGAGGCAGAGCAAAGATACCCAAGGATGGAGAAGTTAGCCTATGTATTGATCCATGCATCAAGAAAGATGAAGCCATACTTCCAGTCCCATACAATAGTCATCCTTACTGACTCTCCTCTTAGGCAGGTCTTGCATAAGCCAGAAAAATCAGGGAGGCTAATGGCCTGGGCTATAGAACTGGGGGAGTTTGACACTGTGTATCAACCTAGGACGGCCATTAAGGGGCAAGCATTGACAGATTTCGTGGCCGAATTTACTTGGGAAGATGATGAAGCTGAAGATAGGAGCCTCAGGAAGACAGATACCTTACAAGGCAGACTCACCGGCACACCCGCAGACAAGGCTGAGACAAGCACCACTAGAGGAAAAGTGACCGAAAACGAAGAGGGAAGATATCTCTTTAGACAGGGGTCACTCGCCGAGGGAAGTTTCTCAGAAGAACAGACCGTGTGGAGCCTCTTCATCGACGGGTCCTCCTGTGACAGCGGAAGTGGAGCTGGACTGATAGTATCAGCACCCGATGGCACAGACATTGAGTACTCCCTGAGGTTCAACTTTAAAGCCTCCAACAACGAGTCTGAATATGAGGCCTTTGAAGACCATTTGAAGAAATACTATCAGTAATTTTGTAAAGTCCTATTGGACTACAATTGTAATGAATGTATTGCTACAACAGAACACTTGGGATGTTAATGAGAATGGTCCTTCATGTTGTGTTTGATTAATTCTAGTGTGATTGGGGTGATACTCATTAAAACCACCCTCGGCTATAATTAGGGTCAATGGGGGGGGGGGGGGGACGACCCCTCCTTTGCCCTCAAGAAAGACGAGGGGGGACTTAATTGAAAAAACCATTAAGTTGGTAAAAACCACTCTCGGCTATAATGAGGGTCAATGGTGGGGACGAACCCTCATGTTCCCTCAAGAAAGACGAGGGGGGACTTAATTGAAAAAACCATTAAGTTGGTAAAAACCACCCTCGGCTATAATGAGGGTCAATGGTGGGGACGACCCCTCATTTGCCCTCAAGAAAGACGAGGGGGGACTTGATTGAAAAAACCATTAAGTTGGTAAAAACCACCCTCGGTTATAATGAGGGTCAATGGTGGGGACGACCTCTCATTTGCCCTCAATAAAGACGAGGGAGGACTTAATTGAAAACATCATTAAGTTGGTGGAATCCACCCTCGGCTATAATGAGGCTCAATGGTGGGGATGACCCCTCCTTTGCCCTGAAGAAAGACGAGGGGGGAATTGATTGAAAAAAACAATAAGTTGGTAAAAAACACCCTCGGCTATAATGAGGGTCAATGGTGGGGACGACCCCTCCTTTGCCCTCAAGAAAGACGAGGGGGGAATTAATTGAAAACATCATTAAGTTGGTGGAATCCACCCTCGGCTATAATGAAGGTCAATGGTGGGGATGACCCCTTCTTTGCCCTCAAGAAAGACGAGGGTGGACTTAATTGAAAAAATCATTAAGTTGGTAAAAACCACCCTCGGCTATAATGAGGGTCAATGGTGGGGACGACCCCTCCTTTGCCATTAAGAAAGACGTGGGAGGACTTAATTGAAAAAACCATTAAGTTGGTAAAAACCACCCTCAGCTATAATGAGGGTCAATTGGGGGGGGGGGGGGGGGGACGACCCCTCCTTTGCCCTCAAGAAAGACGAGGGAGGACTTAATTGAAAACATCATTAAGTTGGTGGAATCCACCCTCGGCTATAATGAGGGTCAATGGTGGGGATGACCCCTCCTTTGCCCTGAAGAAAGACGAGGGGGGAATTGATTGAAAAAACCAATAAGTTGGTAAAAACCACCCTCGGCTATAATGAGGGTCAATGGTGGGGAAGACCCCTCCTTTGCCCTCAAGAAAGATGAGGGGGGACTTAATTGAAAAAACCATTAAGTTGGTAAAAACCACCCTCGGCTATAACGAGGGTCAATGGTGGGGACGACCCCTCCTTTGCCCTCAAGAAAGACGAGGGGGACTTAATTGAAAAAACCATTAAGTTGGTAAAAACCACCCTCGGCTATAATGAGGGTCAATGGTGGGGACGACCCCTCCTTTTTCCTTAAGAAAGACGTGGGGGGAATTGATTTAAAAAACCATTAAGTTGGTAAAAACCACCCTCGGCTACAATGAGGGTCAATGGTGGGGACGACCCCTCCTTTACCCTCAAGAAAGATGAGGGAGGAGTTAGTGATATTGTTAATTTAAAAACATCACAATGCAAGTCATAAAAGAGACAAGTATAGAAGACAACAAGAGACAAGTATAGAAGACAACAAGAGGCATTATATTACAGAATGTTAATATTTGTTCAACAAAAGTAAGGTACGGAAATATTGGTTACATGAAGAGGGTATGGGTTACAGACAGCCACCCTATGGAGCAACGTCATAGGGCAAGGCCTCAACATTTACGAGAGATTTCTTCTATGACCAAGACAGGCCGAGCCTCAGACATGTTTGTGCCTTCAACATGCTGAGATTCCACTTGAGCTAGGGCTTAATCAATAAGGGGATCGTCCAGTTGAACTGCCTCAAGAGAGGGGTGGACAGATGATACTGCATCAGCAAACTTAAGGACGACCCATCGACAGTCCGTCCTAATCCCCCTCTCTAAGTATTCAAGACCGAAGCCTTGAAACTCATCTGAGAGTTTGTAGGCCTCCACAGCATCGACCTAGGCTTTCTTTACAGCCCCCTCAAGATCAGTCTTGAATTGAACCCCCGAGTTGATCAAGGCCTCATCCTTCTCTTTTATAAGCAAGTCCTTGGCCTTCAGGTCTGCATCATGCTGCTTCGTCAGCTCGTCCAGGACCCTTGTATGTTCAGTCCTTGCACTCTCCAATTCAGCCCTTGCAGTCTCAAGCTCTGTCTGCAGGTCAGCCTCGTGCTGAATGGCCCTCTCGGCTTCATGAAATTTTTGTTGGTTTTCAGCCATCCCCTTAGTGGCCGAGGTAAAAGCACAGACAGACTGCACAAAAATAGAAACTTGTTTAGAGGCCGAGGAAACAGTTGGTGAAAAATTCAAACTAAGTGAAATGAAAATAAATACATGAGCCAGAGTGTGCAGACCATAGTCATACACCTTGGCCGGGGGCATCTTCGACAGGAAATTATAGTCGGCAACCGAGGGGGTAGAGAACATAGAAGCTTTGGCCGCCCTCAGATTGGCTATCAGGGAAGACGGCTCAGCCTTCAAAAATGCTAAGTTTTGGGACCAGAAGGCCCCCATGCTCGAAGAGGAACCAGTACCCTCAGATGCCTCCACCCTTGCCCTTGTTCTAGAATCCGACCGAGGGTCAGCCGGGACTTCAAGCTCTTTCCTTTTATGACTATCGGCAGTCGGCTCATCATGCGTCGGCCCCACGGCCTTTGACTTCCTCGGAGACTGATGAGGCTCTTTGCCTTTCTTCTTGCTTAAACCAGATAATAAGCTTGGGGCAGTTATTTCCCAAAGATGGTGAGAGATACCTGCAGGACGACCTGAAAAGGAGACGACACGTCAGAAAAATACAGAGATAGAGATGAAACACTTGGAAAAAAGCAAAGATTGAGCAAAAAATAATAATAACTCACATAGCTTTGTCAAGGGGCCGACCCTCAGACCAGCTTCTTTGAGTAACTGAGGGGTCATCAGATCTTCAAACTTTGCAAGTCCACCCTATTTTCCTCGTTCTTTCAGATACTCGACTATGTCCTTTTCATCCAGACTAAGTCCAGGGTCTGACCTAGCCTTTATAGAGGGGTTAGACCATCTCCTTGGAACTCTCGGACCATCGTCCAAAGGCTAAGCCTCGGCAGTAAATTCCCATTCCCAAGATATGAAGAAAAAGCTCTTCTTCCAGTCGTGGTTAGAGGTTTGTGCCATGTGGAGAAGTTTTTTATCAGACCTCCTTACCCCCAGATGATAGTACCCAGGCTGTTTGGACGAGCAAGTGATATTATAACAAGCCAAAAACACATCGGCTAAAGGCTCGTTAGTGAAGGTATTCTTCCACAAAGAGACATAGCCGAGGATCGTCCTCCAGGAGTTGGGAAGAAGTTAATAGGGGCAACGCCGAGGGCTGACAGTATATTGACTATGGAAGGGTGCAGAGGGAACCTACCACCGACCTTAAACATCTGTTCATATACTGCGATCTCTCTCTCGTCGCCCTCAAAGACTTTCTCAGACTCAGAGGGGACCCTCATACTTAGGTTGAGGGGCACACCAAATGTATGCCTCCATAGCAGGAGGTCACGGTCCCTAACGGTGGAAACGTAGGCCGAGGCGTGGGAGGTGTCAACTTGGTCAACGTCTGAGTCCTCACCATCATCCTTAGTTCCCTCTCCCTCGGCCTCATCACCTGTCAGAGGTTCATGAGGAAAGGCTATCTGTAAGGCATTAGGGGATAAAGTTATCACAGGAACAGCCTCGGAAGGGACCATCCCCTCGGCCTCTCGGCCTCTCGGCCTGAGCTAAGATTAGACGTCTCTCTCCTCCCAGAAGGCCCAGCGTCAGTTGGTGACGATGCTCTCTCATCCATATCTCCTGAATGACTCTCGTCTGTACAACAAGACGACCCACAAGACTCATATGGTAATGTTGTGGCTAATAGAATGGGAAAAATGGGTCATACCAAATTAGGATCAGCCCCTCGTCTTCTCTCCTCCTCTTCCTCTACCCATCTGATCTCTACAAATAACTTCTCTCTCAGGGATGGGAACTCCTCAGTTAAATTGTAAAGCCTCCTAAGCATTAAAGGGAAGACCCTACACTTAAAAGAATAAGCTAACTACAAATAATCTTACAGTTGACTAAGTTGGACTTTTGGATCAAAACCAAGGTAAGGAAAAGGTTTTGATCAAGAACACTTAACAAAGGGAAGGACTCGACTTACCGGAGAAGGCATCGAAAAAAAGAAGAAAACCCTAGAAACACTACAAGGGGCGTCAACCCCAATGCATGAAATGAAAGTGAAGATTAAAAATGGGATTTATGGCAAAGAAAAGTACCTGTAGATGAAAGCAAAGGCTGAACGAAGCCTGGTACAGAGAGGTTGCAAAAATGGCTATGGAAGCTGTTGAGAAGCTAGAAAGAGAGAGTTCAGGCGCGAAGAAGAAGAGGAATAAACTTCAAAAAGTTATTTAAATACCTTGCTAATGAGTGGGCCCATTAACCAAGGAAGAACACAACCCACGAGGAGGGCATCATTAGGGCATAAAGTCCCAAGCAAAGTGTGCAGCCGCCACGCCTAGGAAATCGGAATAACAATGGATATCTTCCTAAGTGTCACATCAGCTCCACATGTGTCATTCATCTAGCTGTCCATACACTCATCTCATCTGCAACACTATCCCTCATCCATCTAAATAACATCTATGGCTAAGGGCTGGGGGTGATTGATATACCCATATATACCATTGGCCAAGCCGAGGGGACCCTCCACCGAGACGAGCCCAAGATGGTCTCGTGACTCTTCAAGGGGCCGACCCTTCATCAGGCCCAGACGATCCTTCAGGGGGCCGACCCTTCATCAGGCCCAGATGACCCTTCAAAGGGCCGACCCTTCATCAGGCCCATATGACCATTCAGGGGGCCGACCCTTCATCAGGCTCAAACGACCCTCCGAGGGGTCGACCCCTCATCAGGCTCAAACGACCCTTCAGGAGGCCGACCCTTCATCAGGCCCAGACGACCCTTCAAGGGCCAACCCCTCATCAGGCCCAGATGACCCTTCAAGGGGCCGACCCCTCACCAGACTCGAACGACCCTCCAAAGGTACGACAGTACGAGGCCCAGATTAGGACGGACTCACTGTTAGAGGGAACTTTGCCCTCAGCCTCATATCATAGGCCGAGGGTGACATCATCACAGCACGTGGTTTGAAAGACGCGTGGAACAGTGCGCGTGAGGCTCACATGGCAAGTGGAAGACCGTTATAACAATATCACCCCCTCACGTGAGGGAATATTATGTCATCATTAATCATAAGTGGCATCTACAGGTGTCATCAGGGGATTGGATAGATCATCATTCACATGCACCATGCATGCTTGGGGGGTACACTACACCCCCCAAGACCTATATATACTTGTCACCTACAACCCTACAAGGGGATCGATAATTGAAAGCCCTAGCTGAAACTCTACACATAGTAGAGAGAGAAAGTGAGCTTATGTGCATTGTATCCAAGGCCATTAGTGTCCATACTTAGTGGATCACACACTCACAGTGGATGTAGGCTTAATTGGCTGAACCACAATACATCATTATCTTATTCCTCTTATACCCATCTCCTTCTACACACTTATACGCATACATCTCTATGGCTGCCATGGTTATTACAATTTGAGCTCATCATCACTTATCTGGTCGTGCTGAATCTTAGCATCATCATGAGCGAATGACATCATGTATGAAATTACCAACCTACTGATTCTGTAAGTAAACTCCTCACTACCGGGGCAAAAAGGCTGGTAAGTTCGGGGCCTTCATTACATCCAAAGGATTTTCTGATAATGATTAAGGAATATTTGTCTTTCTGCTAAACAGGATGTATTGAACTCATAATTCATTAGATACTTTTTATGAATGTCATCTAAGTATTGTAAGTAAATTGCTCCTGGTTGTTCAATCATTTGGTAACCGGAGTCGTTCTTTGATAAATGATCACTATGAGTCAGATTCAATAAAATTTTATCAATCCTTTTTTCTGTCATTAAGGCGGAGAACTGAACCAAGAATTCTCTTTCTTCATTGCTTTAGTACTTTATTTCATTATATTACACATCTTAATTTCAAACTTTTTTATTATTGGTATACGCACATACTTTATTTTCATAGAAAAACCTAAAAACAAGAAAAAGATGGTTCACTTGTAAATTCCAAACGAGGAATTCTCATCACACTTTCTCATACTAATACAACTTTTTCGTGTAATACCCCGTATTTTTGACGAATTTTATTTTAATTATGGAATTAGGATTAATTAAATTAAATGGAGAAAATTTATTTATAATTAATCCGGATTTAAATGTAATAATTACTTGCGTGACGAGAGCTAGTATTTATTTATGATAATTATGTTGAATATTACTCAGCGAGTAAAGTAATATATGATTATGAAAATATTAATGTGGTCGAGAGTGAAAAATACGGCAGTTGAAATACATTTAGTTGAGATGTGCATGTGAGTCGTTTCGGTATTACTTTATTAAAAAGATAAATTATTTTTAACTAACTCTTATGACCATTTCGAGTTTTTCGATGAGTTCGAAAGTGTCGAGATAGTCAGAAAACTCTACTCGGATGTTTTATTTGGGTTTCGGGGCAATATTGTTCAACCTGACACCCCGAAGGGGTATTTTAGTCTTTTGAGATTTTGGGAATTAAAATGGACGAAAATAGAAAATTAAAAAGGAAGAGTACATGGGTAATAGTCTATCATTGAGTTTCCAAACCTACGTGAGAGAGAGAGAGAGAGAGAGAGAGAGAGAGAGAGAGAGAGAGAGAGAACCAAAGAGGAAGAAAAAGAACTCCATAAGAGCCCAGGGATAAAGACTCAAGCTCTCACACCAAAAATTACACCAAGGCGTAGATTGTGAAGAGAGGATCACCCTTATACCAATTTTATCCATCGAATCAGAAGTTCACAAAAAGGCAAGTGTTTATCTTACTGAATTTTTAGAGCCTATATGATTCATGTTAATGTAGTTGATGGAATAACCATGATTTTATGAATTTTGGATTGAAATTGGGTATTATTCTTTAATTGGGAGTATAGGTTTGCATGTAGTTGAATAACCATGTTTTGGGTATGATAATTCTGGATTTTATATGCTGATTTTAAGAAATTAAATCTGGGATTAAATGGTTGTTAATGGAGGTTATGTGAAATTAGGACTTGTTGAAGATTTGAGAAATAAATCGAAATTTATGTTATAATTTTAGGAATTTGATGTTAAAAACGAATGGGAAATTATTCTAATACTAGGGGATATGGATTAGAGTTGTTGAATGTAAATTATGATGGGTTTGAAGCAAGTTTGTTATTGAATGAATTGGGAAAAAACGAAATTTTTGGAAGACAAGACGCTTTCAGAATTCTCGTTCGAAGACCTGCCTAGGTCGTTCGAACGAGAATTGCAACGAGATTACTAACAAGATTTTAGAGTTCGTTCAAAGTGAGAAACTCGTTCGAATGAGAATTCCCAGGTTCTAACGAGATTTCAGAAACTCCATTTTTTGTCCAAATGAGTTAAAAATCCTTTTAGGTTCCTTGAAGTGAGAGAATAGGAGCTACGCTATTCTAGAATAGCTTCTTTTCATAATTTAGTAGTGAGAGGAATTGTGTAACTACTAAGGGAATAAGTTGGAATGAGAGAACCTTAAAGAGTATATACGATAGAGAGGCAAATCGTACGGTTAAAGTATTGTGGCTAGTAGGGATGAATATACTATATATGATATCAGGGACTTAGATTGCGTGAATACCTAATGAATAAAATAAGTTGTGCATATACTTATTGATTGAACTATTATGTGTACGACATACCTACGCTGCTTGATATTGATCGGAGGTTGCACGTTGTGGACAATCATGCCTTGAGAAGACTTCGGGTGGGATTTTGATTTGTTCCACTAGAGCATAGAACCTAGGTATGAGCTATCTATGAGAATGATAGTGATGACAGTCGTATGGGTGGGTAGGTATATGCGTAATCCATCAGCTTGGAACTATGTTCGCCTCCAATATGTGTGTTTGTTTTAATGGTGCGGGAGAGATTGAACTTTTAGTCCTTTATGCAATGAGCGATGCACCAGGACATGATAGCAGGGTTTGCATGCACCGTAGCTATGTCTCGGGGTGCCGTATTGAATATATATATATATATATATATATATATATATATATATATATATATATATATATATATATATATAATTGAGCGTTTGTATATATATATGCTTGTGTTACTATCTACTGTTTGGATTAAGTAGACATGTATAATAATGAAATATGAAATGAACTAAGTTGGGGAACACTTTACCTATATTAAATTGAAAGGGAACTTATCCATGTTAAAGAGAAGTTGATTATAGGTATTAGGTATATTGTGAGTGAAATACATGGGAACGATATTGGGCTATGATTAGATGTTAGACTGGAAAGAACTAGTTAGCATGAGAATAGAAACTAGTAGGGTTTTGATGGAACGTTAGGCGTGCACATTAGATGAGAGGTGAGAAGCTCAAGTGAGTAAGATAACCTAACATGATTAATATATGTGATATAAACTCATTTTAAGCACTTGCTGATTTTTAAACTGTTTTTAACTCGGGCTCTGACCTGTTTTCTATAAATCTCTTTTTCTTGTCAAATTATTTTAGGTGCCCACCATATGGACACCAAGCATAGGAGTTTCATTCACTCGACGAGCTTTAGCTACTGTGAAAGTTACAGGACCTTGGTAGTAGACGCCTCTATGTTTTTCAGTTCTTCCTTTTGAGTTATTTCATCAGTTAGGGCATGTTGCCCCTTTTTATTCAGATATTCAGAGATTTTTGGATTTAGTTATTTACTTCATTCAGTTATTGGGTTTATTTCTGTTGGATTATTGTATTTGGGACTTAGACTGAAAATATTTTCTCCAGTTTAATTTATTATTGTAGTTATTTTCCTATCATATGAGATTGATATGAATGATGAATATTTAATTATTCGTAACTTAGTTTTATATGAATTAAAAGATAAAATTCTTACATCAACCTTTTTAAATATTAGGTGGTTAGTATTTAATAATAAAGTTTTCGACATTGACGCATATCTGAACCAACTGGATATTATGATTTAATTTAATAAAGGACTGATCACCCAGTATTTAATTAGGCGGGGTGTCACAGGTGGTATCAGAGCATCAAGTTCTAGAGTCCTTATGATCTATATTTAGGACTGTTGTATTCATTAATTGCGCATTCTACATCTTCAGCGATTTGAGATATTTGTTGTGGACTTATAAAGCTTCTCTCTTATTTCAGATTCCTCCCAGACGTGCACAAAGAGCCAATAGGGATGCCTAGCCCGAGCCTCAGCCTGTTCCTGCCAATGCTACGATGAATGTTGCGGAAGTTGTTGTTATTGTGGCACAGGCTGTGAATGCAGCATTAGCCGTGGTACAGCTGGCCCCACCACAGGCACCAGCAACGGCTCCAGCACCAGTCCACTCTTTCCCTTCTGCTTGGGAGCGCGTCAGAAATGCCTTCCATAAGTCACATCCAACAGAGTTCGCTGGAAGTTCAGATGTAGTGAAGGCGAGCCAATGAATATAGGATATACAGAGACATTTAAGGATGTATGAGTACACGGAGGTGCAGAAGCAGATTTTAGCCACCTTTAAGTTGGTGGGGATAGCGCTACAGTGGTGGGATTCCACTACCACTGCAGAGGAGAGAGACAGCTTGACCATTCGAGACTTTTGGGTGCGGTCTAACAGTAAGTACTTCCCATCCGCCGTGCAGACCAAGATGAGGTGGAAGCTGTTGAACCTCAAACAAGAAGGAAGGACAGTTGTTGAGTATGAGGAAGAGTTTACTGATCTTCCTAATATAGTGCCAGATGAGAAGAAAATCCAGAGGTTTATAGATGGATTGACTTGGAGGATTCGCCAGCATCTTTTAGAGAATCTTTCATTGGCCACTTATTTCGATGTGGTTAATGATGCTCTTTTTCACTGCCAGGACCATCGCTTCCATCAGCAGGGGAGCAAACGAGCCGGAGAGACCAACCAGCAGGGTCGGATAGGAGGTAGTAGTGCCAGTGGGGAACCAGCAGCTCAGGGACAGGCCCGGCGGGTTGAGCAGAGTTCCCATCATGGGGACCCTACTAAGCGATTCCATTCTGGAGACTTCAGACAGGGGAAGGGAGGCTTTATATAGGGCAAACCTGGTCAGCAGGGCCAACAACGATTTCAGCACGGCCAGGGGAGGGGTGCGAATGGCCATCAGGACCGAGAAAAGTAGGGGCAGAGGGGAGGACACTTCCTAGGGAGGTGATTTACTTGTGGCAACACTGGGCACAAACGCCAGGATTGTCCTCAAAGGGGTAGAGCCCCACAGCAGTAGTAGGGCGCTCGTCAGGAGCCCCGGGGACCGCTATTTCTAGCCTCCCTCCCAGCACTACCCCAGGTACAAACTTTGCCAGCCATTCCAGTAGCGTAGCTGCAACAGGGACAGTTGCAGTATGGTGTGTCTACAACGTCCATCAGGCTGCGGTTCATCAGGCCACACACGCAGTCGAGGGTATGTTTAGTTTCTTTGCCACTAGTTTTACACACGCCATAAGGTTATTTGAAAATTTTGACGTTGTGTGATAATTGATTAAATTCGCAAATATACAATTTGACACACTTATTTAATTGTAGTCTTTTTTTTAAACCAAATTAATCCAGTCCCTAAACATGCAACTACGTGTGTGCGTGTGTCAAACCATAAATAAGATATAGCATGCGACACAAAATTTCAGGAAAAAATCCTCGAATGGCAAAACCATTTATTTCACTATAATTTTGTAAATCACAACTTACACGGATTATAATGAAATAGTATGACACACGAATACCCGCAGGCGTCGGTCGGCGTCGTCAGCAATGGAACAACCGCAACTACTCCACAAGAACACGCAGTTCTATTTTCAGTAAAGATCCACACGCAGTGAACCTCAATGACCGCAGTCTTCGATTAGCACCATGAACAATACCAAAATTAATACCATAATATTTCAAAAAAATGTCTTGGGTTCCACAAAACAATTCATAAAAAGTAGTTGGGATTATGAATTAAATGGACAAAAGTTTTAGACCCTTAAAAGTGAGAAGAAGACATACTAAAAAATTATAGAACACATAAATTTTTCTCTTTGAAAAGTGTTCTGTCAAAAGCGAACTTTTCTTCTCTAATTAAAACTGTACTAGCATGGGTATTATATAGAAAAGATTTGACCAAGGTAATATACCTTGGTACGCAGGTTATCCAACCACAACAGAGACGTAAGGAGTTTAAAGAAAAAGAAAGCAGTGTCGTGAACCTTTTGAATAATAAAAAAACAAAACAAAACAAAACATGCATGCTTTTTTTTAAAGAAACAAACTTAAGCCATTGATTGGCAAAAAGGAAAAAAACGGCACCCCACTTTAAATCCCCAAAAATCCCAAATATTGGGTCGGCAGCATTGATTGTTAAACAAACAAAACATTTTTTTTAAACAATAATTATCCCAATAATTGGTAAAAAAAACGGCGGTAACTAACTCAAACCCTTTTTTTTATAAACAGCCTTAGCCGCGTGGCAAGAAAAACAAAGCTGCACCTGCTATTACACCTAACCTTAAAGATGCCGAAACATTCAACAGGAAACCAAAGGCGAGTTGGCCTTAAAAAAAACTTATTTTTTAAAAAAATATTTTTAAATGCCAACTGATTTTATTTAAAAAAAAACTTTGTTTCCAATTTTTTTTTTTTTTTTAAATAACACTTCTTTTATTCAAAGAATATTTTAATAAAAGTTCTAAAAAAAATCCCAACACTTTAAATATAAAATGCAAGTGGAACTTAAACATGGTTTTACCAAAATTATCTCGTTGGAGCTTGAATGTTGATGTGCACTTGTAATTTGGATCCGGAGTTTGTAGATGATAGCTTCCTCAATTCTTTGACGACTTGTAGCGGTATACGACATAATTAAATGTGACCTACAATGTCCTTACAAATCTCCATTTATGTCTATGCCGGTACAAAATAAAAAATCCGAATTATTAAACACAATAATGACCTATATAAATCTACCCTCCCAAGACAATTCTGGAAAGATAAAATGACAAGTCTTCAATCTTTCAAACATTACTTCAACAATCAACTTTTCAAAACTCCAAGCTTTTCTCATCAGGGTGTGCAATAATTTGATCTTAAATCTTCGTACCTACACACATGAGATAAAGCAAAAATCTCATGACGTATTGAGTTTGAAATGATATAAACATAATGAATGTTAGCACAATCAAATATCCCCCATACTAAAACTCCCCCATAATATCATAATTCGTTCTCCCCCTTTTTATTTGTTCGAAATAGACAAGGAAAAGACTAAATCTCATAAAGCAAAGCGGGGTGTCACGAAAAACAAGCAAACAAACTATTTTTGAATTTTTCAAATTTTTTATTAAAAAAAAATGTCACGCCATGAAATTATATGAAGACGACCAAATCAGGGAAACAGAAGGAATGGGTGTGAACAAATTCGATAGGAAAATCAACTCAATCATATCATATGTGCACGATGCCTAAGTGTACTCCTAACGAATGATCATAAAAAATAGTCCTTTGGTGTAAAATTGTTGAATTTAGATGACATCGTCTTAAATCAAAATCAACAAATCAAAGTCAACATGATTTTCATACCAATAACGTCCTAAACGATTTCATGCTTTTTCAAGACTTTTTAAGGATGTGCAAAGTCGTTATAATTCTCCAACCAAACTCCCTCATATATATTTTCTTTTCGAGGTGATCTAAATTCTCAAACATTGGAGAATTGGCGAATAAACCTAATGGCCCATTATTGGCATGTATTTCGTTTTATTGTCTTTCAATATTTTCGGGCTCTTTTAAACCTCTTTGGACCCCGGATAATTAAAATTCCTCAATTTTTTAGGTCTAATTTAAACGGTGGTTTAATCGCAAAGGATATACAAGTACCTTTCGTAGCCCTTCACCCTTTATAAAATTCACACAAACTTACGGCAAAACGGTAAAAAATGCACACCTTTTTATGATCTTGTTTTATCGCATTTGGTTCGATTTAATAGACAAAATTGAGATGAAAGCACGTAACCAACATGTGATTTGTCAAGAACAAACATCAAACAAATTCGTGCATGTGTGCAATAAAGGACAAAGTGAGTCAAACATGTAGGTAGCAACACTATAGCAACTCAAAGACTCCAAACTTTGTAAAGCACATGAATGACATAATATATGGTCTCAAATCTTTATCAAACAGTCACATGGATATGGCATGAAGTTGAGACTTGGTCATCCTAAGTGTTTATTCTTAAACGGTGCAAAATAAACTACAAAAATCTTTTTGGATTTTTTAAAATTTTATCAAAACAAAATCTTTTTGCATTTTTTAAATTTTTTTTAAAAAATGGAAAACATACAAAAATGATACATACTAGAAATAGGCAAATAATGTCATCATGAAAAACATCCTATGCTAGCAAACAAGTCAAATCTCTATTGTTAGGTGCGGAGGGATTTTCCAAAGGTGGTGCCAACTTATGAAAAACCTCCATAAAATTTTGTGAAGTTTTGAACAAAAACTTAACTTGCTCACCTAAATGTGCAAACTCTCTCATGTAGTCTCCAGGAGCATGTAAAGTATCACGTGTAGAAGAAAAACGAGACACATTAACCAACTTAAAGAAAAATTCCCTAAGGTGTCCTCTCCTCTTGCAATGGGAACAAACATAAATAGGCATAGGAACACCTCTCTCATAAACTTTAGGACGTGATATCCTAACGGGAAACGGATGCCTAGGTGGGTTAATTTTCAGGCCATGTGAATCTGTCACTAAAGTGGGAATCGGCTTGGGTGCGACAAAAGAAGTGGAAGCACCGTCATGACCTTTTCCTTGCCCGTCAACTCTACCCTTATCGGGATTAAGAACCAGATTTTCAACCTTCTTAGGTGCGTTCTCAAAATTGATATTGACCTCCCTAGCATGTTCGAGATCACTCTCGAGTTGGGATACAGGTGTCGTCAGACTAGACACCGTGTCGGTCAAATCAAAATTTTCCCTTTTCAAAACCTCCTTCTCTCTCTCCAATTCTAACACTTGACGACCTAAATCCCTATTGTAATTTTTCATTTTCAAGGTCTCGGTGTACAAATCTCTAAACGCTTTTTGGAGCTCACTTTCACTCTCGCTTTCTCCCTCACTTGAAGCGCTCAAATCATCACTATCGCATTCGTGTGCACTATTGTGGGACAAAATGGGTGTTCTCACACGACTCGAAAAAGCTACAAACTTCTCACCACTAGTCTCATCACCCTCACCTTCACTATTATCACTAAGTGTGGAGGGCATGACTACTTTCTTTCCTTTTTTTCTAAGCCACATAGGACACTCAAACGACTTATGCCCTTTTACCCCCACATTCAAAACAAGTCACGCTCTCAAACTCCTCCTCACACTCCTCATCCGAGTCACTCTCTTTTTCCCTCTCATCGTTTTCTTTGGCCTTTCCTTTTTTTTTTTTTTTTCTCAAAAAATCTCTTTTTATTGCAAGAATTTTCTTTAGAAATTTTCATAAACTTTTAATTTTTTTTTGCAAATAAGGTCATGTTGTCAAAATTAAAATCTTCCTCAGAATCGGACTCACAAATTTTTTCTTTCTTTTTCTTAAAACAAGTCTTTAAAGCAACGCCATTATCCTTAGCCTTAATGATTTTGGGAAACATGTCAATCTCATAGGTTTGAAGATCTCCTACAAGTTCTTCCAACTTAAGTGATTTCAAATTTTCCAAAGAGTTCAAAACAGTGACTTTAGGAATAAAGCGTTTTGGGAGAGATCTCAAAATCTTTTTAACAACACGTGTGTTATCAATCACCTCACCCAAATTAAAATTGGTGTTAACAATGTCCGATAAACGTGCATAAAAGTCATCAAAGCATTCAGACTCAGACATGGTGATAGTCTCAAAATGGGTGGCCAAATTTTGTAATCTTGATTCTTTAATCGCGTTCGTACCTTCATGTGTCAATTTCAAAACATCCCAAGCCTCTTTAGATGTGGTACACGTCATAATTCGGTGAAACTTATCAGGAGTGATAGCTCTAGAAATAGCACTCAGACCACGAGAATTAAAATTCGACATTTTAAAATCGTTCTTAGTTCAATTCGGCACAGGTTTTAAAGATGTGATATTTTCAACAGTGATAGTGGGGGGATTCCATCCATTTTCGCAAAGCAACCAAACACGCTCATCAATAGCTATTAAACTAGATTTCATGCGAGCTTTCCAATAGGCATAATTATTCCCATAAAAAAATAGGCACCTTATTAAATGAGCATTGGAAAAATTACAATTTTTCACAAACTTAATTTAAAAAAAAATCAATATCACACAATTTTGCGAAAAATAGGAATACGAGATAAATTAACGCAGCCTGCTCTGATAACAATTTGAAAATTTTGACGTTGTGTGATAATTGATTAAATTCGTAAATATCCAATTTAGCACACTTATTTAATTAGAGTTTTTTTTATACCAAATTAATTCAGTCCCTAAACATGCAACTACGTGTGTGCGTGTGTCAAACCATAAATAAGATATAGCATGCGACGCAAAATTTCAGGAAAAAATCCCCGATGGGCAAAACCATTTATTTCACTATAATTTTGTAAATCACAACTTACACGGATTACAATGAAATAATTTGACGCATGAATACCCGTAGGCGTCGGTCGGCGTCGTCAGCAATGGAACAACCGCAGCTACTCCATAAGAACACGCAGTTCTATTTTCAGCAAAGATCCACACGCAGCGAACCTCAATGACCGTAGTCTTCGATTAGCACCATGAACAGTACCAAAATCAGCACCATAATATTTCAGAAAAATATGTCTTGGGTTCTACAAAACAATTCATAAAAAGTAGTTGGGATTATGAATTAAATGGATAAAAGTTTTGGACCCTTAAAAGTGAGAAGAAGACATACTAAAAAATTATAGAACACATAAATTTTTCTCTTTGAAAAGTGTTCTGTCAAAAGCCAACATTTCTTCTCTAATTAAAACTTTACGAGCATGGATATTATATAGAAAAGATTTGACTAAGGTAATATACCTTGGTACGCAGGTTATCCAACCACAACAGAGACGTAAGGAGTTTGAAGAAAAAGAAAGCAGTGTCGTGAACCTTTCGAATAACAAAAAAAAAGGCGAAACATGCATGCCTTTTTTTAAAGAAACAAACTTAAGCCATTGATTGGCAAAAAGGGAAAAAATGCCGCCCCACTTTAAATCCCCCAAAGCCCAAATATTGGGTCGACAGCATTGATTGTTAAACAAACCAAACATTTTTTTTAAACAATCATTATCCCACTGATTGGTAAAAAAAACAACGGCGGCAACTAACTCAAACCCCTTTTTTTATAAGCAGCCTTAGTCGCGTGGCATGCCACAGATTGGCAAGAAAAACAAAGCGGCACCTACTATTACACCCAACCTTAAAGATGCCGAAACCTTCAACAGGAAACCAAAGGCGAGTTGGCCTTAAAAAAAACTTCTTTTCAAAAAAAATATTTTTAAATGCCAATTGATTTTTATTTTAAAAAAACTTTGTTTCCAATTTTTTTTAAATAACACTTCTTTTATTCAAAAGAGATTTTAATAAAAAGTTCTAAAAAAAAATCAAACACTTTAAATATAAAATACAAGTGGAACTTAAACATAGTTTTACTAAAATTATCTCGTTGGAGCTTGAATGTTGATGTGCGCTTGTAATTTGGATCCGGAGTTTGTAGATGATAGCTTCCTCAATTATTTAACGACTTGTAGTGGTATACGACATAATTAAATGTGACGGACAATGTCCTCACATTATTAGACTTGACAGATAACACAGTTATTAGTGTAGACTCACCGATGGGTTATGGGTCTTTGATATTCTTTATATGTCAGGGAGTAGGCATAGAGATTGGGAGATTGATTTTACCGGCCGATATGCTTGTCGTAGAGATGCACGAGTCTGACGCCATCATCCAGATGGATTGGCTAGTTACGTATAGGGCTATAATTGATTGTTATAGCCGTAGTATTATGTTTGCCATACCGGGTCAGGAGATTTTTTGGTGGCGATGCCTCGTCCCGAGGGTGGTTCGTCGACCCATTTATATTATATAGAGGAGGAGACCTCTAAGGGAGTGGTGATACCGCTTGATTTAATTTTGGTTGTTCGTGAGTTCACTGATGTATTTAATGACATACTGGGATTACCGCCCATCAGGGAAATAGAGTTTGTCATAGATTTGGCGCCTCGGCTGATAGCTCGTGCACCTTACCGTTTTGCTCCGATAGAGATGAGGGAGCTACAGGATCAGATCGAGCGGTTATTGGGTCAAGGTTTCATCCGTAGGAGTACCTTGCCTTGGGGTGCTCCCGTGCTGTTCGTAAAGAAGAGAGATGGGTCGATACAGTTATGTGTTGATTACTGAAAGTTGAATAAGGTCACGATACGTAATAAATATCTGTTGATTCTAATCGATGACCTATTCGACCAGTTGAGGGGAGCTTCTTATTTTTCAAAGATAGACTTGAGGTCGAGGTACCATCAATTACGTATTAGGGAGCATGATGTCCCTAAGACTGATTTTCTGACGAGGTATGGATCTTACGAGTTCAGGGTTATGCCATTTAGGCTAACCAACGCACTGACAGTCTTCATGGACTTGATGAACAGGGTGTTCAGATAGTTCTTATATCATTTTGTCATTGTCTTTATTGATGACATTCTGATTTGTTCCCGAACTGAGGAGTCTGAGGACGGTTTTACAGACCCTACGTGAGCACGAGTTATATGCGAAATATAAGAAATGTGGGTTCTAGCTAAGAGAGGTTCAGTTCTTGGGGCACATCGTTTCTACAAAAAGGATATCGGTAGATCTAGGGAAGATGTCAGCGGCGAGGGAGTGGGGACATCCCATGATGCCGACTGAGATATGTAGTTTCCTGGGGCTAACAGGATAGTATATGTGGTTTATTTGGGTATTCTTGAAGATAGTGGGTCCGTTGACAAACTTTACTCGTAAAGGGGTGGCATTTATATGGGATGATGCCTACCAGTTGGCTTTTGACGAGCTGAAGGATAAGCTGACTTCAACACCAGTTCTAGCACTACCCATTCCTGGTTTACAGTGATGCATCCTTACTAGTACTTGGGGGTGTGCTTCAGCAGGAGGAAAAGGCGATTACTTATGCTTCCCGTAAGCTTAAGCCTCACGAGAGGAGTTACCCCACCCACGACTTGGAGTTAGCGACAGTCGTGTTTGCATTGCAGATATGGAGACATTATCTCTTGGGGGAGAAATTTTATCTGTTCATGGATCTTAAGTCACTGCAGTATCTGTTCATGCAGCGGGAGATGAATATGCATCAGCGAAGATGGCTTGAATTTATGAAGGACTGCCAGTTCGAAATCCATTACCACCCGGGGAAGGCTAACGTGGTAGTAGACGCATTGAGTCGTAAGCCAATAGGTGAGGTGGCCGAGGTGTGGAAGGTGAAATGGAAAGAACTCGGGCATCGGGATACAGTTGCCCGCTTATTCATGTCGGTGATGATGATTACACCAGAGATAGTTATTAGGGTGATACAGGCTCAGGCAGCGGATTCCTTCTGTCAGGATTGAATTATCCAGCTTCTAGCCGAGGGAGCAGGGTCCTTCTCTATGAGTTCGAATGGGGGTTTACCCTTTAATGGCAGACTAGTAGTTCCAGTGGTGGAGGATTTACGACATGCAGTGATAGCAAAGTCACACAGTTCACGATTTATGGTATATCCCGGAGGGGATAAGATATACCAGGATATGAGGCGACAGTTTTGGTGGAGCGGCATGAAGAAAGACATAACTGAGTTTGTGTCGAAGTGTGCCACTTGTCATCTAGTGAAGACAGACCATCTGAGACCAGAAGGATTACTACAACCATTAGAAATCCCTATATGGAAATGGGAGAGCATTTCCATGGATTTCATCATAAGGCTGCCTACATCAGAGATGGGTCACGATTCCATATGGATGATTGTGGATCGATTGACCAAGGTAGCTCATTTTCTGCCAGTTCGAATCGACTATACTACGAGGCAGAATGATCAGATCTTTATTGCAGAGATCGTGAGACTCCACGGGGTTTCCCATGATATCGTGTCCGACCGGGATAAGATTTTTGTGTCTAAATTTTGGGGGAGTTTCCAGCAGGCCATGGGTACGGAGTTACGATTGAGTTCGACCTATTATCCGCAGACAGAGAGGCAAACAGAGCGGACGAATCAAATATTGGAGGATATGTTGCGGATGTGTATCCTTAATTTTGGAGGGGGTGAGAGCAGTACCTTCCATTGTTGGAGTTTACTTATAATAATTCCTACCAGTTTACTATTGACATGGCTCCGTTCGAGGCGTTATATGGCAGACCTTGTTATTCCCCAACATATTGGCTTGAGGTGGGGGACAATAAGATACTTAGGCTGGAGGTAATTAAGGAGACCTCGGCTAATATTGAGTTTATACGGAGTCGCATTCAGGTTGCTCAAGATAGGCAAAAGAGTTACGCTGATGCCTAGAGGTTCTTCAGGGAGTTCAGTGTGGGGGATCAGGTGTTGTTGCGGTATCTCCTATGAAAGGGGTAATGTGGTTTGGGAAGAAAGGGAAGTTAGCACCGAGATATGTCGGGTCATTCCCTATTATTGAGCGGATTGGGCCAGTAGCTTACAGACTTGGGTTACCGGAGCACCTGCATAGTATTCATGATGTGTTCCATATTTCCTCGCTGAGGAGATATCTTCGGGATGACTTGGTCCACAGCCATATTGCCTTAAAGGAGATTAATATACAACCCGATAGTTCCTACGAGCAAGGGCCAGTTGTGATTCTAGACCGTAGTGAGAGGAAACTTAAGTCAAAGATCATGCCGTTAGTACAAGTACAGTGGTGGCATCATAATGTAGATGAGTCTACCTGGGAGCGTGAGGATGAGATGCGGGATTAATATCCAGAATTATTCCTACCAGGTATACCTTTATTCTATTTTTTCTGAATTTCGGGACAAAATTCCGTTATTAGGAGGAAGTATGTAATACCCCGTATTTCTGAGAAATTTTATTTTAATTATGGAATTAGGATTAATTAAATTAAATGGAGAAAATTTATTTATAATTAATCCGAATTTAAATATAATAATTACTAGCGTGATGAGAGTTAGTATTTATTGATGATAATTATGTTGAATATTACTTAGCGACTAAAGTAATATATGATTATGAAAATATTAATATGGCCGAGAGTGAAAATACGACAGTTGAAATACATTTAGTTGGGACACGCATGTGAGTCGTGTCGGTATTACTTTATTGGGTTAAAAAGATAAATTATTTTTAAGTAACTCGTATGACCACTTCGAGTGCGCCGATGAGTCCGGAAGGGTCGAGATAGTTAGAAAACTCTACTCGCGTGTTTTACTTGGGTTTCGGGGCAATTTAGACCAAATCGACACCCCAGAGGGGTATTTTAGTCTTTTGAGATTTTGGTAATTAAAATGGATGAAAATAAAAAATTAAAAAGGAAAAGTACGTGGGTAATAGTCTATTTGTGAGTTTCCAAACCTACGTGAAAGAGAGAGAGAACCAAAGAGGAAGAATAAGAACTCCATAGGAGCCCAGAGATAAAGACTCAAGCTCTCACACCAAAAATTACACCAACACGTAGATCGTGAAGAGAGGATCACCCCTATACCAATTTCATCCAGCGAACTTGAATTTCTCAAAAGGCAAGTGTTTATCTTGCTGAATTTTTAGAGCATATATGATTCATGTTAATGTAGTTGATGAAATAACCACGATATTATGAATTTGGGATTGAAATTGGGTATTAATATTTAATTGGGAGTTTAGGTTTGCATGTAGTTGAATAACCATGTTCTGGGTATGATAATTCCGGATTTTATATGTTGATTTTATGAAATTAAATCTGGGATTAAATGGTTGTTAATGGAGGTTATGTGAAATTAGGACTTGTTGAAGATTTGAAAAATAAATCGAAATTTATGTTATAATTTTAGGGATTTGATGTTAAAAACGGATGGGAAAGTATTCTAATACTAGGGGACATGGATTAGAGTTGGTGAATATGAATTAGGATGGGTTTGAAGCAAGTTTGTTATTGAATGAATTGGGAAAAAACGAAATTTTTGGAAGACAAGACGCTATCGAAATTCCCGTTTGAAGACCTGCCCAGGTCGTTCGATCGAGAATTGCAACGAGATTACTAACAAGATTTTAGAGTTCGTTCAAAGTGAGAAACTCGTTCGAATGAGAATTCCCAGGTTCTAACGAGATTTCAGAAACTCCAATTTTTGTCCAAATGAGTTAAAAATCCTTTTAGGTTCCTTGAAGTGAGAGAATAGGAGCTACGCTATTCTAGAATAGCTTCTTTTCATAATTTAGTAGTGAGAGGAATTGTGTAACTACTAAGGGAATAAGTTGGAATGAGAGAACCTTAAAGAGTATATACGATAGAGAGGCAAATCGTACGGTTAAAGTATTGTGGCTAGTAGGGATGAATATACTATATATGATATCAGGGACTTAGATTGCGTGAATACCTAATGAATAAAATAAGTTGTGCATATACTTATTGATTGAACTATTATGTGTACGACATACCTACGCTGCTTGATATTGATCGGAGGTTGCACGTTGTGGACAATCATGCCTTGAGAAGACTTCGGGTGGGATTTTGATTTGTTCCACTAGAGCATAGAACCTAGGTACGAGCTATCTGTGAGAGTGATAGTGATGACAGTCGTATGGGTGGGTAGGTATATGCGTAGCCCATCGGCTTGGAACTATGTTCGCCTCCAATATGTGTGTTTGTTTTAATGGTTTGGGAGAGTTTTGATGGAATGTTAGGCATGCACATTAGATGAGAGATGAGAAGCTCAAGTTAGTACGCTAACCTAACATGATTAATATATGTGCTATAAACTCATTTTAAGCACTTGCTGTTTTTTAAACTGTGTTTAACTCGGGCTCTGACCTGTTTTCTATAAATCTCTTTTTCTTGTCAAATTATTTTAGGTTCCCATCATATGGACACCAAGCATATGAGTTTCATTCACTCGACGAGCTGTAGCTACTGTGGAAGTTACAGGGCCTTGGTAGTAGACGCCTCTATGTTTTTCAGTTCTTCCTTTTGAGTTATTTCATCAGTTAGGGCATGTTGCCCCTTTTTTATTCAGATATTCATAGATTTTTCGATTTAGTTATTTACTTCATTCAGTTGTTGGGTTTATTTCTGTTGGATTATTGTATTTGGGACTTAGACTGAAAATATTTTCTCCAGTTTAATTTATTATTGTAGTTATTTCCTATCATATGAGATTGATATGAATGATGAATATTTAATTATTCGTAACTTAGTTTTATATGAATTAAAAGATAAAATTCTTACATTAACCTTTTTAAATATTAGGTGGTTAGTATTTAATAATAAAGTTTTCGACATTGACACATATCTGAACCAACTGGATATTATGATTTAATTTAATAAAGGACTGATCACCCGGTATTTAATTAGGCGGGGTGTCAGATTTTTGTACACACACACACACACACACGCATACACTTATAAATAAAGTTTTCGGTTGGATTTATGGGTTAAACCTCACCTCATATTGTCTTCGAACTACGTGGACTTTGATGCCCTCATAGGCTACGCAGGCGTTTCGGGAATATCCCTCAACTCGAGTCCTCCCAAGTATATTTGTTACTTTATTCTCATCATAGATTCATGATATATACATTTTATATGCTTGTTTTACTTGTGTATTATTCGATAAACACAATCATTCCTTCATTACGATTTGTGAATCGACAAACACTTACATCATATTTTTTATTGATATATTAGGAGCACTCCTAATGATGACATTGCTCCGTCTTTATTCATGACACGAGTTGAGTGATTCCATCCTCCATTTATATTATGCACATATGCACACACATTACGGAGTTCTACAGGAGAAGATTAACACTTGCCCCCGAGAGACCGAAAGGGCGGGATGGATGCCTAACACCTTCACATTCTGTAACTTGGTCTTCGGACCCTTGAACTACTTAGTTTTGCGAGCATCAGTATTGTCCTTGATGTTGTTCTCTCGAGGTAACAACATTTGTTTTGCCTGTTTTGTGCAAAATAGGTTGGAAACTCTATCTCTATATATCACCCCACATTGACGACGAACGAGTCCTCGATAAAGGACGGAGGGATCCACTTAGGGAGCACACCCCCATCGCCCCCCCCCCCCCAAAAAAAAAACCCTCCAGATGGCCACACCTTGGTTATTTTTACCCTCGATCCTACTGCTACCGTACTTGTATTTCAAGGTGGAATAAATGGGGTTGCTCTTTATATAGTCTTAGTTATGGATATGTGCATTACGGGAAAACATAATGACTTATCCCTTGTCGATGCTTTGAGGTTATAGGTATGAGATGACCTATAACTATACCTAGTACGCACGAGTGATCCGCAAAGGAAACAAAGATGTGACTTTGTATTTTATGTGAAGGCCTGTGAATAGCCCATTTACTTAGATGTGTTGGAATCATACTTACTTAAATATTAGACCACATGATTGTCTTTCTATTACTAAGATTATACTAGAGACATATATACTGGCATTAGTTATGGAACCATTTAATTACATTCAACTGAGAAGAATTATAATTAATAATTGGGTTAACTTGGTATTGGGATTTGAACATCATGTTATATTTAGGGTTGTTTGGATTTTTAACTTAAAAAACTAATATATGAGAGGAAGGTGCGTGGTTTTTATTGTATCCCAAACTTAGTAAAATTCATACTCTTTGTAAAAATGCTAGGTTTAATCTTGTTGTTGAAATATGTTTTTAGGTCCTAGGCTGCAGTTGCCACCATAACCCTAATCTCTTTCATTCACCCAAGATGCAGCTCTTCCATAGTATGTAGGTGTCGAGCCTGCGTGCTCACTTTACTTTTTGCGTTTCCTTTCTCGTATTATTCAATGTCAAATTACTGTATTAGTCTTATTCATGCTGGAGTCAACATTATTGCTTTCAGTATTGGGTTTATTTTGTGAGACAATCTGTATTTCCGGAGATGGAGTTTATTTACTGTTTGGATTTTTATGTTAGATTTTATTTTTTTATTACTGTTATTATTATTATTATTATTATTATTATTATTATTATTATTATTATTATTATTATTATTATTATTATTATTATTATTATTATTATTATTATTATTATTATTGTTGTTGTTGTTGTTGTTGCTGTTGTTGTTGTTGTTGTTGTTGTTGTTGTTGTTAGCTTTTTATTGTATTAGTTTATTTTATTTGAGTCATGCTTAGTATTGTATTTATTGTTTAGACTCCTGTATTATTTATATTTGAACTTTATCAATCTAACTATGGATTTTATGGTGTGACACATCTAAATAAAGAGTCCATTTGTCATGTTAGTCAGGCTCTTCCATAATTATTTTGTCATCAAGCTTAACATCCTCAAGTTGAGGCCCTTCGATGAACTGAATGATGAAATTTTGCCAAAATATGTCCTTTTATTGCAATCCTAGATTGATAATGGATATCAAACCTCCACAATTATACTTACCACTTGGACATTAGTCTAGATAGGTTGGCCTTTCTGAGAACTACCTTTATTGGGAAGGAAGTTGGGACTATAAAGGTGAGTGACTTGAAGTAGTTCTTCAACTTGTAAGAGTCTAATACCAGTAAATAAGCTAAATTTTTTAGTGGGAGATAATGTATTGGGGCTTTATGACCTTCCTTCTCGCAAACCAATACCTAACTCACTATATGGTTCGACTTCGAAAGATACAGATAAACTAGATTCCCTTGATTTGGAACCATGAGTAGAGGAGCTCGTCTTAATCTGACATTGAATACTGAAAGCAGTTTATTTTTTAAGAGGAGCTCTTCACGAGTAGAGGAGCTTGATTTTTGCTAGTACTTTGGAGCATTCATCATTACAATTCATTTCTTGATATCTGAAATAAAGGCCGATATATCTTAGAAGATTTGGAGATTGAGAGATTAAGTTTGCAAAAATTCAGATAAACTTTTGGACATCTCTAACTGCCTCGGGCGGGTGGACGGTTCTTATTGCCTCAATCTGATTTGCTTGAATTCATATTTGGCTCATTAAATAATCAAAGAACTTGCCAGACTGGATCCCAAATAACATTTAGCTATGTTAAGATTCATTCCGTAGTACCAGAGGACCTCAGTTGTCTTCTCTATGTCTGAAACGTGATTTATTTTTGCTTGCTTTTAATGATCATGTCGTCTATGTATACCTCCATGGTATCACCCAAATTATTTTTAAACATCTTAGTGTTAATCGTTGGTAAGTCGCTCCTACGTTATTGAGTCTAAATGGCATGATTGTATACTACTAAAGGTATAAAGTAGCGATGAAAGATGTTTTCTCTTGGTTAGGATCGAATTGAAAGATATGGTGATATTTGAAATATGCATCAAAGAAGATTATCTGTGGCATAGACCTAGTAGTCAATTTTTTGGTAAAATCATTTGTTCTAAAAGAATGCCTTGTTTAAGTTAGTGAAGTCTATGTAGACTCTCTATTTCTAGTTACTCTTCCTAACCAGGACCGAGTTTGAGAGACACTTAAGGAATTGAACTTATTTGATAGACCTTTCCTCCATGAGTTTTCCTTCTTTTTTCTTCCACTACCTTTGCCTTTTTCGTGGTTGTACATCATGACTTCTATGTGATCGAAGGTAATGTCGGGACCATATGAAGTGTGTGACACATTACTTTAGGATTGATTTTAGGAATCTCATATGGTTGCTAAAAGAATACGTCCTCGTTATTTTTAGGATAGACACCAGTTCTTCCTCTTTGTGAACAATGAGCGAGCTTCCGATTAGAAATTTCTTTAATGGGTGAGATTCGTAAAAAATAACTTCTTTTTGTGGTTCCATGACTCTATTTGCAGGATCCACCCTTGTATCTTCAGTCCTCAATCTCCTATACTTAAGTTGATATTTTTATGGATTACACCCCTTCGTGTTATCCACATTTTCCTTCTTCTTCTTCTAGTGAGGTCTGATGGTCGTATTAAAGAATTTCCACGTAGAGGCTTAACTACAACGTATCTCTATTGCCCCTGATCGGTAATGCTTTTGAGATTATGGTGATAGATATATGGAACTGCCTTCATTATAGGGAGCCGTCCTTGTCAAGGAATCACGTTATATGCCAACTCAATGTTTACGACTAGGAATTTGATCAATTTTGATATGTTACTAGTTCGTAGTGGGAGCACGATCTTTCCTAGTGACATCGTTATTGTCCCTGAGGAACAAACTAAATGGATCTATCCTTATTTTAAATCTTCTATTTTTAAATTAAGATGGTTGAACAACTTACGATACATCATCAACTTCCATGGTCCACTCCACATCCCAGTTGTCAATTCTAAGTCTGATAACTAGCATGTCATGGTGTGGGATTTTGAATCCAACCAAATCTTTTTCGGTGAAAAAATATTCTTAGCATAATCAATTTCGTTTAGTCTGCGACATTTATAGATAATAGATTTGGCTGGGTCGATAGGGAAAGATTTCACCATCGCAGTGATTTATTTAACTCCATTCTTATAGTGTTGCCTTAGATCTGGTTTGGGCTTGAAACCACGTAAATAAACACTAACTCATGTCCCATTTATTCATCATCTATGATGCTATCTAGAATTTGATCGCGCCTAACGGGACTTTTTCCATTCTCCTTCTCTACGTAGTTGTCTAGATGGCCTGCTTGGGCTAACTCTTTTTAGATGTGACTTGAACTCCTTACAATTATCTATTTTATGTCCGTGCTACTTGTGATTGGATCATCTCATGCTTATGTTTCTCTTCTATGGGTCCATTTCCTTCCTCCTTTGTCATTTAAAGTACTATTGATCCTTAATCTTATTTCGAACCTTATATATTTTCTCTTTGAAAACAATGTAGATAACACATTGAGCCTTACGGGGGTACGATTTCTCGTCGTCCTTAGGATCCACCGTTCTTCTTCTTACCCCCTTTTTGGGGACATTTTCCTTATTTCCATTATTATTCTCCTTTGATCGACCATTGTCTTGTTGTGCGCCACCACTACATCCTCCATTTTGGCATATTTCTCAATCCAAGACATAAAGTTGTTTATAGTGGTCGCTTCATAAGCTCATCTTGAACGAGGCTACCACCACCTATTTGGATCATTCTTCCACCTCGTTGTAAATTTACCAATTTCACCCATCATACTTATGTAAGGTTTTTTTAGGGGAATTCTTTACGATGAGGAGGAAGTACATCCTATTTTGATGGGTACTATTGGTGATAAACCTTTTGGTGAAGGACTGTGCGAGATCTTTTAAGTATGAGAGCAACCAATGTGTTAATTTCTCAAATCACTTTTGCACTATGTCCCCCAAAGTAGTAGGAAAATTCGGCATATGAGGGCATCATTATTTTTCCATAATATCATGGCTTGGCGGTGCTGGCAAACATGAACGGAGGGACCAATCTTCACATCATAACTCTTGAACATAGGGGTGGTGAACTCCTTGGGAGGCTCAAAGTCCTCAATTGATCGGGTGAATAGAGATTTCGTGCGATAGATGAGTGCCATCCTGGATAGTTCCTTAGTGATTCTTGATGCTCAGTTGGCTTAATGGTTGTCCATCTCCCTCACTATGAGGTTATGAAGATCTTTTTTGATCGCAAAGGTTGATATGGTGGTCTCTCTTGTGTGACGATCCCCTTTGGTAGGAAATATCTTATTCGTGTTGCAAATTATTTCCTCGGCTATGAATCAAGCTCGCCTGAGGGCTAGGGTTGAGGGAAAATTCATGGTGCTTACGTTTGTCTCCGTGGAGGGGTACGTACGAATTCATGGCACTTATGTTTATCTCCGTTATTATCTTACTCTAACCTCATAAGACGATATTGAAGGCTGATATTATCATATTGTTGGTGACACGTGGACACCTCTTGCTGGTGAAGACACTAGTTATAAGCATGTACGAGCTGTAAAGTCTTGTTGGATCGCTGTGGCTTTTTATTTCCCATTATTCGGTCTTTATGTGGATGGTAGCATGAGCTGTGGGTATTTTGACTTTTATTAGGCTGAATCATGGGTATGATCTTAGGACCTTCATGCCCATTCTACTGATTGTCTTAAGACAGTGAGTTCTCACTGCACGAATGCAATACGATTGTTGTTATCTTGTTTAGTTGAGAAAAGAAAATTGACTCTAATAGACGATGAAAATTGTAGGTGATTAAATCGTATTGATTATTTCAACATAAAATTAGTCGGGTATAAAGTAAATCATAAATCACACAAGAATAATATTTACGTGGTTAGGTAATGTGCTAATGTCCATGGGAGGTTTTTCTCTTTTCTATTAATCTGGATCAAATGGTTACAACTACATCCTCTTTCCATTGGGAAATAAAGCTAAATTTTTAGATAAAAGATAATTGAGCCATGTCAGGATCTATTAACTATAATAGTCATCCCAATTATGTCGTCTGCATTCTTCTCCTTAATTCTTACAGGTCAGTTATCTATAGTAATCCTTATCTTCATGTGTAGGATCTTAACCAAATCAAAGGGCACGTTATGTCCTCACATGTGTAGTCGGATTATATACCTAAAAAACCTACTGAGATCATACTTGCAACTTTACCAAATATGATGTCGATTTCCTATTTAGATTGCGAAGTGTTAAATTGAACTAGAATGAAATGTCGGTCTTCTTTGATCAAGCCGAAACCCAACTCACAAGAAATCCTACTAAGTCTAATTGGCCGAAATTTAAATATATGGCATCCTCACAAACATAATTATCATTTCAAAGTGAACATTCCACTCGTTTATTAATAAATAAACATCACAACTGGTTTTAAAAATTAAACTCCGACAATCTCCCATTTAGTTTTAAACCCATATTCCTATGCATCTAACATCGATTACTTATACATGACTATCAAAATCCTTAACTTGTAAGCTATTTGTAAAAGAATTTTCCAAGTTATTCTATGATGAAATCTTGTTCACAATGATGCTGCCTCTTTGAACGGTCTCTCGCATCAAATGATACACTCGCTCAATGTGCTTAGCCCTCGATAATATCCCGTATTTTTAGGAATTAAATAAATGATTATTTTATTATTAATAAATGTTTTTTGGACGATTTAATAAGTATTTGGGTTTGATTATTAACTGGAATTTAGAACGAGAATTTTAAATAATATGAGAATGACTCGTTGATTTCATAACATGGTTATGATTTATTTGTATATTGCAGGTTGGTATGGTTAAACTGGACTATGAGATATTTCAGATTCCCAAAATAGTATTTTTAATGTACCAAATTGGTCCCCAGGGCAGGTACCCCTTTAGGCCAATTTTTAAGAGTATCTGGTTAGTGTTTTGGGATATTTTGGTGGTCTAAAAGTGGCCCCATAGTAGACCTTCGGGATTAGGTTTAAAAAATAGGTTAATAAACCTCATAATACATCATAAATAAAATCCATCATCAGAGGCAAACTGGGGAGAAGAGGGAGATCACATAGGAGGGTTTAATGGAAGTTCAATCTTCTTTAAAAAGCTAGAAAACTATCTTGGTTATCGTATTAATATAACTTGTTTATGATTTCATTTTTGAATATGAATATATTGGGTATGAGCATGATTTTAGGATTATAATATGCTTGATGACTTTCAAATCTGATTATTAATCATGTTTTGTATCGGGCTAATACGGATTAAAGATGTAATTTTGCAATACTATGTTAAAATCTTATTTTTACAAGGTCAATGTTGAAACCCTTATCAATACGTATTTATATATATTTTTAGTGACGAATAGATACCATGAGTAAGAATGATTTGCACATGTTGTTGATATATTTGGTATGTAAGATACTTAATTGAGGTTGAAACTCAAATCTTGTAACGAACAGTAATACGATGAATTAGAAAGTTGGAATTTTGGGTGTAATGATCTTGTTGTGTTTGAACATTATGTTGTAAGGATTTTAATTAGGATTTTATACAAGTGAACAAAAGTTAAATTGGAACTATATTGAAGGTTTTATTATACATTAATGGTGTAAACATAGTAAGTTTGAAAACCTTTTTTAAGCATCATTTCTAGGCGAGAAAAATGACCCTCACCATAGCGTGAACCAAGACCGATATAGCTCCCAAAGGGGGACACTACAATGACTTTCTCTTTCCATTATGACAATTAGGAAAAGGGAAGGTGGAACATTTTTTTGGTTTTGTTATTAGTTTAGTTTTTCTTCTGTTGAGATTAGTTTTTTACCACTCTTCCTAGGGTTTTCGTAATTGGTTAATCACACACACACACACACGTATGAAAAAATATATACCGCTTGAAAAATATGAGAAAAACTCTAAGGTTATATAATTACGGTTTAGGTGTACTAAACCTATAATTATGGTAAAATCCAAATTATAGGATTTTGGCAAGAGTTGGGTATGCGAGTTTTGTGCGATATCCTATGTATATTATGTTATATATAACTATGTCTGATAAATTTTGGGCTTGGTTTTTCCGATAGACCATTTGGTTGAGGTTGATTCGATATGAGTGTCATTAGTAGTGTATCATTGTGGTGGGTCATTGCATGATTTTCCCTATATTTTTATATTAGGTACCGGAGTACAACTAGACTACAGGTATACACACACACACACACACACACACAAAGTCTCCTATAAAGACTCCTTATGGTGCATATCCCGGTACATACCAATTTTTTAAAATAGTAAAAAAATGATTTTTTTTTTTTATGAAACTTCATGGATATGATGTCCACAGTGATAATATCATCTCCAATTTTTTTCATCAAAAAATTCAATATAAAAAATGTTGAGATGAGGTGATATGTCAAAAAATGGTATACATATGATTTTCAACTGTTGAAAGTTTGGGTCGGCGCCAGCCACTTAATTGATTGAATTTTTTGATAAAACTTCATGGATATGATATTCTCATTGTTGAGATCATATCCATGAATTTTCATAAAAAAATCAATCAAAAAGTTGGTGAGATGATCGTCAAAATTTTAACGATCGAAAATGTGTATTTATACAATTTTTTACATATTACCTCACCTCAACGATTTTTTATTAAATTTTTTAATGAATAAAAATGGAGATGATCTTCTCACAGTGGATATCATATCCACGAATTTTCATCATTTCATTTTTTTACTATTTTAAAAAAATAGTATGTACCGGGGTCTGCACCATAAGGAGCCCTTACAGGAGGGGGCCTTATATATATATATATATATATATATGTGTGTGTGTGTGTGTTTGTGTGTGTAGATACTTAGACCGACAGTAAGGATAATATAACAATATTGTTAAGTGCCTATATGTTGGGTTTTGAGGGTGGTTTAATATTTTTGTGTGTGCTTCGATAGTCGTGGATAAGTTGGTTTATTTTATTGTATTCGAGCATATGTATTCATCAGACACATATTGTATATGAAACTACATCACGAATATATATTCTTATGTTAAATCAAAGGTTTTCATAATGAGACGAAATTATTAAAATGCATTGGGGATGGATTAAACATAGTGAATAAATAATGATTAACAATATATGATTATGGTACATTTTTTAAATATGAATTTATTTAGAATAGTTATACTTTTTATATGATTCAAGGATGGGTTCTGAGTTGGTTTGTACTCATCCATAGGATGGATAAAGTTGAATGATTTGTGTAATCAATAAGAACATTAATAGTTGATTAAATAATCTATATTGGATGGGTCAAGGTTGGTTGATTACTCTGAACACGTATGAGGATTTATATGGTATTTTGCACCATGTGGCATATGTTTTTTTTGTGAGCTGGGTGAATGCTCTATAATTACTAATGTCTATATGGTAGTTGGGTTAATGCTATATGGTTACTATTTCATATGTAGGAGTTGGGTTAACAATCAATGGTAGCTATCCTGTATATACGAGCCAGGGTATTGCTCTACGGTATCAGATATGTATATGATAATTAAGGTTATTGGTATTTTCTTAAGGATTCATGTACCACTGATTCTAATGAACGATCCGACTCGAAAGAAATGTATTAAGGGGTTCCTTATTTGGATTTTATTTATAAGATGCCTAACGGATGGAGTTTAGTTTGATCGCGAGTCAAGATATATTAGGCATGAGACTCTTATTACATATCCAGTGATAAATTTGGTGATAGCTAATAATTGTATTTGGATTGTGGGTATAACGTACCAGGTTACGGGGTGGTAGACTTTTAATATTAGGGTTATGTTTGATACGAAGAGTTATAATTATCCCAGGTTAAAAGATAGGTGATGTATTATTATATGGGTTCTTGCGAGGGGCAACCTGAGGCATTAATGGGTCACATTTAATACTCATAAGTAATATAGACATTTTTTTAAAAATTTCGATCCCCAATCCAAATCTATTGAAACATTTTTCTTAGGTATTATTATTATACATGAGTAATTTGGATATCTAATTCTTCATCATCAATTTAGTATTGCTATTTCATTTCAGTTGACACTTCATATATATTCATTATTTGTTATTTTATTTATGGTCCGAGGTGGTTCCATCTTGTTTACATTTCAGTTTAAGATGATTTTATATTATGGAGTTTATTTATAGTGATGTATTTAGTTTTAGTGGAGACTCCTTTATGTTATTACATATTAGTTATCTATTATTGTTCATGATTATGTCATGGATGGATTTAATTTACTATAATTTTTATTTATCATCTTTGGTAAGTATGATATATATTTTATAGTACTACTATATTCTGGGGGTCAGTCTAATAAACTCCACATGGAAAACTAAGGGGTTTTACACCCTCTTATGAGTCCTTAGTTATTTCGAATCATCAACCGACCTACTATTATCACAGTAAATTATAATCGACGATTTCACTGAAGGAACCACACCTAAATTAGTTAGTAAGTTCCGGAGCCAAATAACCTCCTTTTTTCCTCCAAAATAACAACATATTCGACTCCCATGGTCGACTCAACAATATATGATTGCTTGATACTCCTCCAACTTATGCCTCTACCTCCTAGGGTAAGCATATATCTCGAGGTGAATTTCATATAATCCTTATTCGACTAAAAATATGAGTTTGTGTACCCTAATGATATATTACTATTCACCAAGCAAACCATCACATAGATTATAGTCCCTTTTCAAGTACTTGAGAACGTGCTTTACTCCAGTCATGTGCTACTTACCCGGGTTAGACTAAAATCAACTGACCATGCCAATGGCAAAGAGGATATTCTATTTTGTACACAACATAACATGTATGAGGTTGCCCATCACCGAAGCATATGGTATATTCCTCATCCTCTCTATTTTAATAGATGTCTTAGGACACTAATACTTAAATAGAGCGATTCCATGTCTAAAAGGAATAAACACTTTCTTGTAATCCTTCATCAATATAATTGGCTTGGGATAATCCCAACATCTTATTTTTTGATGGCATAAAAGCTTGATCCCGAGGACATGATTGGATTCGCCATAGTTCCTCACATCGAATTGACTAAACAACCACATTCTTATGTTAGACAAAACACCCACATCATCCCCATTTAGGTTTATATCATCCATATAAAGTATAAAAAATACCACTATATTTTCCCCATCCTTTTTATACAAACAAGTTTCATCCGGTCATTGATGAAAATTAAAATATTTAATTACCTAATCAAAATGGATGTTTCAATACCTCATCTCTTGTTTAAGTCCATAAATGGATCTCTTAAGCTTTCACTCTTTGATTTCTCAGCTACTTTTAGTGAATCCTTTGGGTTACATCATATATATGCAATCGTCAAGGCTATTATCCAAGAATACAGTCTTGACGTCTAATCGATAAATCTCGTAATTTAGATGAGACCAAATCATTTGGATATAATTTAGCATGGGTATTGGTGATAAGGTTTCCTCATAGTCATTCCCCTCTTTTTGAGTAAACCCTTTGTAAATAAACCTTACCTTCAATGATTCCATCTTCCCATATAAACCTTTTTTATTCTTGTAGATCCACTTGCACCCTATGTAGGGGTTTTCAAAAAATCGACGAGATCGAATCGAACCGACTCTTTTTTTTCTATCTTTTTTCTTATGTGGTCCGATCTCGGTTTATTTTTTTGGCGAACCGATCTAGTCGGTCCAGTCCATGGTTTACAGTTTCAAAAACCCTATTAGGACCGACCCGTACCGACTCTATATAATATAATATATTTTTACATATATATGCATATATATGAGATAAATCAATAGTGAAAATATATATTTTAATATTTGATTAGGTTAAATTGCAGTTTAATCCAATACTAGGTTTGTTTCAATTGCAAATTTTGATATTTTTTAGTTTTTTATGTTTGATAAAAATAGACTCAGGTATATTTTTATTATTGTAAATGATGTAATTCATTAATGTGAGGACCGACGGGTTAGACCGAACCGACCCTATAAAAAAATGAACTGACTAGGGTCTGTTAATAGACATTATCGATCCGATCTCGGTCCATTTTTTAGAGGAACGACCAGGTCGATCCGGTCCAGAAAAACCTCAAAATTGAAATCGGACCGGACCGCGAACACCCCTAACCTTATGGGTCTCCCATCTTCTTGTAGATCCACTTGCATACTGACTCGAATCAATATCGACATTCATAGACTTAAGATAAAGATCGAAGTACTTTTTTTAGACTGCCTTTTTGTAGATCCTAAGTCGAGTTCGTATTCCCTTGAGATCTCAGTAATGCGTTTAACCAAATAAACTAACCTTTTAGGGTGATGCCCACTTGTGGTCCAGTATAAGTCACACGTTTATCCTAATTATCGATAATACTCCCACTATTATTAGGCACTGTATTATCGATATTATATTGTATTTGGTATTAGACGAGCAATTGTGAAGAATTTACTTAGTCTTGTCCTCTTAGCTCTTGTAAGATAAACTTACTCTTGTGTTTATGGTCTATTACAAAATCTTTCTCTATGTACCGAGAATTTGTGCTAACAAACACCCTCTAGTCCTTTGGATCATAAAATTGACCACATTTTGTTCTTTTTGGGTAACCAATAAAGATATATATTTTCTTCTTTGATTCCAACTTCCCCACCTCCATCCTCAACATGTATGTTAGGAAACCACACATCCTAACATGTCCTAGGCTAAGATTGTGCCCATCCCACAGTTCTATGGGAGTTATTACGACTAATTTATAAAAATCTATGTTCATAAAATAAGTTGTCATCTCTAATGCAAAGCCCTAAAAAGAATTTCAAAATTCCTAATAGCTCACCATATATATAACTATATCCAAAAGAGTCATATTCATTCTTTCCTATACACTATATTTTTATGGAATGCTTAAGTAAGACAATCAAAATGTTATCCCCACCTATAACAAATAATTAATCAACTCTTTGAAGACATACTCACTCCCACGATTAGATTGTAGGGTTTATATTAGTTTACCATGCCTATTATCTACCTCAATCTTATACACTTGGAACTTATCAAAGACTTCTAACTTACGGTGCATAAGGTAAATATATCCATACCTTGAGTAATAATCTATAAAAGTGATGAATACTCATAAACACCTCTTGCCTAGAAAGTCATAGGACCACATAAATCATAACACACCAACTCCACAACGTCTTTGGCTCTATAGCCTTTGGCCGTGAAAAGGCAGATTAAAAACTAGTCTTTGAATTCTTTTTAGATTAATATGACACAAGCATATGTGAAAAATATACGTTCGGTTAAACTTATATGGTTTTTTCCTCTTTAAATTATTTTCATTTGGGTTGTTCGTTTTAGTTTCTAGCAGTAATGGTGAGATAGGCTTTATAACATACAAATCACTTTTCAATGCCTTAGAATAAATACTAGATTTTGCATTTTGGATAAAAATGTCTTTATTAAAATTGAAACTAACATTAATTCAAAACTAACTTTTAAAACTGAAATTAAATTTCTTCTAATAGTACAAGATTTTCCATTTTGGATAAAAATGTCTTTATTAAAATTGAAACTAACAATAATTCAAAACTAACTTTTAAAACTGAAATTAAATTTCTTCTAATAGTGGGTACATAAAAACAATCTTATAAAGTTATCCTTTTGACTCCACTAAAATTTGAAGATAGGTTTCTTACTTTCAATATTGATGCCTTGTCGTCGTCACCCATGTATATAATTATTTTTCCTTCAATAACTTTCTTATTACACATAACCCCTATAAATTATTACAAATATGATTATTGCCTCCCGAATTGACACACCAGGTCTCAATAGATTGGACCACAAAATATGTCTAAATAACTAAGCAAAACTACTGCTTCTTTTATCTTTTTAGCTAAGTAGACTGGGCACTGCTTCTTGCAATGTCCTCACCGTTTGTAGATGTAACACTTGCCTTTCGGTTGTTTCCTTGCTCCATGAGGATTAGCCATTGTTATAACCACACCTGGTTGTACCTGAGACTTTTTATTTTTCTTCTAAACTTTTAGGACATAAGAAATATGGCTATCTTAGCGTCCTAAACAACACTTTTTTCTTTACGATATTCTCCATAATTGGGAATTCTTGAAGTAGTTGCGCTGTGGTTTAATCAAAATTTTCGTAAAATAGTTTAGCTCGAACAGTCTAGAAAACCTATGTTCAACATAATATAATATGTGGCCTTTTTTGGTCCTACAATTAATGATAATGACTCCGTTGAAGAGCATATTATTAATTTTGTTTTTTCCATTAGTTAATTCCTTGAAGTTTAACTCGCTCATATAGAAATTCGCCATTCACATTCAATTACAAAGAATTATGATCGATGAGTTTTAATAATATCATGATTCCATGATTAATTCCCTCTGTTGGGGATGAAAGGCTATGCTCATGCGAGGACCTAATCATATCAAGTTCTTAGAACACCGATGGAGGCCGTGGGAATTATATTGAAATCCATCTCCTATTTAATGTTTTAAAGTTTATGGTATTTTTGAAAAATATTTTTTCAGTTCTAAATCTTGAATTAAATCACTGGTAATTTTCAATTACTTGTACAAATTAAATTATCCGGTATCTCTATTTTAATTTTCCTAAAATAAACTATTTTTTAATTAAAATAAAATCTAGAGACCATATTTTTATTTATAGTTTGAATTAATTACCTAATCAAATTAAATTTCAGAAAAGATAAAAATATATTTTAATTTTCCATTAATATAGTTATCTAGGCTGGTCTTATACATAAATTATTATTATTAAAAAAATGTAATTCATAATTAAATTTATTATGAAACCATAAAATAATACAACAGTTAAATATGAGATGATAAAGTTATAATCAATCACAGACAACAGACTTATTTATCAAAAAGGAAAGTAAGTCCCTTTCTATTATGGCCAAGACTTCTTTCTTGAGTAAAGGCCTTTTAGGCCAAAACACCTTTGAAGAAGAGCCCATCACGAAATATTTTGGTTGAAGAAGATAAGTTCAAAATTAAAACTAACGACCTCTACCTATGTCCACGTTGATATCTTGTGATCACGAAGAGGAGGTCCGCGATCATGGCTGGCACCTTCAAGGTCATGGCTATGTGCGCCGTTATAGAGGCTCCATATGATGCTATCACAACTTTGGTATGCGTCCTCCATTTTTTATTCTTTTAGGGTTCTTACTCATTTATCAAAACAATGTCGTTTTGATCTTCCAATAACTTAAATAACTCCATTTAAGAACCTTAATTCATGATCATAATTCTACCAAAATTCATGAATATTCGACCATTATTAGAGCTCATCACAATATAGGATTACATAAATAAAAACATATTACATCCCTTCACAAACTCCTCCATTACATCAATTTTGTGATAATTAAAAAATAACCTAATTATTACAACCGAATGGAATTTTGGAAAAGTAACGAGAGATATACCATTGTAGGATATATCCACGTAAAATAATTATGTGACAATGATTGAGGGAGTGATAAAATTCTATAAAACCATGCTAATATAAAGCATATACATCCATGCCTATATTTTCAGACATGCAATGTAAATACCATCGACATTTATAAAACAAGATTAATATATAACTGGGGTTCTGATATGGATTGTTAAGGATTAATATAATATACAACTCTGTTGCCCTAAGAATTTTAATCAATAATAAATTAAAAAGAAAAAGAAAACTAACTATAAGGGACAACCTTAAGGTTTGAATCACAATACTTATGCGTACCTTTTAGGTGATCCAAAAAAGCAGAAATGTTTTATGTAGAAGATGAAGATGTCAATTTTCTTCGTTCTCTAAAACCTTGTTAGAATGCCTAGAATGCCTCGAATATTCTAATATATGATTCCCTCAAAGTAAGCTTTATGTGTGGGCACTCTGGGAGATAAATAACTTAATAATTTGTGAGATAAATCACTTTATCTCTCCTGACCCCTTTATAAAAGCATGAATAATAGTTTCCTCTCTCTCTTTGAGAGAGAGAGAGAGTCAGGCTCTCCAACATACCTATGAACGTACCTATTTTTTTTAAATAGTAAAAAATATAATTTTGAATTGATATTTTTTATATGGGTTCATGATATTTTAATGTTCCCCTTTAAAAATATTCAACTCAAAATAATTTTTTTTTGTTATTTGTAAAAAATAGGTAAAAAATCTGACAGTTATATAGGGTAAAAACTTTTAGTTTTTTTTACCTATTTTTTAAAAATAACAAAAAACATTATTTTTTAGTTGGTTTTTTTACAGGGGCACATTGAAATATCATGAACCCATATAAAAAATATAATCTCAAAATCATTATTTTTACTATTTTAAAAAATGGATATGTTGCTAGGAGGTATGTTGGAGAGTCTGACTCTCTCTCTCTCTCTCTATATATATATCTAACCCTTATGATATGTTATACATATTAAACCCTTAGGAATTTCAAATAGGTACTTGAAATGAGATTGTACCAATTAGAGTTTCAAGAGAGTTTGAGCCTACTACTCGGGTAATGGACTATACTGGAGACCCAAGACTAATAATTAAATTGGTTCCCAAATAGAAATATAAAGTTACCATATTACCTAACTCAAAAAAGCCTTTTCCCAATTATTTGGGATCAGCTACGTGAATCATATTTCTCCATTTCATTTTGTTTAGTGTAATATCTTCGATTAAAAAATATGATATCGTGTCATTTTTTATTCCACCAAGTCAATTTAGACTCACCTCTACCCCTTACATTACTGTCAATACTAACTAAATCATTCTTCCTTACGGGGGCATTCATTGGTCTAAATTTAACGTTTTCAAACAATCTAAGTCTATTTTCTCTCAATTTATCTTCTATAGGAGATACTTTTTTCATTTAATAAATTTGTTCATTTCTAATTTTATCCTTCTAGTTTTGCTATAAATCTATCTTACCATTCGCATTTCCGCCCTACCTATTTTTTGCACATTTTATTTTTTGATTGCCCACCACTTTGTCCCATATAATATAGCGGGTCTAATGTTCGTCCTATTAATTTTTTCTTTTAACTCCAAAGGTACACGCCTATCACACAATATGCCGGTATCACTTCTCCATTAACCCTCTTCACTTTAATCCTATAAGTAACATCATCACTAATATCTCCATCCTTTTATACTACAAGTTTATATGCATGAGAATATGGACTTTAAATCCTAAAATCCTATTAATGGGTTAAACATACATTTCCTTTTAGAAATTCATCATACTTGTAAAAATATACTTTCGAGGCACAAAAGATATTTTATTTCTTCAAACTCAACAAATGTCCATTTTCATAAGCTTTACATTATTGCAAGAAACTTTGAAACATTATTTCACCAATGTTTAGCAAAATAAATCATTAACTTTAAACATTTTATTTTATAAAATGTCTAATATCAATCTTTCTAGAATATACACCATTTTCATAAAATACCGACTTTTAATATTTCAAGACTTTGAAATATTTATTCATTCCTTATTTCCAACAAAATAAAATTTTACAACGTTTTTATTCCATAAAAATGTTTAATATTATTCTACTAAAAACTAACATCTATTCATGTGCATCCTACTTATGTAATCTAATCACAAGATTGCAAAAAATGCGAATAAAGTCTTAGATACTAAGGATAGATGTTCCCACCTGTAAAAACTCTAAATGGTGGTATGAAGGTTAGTGTAGGATGAGAAAACTCTACCTCCAAAGGTTGCCTCAGGGGGTTACCAAATGCATCCAAATGCTTCATTTGTGCTCCATTAAAGCCAAAAATCCCTTCAACCTCTATGAAAGCTTCCAGCATCTCCTTTAAAAATCCCCCAATACTTCTCCAAAATTCGTAGCTCCACCTCAACAGTGGTTGAAATGGGTCTTATATGCTCGAATATGATGAAATACTAGAAGAGGGTGGTGGTTAATGGTGGTGGAAGGCCAACAATGGTGAGAGAACACCCCAAAATGATGGAAGACCACCCTTCTTCCCCTCCCCCCCCCTCTCTCTTCCCCTTCTTGAATTTTTCCCCAACCAATGGCCTAAACAAGCTTTATAAACCCCTCTTAAATGCCAAAAACCCCCTTTTCCCATTCGGGGCTCATTTAAGATTGGTAGCACACCAAATCAAGGGCCAGAATTGTGACAACGCACAAGGAAAATCTGATGAAAATATTTTTTAGGCACATCGTTCGAATAACATCACCACCTCGTTCGATAATTGTCTTCGCGTGACCTTCGCGCGACCTGGGACTATAATGCAGTGAAATCTCATTCGAAGGCCTGTTTTGTGCGATCTTCGCGCGACACTTGATCTAGCTTCTAACGACACCCCTATGTTATTAGAACGACCCATTTTTTATTGTTTTATTTTCTTCAATTTTGATCCACATTTTCCACTAATTCTCATTGTTGATGTCAAAAAATGGACTATATCCAATTTTCTAATTACAGATAAAATTTAAGATCGTAATGACATAATTAAATAAGAGACAACGAATTTTTAAAGTGGTTCGGCTATGTAAAAACGCCTATATCCACTGTTATTGTTTTGATTTGAGTGATTACAGAAAATTAGGTACTCTTGTTAAGAAGAATATCCTAGAGTCCGTTATATCATTCATTTGATGAAAGGGATACAATGTATTTATAGTGACCCGAAGATCAAGGGTTGGAATGCCTTTATATATTCAAGTGTTTACACCCATACATAATGAATGTGATGGTTGATTATCTATAGGACGTGTGAAAATACCCTTGGTTGTTTTCCCATGTGGTGACCTTTTATTTACTTTGATGGTCTGCATTCTTCAAGTTGGTCGGCAAGCCTGCTGAGCAACTATCTTTGGAGTTGGTTAAGCGACCGCTGACTAGGATTTCTTCCACGTAAAGAGACAAGTGTCCATTTCTGATTAGTCCACTTAGGTGGATATTTTTGGTATCAACAGAAGCCCCCAATACACCATTCTTAATGCTTTTTCTGGAAGGATGGAGTATATTTTCTTTAAAGTTGGTTAGTGTATGACGACGTGTAGGACTTGTAAAAAATTTCCATGTTTTGATTTTGTAATGGCATTTTTATGAATACTTTGAAAGTTAGTGAACCGTCAAAGGGTATATTCGTATTTTTGGCTCTTTTAGAATCGTGAAGCGGTCAGAACATCAATCATCTAAATATATAATTATTTCTCGGTACAATTTCCCGGGTAAGCTATAAAAGATAATATTTTTTCAGATTTTCATACCACAACTTTTCAAGCTTTCGTACTCTCCTTCTTCTCTAAGTTCTGTGTTTTTGAGCTTTCCTTTGCATTCTACCTTCGCTTTGGTCATAGTTTTCTCTATAATATTTCTTCTCCTCTTTCATTTCGCTTTCTTTCTTTCTATACTGTAGCCATGGTTTACATTGTTCACGAGAATTCTCTAAATGAATTTAGGCGGGAAAGGAATATTCCCGATTTGGTAGAACTAGAAATGCGTGTACCCCATATTGAAGTGTTGTAATTACCAGAGGGTCACTGGATTCCCTCTTTGTTCATAGCTGAACGTGGTTTCACTTTTCCCCCCAATCGCTTTTGTCTAGAGTTTTGTCAGTATTTTGATGTCGTTCCTGCTAGGGTTGCCCCCAATACTTAGAGAGTGGTAAATGGGATACATAGGTTTAATCAAATACATGGAACCCACATAGGCATTCCTGAGATAGTACTTACTACATGAAGACTTGGTTTGCCAATAGGGCCCTAGTTGTTAATTTGCCAAACTCCAACAAGGACTACTTTGACTATGGTGTTATTACGAAAAATTGGCAACACGCTCCACTTGAAACATGAGAGGTGTATGATGGGACCAGGTGCCCCCAAGTGGAACATGACATAAGTTGTTGAATTTCATTACTATATTCCTCTGTTTTTTGCCAACCAACTGTTTGATGATATATCGAATTAATATTTTCATTTTTTGTTTCTTATTTTGCATAGTTGAAAGTAAGAAAAAGTATCCCAAATAAGGGGACATCAACATTCGCGAGTTGTAATTCTTGTGAAACATTCACCAGAAGATTGGCGAGGAACATCCAAGAGCTACCTCATATTTATTGCAGTATAGGAGTTCAATTACATCCTTTGTTGCTAGGACCACTACTGCTACTGTTGCTCAGGCACCTATTAATCTTAAAGAAGATCTAGTTACTACCTCTTCAACCGAGGAATATGCTGGTGCTAAGAAGGACTTTGGGACTTCCTCCTATTTTTAATCATTGGATATTTCAACTATCCCCTCTCTCCACTTGCTGGTATGGGAAAGAAAAAAATCACCAATTTGATGATTGGAGCTTTATCTCCAACTGCTAAGAGTGATGTCGAGAAGACTGACAAGACTGGTGATGCTAAGAAGCCAGAAATAATAACCAAGGTTTCTGAGACAGAGAAGGTTCCTTAAGTCATCACATATGAGGAAGCTAATATTGCTGCACCTCAATTCAAGAGGTTAAGAAAAGGCTTGTTTGACAAGCAGGTAGAGAAGAGCTCTGTCAACCAAGAGTTGGTCAAGAATGTTCAGGAGGATTTGACTGTTGCTGGGTAATCCTCAATTGCTATTCATCCTGGTGTTGCCAGAAAGTTAATCAAGATTGGTACCCGCTCTGCTGATATAGTAACTCTTGCCCCACTATCACGATTGAAGTTGGTAAAAAATGTTAGCTAAAGTTTGGCTATGGTAATTCTTTTTTCTCTATTACTTGCTTTTGATATCTTGTTTTCCTCCTAATACTCTTTGTAATATGATATTGTCCTTTATGTAAATTTTGGTGAATTTTAATAAAATGCTGGAGAAGGACGATCAAATTCGTTGTTTAGGAGGAGATGTTGAGGAGTCCCTTGAGGGTCCAAGGTAATATATTGAGGCTTCAAGGCAGTTATTGGAGTCCAAACAGAAGACTTGGGATACTGAACTGAAAAAGGCAAATAAGATAGCCACCACTGCTGAAGGGAAACTAGTGACTGCTAAGCATAAGGTCAAAATGGCTTAAGATAAATTGGTGGACAATTGTGCTCTCTTAAAGTCTGCCAAAGATAAAACTACTGGTTCGATATTTGAGTTGGTTACAGAGAAGGCAAAAAATAAGAAGATAAAAGAAGGCTCCTTCAATAAAGGCTGGGATAAGGCTTTTCTGGCAGCCTGTACTTAGATTGAGTTTGTTAGAAAGAAGTTTTTTAAGGATGGCTTGTCGGAGGCCCTTAAGGAGATCGAGACTATAGAGGACTCTGAATTATTCTTGAGGCATGATCCAGACTCTCCTCCAAACTTGGAGGAAGATTTTGATGATAAAGAGGGATCTGGGGAATCCTCCATTCAATCTGCTGGGTCAAATTTAAAGCCCATTGAGAAAGTCATCCCTTATGCCGACTAACCCTCTGGAAGCAATGCTCACGATAAGGAGAAGGTTTAACTCCTTTGTTTATTTGACTTCTAATGGGACCATTATGTAACACCTTCTGCTTATTAATGAAAATACTTCCTTATGGAAAAATGTGTTGCATTTTTCTGACTTACGCCTTCTTTTTTGGTTGAGTTGTCTTCATGAAATCGTACTCTCTGTGTTATGTTTGCCCAGTATTTACACTTGTGTTATTACCTTTGTAATTTTTAGTTTGATTCCAGGAAATAGGCTATTATTTTGGTTGAATCCAACCTACTTAGGAAGAATAAAAATCTACTAGAAGTTGGACATGTTCCTTTGTTCGAAAAAGACTTAGTCAGCATGTTGGGCCCAGATGCTTCCTACCAAGTTAAGGAGTCATACACCCACATTCATTATTTCCTGGATAGGGTAGTGGAAAATAATGATGCCTACTACGAGACAATTGAAGATTTATAAGAAGACCACAAGTTTACTTTGGTTTCGCTCCATGCCAACCGCCTTAAGTGAAGGTTGGGGCTTTGAGAAGAAGCTTGAACAATATGCCTCTATGTATAGAAGAAATAGTTCCTTTTGAGCCGAGAAGTGGATGAAGCCAGGGAGATAATCAAACTTCCTTAAGAGGAAAATAATAAACTCATAAATTAGTTGTACATCTTGAAGAAGTCATATGTCACTGGTGTTGATGAAGGTGCTTCTTTCTTAGAGGTTGAGAACACCAGGCTAGCAGAGGAACTTGAAGCTCTAAAGAAAACCAAAACCAGGCAAACTTCTAGGCAGCAAAGGTCTAGACCACCAACTATAGATAATGCAAGGACTAATAAAACATTAGCCGACCAAGCTGCCCAGTTGAGAGCAAAGAGTCAGACTATTACTGATTTATCTGTAAAGTTGGAAGCTAAGGATAAAGCCATTATCGACCAATCTGTTCAGTTGAAGGTGAATAGTGATGTCTTGAAGAAACTTCAACATCAAGTTGAAAGGTTAACCTTTTAATTTCACAAATAATCCAGAGATGTGTGGATGGAAGGCAAAAATGAAGCTCTTAGCCGTGTTGATGGTAACCTTTCCTAAAACCATCGTGAAGGTTAAAGGTGGGGATGGACCAACTGTTTAACTTTGCTGAAATGCGATCGTACAACGAGCGTGGTACTGGAATGATCCAAGTTTGCTAGATTGTGACAAGCCTCTATTCAAATTGTACATATCCTAGATTCCTGCTAATGCTATTCCCTAGTGATTGATCACCAAATACTTGGGAGACTATGGTCTGCATGATGTTCATGAAATAGTTCATCCTCCTCACCTGATTAACGTGTCGAGCAGCAGTAATAGAAAAATGCTGAAGGATTTTAACTTTATTAACTTCCCTTATACCTTGGATAATCCTATAGATGGTATGGAAAGAGTGGATCCAACTTACAAAGCTCAAGGAAATCGTCTAGTGGAATAGCTTTTCTGTGTTTTGGGATTCATTTAATCTTGAATGTAATACAATTAGTATTTGAATAAAAATCCATGCATTTACGTTGTCAACTAATGATTATTTAATCAATGAGTCAATTGAGTTATTGTTTAATACTGAATTATTGAACTATAATTGTAAGGCCATAGATTCTACTAATGCACTTAGGCGAAACTATAAATAGTTTTATTGATCCAAGTTTAGCATTAATTATCAGTGGTGACCAAGTGTATGAGGAATATATGCGTGTAATCTAATGGTTAGGAATGTTTACATGTCTTCCTATATTTAACTTAGTAGGATAAAACTTGTTTGTAACTGTTTGAGTTGTATATGAAGTTTTACAGACTTCTTGTTCTTGACTTGTCAAAGATGAAGTCATATATGAAGTAAATGATTAGTGTCGACCAAGTGTGTTAGGAGTGTATTCATGTATTTAACTTGGTCGGGTAATACTTCTTGTTCACGACTTGTTAATATGAAGTCATACATGAAGTAATAACTGCTTATTCGTGACTTTTACATACAAAGTCATACATGAAGTAATAAGTTGGGCGAGATACGACTGTGCCTTAAGTTGTTAGTGCATTTTGAATTTGAAGTGCATCTTGAATTTGATAAGTTCAACCCGATTAAGTATGTTCTGTTGATTGGAAGATACGTTAAATATGATTATGTAAGGTATGTGTTGATCGATAGATAAGTTCAACCTGATTAAGTATGGTATGTTCTGTTAATCGACAAGAGCTTAAGACCAAGATATATTTTTTATTTGTTGTCTTTAGGGGATGTTTATCGACCTACTCTGAACAAAAATTAAAAAAATTGAAGGAAATAAAATCAAGATTGGACTGAAATATACAAATGTAGTATTGAATCGAACGACGAAAAAAAGACTCTAGCACGTTATACTTGTGTGCACCTGCAACTACCTTGTATACATATATAAATATACATATATATATACTTAATGCATGAAACAATTTCCTTTCGAAAATCTCATTTATCCAGATTAATTCGCCGTAATCTTATTAAAGACATCATTTTTCTCATTTTGACATAACACAAATGGTTAAATACTTGATACAACTACACTTGGATTGGCCGAAAGCGATTTCTTTACTTAAATTACTCCTTTAATTTTAACCAATACACATTAGTATTTTCATTGAAAACCACCATTTCAACACACGCGAACACCGTGTTAGAAAATATTCATTTACCCTTTGAAAACCTTTTACAATATATTCTTGTTTTAATTATGCGTTTAACCACCTAGGTTGCTTAACCACCCATGTACCCATTCATTTTACTTTTCCTTTACCTTATGGACATTAATCGATCTCCACATTTACTTGTCCATTTCACCTCTATCGGAACATTTATTAATTTATGTAAGTTAGGTTGTCTTAAAACATTTTCACCACACAACCCATTTATTGACATGTTCCTTATTCCTTTATCTTTTCTCGGAATCTTTTAATAACCACCTACTTCAACGGGTTCCACTCTGCCGGCTATGCGCACCATATGTTCTGGCCAATTATTTTGGGTCTTTCATCCCAGGGCTCCGAGCCCTCCTTAATAATCACGGTGTCATACGAGTTCCTTTTAATGTTTTTTAAAATTTTACAAATGTCCACATTATTCCACCTTTCCTTGTACCCGGATGACGCCAAACTCGGGGTTTCACCCCAATTTGTGTTACACTTTGAAATTATCATTTCCCGTCCTTTACACTTTACCCTTTATTTTATTCCAAATATCATATTCATTTAGGACCAATTTGTATAACATCTTTTTCAATATTTTTTTTCATAAATATGTTCCACGTTAAGTAAAATGACCATTTTACCCATTTGTTTCCAAACTAATCTTTCACTCTATTTTCACAAGTGTTAATTTTTTCAAAACACTATTAAGTTACCCACACTAACTTCGTAAGTATTTTAACACCTTAACATCCTTTTAGACTTGGAGTAGTATTGTTATAAATTGGAAACATCTTTATCTCATTATTTCCTTTCCAATTTCATAATTGTTAATCTTTTTCAATATTATTAAATTATACACGCCAACTTTCCAATGTTTAACCATTAACACTTACTAAATACCATTACTAACCTTTTTTTCAAATTAGACATTGCTTTACTTTCTTTATTCAAGAAAATCTAATTACACTTAAAGACTACTTTCATAAGAAAATACCATTTCCTTTTTATCAATACACGTAGCCTTGTAACTTTGTACTTATCATACTTTGAACCACATTTTTACACACTTTGAAGACAAGAATATCTACTATTCTTATTCCATGTTTAAACCCAACAAAATCTTCTTTAAACTTATTTATACATTTATTGCAAAAATACATCAAGTTTATATGCATGAGAAGATGGACTTTAAATTCTAAAATCCTACTAATGGGTTAAATATACATTTCCTTTTAGAAATTCATCATACATGCAAAAATATACTTTCAAGGCGCATAAGACATTTTATTTCTTCAAACTCAACAAATGTCCATTTTCATAAGATTTAGATTTTTGCAAGAAACTTTGAAGCATTATTTCACCAATGTTTAGCAAAATAAATCATTAATTTCAAACATTTTATTTCATAAAATTTAATATCAATCTTTCTAGAGAATACACCATTTTCATAAAATACCGAATTTTAATATTTCGAGACTTTGAAATATATATTCATTCCTTATTTCCAACAAAATAACATTTTACCAATATTTTTATTCCATAAAAATGTTTAATATTATTCTACTAAAAACTATCATCCATTCATGTGCATCGTACTTATGTAATCTAACCACAAGACTACTAAAAATGTAAATAGAGTCTTAGATACAAAGGATAGATGTTCCTACCTCTAAAAGATCCAAATGTAAGTAAGAAGATTGATGTAGGAGGACCAAAACCCACCTCTAAATGTGGCCTCAAAGGGTTACAAAATGCATCCTCCAAATGCTACATTTGTGGTCCATTCAAGCTTCTAAGCCAAAAATCCCTTCAAACTCCATGAAAACTTCAATCTTCTCCTCCAAAAGTCCCTCAATATATCTCCAAAATTCTTAGATCCACCATAAAATTGGTATAAATGGGTGTTATATGCTCGAATACGATGAAATACTAGAATATGGTGGTGGTGGTGGAAGGCTAAGAACAGTGGGAGAACACCCCAAAATAGTGGAAGACCATCTTTATTCCTCCATATCTCTACTAATAGCCCAAACAAACCTTATAACCCCCCCTAAAGGCCAAAAATTTCGTTTGCCCATTTTGGGCTCATCTAGGCTTGACAGCACATCAAATCAAGGGCTAGAATTGTGACAATACACAAGGGCAATCTGATTAAAACATTTTTGAGGCACGTCATTCTTGACACGAGCCTCGTTCGAATGATATCACCACCTCATTTAATGATTTGCTTCGCGCGACCTGGGACTGTAATGTGGTGAAATCTCATTTGAAGGCCTGTTTCGTGTGAACTTCGCGCGATAGTTGGTCTCGCTTCTGATGACACCCCTATGTCTTTAGAACGACCCCTCTTTCTATTCTCTTCAATTTTGACCCATAATTTCCACTAATTCTCATCAAATTTTACTCCATTATGTTTTATATAAAATTTAAATGAAATACTAGGGAAGGGTATTACAAATAATAGGCTTATCATATTTCCGTGGAGTATATTGATTGACATATTTCTTTATTTCTATTTCCATTTTTGTATTTTGACTAGTGGCATTCTTTTCGATTTCTACCCTAACCTCTCAAAGGAATCTGAAATGAGGGTAATATTGACTTCCCATGGTGTTTCTGATGTGAGATAAAAATTTCTTCAATATATTGACTTGCTCTTTCTTTAATGGCCGGTTGGTCACATCGATAACTTTCTCTCTCCAATTGGTTATAGAGATATTAACAGATTCCCCTGGTCCTTGTTCGAGTATCTCAAGGTCACGTTACTTCCAACTCTTCATTGTACTTGTATTGATCCATGAGTTATATAGATACATCCTCCCAACTTCGAATTTTAGATTCTCTTAGAGATAATAACCAATAGAGTGTGCTGTCTTTGAGGGTATGTTGAAACATTAGGGTCATAATTTCCTCCGCAGACTGACGCGACTCAGAATGTGTCTCTAATGCGCGTTCACTCTAGGCTCAAGTGCAAGCCTGTCGCGTTAGTAGTAAACCCGGTAAGTCGGGATCGTATCCACAGGGAAATAGGATAATGGGATTATGACGACGTTGGATAAACAAGGAAATCCTAACTCTGACAGTAAAGGAAAAAAAATGATTTGGTTTGTGGAATGACTATACTAGATGCAATTATGAAATTATGAAAAGGTGCAATTATACTAAAATGATTAAGAAAAACTTTAAAATACTGATGAAGAAAGGTTTAAAACTTTAAACTATATGATAAGAAAAACAGGACGAGAATACAATCCCCCAACCCTAATGTATTGCAGGTATAATGCTAATCGTAAATTTAAATGATTAATTAGACCCAAAATTTAGTACTCCCAAGCATTACGTATATGAGGTTCAAGCCCGCACCATACTTAATCAGAGGACGAGTAAATCGGTATTACGGTAGTTACACTCGAATTGCATTCTAAAGCATCCCGGTTACCCTGAAGTAAACGAGATCCAAAGATCTACAATTGTCATATTCCTACGCAACAACTATCACATCAGGTTGGGTTCATGTATCCCGACCATAGAAAATCTAGCCTAGCATGCTGAAAGTAACGAAAATAATCTTTGAATGGCAGAAAACCATGATTAAACTAAGGGAAATTTGTAGAATGATGTAGAAAGGAATTGTAATAAAGAATTTAACTACTAATCTTACCAAAGCATTAAAAGCAGCAATTAAGAACACTTGAAATCACAGAAATCTGAATAATCTTCAATCTTGAAATTAAAAGAATAAACTATCTCAAAACTAGAGTTTTCTGAAAAGAATGGAAAATTATATTAATTCTCCGTCCTAAAAAATGATAATAACTTGGGTTTATATACCCCATAAAGTTTTAGGAGTTTTAGCTGCACTAGGACTCCCCATTAGAGAAGGATAAGAAATTAAAACTCGATAGCCGGACCGATCCGGGGCTTTTGCGGATCGATCTGCCTGGAATGCGGACCGGTTCTTTTATTTTTGGGGCGGATTGGTCCGGGGCGGACCGATTCATTTATTTTTCCTCCCTCTTCGGTTTGCTTTCGGTCCGGGGTTCTTTGGAATATGCACTGCGGACCGGTCCGGGTCTACTGCGGATCGGTCTGCCTCTTTTACTTTTTTCTCCAACTTTGACTGCTCATAACTTTTATTTCGGGACTCCGATTGAGGTGCCGTTTCTTCATATGTGCTCATGAACGTGATATCTTCAACTTCTCTTTAGGTGCCTCATTCGAATTCCGAGTGAAAATTATACTTTTGCCCTTTTGACTTTCCTTCTTTTCTTTCTCGATTCTTCCGGTTTCTTTCTTCCTTTGATTGACATCAAATACCTGTAAACTCAATACGAAATACCAGAAACTTGGTGTACTCGTTAGGATAAGTTAGCAGCAAGATTATGAGATAAAGTTAAATCGATTACGTTGTTTGAGGTGCTAAAAGAAACTAAATTAAGGGATAAATTGGGAAGAATTTATGCCTAATCAAACCCCCCTAACTTAGAACTTTGCGCGTCTCGAGCAATGTAAAAGAATCCTAGAAAGGCTCAACTCTTGAAAAATATTTTATTGGGATAGAATACCTTTTTTGCGGGCAAGATATTGCATTTAGTGTATGCAACAAGCCTTTAAACACCTAGGTCACCCTAGTAGGACGAGTTGTGTCTCGTGAGGGTTTGCAGTGGATATACCCACAAAATTCGACTTAAAGAAGATTCAAAATATGCAAAAATTGTGTAATTCAAACTTTCCCAGAAAAAAGTCATCATCAAGTCATATTTACAAGTCTCAAACCGTAGTGTGTGTGTGCGAAGCCGGAAATATAACCGCCAATTTCCACCGATAGATCATCACATTACTTACCCGAAAATTCGTTTTGATTTCAACTTCTCACGGAATGCCCTCACAAACGAATCTCTCGGATTATGGCTATTCTCTCAGTATGCGTGATATAAAGAGTAAATATAATGGATGCAAAGTTACACATACAAGTAGAAAGACGAAAATTTTATAGTAATAGGATCTCATATGCGGATTATGGTTTTAAAAACGGGAACATTGCCTCTTTTTCGCGCATTCAATCTCTTTTATTATCTTTTGGTATATTAGCTCTCCACACGGTAACCAATTTCGCAATTTAGACTCGGTTAGGACTTTTTTGGGTTTTAAGGTATATTGGGTAAAATGAAAGAGGTAGGGAAGGTTGGAATTGGAAAAGTCATTTAAGATGTCCATTTGTGCTTTTTTCGGGCTATTGCTAATTTTTTTTCTTCTTTTTCTCTATTTTTTTTATGGTTTTCACTTCTTTTCTTGCTATTTTTGTTGAGCATATCTATTTTTTTCTTGCCCCTTTATATGCACTTTTCGGACTTAATTCTGATTTTTTTCATTTTTTGCAATTCCGGGCTATTTGGTTTTTTTCGGGTTGTCAAACGAAAGGGAAAATCTATTTGGCTCAATTTGGGTTACAAAAGGGGTGATTTTTTGCATCTTTTTGGTCAATATTTTTGGGTGACAAACAAGGGCTTACTTCATTGTCCAAAATGCCAATTGCATTACCATACGCGTTTCGAGATGAATTTAAGTTTAGAGATCACTTTTGGCACGTTTTTCAAAGCAATATCACACACGTTTTTCATAATCGATCAAAATGAAAGGGTTGAGATCCTCGACGACTTTTTAGGAGCTGAAAAGAACTTTTAGCTAACAATTAACTCAGATTGATTTAAAAACTCGCAAAAAGTGATAGGCTCGAATCTCACCGGGTTTGTTAATCTCCGCACTTATTCGTTAAGTCGTCAATCTTCGCTTGATTTCCATCTTTAGTCAATTTCGGCTTTGTGTATGTTGAATTTTACAACTTGAGACTTTAAACCAACTTTTAATGATAATTTTGAAAAATTTGAATTCTAATTTTTATTTATTTTGAACAAAAATATTTTTGGATTTTTCAAAATTTTATGATTTTTTTGGAAATTTGTGAAATTTTAGAAATACGCACTTGTGACCCCCCTAACTTAGACTTTGGCATTGTCCTCAAGCAAAAAGGACTAAAATCTAAACAAGGCAAAATAAAAAGTGCGATAAATAAAACAAACAAATGGAGAAAATACAGATTTTATGGAAAACAGGACTGTGGTACAATTACAGGGAAAGACATACAACCATGTGAACAGGAAAAACAAATAAAAACTTCCACAACCAAAATACAACATCACTGGGGGTGGGGGTTGTGAAGAACCGGGCGCGTCGGGGACATAGGGGTCATAGAAATAGGATGGCAATGGTTCGTTGGGATCCCTTTGGCGTCGGTATATGTCCGCTTGGAAGCGAAACATCATGATGGTATCGCGACAGTAATCGATCAAAAAGTTGCCAAATCTCGTTTCAAGGACCGACATACGGTTCGCTAGGTCGCTACCGCCCATTCAAAATCAGGGTCGTCCTCTTCGTCCGCCGACTCCTCATCTGCACCGACATCACCCATTTGTACATCAGCACCGACTGCTTCTTCTTCCTCTTCTTCGCTCTCACTCAAGGCAGTTTCTTCCTCGCTATCACTGCCCCGCCTCGCCCGAAGGACGGCTAGCTGTTTGATGCTTTTAGTGCGGGTTCCCTGTCCAAAAGGACCGGGAATGCGAGTACGATCGAGCGGCGCCGCAAAGCCAGCATCCTTGAGGATGGAGATAATCAATCTTGCATATGGAAGTGGGGTAGCACCTTTTTCATCCAAGGCCGCGACCATGATGTCGGCGTATAGGGTGCGGGCCAAGTGGATGGAAGTGTGTGGATCAAATAGGTGATAGGTCAATGTGGCCTGATGGGGCCGCATTGCGGAATCGTTTGACGTTTGCAAAATATTGGCACACATAATTTGAAAAGTGAGGCCCGCCTTCTCATTAAGGCGTCCAACGGCGATAGTTTGCCCCGTCTATGTAACATCCGGGGCAATGCGTTCTATGATTACGTCTTTGGCGACCGGTGCGATGTTCCTCGAGTAAGTGAAGTCTTGAACGTCGGGAACATCGTATTCGATCAACTTGGCCGTGATAAGGGCCAATTAAAAGGGGATGGCGGTACCATCCACGTATGCTTGGGCCTCGAATGGCCCGTCCGAACAAGGGTGCCATAAAAGGAGCGGACCTCGGCAGCCTAAACCGCGTCGTATGGTTCATTGAGGAATCAACACCAATCCCTAGCCATGAAGAGGGCGGTGACGGAGTTGGGCAAACCTGTTCATTGGACAACGTGCTCCATATGGAGTTTACGATCCGGGCCGAAGAAGCGATTGCACCAACGTTCCTCTTGGCGGGAACGAAATTCTCCATGGCCGGAGGGGAGGATGTCGGTGGAGTCGTACTTGGTGGGGGCTGGTCGTTGGGCCATGATATCAGGGAGAGGTGGCTGGAAATATAGGGAGAGAGAAGAGATAAGTGATTTGGTTGATGGTGTGAAGAGAAAGGGATGGTGAAGGTAGGTATTTATAGGTGAAAGGGGTGGGTAGGGTTTAGAATTGGAGGGAAAAGGTTTGGAGGGAAAAGGGGGGGGAATTTCTACAGAGGGCGGATCGGTCCGCCTGGGGACTGGACCGGTCCGGTCCTTTAATTTGCAAGCCATTTCGACTACCGGATCGGTCCGGCCCAAAATTAAAGGAACCGGTCCGGCTCTTATTTTTGAGCTGGATTTCCCCCTAACTTAATTTTGATAGTTCTTCTTTGAAAATTTTCACTTTCACAACATACTCCCTATCAATTTTGGATTAAAAACCTCTCGATACCAATGGCCAACGCAACGTGACTCCATTTCCCGAAAATGTGAATGATCTCTCCCGAATGTACCCTAATCCTATTGACTCTCACTACACACGCGACTCTCATCTACTATACACAAGAATTCACCCCATACGTGTTGGGGGTGCGACGACCTCGCTGTAGCAGCTCACTCTACCCCATAAACGGGGTCTGACAACCAAACGGTGTCAACTTCTTCCACACAAGCCTCTAGATATGGCTTTAGGCATTGTCCATTTACTTTGAATGTATTTCCCCCTTTCAAATCGTCTAATTCAATATCTCCGTGAGGGAAATCATTCTTCGCAACGAACGGGCCAGACCATCGTGATCGCAACTTGCCCGGAAAGAGATGAAGCCGAGAGTTGTAGAGAAGAACTTTTTGTTCGGGAAGAAACTCTTTGCGACGAATGATGTTATCATGAGCGAGTTTCATCCTTTCTTTGGAAATTTTAGCATTCTCATACGCGTCATTACGTAGCTCTTCTAACTCATTTAGTTGAAGCTTGTGAGCTTCACCGGCCTTATCCATGGCATAGTTCAACTGCTTAATTTCCCAATACACCTTGTGTTCTAACTCAACAGGAAGATGGCAAGTTTTCCATTCACAAAGCGGAAAGGGGACATGCCGAGTGGATTTTTATATGCGGTGCGATAGGCCCATAGCGAATCGTTCAATCTAAGTGACCAATCTTTTCGGGTAGGATTGATGATCTTTTTAAGAATGTTCTTGATTTATCGATTTGCTAGTTCGGCCTGCCCATTCATTTACGGATGATAAGTCGTCCCAAACTTGTGAACGACACCATACTTTCTCATTAGCTTCTCGAATGCCCTATTACAAAAGTGTGTGCCATTATCACTGATTATCGCTTTCGGTGCGCCGAAGCGGGAAAGTATGTGTTCCTGCAGGAACTTTATCACCACTTTATTGTCATTTGTCTTGGTAGCTATAGCTTCCACCTATTTAGAAACGTAGTCTACCACAACAAGGATGTATAGGCAACCAAAGGATGGGGGAAGGGACCCATGAAGTCAATACCCCAACAGTCGAAGATCTCAATAATGAGTATGGGGGTAAGAGGCATCATGTCTCGTCGAGTAATGGCTCCCATCCGTTGGCACCTGTTGCAAGATTTGCAAGCAGCGTTCACATCCCGGAATATTGTGGGCCAATAGAGTCCGCGTTGTAGAATTTTAGCGGACGTCTTTTTCGTCGAAAAGTGGCCTCCATAAGCTTTCAATGACAAAACTGGATGACTTTCGGGATCTCGTCATCCGGTACACATCGTCAGATGATTTGGTCGGCACAATATTTAAAAAGGAAGGGATCGTCATAGAAAAACATACGCGACCAAGTAATAAATCTCTTCTTATCTCACGGTGTCCAATTAGGAGGGACAACTCCCGTGACAAGGTAATTCACTATATCCGCAAGCCAGGGGAAAGAAAAGGTAGAAAAAAGTTGTTTATCCGGAAAGTATTCGTCTATGGGTATGGGATCACTAGGTACATCGGACGAAAGCCGTGATAAGTGATCGACAACGACATTTTCTACCCCTTTCTTATCTTTAATGGTGAGATTGAAGTCTTGCAGGAGTAGGATCCACCTTATGAGGAGCGGCTTTGCATCTTTCTTTGCAAGTAGGAATTTCAATGCCGCGTGGTCGGTGAAGCAAGTAATGGGAGAACCGATAAGGTACGATCGAAATTTATCAAGGGCAAAGACTACCGCTAGCAACTCCTTCTCCGTGGTAGAATAGTTGAGTTGTGGTTCGATAAGAGTTCGGTTAGCGTAGTAGATGACATGAGCCTGCCTATCTTTTCTTTGGCCCCAAACAGCCCCTATCGCATAGGCGCTAGCATCACACATAAGTTCGAATGGTAAAGACTAATCCGAAACTTTCAAGATGGGAGCGGACACAAGCATGGTTTTTAATTTTTCAAAAGAGCTTTGGCATGCTTCCGTCCACTCAAATGGGGTGTCCTTCATGAGTAGGTTGCTTAAGGGTCTAGCGATGGCGCTAAAGTCCTTAATGAACCTTCGAAAAAACCCCGCGTGGCCCAAGAAGGAGCGCACGTCTTTGAGCGATTTTGGTGGGGGAAGATCAGCTATGAAATCTATCTTTTCCCTATCAACTTCTATCCATCCGGATGATACTATGTGGCCAAGAACTATTCCCTCAGTGACCATGAAATGGCATTTCTCCCAATTCAACACTAAGTTCTTTTCCACACACCGGGCAAGCACTTGTTCCAGTTTTTCTAGACAAAGATCGAAAGAGGTGCCAAAAACGCTGAAATCGTCCATGAACACTTCGAGTCCTCTCTCGACCATGTCGTTAAATAGGCTCAACATGCACCTTTGAAAGGCCGCGGGTGTATTACACAAGCCGAATGGCATACGTTTGTAGGCAAACGTACCAAAAAGAAAGTGAAGGTCATTTTCTCCTGGTCAAGTACATCTACCTCAATCTGGTTATATCCGGAATAACCATCAAGGAAGCAATAGTAAGGGTGCCTCGCTACTCTCTCAAGAATTTTATCAATAAATGGCAAGTGGAAATGGTCTTTCCTAGTTCTCGCATTGAGTTTCCGGTAATCAATGCAAACGCGCCACCCGGTGGTGGTACGTTGGGGAACTAACTCTCCCTTAGCATTATCAATCACTGTCATGCCCGACTTCTTCGGGACGACTTGAATAGGGCTCACCCACTTTCTATTCAAGATTGGGTAGATAATCCCGGCATCCAATAACTTGATGATTTCAGCTCTCACCACTTCTTTCATATTGGGATTTAACCTTGTTTGCATTTCTCTTGAGGGATTGACATCCTCTTCGAGATGGATCTTATGAGTGAAAATCAAAGGACTTATCCCCTTCAAATCAGCAATGCACCAACCAAAAGCACTTTGGTTCTTTCTCAGAATTTTTAGCAATTTGCCCTCATGCTTTTTGTATAGGCTAGAGGAGACAACAACAAGAAATGTCTCAGCCTCTCCTAGGTATGCATATTTAATATGGGAGGGGAGTTTCTTCAATTCGAGGGTTAGAAATTTATCGCTGGAGGCAACCGTGCGTGTATCCCTCGGAGGTAACTCCTCGAATCTAGAAACCCAATTTACATCTCTCGCATCCTCGTCCGACGCTCTCTCATCAAGTAATTCTCTCAACTTCCCAACCTCCCTCTCGAATTTGGTGTACTTCCCCTCATTCTCGTGTCTCGACACTAAACAGGACCCTAAGGCGTCTCCGTAATAATTCTCCTCAAAGTACTCCTCTACTATCTCATCTATGAAGCTCACCGCGTGAAGATCATCTTCTTCCCCCGTATGTTGGGCTATATGGAAGATGTTGGTTTCTAAGGTCATATTCCAAAAAGTGAGTTGCATCTGCCCATTCCTAGTGTTGATAATATAGTTAGCCGTAGCTAAAAATGGGTGCCCGAGAATAATGGGAACATGATTGCTTGAGGCGAAGGAAGGCTCCGTGTCCCAAATGACAAAATCTACCGGGAAGTAGAAAGTGTCAACTTGGACGATCACGTCCTCAACTACACCTCGTGGGATCTTCACCGTTCGATACGCTAACTAGAGAGTGATTCTTGTGGGCTTGAGGTCGCCCAAATCAAGTTGCCTATATATAGAGTAAGGGAGAATATTGACACTTGCTCCCAAATCAAGTAAGGCTTTTTCGATTTTATTTTCTCCAATGATGCAGGAAATGGTGGGTGCACCGGGATCTTTGAATTTAGGCGGTAGATAGTTAAGTAGAATGGAGCTCACGTTCTGTGCTAAAAAAACATTTTTCTTTACCTTTATTTTTCTCTTTACTGTCAACAAGTCTTTGATGACTTTTGCATAAGCTGAAATTTGCTTAATGGCATCGAGGAAAGGTAAGTTCAGCTTTACTTTCTTTAGCACGTCTAGCATATCATCACGTGGGTTTCCTTTATGGTAAGGAATCAACCTTTGAGGAAACGGTGCCGTGGTGGGTGGTTTCACTACTACCTCGGGCTCACTAACGTCTTCTTTGTCATTCTCATTCAAGGGGACATCTTCGGCCTCTTTCATGTCGGGCGAAATCTCCTTGTCTTTCGTTGTTTCACGTGGGGGAGGTGATAAATCAACGACTCTCCCACTACGAAGAGTGGTCACAACTTTACATTGCTCCTGATGTTCAGTAGAGGTGGAGCTAACACTAGTTTGACCTTGGGGAGGTATTTGGCCCTGGGCAGGAAGCTTGCCCTTCTCTTGAACACTCAACGAGGATTGTATCTTTGACAGACTTGCATTTATTTCACTAATCAGGCGATCATATATAGTATTGGATGCAATCTGGCTAGTGATAAATTGATTCATAGTATCCTCGAGAGTTCTCCGCGGTGGCGGAATATATGCTCCTTGAGGTGGTGGTGCTTGCACATGTCCTTGCATGTGTGGAGCTTATTGAAAGTGTTATGGTGGAGGAGGGGCAACATGTGAAGTAGGGTTCATTGCAACATGTTGTTGCCCATAGCTAAAACCAGGATGGTTTTTCCATGAAGGGTTGTAATAATTCCCCTGCGGTGCTTCGAAATTACCCTTAAATCCTCTTATACCACTAACTTGCTCCTGAAGCATCACTTTATAGGCGGGTATAGTCGGGCATTCCTCAGTTGAATGACCCTCCTCACAAATAGCACACACCTTCTCGATGGGGTTTGGTATGGATCCAGTTGGTCCTCTTCCATATACCTCGCATAGGTCTCAAAATCCTTTCTCAAGGGTATCCAATCGACTATCCATCATAGAATTCTTATCTACGTGAAATAGACAGGACGCCGCTGGAGTGGTGGTCACTGGACGATTTCGATTTTGAGCATTAGGATCAGATATATCCCAGGATTGGGTAGTCTCGGCGACATACCTCATGTGAAGCTCAGCATCGTGGGCGTCTAGTTTGACAAAAGGACCACTACCCATGGTTTCAACGAGTTGTTTGGAATTAAGATTCAGCCCATTATAGAGAAAGGAAATGATATTCGCTGTATCAAATCCATGATGGGGCCACGAAGTAACTAACTCATTGAAACGCTCGTAATATCGATGAAATGGCTCATTTTCTGATTGTCTGAACGCTTGAATTTGAACCTTTATGGATATTGTTCGATGTGGTGGGAAGAATTTCTTGAGAAATCTAGATTGCAACTCGTTCCAAGATGGAATCGAGATTGGAGGTAAAGTCCATAGCCAGGTCTTAGCTTTATCTTTTAGCGAGAAGGGGAAGAGTTTGAGGCGGATCACCTCTTGTGTGCAAGTTTGATCATTGAGAGTATCACACACATCCTCAAATTCCCTAATATGGAGATATGGCGTTTCAGAATCCATACCATGGTAATGGGGTAACATCTGAATCATCCCATTTTTGAAACGAAATTTCCCGGCATTATACGGGAGTATAATGCATCCCGGAGTGACAGAGTGCTCGGGATATAAGATTTCTTCCTCACTGACGACTGCACTACCGTGTTGCGACATCTCTCTCTCTCTTAACGACTCGGTGTACTCACTTGGTGTACTCAGAGTGTGCTCTGAAGTGTGTCCTAAGAAAGAAAATGGAGTGTTATTTGAGATTGAGTGTGACGGCGTGGGAGGTGGAATCCAGAACTGTGGGGCGTGAGGAGTGTGGGGGCTATCGGGGTCGTACTCAACTATTGGATTTTTCGTGAATACTGGTTGGAGTATTATGGGGTGTGAGAGTGAGTTCAGAATTTTGTATTAACTTCTTGTGAGAGATGGTGATGAATCTTTTTGTGCTTTTTGATTTTTTATGTTTTTGGATTTTTGGAAATTTTTGGTCAAAGTTTTAGATTGACTCAATCTAATCCTAAGTCTACCTAATTCCTCAGCAACGGCGCCAAAAACTTGATGCGACTCAGAAAGTGTCTCTAATGTGCGTTCACTCTAGGCTCAAGTGCAAGCCTGTCGCGTTAGTAATAAACCCGGTAAGTCGGGATCGTATCCACATGGAAATAGGACAATGGGATTGTGACGACGTTGGATGGACAAGGAAATCTTAACTCTGACTCTAAAGGAAAAATAAAATTGATTTGGTTTGTGGAATGACTATACTAGATGCAATTATGAAATTATGAAAAGGTTTAATTATACTAAGTTACCTAAAATACTGATGAAGAAAGGTTTAAATCTTTAAACTATATGATAAGAAAAACAGGACGAGAATACAATCCCTCAACCCTAGTGTATTGCTGGTATAATACTAAACGTAAATTTAAATGATTAATTGACCCAGAATTTAGTACTCTCAAGCATTACGTATATGAGGTTCAAGACCGCACCATACTTAATCAGAGGACGAGTAAATCGGTATTACGATAGTTACACTCGAATTGCATTCTAAAGCATCCCGGTTACCCTGAAGCAAACGAGATCCAAAAATCTACAATTTTCGTATTCCTACATAATACGGTCATAATAAATCACTAAATTCAGAGGATTAATGTTATACACATGCAACTATCACATCAGGTTACGTTCATGTATCCCGACCTTAGAAAATCTAGCCTAACATGCTGAAAGTAACGAAAATAATCTTTGAATTATAGAAAACCATGATTAAACTAAGGGAAATTTGTAGAATGATATAGAAAGGAATTGGAATAAAGAATTTAACTACTAATCTTACCAAAGCATTAAAAGCAGCAATTAAGAACACTTGAATTCACAGAAATCTGAATAATCTTCAATCTTGAAATTAAAAGAATAAACTATCTCAAAAGTAGGGTTTTTTGAAAAGAATGGAAAATTGTATTAATTCTACGTCCTAAAAAATGATAATAACTTGGGTTTATATACCCCATTAAATTTCAGGAGTTTTAGCTGCACTAGGACTCCCCATTAGAGAAGGATAAGAAATTAAAACTCGATAGCCGGACCGGTCCGGGGCTTTTGCGGATCGATCTGCCTGGAATGTGGACCGGTTCTTTTATTTTTGGGGCGGATTGGTCCGGGGCGAACCGATTCTTTTATTTTTCCTCCCTCTTCAATTTGCTTTCAGTCCGGGGTTCTTTGGAATATGCACTGCGGACCGGTCCGGGTCTACTGCGGATCGGTCTGCCTCTTTTACTTTTTTCTCCAACTTTTACTGCTCATAAATTTTATTCCGGGAGTCTGATTGAGGTGCCGTTTCTTCATATGTGCTCATGAACGTGATATCTTCAACTTCTCTTTAGGTGCCTCATTCGAATTCCGAGTGGACATTACACTTTTGCCCTTTTGACTTTCCTTCTTTTCTTTCTCAATTCTTCCGGTTTCTTTCTTCCTTTGATTGACATCAAATACCTGTAAACTCAATACGAAATACCAGAAACTCGGTGTACTCGTTAGGATAAGTCAGTAGCAAGATTATGAGATAAAGTTAAATCGATTACGTTGTTCGAGGTGCTAAAAGAAACTAAATTAAGGGATAAATTGGGAAGAATTTATTCCTAATCACAGACCTAACAAACTCTTTCTTTGATGGTAGTTACGAAGATGCACAATGGTACTCCCACTCCCTCAAATTTCTCAATATCTGATATTTTGAACTTCTCGAACATAGGATCTTTTAGGTACGTAGACATGTGGGTGTAGTCCACGTAGTTCTCTAGGAGTCTCACCTGGTCAATCTTATGCAAAAGCATATTGAGGCCCTCATTTACCATATTGAGTTATTATTATCTGGGATTAGTCTGCAAGTTAGGTCCCGGTTAAGGGAGATTTAATATAGGAAAATGAGAAGGAGGAGGCTCGTTGGTAGTTAGGATGTGCAAAGGCATTTTGATGTGCGAAGCATGCTGGTATTCTTAAGGGGCTCATGTAGGGTTGAGAATTACCTGTCTCGTGCATTAGGGAAGGCACCATTCTAGTTTGGCAAGAATTTTAGTTCTGGCATCTCTTGTATCCAATACTTGTTCATCTATAATTCATGAACACCCGACTAAAATTTATCGGTCTAGTAGTAAGCTGAGCTAGCAAGGTCATCAGATTTGGATGAAGGTTAACTTATTGATTAGATTTCTCTATGAGGTAGCTACGGTAGTGTTTCTCAATTCCTTTTGAAGTTGGTGAGAATGAGGATGAAGTAGAATTCCAAGGTGGTACGATGGTAGACTATAATTAGTGGGGAGTTATGTCAAACCAAGGGCAATGCAGTCATTCCTGAGAGGAAAACAATTTATTTTTTAAAAAAGTATTTGATTCACTTATTTATTTTTGAAAAAAAAAATGTTGGGTATTTTTATAAAGTATGAAAAAGGGAGAAAGAGTCCATCAATGTAGTTGTTATTATTAGGTTCCACTTATATTATGTTTTACTCAGGGTATAAGTGAAAATGCCAGACATGACTCGAGTCTGGGGAGAGAAAGGGTACGTAATGGAATACTTGATTTAACTTGTTTCCAGACTCACGGACAAGGTTCTGTTTTAAAAATGGGCAAAAGATCACAAAATTAAGCGGTAGGATGACCCTAAAGTTTGGCAGAGTTTTGCGTTTAAACCTAAAATTTATGTATGAGTGTCCTAGGACACACACACACACACACACACACACACACACACACACACACACACACACATATATATATATATAATATCTAAGTAGGTGGAGGTTAGTGTAAGTGTTCCTCTCTTTAGCATGAATTCCATGATATTCTTCTTTTTTATCAGGTCAAGCATTCATCAATACATGTGGAGGAGCCATTTGACTTAGCCGAGTGTACATGAATTGCCTCACTATATGCCTCATCGTGATAGTGAGTGAGTTAAAATTCGATATACTTGACATATATGAACAAATTCCTACTATATACCTCCCATCGTAAGTTTGGTCAAGCAATATGATGAGGGGGAACTGCTTGGTCAAGCAATGGAAGGTGGGAGCCTATTTCTTAGGTTAACCGCGCTCTGTATAACTTCGAACCCATCACAAAGTGACTATTCAATACGAGACCAATATAAGGTCAATACTCAATGCTCGTGCAATATAGTAGGAAAATGTAGAGTTTTAAGTAGTGTCTTTATGCAAATTATCACGTAAGTTAAGAGGGATATATACAACTACAAAGGATGGAGTAAAAAGGCAAGAATATATAAGGGTGACATGTGATAAAAGAGCTATTATACAAGTGAAATAAACACGGGAATATGTATAAGTGACATGGAGTATGAGAATAAATACAAATGTAATGAAACGTGTAGATATGTACAAGTGAAGTGAAGCGCGAATGTACAAGTGGAGTAAAACACAAAAATATTTACATGTAACGTGAATTATGTGATATATACAAGTGATATAGAGCAGATGACGACAACAAGGGGATATACATGTAATGAATAAATAAGTATGTATATTATATGGAGATAAAGTATTACATGGATGGAATAATAAGATCATGACATATAAACATGAGAGAAAATTAGAAATGGATATACAAAAGAGGGAATATATACACATGTAGAAAGTGATGGGTGAAAGAGAAAACCAAACTTATGTAAATAGAGTCCGGTCATCAAAAGTATAACCCCTAGCAGACTCGCTACCGTGGCCATCTCGGCCCCTCATCAGTCCGATCGCACAAAATCTTAGGATAAAACTGTGACACCCCATAAATTTTAATAATAGGTCGATTAAGTCTACAATCAATATTACATGAGTCTAAACAATTGAGCACCATTACAAGCATGACAGTAAATAAATCCGAAAGCATACATAAGTAACCCCACATAAAAGTGATAAACCATACGATATCTGATAACAAACCAATATAAAATATCAAATGACTCAAAAGTAAAGTTGATATAAACATAAAAAGGAACAATTGAGTATGAGAACTCACGCCTAACACTTACATCCCATGAGATCAACAGTGACGAGGAGATCAGATGTGGATAAGAGGTGAAGATTTTCTGGAGGCTTATGTCCCAAAAATGCTAATGGGAAATGTTAACAACAAGTTCAATTAATATAGCTATATAATTGACTTTAGATTATAATAGGAATACGCGTCTTCATCCAGTATTTATTTGATTTTTAGTTAACCCAACCTAAATAAACCTACATATCACATGCGTTTACTCCCAAGACCAATATTTTCCCCATGATTAAGTCTTTTGCATCATTATTAACTTTTAGGTAGAATTCCACATTTATTCCTTTGAACTTCACCATTACATAATATCACATGAAAGTATCTACATCAATATAATCATAAGCCACTTCGGTATGAAATGCATATCTCATAAATGGATCAGGACTTTACCATCATCATTGTGTACAAGTTCTGGTATCATAATCAGAGCCTTCCCTTCATCATTGTGTACGGGCGCCAGTATCAAAATCAGACCCTTCCCGTCATTATTGCCTACGGGCACCAGTATTTAAATCAGACCATTCCCGTCGTCATTGTGTACGAACGCCGACACATTTCCATATAATACACCAAAACAAGTAAATTCTACATAAATAAAGGTTACAAGTCAAAATCCCAATTTAGTCACCTTAATTAACTTCTTTTAATTAAGAAAATATTATTTTGACTCAATTTCATTCGATCTCGTCATTCAAACGAGAATACACTATTCGTTAGAACGAATTCCTAATATAGTTCGAACAAAATCACTATGTTCGTTTGAACGACTCCATGTTGTCATTCGAATCAAACCTAGATAAAACCCTTCTTCTTCCTAGTGAAGTTTCGCCATTGTTGGACCCAATTTCACATTTTCAGGTCCCTAAAAAACCACAAACATTACTTTTTCAATATATATTAGTCCCAATACTAAAACTAACCAATCTTTAATGATATTAAGTTATTTTAATATAAGATTTATAATATAATCCTTATTTATCATCTCAAGAACTCTACTCATGATTCCAACCCAATTCGACCCAATTTTAGTTTATTTCACAAGAATCATAAGGGATTCCTAACCTTTAACACGAGTTACAATGGACATAAATTCAATTTAAAAATTTCTACTCTAAATCCTGATAATCATCCTAAATTCATAACCATGTATGGTTCCTTAATCGTAACAGCGGTTATATAAATTATCCAAGTCAATGTTTTAATATCAAACCAAGGATCCAATGAATAATAACATCATAATGCAATATCAATTATAGTCTCAGACTAAAAAAACATGCCTCAATTCTCAATTAGGTTGAATCTTAGATTAAAAGCCCCAAATCTTCTTTCTATTTTCCTCAGCCTTCCTTTTTAGCTCTAGTGTTGACTCAAAATATATAAATGGTTTAGTCTAAACCAAATCTCTATTTTATACTAATTACCTATGAAATTGGTTTTAGCCTCTCCATGGACCACCCTCATTAAGCCCAAAACCCAATTCAATTAGTCTAAATTCTACTCCAAGGCCTATAATAACCTATAGGCCATAAAACCCCACATTTTAAAATGTTAACCCTAGTTTACATACTTTTAAATTAAATTTACCTTCATCTTATTTCTAATTTAATTTAAAATAAATTACCTACATGCATATTGAGAATAAAATAAAATAATTTAGTGACGTCCTAGGGTCACTACAGATAAGTACATTTATATACTAATTTGAATTAATTAATTTAAGTTCCTTTAAAATTATGGGGTATTAGATTCTTTCCCCTAAAATAAGGAATTTCATCCTCAAAATTCAAATTTTCTTATACTCTTACTTGGAAGTCAAAGAACCCCTCGCGCATAACGTCCTCACACTGCCATAAGAAATCTATTCCTCAATAACATAATACACCTAGGTCTCTCTTATCATAATTCGCGTTCATCTTCTACTCTACCCCAACTCATTTACCCACTGAACTTTATTTTTCTCTCGTCGTTGTGGCTCTTCTGCCGCCCCTACACTGCTGTCCATGCAATGGGACTAATTCCTATGCTAATTCTATATAAAATTCCATATCTCCATATGGTGGTAACCCTAAAACTCCTTAAACACATTCGTAAATTCTTGGAATATCTGTATTGTGTTTAACAATATGGTAAATTCCTCATTCGAAGTTGTATCCAAGTAATATGAGTGTATGCTAATCTCTCACTCAACCTTATGTATAATATACGAAATGTCCTCTCCCAAAATGGTAATCGAAAAATAAACCTACCTCATAGTAGTTGATATAAGCGTACTACATATAGCTACTAATCAAATCGAAATCATACAAACCACAAGACCACATGATTAAATCAACGAGGTGGCTGAACTATAAGCTGACCATGCACAATGTCACGCCTCTACAATTACGTCATAAAACTATCAGACCGTGTTTTTGGTATGAATGTACAAGATAGTAACAAAATAACGAAACTAGAGTTAAGGTGAAAAAAAGAACTTTATTCATTATAGCGATATAATATTGTATTACATATATTATACTACCACTAGCACGGTGAATTATTCATGTTAGATTTTATCTCAAACTGAAAAATAATGTAGGTCATTGAGAAACACCATTCTTTGCTTCCATCTTCCTTAATCTCATCCGTACGTATCACAAAAGGGAGGGGGATATAGCTTCCTTATCGTAGAAAATAGAGGAAAAAGGATTTAACATAAGTATACTAAGTATATTTTTAACCAGTTCTTAACAATTATATGTATATAGAGGTTTGAGTATGCATGGATTTGATTGTTTGCTAAATGAAGCATATGCACTATAAAGAAGATCAAGGATTTTTAAACGAATAATCCCATAATTAACAGTTTACTAATTGGTATAGAAATAATTAAGCATGATCAGTATAACCAATTAATAATGTCAACTCAAAACTTTTAGAGAAAATAAACAGCTTGGCACACTAATTAAAGTGGCACTCATATGTATGTAATGATAAATCCAGGCTCTCAAACATTTGAGACCTTAGGCTAAGTAGAAAAATTTAGTGGGATAACACAACAGTCTACTACCTAGTTAATACTGATGCTTATCACAAATATATTTAACACATAGGTGCATGGGTGAACCAGCTCATTCATCACAATAACCTCATGAAATTAGTTATCAGATAAGAAGAGTTTAAATTGATCCAAATGATCCACATTCAAATATCAATGATATTTAAAATCATATGTAGCATGACAATATCAAATTTTGCACATACTAAGAATAATTTATGGCTATCACAGTGTGATATAATAACAGGTTTATCAAATACACTGAAATTATTATTAAAAGGGAAAGACCTTATTGTTAGCTATGAAGAACGTGTTTGGAATTGATTGAAGTCGGGATCTGTCACACCTTGCCTTTTGGTATGAATGCACAAGAGAGTATATATAAAGAAATGAATTAAAGTTTAGGTGGAATAACGAACTTTATTCATTATTAAAGTACTTTACATAGGGTAGTACCACCGCATGGGTGAGTTACATTTTTTTATTACAGACTATAAAGTAGAAAATTGAAAAGCATCACTCCTTGCTCCTATCCGACTTATTCTCTATCCATAAAGTCACGTATGTAAATAGGTGATCGGTATTTGTCTCTAAAAGGGAATAAATATTATCCTCTTTCTCTGGGTTCATCTAGAAGAAAAAGGAATTAGCACAAATATATTAAGCAGGCTTTACCAGTTATATAATAAGTATATGTATATATGAGAGTTGGGGTGTGTATAAAATTCAGTATTTTACAACGTTAAAGAATTAAAGCTGATAATCCCATACTTATCAGTTTATATAGAAAATTAAAGTTATTTGAACTAATAATCCCACAATTACCAGTTCATTAAGGATCATATAAAGAAAGTCAAGGATCTTTGAACTAACAATCTCATATTTACAAGTTCACTAAGGGGTATAGAAATAATTAAGTCATAAATAAAATCGAATAATAATCAATCCAAAACCTTTGGGAAAAAGTAATCGAATAATCACACAATTAAAGTGGCACTCGTGATAGGCACACAATTATAGTTGCACTAATACGTCTCAATCATCTGAGACCATTAGGCCAAACCCAAAGTTTTATAGGATAACATGCCAGTCTACTTCCTAGTTAATACTAGTACTTATAATATAAATATTTGCACAGAACTACAGGGGTGAACTGATTCACTTAGGAACATGACATCAGTTATTAGGTGAGAAGGGTTAAATTGATCCATCTTTGAATTCAAATATTAATGATATTAAATAAAATATGTAGTATGGAAGTATTATAACATGAACATACTAAGAGTAAATATTAGCTATCACAGTGATATCAATAGCAGTTTTTCAAATACGCAAAGTTCTACAAATTAAAAAGGTAGAAAAACCTACTTGCTCGGTATTTTGCACAACTTTATGTATCAAAAGAGGATATCGGGAGGATCTAACACTTGATTCATTATATACAATGTTTGGGTATATAAGTATTTATTTGAATTTAGGATTGGGTTGGTCAATTTATACAAAAAAATGTATCTTTTAAAGTTCAGGGGGTTTAATTATGAATAATTTGGGACTTTAAAATACTGGACATAAGGTCATATTTGAACTTTGGTGCAAGAGACTTTTTGTCTTAAAATATATTGGAGTATTTATAGATAAATTTTGAGGTTCAAATTTATAAGTTGAAAAAGTTAAGAGGGGTCAAATTGCAATTTAGGAAAAAAAATTCTAAGTTAAAACCTCATTTTCCCCTAACTTAGGCTAGGCTAATCCAAAAATGGCCTTACCTTATATCATTTTGACATTTAATTATAATATAAATATCAGAAAAAAATTCAAAAAATTTTGATTTGCCATGCGCCCTCAAGCACGACGTCAAAAATTCTGGTAAAAAAAGTCCATCTTCCTCCCCTCGACAGTTGACTTTAGGGTTTTTAGTTTTTTACCTTGATTAACTCCTTTATTTCTAAACCATTTGAGATAATTTCTTAACAAACTCAACCTAAAATTTCATAAGGAATCCAAATACATAGGTTTTGTGATTTGAGATGCAGTATATGTTAAGTTCTATAACCGTGCATTTTACCAAAAATTTGACCAAGCATTCTTGGATTTTAGGTATATAGCAGGGACTCTTATGAACATAGTTTATTTCTGCTATGTGTAGGAGTAATTTGGTTTTAATTTCAAGGTTTGAGATGGATTATATAGGGAAAATTTAAAATTTTCAGTTTTCTGGTTCAAAATGCACTTTCAATCAATTCGAGCTTATTATGCACAGTCATGGCATTTGATCATTACAGTCGAGTTCCTGAGATTTTAATGAAGACATTTAAAGCTTTAAACATGAGTGTTGACGCAAAAATTCTCCAACTACGCGGACCAATAAGAAATGGACACATATCATCCTACATGGTAGTATTTATACTTGCTCGGCACCCGAGGAGAGTTGGTCGGCATATCAACCAACTCAAGGAAGACCAACCGCCCTAGAATACCAACAATCATATTTATTGTACATAGATGTAAATGTCTGAATATATAAAGACATTCCATCTCTTGGACTCCCATCACTATAAAGACATTCCTTCCCTTAGCCAAAGGGATAAGCTAGACAAGATGAACAAGCAAGAAATTCTCTACACACCCCTCTCTCTCTCTCTTTACACCATATGATGCCATTGTAAACCCCTGGGAATAAAATAATAGTGGACATAGGCTTTTCCTTATAGCCGAACCACTTTAAAAATCGTTATCTCTTATTTGCTTGATTGAATTTCTTATGTGTTTGATGTGATCACCACTTTATCTTCAATCATCATCTTCATACCTTCATTTTATCTATTGTTGATGCCGATAAGATATCATGGATGCTATTTATAGTCATCAACAGATTGACACCGTCTGTGGGAATTCGACACAAGAATTCTTTCTTTATTATTAGAAGAGATGAATATCATCATCATACGCTAAGTTTTTTCTATCTTTGCTTATAATCAATTATACGTTGTACATACATCTTATGATTCAATCATGATCTTTATGTTTATATACATAAATTAGTTGTCCAATTTTTATTTACGAAATCTGCAAAATATTGCAAATCATGCTTTTATATGCGTAACCATAATCACATATGTTAAAGAAATTTTTATACAGATATATTTTGACTGCATCCCTCGTACTGAATGTATACATGGGTGAAAATGAATTGGTTTAGAAATCCAAACATTTGGGTTTCATTATTTATCAAATGATCTCTTAACATGGATCAAATCAGATCCACTTTCTCTCTCTCAACACAGATATTAACCACATCATTTATTTACAAATCTGTGAAAGTATGGCAGTTTCAGGTTACGTTAAATTGTTAAAACCCATCCGAGTTTTACCCAAGTGGTGATAAACGATTCGCATATTGGGTACCAAAAAGTAATGAAATCACCCAATTAAGAAGGAAAAGCCAAATGAATATAACTCTTTCCAACTCAGACAAGGACTGGACTAGTGATTCCAGAGGAGATTTTCTTCTCAAAATATGAGACTTATTATCCTGTTCAGCACTGTAAAAATTCCAAAATGTTTGAACTTATATTACAGATCGACAAGTCGCTATGCTAAACCTAAGTCTGGAGGGAGATCACCCATGGATCCATTTACTAAATCGGTAGAAAAGTGTGGAGAATCACGCATTAATGTTACTGTTCAACGACCATTGGGAAACAAGGAAGTGTATACAAAGTCTAAGTTTTATTGATCAGCAAGAAAGTGGAACAATTCTTGCAACTATAAATTTTTATGGTTGTTCGACGATTTCTGTATGATGAAAAGACCAGGTCGATGACATCACTGGATGCACCCTTCCAGGTCGGCGACCATCACGGGGACAAAAACAAAACAAATAAGATTTCTTTGAAGATCATGGGACTCGTTGGTCGGCGTCAGCTCCAGACCATCTAATGTTGGTCGGCATCAACTTCAGACCATCTTTTGTTGATCGGTATCAGATATTACAGGTCAGAGAATCCTGACTGCATATCACTATGAACAACGCTACAAAGTTTCTGTTGAAGACTAGTTAACCAGTTATATATATAGTAATCTTTGCTCCAAGCACCTCGGATCTCCTCTCTGGAAAGTACATCACCAGCTCAAGAAACGCATACTTAGATTGAAAACCAAAAATCATGGTCTGAGGACCAACGTCCAGATCGGCACCATCGAATGCTCATCGGGGGTAACTACTATTGCTCGGCAATATCAATTATTGATCGACATTGGGGTTCCCGACCAACTATATGTTAGTCGGCATAGTAAAATATGTTGGTCGCCGCTGTGAAAAGATGGTCGATAGCAGAAGATTAAATAGGAATAAAATTTCTTTGACTTGTTAGAATAACACTAGCTTGGTCGAAAAGACCCCCTCTCTATACTTATTTTGAAATCAAACACGAATAAATGCTTTGGTCTGAGACCTGACTTTACTGGATAAGGTTCCAAAGCTTTACAAGGGGATAATTTTTTTTACATTGGCTAGATTCATAAGCTTACAAAAATTCTAGATTAAATAATTATGCCTTACTTATGGCATCTATTTAATAAAAATTTGCTCATATGATACACATTTGGCACAAAACATAATATTTCATGTTTAGAAAATTTTATTGCCTTATATCTGAGCTGATACACATCATATATTGTTTGGATAAATAAATATTATCATGATAATAACTATTTTATTTACTCTCAATAGGTGTTCAGGCAACTTATTAAAATCCACAGGTACAAGATTCAATCCCGACGAAAGCTCGGCCACAATCTTAAACTTTTGGAAACTATTAGTATTGCTCGGCACTATACAATTTTGCCTTGACAAATTAGCCAGGCACAATTAATTATATGATTGCTCTGAGATATGCTGAAGCACGAATCATTATTTATTCGGATGCATATTCTATATTCATCTCAGTATGGAGCTCAGTAAAATATTTATTATCATATTTTCAGCTCCAAGGAGATCTGCAACATTTATTATATTTTATCTCCAACAAACAGTTGGTCGGGAAAATTCTTTTCTCTATATATTCAACAAATCACCAACTAATTGTTGGTCGACATTAACAACCACCAAATAAAGGTTGGTAGGCATCAACAAAGACACCAACAATGTTAGTAAAACAATCGAGATAGGCAAGTCCTGCTTGATTATGGGTGACCATGGAAGGCATCTAAACTGGGCAAGAAGTTGGGTAAAATATCCACTGCCTGGGCACCAAGGCAATCTAGATAAGATTGTTACAACTAGGTAGGAGCATGGGATAAATATTCCATTGCCTAAGCATTTAAACTAAGCAGGAACATGGGATAAATATTCCATTGCATAAGCACTTATGGGTGATTAAAAGATCGCTACAACTAGGCAGGAGCATGGGATAAATATTCCATTACCTAAGCACAAAGACACATTAAATTGGCAAATCGTCAATTCATATACAGAGATTCACGGAAGATAAATTTCACGATTATATATTATTGTTTGAATAATTCCCTGGAAATCTATTATTCTATAACAATGCAAGATCAATCGATCGCTTCCTTATTATTATATGGATTTCTTGTTAATCCCGGTAGATGGTCGACACTCTTATTATCTGGATTTCTTATTAAAACCGGTAGATGGTCGACACTCTTATTATTTATTCGGACTTCTTATTAAGCCCGGCAGATGGTGGGCATTCTTATTATTTATCTAAATTTCTTATTAAGTCCGGCAGATGGTTGACACTCTTATTATTTATCTGGATTTCTTATTAAGCCCGACCGATGGTTGGAACTCTTATTAGTTATCTGGCCTCTTCTATTATGGATATGGATTTCTCACTAGCATGGATATTCGTTGCAAATTATATATTATGCTCAATCATGCTTATTATTGGATCATTCTATCAAGTCCTAACAAATGCTCGGGCATCATTATTATTATTCAGTTACCTAAGCCCAACTGGGGCCTCCACATATGCCGATCAATGGCACATATCAGAATCAGGTTGAATTTATCAAACTCATATTCCTAATTAGAATATATCCCATTCCTAATTGAAATGCCTATAGATTCCTAATTGGAATACATCACATTACAAATTGGAATGCCAACACATTTCTAATTGAACTATATGTTAAAAGCAGTTTTATTCAACCAAAATTACTTGGTCCACAAATTATTTCTATGGTTACATCAGGATAGTATGGAAATGTAAACATACAAAGCTCTTGGGAAGTTATTTCAGGGAACATTTCTTAGGCCTTATATTTTCTAGCAAGACCATCAAACTTCAAGGCCAAGAAAGTATTCAGAGTCCATACTCCTCATTTGGGGACTTTTACTACAAAATTAATTATTCATTCAGTGGCACAGTTTGATAACATCATGCATTACCAACCGAGCATCAGATTCAGCTCCAAATCATAACAAAAAGATCATTAGACAATCATCATTCAAGAATTATTTTTGCTATTAAAGTTAAAAATTCACATCTAGGAAGTTATTGTTCATATTCTATTGAAGATCAAGAGTCACTGGGATCTACACAACTGTTGTCCCGACCAACACTGAAGATGAACTTGTACTTATATGTACATGTTTCAGAGTCCGTTACTAGCTCGGCACTAATAAAATCTAAGAATTGGGTTCAAAAGCTAGTATGTTACATCATCAAAGCCTTCAGAAGAGAAGAAATAAAAAATATCAAATATGGACAATCAACACTCAGTTAGTCGGTACAGAAGGTAGTTGGTCGGCTAACCAACCAACCAATACACTTGAACATTATGACAAGTCCCAAGCTGCAAACTATGACATTGCTGCATCCAAATTCCCAGAGGTAATACATAGCACACGTTCGCTTGACGAACATAGTTCCTCAAAAGAAAGATTAGCTCCAACGCAACCATCAATCAACCTGAATCATCTGTTGACCAGAAGATAGTGCACTTAATGTTGAACAAATCAAGAAGGCAGATCAAGAATCTCATTATGCACGAGCACCAAACAACATTGCAGAATAACTACTCCATCCTTTCAATAAACCATCAAGTATGGATCATTGGGGGCTTCCGTTGACGCAAAAATTCTCCAACTACACGGACCAATAAGAAATGGACACCTGTCATCCTACCTGGTAATATTTATACTTGCTCGGCACCCGAGGAGAGTTGGTCGGCATACCAACCAACTCAAGGAATACCAACCAACTCAAGGAAGACCAACCACCCTAAAAGACCAATAATCATGACGTAAAAAACTAAATTTGATCTAATTAATTAATCATAGATAAATATGAATAAAGAAATAAGACAAAGGATTTTTAAAGTGGTTCAGCCTTAATGAAATGGCTTATGTCCACTATCTTGTATTGTTGGCTGTTTTGTCTTAATCTTGAATAGCTTTGCTTATGATAACTTACCCTTCCATGAGGGTATTACGATGTATTTATACTCCTTGAGTTGCCCATATGAATAGATAATACGCAGTTATTAAATAGGCATATACATCGGTACATAGTAAGAATATTCATTAAAGCTATCTTGGTCGTTTGGTCTTCTCAGATAGTTGTTTGGTATACTGAGTAGCTCGGTACGCTGAGTATCTCGGCGAGTTAAGTTACTCGGTACATATATTTATGCCATGCTGGATGACACGTGTCTTAACATGACTGATCCACGTCAGTTGACTAATTTTTGTATCAATAGAATCCCCCATGTAACACCCCGCCCGTCCGGGGAGAGCGAACGGAGCGCTAATGCGATAAAATAAATCCAAATCCACAAGTGACAAGGTATAGAGCATCTAAGTCCCACAAGAACAAAAGAGAAACTACAAATCTCAATCTCTTCAATTACAACAAGTCTCTCGAATTAAAATTACAATAACTAACTCGAGAATAAAATACAAATCTCCAAAGCTCTATACATCGAAATAATACAATTCTTTCCAAAACAATCCTCACTAAAATCAATCTCCATAGCTCCCCAAAATCCGCGCTAACCTGCCACTAAAAGAAAATATGGGGAAGTACACAATACGACAAGAAAGATGCTCAACAAATATATGTTAGCGATGAATAAAACTTAATAACCGAGTACGAATATTCAAATCAAGTGCAAATCTCAATAGCATTTTATCAATATAATTTCTCAACAACATATTAACCAGGTCACCAGGCCTCAACCCTTGCGCATATGCTTTATCAAGACATAGTCCGGGAAGCAGGAATTTTGGCGGGTGCCCAACATTCGTGCCTTATTAAAATCTTATGACAACGTGCTAATCAACAATATAATGATACCACATGAATCAAAATAATTTCAACAATTATTTTCCAGATTTCAATGAATTTATCAATTCAAATATGAGTTCAATTAAACAAGAATTCAAAGATAATGACACTCGCGAGATTTAAGGAGCATATTGTGTAAAACCCCATACCTCAAACCATGATGAGAAACCAACGATCAAATTCTCAAGATCAACTCAAAAGATCTACAAAATCTTCTCCAAGAACCTCCAACAAAATAGCCCCAAGAACACCTCTAATCTAAGGTTGGAACTCACAAATCTCAAGGGCCAATGTGTATATAAAAAGAAGAGGAATATAAAATATATTTGCTGCCAAAAAGTTCTGCCAAAAGTAGGTTAAAAAGGTTGCCCACGACTCCCTTTTATAATGAAAAGAAATGAAGAGTTGGAATCCAAAAGACTCCTTTAAATAAGACAAAGAAATGAAGAGTTGGAAGTCAAAACAACTCCAAGAGTTAAAAATATTTAAAAATCATTTTAAAATCCGTTTTAACTCCGTTTTCGAAACCGTTTACAATTCTCGCCTTTAAAAATAATAACCAACATATTTGATCAATAAAAATAATTTTATTAAAAACTTTATTTTCCTCCATTTTCCAGAAATTAATTAAAATAGTCCAAAATTACGCGGGTTGTTACACTTCCCCACTAACAATGGAATTTCGCCCTCGAAATTCGCCGAATGCTTAACTCTCAAAATATCAGGCCAACAATCTCCAAAAATAATCTCGTCTCCAAAAATAATTCCTCACCTCTAATCTCGAAACTTATCACGAATATCACCTAAAATTTGCTATCTCCAAAAATTGCTAACCACGCAATGAACCCAAAATCCAAGCCCCGAGGGTTGCCGTATACCTAAGCTCTGATACCATTTGCAACACCCCGCCCGCCCGGGGAGAGCGAATGGAGCTCTAATGAGATAAAATAAATCCAAGTCCACAAGTGACAAGGTATAGAGCATCTAAGTCCCACATGAACAAAAAAGAAACTACAAATCTCAATCTCTTCAATTACAACAAGTCTCTCGAATTAAAATTACAATAACTAACTCGAGAATAAATTACAAATCTCCAAAGCTCTATACATCAAAATAATACAATTCTTTTCCAAACAATCCTCGCTAAAATCAATCTCCATAGTGCCCCAAAATCCGCGCTAACCTGCCACTAAAAGAAAATATGGGGAAGTACACAATACGACAAGAAAGATGCTCGACAAATATATGTTAGCGATAAATAAAACTTAACAACACGAGTACTAATATTCAAATCAAATGCAAATCTCAATAGCATTTTATCAATATAATTTCTCAACAACATATTAACCAGGTCACCAGGCCTCAACCCTTCCGCATATGCTTTATCAAGACATAGCCCGGGAAGCAGGAATTTTGGCGGGTGCCCAACATCCGTGCCATATTAAAATCTCATGACAACGTGCTCATCAACAATAAAATGATACCACATGAATCAAAATAATTTCAACAATTATTTTCCAAATTTCAATGAATTTATCAATTCAAGTATGAGTTCAATTAAACAAGAATTCAAAGATAATGACACTCGCGAGATTTAAGGAGCATATTGTGTAAAATCCCATACCTCAAACCATGATGAGAAACCAACGATCACATTCTCAAGATCAACTCAAAAGATCTACAAAAGCTTCTCCAAGAACCTCCAACAAAATTGCCCCAAGAACACCTCTAATCTAAGGTTGGAACTCACAAATCTCAAGGGCTAATGTGTATATAAAAAGAAGAGGAATATAAAATATATTTGCTGCCAAAAAGTTGTGCCAAAAGTAGGTTAAAAAGGTTGCCCACGACTCCCTTTTATAATGCAAAGAAATGAAGAGTTGGAATCCAAAAGACTCCTTTAAATAAGGCAAAGAAATGAAGAGTTGGAAGTCAAAACAAGTCCAAGAGTTAAAAACATTTAAAAATCCGTTTTAACTCCGTTTTCGAAACCGTTTGAAATTCTCGCCTTTAAAAATAATAACCAACATATTTGATCAATAAAAATAATTTTATCTAAAACTTTTTTTTCCTTCATTTTCCAAAAATTAATTAAAATAGCCCAAAATTACGCGGGTTGTTACACTCCCCCACTAACAATGGAATTTTGCCCTCGAAATTCGCCGAATGCCTAACTCTCAAAATATCAGGCCAACAATCTCAAAAAATAATCTCGTCTCCAAAAATAATTCCTCACCTCTAATCTCGAAACTTATCACGAATATCACCTAAAAATTTGCTATCTCCAAAAATTGCTAACCACGCAATGAACCTAAAATCGAAGCCCTGAGGGTTGCCGTATACCTAAGCTCCAATACCATTTGTAACACCCCGCCCGCCCGGGGAGAGCGAATGGAGCACTGATGCGATAAAATAAATCCAAATCCACAAGTGACAAGGTATAGAGCATCTAAGTCCCACAAGAACAAAATAGAAACTACAAATCTCAATCTCTTTAATTACAACAAGTCTCTCGAATTAAAATTACAATAACTAACTCGAGAATAAAATACAAATCTCCAAAGCTCTATACATCAAAATAATACAATTCTTTCCCAAATAATACACGCTAAAATCAATCTCCATAGTTCCCCAAAATTCGCGCTAACCTGCCAATAAAAAAAAATATGGGGAAGTACACAATACGACAAGAAAGATGCTCAACAAATATATGTTAGTGATGAATAAAACTTAACAACACGATTATGAATATTCAAATCAAATGAAAATCTCAATAGCATTTTATCAATATAATTTCTCAACAACATATTAACCAGGTCACCAAGCCTCAACCCTTCCTTATATGCTTTATCAAGACATAGCCCGGGAAGCAGGAATTTTGGCGGGTGCCCAACATCCGTACCATATTAAAATCTCATGACAACGTGCTCATCAACAATATAATGATACCGCATGAATCAAAATAATTTCAACAATTATTTTCCAGATTTCAATAAATTTATCAATTCAAATATGAGTTCAATTAAACAAGAATTCAAAGATAATGACACTCGCGAGATTTAAGGAGCATATTGTGTAAAACCCCATACCTCAAACCATGATGAGAAACCAACGATCACATTCTCAAGATCAACTCAAAAGATCTACAAAATCTTCTCCAAGAACCTCCAACAAAATAGCCCCAAGAACACCTCTAATCTAAGGTTGGAACTCACAAATCTTAAGGGCCAATGTGTATATAAAAAGAAGAGGAATATAAAATATATTTGCTGCCAAAAAGTTCTGCCAAAAGTAGGTTAAAAAGGTTGCCCACGACTCCCTTTTATAATGAAAAGAAATGAAGAGTTGGAATCCAAAAGACTCCTTTAAATAAGGCAAAGAAATGAAGAGTTGGAAGTCAAAACAAGTCCAAGAGTTAAAAACATTTAAAAATCCGTTTTAACTCCGTTTTCGAAACCGTTTGAAATTCTCACCTTTAAAAATAATAACCAACATATTTGATCAATAAAAATAATTTTATCAAAAACTTTATTTTCCTCCATTTTCCAGAAATTAATTAAAATAGCCCAAAATTACGCGGGTTGTTACACCCCAATGTTTCATAGTTGAGGTTGGATGCGAGAGTGTGGAATATTATACCCCAAAGCTGCTCGGGCATATTTCCCATGTTTTGTTTGGTGATAGGCCTTCAACACTTGTGAAATTTTCCTCTTAGAATAATAGTTTTGAGCGCGAAGTGACAAACTTGTAAATATTTCAAATTTTTGGCTAACGCTTGGGTACTTACTTCTTTTTCCTTGATTAGTTGTCGAAACGCAATCGTCGTCATCTGTGATCATTACTTTTCCTATTTTCCAAAGCAGCGTATATAAAGGTGACAAAAGTAGATTATCTTCTACCTTTTGCCATATAGATTCCCAAACTCTTTATCTTCCCGCTTTTTTTCTTACGACCATCTTCTCTGTCATCTGCCTTAGCTGATTTCTTAATTTTTCTGTAAGTCCTTCTTCCTTCCTTCTTCTTTCTTTGCTTTAGCCATCATGGTTTACCTTATCGAATCGTTGGATAAGTTTAGAGCCGATTTTGGCATTCCTTCTTGGGTTATTCTGGAAGAACCTTCTTGCCCTTCTAATTTATTTTCTCTAGCTGAAGGACATTGGTTTTCTTTTATTTTTGTGGCCGAATGTGGTTTTTCTTTCCCGCCTACTCCCCTGTATTTGGAATCTTGCCAATATTTTGATATTATTCATGCAAGAGTAGTTCCAAATACATGGAGGGTAGTTAATGGCGTATATAGATTGAATTAAATTCATGAAACTCGTCTAGGGATTCCTGAAATTATGTACTGTTATAAATGGGTTACTTGCGACACCATCTTTTATTTGAAAACTAGGTTTTCTAACAGAGCTTTAATGGTCGATCTCCCTGATGCTAATAGGGATTATTTTGAACACGGGGTTGTGATGAAAAATTGGTAACATCCCCCACTAACAGGGAAAGATGTGTACCAAGGTCCCAGATGTCCACTTTATGGCAATGGGATAGGTTGTTTTGTTTTTCAAATTAACTCTATTTTTTTTTTATAAAATGTGTCACTGATATTTATTTTTTATGTTGCAGTCGACAGCAAGAGAAAATCCCCAAAAGTGAGTGATATTAATATTAAAGATTTAAAAATTATCTGGGGATTGCATCAAGCAATAGCTGGGGAACACGCGAGGTCTGCTTCCTATTTGCTGAGATACAAGAACACCACTTCCTCTTTTATTGCTTGACCTCTTTCTCCTCCTTTGGTGATTGATCTTTAGAAGGCTCTAGTATCTTCTTCAATTATTGAAGAATCTTTCTCTGATTTGGGCATCTCTATTGCTGACCTGATGACGAAGAAGAGGAGAATACCTGATCTCTTTGCCAAGGTTGCTCCTGGTGCTGATGGGGTGAAAAAGAGCAAAAAGGACGTCCCAGCTGAAGGGACTAAGAAAAAGGATGTTGCTCCATCCGGGGGAGCAGTCACAACTATCAAGGAAGTCAGCAAGAAGCCCCCAATTGCTCCAAAAGAGGCATCACCTTTGATTGAAGGGGTTGCTGTTGTTAGAGAAGAGACATCACCTTTGATTGAAGTTGTTCCTCTGAAAAGATTGAGAAGGGGTCTTGCTGAGAAGACCGTGGATGCTGATGCTCAACCTTCTAGGGTTGAGGTACCTTCTTTAAGAGTTAGTTCTCCAGCACTCATTTCTTCAGGCTTGGCCAAGAAATTGATCTGGTCTGGAACTCTTCCTAACTGCCCAGCTGCTGGGAGTTCTACTCCTTAGGAGAAGGTCACTGACCTGGCAGCCCAACACCTTGCATCAGTAAGTGTCATTATACTTGTCATTTTAATTCTTCATACAACGTTCATTTTTTGATTTGGGCTTCTTTTTATCTTGCAGTTCTTTGTGTATTTGAATAATATCCTGGAGAAGGATGAAGCTATCAAAGCTATAACTTCTTCCAGTGGAGTAGAAGAAGCCCTTACTGGGTTGTCAAAATATTTGGAGGAATCCCGACAGAAGTATGCGGATGACAAAGTTGCTTGGAAAAATAAAATCAAGTCTTCTGAGACAGCTCAACAAAAAGTTATGGAAGCTGCCAAAGAGGCTGATCTAGCTCGGCAAACATCTGTGAATGCTGTACAAGAGGCTATAAATGCTTCCAAGGAGGCAGAGGATAAATTGAATATAGCCATTTCCAGTAAGGAGGAAGCTGAGGGCAAGCTTGAAGAGGCCGAACGACGTAAGAAAGATCTTGAATAAAAAGTACAATCTGTTGAAGAGCTTCTTAGGAAAATACTTCTTCGGAGAGGGTGAAGAGAAGAGTTGCTATGAAGAAGTTATTTAGCTCTGGCTGGGACAAAGGGTGGAACAAAGCTGTAGCTGCTGCCTCTACCCAAATGGAGTATGCAAGTTTGAAATTCTTTAGGGATGGATGGGTTACAGCTTTGAAGGAGTTGAACGTTGCTGAGGATTCTGAACTATTTCAGAGACATATTCATGGTCCTCCTCCTGCTATTGAGGAAGAAAAAGAAGAAGATGAAGATGGATCTGATGAATCTTATTTATTAATAGTAGAACAAACACCTGCTGCTATTATCTCTCAGTCCTTTGAGCAAGTTCAGCAAGCAACAACCTCTACCGAGCAACGCCAGCTGACCACCGAGCAACCAACTCCTTTAAAATCAACTGAGGATGTTATAGGGAATAAGGAGAAGGTGTAAAGTTGTTCGGCCATTTATTGCTTTTTTCTGTTTTGCTTTTTAATTTATACCTTTGGTTGTACCCTCTTCTCTTATGATCAATAAAAAGGACTTTATTATTTATTCTGAGCTTCTCCTTTATAGCTATGCTATTTGTTGATATGTTTTTACTTTGCCTTGCTAGTTTATTGCCCGGATAGAATTATTGTCATCTCATGATACAGATTTAATGAAGAAGTGTACTAATTACTTCAAAGCTGGCCATGCAGACTTTTTTAAAGCACAAATAATTGATTTTCTTAGATCTGATGCCTCTGAGCGAGTAATTTATGCTTATCAATATTTAAAATGTTTACTTAATCGGGTTATAGCAAATAGCATTGCTTACTATGAGATGATTGAAGACCTTCAAGGAATAATTGAAGAACTTCAACTTCAATACATGGAAACCACTGCTCTTATGCATAAAGGTTATGAGAAGAAGTACCAACAGTTGAGCGCTGATCGGGGCTATGATAAATTTATCTCAGCCCATAATAAGAGAGAGAGTATTCTAAAGCTTGAGGTTGAAGATCACAGAAATATTGCCAAGTTGTTGGAGGAAGGAACTAATGCTTTGAGAGAAGAATTGAGACAACTGAAATCTACTTCTTCTTCTATAGCTCTGGTCCCAGTCAATGATGAAGGTTTATCCTTTTTGGAGACTAAAAATACTTCATTAAGAGAAGAATTAGAAGCTTTGAAGAGAGCCATACCTACATCCTCTAATCGGGGTAGAGCAAGAGCTGGTCGGAGCAGCATCAAAGAGACTAAGACTCAACAGGCTTTAGAAAACCAGGCTGCTTAACTGAAGGCAAAAAATCAAGGTTTAGCTGAGATGTTTCAAAAAATTCAGACTCTTACTGAGCAACTTTCCAATCAGAGTTCTGCGTTGGAGAATAAAGAAATTTTGGTGAAGAGGCTTCATTAGCATGTTGAACGATTGACTTATCAATTCCACAAGCAACCCAAAGAGTTTTGGATGGGGGATACGATGAAGCTTTGTGTCATCTTGATGCCATGTTGAAGCAATCAAATAATAAGGGATACAAATAGGGGTGGTTGAATTCTCTAACTGCGATGAAGGTTGAGGAAGGAACCAAGTTGAGGGATTGGTATGACCCTGGATTACTTGATCTACTAGTACCTCCTTTCAAACTAGATGTTAGATGGATTCTAATTAGATCCATTCCTCAGTGTTTGATTTCCAAATACCCTGGTGACTACAATCTTCACGAGATTTTGAAATATCCTGACCTCCTTATCTGCTTGATCGACCAAGTATGAGCAATACCAGGATGCTATGAGATTTGAACTTTATTAACTCTTCATTTTCTTTAGATGATCCTCCAGCTAGATTGGATCCTGTACCTAAATCTGAAGGAAATAAACCAGTAGAATAGGCTATTTATATTTAGTTAGTGATTGTGTAACGAAGAGAAATCATCTTTTTATAATTTTGTTTTCTTGGAAATAAATTAATTGTATGATGTTTATCTTGTTAATCTTGATGAGATCAACAATAATAATGCTGTACTTGTCAGTCACTATGTATATATATATATAAATGGACAATTTGTCCTCTGTTGATTTGGTTGCCTAGACAATGGAACTTTTCCTTATATGTTTGCCTAGTTGTAATGACTTATCACCCATAAGTGCCTAAGCAATGGAATTATTTTTATCCTATGTTCTTGCTTAGTTGTAGTAGTCATTTAAGTAAATAATTGCCCTGGTGCCTAGGGAGTGGATATTTTACCCATCTTCTTACCTAGTTTATATGCCAACTGGGTCACCCATAATCAAACAGGCCTTGCCTTGATCGATTGTTGTACCAACATTGTTGGTCATGTTGATGTCGACCAACTTGTAGTTGGTGATTGCTGATGCCGAAAAACTTTGTTGGTGTTTGTGTTGATGCCGACCAACATTGTTGAGAGAATTTTTTTTATTGTTGATGAGTTAAGTTAGTGTGTAGCACTAGTACTCCGAAAAAAATAACACAAACGAATATCGGGAAATTCGTGTTTTCATTCATACGGAAATAATGGGGTACATGTACAGTTACATTACTGGTAATACTTTCTCAGGTGCTCTGCATTCCAAGGATTCTTGAATTCTTCCCCTTCTAGAGTTTTTATTCTGTAGGTGCCAGGTCGAACAACAACTGTGACACGATAGGGCCCATACCAGTTGGCTTCCAACTTATTATACTTTTGAATTACTTTCTTGAGAACATAATCTCCTTCCTTGAGATCGCACTTCTTAACCCTTTTTTTTGTAGAACATGGCAGTCCTTTGCTGATAAGCCGCATTTCGGATTGCTTCTTCTTCTTCGACTTCTTTGAGCATATCTAAGTCCAAGCGTCTCATCAAATCACTTACCGAAGAATTGAAATTAAGCACCATATGAGTAGGTAATCCTAATTCAGCAGGTATGACAGCTTCACTCCCAAAAGCTAACATGTAAGGGGACTCCACAGTTGCTATTCGGGGCGTTATTCGATAGACCCATAACACTGAGTGCAGCTCGTTGATCCAATTCCCTTTGGCATCATCCAATCTTTTCTTCAACCCAGTCAGTAGAGTTCTCTTTGTTACCTCTGTTTGCTCGTTATTTTGGGGATGACCTGGAGCATAATGGATCTTTTGAATGTTAGATTGTAGATAAAATGTGGCAAACTTATCATTGTCAAATTGGGTACCGTGATCAGTAATAAAGGCATGTGGCAGACCATATCTGCAAATAATATTCTTTCAGATGAATTGATAGACCCTTTCAGAAGCCATATCAATGAGAGGTTCAACTTCCATCCATTTAGTAAAGTAATCAACCGCTACCACCAAATATTTGAATCGCCCTCTTGTAATTAGTAGAGGCCCGACAAAGTCTATTCCCCACATAGCAAATGGCCAAGGTAAAATGATTGGTGTTAACAGTGCCTGAGGAGTTCTTCGTATAGTAGAAAATCGCTGACACTTGTCGCATTTCTTGGCATAAGCTGTACAATCAGCGCGCATTATTGGCCAATAGTATCCCTGTGTATTTATTCTCTGTAACAGAGTTCTACCTGCTACATGAGCTCCACAGGATCTTTCACGAATTTCTTCGATTAGATTTTTGACTTCTGCTGGAAGAACACATCTTTACAGACCAGCTATCACACCTCTTCTGTACAAAACTCCATTATTTAAGACGTATCTGGAAGCCTTAAACTTCAACCTCTTGGCTGCAAGTTGATTGGCTGGTAAAGTGCCTTCTTCGATATAATCCCTGATGGGATCCATCCAAGAAGGTCCCAAATCCAAAGCAATAAAGTTCACCATTAAATCTTCATCAATACTTCTGCTTGCCAGTATCTCAATGGGTATAGTTCTTTATAGCTCGGTGCGTGTAGCTAAAGCTAACCGAGCAAGTGCATCTGCCCTTGCATTCTCCAGTACTGGTATTCTAATTATTGGTCGACATCAATAACCATCAGCTAAAGGTTGGTCAGCATCAACAAAGACACCAACAATATTGGTAAAACAATCGATCAAGGCAATTCTTTCTTGTTCATAGGTGACCCAATAAGGCATCTAAATCGGGTAAGAAGTTGGGTAAAATATCCATTGCCTGGGCACCAAGGCAATCTAGGTAAGATTGTTACAACTAGGCAGGAGCATGGGATAAATATTCCATTGCCTAGGCAGTTAAACTAAGCAGGAACATGGGATAAATATTCCATTGCTTAGGCACTTATGGGTGATTAAAAGATCGCTACAACTAGGCAGGAGCATGGGATAAATATTCCATTGCCTAAGCACAAAGACAAATTAAATTGGCAAATAGTCAATTCATATACAGAGATTCGCAGAAGATAAATTTCATGATTATATATTATTGTTTGAAGAATGCCCTGGAAATCTATTATTATCTAACAATGCAGGATCAATCGACCCCTTCCTTATTATTATCTGGATTTCTTATTAATCCCGGTAGATGGTCGGCACTCTTATTATCTGGATTTCTTATTAAACCCGACAGATGGTCGGCACTCTTATTATTTATTTGGATTTCTTATTAAGCCCGACAGATGGTCGGCACTCTTATTATTTATCTGGGTTTCTTATTAAGTCCGGCAGATGGTCGACACTCCTATTATTTATCTGGATTTCTTATTAAGCCCGGCCGATGGTCGACACTCTTATTAGTTATCTGGGCACTTCCATTATGGATATGGATTTCTCACTAGCATGGATATTCGTTGCAAATTATATATTATGCTCAATCATGCTTATTATTGGATCATTCTATCAAGTCCTAACAAATGCTCGGGCATCATTATTATTATTCAGTCACCTAAGCCCAACTGGGGGCTCCACATATGCCGATCAATGGCACATATCAGAATCAAGTTGAATTTATCAGACTCATATTCCTAATTGGAATATATCCCATTCTTATTTGGAATGCCTATAGATTCCTAATTGGAACACATCACATTCCTAATTTAAATGCCAACACATTTCTAATTGAACTATATGTTAAAAGCAATTTTATTCAACCAAAATTACTTGGTCGACAAGTTATTTCTATGGTTACATCAGGATAGTATGGAAATGCAAGCATACAAAGCTCTTGGGAAGTTATTTTAGGGAACATTTCCTCGACCTTATCTTTTCTAGGAAGACCATCAAACTTCAAGGTCAAGAAAGTATCCAGAGTCCATACTCCGCATTTGGGGACTTTTACTACATAATTAATTATTCATTCGGTGGCACAGTCTGATAACATCATGCATTACCAGCCAAGCATCAGATTCAGCTCCAAATCATAATAGAAAGATCATTAGACAATCATCATTCAAGAATTATTTTTGCCATTGAAGTTTAAAATTCACATCCACGAAGTTATTGTTCATATTCTATTGAAGATCAAGAGTCATTGGGATCTCCACAACTGCTGTCCCGACCAACACTGAAGAAGAAGTTGTACTTATATATAAATGTTTCAGAGTCCGTTACTAGCTAGACACTAATCAAATTAAAGCATTAGGTTCAAAAGCTAGCATGTTACATTAGCAAAGCCTTCAGACGAGCAGAAATCAGAAATATCAAACATGGACAATCAACACTCAGTTAGTCGGTACAAAAGGCAGTTGGTCGGCTAACTAACCAACCAATACACTTGAACATTATGACAATCCACAAGCTACAAACTATGACATTGCTGCATCCAAATTCGCAGGGGTGATACATAGCACACGTTCTCTCGATGAATATAGTTGCTCAAAAGAAAGATTAGCTCCAACGCAACCATTAATAAACCTGAATCATCTGTTGACCAGAAGATAGTGCACTTTATATTGAACAAATCAAGAAGGCAGATAAAAAATCTCATTATGCACGAGCACCGAGCAATATTGCAGAATAAATACTCCATCCTTGCAGTAAACCATCAAGCATGGAGCATTGGGGGCTTCTGTTGATACAAAAATTCTCTAACTACGCGGACCAATAAGAAATAGACACCTGTCATTCTAAGTGGTAATATTTATACTTGCTTGGAACCCGAGGAGAGTTGTTCGGCATACCAACCAACTCAAGGAATACTAACCAACTCAAGGAATACCAACCAACTCAAGGAAGACCAACCACCCTAGAAGACCAACAGTCATATTTATTGTACATAGATGTAAATGTCTGAATATATAAAGACATTCCATCTCTTGGACTCCCATCACTATAAATACATTCCTTCCCTTAGCCAAAGGGATAAGCTAGACAAGATGAATAAGCAAGCAATTCTCTACACACCCTTCTCTCTCTCTCTTTACACCACATGATGCCATTGTAAACCCATGGGAATAAAATAACAATGGACGTAAGCTTTTCCTTATAGCCGAACCACTTTAAAAATCGTTATCTCTTATTTTCTTGATTGAATTGTTTATATGTTTAATATGATCACCACTTTATCTTCAATCATCATCTTCATACCTTCATTTTATCTGTTGTTGATGCCGATAAGATATCATGGATGCTATTTCTAGTCATCAACAGTAGCATCCATGATATCTTATCGACATCGACAATGAGTTTTGATCATTATATGGAAGTTTGCCATTGAAGCTCAAACTTTAATGGTGTAAACTTCATAATTTTCACCTAGGGCCTGTTCTTAACATTAGAATTCTACTATTTTGAGCCATTCTAGCATTATAACAACACAGAAATCGATTAAAACTAAAAGAATTGAATATATCACATAAAATCATAATATACCTGTTTGGGTTGAAAATTTTGAGTTTGAAACTTTTGTTTGGATGAGTTTAATCTGAGGAATTCGTGGGGTATTTATAGTATGTGGTCAGGGGAGTTCAATGGTGGAGAAGGGATGTGGATTTGAACTGAAATTGTGGGGTTTTATAGCTTGGGTAATGTTCCTCACGTGTGTGCGTGGTGTACACATCTAATTTTTGGCTGCTAGTGCTGATGTGTAGACTTAGTCGGACCGAGTTTTTTATAAAATTATCAAAACTTGGGTATTTGGTCCTTGGTTGGTCAAGTATATGCATTTATTGTACTTTTGACAAAGTTTGGGGGTATTTTTATAATTTTAGAAAGTTTTAAGGGCTGAAATTATAATTTTGTGTTAGCTAAAGTCTAAAGAATTAATTTGATATAAATTTGAGTTTTAGGGATTAAGTACAAGGCAAGTCATATTGGTTCGAAATATTCAGGGGCTAGTTTGTAATTAATAAAACTTCAGGGAGTCCAAGTTAATTTAGTAAAGTTATAGGGCATCAAGTATAATTTCATTCTTCTTAAAAGACTTTTGAATTTGAATTCTTTATAAGCGCGAAAATAATGATTGCAGGTGATTAAGGTCGGTTGATAGATTTGATTCGAAAATCCCGATTATTACAGGATCGGGAGGGTCAGGTGCTTGATAATCTATCAATCAATATAGTTATAAGTGTATATTGTTCGTTGTAAGTCTAAATTAGAAAAATAAATGAAAAAATTATATCCTTTAAAGTTTAGGGGCTAATTTGTAATTATTTTTAGAGTTTAAAATGTAAGGCTTAAGATCCAATTTAGAAAATGGTGTAGGTTGGCTTAAAATTTATTAAAGAGTATGCAGAAAAAAATTGAGGTTAAAATTCAAAACTTAAAAAATAAGAGGGGTCAATTTGTAATTTTTGAAAAATTTAAGACCTTAATTTTCTATAATTTGGGCTAGAGTTGACCAAACACTGCCTTAGCTATAATTTGTGCTAGAGTTGACCAAACACTGCCTTTGCTTTTCTTTAAATTAGCAAATCCCTGGGAGAACGGGAAAATTCGGGTAAAGCCGCAGCAACACTGGGATTTATCCCCAGCATGTCAGAAAATTTTTCGTAGGTAGGACAAACTTCATCCAACCCAAAGCGGAATACATGGTCTTCGGGGTACCATAATTGTACCTCCGCCATCAATATGTTCCACTCAATGGACCGATTGCGCCATAAAGAAACTCAATGCATGTTGAAAGCATCATAGTCGACGTTATAAGAGCACATAGCTTCCAAGGCTTTGAGATAATTTGCAAACTCAATGCTACCAGGGAGAGCCATCTTGCAAGGCTAAGAGATAGTAGGCAAGTAAATACGAATGTGAAGGTGTGAGGGAAACACTCCACCCCTACCCTTTTTATACATGAGAACCCTCACAAGAGACATAATCCTTGCAAAAATCAGAGGGAATCCTACCCCACAAAAGTACCAAAGGCTGAAGAGGGCACTAATCAAAGCTTTGAATTGATGGGACTGGACTTGACTGCCGATAGGCAGGACAAGGGTCTTGCCGATCGGCAACCCCCTACTCTTGGAAATTTTCCTCTTTCCTCTTTTGTCAAAATTCAGAAAACTCAAAATAAATTGATATTCTCAATAGAATTTCAAAAATCCCCTTTTCATCTTAATAAAATTTTCTTTCAAAATCCCCAAAACATCTCTTTTTACGGTCTCAGCAGCAAAGTAAAAAGCGCATGTGCATGCATTCACTCATCCATCATTAACAAAAGATAATAAAAAACTCCATTGCATTGCATATATATTTATTCTTCTGTGTTACATCAAATTTTATAGGAAATAAAAGAAAAGCAAAAAACAAAGGAACTCAGCCCGAACCCACATCCACTCTCTCTCACCTACCCTTCACCCCTCTCTCTAAGAGCTTCCACCCCTGCGACGCTCTCTCTTTCCCCTATGGAGAGATGACGCACCACCACTACCCGAGCCAGAGTCCTACCCAGACGAAGTAGACAACACCAAGCAAGAAGGAACCGGGACTGCATCCCGAATGTGGGCGGTCGCCGAAGACATCCAATCTCTAATGTCCTTCATCCAAGTGGTCGACACCTTGACTTACTGCAGAGAAAAAGGCAAAAATCAGTATCAAAGAGGAATCAAAATAGAAAAAGAACCAAAAAAGAGCAATAAGGTATACCACAGGACGAAGAACCTCCTCGGTCAAACCTAACACCTCCAGATCCATCGCATGAGGACGGTGCAATATATGCACCATCCCTCCATCATCTCGCCGAATGTTGTACGAAGGAGTGTGCAATCGCACGAAAGGAACCTATGAAGCCGTCGCCGCCTCCGTCGTCGGACCACTGCCGCTGTGGGAGGAACCCACCTCCCGACTCGAACCTGTAGGAGGGAAAGGCAAGGCATCATATATGTTGGGTGCCATCAACTATATCGTCACAAAGTCCGTATAGTCATACGGCGCTGCCGTATCAGTATACAACAAGTAGGACTCACCGATCATCACCGCGATCCTCGCATCCTCCGGTAGTAACCGCTCCCGCCTCATAGACATAGGAGGCTGCGCAGGTGGCACCACCACCTCCTCCTCAGCAATATGTCAAACCACTCGCTCCCCCAGATACCAGGAATGGCCGAACTCATGCGCCAGCAAACGCTTCATCTGCGCGTTTACCACGGTCGCCCCCGTATCCTGAATGGTTGTCCCCCAAGGATATAAGGTCATATAAAAATCCCCGAGCAAGCATAAGTTAATACAAAATCAGAACATGCCAAAACTAAGGCTGAAAAGGAAAGAGTCTTACCCTACCACTGGTCAGGCCATTCATGCCCTGACGCACTGCCTCCAGAGAGAGATCCCTTCGACTGTCGATTGGCTGTTCGCCATCGATACAATTGATAGAAGTCCCCAATAGTCTTATCCTTCAGAGCAATCAGCTGGGTATTGCACCCAATCACCTCATAGAACCACGTCTTCCAAAGATAGAAATTCACAATAAAAAAGAGATGCATAAGGAAATTGCGAATGCATGAAAGGAAAATGCGCAAAATTAAATGATACCTCAAGGAGATACGTGGCTCCATTAAAAGTTTGCTGGCAGCACCGGATGAATGCATCTAAAGAAAAATAGAGGGTCGTCAAAGTCAGGCTCCCCCAATCATAGAGAGGGATGTTCGAAAACATCCTCAAGTACGGCAAAAACCATAAATGGACGACGTCGCCACCCGACGCCACCATGAAGCCTCCCAGCACCAGTAAAATGAACAATCAGGCCATCTGCCTCACCTGCATCTCGTCCTCCACATCAACCACCCTACTTAGCAAAACATCCTTTAGCAAGGATAGCCGGATGGAATCCCCAGAGACTATTCTCCCCACGTCACCAAGTGCCGCACGCACTGCCTCCGGCTTCACTCGCAAGGAGCGATCCACCTCTATTTTCTCTCCATCACAATCTAGCCCTAACAGTTGCTGCATGACTATGGGAGTCACAGTCATCTCCCCAAAGCCGAAAAGGAAGGTGTGGGTAGTATCCCACCATCTCTCCCCCAAAGTGCACAAGACCGCTGTCGACCGAGGCGTCTCATCCAATGCATACGCCAACCTCCCAAATCTTATTGATGATACCACCCAACGCACCATATGTGGAAGATGCTCCCAGACATCCTTAAGCATCGTCCCGCGAGCACGCATGTTCTTCAAAGAGATATCAGACTGTCAAAAGGAGAAACCTTATCAAAATTCAAGAAAGAAAAAATCATCAAAAAAATAGAGAGGAATGCCAAAAGTCAGGTTACTTACATAACCGCCAGGGATCACCACCTTAGAAGACCGATGACGCGACGGCTCTCGTAGCAAAGTTCGCTCATACGCAACCGACTCGAATGCATCAAAGGAGTTCTCACTCCCCAAAGAAAGAGGCACCCTGACCCTCCTTTCCACGTTCGCCTAGTTATCGACAGTCAACTATTCCCTATACACTGCAGTGCTCACAAAGGCGGCCATTTCTTAGAGATCGGAATGCTGGAACGATTTGCAGAGGAAAATCACAGAGAGAAAGAAAGAAGCCGTGAAAAATGAAGGGAATTCTCCCCTTTATATAGGATGCTAAGCGTCATACCAATCGGCATCGACCCCCCATCCACCGACCGACACTATCTCCTTACCTTCCCGAGGCAGTCCAAAAGTCCGCGCCACTGCCGAATGGCATCCCTGCACCATACCGACCGGCACCCTTTTGAAATTTTGTACAAAAATTCCCCAAAAATACCAGAAAGCCCTAAAAAATCCTCAGAAAATTCCTAAAAATTCCAGGAAGTATTTAGAACATTTTCACCAAGAAAATTTCACACTCTTTTAAGCGAAACCCGCATTTCCCCAGTGAAACTCTCGAAAACCAAGTGAAAATCCTCCCGACAACGTCCCCGGAGGATCTCTAAGGATCACCTCCTATCCCCCAAAGGTCTTGAAATACGTCCAATCCCCGGACCACCTAATCACTTCCCTAGTGAAGTTTACGACATCAAACTCGCCTTTCCTCCGCAAAATCCCTAAAATCACAAACGCTTCCCCATCAATCATCTCCCCGGCTCAACACAACATCACGAGGTAATTTCCCCAGCGGAACACCACAAAGCCCTTTTCGAAGTCTCGAAAGGACACTCTACTTTTTCCCCAGCTCATTCCCTAGCGGAACCCAAAATCCAATCTTCATCCTCTTTTAGGTCAGAATTGACCTCAGTCTTGAATCGTCACCTTAGTTAGGTCAGAATCGACCTCGGTCCACGGTCGTCACCACTCTTAGGTTATAATTAACCTCGATCCTCGGTCGTCACCTCTCTTAGGTCAGAATTGACGTTAATCTTAGATCGTCACCTTAGCTAGGTCAGAATTGACCTCGGTCTTGGATCGTCACCATAGTTAGGTCAGAATTGACCTCGATCCTCGATCGTCACCACTCTTAAGTCAAAATTGACCTCGGTCCTCAGTCGTCACCTCTCTTAGGTCAGAATTGACCTCGGTCATGGATCGTCACCTTAGTTAGGTCAGAATTGACCTCGGTCCTCGGTCGTCATCTCTCTTAGGTCAGAATTGACATCGATCTTGGATCATCACCTTAGTTAGGTCAGAATTGACCTCGATCCTCGGTCATCACCTCTCTTAGGTCAGAATTAACCTCGGTCTTGGATCGTCACTTTAGTTAGGTCAGAATTGACCTTGGTCCTTGGTCGTCACCTCTGTTAGGTCAGAATTGACCTCGATCTTGGATCGTCACCTTAGTTAGGTCAGAATTGACCTCAGTCCTCAATAACCACCTCTCTTAGGTCAAAATTGACCTCGATCCTCGATCATCACTACTCTTAGGTCAGAATTGACCTCGGTCTTGGATCGTCAACTTAGTTAGGTCAGAATTGACCTCGGTCCTCGGTCGTCACCTCTCTTAGGTTAGAATTAACCTTGATCTTAGATCGTCACCTTAGTTAGGTCAGAATTAACCTCGGTCCTCAGTCGTCACCTCTCTTAAGTCACTGAGCTCGGTCTTCGATCATCACCTCTCTTAGGTCAAAATTGACTTAGGTCTTGGATCATCACCTTAGCTAGGTCAGAGTTGACCTCGATCCACGGTCGTCACCTCTCTTAGGTCAAAATTGACCTCGATCTTGGATCGTCCCTTAAGCCCTTAGAATCGGCTTCGACCCGCATAATTGGTCACCTCTACTTAAGCCCTCAGAATTGGCTTCGAACCGCAGAAGTGGTCACCTCTACATAAGCCCGCAGAATTGGCTTCGACCCGTAAAATTGGTCACCTCCACTTAAACTCGCAGAATTGGCTTTGACCCGTAGAATTGGTCACCTTCACTTAAGCTCGCAGAATTGGCTTTGACCCGCAGAATTGATCACCTCTACATAAGCCCACAGAATCGGCTTCAGCCCACATAATTGGTCACCTCAACTTAAGCCCTAAGAATCGGCTTCGACCCGCAGAATCGGTCACCCTCATCTTCAAGCCCTCAAAATCGGCTTTGAATCGCAGAATTGGTCACCTCTACATAAGCCCGCAGAATTGGTCACCTCTACTTAAGCCCGCAGAATTGGCTTTGACCCGCAGAATCGGTCACCCTCATCTTCAAGCCCTCAGAATTAGCTTCGACCCAAAGAATTGGTCACTTCTACATAAGCCCTCAGAATTGGCTCCGCCCCGCAGAATCGGTCACCCTCATCTTCAAGCCCACAAAATCGGCTTCTACCCACTGAATTGGTTATCCCCAGCACACTCCTTAGATCCTTAGAATTGGCCTCGGCCTCGACCCTCTAAATTGGTCGTCCTCGCTCCCTTAGGTCCTCAAAATTGGCCTCGACCCTCTAAATTGGTCATCCTCCTTCAAGCATCATGCGGTGTCTATTCGACGGCTATCATATATTCCAAACTCACCCATCGAGGGGCTCTATAGACACCCCATTCTGTTACCCCCTAAAACTCTCCTTAGGTCCCTAGCACCTCCCTTCATCACTACAAACCCAGGTCATACCCCGAGTACTGACCTAGAAGCCATCGGGCACACCCAGGCTCCGTTTAACCAAAAGTCAAAGTCTTTAGCTCGACCAAGACTAAATGAATCTTTGAAGGACACTGAATCCCCTTTCCAACTGTCCATCCTGTGCGCGATTCTGACTTACGGTATGGACGAACGATCCGTTTTCCCCGAGACTCAATCAGGAGACCACCGGGCGCTCTCGGGCTCTGTTTGACCTAAGTCAAATCTTCAGCTCGATTGAGACTGAATGAATATTCAAAGGTCACTGAATCCCCTTTCCAACGATCTGTCCCGTGCGCGATTCTGACTTACGGTACGGATGAACGATCCGTTTTACTCCAAAATGTCACCGAATGCTTCCAGGGCTAGGTTGACCAAAGTTAACTTCCCGACCCAGATCAAACTCTTTTGAATGTCTAAGTACATCTCATAAAATTTCCAACAGTCAGCCCCATGCGCGATTCAGACTTACCATGAGGACAAACGATCCGTTTGCGTCCAAAGTTTTCCCGTCCAATGGACCGATAAATGTTTTCGAGCCATATTTGACCTAAAGTCAACTCTCGGACCCAGGAGCAGTCCAAAGGACTTTCGAAGGTCTTTGAATTACCTTTCCAATGGTCCATCCCGTGCACGATTCTGATCAATGTTTTGCGTTCTGCGATCGATTTTCCAAAAAGGCTTGAAAGACACTGCCAAACGGCAGGTCCCAAACCCTGCCTATCAGCAGTGTGCCTAAACGCACCTACCGAACGACAGGAACAGGGCTATGCCAATCGGCAATGCCCTGGGCCTATAAAAAGGAGGCCCTAGCATCACTTGCAAAAAGAGTCCAGATCTAATAGAAATCACTCTCAGCAAATCATGAAAACCTCTCTTGAAGGCAACGTCGTTTCCACACCCAAATCCTTTTTCAACCTTCACTTTTCATCATCCTTTTCATCAAACTTGGTGAATTCACTATCGTCCATCATCATCCAAGTCTAAGGGCTACTCTCTAACATTCAAGATCAATCTCAAGATCTTCAAGAAGGTCCAATTTTCTCAACTCTCTTCTTAAATTCTCATAAATTCACAATAACTTGTTTTTATTACTTAGCACTTTTGTTATTTCATCTCACACATCCTAATATACTTTTTACTTAGTATTATTGCACATCTCTTATTTTGATATAAATAAAAACCCGAAAAAATAAGAAAAAGAGGGTTTGCTCATAAATTCCAAACGGAAATTCTCACACTTCTCTTACACTTTTCTCACAACTAAAACAGTTTTTTTTACACACACACAAATAAGAGAATCCCCGGTTGGATTTATGGGATAAACCCCACCCCTCATTTTGTATGCGAACTACGTGGACTTTGATGCCTCTATAGGCTACGTAGTCATTTCGGGGTAAACCCGAGACTCGAGTCCTATTTTTTACTTTTTCTCTCATTTTCTATTTTCTCTAATCTCCATTCTCTTACACTATATATATATATATATATATATATATATATATATATATATATATATGTTCTTAGGGGCGTATCATTCCGTGTGCATTATCGTTCCCTCATAACGACTAACGTAAGGATGATCGCCTAAATCCTATTTTCTAATACTTTTATACCTTCCTACGGATGGCTCGCTTTATCTCTTCCATGGTATAAGTCGATGATTCCTATCTCCATTACATATACACATCACGGGGAAAATAAAAGGAAAATAACAAAAATCCATGAGAGACCGAAAGGGCGAAATGGGTGCCTAACACCTTCCTATTTCGTAACTTAGCCTCCGGACCCTTTTCGAATCATTTTGGTTTCGCATGCACCAGTATGTCTTTGGATGCTGTCCTTCGGCATGGCTTACCCTTTTCTTTTGTCTATTTTGAGTAAAATAGACTGGAAACTCTAATCTCTCTACATTCTTTCACCTCACCTCAAAATGACGCCGCTCGAAGCGCTCCCGAGATAGGACGCGCGGAACCTGAGGATCCTCCGTCGCACGGCGAGGATTGGGGATGGCCACAGGTATGTATGTATGAACACCTCAAAAGACACAAAACACTTGTATAGTATCGATATCTCTAAGCAAAAGTGGTACGAAATGACTAGAAATAAAAGAAATATGACTAAATCACTCAAAATATGTCCAAGGAGCACTATTTGACCTCAAATACTTATCGACTTCGATTTATCCTCATAGTGATAAGTAAAGAATTTATAATGGATAAACGTACACAATGCACATTAGCCTAAAAATATTGATGATTCTCAAATCAATAGAGTAGAGATAATTAAACTCAACTGGGACTTGTTGTGCAAATCCATTGATCTTCAACTTTAACACACTTAAAAAATATACATATGACATTTTTTCTCTCATTCTTTTGAAGATATCAATTTTGAAGCATCAATTAAAAATTTTGCCTTAGAATTTTTTCTTTTCTTTTTCCTCTCTTTTCTTTTAGGCTCTTGCTAATGGTGTCCTTTCACGTAAGGAATACTTTCTTCTTTCGTATCCCTTTTCAATTGCTCACTCATATTATTATCAAACTAAACAAGCTCACATGAAATGGTTATTACATTCACAAATCCCCTATAGTCAAAAGGTATGTAAATGACAATATTGATAGGAGAACAACTCACTAGGTCACGCAACATAAGCAATTAAAATTAAAATAATCTCGTGCAAAGTGTGTTCGAAGGCATATACAAAGTGAACCTTTTAAGAAAATCAATTCCGAACTAGTCCATTCTAGCATGATTAAGAATTATTCTAAGCATTGAAATCATAATCAAATATCCTAGCCACATGAAAACATGGAATGAATGGGATTCAAAAACATCAACATGCCACACAAAATGTGTAAAACCAAATTACACACACACAAAAAAACTTTTGGAGAGTTTAAATATTTTTCAAAATGATACCAATTTTCAGTAAAAAAAATAGCTCAAAAGACAAACATAATATTTTTGTATTTTTCTCAATAAGACTGAAAAAGAAAATCAAAATACGAAAGACTCAAACATCATACAAGTAGCAAACACAAATTACATGAATTACAAAAGATAGTGTGTGAAAACATGAGAACACAAGCAACCATTGGATTTAGCGTGAGAAGTATCATGTGCAAGCATTCGAGAATTGACAAGCATAATGTTTAAAGCCTTCAAATATAATTTCCTAACCCACATTGGTATCTCGATGCTCTTGGATTATAGGAACCTTGGTGACTTTAGTCTTAGACTTCCTAAGACCTTTTTTAAGATAAAAAAAAGGCCTAAGGTGATCCTTCCTACCATAGTGTGTGCATATGAAGACACGACGACGAATGTTACCTAAGGGATGATCTTTTCTAACATCCCATGTAGTATTTGACCCCATCAAAAGGTTGATATTTTCTTTAGTAGAGGAAGCATTTTACTCGTTGAAGCCCGTTCTAAAATTTTCATCTTTGATTTGGACGGTGCCTAACATCTTATCAAGCTTCTCCGACCTATATCCTAAATCAAATTTTACATGACTCCAGTCTCTCAATCTAGACTCTAACTCCACTATAATAGACTTGATCAAAGAATTAGACTCTTCAAAATCAGGAGACGCCTTCTTTAAAACCTCCTTCAAACAACGAAGGTGATATCTCTCTCCCTCAGCATACTAAAGCTTCTTCTGAGGAGTCTCTATGCGTGCCATAAGATCCTCAATCAATTAACTATCATTATTACCTACGACTTGTTCTTTTAAATTAGCTTTGAACTATAAGTTTCATTTTTTCAACTTCAATGACTCGGCGTATAACTCCATAAAGGTAACTTAAAGTTCACTCTCCTCATATTCTTTTAAATATTCTTCATCCTCACTCACCCAGGATTCACACACTTTGTCCTCAAAATCGTCATCCACATAATTATACTCATCAAAAGATATTTCATTTAGGCTCAAATGACTGGTCATGAACGAGGTGTGATTATGTTCAATGCGGGAATCAGGTTCCTCTTTCGATTCATTATCACTAAGGGTTGCATTATATACTTTCGTCTCATTACATTCATTCCTTAGCTAAGTGGGGGCACTCAGTTGCACTATGGCCATACTCCTCACTTCCAAAACATCTATCTAATTCACACCTTTTAAAAGTATCATTATAGTTTTAAGGAAATTTTACAACCTTGTCACATTTATTTTTCTAAAAAAAAAATCAACTATTTTTCAAACTTGAGATTTGTTTTTTGCAAACTTGTCCATATCATCCGAATCGACGTCAGACTCATCATCCTAAATTGATTCTTTATCCTTCTGGGCTTTCATCAATGCCATTATCTTTCTTTATCTTTTTGGAAGAAAAATTGTTGAGTTAATAGGTTTAAAGGCCACCCACAAATTCTTCGAGTTTCGTGGAGTCAATGGTACTCAAAGAATTCAAGACAGTCGCTTTGGGATAAAATATTTTATTTAAGGCCCTTAAGATTTTCTTGACCACTTTTGTGTTGAATACTCTCTATCCCAAGTTAAAAGACGAGTTTACTATATTAAACAGTCTCGCATAAAACTCATCAAAAAAATTTATCCGTCCTAATGGTCTCAAACTGAGTGGTGAGGTTTTGGAGTTTGGAAGCTTTAACCGAACTAGTACCCTCATGGGTGAGTTGGAACATGTACTAGGCTTGTTAAGATGTTTCACATGTCATAATATGGAGGAAATCCTCTCGTGTGACAACACAAAAGAACGCATTCAAACCACGGAAATTATAATTACTTAACTTGTGCTCATCCTAACTCCAACTTTCTATGGGTTTAGGGACACGATGTTCCCCAAGTAAAGTCGTGGGTGGGGTCCACCCCTTAACAATATCTAACCATACTCGCTCTTTATTGACTTAAGAGTAAATTTCATACGTTCTTTCCAATATGCGTAATTGAACCTAGCAAACATTCGTGGTTTAGAAAATGATTGAACATCTATATAAAAACCTCATGGATTTATGCCTAACTAGCTTATAGATGCCCGCTATGATTCCAATTTGAAAATGCTGATTTAATATGGATATGAAAACACACGAATTTTAAGTTTTTGATATTTAATTAAACAAGTCAATTAAGACAATTAAAACTTGCACTAATTTTATTGATTGTTATATTAAACAGTTAACCAATTTTATCTTACCCTAAAATGTGCAATTAGGTGATAGCGGGATAAAATAAAATAATCAACCACAACACCTAATGTACGAGGAAAATCCAAATGTGAAAAAACCTCGGACAACCCTGCCAATACAGATTTATCATATCATTGATTACACAAGAACATGATAGAAGACTTACATAACATGCTCGACTATGTCAATACTTGATGCATCTTCATTCCAACGACCTTTTGCACAATGACATATAAGAGTTCACCTACGCACTAACACAACATGTGAGTCCACATATGTCTTGATATCCATAGATCCAGGCTCAGTAATTACAAACAGAAAGAACACAGTGTCCACCGCGTCAAAGCTCCCCCCAAATGCAGTCCATGGTACGTAAATAAGCAAACGATGCACTGAGTCCACAATATAAAACCCCTCTCAATCAAGATAATGAAAAACTCAAACATGGTACATAAAATGGATGTCTCAAAGCATATAAATATTGAATCTTGGATCTCAAAGTGTTTGGATGTAAATAAGGGTTTGAAGGCTTTTGGTTATGTATAAGAAATCAAGTTTTGCCAAAACTCTCACAAAAAATTTTCTCAGCACGCCTATTTATATAAAACACAATATTCGAGGCAAAAAAACTTGTTCTAATGAAAATGATAGGATCTTTCGAACAAAGTGCATTATATTGACTGAACCAAAAATAACCTCATTCAAACAAAATGACTAATCTCATTCGAATAGACTTAGAATGATCTTCGAATGATATTTTCCTTTTAAACAAAGAAAACTCATTTGAACTTCGTTTGAATGTTCTTTGAAGGACTTTAACTGACTTGTTCAAACTAACATCTTGTTTTCTTTTGAACAGGTTGTTAGAATGACTTTTCACAAAAAAATCATTTAAAACCCTTTTAATAAAAAATAACTTTAAACATTATTTAAAAACAACACCCAACGAAAGACCAAGGATAAAAATATAGAAGCATTCATATCTCATGAGATCCTTGAATATTGGAAAAAAATGTTGCACTACATATGGCAAGATGATGTATACGCTCTAACTTGGCCACTACAGTATTCAATTGAACACGTAATGGAATTAAGACAATATATACAAATTGAATCGAATTGAAAATTTTCCTTACAATTTATTTTGGTGATTCTCAATTGTTTATAAGACAGTTAATTGGTGAATACATACGTGTTCATGATACTCTAACCTTATATGACCAACTGGATTTAAATTCATTGTCTAAATTTGATGAAGTCGCACTAAATTATGTTCCCATGTTTTTAAATCAAGAAGCTAATAAAATGGCTAAAAAATCTTCAAGTTTTAAACTTGTTGATAATTTCCAAGCAAAGTTAAATCTTAGTGCCACCGATGGTTTTTTACCTTATTGCATAATAGATATCTCTTGGTTGATATTGAGAATACTAATATTTATGAAGATTGGACAAAACCATTGATTGAATATCTAACTGACCCAAATATAAAGAGTGATAGGTATGTTAGGATAAGAGCAACCAATTATGTTATGTATGATGGTAAGTTATTCAAAAGAGGTATTGGGGCATGGTCCTAGAGTTCCTAAGTAAGGAAGGAGGCTTAACATCCATAAGACAAGTCCATAAAGGTTATTATGAGGCTCATCAGGTTGGTCTTAAGAATAGGTGTTGTTAAGAAGACATGGATTTTGTTAGCCATCTATTTTAAAAGACTGTATTGGGTTTGAAAAAGGATGCTAGAGCGTGTGACGTGTGCTTACCATATATCTACAATATGTAGTGAAATCATATCCATTTAGAGGATGATCAATTGATGTTATTGGAAAAAATGATCCATTATCCTCCAAATTACACAACTTAATGTTGCTAGCAATGTGCTACTTTACCAAATAGGTGGAAGAAAAGTCTTTAAAGTCAGTTACCCATTATTAATTGGTAAATTTCTTTTAAGACATTTTATATAGGTTTGGGATCCTATAAAATAATAACCTCGAACAATAAAAGTATCTTCGAATAAGAGATGGGAAAGAATAAACTTCTAGGTTAAGAATAACTTTGACAAAAATTTAAACCTTATTATGCCCAATCAAATGGTCAGACAAAGGCTACTAATAAGGTAATTAGGAATAACTTTAGCAAATGGATTGAGAAAAATCCAAGGGATTGGTATAATTTATTACGTGAAGTTTATGGGCTTATAAGACCTCTAAAAGGTCAAGTACTTAGGTAAGTCCATATGACTTAACTTATGGGCATGATGCTATTTGCTAATTGAGATCACTCTTAATTCATTGAGAGCGGTAACCTAAAATTAATAAATAGTGGAAGGTTATGACCAAGATACGCACATGGAATTGAAAAACATAGATGAGAACAAGGTCAAAACCTAAAATAATATGTTGGTCCAAAAGAAGAAAATAGATGATAGTTATAATAAGAAAGTGAAGAAAAGAACCTTTAAGGAAGGGACATGGTTTAGAAAACCATTTTTCCTCTAGGATAAAAAGATCTTGCTTATGAAAAGCGATCCCCAAAGTAGAGAGTTCCATTCCTAGTCTATAAAGCAATCAAAAGTGGATAATACCATTTAAGAGACATTAATGGTTACAATCACATCAGAAAAACAAATGCCACGTCTAAAACCATAGTACCCAACCATTTGGGAAGAAAGGAAACAAGAATAAAATAAATAATTGCATTAAATATTGGCAAAGGTATATATCATTGAAAATGTTTAAATACAAGAGACCTAAAATTGTTCCAAAACTTTTCATAAGCAAGATTTTTGGTTTTGGTTTGGACCTCCCTCTTATCAAACTGAGTTGCATTATAGGTTGAGGCTTGCATCTGACCAACCAAGTGGCCAATTATTTATTTATAATCCTCCCCTTCAATGATGGACACCTCCAAAACAGCATTGACTCTATCAAGTAGTCTCTATAACTCCTTTTTCTTAAATAGGGGGTCAGTATTTCTACTTCGAATGATCCTAAAGTTATTCAAATCCCTTCGTACCTTCAACTCTTTATCTTGAGAAATGGGATATGTCTGTAGATAAGGCATTCTCCTCAGCCTCGGCTTGAGTCATGGGTGTGAGGTGATATGGTTGTAATTGAGCTCCAGTGATTAAAGCTTTCACATCATTCTCGTCCAAGTCTTTGAATTTGGAGATATGAGAGTAAGATGCCATAACCCCACTTGAAAAGTTAAATTCAGTCAAGTCTTCAAATGGAAACCTAACAAATATTTGAAGAATATCCACAACTTATGGAGCTTCCAATTGCAAATATGGAGGGGCTGTTTGAACATTGATGGGATGTTTCAATTTTTGTTCTACACTATCGACCATGACTTCCTAACTTAAACTAGAACCTTAGAATAATCTCTTAAAATTGTCCATGAAATGAGATGATATAAATTGATGTAGTTGGGCTACAAAGATCTTTAACTGGCGGGTTGATCCCTACCTTAGGAGATTCTTTTCTTAAGGGTGAAGCTCTTGAATCTTTAACAACTTCATGAATTTATAACACCCCATAATTTTGAATAATTAATTTTAGTATTTTTAATTATACGTGTGCTCGTAACGATATTGCATATTTAATATATATTAATTAGTGAGAATAAAATTAATATTTATGTGGAAATAAAAATTTACTAAGTGTGATTAAGTAGATTAAATTAAGTCTATTATTAGTACATTATAGTGAATAGAAACAATAAGAATCGACAGTATCTCAATCGGGGCATACGAGTAGGCTATTCTTGGCTTGAGATATGATATTTATATTTAGTGACTCATATGGTGATTTTGAGTGCACATTTGATCCGGGAGTGGTCAAAATAGTCAAAATCAAGTACCCCAGGGTAGAGATTGGTTATCAGGAGCTTTTTAGATTAGTCGGGACCCTTTCAGGGGCTCATATGGGTCATTTTACATAAAGGAGTTAACCTAATTTCTTGATTATGAGGTTTAAATGAGATATTAGGTTTAAGGGGCAGCCACTTTACACATAAATGCCTATAAAGAAAGTTATTGTGAGAAAGGAAGGAGGCAAAACACATAGGAGATCCAAAGGACTTGATTTGGAGAAGGAAATTGAGGAGGACTCTTTCCATCTTCAACCCGACACAAAGGAATTTAGAATTTGATGAATTATAGGCTAGTGTATATCTTGATTTCTTGATTTATGTGTCGTATTCATTCATATAAAAATTGTTAGTAATTAACTAAATTTTGGGTTGGGAATTACTACATGAAAAATGGGTTTTGGGAGACGAACTGTAATGAATGAATTGATGAATGATATCCTGTATTGTTAGAGAATGCATGTCTTAGGTAATTTGAACTATTGTGGAGAAAAATTAGAGTTGAGATGATTAATGTATGATGCCTCACTAAGAAAATTCTGGAAAATTGATTCATATATAAAATTCGGGATTGAATTGTAATAAATTGATGAATTTAAGGATGTAAAATGATTAAGATCGTTTTTAGGATAATCAATATTTGTAGTACAACAATTGAGTTTGGTTAGATTACGATTTGGAGACTTGTTATTGTTGAAAACCCGTCACTTTGGTGCCAGATCAGGGCTCTTGCCCAGAATCGAATCGATTCGGCCTTCATAGGCGAATCAATTCGATGGGGGAATCGATTCAGCTATGAACCTAAATCGATTCGTACCTTCTCTGAGTGACATATTGGTATTCTATTGGGGGATAAATGATAAATATGGATATTGTTAAATTAATTGAGGTCAAGTGAATAATTTTTAATACTCTTGAAAATGTGATCAGTAAGGGTAGTTCGGGAAGATGGGAATTAGTTCGATTTATAGGTGCGTAGGGTATTTAGGAGATAAAATACTCGAAACATAATAGAAAGACTTTCGGTTATAAATTTAGGACTGGTTGGGAATGTCCGGGAAAACTCAAAGATGAGAAAATATGTTAAATTATTTAATTAAGCGAAGAATTTAATAAAATAAAAGTCGAGATTAGACTCAGGTTATTAGACTAGTGCTTCGGGGGAATATGCACAAATTAGTCGGTTGATATATATATATATATATATATATATATATATATATATATATATATATATATATATATATATATATATATATATATATATGTATGTATATCTCTGTGTGTGTGTGTGTGTGTGTGTGTGTGTGTGCGTGTGTGTGATATTATGTGGAACATACCCTTCTAGTGCTATCAGTGGGGTTGCGCGATATGGGTGATTTTCCCTGGCGAATCATAGCAGGCTAAGTATCGACCCTAGGTCATTGCGTCGTGTTTATGTTTGTGTGATTTATAATCGCAGTGAGGTAATTGTGGGTATGGTTATGACTCACTGTCAAAGGACTATGACCACTTCAATTACATTTGAAATTTAATCGAGTCAGTGTAAGAGCCCGACCTCCAGTAACCAGGATGATGTGAGCATGCCCTGGATAATTATAGCATTGTAATGATCCGCATCCAATGATTTATTACTCTGAGGGATGGCGTCTATATGGGTTAAATTATTAAAGGGGAGTAAAAAATTACAAACGTGATTGTGAAAATAAATAGTTAAGCACACTATATAGTTGACTCACTTGAGTCTACACTATATAGGAGCCTCAACTAGTTTGGAAATATAGATAAGATTGAGTCCCTCCTTCAAGTGCATTATCGCCTTTTCATATGCTACCTCATTAACAACAAAGATCAGTCATAAAAGTAGAAAACCAACACACTCACAACACATAGGATTTTATTTCATCTCATATTTGATAACTGTGTGTTAATTGGAATTAAAATGAATTTTTTATAACTTTTTGGAATTTTAAAACTGTTAAAATCTATTTCAAATAATTAAAATAAGGTTTAAATTTTTTGGGGGTTAAAATTTGTATTTTAAAAGTTCTTAAAAAATGGCCTAGGTAGAATCCAAAGTTAGCACAAAGATTTGTGGTTCTAAATTGAATTTCTAATAAACTCAAAACACGCGTTTTTAGGAAGTTAGAGAGCAACACGTGCTTGCTTGTGATTGATTCCAACTTTGTTTTTTTAATCTCACATTTCAACGCAACCTTTATAGCCGTTAGATGATGTGTCATTAACGATCTGCATGTGTTCTTAATTAATCATTGTGCGCCTATTTTTAACCAATCAGAGAGAGTTTTTATGCGGTCGTTTATGGGCCTTTAAATCTCAACATTTTAAATTCTAATTCATCTGAGCTCTTGATTTCAAACCATCCTTTGAGATCCTTCTCCCAACCTATAAAAGGAAGTTTTGTCTCTACATTTCGAAGTTTTTTGGGAACTCTGAGAGTTGAAAGAAAAAGAGAGAAGAGAGAAAATAAAACTATGATACAATCACGTTTAGATTTCGTTTCTTTTTAGAAACTTGAAGATCTAAAACTATGATACAATCACGTTTAGATTTCTAGGATGTTTTGATTTCTTATTTTGAGAAATCATAATCTCTTTCTAGATTCTGTTTGTGTAAAGTTTTAAAAACCTTTTAATTAGACATCTCTTATTTTTATAAACTGAAATCATGACTTGCATGTTTCAGATCCGAGAAATTTTTCATTTCAAAAAATTGTGTTTATAAATAATTTCTAAGGATTTGAGTTTTAAAGATCCAAAGGGAAATCAGATCTTGAAATATTTTTATAAAAAGAAGGAGTCTAAATTTCAGAAGTGTAAAAATGAATTTCATATTTAGATCTATTATAGTTCATAGGATCCTTCTATAATTAGGTGTGTGTGAGGACATGCATAACATTTAGGCACATCACTCACTACACAATCACCCACTAACACTAAAGTGTGTTGTTGGTTGAGAGATTTTAACAACTGACTCGACATCGCGTAAAACGAGAAAGGGAGCACAGTTTGAAGGCATACCAAAAAGGAGTGGAATATCGCTTAGATATATTTATGGACTTAGAATAGGAATTAATTTTATGATTTGTTGTATGCTTGTAACTTAAAACCGTTTATAGTGGATTTTGTTTTGTGACGTAGAGGTCACCGTGGATGTTTCCCCAATTGGGTGGGGTTTTACCACGTTAAATTCCTTGTTTCATATGTGTGATTTTTAGTTCTTCATTGCTATATTCTACTTATTAGACTTAGGTTTATTCTAAAACCTATTTCCAAGGGACTTAAATAAATCGTTCATTAAACTGTTTTATACATCTTGTGTTCTTATAAAGATTTTTGTAATAGTTTCTTAAAAAAGTATTTTCGAAACTCATTAAACCTTTTAACTTTTGTTAAAATAACATAGTGTGTGTTATCAATTGGTATCCGAGATTTGTACTTTCAGAACTTTTAAAGATCATGTTCATTGAAATTGTTCTAAAAATCTCTTCTTGGGACGAAAAGTTTGAGCAACTTAGAAATTTGTCCCAACCTCCCATCTTTGATGGGAACAGTTTTTCATACTGGAATGTAAGGATGATTGCTTCCATCCAAGAAACTTTGGGAGAGAATTTCTGGTAAGCTATTGAAAATGGATATACACATCCAACTAAGCCTGTTGTATAGGGTAGTACTGTAAGGATTAAAAAACTCCTCAATGAGTTTACTAAGGAAGAAAAACTTGCCTCCTTAAGTAATAATAAAGGGAAAAATTCTATATCCATGTTTGTTAACGTGCATGGATTCAAACACATATCTATTTTCACTACATCTAAGGAAGCCTGGGATACTTTAGTCACTGTTTACGAAGGTGATGATCGTGTTAAGGCAACCAAAACTCAGATGTTAATACAATAGTATAAAACCCGACTTATGAATGAGACCGAGACCTTTGAAGAATTCTATATTAGGTTGACTGATATAATTACAAAACTACATGCAAATGGAATCATGTATGATAGGAAAGAAATAGCGTAAATTTTTTTTACGTCCCTTCCCCCTAAGTTTGATAACAAAAGGTATGCAATTGAGGAGATATATTATCCATACTTGACCCCTGAACTCCTCAGTAGCAAACTTAGGAGGGTAGAATTGGAACTTGAGTTTAAAAAACACCTTTCAAATAATCAGAACAGACATCCCATTTCTAATGTAGTTTTTCAGTCTAAAATGACCTCACCTCAGTTAGTCATGCCTAATATAAACTTGGACTTTGATGAGGACTGTGATTTCGAGAGTTTGGATAACCAGATAGACCTTAGGTTAAAACAATTCAAGAAAATTATAAAGTTTAGAAACACTGTTGCTTCTAAATAAGGGAAAACTGGATACCAAAATAACTTTAATAACAGGCCTCATGAGAGAAACCACGACAAGCAAAACACTAAGAACAATAACAGACCCGAAAGAGACCTTAGAAACACTCAATGCCATAGCTACTAATTTTAGGGTTAAACTGAATAACACGACTAAAGCCAATATCAGTAAGACTTGGGATGACTCAAGTGACTCTGAAGAAGATGAGCCTGAGTCTTCCAACTCTTTTGATCCTTGCATGTCTTTCTTTGCAAAAATGATCTATTCTGATGACATGTTTTTGAACAATGTTGAACCCGATGCTATCGTGCCTAGTATTATAATGTCGATGATGTTTTGTCTATTTCTAGTTAATCGACTCTTTGCTTAAATAATACACATGTTGTATATATTGCTAGTAATAGTTCTTCGACGATGTGTGTGAGTCAAAGTGTTCGTACTAATGATAAATTGAATGGGTGTGTGAGTTCCTCAAATGAAACACTAGGGTAAAATTCACACACTGCACATAATGAGTCCAATAATAGTGATCTCCCTGATATTCACACACTCTACACTAAGACTCTTAGGAAAAGTATTAAACTAGAAAAGGCAGTCAAGGACTTAACTAAAAAGGTAGAATCTTTAAGCCTATTGGTGAAATAAAATGTAGAGGACTATGCAAATAAGTGTCTCGCCTATGAAATGAAAACTAAATCTTTTGTTGAAAAAATTAAAGAACTTTCTGAATCAAATGTGGTTTTAGAAAAGAAATATAAGGTAACTTTGATAGAATTGGAAGAATATAAATAAAAATTTTCAACTGTCTTCAAGAAATTTTTTAAGTTTGAAAACAATTCTAATTGTTTTGAAGACGGTCTTGCATCATGCAAAACCAATTCTGAAGATAAAACTAGTTTAGGTTTTGATCAGAAAACTAAGGCATAAACTAAAACTTTTCAACATGTGCAATTTGTTACTTTTAGAAAAAGGCCATATGACCTATGTTTTGATTTTCAAACCTTAAAAAAAATATTTTGAAGATAAGAAAAAGTGGCCAGGTAATCAGATGGAAAATCTTTCTAAGCCAACTGTTGATCCTAAAGCTAAGTATGTTTTGCCCCTGTTAGGTAAGGTGCTACCAAATTTAAAACTATTGCAGTTAGACCTAAGGTCAATGTCCAGTAAATAGATAAACCTCTCTTTAAAGGTTTTCAAAATGCGAAAAAATCGTCGAGCCATCAATACTATTCTTATTGCGATGTTTATGGACATTGTCTTGTTGAATGTTTAAAAAAATGATAGTATAAGCCTGTCTATAATTCACCTGCCGATAAAAAATTTAACTATTCCAGGCGGAGTATGAATAATTATGTACTTCTTAAACAACCCAATAAAAACTCTTACTGTAGGGGTAGGAAGAAAATATCTCGTGCTAAGAAGAACTCTAAGAGAAAGAGTCTTAGATCTGTTTCTAAACCAGAGTCATAGATTTGTTTCTAAACCAGAGTCATAGATCTATTTATAAACCAAAAGCTCATAAACATTTTAAAACTAGATCTATTGGGGTTAAAAAGGACGAGCTAAAACTCCAGCTGAAGTGCAATATTGTGGTTAGTGCTTTAAAAGCTGAGAGCACTGCATCTAGTTAATACTTAGACTCTGGATACTCCAAGCATATGATCGAAGATGATACTAAATTATCCTACAAGACTAACTTCTTAGGAGGGAATATTTTATTTGGAGATAGAGGATCAACTCATATCATAGGCAAAGGAACCTGCTTGTCTCTTTTCAGGAATAAAATCGGAGGATCAACTCAGATCATAGGCAAAGGAACACTCCAATAAAATGGACTCTTTATTATCAAAGATGTACTATTATCAAAATATCTTAAAGCTAATTTGTTGATCATATCACAATTTTATGAATCCAAACACACTATCACATTCTCAAAAATCAATTGCAAAATTTTAAATAAGAATGATGACTATATCCTTATAGGTCACAAGACCCAAATAACTGCTACACAATAAATTCGGGTAATGAGACTTGTAAGATTATTAAACTTATTGAAAATAAAATCTCGTATAATCAGTTGGGCCACATTAATTATAATAATATTGGAAAATTGAGCTCTTAGGATATAGTTAGAGGGTTACCTAAAATAAAACCAATTTTAAATGTCGTTTGTTGGCCGTGTCAGGAAGGAGAAATCATTAAAACTTCTCACAAGAAAGTTAAAGACATTTTAACATCTAAACCTCTAGAGCTAATCCACATTGATCTTATATGTCCTTCGTGAATATTGAGCCTTTGTGGTAACAGTTATATTTTAGTCATTGTGGATGAATTTACTCTGTTCACATGGGTAGCATTTAAAAAAAAATCCGATACATTTCGAGAATTTTTGAAAATCCTTTTAAGAATCGAGAATGAAAAATATACCCAAGTTAATCGAATACATAGAAATGGAGGAGGTAAATCTAAGGACTCAGGTGTAACAGAATACTGTAGTGGTAATGGTTATCAACATGAGTTCGTGGTCATACAACACCTCAACAGAATGGTGTTGTCGAGCGTAAGAATTGAACAATCCAGGAAATGGCCATGGTAATGATACATGCTAAGAACTTGCCAAAATACTTTTGGATTGAGGCAGTTCAAATAGCGTGTCACATCATCAATCGGGTCTATCTTCGAAAAAATAGCAAACAAAGCTCGTATGAACTTTGGTATGGTAAAAATCCCAATCTAAAATATTTTTGAACCTTTGGGAGTACTTGCTATGTTTGCAAAGACAACAAACATTTGTCTAAGTTTGAAACCCGTGGTGACAAAGCCATATTTTTGGGTTACTCCCTAAATAGTAGGGCCTATCGCATTTATAATTTGCATACCCAAGTAATAATGGAATCGATAAATGTGATAGTGAGTGACACTAATATCAAGAGTAAAGATCAAAGATCAATTATCGTGGAAGAGTCTGAAAAAAGTTTTATATATGACTCTCCATAGATAAATGAACCTTTACTGACTGAGACCCCTGAAGTACCTAATTTGGTTTCTAAAGATCATCCCATTGATAGTGTTGTTGGTAACCCTGATGAGCTGGTGCGTACAATATCCCAATTACGTAAACTGACCCATTTTGTGTGCTTTGTTTCTCTAGTAGAACCAAAGAATGTAAATGGGGCACTTAGTGACTCCTTTTGGATAGGTGATATGTAGGAAGAACTCATCTAATTTAAGAGTCATAACATGTGGAATCTTATCCCATGGCCAGAAAATAAAAAGGTTATTGGCACTCGTTGGATCTTTAAAAATAAAAGATGAATCTAGGATGATAGTTAGAAATAAAGCTAGGTTAGTTGTCCAGGGCTACTCTCAAATTTAAGGAATAGATTTTTAGGATGCCTTTGCCCCGGTCACTCGCCTCGAGTCATTTCGCTTACTCTTGGCCATAGCCTGCCACTTACAATTCAACCTTTGTCAAATGGATGTTAAATCTACTTTTTTAAATGGTATTTTGACGACGGAGATCTGCATTGAACAACCAAAATGCTTTATCGGTCCTCATTACCCAAACCATGTCTTTAGGTTGAAAAAGGCATTGTATACGGTTTAAAGTAAGCCCCTAGGGCCTGGTACGAACGCCTGTTGACTTTTTTAATCAATAAAGGTTTTCGATTTGGCAGAAATGATCAGACATTATTTATCAAACATTTTAACAAACATATCTTAATTTCTCAAGTATAAGTTGACGGCATTATATTTAGATCTACTTCTCCGGCTGAAGTTAAAGAGTTTTAAAAAATTATGCACGGGGAATTCCAAACGTCGCTTATGGGGAGCTTCAATATTTTTTAAGTCTTAAAGTTAGGCAAAAAGATGATGGGTTATTTATACCGCAGTCCAAATACACAATTGAATTTTAAAAAAAAATCGGTTTAGATAATGCTAAAGTTACTAGGACTCCTATGAGCACCTCTACGAAACTATCCAAAGATGAGAATGGGAAACTTGTTGATCCTATGCTATATATAAGCGTGATAGACATTTTACTATATCTAACAGCTTCTCGAACCGATATTATGTACGCTGTTTGTATTTGCGCTCGTTACCAAAGACGACCTCAGGAAAGTCACCTTATCCGTGTTAAACGAATAATCAAATATGTTAAGGGAACAATAAGTGTAGGTATATGGTACACAAAAAGACACCACAAGCACAATTGTAGGATGCACTGATGCTGACTGGTCCGGCTGCTCAGATGATAGGAAAAGCACTTTCGGTGCTTGTTATTACATAGGTAAGGACTTAGTAGGGTGGAACAGTAAAAAAATGAAATGCATATCGCTTGCCATAGTCGAATCAGAATATATATTGACAGGAAGTTGTTGTGCTTAGTTATTATAGATAAAGAAAATGCTTAGCGACTACGGCATTAATGAAGAAAAATTGAATTTATATTGAGATATAAAAATGTGATCAATATCTCTAAAAACCCTGTTAAACATTCACGTACTAAACATGTTAAAATTAGACATCATTTTATACGTGAACTTGTTGAGTCTAAAGAATTAGAGATTAACTATTCACCCATTGAACATCAACTAACTGACTTGTTCACTAAACCTTTGGATAATTTATGTTTTGAATCTTTAAGAAAATCCATTGGTATGATTATGCTTGATTATATATCTATCACATATCATATTATCCGGTTACTATCATGCTTATAATTGGTCTTTCGGGATATAGGGCACGATTGTTTGATAGAAGACAAAATATGCATCTTATCTCTATTTTATGTTGGAGACCTTTAAGGTGACCTATTGTTTGATTTAGGTTGATAGAATAATGTTTACCTTGCTTGTTGTATTCATTTTATGTTTTTCACCCTTTATCCAATTGAGACAAAATGGGGGAGAGATATTTGAGGCCATCAGGATAGTTATTGTAAAACTTGACTAATTCTTGATCTTTGCCATTAGTTACTGTATTATTTTTAAGGAATCAGCACAATCAGATCTACTTAGGGAATTGGTCTGTTCATAGTTGAGTTATGTACTTCTTGGTTTCTAAGAAACGGAGTAGTTAGAATTTTTGTATAGGAATAAGTTTTTTTCTTATTTTTTTTATCCCTACGAGTCCTAGATGACTCAAAGGAGATTTTGTCTCTCATTTCCAAAGGGGAGATTGAAGCACACTCTATAGTTGACTCATTTGAGTCTGGACTATATAGGAACCTCAATTAGTTTGAAAACATAGATAAAATTGAGTCCATTCTTCAAGTGCATTATAGCCTCTTTATATGCTATCTCAACAATAGTAAAGATCGGTCATAAAGGTAGAAAATCAACACACTCATAACACATAGGATTGCATTTCATCTCATATTTGATTACTGTGTATTAATTGGAATTAAAATGAATTTTCTATAATTTTTAGGAATTTTAAAACAATTAAAATCTATTTTTAAAATAATTACAATAAGGTTTAAATTATTTTGGGGTTAAAATTTGTATTTTAAAAGTTCTTAAAAAATGGCTAGGGTAGAATCCAAAACTAGCACAAAGATTTGTGGTTAAAAATTAAATTTCTAATAAACTCAAAACGCGCATTTATTAGGCAGTTAGAGAGTAACACGTGTTTGCTTGTGATTGGTTCCAACTATGTTTCTTTAATCTCACATTTCAGCGTAGCCTTTATACTCGTTAGATCATGTGTAATCAACAATCTGCATGTGTTCTTAATTAATCCTTATGCACCTATTTTTAAATAATTAGAGAGAGTTTTTGAGTGGTCATTTATGAGCCATTAGATTTCAATGTTTTAAATTCTAATTAATTTGAGTCCTGGATTTCAAATCATCCTTGGAGATCCTTCTCTTAGCCTATAAAAGGAAGCTTTGTCTCTACATTTTGAAGTTTTCTGGTAACTCCGAGAGTTGAAAGAAAAAGAGAGAAGAGAGAAAATAAAAAGAAGAAAAAGAATATTGTATACAAACTTTGTCAAAATTTTTCCAGAAAATCATTTGAAAGTTAGGGTTTCACTTTTCTCGTAGTTTCAATCTCTTTCTCTCAACAGCCTCACATGTTTATGATCTCGTTTCTTTTTAGAAACTTGAAGATCTAAAACAGTGATACATTCATGTTTAGATTTCTAGGCTATTTTGATTTCTTATTTTGAGAAATCATAATCTATATTATTGGATTCTGTTTGTGTAAAGTTTTAAAAACCTTTTAGTCCAACATCTCTTATTTTTACAAAATGAAATCATGACTTGCATGATTCAAATCTAAGAAATTTTTCATTTCAAAAATTTGTGTTTATAAATAATTTCTAATCATTCGAGTTTTAAAGATCCAAAAGGAAATCAGATCTTGAAATATTTTTATAAATTGAACGAGTCTAAATTTCAGAAGTGTAAAAATGAATTTCATATTTAGATCTGTTGTAATTCAAAGGATCCATCTGTAATTAAGAGTGCGTGAGGACATGCCTAACATTTGGTCACATCACTCACTACACAATCACCCACTAACACTAAAGTGTGTTGTTGGTTGAGATATTTTGACTACTGAGTGGACATCGCGTAAAAGGAGAAAAGGAGCACAACCAGAAACAAAGAAAGGACAATCCAGTTTTTTAAAGAAGTCATAAGGCATACCCAGAAGGAATGAAATCTCGCTTAGGTATATTTATAGACTTAGAATAAGAATTGATTGTATGATTTGTTGTATGCTTGTAACCTGAAACCGTTTATAGTGAATTTTGTTTTGTGACGTAGAGGTCATCATGGATGTTTCCTCAATTAAGTGGGGTTTTACCACGTTAAATTCCTTGTCACTTGTTTGTTCTTTTTAGTTCTTCATTGCTATATTATACAAATCAGACTTTGATTTATTCTAAAACCTATTTCCAAGAGACTTAAATAAATAGTTTATTAAACTGTTTTACACATCTTGTGTTCTTATAAAGATTTTTGTAATAGTTTCTTCAAAAAGTATTTTCGGAACTCATTCAACCTTTTTAATTTTTGTTAAAATAACATGGTGAGTTTTTCAAATAGCTGGAGTAAAGTTATTTCTTAAGTATTGAAAATTTAGTAAGATATTGATTAAGCAATTGCTACAGCTAATTAATGAACTAAAGATAGATATTATTCTTGGGCCATGATAGTATAGTATTGATGTTAGTGACAAGGCTAGTTAGGTGGGATAACGTAACCTGGCAGGTTGAAATGCGTACGTTAGGTATGCAGTTTAGATGATAGGTGAGGAGTAACTCAAGGGAATGAACTACTAGTTTATTAATATGAAAAGTGCTTAACATTTTCATTTACTCATCTTTTACACTTGCAAAATATTTTGAAAGGTTTTGGGCTCTGACCCGTATCAAATATATTTTTGAAAATTTTAGGTGTCCAACCACAGGGATACTAAGGATGATTATTATTTCCAGAGGCATGTAGCTTCATCTAATGTGGAGGGTTACAAGATCCAAAGTAGCCATTACATTTATTGCTATCTAGATTAGTTCTCTATTCCCATATTATTTTGGCGCATTGATTATTTTATTCAGACTTATATATCTCGGATTAATTTAGTCAAATAGATTAGATGTATTGGATGTCTACCTAATGGTTTACTCGGGGACTTTAGTTATTTATCCTAGCTTTAAACTTTTTATTTTGATTTCATTTATATTGGTTGTTGTTCATGGACTTATTGTGGATTGGTTAATATTTTTGTATGCTAATGGAAGATAAAAATTGACACTACTTGTTAAATTAATTAAGTGGTTATTAATTAACCATGTTTCAACAGTGATGCTAAGAATGAGCCATATGAGATTACCGTTTTCTTTTGGTAGAGGGATGGCGACCCGTTATTGTAATAGGCAGGGTGTCACAGATGGTATCAGAGCATTAGGTTCTAGAGTCTTTTAGGATCTCTGCGGCTTATTACGATTTTAGCATACCATTCCTTGATATAAAACCCTATTTTAGGACTGTTGCATTCATACTTATGCACTTTCGTGCTTACGTTCTTCTGCTCTTATTTTTTTATTTGACTGTGAACTTATACAAACTTCAATCTTGTTTCTGATGCCACCAAAGAGAACCCATCAAACGAGAGCAAGGGCTGGGGAAGGAGACGCAAAGGGAAACATTTCAGCCACATAGATGGCCAATATAATGGCACATGACATAAATGCAGTGATGACCACAGTAGCACCACATTTTCCCTAGGCCCATCCTCAGCTGGCACCGGCCATTAAAACTAACCCGATCCCATCATCTTGGGAGCAAGTGAGGGATTCCTTTCAGAAATGGCATCCACCAGAGTCTTAGGGCAACTCAGATGTAGTGGTAGCCACCTAGTGGAAGAATGACATTACATGCTATCTTCGCCTTGTGGGGTACAGTGAGACCTAAAGACATATACTGGCTATTTTCAAGCTAATAGGTACAACACTGCAGTGGTGGGAGTAGATTACCATGATAGTGGAGAGGGACGTTGTGACTATAGCGGAGTTTCGGGTGCGATTTTACCCCAAGTATTTTTTATCTACAATCCAGATAGAGATACGACGAAAGTTTCTAAATATTACTCAGGAAAATAGGTCAGTGGAAGAATATGAGGAGGACTTTACCCATCTGGCCAAATTTGTTCCCGACGAGGTGAACATGGAGGAGAAGAAGATGTTGAAGTTCATGGATGGACTCACTTGGAGGATCAGGCGGTACTTCCTTGGTAACTCGACATTGACCACCTATTAAGAGGTCACCAATGCCGCATAACTTGATTTACAAGACCATCGCTTCCATTTGAAGGGAAGCAAGAGAATGGGGGATACTAGTCAGGAAGGCAGAGTCAGACGAAATGGTATCGGTAGAGCATCGCAACAGTATGGGGGCATACAAAAAGACCAAAATTCCTAATAGGGGGATTCGGCTAAGAGGTTTCGATCAGGAGGTTTTTATCTAGAGGGTAGTGGATTCGGACAGGGTTAGCAGCATCCTCAGTATCCGTACCAGCAGCAGAAGCATGTTCCCTAGGATTATCAGGGCCAAGAAAACAATCGGGAGGCCAACAGGGTCATAGCCATCAGGGATAATGATCAAGACAACCTCAACATGGCCATCAGGGCCAGAGGCATGGATATTTCCCCGACTGTTATTTCACTTGCGAAGAGTTATAGTCCATTGAAGGAAGGATTGCCCATAGCCGGGCAGAGGACTTAGTAGGGTGCCCAGCAGCCATAGTTACCACCGACAACACTAGCTCCATCGGCCCCATAACCATAGGGGAAACTAAAGTACGAATGTGTCTACAATGTCCGAGATGCAGGTATACCATAGGCACAGTAGGTGCCAATAGTAGTCCAAGGTACATTTTCTATTCATGGGCATATAGGTATGGTGTTGTTTAATACGGGAGCCTCCCACTCACTTATAGCTACCAGATTATCATGCACGACTGGCCTACTAAAGACAGCCAGTAGTACCGTTATATGTGTAGACTCACCATTGGGTAGTGTAGCCCTTATATACTTTATTTGTATGGGAGTAGATATAGGCGTCGTGAGATTATGTTTAGTGCTTGACTTTTTTATTTTGGACATGGTGGGGTACAATGACATTTTGGGCATGGATTGGTTGGCAGGGTATCGGGCAATGGTGGATTGCTTTGGTAGGACCATTGTGTTCTCTATTCCAGGACATGATATGTTCCTCATGGCGATGCCTCTTCCCGAGGGAGGGTCAACCATGCATCTTTATTATATTGAGGAGGAGACCTCACAGGAGGTTGTTATTTCCTTAGATTCGATTTCGGTAGTGAGGGAGATCACAAATGCTTTCTAAGAGATGCAGGGTTGCCACCCAATCGGGACATAGAGTTTTTTTTAATGAGTTGGAACTTGGTACTAGACCAATTTCTCGAGCACTGTATCGCATGGCCCACTTAGAAATGCGATAGTTGAGGGATCATATTTGGTATCTCATAGGACAAGGCTTTAACAGGTGGAGTACATCATCGTGGGGTTCGTCAGTATTATTTGTGAAGAATCATCGTGGGGTGCACTTGTATTATTTGTGAAGAAGCAAGATGGGGTACTATAGGTACTTCGTTTGTGTGTATACTATAGGGAGCTGAACAAGTCCATGATACGAAATAAGTATCCATTGCCTCGAATCGATAACATGTTCGAACACTTGAGAGGAGCAACACATTCTCGAAGATAAACTTGAGATCATGTATCATTAGTTACACATCAGGGAGGAGGACATTACTAAGACTAGATTCCTAACGTAATATGGATCATATGAGTTCATAGTGATGCCATTCATGTTGGCTAATGCGCCAGTGGTGTTCATGGATATCATGAACATGGTGTTCAGAGACTTTTTGGATCAGTTTGTGATAGTGTTCTTAATAAACGATATTCTGATGTATTCTCGGACAATGGGAGAGCACATACAGCATATGCGTATGGTTTTGTAGACATTAGGGGACCATCAACTATAGTCCAAGTTCGATAAGTGCGGATTTTGGTTGAGGGAGGTACAATTTATGGGCCATATTGTGTCTGATAGAGGAATCTCGGTGGATTCAAATAAGGTACCAGTGGTGAGGGAGTGGGGATAGCCCATGACACTGACAAAAGTGTAGAGATTTTTGGGTTTGGCCAGGTATTATCACTACTTTATAAAGGGATTTTCAAATATTGTGGATCCATTTTAAAATCTGACTCGCAAGGGGGTACCATTTGTTTAGGATGACTATTGTTAGCTAACTTTAGAAGAGCTAAAGGACAAATTTACTTCGGCACCCATGCTTACACTGCCTAGGGGAGGAGCGGAGTATAGTGGTTTTACTGATGTGTCCTTACAAGGACTTAGCGGTGTGCTTCAGTAGGAGGATCAAGCTATAGCTTATCCTTCTCGTAATCTTAAGCCCAATGAGACGAAATACACCATACATTACCTAGAGTTAATAACGGTCGTGTTTTCCTTAAGGTTTTGGAGGCACAACCTTTTGGGTGAATATTTTAGTTTATTCATGGACCATAAGTCGGTACAGTATCTGTTCAAGCAAAAGGATCTTATTATGTGAGAATTCTTGATATCAATTATTTTTAGTATTCACAAATTTCCAATTTTAAACTTATTTAATTATAGTCAATCTTCAATCCAAATTAATTAAACCCTAATCATGCAACTGTGTGGATAAATCAAACATACAACCACAAATCAAGGGACAAACAAATTTTAGAAAAATGCTCCTTTCGAGTAAAACCTTTTATTTGACTACATAATGTAAAACGCAATTGATAGAAAAGCTTTTGCGTGTATTTTTGTCATTGTTGCAAGCTTTTCTAATCAAAACCTTCAAATACCTACAAAAATATAACAAACTAAAGTGTAGAGGTAAGTAAGGGAATCAATCCGAATCTAATGATGAAACATATGAGAGAAGAGTGCAATTCATTTTTTTTGATTTCTTTTTGGACTTTTTATGTTTTCTATTTTATTCAGACTTTTTTTAATATTAAAATAATTTTCAGATGAAGGTGAACTAACTAATAAGTAAATAAGAAAAGGTAATTAAACTAGAATAAAAGAGTGAAAAATATGAAAAAGTGTGTGATGAAAATGAGTGAGATGTAACTAAATGAGAGAAAAATATTCAAGTGAAGTAAATCCACCCCCACTTCACACAAATCAATCTATCTTGCATTATTTTAATTTGATCAATTTCGAAAACATTCATTTAACTCAAAAGCTAATTCTCGTTACACTAATGAATTAATTGAATATTCTTTTATAGAAGTAAGTTTTATCCCCACAAACACTATTCTAAATGAATTAAATTCAATCAAATGAATCACCCGCTAGGATCGATTCATTAAACTAATTTTAATTAGACAAAATAAAAATAAGAGTAGATGGAAATTATACTAACATTTAAATCAAGTGATAAGCCTATCTCTAGTTTGAATTAAATGATCAAATGATAATACAATTTTCAATCCTTTCTCAAGGATGATTTCCCATTTCTCAATATGAAAATAAAATTAGGAATTAAATTTACTAATCAAAGGAAATGAACAAAATTACAATTAATAACTAAATTAAATGGAATTCATGAGGGATTCAATTCACCCCTTGAATGGGAGACTAGCCCTCAATAATCATCACCCAACAAAAATAATAATCAATTAAAAGCATGAAATGAATAATTAGAGAACAGTAGATTAAACGAATTTTGCCTTCAATTGCATGAATTCTTCAATTAAATCAACAATCTCTCAATAGAATCACAATCACTGAATTTATTATATATGTTTTATTTTTTTCTAAACTAAAAATAAAAAAAACTAAACTAATTTAAAATAAAAGTCTTATTTCTCTCTCTAAATCTAGAATTCTCTCTTTTTTTGGGTCTTCTTCTTCCTTTTATAGTGTGAAATGGCTAGGGGTATAAATATGAGAATTGAGATGTGGATGGGGTTTATGAGCTGTGAGAGGGGGTAATTTTGAGAATTGTTAAGTGTGCATGTGGGAAATGAGGGTGTAAGGGTGTGATGGAGTTAGTTGGGGGGCTAAGGTAGTTAGGGGTTGTGTGGGTATTTTGGAAAGAAATGTGAGAATTAAGTTAGTTGGGGGCATTTTCGGGAAAAAAGGGATAAGGCATTTTAAACACATGGGGGCTTTTTGGTTATTTGGCTTGGCTTTGGTTTGGGAGGTAGAAATCGATTTAACATTTGGTAAAATTGGGTTTAGCTTGGGAGTATGGGTTTGGATTGGTTATGTGTAAAATAGAAATGGGTATTGGGTTTGTAGCTGACCGGATTGAGACCGGGTATGGGGGTTTTGTGTACGGGTCGAAGGCTGGAAGTAGGACTCCGGTGGGCTTTGGATGGATCGGGTTGGAACAGGGGGGTCAAGGGACGTGTATGGAGTCGGGTTGGTTGAGTCAATTTCGGGTCTATGAAATGGGTTTGAACGGCTCACAGAAGGTAGATATGGCTGGTGAGGAATTGGATTGATGGTTTTATGGTTGGGTCTCGAGTGGTCGGATGATGAGGCAGGGGTAACAGGTATGGGGGGCGCATCGAGTTGGGCGACGGTTGGAATTGAATGGGTATTGAAGGGGGATTTTTTTCGGGATGAAAGAGCTTGGACGAAGCTGCCCCGATTATGGCACCGGTCCCAAGTCAGGTCCAGTTTGAGTTTTAGAATCGTGCAGGTCCGGCGGTTATGGGTATGGATGGCCGGGGTCGTTTGGTGAGAGAGAAAGTGGGTCGCCGATTTCATGTTAAGGCAGGGGTTAAGCTAGCCGGACTTGAGAGGGTCGCCAGCATTGAGTAGGGGGTCTGCTTGGGTCGGAGGTCAGGGTATGTGGAGTGGTTATGGTGGGTATTATGGAGATTTGGCGTGTTGGTAATGGAGGTGAGAGGAGAGAGAGTGAGTGAGAGGTTGAAGATGGTTAGGGGTATTTGGGTGTTTGAGGGTGTATGGAATGGGGTGTGTGTGTGAGTGTTTGAACCTTAAAAAAACTACCTAACTAAAAATAAAATTAATAAAACTAAAATTTTAAAAATATACAAATAAAAGTAAAATCCTAATCTATATAAAAAAACTCAAATAATAAAATAAAAGAAATAAAAACTAAAGTTTAAAAAAAATGTAAAATCTAATAAAACTAAAAATAAATTCGTAAAAACTAATCCTAATAAAATAAAATAAAAATCAAATCAAATCAAAACTAAAAATCAAAAAAATCAAAATCAAAGTCAAATTATACTAAATAAAAAGAAACAAATAAACATAGCAAATAAATCCTAAAAATTCTAAATAAATCTAAAATAAATCCTAAAAATTAAAACGAATCAAATAAATACAAACTCAACACATATAGGGCACGAGATAGTTTATGCCAGGTCTGGGGTAGGCAATTTATCCATTTCTTGCTCCAAATTTCCTCGAAATAGAGCTTTTGGAACCGCATCTACAATCAAGCATGCACAATAGATAATTACGCGCATAAGACCCAATTTGGTTGAGAATTAGAAATTGAAATACGTCTATCCGGGGTATAAAATATACACTTTTGGGTTCTTATCAGCAACTAACAACTTACATAAAGAAATCTACAATGAATTTCCCACTGAAAATCCATAAAGACCGCAACCTAGCACCAACAAAGATTCCTTTGAGAACCTCAAGAAACGCAACTCCTCCTCAGCAGTGAATACCCTCGAGTATCCCCAATTACTGCAGTCATCAGCAAATTGCCCCTGCAAGAACTATCAATTTAGCAGTAATGATATCCTTCTCTACAAGAGAAACTTCGACAAAAAGTGTTTGGGTTCCATAATGATTCACCAAAGTATATAGGATTCATTTATGAATCAAAAATAAAGTTTTGTGGCCTAAAATTCTGCAGATTTGCAGTTTTCGTTTGGCAAAAGTCTTCATGAAAAAGTATTCCAAAACAGGTATTTATAGCAAAATAATTTTTTTTGAGGTGGAGATGTCATTTGAACGACATTAGATGTCGTTAGAAGCGACATAAGAAATGACCTGATAAAATGCAAAACAGTACGTGGTCGTTTGAAGCACAAAAGGAACGACATATCTCGCGGCCTATCAAACGACATGTGATGTCGTTAGAAGCGATCTTTTGAATGATAGAAGCGAAAACATAATATTTTAAAAAGCTCGCATACGGTTCTTCTAAAAAATATTTTTACTTAGAAAAAGGCCTCATTTTGATAAAAAGTAGTTTCGAAAAATATCCCAATACTATCGTAAATCAAATTCGAAACTTAAACACAATCCTTACCAAAATCAATCTCGTAGATTTCCATTGTTGAAGAACCATGATATTCGGATCCGTCATTTTGAACAAATGATCGTTAACCTCCTTCGACGATTGTAGCAATATACGACATACTAAATGTAAAATCAGGACTATGGAAATTATGTCCTTACAAATCTCCCCCTATGTCTATTCCGATACAAAATGAAAAAAAAATTGAATTATCAATCAATATATCCTATATAAATGTAATACCCTCCCATGAACCCAAAAGTGAAAAGATACTAAAAAATGTAAGTCTTCAAAAATCTCAAACTTTAAATCTCTTCAAATCAAATCTCTTTGCTTTCCTCGCACCTCTTTTATGTGATTTCCAAATGATCATCACAGTCCTACACACAATAAATAAAACAAATACCTTCGTGGCGTGTCGAGTTTGAAATGAGATAAAATCAAATTAAGTCAAATCTCAAATCTCCCCCATAATTTAAACTCTCGTTCCCCCCATAATCCATTATTCATTCTCCCCCTTTTTATTTATCCGAAATAGATAAGGAAAAGAATAAATAAATTAAATACGGAGTGTCACGATAAGCATAACAAATATATAACAATTACGCTCATGCAAGGATATACTCAAAAGGCTTTCACAATCTCTTTTGAATTTTACAAATTTTTTCAAGCAGAATTTTACAAAAATAACACACACCATGACTTTACACTAAGATAACCAAATCGTGGAAACGGAATGAATGGGTGTGAACAAATTCAATAGAAAAAAATCAACTCAAACATTCATAACATTTGTGCATGATGAATATGGATACTCCTAACGAATGAACTCAAAATCATCCTTAGGTGTAAAAAAATGTTGGATTATAATGATATCAACTCAATCTAATCAACAAATTAAAGTCAAAAATGGTTTTCACACCAATAATGTCTAAACCTATGTAATATTTTTTCAAGACTTTGTCAGGACGTGCAAACCCATTAATATCCAACCAAACTCCCTCAAATATAATAATGATCATATTTTTCTCTTATATTCTTTTTCTTATGAGTGGTCATATCCAACTAAACTAGTTTGGCCTTGGCTACTTTTTACAATGCCACACTTTTTAGGCTCTTTTGAACGGTGGATTTCATGCAAAGGTTATTTACTCCTTTCGTAGCCATTTCCCGTGTATACTCATCATTTTTTCATATTAAACAAATTCCTCACGGGCAACGATTCTTACATGCACTACTTTCATTGTCAAGTTTTATCGCATTTGGTTTGTTTTAAAGACAGGATTGAGATGAAAACACTTTGATCTACATGTGATAGACAAGTACAATAATCTAATAAATTTGTGCAAGTGTATATTAAAGGAAATCATGAGACATACATGTAAAAAGTAATCTCAAATCTCATCGTAATGACTCCAAATACTATAAAGCACGTGGATGAAATGATTTGTCGTTTCAAAACACTATCAAATAGTCATATGGATATGGAATGATGTCATGACTTAGTCATCCTAAATTTCCATCCATAAACGGTGTAAAAAAAATACAAAAATCTTTTCTATCTTTTTCCAAAATTTTTATTAAAATAAATCTTTTTGGCTTTTTTATTTTTTTCGCAAAAAAATAGAACATCTTTTTGTATTTTTCCAAAAAATTTCAAAAACAAAAAACTTTTTGAGTTTTTTGAAAAATAGTTCAAAATGGAAAAAATAATTACAAAAGTGGTACACACTAGCAATAGGCATAAAATATCATCATGAAAATCGTCATATCCTAGCAAACAAGTCTAAACCTCAACCATTAGGTGCAGAGGTGTTTTTTAAAGGTGGTGAAATCCTATGAAAAACATCCATCAAATCATGTGAAGTTTTGACAAAAGGCACAACTTGATCTCTAAAGTGATCAAAATCTTTCATGCGATGTGCAGGAGCATGTGAATATCATATGTGGGTGTGCGTGTGGGAACACCTGTAGTAGCATAACGAGGTAAAAATCTATGAGACACACTACCCAACTTAATGTAAATTCCCTAAGGTGTCCTCTTTTCTTGCAATGAGAACAAATAGAAACGGGTCTAGGAACACCTCTCTCAAAACGATTAGGACGCACTCTCCTAAGAGGAAATGGACGCCTAGGTGGGTTAGTTCGAGAGCCATATGGATCTATTAAAAACTCGAGAATCGACTCGGGTGCAACATGGGAAGAAGATGCACCATTATAACCTACTCCTAATATCTCAACATTACCCAAGGCAGGACCGAGGAGAATCTTTCCAACCTTCTTAAATGTGTCCTCTATAGTAACCTTAACCTCCCGGGCACATTCTAGATCTCTCTTGAGTTGGGACACATGAGATTCAAGTTCACTCTTTTCATGACCTAAGACGATCAACTCCTAACTTAAAGAAACCTTCACCTTCTCGAGTTGACTCTTCGACACCTCATATCCCCTCAAAACTTCTATCTCTCATTCCAAATCTAACACCTGAAGCCCTAACTCTTTATTCAACTTCTTCGTATTTAAGGTCTAGACGTATAAATCTCTAAACTTTTTTGAAGATAAATTTTACCCTCACTTTCAATTTCAATTTCACCTTCGCTCTCACTCGAAACACTCAAATCATCATTGGGGCTCTCACGTATACAAGTGTCCTCATTGTCATGGGATAAAATAGATGCACTCAAGTGACTTGCAAAAAAGGCAACACATATACCATGTGACGATTCATCCCCCAAAGCATTCACCTCGACATCACTATCGTTAAGAGTGGCAGACATAGAAATTTTGTTGCTCTTTCTCTTTAGCAAAATGGGACATTCAAATGCCTTGTGGCCTTTTCCCTCGTACTCAAAACATCTTGCCTCTTCCTCTTTTTCACTTCTCTCTTTGGCCTCCTTTTTCTTTTTATTTTTCTTAAAAATCCTTTTATTGGGAGAATTTTCTTTTGAAAATTTAAGAAACTTTTAAAAACAATTATCAAACATGGCCACATCATCAAAATAAAACTCTCCCTCATACTCAGACTCATAAACTCTATCTTTATTCGTCTTTTTAGACACTTCCTCACCTTTTCTAAATTTTGCCCTAATTGCAATCCCTCTATCCTTAGACTTAATGGTTTTGGGAAACATGTTGATCTCATAAGTTTGAAGGTCTCATATGAGTTCTTCTAACCTAAGTGTATCTAATATCCCTCAAAGAATTTAAAATAGTGACCTTAGGAATAAAACAAGATTGGAGTGACCACAAAATATTTTTAACAACTCTCGTCTCCTTAATTTTCTCACCCAAATTAAAACTCATATTGACCATGTCTAACAACCTAGCATAAAACTCGTCAAAATACTCGAACTTTAACATGGTGATAGTCTCAAACTGGGTGGTCAAATTTTGTAATTTTAACGCCTTAAAGGCATTAGTACCCTCATGTGTCAATTGGAGAATATCCCATGCCTCTTTAGACATGGTTCATGTCATAATCCGACGGAACTCGTCAGGGGTGACGGCTCCAGAAATAGCGCTAATGCCACGGGAGTTATAGGTACTCCATATAATCATCCTCTGTCCAGTTAGATATGTGTTTAGGATTGATGACATTTTCAACGATGATAGTGGGAGGAGTCCACCTTCTTCTACAAACAAGACAAACGCGTTCATCGATAGCCTTTAAAAAAATCTTATGAAGTCTTTCCAATAGGTATAATTCATGCCATCAAAGATGGGCATCCAATTATATAAGTTACCCATAAAAAAAATTACGAAATTTTTCAAAGTCAATTTAAAAAAAATAAAATGATATCACAATTTTTTTACGGAAAGAGGATCTCACGGAAATTTGATGAAACCTGCTCTGATACCAATTTGAGAATGCATGATATCAATTATTTTTGGATTCGCAAATTTCCAATTTTAAACTAATTTAATTAGAGTGAATCTTCAATCCAAATTGATTAAACCCTAATCGTGGATCTATGTGGATAAATCAAACATGCAGTCACAAATCAAGGGATAAATAAATTTCAGGAAAAAACTCCTTTTGGGTAAAACCTTTTATTTAACTATATAATGTAAATCGTTACTTACAAATTACATAGATAAATCTGCAATGAATTTCCCACAGAAAATCCACATAGGCCGTAGCTTAGCACCAACAAAGATTCCGTCGAGAACCTCAAGAACTGTAGCTCCTCCTCGACAGTGAATAACCTCAAGTATCCCCAATGACCGCAGTCGTCAGCAAATATCCCTTGCAAGAATTATCAATCTAGAATTAGAGATATCCTTCTCTATAAGAGAAACTTCGAGAAGAAGTGTTTGGGTTCCAAAATGATTCACCAAAGTATGTGGGATGATTTTGTGAATCAAAAAAAAGTTTTGTGCCCTAAAAGTGAATACTAAAATTTTGCAGATTTTCAATTTTTGTTTGGCAAAAGTCTTAATGAAAAAGTCTTCCAAAATAGGTATTAATAGAAAAACAAAATTCTTGAGGCGGCGGAGGTCGTTCGAACGACTTCTTGATGTCGTTAGAAGCGACCTAAGAAACGACCTGATAAAATGCAAAGCATTACGTGGTCATTTGAAGTATAAAAGGAACGAAATATCTCGCGACCTATCAAACGACGTGTGATGTCGTTATAAGTGGTCATTTAAACGACATTTCTTTGTCAAACAGAAGCACAAAATTAATATTTTAAAAATCTCACTAATAATTCTTTCAAAAAAAAAATTATTTAGAAAAATGCCTCATTTTGATAAAAAGCCGTTTTAAAAAATATCCTAATACTATCATAAACCAAATTTCAAACTTAAACACAATCCTTACCAAAATCAATCTCGTAGATGCCCATTTTTGAAGAACCTTTATATTCGGATCCGTCGTTCTGAACAAATGATAGTGAACTTACTTCGACGATTGCAGTTGTATATGACATACTCAATGTAAAATCAGGACTATGGAAATTATGTCCTTACATTATGCAACAAAAAAAATGGTTAAAGTTCATAAAGAATTACCAATATGATATTCAGTATCATCCTGGGAAGGCTAAGGTTGTGGCGGACGCATTGAGCCGACGGCCTGCGGGGGAGATAAAGGAGGTTTGGAAGGCAAAGTTGGATGAGCTTCGACATGATGATGAGGTTGCTAGAGCATGTATGGCAGTATTTTCTCTCACTCTTGAGATCATTATGAGGGTGGTGAAAACACAGGTCGGGGATCACAACTGTCAGGATAGGGTGCGTCAATTATTAGCAGATGGAGTGGGGTCTTACTCGATCAGTTCTGAGCAAGGCTTACACTTCAATGGGAGACTCATTGTACCGAAGAATGAGGATTTAAGACATGAAGGGATGATCGAGTCTCACGGGTCGAGGTTTGTGAAACATCCCGATGGGGATAAGATGTACCTAGATATGCATAGACATTACTCATGGTCAGGGATGTAGTGGGGCATAGTAGAGTTTGTCTCAAAGTGCACTATATGCCAGTTAGTGAAGATAGACCATCAAAGATCGACAGGGATGTTGCATCTGTTGGAAGTTTCGATCTGTAAATAGGAGAGAATCTCTATGGATTTCATCACTGGGTTACCCAGATGAGATAGTAGACCCAGATGTTTATTGCCGAGATAGTGACGATACATGGGGTAATAATTAATATCATGTCCGATAGGGTCAAGATTTTTGGCAGAGCTTTTAGGAGGCGATGGTCAATGGTTTACGGTTGAGTACTACATATCATTCACAAGAAGATGAACAAACAGAGCAGGTTAATCATATGTTAGAGGATATGCTCAGGATGTGTATATTTTATTTTAGTGGAGGTTAGGATCATTACCTTCCATTAGTGGACTTCACTTATAACAACTCCTACCAGTTCACCATCGATATGGCACCGTTTGAGGCACTTTATGGACGGTCTTGTAGTTTGTCCACTTGTTATTTAGAGGTCGGAGACAATAAGCTGTTGGGACTAGAGATGATTCAGGAAACCATTGCCAAGATTGATCTCATTTGAGGATGCATATGGATAGTTCAGGATAGGCAGAAGAGTTACGTTGATGCCGAAAGGAGAAACATAAAGCTAAAGACTGGGGACCAGGTCTTAGTATGCGTGTCTCCTATGAAAGGAGTCCTTAGGTTCGTAAGTAAAGGGAAGCTAGTGCCGAGGTATGTAGGTCCTTTCCTGGCCAGTGAGAGAGTAGGTCCAGTTGCTTATAGGCTGGGGTTGCCAAAGAATCTACAGAAGATTCACGATATATTTTATGTGTTATTGAAGATATATCCGAGAAGTGAGAGGGATTTTTGGCATATCCCACAGGAGAAGATTGATTTGCAGCTAAAGGTCTCGTGTGAGAAGAAACTGATTGTTATTCTTGATCATAGTGAGCGTAAGTTGTGGTCGAAGGTGGTGCCCCTGGTTCGAGTTCAGTGAGGACACCATAGTGTAGATGAGTCGACATGGGAGTGAGAGAATGGTATGATGGAGCAGTACCAAAGCCTTTTCACATAGGTACATGCGAATTTCAGGGACGAAATTCCTTTGCAATGGGAAAAGTATGTAACACCCCATATTTTTTAATAATTAATTTTGCTTTTTTAATTACATGTGTGCTCATAATAATATTGTATATTTAATAAATATTAATTAGTGAGAATAAAATTAATATTTATGTGGAAATAAAATTTACTAAGTGTGATTAAGTAAATTAAATTTGGTCAATTATTAGTACGTCTTAGTGAGTAGAAACTTCGGGGATTGACGGTAATTCAACCGAGGCAAATAGGTAGGCTATTATTGGGTTGAGATAGAATGTTATGTTTTGTGGCTCGGATGGTTATTTCGAGTGCACAATTGGTTTGGAAGTGACGAAAATAGTCAAAATCAAGTATCTCGGGGTAGAGATTGGTTATCTGGAGCTTTTTAGACTAGTTGGGACTCATTCGGAGGCATATGGGTAATTTTACGTAAAGGGATAAGCCTAATTTTTGGATTAATAGATTTAAATAAGATATTAGGTCTAAGGGACAACCACTTTACACATAACGACCTACATAGAAAGTTCCTGTGGGAAAAGAAGGAGCCAAAACACTTGGGAAATCTAAAAGGCTTGATTTGGAGAAGGAAACTGAGGAGGACTCTTCCCATCTTCAACTCGACACAAAGGAATTCAAAATTCGACGAATTTATGGCAGGTGTATATCTTACTTTATTTATTTATTTGTAGTATTCATTCATATAAAAATTGGTAATAATTAATTGAATTTTGGTTGGGGATTACTACATGAAAAATGGGTTTTGGGAGACAAACCGTAATGAATGAATTGACGAACGATATCCTATATTGTTAAAGAATACATGTCTTAGGTAATATGAATTATTGTGGAGAAAAATTAAGATTTAAGATGATCAATATATGATGCCTTGTTAAGAAAATTTTGGAAAATTGATACATATATGAAATTGGTGAATTGATTAAATTCGAGATTGAATTGTGTTAAATTGATGAATCTAAGGATGTAAAATGATTAGAAAGTTTAGGATCATTAAGATGTGTTATAAAGAAACTGAGTTTGGTTGGATTATAATTTAGAGACTTGTTGTTGATGAAAATCCATCACTTTGGTGACAGATCTGGGCTCCTGCCCAGAATCGAATCGATTCGGTCTTCATAGGCAAATCGATTTGGTGGGCGAATCGATTTGTCTATAAACCCGGATCGATTCGAACCTGTTGTGAGTAATATCTTGCTCATCTATTAGGGATAAAGGGTAAATTTGGAAATTGGTAATTAATCAAGGTCAAGTGAATAATTTTTAATTCTCCTGAAGATGTGATCAGTAAGCCTAATTCCGGTAGACATAAATTAGCTCGATTTACAGATGCGCGGGGTATTTAGAAGATAAAATGCTCGAAACGTAATAGAGTGACTTCCTATTATAAATTTAGGACTGGTTGGGAATGTCCGGGAAATCTCATAGAGGAGAAAATATGTTATATTATTTAATTAAAAGAAAAATTTAACTAAATAATAACTCAGGATTAGACTAGTGCTTCGGAGGAATAGGCATGAATTAGTCGGTTGATGTGATTATATATATACGAATATGGACAGTATACACACACACACACACACACACACATGTTTGTGTGTGTATTATGATATTTGTGTGTGTGCTATTATGTAGAACATACCCCTCTAGTTCTATCAAAGGAGGTAATGCGATGTGGGTGATCTTCTCTAGTGAATCACAACAAGCTAAGTATCGACCCCAAGTCATAGTGCCATATTTATGTTTGTGTGATTAATAATCACGATAAGATAATTGTGGGTACGGTTATGACACACTGTTGAAGGATTATAACCACCTCCAAAACATTTGCGATTTTATGGAGTCAGTGTGAGATTCCGACCTCCGGTAACTAGGATGATGTGAGCATGCCCTGGATAATGACACCATTGTAGAGATCCGCATCCAGTGAGTAATAACTCTGAGGGATGGAGGCCATACGTGACATAAGTGTATTTGTTGTAGTATATTATTTTTTATAATTATGTGTAGACAAATATATGGGTTACAATAGTAAGTGGATACTATTTAAATAACTAGTGACAACTATTGGAAATAAAGTAACAAATTGTAAACATGGTTGCGGAAATAAATAATTGGAGTAAAGTTATATCTTAAATTTTGATAATTTAATGAGATATTGATTTAGTAATTGTGAAAGCTAATTAATGAACTAAATATATACATTAGACTCGAGGAAGGATGGTAGAGTATTGATGTTAGAAGCAAGACTAGTTAGGTGTGATAAAATTATTAGGCGGGTTGAAATGCATACGTTAGGTGCGCACCTTAGATGAAGGGTGAGGGATAAATCAAGGGGGTGCACTACTGGTTTATTAATATGAAAAGTGCTTAATATTTTCATTATGCGTCTTATACACTGCAAAATATTTTCAAAGGTTTTGGACTCTGACCCGTATCAAATCTATTTTCAAAACTTTTAGGTGTCCAGACACAGGGACGCTAAGAATGATTTTTCTTTCTAGGGAAACAGCTGACGTGGAGGTTTGGAGGATCCAGAGTATCTGCTTTATTTATTGTTATATAGATTAGTTTCTATATCCTTGTATTGTATGGGTGTGTTTCCCATTTTATTCAGACTTATGTATCTCGGATTACTTTAGTCAGATGTATTGGATGTATTGGATCTCTACCCAATGGTTTACTCGGGGACTTTAGTTATTTATCCTAGCTTCAGACTTTATATTATGATTTCATTTATATTGGTTACTGTGTATGGACTTATTATGGATTGGTTAATATTGTTGTAGGTTAATGGAAGATAAAGATTGACACTGCTTGTTAAATTATTTAGGTGGTTAGTAATTAATCATATTTTGATAATGATGCTAAGAATAAGCCATATGAGATAACTGTTTTGTCTTAGTAGAGGTCTAACCACCCATTATTTCAATTGGCGGGGTGTTATAAAATTAGTGAAATGGAGGATGACTTTGGGGCATTACCAACAAGATTAGGATCCTCAATGGGATCTTTTCCCATTTAAAATAGGTTCAAGTTGTCTCATCTTGGTAGGTAGGATTAAGGATGGAAGTATCAACAACCTCTGGAGTTGTCTTCTACCTCATTATCTAGATTTGAAGTGGGAATAAATATTGAATTAGGAACTTCATTTAGCTCAGTTGTTAGTTCATTTATTGTGGATGCTAGATCTTGAATTGTGATTGACTCGTCCACATTAGTTGAAGCCCCGATTGAACTTATAATAGGATAAAAAGAAAAGAAATTAGAAGTCAAATTTATTGGTATAATAATACCAAAGTACTAAGATTTGCTTCAAGAGAGAAAAGGAATTGGCATACATTCCAACTGGGCTTGGTGTGCATGTTTTCTTATTATTATTTTATGCCCTTGTTCTTATAAATGGTGAACATATCATAAATGGGAGGCTCAGCAAGCCCAATAGTACCTGATTAAGTGGTAGTTGGATTATCAGAGGAAGACTTTAACCTAGCCTATTGAATAAGAGGAGCTTATTTTTCTTCTCCTCTCTGGCATTGCTCAAAAGTTTGTCCTCTAAAGCATCCTTTTCTTTGGGACTTAATTTCCTCTTGCGTGAAGCTTCATAATCTTCATGAGGTGGAGCTTTTACAATAATAATAAATGGTTAAGTGGAAACCAATACAAATAAGAACAAAACTATGAGAAATAGCTAAAGCCTTACTGGAAGAAGAAGTTTTTGAAGGCTCTGTGGTTGGTTGTAGTGGTATAGTTGGACCACCAATCCTTCTAAACCTTGGTCACCCCTGCATTAAACTTAGATCCCGATATACTAAAGGTGTTTCAAACCTTATTTTACAGAATTATTCCTTTCAAAATAACGTCCTTCGAGAGTTGATAGTTCCTAGAGAATACATAAGGGTTGTCTTAGCTCCTCATTGAAACTAGAACAAATTGATAAAAATAAAATTATCTTGCAACTTGAAAAGGAAGGTATATCTCCCCAAAATATTTATAATTTTGGGAAGAGGGAGGTGAAGTTCCACAATACAAATCCTTTGGAATTAAGAAACTTACCAATAGGTATCAGTTTGTATTGCAATGTGAGGATCCACCAAAATTGAGACTAGCCAAAGTGGTGCTTTAGTGGGCTCCAAGAAGGGATGCAAGTAAATCCTTGGCCTATCAATAGGCAGACTTCTAAACTTGGTAATCGGCTCTTCAAAACTTTTATTCATAGGATTAGAGTGATACTATGCATAGTTACGTCTAAATTTATAATTATTTTTACCATGTATAATTTATGTAAAATAGGCATGAAGCCACATTTGAAGGATCCATGGAGGCCCACCTTGTTTGCCATTAAAAGATTCCTCAACAAGTTTATAACATCTTCTATAAATAGATAAAAAAAAGTTAAGGAAAAGAGAAACTTACCCTTCATAAGATTAACAGCAAGGAAAGAGTATTCTAGCATTACTCTTTGAGATTTAGCACAAAAGACATGCCTTGACAGCCAGAGAAGAGGAAAGTAAAAATACTCCTTGTTAGTTAGACTTGGAATGTTTTTTGTATGAGCATGAATAAATGTGGAATATGACAAATGGATGTTTGCACTTTTTAATTTATATGGAATCTCAACTGATGACATATGTGGATGAACTTCCTCTCTTAGAGATTTGATCCCAGTCAGTTGACAAACATCTAATATAGTGGGACTTGCCATCCCAAAGTTAAATTAGAAGCAATTAAATGCTGAATTTCAAAATCAAATGGCACTTGAGATAAAATGGATCAATCTTAATATCCTTGAAACTGAGTTTAATGGCATAAAAAATGCTAGATTTCTCCATTTTTGCTGCTTTGAGGGCCAACATCTAGTATACCCATTTGGACCTGTAGTCATCATCTAACTTTTTAGGCTAAACCTAAACTTGAATATGAGAGGTGTTTAACATTTAGTAGAGTTTTGAACGAGGAGATTGTGGTCCCCAAACCTAGGGTAGTAAGGAGACAAAGGCAACGAAAGCTCATTTGTGAAATAAGGACTAATAATGGTGATTGATTATCCACATCAAGATTTTATGGGTCAAACAATACTCCTAACAAAAACAAAAATATTATTCGTAAGCCTATTGACAGTATTGTCAAACAAAATATATTCTTAGACCTCTGAAGAGCTAGATGTCATTGATAGTGAGTGGTTTGAAGAGAGATAAAATAATCATAAAAGTTGAAAGTATGCCTAGAGAAGGAAAGTGGATGATAAAAAAGTATAATAAGAAGATAAGTGAGATTAGATAGTTTAGTGACTCCATTTGAAATGCAAAAGAAAACCAATAAAATGTTAAACATATGTCTCTAGGAATGTGCAGTCCAAAAAAGTAATAGGGTGGTGGAGAGACAAAAAGGGGCATGTAATGTCCCCGTCAATCGAAAATCTCTCATGATTATGATTTCAGGTCATTATTACCCTAAGAAACCAACATCAATCTTCGAAAGTCCCAAAGCACCCAAATTTTTTTCGCTGAAATTTTTTGCAAAAGATTTCACAAGAATTAATGATTCCAATCAATATAAAAGGTTATCACTTTGACTCTTTTACATGTGCAATGGGATTTAGTGGGACCACTACCAATAATTAAACATGCATGCAAAGTAGTCCATACTTAAAATGTTACTTGGTCTAAAAGTATAAAAAATTGTTACAAGTACATATAACGTATCAAATTTTGTTAAGGCATAGGATATTCATCAATTGATTAAATAAATATTATACAATGGTGACAAAATTGGTTCAATTAAAAATTTAATTACTAAACAAAAATATAATTCAAAAGAGAATCCATACACATTGGTTTTAGTGCTGATCATCAAACCGACATCTAAAAATAAAATGGTATATTTTCAACTAAAATTTTCAGTCTGAGCATTGCAAGAGATAAACAAACAATTACAACATCACAATCATGCAAAAATACAAAAATAAAAAAAGGCATAGGGCATAAAAAAAATGAAAGGTGATCCACAAGTAGCAATGATGCTTTTATTCCAAATTCGATTAAGACCTGATTTGAGCCAGGTCTATGAGCAATGACTTATGAAATTGGAAATTGTGTACTTCCTCTTGAGCTTCACACTTCAAGGTCTTGGATTTAAGGAGGACGCCCTCTGACGAGAGAGCTTCAAAGTCTATACTGGTTAGATCCTCCTGGCCATTCAAATAAACCTTGTCAAAAGTCTTACACTCCTCCAAAACTTTGTATGAGAGACATTTGAGATATCACGAGCTTTAACTCGAACTTTATTGATTTTAAAATCAATAGAGAGTTGAATAACTATTTTATAAAAGATGGGTAAGTCTTGAGGAAATTGGAGATATGGGTTATGGGTGTTTTAGGGAAGTTTATAAAGTGATCAAGGGTCATAAAGGCCCAGGATAAGTTATTCTTAGCTTGTCCTTTCGGTAATACAGTGAAGAAATATAGGAAAAGGCATGACTAACTTCCAAAGACTTACAAAAATTAATGGAAGAGGAAGGATAATCTACATGAGGACGGACGGTGGGTAATCCATCCCTAACATAGGACTTCAAATTTTGGAAAGGATTATCCACCAAGCGGTGGGGACAGGCCACTATATCATAAAGAGGGCCAGAAAACAAAATGATTTCGACAACCAAACCTTTGAAGTCATATAGGAATTTCATAAGTGGCACAAATCTACGCTATAAGAAGATTCAAATACTCATATAACTCAGTTCAAAAGGGGTAACGAGGTTTGTTTGGTTTTGACCAAGCGTAACCTCCTCCCCCCTCCCCTTAATGAAGGATATATCACATATGGCATGTATTCAAGGGGAGAATGGGGGATTATCATGGTATAATTTACAACTTACTCATTAAGAGTAGGGCCCAACATATATTAGTGAAAATGGTTGGCATAAAGTCTCTTATTATAAGGTTTTGTGGAGTCATGACCCAGTGATACAATCCCAGGCAAACCAGTCTCGTAGTGTAATCCTTTACTTTTAAGCATTTACATTTATTTTAAAATTTCCACCCATTCGTAACACTCTCATTTCATGCAAGTTTTTCTCAACAGATACATATAATCAAATCATGAAAAAATGGTATTATTTGACCTAATCAGAGTTGAATATATGCGAAAGTTAGAGAACAATTAAATTTAATTTATTTTAATGTCAAATTAACAAAAATGTGATTCATATAACATTTATATCAATACATCCAATATGATGAATTATTCCAAATTAATCACAATCATGCATAAAAGGAGATAAGGCAAGGAAGAATAACATGCGTGATTTTTTTAACATGGTAAAATCAAAATCCAATATAAAGTAGAACTGTGGATATTTTGATGTAGTAGAATTCCCTCTTAATTTCTCCACACTCCCCGTTCTTAATGTTAACCCACCCAATGCAGAACACTAGTGGTCTTAGTGAAGTGAAACATTTATAGTGTAGTAAAAAGTGTTCTAAAATGCACAACATGTAAGAACTCATTTCAACACAAACAGTTACAAAGTAGAATATATTTACAAAACAATATCCATATCAAATACAATATATAAATAGAATCATAATATAAATATCAATCAACTAAGTTTTCTAAAAAAAACTTACCAAACAGATTTTCAACTATTAATTCATAATATCAATTTACATAGATTTCAAAATGTATAAACATTCAAGAAAAAATTTGAATTAATCAATTTAATCATTTTTCTTTAAAATATATTCAACAAATTCCAGAAAAAATAAAACATGCATTTGTCTAAACAAAATAATCTCCTAACAACAATTGAGAAATCATCACTATAAGCATAAAATAACATAAGGCAATAACAAAGAAAGAATTAGAAATATATCATCATTAAAATCCTAAAAACATTATTTCCAAGTAATATGAATAGTGCTTATCATGGAGATACAAATATTTGATCACTCTAAAATATGTTCTCACTCTCTCTATAAAATTTACAAATCAGAATATGAGAGAAGTGCTAAAATATTATTCAAAAAATTATTTTTATAGATTATTTCACAAATATAAGAGAGAATATATTTATAAAGGATATTCAATAAACGTTCAAGATCCAAAGATATTTCTAATTTCTAAACAATATATACAACATGGCACATAAATCAAAATATTAGATCTTAAAAAATATTCAACAAAAATTTTGGATCTGACACGTAAGATAGATTAACTTTTTATAGAAACAGATATGAATATTAAAACACAAAATACTCTCTACAACAAAAGAAGAAATCAATTTCTTCTCATTAGGTGTTATGTAAGATCATTGAGAGTTTCTTAAAATAAAAACAAAAATATATGAGGAAAAATGAAACCAAATACAATATTTGAGTCTAAAAAAATCAATGCTCTCTCTCTCCCTGAATATTTCTCTTAGCTCTCTATAATTTTCTATCTAAGAATATATGGACACCTTATTTATTTCTCACTCTAAAATATAAACTAACAAATCCTAACAAATGGTATAACAATGTTTATATACTTGGGTTTATAATAGTCTAGAAACTCTAAATCAAATCAAGGGAGAGATCATTCGAAATGATCTAAGGGTTAAAATATTAGTGTTCTTAATAAGATGAGATACTAATAACCCTAAACCCTCATTCTCTTAAAAAGGATGGCATTGTTTTATAAAACTATTCGGATAAAAATTATTGTTATATGATTTTATTAATTGCATACTCAAAATGAATGGTATATAACGGTAATATTTGGTTAGCCATCTAATGTCCAAACAACAAAGAGATCCAAAGGACAAATGTCAATTAACCGAAGAGAGGTTTAATCCTATGGTCTCATAAACTGAACGCTAAGAAACATTCACCACCAAAACGTGAAGTTTTAAGGGTCCGTTTGGTTGACGCTTTTTGCCTAGGCAAATGTCAAAAAGTTGACAAATATGAAAATTTACCCACATTTTGGCTGCTTGCTTGCACAATTTGCCGTGACCTTATTTGTCAATGTACAACACCTCATATGCACAATCTGTAGGCAAATTTTGCTTACCTATTTGAGTGGAAAATATTTGTCAATAAATTTCCCAACTTCTTAAACGGTTTTAATGTTTTAAAAAATAATTTAAAAACTATTTTAAATAATTAAAAAATTATTATAAATATTTAAAATCTGTTTTGCAATGTTTTAAAAACTGTTTTTAATATTATAAAAAATTGTTAAGAAAATGTTTTACAATTTTTAAAAAAAATCGTATTAACAAAATATTGTAAAAATTGTTTTTAATATTTTTAAAAACTGTTGTGAATATATTATAAAAGCAGGTTTAAAGTTTAAAAAAAAATTAAAAACTGTTTTAAATAGTTAAAAAAAACTGTTATAAATATTTAAAAACTGTTTTTAATGCTTTGAAAACTATTTTTAATATTAGAAAAAATTGTTAAGAAAATGTTTTACAATTTTTTTAAAAAAATCGTATTATAAAAATATTGTAAAAACTGTTTTTAACATTTTTAAAAACTGTTTTGAATATATTATAAAAACTGTTTTAAAAAACAATTTTTAAAATTGTTTTAAATATGAATGTTTAAAAATTGTTTTGTAGTATTTTAAAAACAATTTTTAATATTAAAAAAAATTGTTAAGAAAATGTTTTACAATTTTTTTTAAAAACCGTTATATAAAAATATTGTAAAAATTGTTTTTAACGAATATAATATAAAAACTATTTTTAAATAAATTAATTGGATTGACTTTAATTTCGCCCAATGGTTGTTTGATAGCCTCATGTAAAAAAAAAACTAGGTAAAATTTGCCTGCCATGCCCACTCTTTTGCCTATTGTCAACCAAACGGACCCTAAAGGAATTATATGTTATCTCGTATAATTTGCAAGCTCTAAATAGCTAATAAAAATTATCTAGTCAATACTATTGGAAAACATAATATAAAAATTTATGGGTATTTACGATACAAAACGGTAAGTCTCGATATCTCTAAACATAATATGTAAGGGCCTAATCCAAAACCTAGAGATTATTAACAGAATAGCAACAACTGTAATTAACCAAACATCTCCAGTTAATCCTATTGCAACAATTGTATCCATTAAATCTTAGTGATCTGACTCTAAAGGATGATTTGATACCGGTGGTTAAAAATTAATGTTTGGTTATTTTTTTCATATCCTAATCATCCCGCACACCTAATTTTAACCATAAATAAATAGAAATAAAAGGTTTCCTAATAATGCAATCAGACACTTTAGAATCCCTTAACCAATGGTATAACTAATCTAACAGTCCACTAGTATTACTAGGTCAGTGGAATGCATGGATCAAAGTATATCTCATCTAGGGATGAAAATGCATCAAAAAAAGTGTGGGAGAGAAAAGACAAGTTGTGTTTGTTTTAAAGGTGTGGTCATCCCGGGTGGTGCCGGGTGGAGAGAGAGATATATCTCCCCCCCGGGAAGGCTGTGCCGCGATCTCGCACCCCTTTTTGAAAGGTGTCTCGATCGTTGTCGGTGTGGGGGTAAATGTGAAGTGATGGAGTTTCCAGCCTATTTTGCACAAAACATGCAAAAGAACATGTTGCCACTTCAAGAGAGCGAGATTAAGGACAAATTGATGCATACGAAACAAGTAGTTTGAAGGTTTCGGGGCTAAGTTACAGAATGGAAAGGTGTTAGGCACCCATCCCACCCTTTCTGTCTCTCATGAGGTAGTGTTATTATCTTCATTTATATCCCCGTGATGTGTGTGATCGTGTTTATATAATGGAGATCGAAATCGTTCAACTCATATCATGGACAAGATAGAGTGAGGTCATCCATAGAAATGTTCTCAAAATAACATATGTAGAAAGTATGATTTGTGCATTTATCACGATATTGATCGTTATTAGGAAACGATAATATGTGTTGGATGAAACGCAAACAAGCATAATATATATATATATATATATATATATATATATATATATATATGTGTGTGTGTGTGTGTGTGTGTGAAAATTGGAGATTTAAGAAAATTAGGGAATTTGAGGAATTGGAAAGATAGGAAAATTGGACTCGAGTCTTGGATTTTAATCTGAGATGCCTACGTGGCCTATAAAGGCATCAAAGTCCACATAGTTCGAAGGTATCATAGGGGTGGGGTTTATACCATAGATCCGAACGGGATATTATTATATGTGTATGTGTAGAAGATATGTTTTTTAGGTTTTGGAAAAAGGTGCGATGGATAATTCCGTTCGGAATTTACGGGTGTATCCCTCTCGTATTTGTTTTTGAGATTTTTTGTAGAAAATAAGGTATGTGAAATATACATATAAATGTGTAGATATTAATGTGTATGAACTAAAGTAAGAACTAGATTATGAATCTAATGTTTATTATGTAAAAATGAGGAATTTAAAGAGCGAGGGAAGGAATTGGACCTTCTTTGAAGCTTGGTCGTTGATCTTGAATGAACTCCCTTAAGTGTTGATGAATGTTGATGAGAGAGAAGGATGTTTGCCAAATTAGGTATGAAAAGGATGGGAATGTAAGCTTGGATGGAACTTCACATGAGGAACTTCGCTAATTTCGAGAGAATGTTGTTGAGATCACTAATGCTGATGGATCTGTTGTGTCTTCTTTGGGGTTAGGTCATGGCCTCTATTTATAGGGTTAGGGGGTGTAGATCGGCCTACCCCAGGGGGTGCCTATCGGCATGTGATCCTAGACACTGTGCTGATAGGCAGGGATTTGGACCTACTAATTGGCAACCTCGTTCAGATTTTCTTGGAAAAACGACCGTAGAACATAAATTATTGATCCAAATCACGCACGGGGCATATCGTCGAAAAGGTAATTCAGAGGCCTTTGGACCTCTCTCACTTTCGGGAGCTGACTTTGGGTCAAATGTGGCTCAGAACTCACGTCGATCTTTTGACGAGATATCATCGGACGAAAAAGGATCGTTCGTCCACGTGGTAAGTCAGAATCGCACATTGGGCAGACCATTGGAAAGGTTAGGAAATTTACTTAGATATTCCAAAGAGTTTCTCTCGGTTTGGGAGGTTGACCTTGGTCAACCAGGGCTCGGAAGTGCCCGGGGACCTCTTGGAGTCAAATGGATCATTCGTCCGTACCGTAAGGCACAATCGCACATGGGGCGGACTATTGGAATGGGTATTCAATGCTCTTAGGAGATTCATTTAGTCGCGTTCGAGCTGAAGAGTTGACTTTGGTCAAACGGAGCTCGGGAGCTCCCGGTGGCCTCCGGATCGATATTCGGGGGAAAAATGATCGTTCGTCCTAACGATTATGCTGTTCTGCACACGGGACGGATCGTTTGAAAGGGGTTTCAGTGACCTTCGAAGATTCAAAGAGCTTTCACTCTGACGATGAAGTTGATTGGGGTCAATTCGGGGCCGAGAGTGACCGATGGCCTCTAGATTGGTACTCGGAGTGCGACCTAGGATTTACAGTAAGATGGGGAGGTGATAGGGACCTAAGGGGAGACTTAGGGGGTCTTAGAATGTGGTGTCTAAAAAGGGCATATGCAAAAATGACATTTTTATTAAACAAAAAAACTTGTTCTACAAAATACATTTTAAATTCAGGAAAAATTTCTCAAATTACTATGAAATCAAAATTAATTTGATTTTAGTTTCAAAAATTATTTTATGTATATAATTGAAAGGGAGTCAAATATGTAATGCACGTATACCTAAAATAATGCCAAGTGCATATGTGCATCCATATGTGTTATACCTTTTTATCTTTACTTGGATATAAACATTGATTGAATCCGATTGTCGAGTAGTCTTGGACAGTTGGGATGCACATACATGATGTACAAAATAAATTGAACTCAAACAAAAAATGTGTTTTGTCAAAATATTCAATCAGTTAAAGCACTTAAATAGTGTAAACTCAAGCAAGTTAACTATATAAAGTGTTTCAATCTTCCCTTTGGATATTTGTGACAACCATTTGAGTACATAATGCGTACTATTAGGAAAAGATAAAATCCTAAATCTTATGCAACAATTAATAATCTACCTAATCCAAAAAATCTTAATGAAAAATATAAGACTCAACTATAAATCAATTACCCTAACACATTACTATGAGTTCCTGCATTAAAACTTGAAAAACCAAACTCATAAGAATAAGTGTAAGATATCACAGAAAATTACAAATCGTAAAAAATTAGGATATCATAAATATGATTCAAGTATCAAGACTAATAGGAATGGTGTACTATCTCCCCATTTTTTGTCTCAAATATATAGCGGACAATAAAATGATAACATGAAGAAGAAGAAGAATAAGTAAAGTAACTAACACAAAATACATAAATGGGTCTAATCAAGTGTCACTCCTACATTGGCTAATTTTAGGAGGTGTCTTTTGTATTTTTTAACTTTCGTTCCACAAAATATTAAAGAACATATAATTACCATGATTAAGATAGAAAAATATGTATATATGGTAGATTAATGAATAAAGAACATTCCTATAGCTTTTGGGAAAACACAAAGCAAACATAATCAAGGGTAATTCTGTAATAGACATAAATTTGATTAGATCAGCATAAACGAGAGCAATTAATAAACAAAGATTTTAACTTCCCCTCAATCATTGCTTTTGGTGAATAAAAATATTACTAAACTTTTAAAACATAAAAAAGGACCTTGTTTTAAACATTTTAACAAGATAGAAACTATAATATCAAATAATATGGAGAAACAATTTAAAGGGATAATAAAATATACACTACACCAAAATGACAAAATTGTCACCTTTCAGCCGGTCACCCTTGTCAAGGTCATTGACCGTGATAAAAAACACGCATTTTGTGTCACGGTCATTGAGCTTGACACGACCGTGACAAAGAATTGTCACGGTCAATGACCTTGACACGACCGTGACAATGTTTGCAGCAAAAACCCTTTCCCCCTTCTTTTTTCCCTCCCGCCGTTCCCTCCCTCCCTCTCTCTCGACGCTGCTCTCTCTCCCTCTCTCTCTACTTTCAGGTTTAATTCTCTCTCTCTCTCTCTCTCTCTCTCTCTCTCTCTCTCTCTCTCTCTCTTCCATTTATATATATGTTTGTGTGTATATATATGTGTGTATGTGTGTATATATGTGCGTGTGTGTGTGCGGGGGTAGGGGTGGGGCAGGGTGGGGGTAGGGGGTGGGGCAGGGTGAGGGTAGGGTGGGGGCAGAGTGGGGGTAGGGGGTGGGGTAGGGTGGGGGTTAAAAATGTAATATTATTTTGATACAACATTAATTTGTGTATGAGTTTCATAATTATAAATAATATCCAAAAATATTGGATAACAATTTATTTTCATTCAAAATAAATCAGTAATTTTCTATAAATTTCATAAAAAAATGAAGGCCGGCTTAATATGTGATTTAAGTGTGAAATAATCGCTATATACTTATACTAATGGAGGAAAAAACCATATATGGCGTTTTTTGTTTTTATTAGATGCAAAATAACACATATAGGTATCACATGACTTTATATCCATCAAATAAAATTTTACCATAAAATATCATTTTGTAGAAGGTAAGATCTATTACAATATATTTACATACCTAAATGATTTTTTTTTAAATGACATTACAACAAAAAACTACAATAAGGGTTAAAATGGCATCCAAAATTGCTAAAAGCATGAAAAATAAAATATCATTTAGTCTACGTTGTTGAAAAATTTGATCAAATTGGTGAGCCCTTCATATTTTAAAAATGTTGTTTTTATTCCTATTTAACTTTTCTTTCTATACACCCTTAATTATATTTAAAGTTTAATAAAATAGGAGTTATAGAAAGAAAAGTGGGGTTTAAATAAAAACACTTTTTTTAAATTTTAGGTTCTGGTGCATAATCTTACTTTGTCACAATTAATTTATATGCCTCAAAGTTATTTTATCACTCTTAGTTTATATTTGTGATAATACTTTATGAACCACAACTTTAGGTTGATTATTTTAGAACTTAAACTTCAAGATACAAAAAATAATTCTATAGAACAACTTAGATATCTTAACAAAACACATATCCCGGTGCGCCAACTGGGAATGAAACTAAGATAAGAAAGGCATGGTCTTGGAGGTCAATTTTATTTGACTTGCCTTATTGGAAGAAAAACCCGGTGCGCCATGTATTGGATGTGATGCATGCAGAGAAGAACTTCGTTGAACATATTGTGGGTAATTGCCTTGGGGGGAGTCATTCGAAGGATGGAGAAAATGCACGAAAAGACCTTAAAACGTTAAAAATTAAGCCACAACTATGGTTGAAAGAAGATAGTAGGGGAAGGACAATAATTCCCCCTGGTGCGTTTACTTTGACGAGTGGGGAAATGAAGGTGCTTCTAGACATAATATATAATTTGAAGGGCCCATCTACTTTTTTGTCCAACTTGCAAAGGATTGTGAATTATGCTACTCATGATTTACATAAGTGTAAGTCCCATGATTGGCATGTGATCATGCAATTGGTTCCTCTATTGTTTAAGCATTGTTTCTCCAAGCACAAGGATTTGCGTAGGGCTATTATGAAAATTAGTATTACCTTCTCCCTCTTGTGTGAGAAGGTATTGAATCGAGAACACATAGTGGCCGCAAAATTGGCTGTGAATGAAGCGATTTGTGTATTGGAGAAGTACTTTCCCCCAGAATTATTTGACATAAGTGTTCACTTATTGGTACACCTATGCGACGAGGAACTTCTTTGTGGTCCAGTTAGATATCGGTGGATGTATCCGTTTGAAAGATTGATGAAAGTTTTTAAAGATTACGTCAAGAATACGCGATATATTGCAGGATCAATTGCAGAGGAATACATCACCGTGGAGTCATCAATATATACTCGAGAATATATGCCTGACTCGACCAGCGTTGATGACACTGATGAATTCCTCGATGATGGTGGTAATGTGATGGGAAAACGAGTGAAATTAACGAGTTTGCAACATGAACAAGTAGCTCGTTATCTATTTGACACACATGAAGATGTCGAAGAATGGAAAAAGTAAGTTTCGAATATTATAATGTTTAACATTATTTTAGATTATGTTATACATGATTAATTTTGTAATTTGCAGTAAATATGAAGCCTGTGAGAACAATAAAAGACGAAAAATAATGGTACAATCAGACAACGAATTTAGGCTGTGGTTGACACAAGAGGTAATTATAATGAAAACAGTCGTTATATAACGTTACATTACACTCAAATTTTACCACTAATATAATTAATTTATCTATATTCTCAGCGCCTAAAGATGGGTGATGCGACATCAAGGCTTGCTCGTCTAGCCACTGGACCCTTGTTCGTGGCACAAGAGTACAAAAAGTATCGATTGAACGGTTACATTTTCGGCGCTAAAGTGTACGAGGAAAGTAAAAATGTACAGAACTCGAGAATTTCATACAAGGCTCTTACTTTCTTTCGAGCGAGCGCAAAAGACAAAAAACTCGTTGAAGCTGAAATGACTTACTATGGTGTAATCCAAAATATATTTGAATTGGATTATATAAGCTTCAAAAAGGTTGTATTTTACTGTGAATGGGTAAGAGTTGAGGATAAAAATGCTTGTAAAGTTGATCCTGTCACCAATTTGATCATGGTTGACTTGTCCAAGTTGAAGAGCAACGACCACGTGAACGATGAGCCATTTGTTTGTGCATTTCAAAAGGTTAAGCAAGTGTTTTACTCGGAGTATATCAACAACGAGCTGTGATCAATTGTCCAACACGCGTCAAGGCGTCTAAATAGTAGTGTGGATGACTTGGCAGCTCCTACCAAATATCAATCCATTTTTGATGATAACCAGAATTTGAAATAATTTTTCAATTTGTAATAAATATTTCAATTTGTATCGAAACATCCATTTTAATGCTTTTAATTGATCTGCACTTTATCATTTTCACTCTTGTGTAGTGTGCGTGTGTGGAGAGGAGATTAATACATAAATATTCCAATTACATCTAAGTTTTGTTTATACTAATCCATGAATATACGCTTCTTACCTTTAATAGGTGATTAGTACATAGTTATTTGGGGTGTCCTATTTGTGGAGAGGAGACTGAATCTCTTCGTCTATCCGAACACTAAGAAATGCCATAATCCTATGGAGCGATGCTCTGCAAATTCCTCCCAACCGTTATGTAGCCAAACATCACCAGTTGAAGTTGTCAATTCCACTTTCCATACCCCACCACTTGGAACTTCTAGCAAAACATGGGAGACCATTGAAAGGTGGAATTGACAACTTCAACTTGATTTTTGGCTACACAACGGTTGGAAGGAATTTGCAATGCATAAATCCATAGGATTATGGTATTTCTTAGTGTTTAGATATGAAGAGAATTATATTTGACACGATTGACCGGGGTACATTAGTTGGAAGGAGGTGCCATATGAGCTCAAGTTAGCTGTTTGAGTGACACTACAGGTAATGTATTTATATTTATATGTCAATTTCGATTTCGATTTCAATTACGATTTATATTTATCTATATTTGAGGGGCGGATACTAATTTTACTTTATTTAAATTCAGGGGACAGGGAGTGGCCCTAAGGGTAGGCCACATATGCTCTATACTTATGTGGCTATTCGGACGAGAAGGGAAGGATAAGGAGGTGTCTCCGAGCATCGCGGTACAAAATCTCTTTTCCATGCAAATAGTTTGTAGATTTGAGATAATTGATGGTGATGTTGTTTCTTCTTAAATAGTTTCTATTTTGAATATATATTTGCATTATCTTTAGTTTGTTTGGATATATGATGTTTGGAACAGGTACAACGTTGCTATAACAGGTACAAATATACTGCTGGGCAGTGGCAGTGGCCATACTGCCCAGCAGATTTTTTTTAAATTCTGCCCAGAATTGTCACGGTCATTGACCGTGACACATCCGTGACAAAAAGTTATCACGGACGTGTCACGGTCAATGATCGTGACAATTTTTTTAAAAAGGGTCACGTCTTTGTCACGGTTATAAACCGTGATAAACGTGTCACGGTCATTGACCGCGACACGACCGTGACACAAAACCCGAGTTTTGTGACAAGGTCAATGACCGTGACACGATCGTGACAAAAAAGTTATCTCGCCTCGAAATGTCACGGTCATTGACCTTGACAATTCGACAGATTTGGTGTAGTGATATTGCCATCTATGAGGTCATACATATAAAGATTTAACATCATATCTTAGACATAACAAATAATCATATTTGTAACATAAAATCATGAGATAAAAAATAATGCATTAATCAACAGTGCAAGATGGTTAATCTTATTCAAAACGACCCGCTCTAATACCAATTGAAAATTCCACCAATAAATAATACTCTGATTTCATACAAGTTTTTTTTAGCATGTATGTATAATCAAATCGTGAAAAACTTATATTATTTGACCTAATCAGATTTTAATATATGAGAAAGTTAAAGAATAGTTATATTGAGTTTATTATATTGTCAAATTAACAACAATTCAATTTATATCACATTTAGCTCAGTATATCCAATATGATTAATTGTTCATATTTATCACAATCACACATAGAAGGAGATGAGGCAAGGAATAATGATATACATAATTTTTTAATGTGGTAAAACCCCAATCCAATGGGAAAACATCTACAACTCCCTCTACGGAGTAAAACAAAAACTCACTAAGACGTACAAGTTATACACACAAAGAATACAAACCACTACACCAAAAACAGGAATCTGGCACGGTTTTGAACTGTGCCAGAATCAGGTGTTCCAAAATGGCCATTTTTTTCAGGCACGGCTCAAAAGTGTGCCAGATTTGGCCAAACAGGAATACTTCTGGCACACTTTTAAACCGTGCCAGAATTTGATATTTCTGGCACACTTTTGGCACAGTTTAAAAAAAAAATTGGCACAGTTCAAAACCGTGCCAAAATATGATACACTTTTGCCACGGTTTTGAACTATGCCAAATTTTTTTATAAAAAGAAAAAAATAATAATTATTTGAAAGCACAAAAATTCACAAATTAAAAATATTGCACATTGTTGATAAACTAATGTACATACAAACTTCAAAATATTACAAGTCTTTAATAGTTCAGAGGCAAAAAAAAAAAAATTGGGCAGAGTTTCCTCTATTTTCTGGACATTTCAAAACCTGTTAATACAAAACCTGCCTAACATAAAGCCCGCACGGCCACAAAATATAACAATTAACTCACAAAAGCCCACACGGCCATAAAAGTTAACAATAAAACTACAAAAGCCCGTACAACCATAACAAAAAAAATGGAATCATGAATAAACCCTTTATTGTAAACCATTGAGTTCTCTGTGTGTTCCACGTGAATAAATGCCAACGATAAACTGTTCTCCTGCAAAAAAAATAGGATACAAAAAAGATACGATATTAGTAACCCAATAATTTACAAAAATTTTTTACTCAAACTAAAAAATTACATATAGGAGTGAAAATTATCGTCATATTCTCAAACTGGGAGACCCGGGACTACGCGATCAGTTCCTACAAGTTACATTAGTCCCGTGCGAGATGTTCGTGCCTCCTACGGGGTCGTTTCAGGGCTGGTTTGGGTTTTCACCCTTTAACGGCTTATTTTTAAGTCTAAGTGTTGATTTTTGCAAATTATCATCATATTCTCAAACTGGGAGATCCGGGACTACGCGGTCAGTTCCTACAAGTTACATTGATCTCGTACGAGGTGTTCGTGCCTCTTACGGGGCCGTTTGGAGGCTGGTTTGGGTTTTCACCCTTTAACGGCTTATTTTTAAGTATAAGTGTTGATTTTTGCCAATTATCGTCGTATTCTCAAACCGGGAGATCCGGTACTACACGGTCAGTTCCTACAAGTTACATTGGTCCCGTGCGAGGTGTTCGTGCCTCCTACGTGGTCGTTTGGGGGCTGGTTTGGATTTTCACCCTTTAAAGGCTTGTTTTTAAGTCTAAGTGTAATTTTTGCAAATTATGGTCATATTCTCAAACCGGGAGACCCGGGAGTACGCGGTCAGTTCCTACAAGTTACAATGGTCCCGTGCAAGGTGTTCGTGCCTCCTACGGGATCGTTTGGGTTTTCACCCTTTAACGGCTTGTTTTTAAGTTTAAGTGTTGATTTTTGTAAATTATCGTCATATTCTAAAATCGGGAGACTCGGGACAACACGGTCAGTTCCTACAAGTTACATTGGTCCCGTGCGAGGAGTTCGTGCCTCTTACGGGGTCGTTTGGGGGCTGGTTTGGGTTTTCACCCTTTAACGACTTGTTTTTAAGTCTAAGTGTGATTTTTGCAAATTATCGCCGTATTCTCAAACCGGGAGACCCGGGACTACGCGGTCAGTTCCTACAAGTTACATTGGTCCCGTACGAGGTGTTCGTGCCTCTTACGGGGTCGTTTGGGGGCTAGTTGGGATTTTCACCCTTTAACGGCTTGTTTTTAAGTCTAAGTATTATTTTTGCCAATTATCACCATATTCACTAATCGGGAGACCCGGGACTACGCGGTCAGTTCCTATAAGTTACATTGGTCCCGTGCGAGGTGTTCGTGCCTCTTACGGGGTCGTTTGGGGGCTGATTTGGGTTTTCACCCTTTAACGGCTTGTTTTTAAGTTTAAGTATTGATTTTTTTGATTTTTGCAAATTATCGTCATATTCTCAAACCGGGAGACCCGGGACTACGCGATCAGTTCCAACAAGTTACATTGGTCCCGTGCGAGGTGTTCGTGCCTCCTACGGGTCTGTTTGGGGGCTGGTTTGGGTTTTCACCCTTTAACGGCTTATTTTTAAGTCTAAGTGTTGATTTTTGCCAATTATTGTGATATTCACAAACCGGGAGACTCGAGACTACGCGGTCAGTTCCTACAAGTTACATTGGTCCCGTGCGAGGTGTTCGTGCCTCCTACGGGGTCGTTTGGGGGCTGGTTTGATTTTCACCCTTTAACGGCTTGTTTTTAAGTTTAAGTGTTGATTTTGTTGATTTTTGCAAATTATCGTCATATTCTCAAACAGGAAGACCCGGGACTACGCGGTTAGTTCCTAAAAGTTACATTGGTCCCGTGCGAGGTGTTCGTATCTCCTACGTGGTCGTTTGGGGGCTGGTTTGGGTTTTCACCCTTTAAAGGCTTGTTTTTAAGTCTAAGTGTGATTTTTGCAAATTATGGTCATATTCACAAGGAAAGTAGAAATGTAAATCCCAAGGAAAGTAGAAATGTGAATCCTTTCTTGTTGTAGACTTACCTCTTGATTTCTCCACACTCCTCGTTCTCAACATTAACTCACGAAATTTAGAGTACCGGTGGTCTTATTGGAGTTAAATGTGTATACCGTAGTCAAAATATTATAAATGCATAACATGCAAGAACTCACTTCAACACAAATAGTTACAAAACATAATATATTTAAAAAACAAGATTCATATCTAATACAATAGATAAACGGAATCATAGTGCAAATATCACTCAACTAATTTTCTAAAAAACCTACAAAACAGATTTACAACTATTAATTCATAATGTTGATTTACATAGATTTCAAAATGTATAAACATTCAAGCATAAATCTAAAAAAATCAATTTAATTATTTTTATTTATAAAAAAATATATTCGATAAATTCTAAAAAAATAAAAAATAAAACATGCATTTGTCCAAACAAAATAATCTCCTAATAATAATCCTGAAATCATTACTATAAAAATAAAATGGCATAATTCAATAACAAAGAAAGAATTAGAAATATATCATCATTAAAATCCAAAAAATATTCTTTCTAATTAATATGAATAATACTCATCATGGAGACATGAATATTTAATCACTCTAAAACGTGTTCTCACTCTCTCTAAAAAAATTACAATTTGAAATATAAGAGAAGTGTTAAATATTATTTTATAAATTCTTTTATAGAGATTGATTCACATATATAAGAAAAAATAGATGTATAAGGATATTCAATAAACATTAAAGATCCCGAGAGATTTTCAATTTTTAAACATTGTGTACAACATGGCTCAAAAATCAAGAATATTAGATCTTAAAAAATATTCATCAAAAATTTTGAATCTAATATGAAAACGTGAGTTTTTCTACATCAATGCTCTGATACCAATTTAAAAATGATAGGACCCTCAATTTTAAATTTTACAAAAAGAATTTCCTTTAAATGCGAAATGAAGATGGCTCAACACAACACACACAACCAACAAATTTTAATTTCTTTCAAATTAAAATTAAACAAAACTCAAAGTGAAATAAAATTAAACAACAAATGCATTTTTCACTTAAACCCAATTAATTCAACACAAGTCCTAGAATTTGCCTACACAATACTTTCAATATTACCAACTTTGGCTAAACCAAATTTAACAAATTAAATTGCCGACTTGAATTAAATTAATTTTAATTTTACCCAAAACTTTAATTAGCATCAAATTAAACAAGTAGTGATTTACACAAAATTTAATCTTTTTACCTAACCATGCATCTAAGGTGAATTTTTCTAAAGATAAAATAAATAAACCACTATGCCGCGATGTACGAGGAAAAATCCACAACGGAAAAAAAACCTCGAACGGCCCAAGCATTAAGTCCACTAAGTATGGTTTTATGATTACAAGACATATAACTTACAACAACACGAATTGACTCCATCCAAGCCCCTGATACGTCTTCTTGCAACTACCTCCGCCTAGCCGATTATCCCGGAGTCCACCGAAACCTTGAAATCCACCAATGAGGCCTTTGGAACAACCATCAACCTGCACCTGAAGCCTATCTCCGAGTGGGAACGCTGCAGCAACAAACACGTCTTCTTCTTTGCGGGATGTAGAAGTAAACCCAAACAACTCTTCAATTCGGTAGAGGAAAACCCGGTGCCAAACAAACTCCAAGCAAGATATATATGTAGAAACTCTGAATAAACTAAACAAATGGGTGTGTTTGTGTTTTTGGTGAATTTAATCCATAAAAATCAAACACAAAACATGAAACTTTTTCTTAATAGAATTTTCTCTCTAAAAATTTCTTAGAATGTGAAAAAGTTGCTCTGAAAAGGTTGGTTCCAGCACTTAGTAAATCTGTCAAAAAGTAATGGGAAAAATGTAGTGGGAACGTGGAGAAAATTGCAAAAAAGCTGTCAAAAAACTGTTTCCGTCAAAGTCGTTCGAACGATATATTCGTTCGAACGACATTCTCGTTCGAACGACTTTACTAACGATGTTCCAGTGCGAAAAAAGAAATCTCGTTAGAAGTCTCGTTCGGACGACCTGAGAATCTCGTTCGAACGAGATTCCAGTTCATTCGAATGAGATTCCAGTTCATTCGAACAACTTACCAGAAAAGTGAACATTTTACATAATCCCAAAACTTTTATGAAAAGTTCTTAAAAAATATTTTCTGCGTAAAACAAAGTCGTTAAAGTTATTTTTAAAAAATGTATAAAAATACACCCAATAAATTTCCAAGCTCCTATATATATATAAAATGCATTCATACCTTAGGAGCATTGGAACTAATGTTGTTGACGTTGAAACGAGGCACACTAAATCCGACATATTTTGAAGCTTTATAATCTTGGTCGCTACGTCTTCAACTAACACGTCATAGGCTTGGATGGATACACTTGGACACTATCCTATAACTCAAATGTTTTTGTCCGGAATTGAGCCAATACTACATTAAGACTCAATCGGAGACTTGTGTCCTTACAAATCTCTCCCTTTGGCTATTCCGGGACAAAAACCAAACAAAAATCCTAAAGGGACGTCAAGCACTACTAGACTTAAAAAAAATATCCCACCCAAAATAAAAATACATAGCTTGACTCAAAACCAAAGGATCAATATCTTTGCCGATGAAAGTTGTCATTTGGAAGAATTCCTTCACACTTAAGAAAACTATCAAACGCATAGGGAATAAGAATATTAAATGCATATAAAATAAATACTCCTCCTAAATTAATTCTCCCCTTTATTAAATAAATGACCTACTTAGAAAGACGTCTCCCCCTAAGTTAAATCTCCCAAATTAAGATACGATTACAATAGGATTAGATACCATTTCTCCCCTATCATTCTACCCCTTTTTGTTCAGGGATAGACAAATGATAAAAACTAATTTAAACACGATGAAGCTTAGAGTGATAAGAGCATGAAAGCATATGGGGAACAAAATCAAAACTAACCCATAAAAATAATAACGGATACCAACGAAGATACAAAAAAAATGATACCAATGTGATACATAGGATACTAAGCATGTGATATCAACAACAATATGCAACAAGATAGATACCAATTATGAATTATAGGCATATATGGACTAGCAAGCGAGGAAAAGGAAAAAAATACCATATATGTGTAGACATAATGACTATCACTAACGTGCACACACATATATGTAGGTATAGACACCACACATGACACAAAATACAATAAGTTTTTCACACTCGTATGTAAAAAATGTGTCATATGAAAACGAAAGTGTAGGGGTGTGAACTAGTAATAATTAAATTTAGACCCAATAAGTTAAAACATGTTCACGGATTTCTCATTTGATTACAAACTTTATCACATTTGAATATAACCTCATGTGACAATATAGGATGGACTCAATAAACAAACATACACAATGCATACAAGATTATAATTTTAATGATTCTACAAACCAATAGAGGCATGACAATGAAAATACAACTAGGATAAACGGACACTGTGTAAATCGTTGATATACCATGCAAACTCCCTCAATTTAAGCATATTATTTTATTGAATGACAATATCAAACTTAAACAAATAGGCCATGGCAAATATTCTTCTTTTAATGTCATTATTCTTTTAGGCCTTCAGACCACGTATTTCTTTTAGGTCCAAGCAAATGATGGCTTACTCGCAAATGAGGATATTTCCTTTCGGAGCCCTTCCCCGTGCACATTTATATATATAATCTTTTATCGCCCAATTCTCGCGTGCAACGGATTTTAACATGCACTAGTCCTCCTGGGTCACATAATATGTTGATGACAATATTGGTAGGAGAACACCTCATAAAGCTCAAGTATACATGTGAAGTTGTAATTTCAAGTGATCTCATGCATGTGTGAATTGAGGCATATAAAAATAGAATCCATTATAGCAACGCAAAATCCAACTACTCCATGTAAGCATGGTGAAGAATATTTTAAGGAATGACAATCTAAACCAAAAGTTCTAGCCACATGGAAGCGAAAAAGAAGGGATTCAAACACAAGTATATGCCACATAGAGTGTGTAAAACTAAAATACACACAAAACAAAAATATTTTTGAGGTTTTAAAATTTTTAACCCAAACAAACAAACATATTTACTCCAAAAGACAAACAAAAATCATTTGTATTTTTCATGAAGCGTAAATTACAAAAAAAATGAAACACAAATGATAAACAAAAATCTTTTTGTAATTTTAATTTAATCCAAACTAAAATGAAAGAACTATAATACAAAAAAATAAATAAAGATCATAATTCTAGCATGAGATATGTGATAAAGCAATGACTAGAAAATGATAAAACATGCATACACCTAGCAATGATACACAATATGAAGCACAAAAAGTTAGTGTATGCAAACAAAACTAACACATTCAACCTTTAGATTTAGCAAGGGAGGAAGCATGTGAAAGTAAATGACAATCGAAAATCCTATTTTGTAAAGCTACCAAGTCGGATCTCCTAACCCAAACTAATGAAGAATGATGATCATGGGGTGTAGGAATCTTGGCTACCTCAGTTACCTTACGTTGGGATTTTCTAGGACCTTGTTTAAGATCAAAACAAAATTTCCTAAGATGACCTTCTCGACCACAATGAGAGCACCTAAAGACTCGACGAAAAGACTTACCTAAGGAATGATCTATAACATTATTCCTAGAGGATTCTCCTAAAACATTGGTTTTGACTTTAATAGAGGAATCGTTACAAGAATTGAAGCCTAAACCACACGTGTCATTTTTAATTTGGACCGTTCCTAATATTTTATCTAATTTCTCCGAACGACACTCCAAATCAAATTTGACTTTACTAGATTCTTTTAATTTATTTTCTAAATCTACAATGTGAGACTCTAATAAAACATTGCGCTCTATAAACGCGAGAAGCTCCCTTTTCATGGATTTCATTAAACCTTTAAGACTATCTCTCTCGGCTTCTACATATTCAAGCTTCTCACAAAGAGCTCTCTCATGTGTCCTATGGTCTTCGACTAACGCACTCTCATCAATGACCTTGACACGCTCTCTTAAACTAGGTTCTAACTTTAAATTTGTTCTTTTAAATTTAATAGATTCTTCATATAATTCTTGAAATGCAATTTGAAGTTCACTCACATCAACCTCATTTTCACTTTCACTTTCTCTTTCTTCTCCACTCTCTCTACCATCATCTCTTTGGGATTCACAAACAAAGGCCTTGGAAGTGTTATATGTTAAAATTTCATCAATAAAGGAGTGCTCACTTTCACTCACATGACTTGCCATAAAAGCCACAAAGTTTGGATTAGTGGGGAAATCGGGTCCCTCTTCCTTAGCACTATCACTAAGGGTTACATTATAGGAAATTAGTTGCTTACCCTTTCCCCTTAGTTTAATGGGGCACTCTTTTGCCCTATGGTCATACCCTTGACATTCATAACACCTATTTGACTCGTCCCTATTTAAATTTTCATTAAAAGTTTTAGGGATCTTCTCGGCTTTGTCTTCAAATTTCTTAAAATCATTTTTAAATTTATCTTTGTTAAATTTAAGAAATTTTCGAAACTTCCTAGAAAACATAGCCATATCTTCCGAGTCACTCTCACTTTCACTCTCTACTACTTGTTTTTCCTTCTTTCGGGCTTTTAATGCAACGCCCTTATCCATTTTCTTTTCAGTTTTAGAGGGAAACATGTCTAGTTCATAGGTTTGTAAATCATCTACGAGCTCTTCTAATTTCGTAGAGGCTAAAGTGGGGAAATAATTTAACACGGTCACCTTAGGAATAAATCTATCGGGTAGGGACCTTAAAATTTTCTTTACTACTCGGTTGTCGGATATTTTCTCTCCCAAATTAAAAGATGAATTGACTATATCGGAAAGTCTAGCATAAAATTCATTAAAAGTTTATTTTTCATTCATTTTGATGGTTTCAAATTGAGTGGTGAGGTTTTGGAGTTTCGAAGCCTTAACGACACTAGTTCCCTCGTGAGTGAGTTGTAAAATATCCCAAGCTTCTTTAGCGATTTCACAAATCATAATGCGTCGGAATTCATCTAGTTTGGCTGCGCTAAACAAGGCATTTAAACCACGAGAATTAAAATTTGTAAGTTTAAATTCATTCTCACTCCATCTATCGGTGAGTTTGGGAACACGCTCATTTTCAACTAAATATGTAGGTGGGGACCTCCCGTTAACGACTGACAACCAAACCCTCTCATCTAGAGATATAAGTGCCGAACGCATGCATGGTTTCCAATATGCGTAATTAGAACCATCGAAAATAGGAAATTTTGAAAATGGAGAAAATTTCATTTTAACTAAAAATATTTAAAAGGAACTTAACGCAATAAATTGGCGCTCCGACTCTGACACCAATTTCAAAACACGTGAGTTTTTCTAAATCAATGCTCTGATACCAATTTGAAAACGATAGGACCCCCAATTTTAAATTTTATAGAAAGAATTTCCTTTAAATGCGGAATTAAGATGGCTCAACACAACACACACAATCAACAAATTTTAATTTCTTTCAAATTAAAATTAAACAAAACTCAAAGTGAAATTAAATTAAACAACAAATGCATTTCTCACTTAAACCCAATTAATTCAATCCAAGTCCTAGAATTTTCCTACACAATATTTTCAATATTACCAACTTAGGCTAAACCAAATTTAACAAATTAAATTCCCGACTTGAATTCAATTAATTTCAATTTTACCCAAAACTTTAATTAGCACCAAATTAAACAAGTAGTGATTTACACCAAATTTTATCTTTTTACCTAAGCATGCATCTAAGGTGAATTTTGCTAAAGATAAAATAAATAAACCAATACGCCATGATATACGAGAAAAAATCCACAACGGGAAAAAATCTCGGACGACCCTAGCCTTAAGTCCACTAAGTACGGTTTTATGATTACAAGACAGATGACTTACAACAACTCGACTTGACTCCATTCAAGCCCCTGACGCATCTTCTTGCAACTACCTCCGCCTAGCCGACAATCCCGGAGTCCATCGAAACCTTGAAATCCACCAATGAGGCCTTTGGAACAACCGTCAACTTGTACCCGAAGCCTATCTCCGAGTGGGAACGCTGCAGCAACAAACACGTCTTCTTCTTTGTGGGATGTAGAAGTAAACCCAAAACACTCTTCAATTATGTAGAGTAAAACCCGGTGCCAAACAAACTCCAAGCAAGATATATATGTAGAAACTTGGAATAAACTAAACAAATGGGTGTGTCCGTGTTTTTGGTGAATTTAATCTATAAAAATCAAACACAAAACATGGAACTTTTTATTGAAATAATTTGCTCTCTAAAAATTTTTTAGAATGTGAAAAAGTTGCTCTGAAAAGGTTGGTTCCCGCACTTAGTAAATCTATCAAAAAGTAGTGGGAAAAATATACTGAGAACATGGAGAAAACTGCAAAAAAACTGTCAAAAAACTGTTCCCACCAAAGTCGTTCGAACGACATTCTCGTTCGAACGACTTTACTAACGATGTTCCAGTGCGAAAAAAGAAATCTCGTTAGAAGTCACGTTCGAACAACTTGGGAATCTCGTTCGAACGAGATTCCAGTTCGTTCGAACGACTTACCAAAAAATTGAATATTCTATATAGGCCCAAAACTTTTATGAAAAGTTCTTAAAAAATATTTTCTTAGTAAAACAAATTCGTTAAATTTTTTTATAAAAAATGTATAAAAATACACCCAATAAATTTCCAAGCTACTATATTTATATAAAATGCATTCATACCTTAGGAGCATTGGAACTAATGTTGTTGACGTTGAAACGAGGCACACTAAATCCGACATATTTTGAAGCTTTATAATCTTGGTCGCTAAGTCTTCAACTAACACGTCATAGGCTTGGATGGATACACTTGGACACTATCCTATAACTCAAATGTTTTTGTCCGAAATTGAGCCAATACTACATTAAGACTCAATCGGAGACTTGTGTCCTTACAAATCTCCCCCTTTGGCTATTCCGGGACAAAAACCAAACAAAAATCCTAAAGGGACGTCAAGCACTACTAGACTTAAAAAAAATATCCCACCCAAAATAAAAATACATAGCTTGACTCAAAACCAAAGGATCAATATCTTTGCCGATGAAAGTTGTCATTTGGAAGAATTCCTTCACACTTAAGAAAACTATCAAACGCATAGGGAATAAGAATATTAAATGCATATAAAATAAATACTCCTCCTAAATTAATTCTCCCCTTTATTAAATAAATGACCTACTTAGAAAGACGTCTCCCCCTAAGTTAAATCTCCCAAATTAAGATACGATTACAATAGGATTAGATACCTTTTCTCCCCTATCATTCTACCCCTTTTTGTTCAGGGATAGACAAATGATAAAAACTAATTTAAACACGATGAAGCTTAGAGTGATAAGAGCAAGAAAGCATATGGGGAACAAAATCAAAACTAATCCATAAAAATAATAACGGATACCAATGAAGATACAAAAAAAATGATACCAATGTGATACATAGGATACTAAGCATGTGATATCAACAACAATATGCAACAAGATAGATACCAATTATGAATTATAGGCATATATGGACTAGCAAGCGAGGAAAAGGAAAAAAATACCATATATGTGTAGACATAATGACTATCACTAACGTGCACACACATATATGTAGGTATAGACACCACACATGACACAAAATACAATAAGTTTTTCACACTCGTATGTAAAAAATGTGTCATATGAAAACGAAAGTGTAGGGGTGTGAACTAGTAATAATTAAATTTAGACCCAATAAGTTAAAACATGTTCACGGAGTTATCATTTGATTACAAACTTTATCACATTTGAATATAACCTCATGTGACAATATAGGATGGACTCAATAAACAAACATACACAATGCATACAAGCCTAGAATTTTAATGATTCTACAAACCAATAGAGTCATGACATTGAAAATACAACTAGGATAAACAGACACTGTGCAAACCGTTGATATACCATCCAAACTCCCTCAATTTAAGCATATTATTTTATTGAATGACAATATCAAACTTAAACAAATAGGCCATGGCAAATATTCTTCTTTTAATGTCATTCTTCTTTTAGGCCTTCAGACCACATATTTCTTTTAGGTCCAAGCAAACGGTGGCTTACCGTAAAGGATGATATTTCCTTTCGGAGCCCTTCCCCGTGCACATTTATATATATAATCTTTTATCGCTCAGTTCTCGCGTGCACCATATGTTAACATGCACTAGTCCTCCGGGTCACATAACATGTAGATGACAAGATTGGTAGGAGAACACCTCACAAAGCTCAAGTATACATGTGAAGTTGAAATTTCAAGTGAGCTCTTGCATGTGTGAATTGAGGCATATAAAAATGGAATCCATTATAGCAACGTAAAATCCAACTACTCCATGTAAGCATGGTAAAGAACATTTTAAGGATTGACAATCTAAACCAAAAGTTCAAGCCACATGGAAGCGAAAAAGAAGGGATTCAAACACAAGTATACGCCACATAGAGTGTGTCAAACTAAAATGCACACAAAACAAAAATCTTTTTGAGTTTTTAAAATTTTTAATCCAAACAAACAAACAAACATATTTACTCCAAATGACAAACAAAAATCATTTGTATTTTTCATTAAGCCTAAATTACAAAAAAATGAAACACAAATGATAAACAAAAATCTTTTTGTATTTTTCATTTAATGCAAACTAAAATGAAAGAACTATAATACAAAAAAAAAACAAAGATCATAATTCTAGCATGAGATATGTGATAAAGCAATGACTAGAAAATGATAAAACATGCATACACCTAGCAATGATACACAATATGAAGCACAAAAAGTTAGAGTATGCAAACAAAACGAACACATTCAACCTTTAGAATTAGCAAGGGAGGAAGCATGTGAAAGTAAATGACAATCAAAAATCCTATTTTGTAATTGGCTACCTCGGTTACCTTACGTTGGGATTTTCTAGGACCTTGTTTAAGATCAAAACAAAATTTCCTAAGATGACCTTTTCGACCACAATGAGAGCACCTAAAGACTCGGCGAAAAGACTTACCTAAGGAATGATCTATAACATTATTCCTAGAGGATTCTCCTAAAACATTGGTTTTGGATTTAATAGAGGAATCATTACAAGAATTGAAGCCTAAACCATACGTGTCATTTTTAATTTGGACTGTTCCTAATACTTTATCTAATTTCTCCGAACGACACTCCAAATCAAAATTGACTTTACTAGAGTCTTTTAATTTATTTTCTAAACCTACAATGTGAGACTCTAATAAAAGATTGCGCTCTTCAAACACGAGAAGATCCCTTTTCAAGGATTCCATTAAACCTTTAAGACTATCTCTCTTGCCTTCTACATATTCAAGCTTCTCACAAAGAGCTCTCTCACGTGTCCTATGGTCTTTCACTAACGCACTCTCATCAATGACCTTGACACGCTCTCTTAAACTATCTTCTAACTTCAAATTTGTTCTTTTTAATTTAATAGATTCTTCATATAATTCTTGAAATGCAATTTGAAGTTCACTCACATCAACCTCATTTTCACTTTCACTCTCTCTTTCTTCTCCACTCTCACTACCATCATCTCTTTGGGATTCACAAACAAAGTCCTTGGAAGTGTCATGTGTTAAAATTTCATCAATAAAGGAGTGATCACTTTCACTCACATGATTTGCCATAAAAGCCACAAAGTTTGGATTAGTGGGGAAATCGGGTCCCTCTTCCTTAGCACTATCACTAAGGGTTACATTATAGGAAATTAGTTGCTTACCCTTTCCCCTTAGTTTAATGGGGCACTCTTTTGCCCTATGGTCATACCCTTGACAATCATAACACCTATTTGACTCGTCCCTATTTAAATTTTCATTAAACTGTCAAAAAGTGGTGGGAAAAATGTAGTGGAAACATGGAAAAAATGGCCAAAAAACTGTTCCCTACAAAGTGGTTCGAATGACATTTTCGTTCGAACGATGACGCGACTGAAAATGTGTCTCTGAAATGCGTTCACTCTAGGCTCAAGTGCAAGCCTATCGCTCAAGTAATAATCCGATAAGTCGGGTATCGATCCTCAGGAAAAAAGGACAACGAAGTTGTAACGATGGGAAAAGACTAAGGAATCCTAACTTTGACTCTAAAAAGAAAGGAAAAATGATTTGGTTTTGAGATTGACTATAACTAAATGCAATTATGAAATTATGGAAAGATGTGATTACACTAAATTACCTGAAATCTGAATGAAAGATGATTTGAAACTTTTGACTAAGTGATGAGAAAAACAGGACGGGAATACAATCCCCCAACCCTAGTGTATTGCAGTTATAATACTAATCGTAAATTTAACTGATTAATTTGACCCAGAATTTAGTACTCCCAAGCATTACGTATACGAGGTTCAAGCCCGCGTCATACTTAATCTGAGGATGAGTAAATCGGTATCGCGATAGTGACACTCGAATTGTATTCTAAATCATCCCGGTTACCCAGAGGCAAACGAGATATAAAGATCTACAATTGTTGTGTACCTATGCAATACGATCGTGATCAATCACTAAATTCAGAGGATTAATGTTATACACATGCAACTAACACATCAGGATGGGTTCATGTATCCCGGCCTTAGTAAATCTAGCCTATCATGGTGAAATAATAATGAAAGTGCTAAAAATAAAAGTTACCAGGATTGAAGAACAAGAACATGCAAGAAGAAATCAAAGATTGAAATTAATGGTGCAAAATATGTGAATCTTTCTATTAGATGTTCCTATTTGTTATGGAGATTTTACATGAATGAAATCTGAATAAAAAGAGTCCTAATGACTAAATATATAGGCTAGATGTCGTTTAGAAGAGTCCCCAAAACATAAAACTCTTTTGGCTAAAAGATAAGCACAAAATAAAAATCTCGTATCTGCCAATTTGTCACACTTAGAAAGCGTGACTAATTTTGTAACGGATCTGGATCGTGACTAATTTCGTAACGGGATCTGGTGCGTGACAAATGGGCGAACCGGTTCGGTTGAATTCACGGGTTTTGGGCCTCTTTCTTTCAACACTTGGAATATTTTCCAACTTTCTCCTTTTCTTCCTTGGATTTTTTTCTCAATTTCAAATGATCATAACTCCTTTACCGTAGCTCGGATTTGGGTGCCATTTTTTCCAGTATTCTCATTGTTCCGAGATATTCAACTTTCCAAAAGACCCCACCTCCGGAATAAGGCTAAAAAATTACAAAAATGCCCTTCAACTCCCCGCTTCTTGGTTTCTTTTACTATTTTGAGTTCTCTTTTCCATTTTTCTTGCATGAAATACCTGTAAAACACATAAGAGATACACAAAATATGAAACACTTGACAAAAAGGGTTAGTAGCATAAATATGAGACAAATTCAAGCTATTTACACCGCACGGGATCATAAAAATACTGAAATTAAGGGGATAAATGTGAAGAATTTATGCCTAATCAAACCCCCCTAACTTAGAACTTTGCGCGTCCCGAGCAATATAAAAGAATGAGAGTATGATTTAAAGACCCTTTAAAAACTTTTATTGGGATAGAATACCTCTTTCGCGGGCAAGCGATTACATTTAGCGTATGCAACAAGCCTTTAAACCCCTAGGTTACCCTAGTAGGACGAGTGGTGTCTCGTGAGGGTTTGCAGTGAATATACCCACAAAATTCGACTCAAGGGGAATATCAAAATACTTAAAAATTGTACAATTCAAACTTTTCCAAAAAATAGTCATCATCAAGTCACATTTACAAGTCTCAAATCATAGTGTGTGTGTGCGAAGCCAAAAATCGAACCACTAACTTCCACCGATTGATCATTACGTTACTTATCCAAAAATTCGTTTTGATTTCAAAATATCCCAGGATGTTCTCTCAAACGAATCACTCGGAATGTGGCTATTCTCTCGGTATGCGTGATATAAAGAGTAAATATAATAGACGTAAAGTCACACACACAAGTAGAAAGACAGAAATTTAATAGTGATAGGATCTCATCAATGGAATACGGTTTTAAAAATGGGAACATTGCCTCTTTTTCGCGCATTCGATCTTCTTTTATTATCTTTTGGTGTATTAGCTCTCCACGTGGTAACCAATTTCGCAATTTATACTCGGTTAGAACTTTTTCGGGTTTTAAGGTTTATGGGGTAAAATGACAATTGTAGGGAGGTTGGAATTGGAAAAATTATTAGTGATGTCCATTTGTGCTTTCCCTGGGCTATTGCTCATTTTTTTTCTTCTTTTTCTATTTTTTTTCTGTTTTTCACTTCTTTTCTTTTCTTGCTATTTTTGTTGAGCATATCTATTTTTTTTCTTACCCCTTTTTGTTGCACTTTTCGGACTTAAATTCTGAATTTTTCCATTTTTCACAATTCCGGGCTATTTGGGTATTTCGGGTTGTCAAACGAAAGGAAAAATTATTCGGCTCAAATTTGGGTTACAAAATGGATGATTTTTCACAATTTTTATGGCCGATATTTTTGGGTAACAAACGATGGCCTACTTGATTGTCCGAATTACTTATTGCGTTACCATATGTGTTTCGAGATGAATTAACTTTAGAGATCTATTTGACACGTTTTTCAAGGCAATATCACACATGTTTTTCATAACCGATCAAAATAAAAGGATTGAGATCCTCGACGACTTTTTAGGTGCTGAAAAGAACTTTGAGTTAACAATTAACTCGGATTGATTTAAAAACTCACAAAAAGTGATAGGTTCGAATCTCACCGGGTTTGTTAATCTCCACACTTATTCGTTAAGTCGTCAATTTTCGCTCAATTTCCATCTTTAGTCAATTTCGGCTTTGTGTATGTTTAATTTTTACAACTTGAGACTTTAAACCGACTCTTAATGATATTTTTGAAAAATTTGAGTTCCAATTTTTATTTATTTTGAAGAAAAATATTTTTGGATTTTTCAAAGTTTTATGATTTTTTTGAGATTTTTGGGCATTTTGAAAATTTATGAAGTTTTAGAAATACGCACTTGTGACCCACCCTAACTTAGACTTTTGCATTGTCCTCAAGCAAAAAGGACTAAAATCTAACTCAAAGCGAATGAAAAGTGCGGAAAAATAAAACAAACAAATATTAAAATGCAACAAGACACTATATGACACTCATGCAAGACTCAAAAATACACTAACAATCACCCCATATGCGTCGGGGGTGCGACGACCTCTCATCTCTCCACGAACTCACCCGAACCCACTCACGGGATTCGATGCTCTCCTTGTCACTCGCGTCTTCCTATCATATACTAACAACCGGAATAAGTTGGGACCTCACCCATAGATAAATGATAGACCGGGAGACTCATCGTGACTAATTGGAAAGGGATCCTCGTGATGCTTACTAAAAGCATAGCTTGCCTGCACTGACTCAGAGGAAATCCTAATTTTGGTTCAATTTTTGGAATGCATGGGTCGGGCTCTAAGTCGGATGAAACACACCTTTTCTCCTCACTCGCCTTCGGGACCTCTAGTGGTATGGGTGGATGGTCACAAAGAAGGAATTCATCTATTTTATCTTTCCATTCGCTTTCTTCTAGGTGACTAAATGAATCCAATAGAGTTTGGACTTCGTCGTTAAGGCTCTCATCCACCGGACCGAATTCTTTTTCAAATTCTTCCATGCTCATGTCCCCTAGATCTCTCTCCCGAGTAGTGCCTACATCCTCTCTTACTTGCTCGATTTCTAACTCCACCATTTTTTTTTCTTTTAACCCCTCTCTCTCTCTCTTTCAATTTCGGTATAAGTACCCTCGCTCTCATGAATAGTCACTAAGCAAGATTCTAAGGCGTCTCCACATAAATTTTCCTCAATGTTCTCTTCTACGATCTCATCAATTAGGCTCACCGTGTGAAAATCATCTTCTTCCCCCGTATATTGGGCTATATGGAAGATGTTAGTCTCTAAGGTCATGTTCCCAAAGGTGAGTTGCATTCGCCCATTCCGAGTATTGATGATTACGTTAGCCGTAGCTAAGAACAGGCCCCCAAGGATGATGGGAACATGGTTGCTCGAGGTGAAGGAGGGCTCCGTGTCCCAAATGACGAAGTCTACCGGGAAGTAGAAAGTGTCAACTTGGATGATCACGTCCTCAACTATGCCTCTTGGGATCTTCACGGTTTGATCCGCTAATTGGAGAGTGACTTTTGTGGGCTTGAGATCACCCAAATCAAGTTTCCTATAAATGGAATAAGGGAGGATATTGACACTTGCTCCCAAATCAAGTAAGGATTTTTCGATTTTATTTTCTCCAATGATGCAGGAAATGGTGGGCGCACCGGGATCTTTAAATTTAGGCGGGAGATCGTTAAGTAGAATAGAGCTCACGTTCTGTGCTAGAAAAAACATTTTTCTTTACCTTCATCTTTCTCTTTACTGTCAGCAAGTCTTTGATGACTTTTGCATAAGCTGGAATTTGCTTAACGGCATCGAGGAAAGGTAAGTTCAGCTTTACTTGCTTTTGAACGTCTAGCACTTCATCACGTGGGTTTCCTTTATGTGAAGGAATCAACTATGACACCCCGACTAATTAAATACCGGGTTGCTACTCCTTTATTCAAATTAATACAAAATGCCAAGATGGTTCAGTTCATAGCATCACTGTCGAAAACATTTTAATAATTACTAGCTACCTAATATTTAAAAAGTGAGTTGTCAATTTTATTTAAATCCGATTAACATGACATCCATTTAAATCAAGAAATATTGATACCACAACCACATCACAATCGCAAATAAATAACGATGTAATAAACTAAATCTGGAGGAATACACCTCACAACAATCCAAATACTGAAACGAACAAATACAAGTCTGAATCCTTAATTTAATTACAACCCAAAATATAAAATAAAAACTAAGTAAATAAGATGTCTCTGAAAGGAAAGGGGAGATATTCCCTACAGATGAATGAATCTGAAATAGAGTCAAGATAAATAGTGGAGACGTCTACTATTGAGGTCCTATAACTTCCACAGCAGCTACAGCACATCGCGGGAATAGAACCCCTATGCATGGTGTCCTTGTGGCTGGGCACCTAAAAAGGTTTTTACAAAGTAGATTTTAAAGCAAACGGGTCAGAGCCCGATTGTGAAAACAATTTAAAATATAGCAAGTGTTTAATATCATTAAACAGTGAATATAAATTACATGATAGTGCGTGCACTCACATGAGTTCCTCACCTCTCAACTAATTGTGCACTCCTATCGTACCCGTACCCGTACCCGTTCTAGTTATTCCCATATCTAACTAGTCCAATACACAATCTAACTTTTCTATACGATTCATGATTCAATTACCGACATCTTAATTTAAACAGAGAGTTTTACTTTTCTTCTTGGTTCCCAAAATTAATAATACTACTCACTAGAGATTTTCCATTTTTAACTTCTACTACAATGTTGTTATTATTCACACTTACATTTATACATGACAGTTCATTTCAATTAATAGTATACTTTTCTCATCGTAAATATACAATACTGGCACCCCGAGGCTAAGTTGCGGTGCACACATACTCTGCTATCCAATCCCGGTACATCATGTACCTAAGGACCACGCATTATGAATCTCTCAGGAATCGTTCTCAAGTAACAACAATCACACATAATGGAGGCGAACATAATTCACATCACATGGGTCACGCACATACCTACGCTCCCATGATCTGCAGACTTATTAACTTCTCAATAAGTCCTTCTCTGACCTATGTCCTCGAGGTACCAATCTAAATCCCCCCGTAGGCACACAAAGATTAGATGGCCCTGATCGAACGCCGACCTCCCATGATAGCAAGTATGGTAGGTATGTTATACACAGATAACCACATATACTAAGAATTCACACATATTAGATATCTCAGAATATTAATAGAGGTATACTTCTCATTCTTATGCCCTTCTTTAATGTTGCACGATTACAAATCCCCGTATAATATACATTAAAAGTTATTAACCCTTCTCACGTCGTAATTTTAGGTACATGTTTCTTAACCCATAAATGTCATCCCGTTTACTACACAATTCTAAGTTTTACTCCTCAACGTACTCCAATCTCACAACTATACCCACTAGTCATCAAGGGAAGGTTAACACTCAAATAAATAAATCTATTGGAGGTTCGAAATAAAATCAGGCCTAAAAGGCCATTCTGTCAACTCGTTAGAAATCTCGTTCGAACGAGGACGTTCGAATGAGTGTCGTTCGAACGAACTACCAAATCATTAGAAGGAGTATTGTCATCTCGTTAGAAGCTCGTTCGAATGAGGTCGTTCGAACGACCTGGGCCGGTCTTCTAACGAGATGGCAGACTACGCCCAGAAATCTCCCAATTCGTTTTTCTTCCTTTTTCTCTTCCCTAAATTCATCCTAAGATAATACCAATAGTATTTTAATGTTCCTAAACTACTCTAAGTCCTCTTAGGTCACTTCTTAACATATTTTGGGGGTCAAATCCTCCAAATCAACATGCAATTTCCATTAATCCCCAAATTTTACCCCAAACCCTATGAACATGAACCCATAATTTTATTGTGTCTAATTACTCATCATAAATCCGTTTTTAAATCATCATAGTTAAGCTTTTGGATACTAAATTCGTCTATATCCATTCTACATGCAATCCCTAACCCAACATTGGAGTTTCTACAACAATTTCCTTAGGTTTTCCTCAAAACTTTCAAGACAAAACAGTTTTTACACAAAACATGGAAGAAATATTCAATGCACTTAAAAATATCAAATCACTTGCCTTAGATTTGTTTCTTCTGAATTGATGTTGGTGTATGAAGGCTGATTTCTCCCCTTTCTCTACAGAATTTTCCCCAAGGATGGTGATGGTGGTTGGAGGTTTCTTTTGGAACCTCTTCAAACTCTCCCTTTAACTCCCGTAGCCCACTAACTTACCTAATGCTGATAATGGACCTAGTGGATTCATTAGTAATATATTATTTAACCCTAAAATTCGTGGGTTTTAATTCTCATATTTTTAAAATTACCAAAATACCCTTCTAGGTTGCCGGTTTGGCCAAAAAATGCCCCGGGACCCAAACAAAACCCCCGGCTAGTGTTTTCTGACTATATCGACCCTTCCGGACACGTTGGCGCACTTAAAATGATCATTTGGTTGATAAAAATATAATACTTTTTAATTTAAATAATTTCATTCCTGACGCAACTGACACGCGTGTCCCAATTAAATTTCCATATTGTCGTATTGCTGCCCCGCGAAAATTTTAATATTATCAATACTCATATATTACCATATATACTCATAAATATTCAATTTTAACATCGAAATAAAATACCAACTCACATCTCGCTAGTGTTTATATCCGGATTAATTCTCAATTAATTCTCATTTAATTCAATTAATCCCTTAAATAAAAATCAATAAAATTATGGGGTATTACATCAACCTTTGAGGAAATGGTGTCGCGATGGGTGGTTTCACTACTACCTCGAGCTCACTAGTGTCGTCTTTATCACTCTCATTCAAGGGGACATCTTCCGCCTCTTTCGTGCCGGGCGAAATCTCCTTGTCTTTAGGTACGTCTTGTGGGGGAGGTGACAAGTCAACTACTCTCCCACTATGTAGAGTGGTAGTTGCGCTACATTGCTCAGGAAGGTCATGGGGTGTCGAGCTAACACTAGTTTGACCTTGGAGAGGTCTTTGGCCCTGGGCAGGAAACTTGCCCTTTTCTTGGACGCTCAATGAGGATTGTATCTTTGACAGATTTGCATTTATGTCGTTGATCAGGCGATCATATTTAGCATTGGTTGCAGTCTGGCTAGTGATAAATTGATTCATAGTATCCTCGAGAGTTCTCCACGGTGGAGGGATATATGCTCCTTAAGGTGGTGGTGCTTGCTCATGTCCTTGCATGTGTGGAGCTTGTTGAAAGTGTTGTGGTGGAGGAGGGGCAACATGTGAAGCAGGGTTCATCGCAGCATGTTGTTGCCCATAACTAAAACCAGGATGGTTTTTCCATGAAGGGTTGTAAGAATGCTCGTGCGGTGCATTGAAATTACCCTTAAATCCTCCTATACCACTAACTTGCTCCTGAAGCACCACTTTGTAGGCGGGTATAGTCGGGTATTCCTCAGTTGAATGATCCGCCTCACAAATTGCACACACCTTTTCAACAGGGTTTGGTATGGATCCTGTTGGTCCTCTTCCACATATACCACGTAGGTCTCGCACTTCTTTCTCAAGTATATCGATCCGACTGTCCGCTATAGAACTCTTTTCTACATGAAATAGGCCGGACGCCAATGGATTGGTGGTCACTTGACGATTTTGATTTTGAGCATTAGGGTCAGATGTATCCCAGGATTGGGTAGTCTCGGCGACATACCTCAGGTGAAGCTCATCATCGTGGGTATCTAAATCGACAAAGGGACCACTTCCCATAGTTTCAACAAGTTGCTTGGAGTTAAGATTCAGCCCATTATAGAGAAAAGAGATGATTTGCGCTGCATCAAATCCATGATGGGGGCATGAAGTAACTAACTCATTGAAATGCTCATAACATCGATGAAAGGGCTCATTTTCTGATTGTCTGAACGCTTGAATTTGAGCCTTTATGGAGATTGTTCGATGTGGTGGGAAGAATTTCTTGAGAAATCTAGACTACAACTCGTTCCAAGATGGAATCGAGCTTGGAGGTAAAGACCATAGCCAGGTCTTAACTTTATCTTTGAGCGAGAAGGGGAAGAGTTTGATTCGAATCACTTCTTGTGTGCAAGTTTGATCATTGAGAGTTCCACACACATCCTCAAATTCCCTGATGTGAAGATATGGCTTTTCAGAATCCATACCATGGTAATGGGGTAAAATCTGGATCATCCCATTTTTAAAACGAAATTTCCCGACATTATATGGGAGTATAATGCATCCCAGAGTGATAGTACGCTCGGGATATAAGAATTCTCTCAGCGGGCGGTACGGGGCCTCTTCCTCACCGGCAGGTGCATTACTGTGTCGTGACATCTCGCTCTCGCTTAACGACTCGGTGATCTCACTAGGTGTGCTCGAAGTGTGCTCGAAGGTGTGTCCTAAGAAGGAAAACGGAGTGTTATTGGAGATTGAGTGTGACGGTGTGGGAGGTGGAATCCAGAACCGTGGGGAGTTTGGAGTGTGGGGGCTATCGGGGTTATACTCAACTATTGGATTTTCGTGAATGCTAGTTGAAGTATTATGGGGTGTGGGAGTGAGTTCAGAATTTTGCATTAAAAGATTGTGAGAGATGGTGGTGAATATTTTTGTGCTTTTTGAATTTTTTATATTTTTTGGATTTTTGGAAATTTTTGGTCAAATATTTAGATTGACTCGATCTAATCCTAAGTCTACCTAATTCCCCGACAACGGCGCCAAAAACTTGACGTAACTGAAAATGTGTCTCAGAAATGCGTTCACTCTAGGCTCCAGTGCAAGCCTGTCGCTCAAGTAATAATCCGATAAGTCGGGTACCGATCCTCAGAAAAAAAGGACAACGAAGTTGTAACGACGGGAAAAGACTAAGGAATCCTAACTTTGACTCTAAAAAGGGAGGAAAAATGATTTGGTTTTGAGAATGACTATAACTAAATGCAATTATGAAATAATGAAAAGATGCGATTACACTAAATTACCTGAAATATGAATGAAAGATGATTTGAAACTTTTGACTAAGTGATGAGAAAAACAGGACGGGAATACAATCCCCCAACCCTAGTGTATTGCAGTTATAATACTAATCGTAAATTTAACTGATTAATTTGACCCAGAATTTAGTACTCCCAAGCATTACGTATACGAGGTTCAATCCCGCGTCATACTTAATCTGAGGATGAGTAAATCGGTATCGCGATAGTGAAACTCAAATTGCATTCTAAATCATCCCGGTTACCCAGAGGCAAACGAGATATAAAGATCTACAATTGTTGTGTACCTATGCAATACGATCGTGATCAATCACTAAATTCAGAGGATTAAGGTTATACACATGCAACTAACACATCAGGATGGGTTCATGTATCCCGACCTTGGGAAATCTAGCCTATCATGGTGAAATAATAATGAAAGTGCTGAAAATAAAAGTTACCAGGATTGAAGAACAAGAACATGCAAGACGAAATCAAAGATTGAAATTAATGGTGCAAAATATGTGAATCTTTCTCCTAGATGTTCCTATTTGTTATGGAGCTTTTACATGAATGAAATATGAATAAAAATAGTCCTAATGACTAAATATATAGGCTAGAGGTCGTTTAGAAGAGTGCCCAAAGCATAAAACCCTTTTGGCTAAAAGATAAGCACAAAATAAAAATCTCGTATCTGTCAATTTGTCACACTTAGGAAGCGTGACTAATTTTGTAACGGATCTGGATCGTGACTAATTTCGTAACGGATCTGGTGCGTGACAAATGGGCGAACCGGTTCGGGTTCTGGGTGTACCGGTTCGGGTGAATTCGCTGGTTTTGGGCCTCTTTCAACACTTAGAATATTTTCCAACTTTCTTCTTTTCTTCCTTGGATTTTTTCTCAATTTCAAATGATCATAACTCCTTCACCGTATCTTGGATTTGGGTTCCGTTTTTTCCAGTGTTCTGGTAATTGAATTCTTCAAATTTCTACTTGGCCCCACCTCCGGACTAAAGCTGTAATATTACGGAAATGCCCTTCAACTCCCCGCTTCTTGGTTTCTTTTACTATTTTGAGTTCTCTTTTCCATTTTTCTTGCATGAAATACCTGTAAAACACATAAGAGATACACAAAATACGAAACCCTTCCCAAAAAGGGTTAGTAGCATAAATATGAGACAAATCCAAGCTATTTATACCGCACGGGATCATAAAAATACTGAAATTAAGGAGATAAATGTGAAGAATTTATGCCTAATCAAACCACCCTAACTTAGAACTTTGCGCGTCCCGAGCAATGTAAAAGATGAGAGTATGATTTAAAGAACCTTCAAAACCTTTTATTGGGATAGAATACCTCTTTCGCGGGCAAGCGATTGCATTTAGCGTATGCAACAAGCCTTTAAACCCCTAGGTTACCCTAGTAGGATGAGTGGTGTCTCGTGAGGGTTTGCAGTGAATATACCCACAAAATTCGACTCAAGGGGAATATCAAAATACTTAAAAATTATACAATTCAAACTTTTCCAGAAAATAGTCATCATCAAGTCATATTTACAAGTCTCAAATCAGAGTGTGTGTGTGCGAAGCCAAAAATCGAACCGCTAACTTCCACCGATTGATCATTATGTTACTTATCCGAAAATTCGTTTTGATTTCAAAATCTCCCTGGATGCTCTCTAAAACGAATCACTCGAAATGTGGCTATTCTCTCAGTATGCATGATATAAAGAGTAAATATAATGGACACAAAGTCACGCACACAAGTAGAAAGACAGAAATTTTATAGTGATAGGATCTCATCAAGGAATACGGTTTTAAAAATGGGAACATTGCCTCTTTTTCGCGCATTCGATCTTCTTTTATTATCTTTTGGTGTATTAGCTCTCCACGCGGTAACCAATTTCGCAATTTAGACTCGGTTAGAACTTTTTCGGGTTTTAAGGTATATGGGGTAAAATGACAATTGTAGGGAGGTTGTAATTGGAAAAATTATTAGTGATGTCCATTTGTGCTTTTCCTGGGCTATTACTCATTTTTTCTTCTTTTTCTATTTTTTTCTGTTTTGCACTTCTTTTCTTTTCTTGCGATTTTTGTTGAGCATATCTATTTTTTTTTCTTGCCCCTTTTTGTTGCACTTTTCAGACTTAAATTCAGAATTTTTCCATTTTTCACAATTCCAGGCTATTTGGGTTTTTCGGGTTGTCAAACAAAAGGAAAAATTATTCGGCTCAAATTTGGGTTACAAAATGGATGCTTTTTCACAATTTTTTATGACCGATATTTTTGGGTAACAAACGATGGCCTACTTCATTGTTCGAATTACTTATTGCGTTACCATATGCGTTTCGAGATGAATTAACTTTAGAGATCTATTTGACACGTTTTTTAAGGCAATATCACACATGTTTTTCATAACCGATCAAAATAAAAGGATTGAGATCCTCGACGACTTTTTAGTCGCTGAAACGAACTTTGAGTTAACAATTAACTCGGATTGATTTAAAAACTCGCAAAAAGTGATAGGTTCGAATCTCACCGGATTTGTTAATCTCCACACTTATTCGTTAAGTCGTCAATTTTCGCTCAATTTCCATCTTTAGTCAATTTCGGCTTTGTGTATGTTTAATTTTTACAACTTGAGACTTTAAACCGACTCTTAATGATATTTTTGAAAAATTTGAGTTCCAATTTTTATTTATTTTGAAGAAAAATATTTTTGGATTTTTCAAAGTTTTATGATTTTTTTGAGATTTTTGGGCATTTTGAAAATTTGTGAAGTTTTAGAAATACGCACTTGTGACCCACCCTAACTTAGACTTTTGCATTGTCCTCAAGTAAAAATGACTAAAATATAACTCAAAGCAAATGAAAAGTGCGGAAAAATAAAACAAACAAATTAGTCTATTTTTGGGTTTGTAACTGTGACACCCCGCCTAATTAATCCCGGGTGATCAGTCCTAAATCAAGTTAGAAAAGGTTTCTCAGTTGGTCCATTCTTAGCATCACTGTCGCCTTTTTTAAAATACTAACCACCTAAGTGAGAAAAGTAGACTGGTGCCAATTTTTATCTTTCAATTAATTAAATTAAAACTCATGCGGAACATACAACAATACACAATCACAGTTAATTAAAATAACCATCCACAAATAAAACACCTAACCGAATAAACCATCGGTCCAAATATCCAATACAAGTAAATGTCAGAAAAAAATCTCAACAAGTCTACTAATGATAAATGAACTGTGAGCGACAAGCTCAGATAACTACTAGAGAGTCTCTACAAGAATGGAAGAAGGAGGCGTCTATCAAAACCCCGTAACATCCACATGCGCTGCAGTAAAGGATACCTGGAATAGAGTCAAGCTTAGCGCTCTTGTGGTTGGACACCTAAAAGGTTTTAAAATTTTTATAGCAAGGGATAGTACCCAAAAACATTTGAAAATATTTAACAAATGATTAACTTGCAGTAATAAATAAATATGCATGCTCTTCATATTTTAGTTAGTGCCGCACTCTCTTGAAGACTTCCTCACCCCTCCTCTAATGTGCACTACTAACGCTTCCATTTATTTTACTAGGTCCTACGCTCCTGACCCAATGCTTATTTTTAACCCTTGAATGTTACCTACTCTAACCGAGTATGCCTCAATTCATGATTTTTAAGTTATTATAAACGTCAACTCAATTGAATCATTACTCCTTTTAATTTCATATAACATTCACACCTGTTATGCACATAATACATTTTTCACTATGCATTGATTATCCCATATATAATTATTTACCTAATTATATAATTAATCATATTACCGTATTCACAAACATACTAGAATAACATTTAATACAAACTCTCGACCGAGTAAGAATACTCACGAAATATAAATTTTTCCAAGTGCTATCCCACTAGGTGTATTCACGTAACCTAGTTATCCAAGTTAGATTCGCTCACTAACTTAGTTTAACATACGAATTGGAGGCGGTCATATTCCTTCCCTGAAAGTGAGATGTCCCTCACCCATATAACGGACGCTATGACCTGGGATTATACTCGCCCTACTCCTCGAGCTAGGGGATTCACCCACTACGCGCAACCTCCCCCTATAGCACTAGAGTATATAATAGTAATATTCAATATCTGATATTAATGCACACACTATATATATATATACTATCACACACCGTATATATATATATATATATAAACATAAAATGTCCCGGCTACACCATGTACTAAATCCGTAACACAAGCCTATTTAATTTATTAAGAGTTTATGGTCCAACCCTAATTATTAATTAATTCGCACATTAATTAATTAAGTCACCTTTGGTGTCGCTCCCACCGTAAAATTAGACTTACTCTCGTAGTCCGAATAACCTCACCCGAGTCTAAATTCCCGACTCCCGAAACTTTTCTTATCATTACGTGACACCAAAAATTCCTCAAATCCTAATTAACTTTACTTATGATTAATTAGGTTTAAGCCCATGTATTAATTTCCCCATAATTAATTACATAAGGATTTATTATATAAATTTTCTTTTATATACATAACTGGGTAGAATTGCCTAAATCTGCCGACCTTCGATCGATCGACCCCAGACCTTCGATCGATCGATCGAACAGGTCTTCGTCTTCTTCGCGAAGACAGAATCAGCCGTGGATGAAAATTCTCAAACCCTAATTCCTTCTACCAGTAACCTCAAGTCCTCTTAGCATTAATACATGTTAGAAACCTTATTAGGGACCTCCAGAATGTCCACCAACATCATTAATTCGTCCATTAACTACAATTTTTGAATTTGGGAAAAAAATTCATCTTTAACCCTTAACCCATTTACATCCCAAATCCCTTCACCAAATTCGTTTCTAATTATCCAGATATCATCCTACCAGATATGTATCAGTTTATAATATCAGATTTCTACCAGAATTCTCATTCAAATTCGTAAATCAGATTATTACTTTTCAAAACCTCATGTTTATGCCATGAACACCCAAGATGAATTTTTGATCAAACACATCACATGAATATGAATTTCAAAACAGATTTAATACTACTGCAAGTTATCCACTTGCCTTAGGTTTCGTAGTGTCTGATTCGGAGATGAATTCCAAGGTTGGAGATGATCCTTGTTGGCTCTCTAGTGATCCCAAAATTGCCTTTAACGTCTATTAGGGTTCCTTAATCCACTTAGCCTTTTTCTAAAACTCTATCAGCCGTTTTCTTATTCCTTCTAATTCCTTAATTTACCTAAATCCCGTTTTTTGCCTAATGGACCAAGCCTAAGTGACCCAAATGCCCCCGTGTGGGCCCGGCTATGTCTAAAAACACCCCGTGACCCGTTTACAACCCCTAGGTACACTTTTCCGACTATCTCGGCCCATTCGGACTCAACCGTACACTCAGAATTGGCATCCGAATTAATTTATAAAAATGTTTATCCCCTCACCCCTTTAGTCTATACCGACTCCCGGTTGAGATAAGTGCATACCCTGTCATTAATACTCGAAATGACTTAAATAAATAATTACTATTCACTTAGTAAATAACTTCCCGTAAATATTAACCCTTTACTCCTCGATTAATATTTAAATAAAATTTTCCTAATTAATTCAATTAAATTACGACTCACAAGTAATTTTCAATTTCCGAATTAATTAAATATTTAATGCATGAAAATGCGGGGTGTTACATACTCCCCCCTTACAAAGGAATTTCGTCCCAGAAATTAGGTCATACCTGTGATAAAAAGCTCTGGATATTGCTCCCGCATATCCTCCTCCCGCTCCCAGGTAGACTCATCAATGTTGTGATGACCCCACTGTACTCTAACTAGTGGAAAAACCTTGGATCGTAATTTCAGCTCGCTACGATCTAGGATAGCCACCGGCCTCTCCTCATATGAGATGTCTGGCTGTAAATCAATTTCTTCGAGTGGAATGTGCCAGAAGGCCCTCTCACTCCTGCGATATTTCTTTAACGATGGTACATGGAACACATCGTGTATTCGCTGAAGATGCTCCGGTAATCCCAGCCTGTAGGCTACAGGACCCACCCTCTCGATAATAGGGAAAGGTCCCACGTACCTCGGGGCTAGCTTACCCTTCTTTCCGAACCTCATTACCCCTTTCATGGGGGACACCCTGACCAATACCTGATCCCCAACCTCTAACTCCACGTGTCTCCGCGAGGCATCTGCGTAACTTTTCTGCCTATCCTGGGCTATCCGAATCCTCCCTCGGATCAGCTCTATCTTGGAAGATGTCTCCTGAACAATCTCTGGCCCCAATAGTTTGTTGTCCCCCACCTCTAACCAACAAGCGGGTGAACGACAAGGTCTCCCGTATAATGCCTCGAATGGTGCCATGTCGATCGTGAGTTGGTAGGAGTTATTATACGCAGACTCTACCAGAGGAAGATATTTCTCCCAACCTCCCCCAAAGTCTAGTATACATATTCTGAGCATATCTTCCAACATTTGATTGACTCTCTCGGTCTGCCCGTCAGTCTGTGGGTGATAGGTTGTACTCAAACGTAACTCCGTGCCCATGGCCTCCTGAAAACTCTGCCAAAAATGGGCCACAAAGATTTTATCCCTATCCGACACAATATTAATCGGTACCCCGTGCAGTTTAACAATCTCCGCTATGAATAGCTGTGCATAACGCATCGTCTCAAAGTCTGTGCGAACCGGTAGGAAGTGGGCCACTTTGGTCAACCAATCCACAATTACCCATATGGAATCGTGACCCTTCTGTGATGTCGGTAATCCTGTAATGAAGTCCATAGAGATTCTCTCCCACTTCCATACAGGAATTTCAAGTGGCTGTAGCATCCCTGATGGTCTCTGATGGTCAACTTTCACAAGCTGACACGTGGCACATTTCGAAACAAATTCTGCTATGTCCCATTTCATCCCTGCCCACCAATACTACCTCCTCATATCTTAATACATCTTATCCCCACCGGGATGTACCGCGAATCTCGACCCATGAGACTCCGTCAAGACAGCGTGCCTCAACTCCGCATCCTCTGGCACAATCAACCTCCCATTATGGCGTAAGCCTCCCTCCGAGCTGATCGAGTACCCCTCTTCTCCCTCAGCTAGCAACTGTCTCACCCTATCCCCGCAGGTCTGATCCTCTGCCTGAGCCCCCACAACCCGCATAATGATCTCGGGTGTGATGGATAATGCTGACATGCAAGCCCTGGCTACATCATCCTCGTATCGAAGTTATCTCCACTTCGCTTTCCAGACTTCTGATATTTCCCCAGTCGGTCTCCGACTCAATGCATCTGCCACCACATTAGCCTTACCAGGATGATACTGAATATCAAACTGATAGTCTTTCACGAATTCTAGCCATCGCCTCTGTCTCATATTCAAATCCTTCTGAGTGAAGAGATACTGAAGCGATTTGTGATCCGTGAATAGCGTGAACTGCTCCCCCAGGAGATAATGTCTCCATATCCTCAAAGCAAAAACGACTGCTGCTAACTCCAGGTCGTGAGTGGGGTAATTCTTCTCGTGGGTCGTTAGCTTCTTGTACGCATAAGCTATAGCCCTTTCCTCCTGCTGAAGCACACCCCCAAGTCCCTGTAAGGATGCGTCAGTGTAAACCCGATACTCTAATCCTCCTTTCGGCAATGCAAGCACGGGTGTAGATGTCAACTTGTCCTTTAACTCGTCGAAGGCTAATTGACAATGATCATCCCAAGTGAAAGGTACCCATTTCCGGGCAAGATTCGTCAAAGGGCCCGCAATATTTGAGAATCCTTTGATGAACCGTCTGTAATAACCGGCCAACCCTAGAAAACTGCGCACTTCTGTCGGTGTCGTGGGCTGTCCCCACTCCCTCACCGTCGATACTTTACTTGGATCCACCGCAATACCCCAGTCTGACACCACGTGGCCAAGGAACTGGACCTCCCGTAGCCAAAATCCACACTTACCGAATTTGGCCTAGAGTTGGTGATCCCGTAATGTCTGTAACACTATATGTAGGTGATCTGCATGCTCCTCCTCGGTACGCGAGTAGATTAGGATGTCATCAATGAACACGATAACAAACTGATCGATAAACTCCCTGAATACTCTATTCATGAGGTCCATGAACACTGCTGGTGCATTGGTGAGTCCGAATGGCATCACCTTGAACTCGTAAGACCCATACCGCGACAGGAAAGCGGTCTTTTCGGAACATCTTCCTCCCGGATACGTAATTGATGATATCCTGACCTTAAGTCGACCTTAGAGAAATAAAACGCCCCTCTCAACTGGTCAAATAGGTCGTCAATCCTAGGCAACGGATACTTATTCCGTATCGTGGCCTTATTCAGCTCTCTATAGTCCATGCATAATCGTAGTGAGCCATCTCGCTTTTTCACAAATAACCCCGGTGCACCCCACGGTGATGTACTCCGTCGTATGAAACCCTGACCCAGAAGCTGCTGAATCTTCTCCCTCAGCTCACGCATCTCTGAAGGGGCCATACGGTATGGGGCCCGAGCAATTGGCCTCATCCCCGGTGCTAAATCGATCACAAATTCGATTTCCTTGCTAGGTGGCAACCCTGGTATCTCCTGAAACACATCCTCAAAGTCTCTCACCACTGGGATTAAATCCAACGGAATAGCCACCTCCTGTGAGGTTTCCTCCTCAATGTAATACAAGTGTGTGCGTGACCCTCCCTCGGGTAGTGGCATTGCTATTAAGAACATCTCCTGCCCTGGAATGGAGAACACGATAGTCCTTTCGTAGCAATCCACCGTCGCCCGATAACCTGCCAACCAATCCATACCCAAGATGACATCGTACCCCTCCATATCTAACATTAGTAGGTCCGCTGCTAAACTAAGTCTCCCAATCAAAATATTCACACCCCGACAAATCGAGTGAATCGTTGCCCCGCTGCCAACTGGCGACTCTACAGACATCCGACGACCTCCCGCGGTCTCTAGTAGTTCGGCCCGTTTAGCCAAATTTATTTTAATGAATGAATGTGATGCTCCCGTATCAAAGAGAATACTACCCTCATAACCATGAATGAGAAACATACCCTCAACTGCTGGCGGTGCTTGCTGCGCCGGGGTATTAGGAACATCCCGGACGTTATACACACGTCCGTAGTGCATCTGCCCCTGCTGAGGTGGGGCGGGTGCTGCTGGTGGTAATTGCCCCCGTTGCCCCTGTTGGGCCTCCTGCTGTTGACCTCTGTCCCTCTGTGGGCATTCCCTCTTGAAGTGTCCTGGCTGGCCACACACAAAGCAGCGTCTCTGACCATCCCCCTGTCATTGGCCCTGTTGGCCCTCATGCAGCTGGCCCTGGCCCTTCTGGCCTCCCCCATTGGTCCCTTGGCCCTGACGGCCCTGAGGAACCTGCTGCTGCTGATTCGGTCGCGGCTGCCCCTGCCTGAACCCTTGTCCTCCCTGTCGAAAACCACCAGGCTTAAACTTCTTAGCCTGATTCCCTTGCTAACTACTCGCCTGCTGCTGATCACCACTAATGTCACTACTAATAACAACCTTGCCCTGTTGGCTCGGCTCCCCTGTTCGCTTGCTCCCCTTCGCATGGAAGCGATGGTCCTGGCAGTGTACAAGTGCGGCATTAACGACGTCTGTATACGTCACTAACACCGGATTCCCAATCAAGTGTTGCCTGATCCTCCAGGCTAAACCGTCCATAAACCTCGATTTCTTTCGCTCCTCATCGCTCACCTCATTTGGCACAAAGTTTGCCAAACGGGTGAAATCTTCCTTGTAGTCTGCCACTGATCGATCACCCTGAACTAAATCACTGAATTTCTTCCTCATCTCAGTCTCTACTGCTGGTGGAAAGTATTTGCGGTCGAACCGCACCCAAAACTCTGCTATCGGCATCAAGTCTCGCTCCCCGGCAGTGGTAACTGACTCCCACCACTGTAAGGCAGCCCCTGATAGATGAAAGGTAGCAAGCATCTGCTTCTGTACCTCGGTACACTCTAGCATGCGCAGATGGTGCTGAATGTTCTTCTTCCAGTCACAAGCCTCTATCACATCTATACTGCCCCGGAACTCAGGTGGGTGACCCTTTTGAAAGGTCTCCCTAACTCTCTGCCAAGACGGTGGCCCCACTGGACCCTGAACTGCTGGTGCCACTGGAGGCGGTGCCTGGGGCTGTGGAAAGTGAGATGCCATAGCTCTCATTGCTGTTTCGACCGCCTGGGCCACTATCACTGCCACCTGAGTAGTGGAAATCAACTCGGGTGGGGGTGGTGGTAGCGGTACCTGTGGCTCCTGATGAGCCTCCCTGATTTCATCCCTAGCCTCAGCCCTCTCGGCTCTCAGTCTCCTCGGTGGCATCTGAAATAGATTGAATTGTATAAGTACACAATTTACACAAAAATATACACAGCAGAAATACGATATCTCACAAGCGAAAAATGAATCAACAGTCCTAATAATAGGGCTCTATAACAACGAGTGTTACACTGAAACATAGAAAGCCGCACAGATCCTAAGGATACTAGAACCTGATGCTCTGATACCATCTGTGACACCCCGCCTAATTAATCTCGGGTGATCAGTCCTAAATCAAGTTAGAAAAGGTTTCTCAGTTAGTCCATTCTTAGCATCACTATGGTATTTTTTAAAATACTAACCACCTAAGTGAGAAAAGTAGACCGGTGCCAATTTTTATCTTTCAATTAATTAAATTAAAACTCATGCGGAACATACAACAATACACAATCACAGTTAATTAAAATAACCATCCACAAATAAAACACCTAACCGAATAAACCATCGGTCCAAATATCCAATACAAGTAAATGTCAGAAAAACATCTCAACAAGTCTACTACTGATAAATGAACTATGAGCGACAAGCTCAAATAACTACTAGAGAGTCTCTACAAGAATGGAAGAAGGAGGCGTCTATCAAAACCCCGTAACATCCACATGCGCTGCAGCAAAGGATACCTAGAATAGAGTCAAGCTTGGATCCCTTGTGGTTGGACACCTAAAAGGTTTTAAATTTTTTATAGCAAGGGTTAGTACCCAAAAACATTTGAAAACATTTAACAAATGATTAACTTGCAGTAATAAATAAATATGCATGCTCTTCATATTTTAGTTAGTGCCTCACTCTCTTGAGGACTTCCTCACCCCTCCTCTAATGTGCACTACTAACGCTTCCATTTATTTTACTAGGTCCTACGCTCCTGACCAAATGCTTATTTTTAACCCTTGAATGTTACCTACTCTAACCGAGTATGCCTCAATTCATGATTTTTAAGTTATTATAAATGTCAACTCAATTGAATCATTACTCCTTTTAATTTCATATAACATTCACACCTGTTATACACATAATACATTTTTCACTATGCATTGATTATCCCATATATAATTATTTACCTAATTATATAATTAATCATATTACCGTATTCACAAACATACTGGAATAACATTTAATACAAACTCTCGACCGAGTAAGAATACTCACGAAATATAAATTTTCCCAAGTGCTATCCCACTAGGTGTATTCACGTAACCTAGTTATCCAATTTAGATTCGCTCACTAACTTAGTTTAACATACGAATTGGAGGCGGTCATATTCCTTCCCTGAAAGTGAGATGTCCCTCACCCATATAACGGACGCTATGACCTGGGATTATACTTGCCCTACTCCTCGAGCTAGGGGATTCACCCACTACGCGCAACCTCCCCCTATAGCACTAGAGTATATAATAGTAATATTCAATCTCTGATATTAATGCACACACTATATATATATATATACTATCACACACCGTATATATATATAAACATAAAATGTCCCGGCTACACCATGTACTAAATCCGTAACACAAGCCTATTTAATTTATTAAGAGTTTATGGTCAAACCCTAATTATTAATTAATTCGCACATTAATTAATTAAGTCACCTTTGGTGTCGCTCCCACCGTAAAATTAGACTTACTCTCGTAGTCCGAATAACCTCACCCGAGTCTAAATTCCCAACTCCCGAAACTTTTCTTATCATTACGTGACACCAAAAATTCCTCAAATCCTAATTAACTTTACTCATGATTAATTAGGTTTAAGCCCATGTATTAATTTCCCCATAATTAATTACATAAGGATTTATTATATAAATTTTCTTTTATATACATAACTGGGTAGAATTGTCGAAATCTGCCGACCTTCAATCGATCGACCCCAGACCTTCGATCGATCGATCGAACAGGTCTTCGTCTTCTTCGCGAAGACAGAATTAGCCGTGGACGAAAATTCTCAAACCCTAATTCCTTCTACCAGTAACCTCAAGTCCTCTTAGCATTAATACATGTTAGAAACCTTATTAGGGACCTCCAGAATGTCCACCAACATCATTAATTCGTCCATTAACTACAATTTCTGAATTTGGGAAAAAAATTCATCTTTAACCCTTAACCCATTTACATCCCAAATCCCTTCACCAAATTCGTTTCTAATTATCCAGATATCATCCTACCAGATATGTATCAGTTTATAATATCAGATTTCTACCAGAATTCTCATTCAAATTCGTAAATCAGATTATTACTTTTCAAAACCTCATGTTTATGCCATGAACACCCAAGACGAATTTTTGATCAAACACATCACATGAATATGAATTTCAAAACAGATTTAATACTACTGCAAGTTATCCACTTGCCTTAGGTTTCGTAGTGTCTGATTCGGAGATGAATTCCAAGGTTGGAGATGATCCTTGTTGGCTCTCTAGTGATCCCAAAATTGCCTTTAACGTCTATTAGGGTTCCTTAATCCAATTAGCCTTTTTCTAAAACTCTATAGGCCGTTTTCTTATTCCTTCTAATTCCTTAATTTACCTAAATCCCGTTTTTTGCCTAATGGACCAAGCCCAAGTGACCCAAATGCCCCCGTGTGGGCCCGGCTATGTCTAAAAACACCCCGTGACCCGTTTACAACCCCTAGGTACACTTTTCCGACTATCTCGGCCCATCCGGACTCAACCGTACACTCAGAATTGGCATCCGAATTAATTTATAAAAATGTTTATCCCCTCACCCCTTTAGTCTATACCGACTCCCGGTTGAGATAAGTGCATACCCTGTCATTAATACTCGAAATGACTTAAATAAATAATTACTATTCACTTAGTAAATAACTTCCCGTAAATATTAACCCTTTACTCTTCGATTAATATTTAAATAAAATTTTCCTAATTAATTCAATTAAATTACGACTCACAAGTAATTTTCAATTTCCGAATTAATTAAATATTTAATGCATGAAAATGCGGGGTGTTACAGTAACTTTGTAGTTGTGTAGTGGTGTGGGGAAGAGAGAGTACATTTAGTCTATTTTCTAATTTTGGTTTTTGTGCTCCATGTACACAACTTGTGATTATTAATGAAATTACTCATTTACTTCTTCTCTACTTGTTCTACTAGCTTTAATTTGCATTTAATTCCATCTCTTGTATTGGTTTGTGTTTAAACTAGATAACTAACTTAATTATGTTGTTAACTAGCATGTGTAGTGTAGTTTCAATTATGAGTAGCTAGACTTATGATTGGGGATCATAATCCCACCTTGGATGCTTGAACTTCATATTTAGGGTTTGGTTTATAATGCGTTGCGATTGATTTGCACTTGAATCACAAGCTTTATTTAGAGCGCACCAATGTGAATTACTATTTCATAAGGTTTATTTGATTGTTGTATTAATAGTCTGGGGGACTTGATTGAAAATATTCAAGAATGATTTTTATGTACCTATAAATTGTCACATATGCATAGAATGCTTCTATTTTACAATGATTTTTGTATTCAAGTAAAATGGATGGTTTTTGGTTCAAGTTGTGCTATCATTTTTAATTATTAATTCACATGTCTTATTTCAGGTGAAGGAGTAGGTAAGATATAAGTGAAGCTATCATTTAACGACGAGAAAAGGTAAGATGATGGTAATGAAATTCATATATGTTTACCCAACTTTGGGGAAGTTGTTTGTTTGTATCATTCCTATCATATCCACCACCACCCCTTATATAGATTACTTTGTAGTTATTTGTAGATTCAAAGTTTTGGGATTACTATGTAGTTGAACGGTGATGCGTGCAGTTCTTGACGGTGATGCGTGCGGTTCTTGACTCAACATCCTATTCAATAGTTGTCAATATTATTGTTAAATTGATGAAGTGGTTGAAATGAGGTTCAATATGGACCTCGAGTATTGTAGTATTGCTGTTGTTGAGTATTTTTATTTTTTTAAACAGGGTGGATAGTCCTATAAATAAAGGGAACTCTGTCCAAATTTTTTAAAATTAGAACATAAATATTGTACATTTATTTCACTTTGTTGTCGGGTAACGATTATTTTTTTCAATTTTCGTCGTGCCTTCAGGCACGGGCATACGCTAGTATATATATATATATGCTATGGTAGATTCTTTATCACAAAAAATGAATGTATATATATATATATATATATATATATATATATATATATATATATATATATATTAATCACATTTTATTATTTGCAGGCATACACATGGCATATCTGGCATACGCAGTATTCAAAGGCCTAAATCCAGGTGTTTACACTTCGTGGCAAGCAACACAAGCACAAGTTAATGGATACCGAGGCGCCGTATTCAAAAAATTTGAGTCCATTGAACTTGCTCAACATGCATACTCCGAGTACACGAGGGAGGATGTCACCGCATCAATACCCCCCACGGCTGATATACCTAGACTTCACGAATCGTATCCACTGCGTGGTGACTCCTGGTCTAGATTTAGAATGATTTGTTACATGTTCATGGCATTCCATGTCATCGAAGTGTTGTGTCGTTACTTTTTTTAGTTTATTTTTTATTCTATGTTCATTTTGTACTTGGCGCCCACTTAGGGGTTGTTTGATGTTAAATTAAGTTTAACAAGTTTTATGTGTACTGGATATTTGGAATATGAGAAATATAAATGAAATGTTGTCAAAATTTTTAGACTTGTTATCATGATATTTATTTTACTTTCATTATTTCATCATTTTGTGAAAATATAAAGATATTTGTAATAGCTTTTACAACATTTAACAAATTTAATTTTGTAACTCCTAATAGGAGTCACAAATTTGTCACTACTATTAATTTTGTAACTGCTAACAGCAGTCATAAATATATGATTTGTAACTGCTGTCAACAGTTACGAATAGCAGTTACAAATTGGGGTCACCAATCATAGGGGTTATAAAAAATTGTGACTGCTGTTAGGAGTTATAAATTTTCTTTTGTCACCCCCTAAATTATGACGGTAAATAGCAGTTATAAAGGTCATTTGTGAGTGCTAACAGCACTCACAAATCTCCCATTTTGGTGTAGTGTAAAATGCAACAAGACACTATATGACACTCATGCAAGACTAAAAAATACACTAACAATCACCCCATATACGTCGGGGGTGCGACGACCTCTCATCTCTCCACAAACTCACCCAAACCCACTCAAGGGGTTCGATTCTCTCCTTTTCACTCGCGTCTTCCTATCATATACCAACAACCGGAATAATTTGGGACCTCGCCCATAGATAAAGGATAGACCGGGAGACTCATCGTGACTAATTGGAAAGGGATCCTCGTGATGCTTACTCAAAGCATAGCTTGCGTGCACTGACTCGGAGGGAACTCCTAATTTTCGTTAAATTTTTGGAATGCATAGGTCGGGCTCTAAGTCGGATGAAACACACCTTTTCTCCTCACTCGCCTTCGGGACCTCTAGTGGTATGGGTGGATGGTCACAAAGAAGGAATTCATCGATTTTATCTTTCCATCCGCTTTCTTCTAGGTGACTAAATGAATCCAATAGAGTTTGGACTTCGTTGTTAAGGCTCTCATCCACCGGACCGAATTCTTTTTCAAATTCTTCCATGCTCATGCCCCCTAGATCTCTCTCCCGAGTAGTGCCTACATCCTCTCTTACTTGCTCGATCTCTAACTCCACCATTTTTCTTTCTTTTAACCCCTCTCTCTCTCTCTTTCAATTTCGGTATAAGGTCCCTCTCTCTCATGACTAGACACTAAGAAAGATTCTAAGGCGTCTCCACATAAATTTTCCTCAATGTGCTCGAATTGCATTCTAAATCATCCCGGTTACCCAGAGGCAAACGAGATATAAAGATCTACAATTGTTGTGTACCTATGCAATACGGTCGTGATCAATCACTAAATTCAGAGGATTAATGTTATACACATGCAACTAACACATCAGGATGGGTTCATGTATCCCGGACTTGGGAAATCTAGCCTAGCATGGTGAAATAATAATAAAAGTTCTGAAAATAAAAGTTACCAGGATCGAAGAACAAGAACATGCAAGAAGAAATCAAAGATTGAAATTAATGGTGCAAAATATGTGAATCTTTCTCCTAGATGTTCCTATTTGTTATGGAGCTTTTACATGAATGAAATATGAATAAAAAGAGTCCTAATGACTAAATATATAGGCTAGAGGTCGTTTAGAAGAGTCCCCAAAACATAAAACTCTTTTGGCTAAAAGTAAACACAAAATAAAAATCCCGTATTTGCCAATTTGTCACACTTAGAAAGCACGACTAATTTTGTAACGGATCTGGAGCGTGACTAATTTCGTAATGGGATCTGGTGCGTGACAAATGGGCGAACCGGTTCGGGTTCTGGGTGTACCGGTTCAGGTGAATTCGCTGGTTTTGGGCCTCTTTCTTTCAACACTTGGAATATTTTCCAACTTTCTTCTTTTCTTCCTTGGATTTTTTTCTCAATTTCAAATGATCATAACTCCTTTACCGTAGCTCGGATTTGGGTGCCATTTTTTCCACTATTCTCATTGTTCCGAGATATTCAACTTTCCACAAGACCCCACCTCCGGAATATGGCTGAAGAATTACGAAAATGCCCTTGAACTTTCCTTCCTAGCCTTTCTTCTATGATTTTTCCTCAACTTCAAGGGATCATAACTCTTTCACCGTAACTCGGATTTGGGTGCCGTTTTTTCCAGTGTTCTTATAATTTAAAGACATTCAACTTTCTACTTGTCCCCAACTCCGTACTAAGGCTGTAAAGTTACAAAAATGCCCTTCAACTCCCCGCTTCTTAGTTTCTTTTACTATTTTGAGTTCTCTTCTCCATTTTTCTTGCATGAAATACCTTTAAAACACATAAGAGATACACAAAATACGAAACACTTGCCAAAAAGGGTTAGTAGCATAAATATGAGACAAATCCAAGCTATTTACACCGCACGGGATCATAAAAATACTGAAATTAAGGGGATAAATGTGAAGAATTTATGCCTAATCAAACGACTTTACTAACGATGTTCTAGTGCGAAAAAGGAAATCTCGTTAGAAGTCTCGTTCGAACGACCTGGGAATTTCGTTCGAACGAGATTCCAATTCGTTCGAACGACTTACCAAAAAATTGAATATTCTATATAAGCCCAAAACTTTTATGAAAAGTTCTTAAAAAATATTTTTTGAGTAAAACAAAGTCGTTGAAATTATTTATAAAAAATGTATAAAAATACACCCAATAAATTTCCAATCTCCTATATATATAAAATGCATTCATACCTTATGAGTATTGGAACCAATATTATTGACGTAGAAACGAGTCACACTAAACCCGACATATGATGAAGCTTTATAATCTTGGCCACTACGTCTTCAACTAACACGTTATAGGCTTGGATAGATACACTTAAGCACTATCCTATAACTCAAATATTTTTATCCGGAATTGAGCCAACACTACATTAAGACTCAATCGGAGACTTGTGTCCTTACATACACCTAAGAGAGATTGGTTTTCGCTAAAAGCATATTTGAATATTAAAGAACATGATACTCTTTACTACAATATAAGAAATCGATTTCTTCTCATAAGGTGTTATGTAAGATCACTCAGAGTTTTTCAAAACAAAAACTAAAATACAAGAGCAAAAACAAAATCAAATACAATTTTTGATCATGAAATAATTAAATCTCTCTCACATAATATTTCTCTCTATTCTTTATAATCTTCTCTCTAAAAAATATGAACACCCTATTTGTTTCTCACTTTGAAACCTGACCTAACTAACCCTAACAAATGGTATAATAATGTTTATATACTAGAGTTTAGAATAGTCTAAAAAAATATAGTCAAATCAAGAGTTAAGATCATTCTAAATGTTCCAAAAAAATAGATAATGAAATAAACTATTATAATAAATATTTAAAATATTATTAAATATAATATATATATATATATATATATATATATATATATATATATATATATTAAAAATATTAATCAGATATGATTATTAACGGATCGGAGTATAGGAATCCAAATCCGCTCCATTTAATAAACGGGTAGTCGGATAATCGGATTTTAGGCATGATCCATATCCGCTTAAATGGATTGGATTCGTATTCGAATTCGGATAAAATTCGATCCATTGACAGGCCTAAGCCTAACAACTATTCTGTAAAAAATAAATAATTTATTATTTATCATCTTATCGCATAACACCTCACTTGCTTGTCTCCATTTCATCCAACTAGTTGATATTCTACTCATAACATCCTCATCAATGTACCCATTACTTTGAATCACTGAAACTAAATAATGAAATTTATTAGTTTGGGTCATCACTTTTTCTTCAATCTTTAACATTATGCTATCAGGCGCCTCATTATTAAATTTACATGCCATAAATTCATATTTAATTTTACTGAATTTTAGTCCCTTAAATTCTAAGGCATTTCTCCAAGTATCTACTTTCATCGCTAAGTCCTCATTTGAAGTGTCTGCTAAAACTATATCATTCACAAATAATATGCACCATGGTACATCTTATATGTGTTCACTAATCGCATCCAATACTACATTAAATAAGTAAGGACTTAAAATCGATCATTAATGTAGGCCCGCTTTAATCATAAAGTCATTAGTTTCTCCACAAATAGTTCTTACGTTAGTCTTTGTGTTATCATACATATCTTCAATAACTTTAATATAACTCACAGGGATTCTGTTTCTCCTTAATTCCAACCATATTATATATCTAGGTACTATATCTTATGCATTTTTCAAGTCTATAAAGACCATATGTAAATTTTATTCTTACTTCTACATTTCTCCATTAACTGTCTTAATAAGTAAATAGCTTCCGTCGTAGATCGTCCTGGTATAAATCCAAATTGATTGTCTGAAATAGTTGAGTCATTCCTTAATCTTTGTTTTATAACATTTTCCTAAAATTTCATAGTGTGATTCATCAGTTTGATTCCTTTTATAATTACCACAGTAATGTATATCCCCTTTATTTTTATACAAAGGTATTATGGTGTTTTTCCTACACTCATTTGACATGTCTCCTTCCAATGGTTCTCAACACCTCTATAAATATTTTATCTGGACCAATCGCTTTATTCCTTCCCCTTTTTTTTATGGATCGAATATCAAAAAGTCCCTCAAATATTTTTTAATACACATTTAGTCCAAGCCTTTTATTTTGTATCAAAAAGTCCCTTATTCTCTTACCTTTAAAGGTCCGCGCCAGCAGCATGGTAAAGCCTTTTTGACATGGTGAATGAATTTTTGGTGCAAAATAAAAAGACTTGAACTATATATGTATTAAAAGAAGTTCAAGGGACTATTTGGTATGTGTCCCTTTTTCTTATTAAAAAACCATTAGGATAAAAACTATTGAGTTTTCTTGACTGCGTACTCAGAAGGCATGGTAAATAACGGTAACTTTGGTAAACCATCCAATGTCCAAACAATAAAAATATCCAACATACAAATATCAATTAATCGAAGAGCCGTAAATTATCCTATGGTCTCATACATTGACGGCTAAGAAATGTTCACCACCAATTCGTTAACTCTAAGGGCCCGTTTGAACACTTGAATTCCAAGGCAAATTTTAAAAAGTTGGAAATTTTCAAAATTTTCCAACTTTTAAGCCGTTTGATAGCGAAAATTTGCATTGGAATTTGTTTTCTACGTACAAGAGCCTTAAGCACGATTTGCCACCCTAAGGTGGAAACCAATTCTTTGGGGGGGGGGGGGGTCAGGTTTTTGTTTGCCACCTTTTGATGGCAAATCATTCAAAGTGATTTTTTTTTAAACTCAGTATAATTTATAATTATACAAATATATATAATTTGTAAATATATATATATATATATATATATATATATATATATATATATATATATATATATATATATATATATATATATATATATTTTGTATATTTCATATATTTCGTATATTTTATATATTTTAGTATATATGTATATTTCATATATTTATATTTCATATATGTATATATTCCGTATATTTAATATTTTTCATATGTTTATATATTCCGTACATTTATATATTTTAGTAAATACGTATATTTTATATATTTTAGTATATATGTATATTTCTTATATTTCGTATATTTCATATATGTATATATTTATATATTTCATATACGTTTATATTTCGTATATTTATATATTCTGTACATTTATATATTTTTGTATATACGTATATTTTATATATTTTAGTATATATGTATATTTCGTATATTGCGTATATTTCATATATTTGGTATATTTCTATATTCCGTACATTTATATATTTTACTATATAGGTATATTTTTTTTATATTTTAGTATATATGCATATTTCGTATATAGCATATATTTCATATATGTATATATTTCATATATACGTATATTTCATATATGTATATATTTCGTATATTTAATATTTTTCGTATATTTATATATTCCGTACATTTATACATATATGTATATACGTATATTTTACTATATATGTATATTTCATATATTGCGTATATTTCATATATGTATATATTCTGTATATATTTATATATTTCATATATGTATATTTTTCGCATATTTATATATTCCGTACATTTATATATTTTAGTATATACGTATATTTTTTATATTGCATATATTTTTTATATTAATATATTCCATATATATACGTATTTTGTACCTTTATATATTTTGTATATTTTCCTATATTTCGTACTTTAATATATATTTTTTAAATATTAATATATTTTGTATATTTTTTCTAATATTTCGTATATTACTTATATTTCATATATTTGGTTTATTTCTAATATTAATATTTCATATATATTTTATTTATTTCATATATTTCGTTAATTTGTTAATATATTTTTTAATATATATTTAATATATTTTACCTAAACAAATTTTTAATATATATATATATATATATATATATATATATATATATATATATATATATATATTCCGTAAACAAATTTTCCACAATTATTTATACTTTCCAACTTTTGTGTTTGATAGAAAAGGTGGAAAATTGATGATTTTTCAATTTGTATTAAACACACACATGTTGAAAAATAATGATTTGCATTGGAATTATTTTCCCTATAATCATTTGCCCCGGAATCATTTACATTTTCCCACTTTCTTATCAAACAGGGCCTAAATGAATCCTATGATATATTGTAGAGTTGGCAAGCTCTAAACGATCGAAAACCCAACCTAAAGACTAATGGGTACTAGACAAACCAGTAACTCTCGAAATCTCAAAGCATAATAGGTAAGGGCGTAAACCTACTGTTTATTAACGGGTAATAGCTATAACTGTTAATAACCAAACATCTCCAATTAATTCTACGGCTCCGATTATATCCATTAAATCTTAGAGTCCATTTGATAGCAATATTTATCATGACAAATAAAGAATCTTTCTCATTTTTCATCTCTTATACACATTTGATAGCATTTATTTGTCATGACAAATAATTCTAAGTTACACTAAGGTACTAACACTTTATGCACAAAAAGTTGATTTGCCATGAAATTCAATGTTTTGTGGGAGTTAAGAATTGAATTTCAACTTTTCAATAGCTTAAAAATAAATTTCAGAGTGTTCTATTAAACGGACCCTTAATGATCCGAATGTACAAAATGATTTGGTACTCGCGGTCAAAACTTTAATTTTTTCTCATCCTAATAGTCACACACACACACCAAATTCTAACCGTACAAAATTAGAAATAAAAGGTTTATAATAATGCAATTGGACGTCTTAGAATCTCTTAACCAAAGGTATAACTAATCTAATGGTCAAGGATAGAAGGTAACGGCCAACTGGGATTCTTTTAACTGGGGTTTAGAAAGCTAAAAGTCAATACAAAATCAAAGCTAATACTGAAACCTACGTGTATGAGGCAATAATAGGTACACTCAGCACAGTAACATGCACTAGCGGGTATAACAGGTAGCTCACTAATCTAATGGGTATATAATAATTCATTCCTATTGGTGGGTCAAAGGAATGCATGGATCAAAGTATATCACCTTTAGACCTAAACTCTCAAGGGATGAAAGTGCACGACAAAAAGTGTGGGAGAGAAAACACAAGTTGTTTTTGTTTTAAAGGCGTATGCACAGATGACATTTTGTTAAACAAATAAAATTGTTTTATAAAATTTATTTCAAATTCAGGAAATTTTTTCTAAAATTACTATAAAATCAGAAAACTAATTATTGATTGGAAAGATCATAAGCTTGTATGGGATGCTCGCACTTAACTTTAAACATATTAATCAAGAAAAGTGAAATTAACACAAAGAGAGGTCTGAGTAGTAAGAGCTATAGTTGTGCTAGACCAGCTAATAGGAATTTGATTCCCTTTACAAAAAAATAGTGAATAGATGGAATGCGATCCTCTTTTATGATGTCCCAATATTTCTTGTAGAAATACCCTCCAAATCCATCCGGATCAGCTGCTGCATATTCATTGAGATCTGAAATGGCTTTAAAAATATCAGTCTCCTTAGGGAAATTGGAAATTGTTTTAGAATCTTAGTTCAGAGAATGGGGAATGAAATCAAAAAATTTATTGGACATGTCAGTATGCTCAGCTCAGAAAAGAGTTTGGAAGTGGTTCACAAAGGCATTTTGGATTTCTGTTGGAGACTCAAAAATTTGACCATTAACCTTGATTCGGTTAATGGAGACGTTTCTTGTTCTAGCTTTGACAGTGGAGCAAAAATACTTTGTATTGAGATCACATTCATTGAGCCATTTTACATTTGATTTATGCTTCCAAAAAGCTTCTCCATTTTTCAAAGCAATATTCGGCTTGGCTTTCACTTCTTATCATATTCGCGTTAACTGGATTATTTTCATAAATGATCTCTTTAGATAATAACTCAACTTTCACATTCTGGAAATTGTCTTTGAAATTATCTTTGCTCCAAACCTTAATAACCTTCTTCATTCTTTAGAGCTTAGATTCAAATTTTCTCATAGGATGGGCTTGTTAGATAGTTAGTTATAGCTAGTACTTATAGTTTTCCATAAATACCCCTACACAGCTATTTCTGTTAGTACTTCTGTTATTCTGTTGTAACTAGATCTAGTTCAATCAGTTAAGGAAGATTAGTATATAAACTAACTTCCTATTTCATTTGTAAGTGTGATTTCAGAATTATAATAAACAGAAACACCATCATATTCTTCATGGTATCAAAGCCCTAGGGCTGTAGTTCCTGACCTCATTCTTCATCTTCTTCAAACATCACTTCTTCAGTCCTTCTCTTCGAAATCTCACTCTTCATCTTCTTCAATAATTATTCTTCAATTATTCTCTTAAAACTTCAAATATTTATCAATGGTGATTATCAATAATCTTGATATTCCACCACATCTGGTCTTTTTTGTATCACATCTTAACTCGTTAATCACCATTAAACTAGATTCATCCAACTATATGGTTTGGCAATTTCAAGTCAAGAATACTTTGCGAGCAAATCATCTATTGCACTATGTTGATGGATCATCTCCTCCACCAACTACTGAAATTGAAGATGATCAAGGTATTAAGATTCTCAATCCTGAATTTACTACATGGAGCAACATTGATTGTCAGCTAGTGAGTTGTTTTAATGCAATTATATCCCCTTCAATTCTTCCCCAAATAGTAGGGTTTAATCATGCATTTGAAATTTGGGGATATATGGCAAAACGTTATATGTCAACTTCAAGATCACATGTGCATGAGTTGAAGTTAAAATTACTCAATGCATCAAAAGATCAAAGTTCTATGGATGAATATCTGGATAGAATTAAAGATTGTGCAGACAAATTGAGTGCTTTTGGTGTTGAAATAGGTGAAGAAGACCTAGTGTTGTATACTGTGAATGGATTACCTGCAGATTATTCAGCTCTTAAAACAACAATTAGGGCTAGTGCAACCCTACTTTCATTTGCTGAATTACAAGTTTTATTAAGATCTGAAGAACTTCATGTTCTTAAAGATTTGAAAAATGTCTCTATTGAATCCAACACGGCTCTAGCAGCGGTTGTACCATCTCAGAACACAGCACAACCCCCATTTCAGAGTTTTCAATCCTATGGATATAGACCACCTCAAGATTCATCTACTTATTACAAAGGAGGAGCTAGTAGAAATAAATTTCAGAAGGGAAGAGGTTTTGGTAGAGTACAATGTCAAATATGTGGAAAAAACAACCATAGTGCCTCAGATTGCTATCACAGGTTCAATGCTTCCTACCAATTTTCTAATCAGACTAATTAAGGTCTCACTAATTCATCTTTTATGACTGCACCTCCACCAAATAATAATCATCCTCGTGCTTATGTTGCTCAATCTCTACTATCCCATCCCTCATCCATACCCTCATATGTTCAAAATCTACCATCGCACCCCACATCAGTACCTTCATTTCCCTATAATCCTCCACTATTACCTACACCTCCATATTCTGCTACTCCTATTTCATCATCATTTTATTCTAATCCACCAATTCATTCCTCATCATCATCACCTATCCCACCTCCCAACTGGTATGTAGATATCTCCTCTTCTCATGATTCTTCCATTTCCACATCTCCAGATCTTTCTTCTCCTGGTCTTCCTTCTCCCCATGCTTTTATAGCACAAACTACTCTTTCACCTTCAACTGGTTGGCTATTTGACACAGGGGCCACTAGTCATCTAGTCAACAATCTTCATTATTTTCACCCCTTCAAGAATTATACTGGAACTGAATTTGTTACAGTGGGTAATGGTCAGAAAGTACCTATACTCCATACAGGAAATGGACTGCTCCCAACACCCTCCAAGAATTCCCTTCTTTCTAATATTCTTCATGTCCCACATATCACTCACAATTTGCTTTCAGTCCATCAACTTGCCAAAGACAACAATTGCAGGGTCATTTTTTATTCTCACACCTTCTATATCCAAGATAAATTCTCTAACCAAATCATTCTTCAAGGAGCCTGCTCTAAAGGACTCTACACTCTTTCTTCTCCCACTTCTACTATGTCCCCCAATGCTTTTGTTTCTATATCATCCTCCACTCACCTCTGGCATTTTAAACTAGGACATCCCACCTCTCAGATCCTATCTCACTTGTCTAAAACACATCTAATTCCTTCAGTTTCCTCTCTCTCAGAATGTCATACATGTTGTACCTCAAAGAGTCATCAACTCCCATTTAAACCTTCTTCCACTCCTACTACTCAACCTTTTGAATTAGTTCATAGTGATGTTTGGGGCCCCACATCCAACATTTCTTCTACTGGTCTCAGGTTCTATATTCTATTTGTGGATGATTTTACCAAATTTACTTGGCTCTATCCTCTTAAAAGAAAAACAGAAGTTTTCCATACTTTTGTTCATTTTGTAACTATGGTACTTACTCAGTTCAAGTTGCCTGTTAAAATTCTTTGAACAGATAATGGAACTGAGTTTCTCAACCTCCCCATGACTCAATTCATGTCTCAAAAAGGGATCATTCACCAAACCTCTTGTCCCTATACTCCCCAACAAAATGGTGTTAGTGAAAGAAAACATAGGCATTTGGTTGAAACCACTTTGGCTCTCTTAAACCACTCTTATGTTCCTCCTAAATACTGGTCTGACACAATTCTCATAGCCACTTTTTTTATCAATAGACTTCCTTCAACCTCTTTGAATCTTAAGTCTTCTTTTGAACTACTATTTCATCATCCACCTGATTACTTATCTCTTAAAGTGTTTGGTTGTTGTTGCTATCCTTGGCTTGTTCCTTATAGAACTTCTAAACTTGAGCCAAAATCTAAGTCATGTGTTTTTCTAGGCTATGCTCCTCACTCCAAAGGCTATAAATGTCTAGACATCTTCACTGGTAAACTCTATATATCAAGAAATGTCACTTTTGTGGAAAATCAATTTTCTTTCTCACCTACATTTACTCAATATCTATCCCCTCTCATCATACCTAATCTCAGTCCTTCCCCTTCAATCTCTCCATTTTCCCCGTTCTCCCCACTTTCATCTATATTTTCCTAATCCTCTCCCTCTTCTTCTGATTCTATATCTTCTACTACATCTCCTTCTACCTCTACTTCTTCTACTACATCTCTATCCATATAACCTTCACCCTCTTCTCCTATGCCTACTACTGCTTGTACTACACTTCCTATATCTAATCATCCCATGTTAACCAGAGCCAAAACAGGTATTCACAAACCAAAACTACCTTTTGATCCATCTGCTCTACTCATCACTACATCCAATGATTCTTTCCTTACTACTGAACCTACCTAATTCTCACAAGACAATACCTCACCAGTTTGGAGAACAACTATGTCTGATGAATTTAGTGCCTTGATAGCTCAACAAACTTGGGAGTTAGTACCTTTACCTACTCATAAAATAACCATTGAATGCAAATGGGTGTTTAAGATCAAACTCAAAGCAGATGGTTCACTGGCTAGGCACAAAGCCAGACTGGTTGCCAAGGGATTTCATCAAACACAAGGTCTTGATTATTTTGAAACATTTAGTCCTGTTGTGAAACAACCTACCATTAGATTGGCTATCTCATTGTCTCTGCATTTTGGTTGGACAATTCAACAATTGGATGTTTCCAATGCATTTTTACATGGGATTCTAGAAGAGGAAGTATATATGGTTCAACCTCCAGGTTTTATTGATCCCACTCAACCTACTTCTATTTGCAAACTCAAAAAGGCTCTCTATGGACTTAAGCAAGCTCCTAGAGCATGGTTTGCCACTTTGTACAAATTCTTAACACAATATGGTTTTACAAATAGCTAAGCAGATACATCCTTGTTTATCATGCACAATGCAAGTCATGTTCTAATAGTTTTGGTCTATGTAGATGACATCTTAGTTACTGATAGTTCCTCTTGTGCTATCACATCTCTTATTACAGCCATGAAGGCTTCTTTTGCAATGAAAGAGTTGGGGTCTTTGAATTATTTTTTAGGCATTGAAGTGCAGCAAACTCTTCATGGATTACTCTTGTCTCAAGCAAAGTATGCCACAGATCTATTAACCAAAGCTGGTTTATCATATTTTAAGTCTTGTGCTTCCCCATCAGCCTCCAAACCATCTTCTTCCTCTAATCTTACACCCTTTAATGATCCTCAACTCTATAGAAGTCTCACAGGCTCCTTGCAGTATCTCACAGTGACTAGACCTGATCTCTCCTATGCTGTCAATTGGGTTTCTCAGTTTATGCATGAACCTCTCAATTGCCATTTTATTGCTGTCAAAAGAATTCTAAAGTATGTGAAAGGTACCATCAATTTTGGTCTTATGCTTCAGCCTGGACTACTTCAAATTCTTGCATATAGTGACTCTGACTGGGCTGGAGATTCTATTGATAGAAGGTCTACATCTGGATATTGTGTCTATCTAGGTCCTAATCTCATTGCTTGGTCTGTAAAGAAGCAAACATCAGTTGCCAAATCCAGCACTGAAGCTGAATACAAGGCTCTCTCTACAGCAGCTGCAGAGGTATTATGGCTTCAACAATTATTCACAGATATTCAGGTTCCTCTATCATCTATTCCTACTTTATGGTGTGATAATATTGGGGCTCTTTCACTAGCAGCAAATCCTGTATTTCATGCTCGGAGCAAGCACATTGAGGTTGCTTTCCATTTTGTCAGAGAAAAGATTGCTTCCAAACAACTTCAAGTTGCTCACAAATCATCTATGGACCAACTAGAGGACAAGTTCATAAAAGTTCTCTCTGTCTCTAGGTTCCATTATCTTCGCGACAAAGTCATGCCTCATGGTCATCTTTCCACAGTACAAGTTGCTCTTGTTCTACCTCAGCAGACTAGCTCCAACTTGAAGGGGGCTGTTAGATAGTTAGTTATAGCTAGTACTTATAGTTTTCCATAAATACCCCTACACAGCTGTTGATACTAAAATTAATATGCTGATGTGGACGAATAATACGAAGACACGTGTCAATCTACGTGGCACAATAGCAGCGAGGAAGTTCATTTCCCGACCAACCATGCTTCTTTCCGAGCAACGAGGATACACCGAGGAACTCTAGCACACCGAGGAACTCCAGCGCACCGAGGTACTCTGGCGCACCGAGGTACTCTAGTTCTCTGAGGAACTCCTGATCAGCGAGCAGCTATGACGGTCCGAGCTGCATCTCGGTCGTACCATTAATTGCCAGATAATCAACAGTTCAAATATTCATTGAATGCTTATATTCTTGACGCACACGCTGCATTAAATGTATTACCCTTTCACATGTATATCATTTAATGTATCGAACCTTTCATGTACAGCCTCAAGGCTATAAATACCTTGTATCAAACCCATTCAAGGGGACCGGAATTTCTTGAGAGAATTTGTAATCAAGAAATTCACAAACACTCAGCAATAACATAACAGTGGACGTAGGCTTTATTCCTAGCCGAACCACTTTAAAATTCTTTATCTTATTTATTTATCTGTGATTGAATAATTAGAGCAATCTAGTTTTTTACATCAACAGATTGGCGCCGTCTGTGGGAAACGACTGTTACTATCGTTTTTCGCAAAAATCATTTGTTATCAATGGCAAATAATCCAGAATCCAGTAATCGAAATGCTGGAAATCCTCCAAATCCATCTGCAACTCCAGATCTGGCTGGAATTATGACAAATCTGGCTCAAGGACAAACCGCCATACAAGAATCTATGAGGCAACTCATTCAAACTCTTCAAGGCGGTGCACCTACCTATTCAGGACAACGGAGTGATCATGGGCAATCACGATCCAGGCGTACTGCGTCATATCGCAATGGGGAGTCTAATGATTTTTCTTATCAACCTGGGCGAACTTCATCGATATGGACTACGGATACAAATCAACCTATATCTCTCTCTCCGGAGAGAACCAGCGCTTTGGAAAGATTAAGCAGGGAGTCTCCTTTCAGTCGGTTAGGACCAAGGAGAAACATGAATCCACCTAGAGCTCCATCGAGAAGTGTTCGACCACCATCACGTTTGAGAGAAGGATCAGCACAATCACGACCAGCTACTCGTCAAGATAAATCTCAGGAAGCTACATCAGAGCGATCAATTGCTCAGACTAAGCGGCCTGAGGAAGGAAATGAAGCATGGAAAGGTTCTATTCAGCGGTTGGAGGATAGATTAGGAGAAATGGCTAAGGCAAGGAACCACTTACAGAGAACTTTTGTTCAAGGGACACCTTTTGTGCAGTCCATTGTGGATTTTCCTACACCATCGAAATTCAAAGCACCTGTAGTGACTCCTAAGTACGATGGAAAAACAGATCCTTTACTTCATATAGAACAATATCAAGCTGCCGCCGACATATATGCCGTCCCCGACGAGATGAGGTGCAGAGCTTTCTCGGGAACTCTTACCGGATCTGCACAGATATGGTATAACAATCTTCCTCGGGGTAAGATTTCAACTTTTATTCAACTAGCCGAGTTGTTCATTGGCAATTTTTGTTTTGGGGCGAAGCCAGTAAAGCGGGTAGCACATTTGTTAAGTGTTAGACACAAATCAGGTGAAAGTACTAGAGATTACATAACTCGTTTTAATAACGAAAAGTTGGAAGTCGTAGATTACGAAGAAAAGACAGCAATCACTGCTTTGATGAGTGGTTTGCTGCCTAATAAGCTGTACTACACCTTGGCCAAAGATCCACCTAAAACTATGTCCGAGTTGATGGCAAAAGCAGCCAAAATTATGAATGCCGAGGAGGCTATGGCTGCGAAGAAGAATATGGATAAAGAAGTAAAAGTGGAGGTCGACAAGTCTAAGAAGAAAGATCAGAAAGGAAATGGTGGTGACAAGCATTACAGGAATAATAGGACAACGTTGGAAGTCCTAAAGAAGTACGATAATTATACCCCATTGAAAATGGGTATTAATCATGTTTTGGAAGAAATCAAGAATAACGAGGAAATCAAGTGGCCAGAGAAACTGAAGACGAATCCCGATCTGAGGAATAAGGCCAAATATTGCGAGTTTCATAAAGATCATGGCCATATGACCAAAAATTGCATAGCCCTTCAGAACGAGATAGAAACACTCATTCGAAGAGGAAAATTGTCAAAGTATGTAGATCGCAGGAGTGAGAGGAAGAATGATGATAGAACTAGAGAGAGATCTAAATCTCCTCGTCGTGCAGAGGAGAAAAAGAGGAGGGACCACGAAGATGATCCAGATGATGACCCTGATCTTCCCAAGAAGCCAAGGCAGCCTGAACGAGAGGTATTCTCCATACGTTTTGGGTCATTTGATTGTAATGTTATTACAGGAGGAGATGCAGGGGGATGAGACCTTACTGCAGAAAGAAAAGCTTACCTCGGAGAGGCTCAAGCTTGTTCATATATTCAGCGAATAAATCTGGCCGAGGATGATCGTCCGAGGAAGGTAAATAAAGAGAAGCTAGTGATTGGTTTTTCAAAAAACGACCTGGCAGGTGTTCTTTACCCTCATGATGATCCTTTGGTGATCAAAATGAGGATGAAGGATGTGGTCATTTCAAAGGTGTTAGTAGACAATGGTAGTTCGGCAGACATCATGTACTATTCATGCTTTGATAGCTTGAATTTAAAATTATCTCAATTGGAACCTTATCACAGACCCCTTCTGGGTTTTGCTGGCGAGAAAGTTTTTCCACTTGGGACGATCAAGTTGGATATACTCATTGGAACTTGGCCTGCTTGTCGAACAGAAAGAATACACTTCTTTGTGATGGATAAGAATGTGCAGTCAGCCTACAACATCATCATGGGAAGAGTTGGATTGAAGAAGTTCGAGGCAGTTCCATCTACAGTACATCAGTGTTTGAAATTCCCAACGAATTTTGGAGTTGGAATTATGAAAGGTGATCAAAAAGTAGCTCGGGAATATTATTATTCGTCTGCCGAGCAAGAGGAACTTGAAGAGTCAAGGAAAAAGACTACTACTTACCAAGTGGAGGAAGGTACAGAAATTGAAACTCTTGACCCTAGGGATGAATCTCAACTCGTAAAAGGGCAGGTGGTGGAATCTACAGAAACTGTTATCCTGGACGACGAGCATCCTGAACGAGTAACTCAGATGGGATCGTCGTTGGATGTTTCAATAAAACAGGAGTTTATAACTTTCTTGAGAAACAGGAAGAATACTTTTGCTTGGAGTCATGAAGACATGCCAGGTATAGATCCAAACTTCTTATGTCATGAGCTCAATGTGAATAAGGAGATCAAGCCTGTGAAGCAGAGAAGAAGAGTGTTTAGTCCCGAGAAGAACCAGGCCATACAAGAGGAGGTCGAGAAACTCCAGAAAGCCCAATTCATTGAAGATGTGAAATATCCAGATTGGTTGGCAAATGTGGTGATGGTAAAGAAGAAGAATAACAAATGGAGAATGCGTGTTGATTTCACTGATCTCAACAAGGCATGCCCAAAAGATCATTTTCCATTGCCCAGAATTGATCAACTAGTGGATGCTACCTCGGGACATGAGCTACTCAGTTTTATGGATGCTTATTCTGGCTACAATCAGATCAAAATGAAGCCAGCAGACAGGGAAAGTACTTCTTTCATTACCCCGAGGGGAACTTATTGTTATAATGTTATGCCTTTTGGTTTAAAAAATGCAGGTGCAACATATCAGCGGCTGATGAACAAGGTTTTTGCCGAACAAATCAGTTGCAATATGGAAGTCTATGTCGACGACATGCTCACCAAAAGCAAGAGAGCTACTGATCATCTAGTTGACTTAGGCCAAACCTTTGATCAACTGGATAAATACCAAATGAAGCTCAACCCGACGAAGTGTACCTTTGGAGTACGAGAAGGAATGTTCCTCGGATACATCGTCAATCAACGAGGTATTGAGGCAAATCCAGAAAAGATCAAAGCTCTTTTAGGGCTGCGATCCCCAACGACGAGGAAAGAAGTACAAAGTCTTACCGGACGAGTTGCAGCGCTCAACAGATTTGTATCCCGAGCAACTGATAAATGCCTCCCGTTCTTCAAAACACTGCGAAAAAGTTTTGAGTGGACTGATGAATGTGAGAAGGCCTTTCAAGATTTGAAGAAGTATTTGGGAGCCCCACCATTGTTGTCTAGGCCAATAACTGGAGAGAAGCTGTACTTGTATTTGGCAGTATCAGAGAATGCAGTTAGCTCAGCGTTGATCAGATTGGAGAATGGAGTCCAGAAGCCAATTTATTACACAAGTAAGGCCTTCCGAGGTGCAGAAATCAGATACCCAAAGTTAGAAAAATTAGCACTGGCATTAATTGAAGCAAGTAGAAGAATGAGGCCATACTTCCAAGCCCATACCATCATAGTGTATACCGACATGCCATTAAGACAAGCCCTTCACAAGCCAGAAAAATCAGGAAGATTGATGTACTGGGCAATAGATCTCGGTGAATATGATATTGTGTACGAACCCAGATCATCATTAAAAGGGCAAGCTGTAGCAGATTTTATAGCAGAGTTCACATACCCTGATACCCCCGAGGAGCAAAAGGTACTTGCTGACCTACCTGTGGACGATACAGTATCAACAGACACAAATCCAGACCAACTAAGGTTGGTAAAAGGACTTGTGGATGTAGAAAAATCATCATATTCAAACCCAAACCATCTAAGGTTGGTAAAAGGGTGCGAACAGATGACCAATGAGGAGCGAAAGATACCAGGGGATGATGGAAGAAAATAGCAGATATTTTACCGAGGAACTCTGACAGATAAGAAATTTGAAGACGACGTACCTACATGGAGATTATATGTAGATGGATCATCATGCACGGCTGGATGTGGAGCAGGGATTGTTTTAAACACCCCAGATGATATTGACATGGAGTATGCCTTGAGATTCCAATTCAAAGCTTCCAATAATGAAGCTGAGTATGAGGCCATGATAGCAGGTTTTCATTTGGCGAAAGTTATGGAGGCACGGCAAATAATTATTTTCAGTGATTCTCAATTAATTGTGAATCAAATGATGGGGATATATGCAGTGAAGGGAGAGTTAATGGTGAAGTACCATGCGAAGGTGATGGAATTATTGACAGAATTTGATGCTATTCAATTGGTGAGGATACCGAGGATGGAGAATGCTAGAGCAGACGCATTAGCCCGATTAGCGTCAGCTACGCGCACCGAGCTACGAAGAACGATACCAATAGAAGTATTAGAAAGTCGGAGCATAGAAGAAGACATGATGGTAAATATAATAACCCTTGATTTAGGGCCATCTTGGATGGATCCTATCAGGGCATACATTGAAGAAGGAGAATTACCGGAGGACAAACTAGCTGCCAAGAAATTGAAGTATAAAGTTGCTCGGTATGTGTTAACTAATGGTGTTTTGTATAGACGAGGAATTATGGCAGGTTTGTAGAGATGTGTGCATCCATCAGAAGTCAAAGAATTGATTGAAGAAATTCATGAAGGATCTTGTGGAGCTCATGTAGCACGTCGGACACTTTTGCAAAGGGTAATGACACAGGGATATTACTGGCCAACGATGAGGGCTGATTGTATAGCCTATGCTAAGAAGTGTGACAAGTGCCAACGTTTTTCCTCCATCCGAAGAACTCCACAAGCATTGTTGACACCCATAACTTCACCTTGGCCATTTGCCATGTGGGGGGTTGATCTGGTTGGACCACTGCCGACGACCCGAGGAAGGTTCAAGTATCTCGTCGTGGCAGTAGATTATTTTACTAAGTGGGTGGAAGCTGAACCACTAATTGATATGACGTACGAGAAAGTATATCAGTTTATTTGGAAAAACATCATTTGTCGATATGGTCTCCCCCATGCTTTCATTACAGACCATGGAACACAATTCGATAATGAAGAATTTGCTGCTTATTGTCATCAGTCAAACATTTTGAAGTATCATTCAGCACCAGGCCATCCCCAGAGCAATGGACAGACTGAAGTGACAAACAGAACATTACTAAATGGTTTGAAGAAGAGGTTAAGTGAAGCTAAAGCAAATTGGATTAATGAGCTCCAATCCGTACTATGGGCTTACCGAACAACTCCCCGAGCAACAACTGGAGAATCACCATATATGTTGGCATTTGGAAGTGAAGCTGTGATACCTGCCGAGTTGGACCTCCCAACTCATAGAGTGCTGAATTTCAACTCCCCGATCAGCGATTTGATGAGAAGACTGGATTTGGATATGCTCGAGGAGGTTAGAGAAGAGGCAGCCATTAGAAATGCTTCTTACCAACAACGTACAGCTCTGTTTTACAACAAAAGGATGAAGAAATGTGATTTAAAAGAAGGGGATTATGTGCTAAAGAAAGTCATTCAGAAGCAAAATAAGTTGGAAGCAAACTGGCATGGACCTTACCGAGTTACAGAGGTTGTTCGTCCAGGAACTTACAGAATAGCAACTCTAGAGGGAGAAGAATTTAAGAATGCGTGGAATGCTGAACATCTACGCAAGTATTATCAGTAATGTAAAATGTAAAAGCATTTCCTTCATTATGAATAAAGCGAGGATGTTTCACCATTTTCTTTCTGGTTGAAAATTTTTCGTGGAATACTAGTGTAATACACTATGCACAAAAAGTGCTCTAAGGAGCCAAAAGTGCTCTAAGGAGCTAAAAAGTGCTCTAAGGAGCCAAAAAGCTCTAAGGAGCTAAAAAGTGCTCTAAGGAGCCAAAAGTGCTCTAAGGAGCTAAAAAGTGCTCTAAGGAGCCAAAAGTGCTCTAAGGAGCCAAAAAGTGCTCTAAGGAGCCAAAACCTCTAAGGAGCTAAAAAGTGCTCTAAGGAGCCAAAAGTGCTCTAAGGAGCCAAAAAAGCTCTAAGGAGCTAAAAAGTGCTCTAAGGAGCCAAAAGTGCTCTAAGGAGCCAAAAAGTGCTCTAAGGAGCCAAAAGCTCTAAGGAGCCAAAAAGTTCGAAAGAACCATTACCACTCCTTTGGTTAGGAGGTGTACACCAGCATGATCAACTACGGTTGGTAAAATAAAAATATATTCTCACATTACAACTTATGTTGGTCGAAAGATAACATTATTTCAAAAAGTTCTTTGAAGAACAAAATATTCCAAAATACACCAAGTATAGTTGGTCGGGGATAAAGACCCAATAACTGTAGTTGGTCGACGAGGACAAATTATTGACCTTAGTTGGTCGGACACATTTTTATATTCGAAATTGAACCAAGTATAGTTGGTCGGGGATAAAGACCCAATAACTGTAGTTGGTCGACAAACATTATTTATCCACCTTGGTTGGTTGGAAACAGTTTGAACAATTTATATTCATTACTTTATTATTAAGTGATTGATCAACCTTGATACTTGTAAATTTTTATTATTAAGTTGGTTGATGAACAGCACGATATTGTTATCTTTTTAACAAATACATAGATACATATGCACAAATATAAAAGTGTTTGATAAACACAAGATAATAGAAAAATTGGCAAACAGAAAATGAAAGTCTTTTCATTAAAAATCTAGAATAAATTACAAGTTACATAAATGTACTAACTGTTACATTGAAAACCTATTCTATTGGTTTCTTTCCTTTATTTTTTGAAACAGGCTCCTCGCCAGCAGGAGGATCCTCTGACAAAGAGGAGAATTAATGAAATTAACATCCCTGAGCATTCTGACATTCATCACAGAAGGTGTATCCAAGAGATGCTCAGGACGAGACAATTCAACCTGAGAATGAAGGCTATAATCACCAAGGTACTTTGAAATCAAGCTACGAGGAATGGAACGAGCTGGGATCCATGCCATGTCCAATTTGAAAGGTGGTACAGGCAGGTCTAATAATGATGGAGCATGATAATCCCATAAATAATGCCCTTGCTCCAATTTCAACACACCCAGTGCGTTCAACCATCCTTGCTTGTAACCTTCATTGTTGGCATGTTCAATACGAGCATCTAGGTGAACAAGGGCTTCATTGTATCCTGCCATCCAGAATTCCCTTGGCTGTTTATGGAATTAGAAGGTTAATCTATCCAATTGTTCATGAAGGCTTTTGGCAAAAAGATCCTTATTATGCAGAGCAGATTTCGTCGCTGTAAGTTGATCTTCCAAGGATAGATTCTTCTTGGACATTTCTGATAGGGCCCGATCTTTGACGTTTAACTGGAATGCTTGAGTTTCCAAAGTAGATTGGGTACGAGCCTCTTCAACATTGCGACTGAGAACTCTTGATCGGCTCCGAGAAGCAACTGGAGAACTTTGCTCCTCGATAGTTCTTCCTCGCCCCCGAGAACCTCTTCCTCGTCCCCGAGCAGTTCCAGAAACAGCAGATCTTCTTAAGTCATCCAGTTCTTGCCTTAACTTGGCATTTTCGACTTCTAAGAACGAGAAACCTTCATCAGTAACTGGTACTAATGCAGTGGAAGATGAGGCAATAGATTCATATTGAGCCAACTTTTTCTGCAGATTATTATTTTCTTGTTCTAGGATCTCGGCAATCTGCCTACAAGCTTCAACTTCACCTTTTAGGGTTCTCTCCCTAATGTCGTACCCAGCAATGATCTTCTTATGGCCTGTTTCTGAAGAGAGCTGCTGGTATCTATTTTCATAATCCTTATGCAACGAAGCCATTGATTCATTGTGTTGATTTTGAAGATCCTCTATGGAACCATGAAGCTCTTCAATCAAGTCATAGTAAGCGACATTGTTGGCCACTGCTCGGTCGAGTAAAGCTTTCAAGTACTGATAAGCTTCAATTGCCTGCTCTGAGGCACCATGGCCAAGGATATCAGCAATTTCTGATGTACTAAGGAATGTATGACCAGCCTTATAGTATTGGTGACATTGCTGCATCAGCTCGGTATCATGTGAAGAGATCAATTCCATTCTAGCAACAAACTAAGGACGAGAAAAAGACAACAATCAACAAATATAAATCATCAACAACAGAGATGAGCAAAGATGTATTTTATTAGATCATCAAAAGGTTACATTGTTCGATTACAATAATTGAAAAAAGAAATGATGCCGAACAACTTCACACCTTTTCCTTGTCCCCCAAGACTTTATCGGGAGGCTGGGACGAGGAGCTCGGTTGCTCGGTGGTATCAACGGGTTGATCAGCAGGAATCTTCTCAGCAGGAGGAGGCATAGAGGAAACGTCATCGACTACAGAGGGTTGAGAAGTAGATACTGGGTCACCCATAGCCATAGAAGACTCATCTGAGGCAGGCTCATCTTCTTCTTCTTCCACAATTGGTGGAGGAGGACCAGGGAGATGTTGTTGGAATAGCTCAGAATCGTCTTGGACCTTTAGCTCTTGCAGAGCTGCTACCCAGCCATCGTGGAAGTATTTCAACTTCCCATATTGGACTTGGGATGTCATTGCAGCTATCCCTCTCTCCCATCCTTTCTCCCAACCAGCACTGAAATGTTCCTTGATTGCGACCTTTCTCCTCAACTTCTCCGAGGAGAGCTTCACCTCCAATTCCTCTTTTTTGACCTTGATATCTCGCAGGGTAGATAACTCTTCATCTGCCTTTTTCAGCTGGCCATCATATTCCTGATGTTTAACCTCTAAACCCTTTACTTTCTCCTCCAAATTCTTGGAGGTTTCAGCCATTTTCACCTTCTCAGCTTCAGCCACAGCTAATTTCTTCTCCCAAACAGCTTTTTCGTCAACATACTATTGACGAGATTCCTTTAAAGACTGGGTCAAACCCAACAGAGCATCCTCTACGCCTGACGAGGAGCTTGAAGCTTTAATAGCTTCATCCTTCTTCACAATATTATTAAAACAGTTCACCAACTGAAAGATGAGAAAAATAGCAAAGTCAATACAAAATGCAAACTTTCAGAGAAAGAAAGAAAAATCAGAAGTATAAGAAATTTACTGAAGCAAGGTGACGAGCAGCTAAGGATGTCAGCATATCCCTAGGAATTCTATCATCAATACCATGGACCTCGGGTACGACCGAGCTCATTGCAGAACTTGGAAGAGTGATGTTTGGAACATCAGTACCACCAGCAGGTAGGGAGGAGGCAGTTTCAGCCGGAGTAACTGAGGATGATTTCCTCAATCTCTTCAACGGGCGATCAGAGCCTTCAACCAAAGAGGTCTTGGTCGGAGAGATTGTAATTACATCTACAGGAGCAGTTTTCTTGCTCGGAACCACTGGGGGCTTCTCAGCAGCTTTAGAAGACCCAGCATCCACTTTTTTAGTCCCCTCTGGGGCATCAGTTTTACTTTTCTTGGCCCCAGCAACAGAAGTAACATCATCAAAGAGAGCGGGAGGAGCTCTTTTCTTACCCATCTTTTGACTTAAAGGAAGATGAGAATCTGAAGATGAACCTTCTGGAGTTGAAGCTGGTTCAACAGGGCGAGCAGTATAAGAGGTTGTGTAACTCTTATACTGTAGCAGATATGAGGCAGACCTGATGTGTTCGTCTGCAATGTTCTTGTACAAACCCCAGATAAGTTTCAGATGTTTGATATTAACCTCTGATTCTTTTGGAGTTTTTCTTTTGCTATCAACTGCAAATAAACACATAACGAGATATCAATCGTACATTTTGTCAAACATGATGAAAGCATAATTTCATAAATAAAATAAAATGAAAAATAAACCTATCCCATTGCCATATGGGGGGCATCTGGGACCGTTGTATACTTCATCTCCAGTTAAAGGGGCATATTGCCAATTTTTTATAACCAACCCATGTTCAAAATAATCTCTATTTGAGTCAGGGAGGTTAACTACAAGAGCCCTATTCAGAAACCTAGTTTTTAAGTAATAAATATTATCTAGAGTGGCCCATTTATAGCAGTACATAATCTCAAGGATCCCAATACGAGTCCCATGAGTTAAATTTAGTTTGTGCACCCCATTAATTATTCTCCATGAATTGGGGGCTATTTTTGCAGGGACAAGATCAAAATATTGACAAAATTCAAGACACAATGGATTTAGTGGAAATGAAAAACCACATTCAGCAACAAAAAGACTGGGGAACCAATGTCCCTCAGCCAACCGAAAGTAATCTAAAGGCTCAGAAAGAACCTCTAGAGTTACCCACGAAGGAATGGAAAAATCAGAACGAAATTTCTCAACAGACTCCACAATATAAACCATACTGAATAAAAGAGAAGAAAGGAAAAAGATCTTACAGGAAGGAAGGACGAATGTTGACAACGAACGAAAACAAGGATGAACGCACAAAAGAGAAGGAGAAGATAGAAAGCTTGAAGGCAGAAAATTGGAAAACGTAGAAGACGGTATGGTTACCTAAGAAGTTTAAATACTTTGCATTGGGAAGTGGCGAAAGAAATGATTACCAAAAAGAAACTACTGAACTTCCGGCGGCTAAAAGGACAAAAACTGCACGGAGATCGAAGCGCTTATAAAAAAATTCAAAAAAAAAGGCGGAAGCTGCGAAATGAGAAGGAAATTTGAACACAATGTTCCTGAAACCCAGGAAAAGTCATTTAATATTGCCATATACCGAGAAAGAATGTTCCATACTCCTCAAAGTTCAAAATATGAAATATTGGGGGCTTCTGTTGATACCAAAATTAATATGCTGATGTGGACGAATAATACGAAGACACGTGTCAATCTACGTGGCACAATAGCAGCGAGGAAGTTCATTTCCCGACCAACCATGCTTCTTTCCGAGCAACGAGGATACACCGAGGAACTCTAGCACACCGAGGAACTCCAGCGCACCGAGGTACTCTGGCGCACCGAGGTACTCTAGTTCTCTGAGGAACTCCTGATCAGCGAGCAGCTATGGCGGTCCGAGCTGCATCTCGGTCGTACCATTAATTGCCAGATAATCAACAGTTCAGATATTCATTGAATGCTTATATTCTTGACGCACATGCTGCATTAAATGTATTACCCTTTCACATGTATATCATTTAATGTATCGAACCTTTCATGTACAGCCTCAAGGCTATAAATACCTTGTATCAAACCCATTCAAGGGGACCGGAATTTCTTGAGAGAATTTATAATCAAGAAATTCACAAACACTCAGCAATAACATAACAGTGAACGTAGGCTTTATTCCTAGCCGAACCACTTTAAAATTCTTTATCTTATTTATTTATCTGTGATTGAATAATTAGAGCAATCTAGTTTTTTACATCAACAGACACAGCTATTTCTGTTAGTACTTCTATTATTCTGTTGTAACTAGATATAGTTCAATCAGTTAAGGAAGATTAGTATATAAACTAACTTCCTATTTCATTTGTAAGTGTGATTTCAGAATTATAATAAACAGAAACACCATCATATTCTTCAGGGCTTCAACTGATTGGGACCAAAAAGATTGAATGATAGAGATAAAATACTTATGATCATATAGAGATAAAATACTTATGATCATCCCATATCTTTTGGAATTTAAAACTCTCAGGCAGTCATCCAAAACAAATTTGATTGATAGAAGCATAGGAAAATGATCTGAATAGATTTTATTGAAGTGATTTAAATAAGTACTTGGCAAGGTTCTAAAAAACGCGAGGCGTGACTGAGGCGTGGAGGTCAAGCCTTAAGCCTTAGAAGCCTAGGCGGGCCTAGGCGTAAAAAGGCGTGAAAAGGCGTTTAGGCCTTCTTAATTTATTTTAATATTTTTAAACCATAACAAGGCTATTAAAATACGAAAATTGCACAAATCATAAAAATATGTCTGAATATATGCAAATTAAAATACTATTTGATTATTTTGGATGAGATAATGGTCCGGTTTGTAAACAAATTCTTTAAAAGGCGACATCGTTTCACTAAATCATTGTTGTTTTTAGAAAAAAGTGAGCCTTAAGGGTTTTACCAAGAATAAGGCGTGAAAAGCGTAAGGCGAGGCGTTTCTCCCAAGCCTTAAGCCTAGGCGTTTTTTAAAACAGTGGTACTTGGTAAAGAAGAAATCCAAGTAAATTTGACAAGACATCTGTCTAATCTAGCTAAAATTACTTCGTCTTCATCTTTTTTACTGTACCATATAAATTTGTTCCCCAAATAACTAAGATCGTTGAGAAAACAGTTATACATAACATCTTTAAAATCTTGCACATAATGGAAATCTATCTGATTACCTCCAATATTTTCATCTTGATTAGTGACTACATTTAAATCACCAATAAACAAATGAGGCTTGAAGGGTAATTAAAGGAAATATCTTCTAAATGTCTCGGAAATTTCTTTCAGACTTGGTACATTTAGCATAGACTAAGGTTATCACCACCTCTTGACTCGTACTAGTATGAGCAATTTTCAAACTTAGAGTTTGACCTTCATCTTCAATGAGTGTCACTTTATTATTAAATCTCCCAAAACACCAGATTTTATTTGAGTTACTATAAACATGACCTTCCATATTCCATCTAATCTTGAAGTTGTCAATAGTGTCCTCTTCTACCATAGGTTCCAAAAGGTTAATAATGGGCAATTTATCGAGTCTAACCAACTTTTTAATAATTCTTTGTGTGGACTTATTACCCACTACCCTTGATTCCAGCAGAGTAAATTTATCATTTAAGAGTCTGTGAATGGGAGTTTTGAATTAAATTTAGAGTTTGATTAAGTAACTCTTTTAAAGAGGGGATCTTGAGGCTTGGTTTTAGGAGGAATTAGAGTAGACATAGGTTTAAATGGATTCTTGTTACTGGTCATATTTTTCTCCTACTAATTCTTCCACTTCTTGTCAAATTGAACAACAAAAAATATCAGTTCTTCATGAGTTGGATCTTTTTTCTAGTGCGTTCAGAGTCTAAATTATACTACTTATATAGAGCAAGGTGCTTTTCATAATCAGGTAAGTTTGTAGCTCTAGGTGAGTGATTTCAAATGTCCACCACCAATGCTTCTTCACAATTGATGTTACAGTGTGGGATCTTCTTCACGTGATTAGCAATACTTCATTTCTTAAAACTTTGAATCTTGATGCAACTTTTTGATCAGAAATGGACTATAGGACTTTGGTTTGTGACGAAATTTTTAAGAAGGAGTTGTTGAGGATCTTGAACTTCATTTTTTGGATCATCTATTTCAACAGGGGAAATTTGTGGTAGTTTTGGCTTTCTTACTTTAATATATAGGCTTTGGGGAACTTTCTATTGCTGCTGAATAGGAGGATTTGCAGGTTTCTTCATTGGATAGCTGAAGATAAAATGCTCAATGTTATGACCTTTCTTCAGACAAAAATTACAGTAAAGAGATCAACCTTAATAGATGATTTCTTGTCAAAATTCTTTTTCACCAAACCATATCCAAACTCTATGAGGTACTCCTAGACATGATCACAGAAGATGTAAAATCATCCATCTGTAATGGTTTATTAAGCAAATGGGTGATTAAATAAAGACAAGATTTGTCAAAGAAGTGGATTAGAAGATTAGAAAAACTTAATCCAAATTGGAACAATTGGACCCTCTTCATTGACAGTGAAATATGGGGACCATTTAAAACTTCCTATTGGTGATTTACCAATGAACTGTTGATATCTCAACCAACCACAAACGGATGAAATCCTCTTCATAGTTTCTGGTCAAGCAAACCTATTGAATAAGCATCTTTAAGAAAGAAAGAGAGAAAGGTTTTATGGGTTTCTTCTAATGGAGGTATCCCATTTGAGAGCTTTCCATCAATGGCATATTTGAATGGCTGAGCAAGAGTTTCAATATCTTTAATGAAAAACTGGAATGTCGTCTTACCTTTAAATGATGTAGGAGTCTTTAATGGAAGATGTTTCGGTTTGCATGCAGCAACAACACTTGCAAAGGACTTGTTCCAAGGATTTTTAGGGTTTAAAGACTTAGGATTCATTGTCATGGATGAGTTTGGTTGGGAAAAAATGGCTGAAGCCATGTAAACCCGGCATAGAGAGAGAAGGTTCAAGAAGTTTGGGAGAAAGTTTACCGACTTGCAAGTGAATACAAACATGAAAAATATCTCCCTCTAAAAACTCTCTCATCCTCAAAATTTCCCCCCCCCCCCCCCCCCCCTTAATTTCAAAGGATTTTTAGGGGCACCATATAAATTGTTTTAAAATATAAGAAAAAATTATTTTTTTTGCTAAGAATCACTACCTTATATATATTTCTCAATTACAACACAAAATATCACTTATTTTTCCTCTTTATCCACTACACTCCAAACTCTCCATTTTTCATCTTCACTTCATCCAACAAATTTGTCTCCATTAATCCAACCAATCATCTTTAACAACATTATTAAAATTTTGTTCCTATGATCCCCACATTCCATTATTAAAGTTTTACCCCCCCAGACACTAACCATCTTTAATAACATTATTAAATAACTAGGGTTTGTTATTTAAATATTCAAATATTAATAGATATTCCACCATTAGACAATGACAACACCTTAAAAGAAAATAACAACTATCCAAATTATATTTTTTAGGTAAACTTTGGATCTCATTACATATATATTTGTTTATTCATAAGGATTGAAAATTTGAAAAATTCCTGAAAACGTACAGTGGTCCGAGATCGGGACCCCGATTTAAAGCCAGAAAGTCGGGATAAACCTCTTGAACCAACTTTATATTTTTTTTGTTCGAAATCAGTCCATTCATTATAAACTTGCCAAAATAATGCACTAAATTATGTATAATCACCCTGACCCAGCGATATAATTTATATAGCCCGGTTCATTAGATTTACCCCGAGTTGCCCCGACCTATTGAATTAAATTTAACATATTCATGCCGAAGTGAATACAAACATACAAATTTATCCACGTGATTCAATGATGGGGTGACCCCTAGGAAACATACAATGGAATTCAAATATATGATGTAATTATGTTATCAAATGCAATTATATTGTCACAAGGGTTGAAATATTGTGATTCAAATTCCATTTATTCCCACCTAAAAATAATTTAACCTATGCAGGATGCCTTTATCGATTTCAACTCTCGATTATTTGATCAGGCTTCAGCGAATATCAATATACCCCATAACAGGGATGGTGGTTCGGTGGGAGTAGATGTTAGTGCAACATTGTTTACGGAGCATGTATTATAATGTTGATTAGTGATGTTATAGATTTATATATAATAATTACAACATATTGATTATTCATATTCTTTATTCTCAAGAAATTTTCCACTCGAAAAGCGTTGGTTAGTTGGGCTCAAAAGCATGCTCGATCCGTTAAATCAATAATTTTTATCCCCAAGTCAGATGCACCTTCTGCAACGTGTAAAGGACGTTTACACATGGTTGTGAGAGGGGTGGTGAGTACCGTGATCATCACGGGAATAATGTTGGGAATAAAGGGAGTAGTCAAGGAGAAAAAGTTGGAAGAGGGACACGGCCACTCGAAAGTGAAATTGTCCATTTCTGTTGAAGGACATCTCACTTGACAACGGACAATGGATGTTGTCAGTTGTTAACGGTGTTCACAATCACCAATTATCTAAAACATTATTTGGACATGCATACGCCGGTAGACTGACTTAGGAGGATAGAAATAATGTTGAAGAGATGTCCTTGAGTGGGGTAAAGTCGGCGACCATTCTAACGACGATAAAAAGTTGTTATGTTACTAATGTTTTGACCATGAAAACCATTTACAATGCCAAGGGGAAGTTGAGAATTTTCAAACGAGAGGGTAGAACGGCGATGCAGCAGTTAATGAAGTTGATTGGGGATAAACACTACGTCTATTGGTATATAACGAATTACTCTACCATGGAGGTGGAAGACATTTTTTGGGCTCATCCAAACTCAATCCAATTGGCCAAGTGTTTTTTGTCCATTATCGTTGTTGATTGCACCTACAAGACCAATCGATACAAGATGTCATTGTTCGAGATGGTTGGTATAACGTCGTGCGGAAGAATGTTTAATACTGTTGTTGATACCAAATTCAATCTGCTGACATGGACCAATCACTTGAAGACACATATCAGCTTACATGACAAATGTCGATACTCCAGACGAGAAACTCAAGACCGTCGAGCAACCAAGAAGCCACGAGGAGCTCAAGGGGCCCCGAGCAGCTCTAAGCGTGTCGAGCTACTTATGCTGTCTGAGCAACTGAAGAGCCCCGAGCAGCTTAAGCATGCCGAGAAGCTTAGGCGGTGCGAGCAGCTTAGCGTACAACGCACCCAAATCGAGAGAATCAAGAGAGACAACTGCCCATTAAATGCCATTTATTACCATACAGATGTATATGTCTACTAGATAACAGCGCATAGTCCTTTCATTTGTACCGCCTCAAGGCTATAAATACATTGTAACCTCCTCATTAGCAGGGGACTCGAAATTTCTTGGTAAACCTATTATCGAGAATTCTGGGCAAACAATCATCAATACAAAAACAGTGGACGTAGGCCATTCTTACAAGGCTGAACCACTTTAAAAATCCTTTGTCTTATATTCTTATATTATTTTTATCTGTGATTAAATAATTAGATCAAAGTCTAGTTTTTTACATCAACAGATTGGCGTCGTATGTGGGAAACGACTGTAATTAGCGTTTTTCACTTAAACAATTCATTATCCATGGCTGATAATCCTGAATCAAGTAATAGAAACGCCGGAAACCTCCCAAATCCATCTGCTCCCCCAAATGTTCAAGATCTGGCTGGTATAATGGCTAATTTGGCTCAGGGCCAGACCGCCATGCAAGAAACCATGCGACAACTCATGCAAACTATCCATGGTGGAGCGCCAACCCAGTTAGGACAACGAAGCATTCAGAGAAATGCCCGATTGCCTTCTTCACGAACTAGACGAACATTTCTCCCGAAAGAATCTCATTCTAGACGCACCAATTCATATCGTATTAAAAGATCCAATGATCCTTCTTATCAGCCTGGACGAACTTCCTCGGTACGAGCTACAGACACTCAACAAGACATCACTCTCTCTCCAAAAAGGACCAGTGCTCTTGAAAGATTGAGTAGAGTCTCTCCTTTTGATCGTTTAGGTCCCAGGAGGAATAGAAGTCCCCCTAGGATTATATCGAGGAACTCTCAACGACCATCTGATTTAAAGGAAAAAATCCCAAGAGGCAAATTCAACACGATCAGTTGCTCGGACCAATAGGCCCGAGGAAGGAAATGATGCATGGAAGGGATCTATTCAGAGGTTGGAAGATAGGTTAGGGGAAATGGCTAAAGCTAATAATCCTTTACAAAGGACTTTTATCCGAGGAACACTATTCATACAAGAAATTGTAGACTTCCCCACACCGTCAAAATTCAAAGCCCCGGTAGTAACACCAAAATATGATGGAAAAACTGATCTTGTTCTCCATATAGAACAATACCAAGCAGCTGCTGATATCTATGCTGTTCTAGACGAGATGCGATGCAGGGCGTTTTCAGGAACTCTCACTGGATCTGCTCAAATATGGTATAACAATCTTCCTCAGGGGAAGATTGCAACTTTCTTTCAACTGGTCAAGCTCTTTATTGGGAACTTTTGTTTTGGAGCAAAAACAGTTAAAAGAGTAGCACACTTGTTAAGTGTTAGACATAAGACAGGTGAGAGTACTAGGGATTATATTACTCATTTCAATAACGAGAAGCTTGTAGTTATTGATTACGAGGAAAAGACAGCAATCACTGCTCTAATGAGTGGATTGCTGCCGAATAAACTGTACTACACTCTGGCCAAAGACCCACCTACAACCATGGCAGAGCTAATGGCAAAGGCAGCTAAAATTATGAACGCCGAGGAAGCTACGGCTGCGAAGATTTGGACACCAAAGAGACCAAGGTTGAGGGTGATAAAACTGAGAAGAAAGAACAGAAGAACAAGGGTGGTAACAAGCAGTCAAGAGCAAAGCAAGCATTAGAACAGATGAGGAAATTTGGAAATTATACTCCTTTGAAGGTAGATATAAACCACTTCTGGAAGAGATAAAGAACAGCAAGGAGTTAAACTGGCCTGAAAAAATGAAGACAGATCCTGACAAGAGGGATAAGTCTAAATATTGCGAGTTCCATAAGGATCATGGTCATACGACTAAAAACTACATAGCTCTCCAGAATGAAATTGAAGAGCTCACCAGGCGGCAAAAATTAAACAAGTATGTGGATCGCCGAAATGGTGGAAGGAGCAACGATCGAGCAAGGCAGAGGTCTAAATCTCCTCGTCGAGCAAAAAGAAGATAAGAAGAGAAATCATGAAGAAGACCGAGAAGATAATCAAGATGACCCCGACCTCCCCAAAAGACCAAAACAACCAGAACGTGAGGTATTTTCTATCCGTTTTGGATCATTTGACTGCAATGTTATTACTGGTGGAGATGCAGGAGGTGAAGACCTTACTACAGAGAGGAAGGCTTACCTCAATGAGGCTCAAGTTTGTTCGTATATTCAACGGATAAATCTAGCTGAAGATGATCGCCCGAGGAAGGTGAACAAAGATAAATTGGTCATCGGTTTCTCTAAAAATGACCTCGCATATGTGCTATATCCTCATGATGACCCATTGGTGATCAAAATGAGGATGAAGGAAGTAGTGATTTCGCGAGTATTGGAGGATAATGGCAGCTCGACAGATATTATGTTCTACCCATGTTTTGATAGTTTAAACCTAAAGCTATCCCAGTTGGAGCCATACCATCGCCCCCTCCTCGGTTTTTCTGGCGAGAAAGTTTTTCCACTTGGGACGATCAAGTTGGATATGTTCATCGGTGCATGGCCTGCTTGTCGAACAGAAAGAGTGCGCTTTTTCGTGATGGATAAAAATGTCCAATCAGCTTACAATATCATCATGGGAAGGGTAGGTTTGAAGAAATTCGAAGCAGTGCCATCTACCGTACATCAATGTTTAAAATTCCTAACCAACTTTGGAGTAGGAGTGGTGAAGGGAGACCAAAAAGTATCTCGGGAATGCTACTATTCATCTACCAAGCAAGAAGAGCGTGAAGAATCCAGAAAGAAGACTACTACTTATCAGGTTGATGAGATAGAAGACGCAGAGATTGAAAATTTAGACCCAAGAGATGAGTCTCAGCTCGTTAAGGGTCAGGTCATGGAGGCTACTAAAAATATCGTTCTGGATGACGAGTATCCAGAACGAACAACTCAAATTGGTGTTTCACTAGATGTATCAATAAAACAAGAGGTGATAACATTTCTAAAAAGCAAAAAACAAACTTTTGTATGGAGCCACGAGGACATGCCAGGGATAGATCCAGCTTTCCTATGTCACGAGCTTAATGTGAATAAGGAGATCAAGCCAATAAAATAAAGAAGAAGAGTGTTCAGCCCCAAAAAGAATCAAGATATACAAGAAGAAGTCGAGAAGCTCCAAAAAGCATATTTTATTGAGGATGTCAAATATCCTGATTGGCTAGCTAATGTGGTGTTGGTGAAGAAGAAAAATAACAAATGGAGGATGTGTGTAGAGTTCACCGATCTTAATAAGGCATGCCCAAAGGATCATTTTCCTTTGCCCCGAATCGATCAGCTGGTAGATGTTACCTCGGGGCACGAGTTGCTGAGTTTTATGGATGCTTATTCTGGTTACAATTAGATTAAGATAAAGCTTGAAGACAGGGAGAGTACCTCTTTTATTACCCCAAGGGGAACTTATTGTTATAATGTTATGCCTTTTGGACTTAAAAATGCAGGTGCGACATATCAGCGGCTAATGAACAAGGTGTCCGCAGAGCAAATCAGTCATAACATGGAGGTTTATGTTGACGATATGCTGACGAAGAGCAAAAAAGCTGTTGATCATCTAGTTGATTTAGGCCAGACCTTTGATCAACTAGAAAAATATAAAATGAAGCTGAATCCCACCAAATGCATATTTGGAGTACGAGAAGGTATGTTTCTCGGATACATTGTTAATCAACAAGGAATTGAAGCGAATCATGACAAGATCAAAGCTCTATTGGAGCTGTGATCTCCGACGACGAAGAAGGAAGTGCAAAGTCTCACAGGGCGAGTTGCAGCACTTAATCGGTTTGTATCATGCGCAACTGATAGATGCCTACCATTCTTCAAAACACTCTGAAAGACTTTTGAGTGGAATGATGAATGCGAGAAGGCCTTTCAAGAATTGAAGAAATACCTGGGAGCACCTCCATTGTTGTCCAGGCCAATGATGGGAGAAATACTATACTTGTATCTAGCAGTTTCAGAAAACGCAGTGAGCTCGTCATTGGTAAGAGTGGAGGATGGAGTGCAAAAACCAATCTATTACACTAGCAAGGCCTTTCGAGGGGCAGAGATCAGATATCCAAAATTGGAAAAGCTAGCACTGGCATTGATCGAAGCTAGTAGAAGGATGAGGCCATATTTCCAAGCTCATACTATAGTTGTGTATACAGACATGCTGTTAATGCAAGCTCTGCACAAACCAGAGAAATCAGGAAGATTGATGTATTGGGCTGTGGAATTGGGTGAATACGATATAATCTATGAGCCTAGGTCGTCACTCAAAGGGCAAGCAGTGGCAGATTTCATCGCAGAGTTCCCCTATCCAGATACCTCTGAAGAGCAGAAGTTGAATACCGACCAGCCTATGGATGTTACAGGATCATCAAACCTATACCCCGACCAACTTAAGTCGGTTAACGAGAAAGAGAAGATTGTCGACGAGCAACAAAAACTGCTAGAGGAGGATATGAGAAAGCATCAAATATTCCACTGAGGAACTTTGTCTGACCAAGAGTTTGATAATAAGATACCTGTGTGGAATTTATATGTAGATGGCTCTTCTTGCACTACGGGCAGTGGAGCAGGAGTTATTTTGAATAGCCCCGACGAGATCGATGTGGAGTATGCTTTACGTTTTCAATTTAAGGCCTCTAATAATAAAGTTGAATATGAAGCTATAGTCGTGGGTCTCAGTCTAGCTAAAACTATGAAAGCAGAGCAGGTCGTTGCATTCAGTGACTCACAATTGATTGTAAATCAAATGTTGGGAGTGTATGCAGCAAAAGGAGAATTAATGATCCAATATCATGTGAAAGAAATGGAGATGGTATCTAGCTTTAACGCAATACAGTTGATTAAAATACCAAGATCGGAGAATGCCAGAGCAGATGCCTTAGCTCGGTTAGCCTCAGCCACGCGCACCGAGATACGAAGAACAATCCCAATAGAAATCTTAGCTAGTCGGAGCATTGACAAAGATCTGACGATGAATTTCATTGCCCTTGATTTAGGACCATCATGGATGGATCCTATCAGGGCCTATATTGAGGAGGGGTCTTTACCAACTGATAAACTCGCAGCCAAGAAACTGAAGTTTAAAGCTGCTCGTTATGTATTGACTAATGGCATTTTATATAGACGAGGAATTATAACAGGTCTGCAAAGATGTGTGCATCCCTCCGAGGTGAAAAATTTGATTGAAGAGGTCCATGAAGGGTCCTGTGGAGCTTATGTAGCAGGTCGGACGCTTTTGCAAAGAATAATGACGTAGGGATATTATTGGCCGACAATGAGGGCTGATTGTATAGATTTTGCCAAGAAATATGACAAATGGCAATGCTTCTCTTCCATCCGAAGAACTCCCCATGCATTTTTGACACCCATAACATCCCCTTGGCCATTTGCCATGTGGGGGATAGACTTGGTCGGGCCACTCCCAACGACCAGAGGAAGGTTCAAGTACCTCGTAGCCACTGTGGATTATTTTACTAAATGGGTGGAAGCTGAACCCCTTATTGATATGACTTATGATAGGGTGTATCAATTTATTTGGAAGAATATCATTTGTAGATATGGTCTTCCCCATGCATTCATTACTGATCATGGAACCCAATTCGATAACGAGGAGTTTGCTGCATATTGTCATCAGTCCAACATATTAAAAACCCATTCTGCACCAGGCCATCCCCAGAGCAATGGACAAACTGAGGTGACAAACAGAACGCTGCTGAATGGTTTGAAAAAATGACTGGACGCTGCAAAGGCAAATTGGATTAACGAGCTACATTCTGTGCTATGGGCTTATCTCACTACACCACGAGCAGCAACATGAGAATCTCCATACATGATGGCATTTGGAAGCGAAGATGTTATACCTGTCGAGTTGGTCCTACCCACACATAGAGTGTTGAATTTCAATTCTCCTATCAGTGACTTGATGAGGCGATTGGACTTGGATATGCTCGAGGAAGTTAGAGAAGAAGTAGCAATCAGGAATGCTGCATACCAACAACGAGCAGCTTTGTTTTACAACAAGAGGGTAAAAAAGAGTGATTTTAAGGAAGGAGACTATGTGCTCAAGAAAGTAATTCAAAAGCACAATAAACTGGAAGCTAACTGGCATGGACCCTACAGAGTAACAGAGGTTGTTCGTCCAGGAACCTACAGGATTGAAACCTTGGAAGGAGAAGAATTTAAGAATGCATGGAATGCAGAACATCTACTCATATATTATCAGTAGTAGCAGTTTCTATGTAATGGAGTTTTCTTCAGTATGAATAAAGTGTTAAAAGTTTTACCCAGTTCTCTCTTTTTGATGAAATTTTTCGGTGTATTAGTGCTACACACTACGCATCAAGTTCAGAATAAAAATCCCACCAACTACGGTTGGTCGGTCCACTAACTATGGTTGGTCGGTAAACAAAAAATCCCACCAACTACGGTTGGTCAGTCCACTAACTACGGTTGGTCGGTAAATAAAAAATCCCACCAACTACGGTTGGTCGGTCCACTAACTACGGTTGGTCGGTAAATAAAAAATCCCACCAACTACGGTTGGTCGGTCCACTAACTACGGTTGGTCGGTAAATAAAAAATCCCACCAACTACGGTTGGTCGGTCCACTAACTACAGTTGGTTGGTAGATAAAAAATCACACCAACTACGGTTTGTCGGTCTACTAACTACGGTTGGTCGGTAAATAAAAAATCCCACCAACTACGATTTGTCGGTCCACTAACTATGGTTGGTCGGTAAATAAAAATCCACCAACTACGGTTGGTCGGTCCACCAACTACGGTTGGTCGGTAAAATAAAAACCCCCAACTACGGTTGGTCGGAAAAATAAAAATCCACCAAATACGGTTGGTCGGTCCACCAACTACTGTTGGTCAGTAAAATAAACCCCCCCAACTACGGTTGGTCGGTCCACCAAATACGGTTGGTCGATAAAATAAAACCCCCCAACTACGGTTGGTCGATCCACCAACTACGGTTGGTCGAAAAAATAAAATTCACCAACTAGGGTTGGTCGGGAAATAAATCTCCTCCAACCTTAGTTGGTCGGGAAGCAAAATATCGCCAACTCCGGTTGGTCGCCAAATTATTTTCACCAACTCCGGTTGGTCGACAATTTAAAATAACACAGGACATTTTTGTCTTTTTACAGATATACATATACAGTTATCATTAAATAAAAGGGATATTTCAAAAATTATTTCCAAACCCATAACAATTGCAAATAAAACTAAAGATTTCTTCATTAAAATAAGAACAAATTACATGTGATAAATTGCAGATTACATAAATAAAGTTCATTACATAAACAAACCCTATTCTATAAGTTTCTTTCCCTTTGCCTTTGAAACAGGTTCTACTCCAGCAGGAGGATCGTCTAAGGCATAAGGAGAGTTTATGAAATTTACATCTTGAAGTATTCGATCATTCTTCACTGATGGCCGATCAAGCAAATGCTCTGGGCGAGATATGTCAAAATTTGAATGAAGGCTGTAATCGCCGAGGTACTTTGAAATCAAGCACTGGGGGATTGCCCGAGCAGGAATCCAACTCATGTTGAGCTTAAAAGGAGGCACTGGCAACTCGAGCAGTCCGGGGTCACAGTAATCCCATAAATAGTGGCCTTGTTCCAACTTTAACACCCCCAGCGCATTTAGCCATCCTTACTTATAACCCTCATTATTTGATTGTTGGATCCGATCATCAAGATGGTAGAGAGCTTCGTTGTATCCAGCCATCCAAAACTCTTTGGGATGTTTATGGAACTGATTGGTCAACCTCTCTAGCTGCTCGTGAAGATTCTTCACTAGATTTGTTTTATTCTCCAAGGCAGAATTTTGTGCAGAAAGCTGCTCGTCGAAGTTCAGAATCTTCTTGGACATCTCTACTAATGCTTGATTATTCGCCATCAACTGGAAGGCCTGATTCTCCAAGGATGATTGAGTTCTTTGCTCTTCAATTGAAATATGAGAGCCCTTGCTCGTCCCCAAGAAGATATTGCTCGACCGCGAGCAGAAGTAGAGGGTTCCATCCTCTTTAAGGTTTCCAATTCATCTCTCAAGTTGGCATTCTCCACCTCTAAGAAAGAGAAACCTTCATCATTAACGGGAACAATAACTCCTGAGGAAGATGCTGCAGATTTTAGTCGGGATATCTCCTCTTGCAAACATTATTTTCCTCCTCCAATAATTTAGCGATTTGACTATGCTCCTCGACCTCAAGCTTCAAAACGATCTCTTTCTTTTTTTGGGCAGAGATGAACTTATCATATCCTTTTCCAGCACTGAGTTGTTGATATTTCATCTCGTACCCCTGGTGCAAAAGTGTGGAGGATTCTTTAAACTGCTTTTGGAGTTCCTCTATTGTTCCTTGGAGATCCTCGATCATCTCATAATAGGCTACATTATTGGAAACAGCTCGGTCGAGCAAGCACTTCAGATATTGGTAAGCCTCCACTGATCGCTCAGAGGCATCTGAACCCAGGATATCAAAGATTTGTGACTCATCCAGATCAGCATGGCTAGCCTTGAAGTAGTCATTATATTTTCTCATCAGTGCAGTATCATGAGCTGATAAGAGCTCCATCCTAGCCATAAACTAGTAAAGAGAAGAGATAGAAGAATTAATAAGAATGAAGACAGAGCAAGTAGCAGAAAAAGTCAAGATGAATAGTCGGAGATTACATTCAGAAATAAGAAATAACAAAACACACACCCAAACTACTCTACATTTTTTCTTTGTCTCCTAAAACTTCCTCGGGGAGCTTGGACGAAGAGGTTGGTTGCTCGGAGGGCAAAAAAAGATGCTCGACAGGAGTAATGATTGGTTGGGGTTACTCGGAGCATGATGGAACAGCTGGAACAGAAAGGGATTGATCTCCAATTATCATAGAAGATTCTTCTGAGGCAGCTTCGTCCTCTTCTTCTTCTTCGAAAGAGGGAGGAGGGTCGTGTGTGTGTTGCTAAAATAAGTCAAAATCTTCAGCAACTTTCAACTCTTGTAGGGTTGCCACCCATCCATCCCTGAAGTATTTTAGGCTGGCGTACTCCATCTGTGAGGACATAGCAGCCAAACACTTATTCCAGCCCTTGTCCCAACCTATACTGAAGGATTTTTTAACAGCTTTCTTCCTTTTAGCTTTCTCCGAGGAAGTCCTCTCAGTAAGAAGTTTTTTGGCAGCCTTCAGTTTCTCCTCCACCTCCAATTTCTGGCGTTCAACATCATGAAGCCTCCTAATTTCTTCTTCAGCAAGTTTGAGCTTATTCTCAAGCTCTTCAGCATTCTTGAGCTTCTCCTCAAGTTCATTATTTTTCTTCTCAAACTCCCCCAACTTATTCTCCAATTCCTTGGAGGCCTCCACAACTCCATATCTCTCTTGATCGACAGACTTAACCTGCTTCTCCCAAGTAACTTTATCCTCTTTATACTTCTGACGAGAGTCTTTTAAAGGCTGAGTCAGACCCACAAAAGCCTCTTCTACACCTCCCGAGGAGCTTGAAGGCTTAAGAGCCTCATCCTTCTTCAAAATAGTATTGAAATATATTACCAACTGAAAAGAGAAATAACTTTAAGTCAGTACAAGAACAGAGCATTGAAAAATGGAAACTTAGACTAGTAATACTTACTGAGGTAATATATTGAGCAGCTAAGGTAGTGACCCTATCACGAAAAAGAGAGTCTTTAATACCTTGGACTTCAGGGATAATCCAAGACTTCACCGAGCCCATAGCAGAGCTCGGAGGAACAAAAGTGGGAATACCACCTTCAACATTTAAAGATTAAGAGACAGGTTCTGCTGGTCTCTCAGAAGAACTTTTCATTAACCTCTTCGTAGGATCAGGAACATTCTTAACAAAAGAAGTTGTCTTGGTTGGTGATATAACAATGACCTCGCTTGAAGGAGAAACAACAACAGCCTTAGTCGAAGCCACAGGGGGCTTTTCGACGATCTTTCTCGGAGCCACAGGGGGCTTCTCGCTGAACTTCTTGGTAGCTTCAGAAGGGAGTACCTCTACAGTCCTTATCCCCTCTCCTGGGACGTCTTTTTTACTTCTCTTTGTCTCCACAGCAGGAGAATCAGACTTATCGAAAAAATAAGGAACTTTTCTTCTCTTCATTATCTCACCAATGGGAATACTTGATTCAGATGAAGAACCCTCCACACTATAATCAGCAGTTGGTATTTGATCAAGACTAACAATCACTGGACGAGCAGTAAAAGAGGAAGTATAGCTCTTGTACTGCAACAAATAAGAGGCTGATCTGATATGTTCCTCGGCCACAGACTGGTGCAAACTCCAAATAAGTTTCAAGTGCTTTAGATTAACCTCTGTCTCCTTTGGAGATTTTCTTTTGCTGTCAACTGTAAAAAACAAAAACAAATGTCAACGAAACATTTTATCAAACACAAAGAAAATAAGATTTCAAAAAATGAAACTACCTATTCCATTGCCATAGGGGGGATACCTGGGACCCTGATATACATCATCTCCACTTAATGGAGCATATTGAAAAATTTTCATAACAACCCCATGCTCAAAGTAATCCCTATTGGCATTTGGAAGATTTACAACTAAAGCCCTATTCAAAAACCTAGTTTTTAAATAAAAAGTACTATCGCTGACAGCCCATCTATAGCAAAACATAATTTCTGGAATTCCTAAACAAGTTCCATGAATTTGATTTAATCTATGAACTCCATTAACTATTCTCCTGGTATTTGGCGCTATTTTTGCAGGAACAACGTCAAAGTACTGGCAAAACTCCAAACATAGAGGATTTGGAGGAAAAGAAAAGCCACATTCGGCCACAAAGAGACTGGGGAACCAATGTCCCTCAGCCAAGGAGAAATAGTCAGAAGGTTCAGAAAGTTCCTTCAAAATGACTCATGAAGGAATTGAAAATTCAGAACGAAATTTATCAAGCGATTCAACAACATAAACCATGATGATCAAAGGAAAATAAAAGAAAAGGAAGAAGATCTTACAAGAGAAGATTGAACCAGTTGATAACGAACGATGGAAGAAATGAACGCACAAGAGAGAGAAGAAATGGAAATTCAAAGATACAGATTTGAAAAAGTAAAAGACGATAGGATTTTCTGTAGCGCTTAAATACTTTACCTTGGGAAAGGATAAAGACAATGATTACCAGGACGGACGATTGCGTATCCGGCAGCTAAAAAGAAGAAAAGGGCACAAATAACGAAGCAGTTATGGAAATCAAAATATTTATGAGGACTGATACTATGCATTTAAAAAGGAGTTGTATACAACGAATACCTTCCTAAAAACCATACATTTATGCAGCAGAATGTTCTATACTTTTATTCAACATCAAACTACGAAACATTGGGGGCTTCTATTGATACCAAATTCAATCTGCTGATATGGACCAATCACTTGAAGACACGTGTCATCTTACATGACAAATGTTAATACTCCAGACGAGCAACTCAAGACCGCCGAGCAACTAAGAAGCCACGAGGAGCTCAGGGGGCCCGGAGCAGCTCTAAGCGTGTCGAGCTACTTATGTTGTCCGAGCAACTGAAGAGCCCCGAGCAGCTTAAGCATGCCGAGCAGTTTAGGCGGTGCGAGCAGCTTAAGCGGACCGAGCTACTTAGCGTACAGCGCACCCAAATCAAGAGAATCAAGAGAGACGACTGCGCATTAAATGCCATTTATTACCATACAGATGTATATGTCTACTAGATAACAGCGCATAGTCCTTTCATTTATACCACCTCAAGGCTATAAATACATTGTAACCTCCTCATTAGCAGGGGACTTGTAATTTCTTGGTAAACCTATTATCGAAAATTCTGGGCAAATAATCATCAATACAAAAATAGTGGACGTAGGCCATTCTTACAAGGCTGAACCACTTTAAAAATCCTTTGTCTTATATTCTTATATTATTTTTATCTGTGATTAAATAATTAGATCAAAGTCTAGTTTTTTACATCAACAATTGCCTTTGCAACTTTAACAGCGGAGAAGGAAGATAACTATCGGCGGTCATTGGGAAGTTTAAAATCCCTATTTAATCCGTTTAAAAGTCCTAAAATTTTCATCATAGATCGAGAGTACGCGTGCATGAACGCATTGCGGGTTGTGTTCCCCAAGGCAATATCCATTGTTTTGACTTTCCACGTTCACCGCAATGTGGAACTCCATGCTAGGAAGCAGATCCACGATGAGAATTCATTGAAGAAGTTCTTGAGGGATTGGATGCATTTTGTTGAATCCCCTATCGAGAGTGATTTAAACAAAATGTGGATGATAGTTCACTTTGATTGGGGTGCATACCACAACACTCTTCACTACATAGATTGCATATGGTACAATATAAAGGAGGGCTTCATTTATGCCTGGAGAAATACGATTAACCACTGGGATAACCTAACTACCAATCATTGTAAAGGAGCCCATGGTAAGTTGAAGAGGCACTTGGTGAGTTCTCAACTTCCTACATGCATAATTACATTGAGTTGCAAGTGACCGATATTAAGAGAGAGTTTGATGATTCTTTGCAAAAATTAAAATACTCCCATAATATTCTATTTTGCGTGATCTCGTCGGTCGGGTTTCTCATTATGCCATTTGCCTAATTGTTGAGGAGCAAAAGACGTGTGATAATATTGGCATGAATGTTCAATAGTGCCTACACTTGGCACATAATATCTATGATATACTATGCGCTCATGCACAATCTACAGAATGGAGGGTAAGGCAATACTATAGTATTTTGAAAAAAATACTATATATATAATATCTGTGAGTGCAAGATATATCACAATAAAGAATAAACGAAATTAATTATAAATGCAAAAAGTAAAGATCACACACAATAACGATATATGTGGTTCAGCAACTTACCTACGTCCACAGAGAATTTACTATCTTCTTATTAGTGTCTCTCAATGCTCGAGGTTACATCCCCTTACCCCGAGCCAAGGTTTATAATTTATAGATGTGTAAAATAAGAGGTTAAGTTGTAAAAGTAATTCAATATGATCGTGGATAACTCGTGGTGTCCCTGAATATCTCCTCTGAGATTGTTTGAAACCAATTTGAGTATATCCTTATGTATATCAGTATACGTAAAACACATGAGTCTTTAATCACTAACTGATTTGGGTCGAGTAGTCCACCCTACATGCTAGGCTAGTCGGCTACTCTCTTGGGCTAAAATAAATGGGTCCCCATAATTGCCCCTAAAATTTTTGAGTTGAATATTTAGGCCAATAAATTATAATTAATTTCAAGGCCCGTGGATTAAAAAAAAATTTAAAACCAGAGTGAAAATTCTATAATTTTGATGAACTCGTGAGGGTAAGCTCATCCGAGGTCAAACACCATGGTAAACTTATAGTTTTATTAAAGAAGTAAGGATACGCTGGTCAGAGCAGACATATGAAGCATCAAAATCCTCCTTGGTTGTTGTGTTTAATCATTATCTCGGACTTCAAACATAGATATATCATACTCTACTGCTATCTTTCAAACATTTCATTGTCTATTGAGCTTCCAGTGACTACTTCTTCAACTTATCGTATTCTCAGAGCTTCCATTGATTCCGGTAAGTTCCCCTCATCTCCTCTTTATTTCCACTTCTTCGATTATTCTTCGTCGGTCACTAGGGCTTTTCTTTTTCGTATTATCCATGGCGTTGTTAGATAACAAGTCAATAGCAAAATTTAGGAAAACTTATAATATTCCTGACTGGGTCGAAATCGACTATGTCCCCATCCCTAAAGATGTTCTTAACATTAAAAGGGCACTAGATTCACATCTTATTGATCACCTAAGGGGGGTTGACATTTCCCCCAAATCCTCTTTTTCTAAGGTTCTTAAAATATTTTGATGTCGTCCCTACTCAGTATGCCCCTAATGTCTGGAAGATTACAAATGGGGTTTATAGAATAAACACGATATATGGGATTAAACTTGGGCTTGCTAAGCTCCGCTATTTTTTCATCTGGTCGTACATCAATGACGATATTTTATATTTGAAGATAAGAAAAGCTTATAGGGTTCTAGTTGTAAACCTCCCAGATTCTCACAAAGATTACTGGGTTCATGGGTTCATTGCTAGAAATTGGTAACATCCTCCCCTTGCTAAGGATGATAGATACCGGGGGCCTTGGATTTTTGACTTAGGGGAAGAACAAATAGGTTGTTTTATTTTTTCTTTTGTTTCCTATCCTCTATCTTATGTTTTCTTCCTTTCTTTTGTAGTTAGTAATAAAAGAAATAAGAACCTGATTTGAGCGAGGTGAATGTTGTTGATCTCCTGAAGGCTTGAAGAGTAAGGAGATACTTCCAAATGGCGAGCATTCACGTTTGTAAGACTACTTACTCGAGTACAAGAACATTACAAATAGTTTTATTTCTCGACTAGTCGATAAAGTCCCCGACTTTAAGGTTCCTGAAGTTGGGCCCTCTGAAGAAGTTATGTTAGGGGAAGAAGAAGAAGAAGAAGAAGAAGAAGAAGAAGAAGAAGAAGAAGAAGAAGAAGAAGAAGAAGAAGAAGAAGAAGAAGAAGAGCAGGAGATAGCACTCCCTATAAAGAGGAGAGTGTTAAATGTTGATGATGAAGATCAGGCGGTGTTTTCTGATTGAATAAAATATTTAAAGAGGTAAGAGGTTGATTCCCTAAGGTCTAGTGGCTCCATCACAAGAGCTAAGAGGAAGGAGATAGATAGGAGAAGAAAAAAGGAGAAGAAGAAGAAGAATTAAGGAGAGAGAGAGAGAGAGAGAGAGAGAGAGAGGGGGGGAGAAAGAAAGAAAGAAGAAAAGAAGAAAAAAGATGAGGCTAAGAATAGGTTGGCCTCAAAGGCCACCATTGTGCCCTTCTTCACTTCTGATGCTGAGGGGTCTAGTGTGGCAAACGCCCATGTTATTTGCCCTGACCTGCTGAAGGGGGCTGTGCTTACGACCCACCGCGAGTGCTCTTCACGGCTGGGGTCGGCCCAACTTTCACTCAAACCTACTCAGGGACTTGATCTAGTAATTTTATTTCTTTTATCCTCTTATCTCTTTTATTTTGCATTTGTCTTCTCTGTACTAACTTGGTTCTTTCTGTTTTGTGCAGTTCTTAGTCGATTTCACTACTCTTTTGGATGGTCATGTTGACCAATCCAAAAATAACCAAGAGCTAAAAGATGCCCTGAAGAAGTTTGAAAAATACTTAATTGATGTCCGCATTGCTTGTGAGTGTGAAAAGGAGAGCTCGACATGCCGATCTCCAGGCGGACAAGAACATGGTGGTCGCTAAGAAGGAGAAATAGTCCAAAGATTATTTGAAAGTAGATGGGAAGATTCAAAAGGTAGAGGAAGAGCTCCCTGGTGAGAAGGACAACAGTTACACCGAAGGCTGGAATGCAGAAAATGATGATGTTGAACTCCAAATACGCTATATAAAGAAGGTATCTTTCAACAAAGGATGGGACCAAGCATTAGGGGCCGTAGGAGTTCCCTCTAACTCTAAGCTCTTCAAACTTCACTCTTCTACACCCAACCCTCTCATAGAAGAAGAACCAAATATTGGTCAGCCTGTCGACTAAACTGAGAACGAGTCTGCTGAGGTCGGGGCAAATACCGACCAAGAAAGGAAGGCTTTCAAGAAGGGGAAGGCAGTAGACAACTCTGATCAAGTAAAGGAATAGGGCCTTTAGACTAGGACTTTTCATTTTTTTATCTTTTATGACTTGTAATCTTCTTTTTTCCTCTAGTTGTACTAGCCTTCAGCCCCCTTTATCAATTATTGAAAGAGAAATTTTTTGCTTATATTGATGTGTTCTGCCCTTTTAAATATACTAATGTTTAATTGTAATATTATTTGTTGTGTTGTTTATAGCCCGATGAGGATTACATTCCCTATACCTCAAAGTTGGGGATGATTTTAGGACCTAATATTACACGCCAATCTCGTCGGGCATTTGTAAGAATTTATAAGTCCTTAAGGGTGAAGATTGAGCAGTATAAGAGTTAGTCTGAGCTGGTCACCAAGCTGATGGATATGTCACACCCCGTAATTTTGAGAATTTAATATTTAATTATTTTTGGGAGTGATAAAAATATTTAAATTGGAGAAGCTTAAATTCATAAGTTGGAGAATTTATTTGAGTGAGCCGAATTAATTATAATTGGCAATTTTTAAGTTTAATGGCTCAAAATCTCGTGTGTCACATTTTGAGGTCGAAATTTGGAAATTTCGAAAAGTATGTCGGATGGCAATTCTGAGTGCGCGATTGCATCCGGATGGGTCGAGATAGTCAGAAAAGAGTACCCCGGGGGTAATAATTGGGTCTCGGGATATTTTTGGGCGTAGTCGGGCCCATAAGGAGCGATTTGGGCCTTTTTAATTAGGCCCACGTGGCCAAAAACGGGATTTGATGTTTTTAACCTAATTGAGAAATTAGGGAACGTCAGCCAACACAACTCTAAGCCTAGGGCTTGAGAGTGAAATTGGGGGAAAGCGAATCAAGAGTAATTGGGAGCTTTTGGAGCCAAATTAAAGGGTTAATTTGGGGTGTCCTTCGTCAACCAATCTCTACACCAACGGAATCAGACCCTACGAATGATTCCAGGCAAGTGGTTAACTGTTGTGATTTCTAAATTGATGATAATCAATGCATATCATAGTGATGTGTAAACCAAAATTCATTTTGGGAATAAATGGGTACAAAATGGGGTTTTTGTTCATGAAACTATTAAATGAGATTCATAGTAAAAATTGTTGTATTGAACATATCTGAGTATAGATATTTGATTGGAATAAGAATTCGAAATATAAACTAGGGGAAATCTGGATTTGGAATTTTGTTTGTAGAACAAGATTGATGAATTTTAATGGAAAACCCATTTCAGAAATTGTGATATAAGTTGAGAATTTTATATACTAGAGGGTGTATATGATGAATAGGATCAAAGTTCATATGTTTATGTGATGGGATGACTTGATCAGGAGTTGAAATTAAGATTTATAAACCTTGAATTTTCGTTAATGGTGTAATACAGTGGGGAAGAAGAGCTACCCAGGGATGATCGATCGATCGATCGGGGGCCATCGATCGATCGACGGTCGGAATTCTTTGACAGGTCGGGTTGTTGGTTACCCTTGTTTTATTTTTTGGATTTTGGGTATAATTTTATTTGCTGAAAAATCATAGAGAAATTAATAGCTAGGATCTCAAAAGATAGCTATTAGGAATTGACCAATTAAGTTAAGAGTTGGGACTTAAAGTAAGAATTTTGGATGAAACATATTCAATTTAATTATGGACCAAGTGAGCGAGTTCGGGTATGTTGGTAATTATAGGTAAATATAATTGGGAAATTATGGAGATGAATGTGCGACACATTGTGGGAGAAAATGTGGGAATGAAATTATGAGAGGTAAAATGGACCAAGTGAGCGAGTCCGGGTATGTTGGTTAAGTGACACCAAAGTATTTAATTAATTATTGAGATAGAGTAATTAATTTGGAGTCGAAATATAGACTCGGAAAATATTAAGGTATGAGCCAAGTGAGCGAGTCCGGGGATAATGGTTGGGTGACACCAAGTTATTAAATTAATAAGTGTGTTAATTAATTTAATTAGAGTCGGATTATAGACTCGGGTAGGATTAAATTAATAGGTGTTATAATTAATTTAATTAGAGTCGAATTGTAGACTCGGGTTGGATTAAATTAATAGGTGTGATAATTAATTTAATTAGAGTCGGATTGTAGACTCGGGAAGGTATTAAATTAATAAGTGTGTTAATTAATTATATTAGAGTCGGACCACAAACTCGGTAAGGTGTAAATTAATTAATGTGTAAATCAATTAACTGGGAGTCGGACCACATACTCGGATCAGTATTAAATTAATATGTGTGTTAATTAATTTAATTAGAGTCGGACAATAGATTCGGGGAGGTATTAAATTAATATGTATGTTAATTAATTTAATTAGAGTCGGACGATAGACTCGGGGAGGTATTAAATTAATATGTGTGTTAGTTAATTTAATTAGAATCGGGTGATAGACTCGGGAAGGTATTAAATTAATAAGTGTGATAATTAATTTAATTAGAGTCGAACCATAGACTCGGGGAAAGTATTATATAAATTGAGGTGTTAATTAAATATATAGAGTCGGAACATAGACTCGGGATGATGATAAATTATTAAGTGAGAAAAATTAATTACGTTGAGTCGGGCTACAAACTCGGGAAATTTCAGGCAGTGTACGGGATTTAGAGTACACGGTAAAGTCGGGATTTATATTACGTATAGATACGGTGTAGTGATAATATATATATATATATATATATATATATATATATATATATATATATATATATACGTGTATGTATTGTGTGTGATATTAAATTACAGGCAGTGTACGGAATTTCGAGTACACGGTAAAGCCGGGATTTATATTATATATATACGGTGTAGAGATAGTATATATATATATGTGTGTATACATTGTGTGTGATATTAAATATCACTGACTAGATATTTATTAAATTCATATACTCTAATGCTATCAAGGGAGGTTGCGCGATGTGGGTGAATCCCCTAGCTTGAGGAGTAGGGAGAGTATATCCCTAGGTCATAGCGTCCGGTATATATGGGTGAGGGATTTATCTCACTTTCAGGGAAGGAATATGACCGCCTCCACTATGTTTATATTTTGGGCCAAGTTGGTGAGAGATTCCAACTTGGAAAACTAGGCTTTGTGAGCACACCTAGTGAGATAGCATTTTAGAGAAAATCATCCGGCGAGGGTATACTCGAAGGGATGGATATACGTATGTTATATGTGTGGATGTTGTGGTAAAGGTACGTATATAATGGTAGTAAATATTATATGCGGGTAATAATACAGTGCGTGATGTATTTACTTTATATAACTTGTGACACGGTTATATGCTACTATTTAAGAGGAATTAATTAAGTTAATTGTGAGATAACTTATAATTCAAGAATCATTATACTCGGGTTAGAGTAGTATGGAAATGGGAGGTTATACCAGGACCAGTTGGACGGGGTAATACAACTAGGTGGGGTTAAGGTAACCGGTAGGTGTGCACAATAGTGGAGGGGTGAGAATTTCCACAAGGGAGTGCGACACTAACTCAAATATGAAGCTCATTCATGCATTTTAAATTACTGCAGTTAATTCACTTGCTAAATATTTTCAAAATGTTTTGGGTTCTAACCCTTGCTATAAAACTATTTTCAAAACCTTTTAGGTGTCCAGCCACAGGGACGCCAGGATTGATATTCTATTCCAGGGACATGGAGCTGCAGCATATGTGGATGCTAGCAGGAGTTTGGATTAGACACATCATTCATTCATTCCTAGAGTAGGAATCTTGTATCAGTTTTGGTTTTATTTAGGGCATGTCGCCCAGACTTCTCGGTACAGTCTTCAGGTGTAATTTATTCAGGTGTTGAATATTTGTCTTGGATTATTTCACTTTGGTGGCCGATGGTTTATTCAGCAAGTTGTGTAATTAATTATTCAGTTTGTTTTCTTTCAGCTGTGTGAATGGTTTATATTTAATTCCGCATGTACTACTTTGTTTAATTAAAAAAGTTAAAATTTGGCACCAATTTTTAGAATACTAGGTGGTTAGTATGTTTTAAAAAGTTTTCGACAGTGATGTTAATGATGATCCAACTGGGATTCATGTTTTAATTTGATATAAGACTGATCCCCCGGTATTTTATTAGGCGGGGTGTCACAGGATGATCTTCAAGTCATGGAGGATATCGATTCTTCAGTTGAAGAAGAGATGAATGGTCTAAGCTCATGGAGAATAATTACGTGATCCATATGGGTGAAATGCTTTAAGCCGAGAATGACGCTCTAAGGAAAAAAATCACCAAGCTGAAGCGGATAGTCCAAAGGGCATACATGATCGCATACGGACTCCAAATAGATGTCACGAGGCTGAGACACTTGTTCAGAATGGCCCCTCGAGAAGTATGGGTGGCTGGTTATGATAAGGGTTGGACTGATGCCCCAGCAAGGTTGAAGGAGGCTGAAGAAGTTGCATTCAAGCGTGGGTGGTTGACTGCCATTGGGTAAGTCAAGACTCCTAGGGGATCCGACTTGTGGTACAAGTAAGAGGTTAATTACACTGCTTATTATCACAATCCCTTCTTGAAAGATGATAAGTGGATCCCTATTGATGCCATTCATTACCAACTCCTAAACCATTATCTTGAAGATGATGATGATGTATCCGCACTAAACCTAGATGGTGGTCAAAGAGCAGGCATAATGGATTATCTTGCTCTCCATCCTTATCTGGTTTAGGTTTTTGTTAGGTCGTTGTACTTTTTATCTCCATGTAATTGTACTTTCCAATTTTAGTCAATATATATAGTGTAATTTCTCATCTCGTTCCATATTTTTAGCATGTGATGATTAAATATGAGTTAATAACTATTTTTATGTTCGGACTGTTAATTGGAAAAACCTGTGTCGACCATGTAATACTGTTGATCACTTTAGGCTTCTTGCCAATTAAATGAGTTAGTATTTAAGGTTAATCATTTTGGGCTTCTTATCCGACTAAATATTTAAGAACAAATGTTGACTATTTTGGTACCCTGTCGACTAAATGATTTTTGCAAACTTGTGCCTAAACATTCTCCTAGTCCAATGTGCCTTAGCAGTATTATTCCATCTGCCCTACCTTTTAGGTCATTTATTCACACTCCCTTAGGCCTATGTGAGATGATGGAGAGAATGTACCTGGTTGATGGTCCATTTTCCTAATCAATTTTTTTTTAACTAATGCGGTTGACGACCAACTTAAGTTGGTTTTTTTGCCTAAGGATCCACTGTTCGTTGTTGTCGGGGAAACTCATGAGGTCTACTGTATTTGTGACAAAGACCTGAGGGCTGTAGCAATTGAAATATTTTAATTACTGTGAACCCTACTCAGCATCATTAAAAAAAATTATTGAAATAAGTTGAATAATTTATTGTAATCCACATTAGTTTCATTATGTACAAGGAAGTTCTTTGACTAAGACAAGTTAAACAACCTTCTGTTAGCCAAAGGTAATCTCTTCTTGTGGTTAAGGGAGTTACCATTTGGAAAGGATGCACAATACTGATATGTAATCAAGGATTCGAAGAAGCCAATATATGACATCAAAATGCGAGTGCCAATTGGCCTTTATTCATTGAATAATAACTTACAGGCAACATAAGTTTGAAATAAAATTTTGCATAAACTAAATGTGATAATAAAGATGAATAAGACTAAAAGTATAATTTCTTGAGATTGGTTGTTGATAGTGCGCAAGAAGTGTACGCGTGTAAGTACACAACCGTCATTTTCTATCTCGCCGCAACTATATAAACAAACCTAAATTACGACTACACTTGCGGGGCAAGCGCAGCGGTAAGTCGGGTATCGAAAATTCACAGGGACGAGATGCTAGAATTTATAAGATTTAATATTCCGAAATAAAAGTGTAAAAGATGATTACAAACTAAAAAGGAAAAGATGCATAAAAGGGAAATGTTTAACTAGGCGAGGGAAAATAAAGCTAGACTAACAAAGCGATAAAACTATAGGTTGCATCGAATATCCCTCACCCGAGTTAATTTGTATAAAATGGATACATGGGTTGACAAATTATTTAGAATGAGTCTCGTTTCGACAGTTAATTAAATCAAGGGTTGTCACGCCCCTAAATCCTCATAAAAGCCTAATAAGATTTTTGTGTCAACAAATATCCCAAAAATTACGCGTGAAAGGTCGTAAGTACGTGACATACATGATATGCCCCGTCAAATCTCTTAGGCGTAATAACTAGGACAACGCACCCGAAATAGACACGTAAACGCCATCACCAAAGCAAAGCAACGTGTTAACCCGAATGAGTTCCATTCAAACATAGCCTAATTTAAATTACCTAGAAAGCATGTTAAAAACGCGAAAAACGAAACGCGATAAATAAACGCGATAAATCTACCTAGAAAGCAAGTAAATCAAAGCATGTAAACTAATTAACAAAGCATGTAAATTACACTAAAAAGCAAGAAAATAAGGAAATACAACTATATTAATGGAAATGAAAGATAGTAGCACAAATTACAAGCCCTAATGGGTGTCAATCCAAGAAGAAATGAAGAAATGAGATCCCAAACCTCCAAAACCCTAACCTATCCTACCTAAAACCATTTTTTTTTTGTTATTACAACAAAAAATGGTATTTATAGTAAGTTGGAATTAAAATAGAAAAAAAAATGAAGAAAGAAATTAAAAAACAAAATATCTCCTGAAAACAGGGGATCGATCGATCGACCCCTTTGGTCGATCGATCGATGATGAAGAAATATCCCACTGTCGATGAGGATCGATCGATCGACCCCTTTGGTCGATCGATCGATCAAGCAGGGGCAGCCCACTACATTCCTGTTTTTGCATGCTTGACTTTCTCATCCGCTAAAACTCCCATAACTTCTTCATTCTGAATCAAATTCGTGCACCGTTCGCGGCCACGCGAAGCTTGCGAGGAGGGCTACAACTTCCGTGTAGATGTTGGTTCAGGTGCCCAAGATGTGAAAAGACTAAAATGCCCTTGAACGTGCGGTTGCATACTAAAATCGAGCGGAACGCGTCCGAACATCACACTTAGCATCCAATTACCTATAAAAGCTCAATTAACCCCTGCAAAACATGTTAACGTAGAAATTAGAGGTTGTCTGGTTAACAATCATAAATATAGGGAATAAGATACCCGAGGGGGCTAAAATGCGTAGGTTCGAAGGATGAAATACGCAATATCTGCGTATCATCACACCCCCTAACTTACACATTGCTAGTCCCTAGCAATGAAATAGGATGCAACAAGAACTACAAGCAAACCAAAAATAGGAGATAGTACAAAAGTATGGTATAAAAGCATAAGGCCACTTTCGCGGGTGATTCGATTGCATTTAGCATATGCAATAAGACGTTAAACCCCTTGGTCACCCTAGTGGACGAGTGTCATCTCGTGAGGGTTTTCAGGGATGGTACCCACAAATATTAATTGGTTTCCTCAAAATATGTCCAAACCAGCATGCGATAAGCCCAACAATAACGAAAAGGATTTCATACGCATTATTAGCAAAGTGAATGAATTCAAATAAAAGTCCAAATCATTAACATTATAGAATGCACCTCGTAGAATTGAAACCTTAAAATGTGGGAGGGGAGCGAGCACATACAAAGTGTGATGTGGCAAAAACTTATATAAACCGGATACTAAATTAACGCAAGCATAAATTCAATCCTCACGAGCATTACACTCATCAAGCGAAATCACTCGAAACAGGGAGGTAACACACGGACCATGCGGGCATAAAGAGTAAATGTAAATGGAAACTAGGCCGCACACATGTCACAAATGAAGAACGTTATATATAAACTGAAAAACTGTAATCTCAATGAAAAATACCGCTCACTAAAAGAGGCGAAATGCATTTTCACAGATTATCAAAACTATTATGACTTTTAAATTACATCAACCTAAGACCACATAGGACTTTAATAGGGTTGTAATGTAGGCTAGGATAGGGTACGAAATGAAGGAATGTATGTACGGATTCAAACTGTTCGGAATGAAAATTCGGGATAATGGGAAAATGCGAGAAATATCAAAATTGAAAAACAACTTCCAAAACGGCATTAGATATATCATCGGGGAGAGTAATCAAAGCTTATTGAACTATATACAACATTTACAACTTTATCTTTCTTTTTCTTTTCTTCTTTTTCTTTTGTTTTCTTTTGATTTTTTTGCTTTCTCTATTTCTTCACTTTTTTCACTTTTCTTTTCTTTACTTATTAAACTCTCATATGCCTAATTTGCAACCGACATCACAACAACATCATTCAATCCCAAGCAACATTCCAAACAAAGGTATGGAAAGTGTATGTATGGTTTATAACTCCAATTTGGAGTTGGTTATGGGATTTTGGGTGTGAAACGAAAGGCTATATTTAGGATCAAGGAGTTAACGAGGGTAAACATATAAGGGTGAGGTCAAGGCTAATATGGGTGATATAACAAAGAATGCCTATGATCATTTCCAAAAGTTTACGCAATTCTCGAGTCAAAACAATATGTGAAAATCATGATCAAGTAACACATTTCAAGTATGAACTCAATTAATGAACAATCAAATGAAAGAATAGTGAGATTACCAACGAATTCAATGTTTTCAATGAGAAAAGAATAGTGTATACACTCACAAACGACGAAAGGTACAAAGCTTACTCGGTGTAAGTATATACAATGCAACAAAAGATTATCGACTTATAAAAATCTTAAACCAAATCAATAGAACAATAAAAGTGCATGTGCTCATGGGATCAAGGTTTAATTCATGGAGTTATTCATAATATCAATAATTAAGACTAAAGTCTAATAACTTCTAAAATCGAGAACATGCATCATTGAGTTGTCTATTTGATCGGACAATTATTGAAATTTATCATCGAAAACAAAGGAAAAACGCCCAAAAAGGAGAAAAAAAAAAGAAAATCTTTTTGAAAATTTTGAATTTTTCTAAGAAAAGCATACTAAGTAACTAACATGTGAGCAAAAACATGGACTAAATAAAGAAATGGATAGAATATCCCACACCCCCTAACTTAAAACTTGACATTGTCCTCAATGTGAATTAAGAACCAAGTTAAAGAGAGGAAAAGAGCGATATTACCCAAAATTGGAGCGATCCCCATAAGAACAAGTCCAAAGAATCTACAAAACAAATTAGTACCGAGCATAGTAAGAACAAATAACAAAAAATTAACTAATTACACTAAACTAAATTAAAAAGGAAGAAAAAATAAAAGGAAAGAAAGAATAAAAATCTAACTATATACAACCTGCTATTTATACTTCACACTAACTATACACTAGAAGTCTAAATAGCTGAGGGTCCACCATAAGAACGATTTGACTTTGGAGGATAACCGGTGTACCCTCACATACAAGCATACCTTCAGAAAAATATGAATTTCGTTTGAACAACGGAAGGCATGTGTAAGGCGGAAGAAAGGAACCATCGTCAATTAAAAGTTTTGGAGGGACGATGGGAGATTTGGATTGAACGGGTGACAAAAACATATGGGGACCGAGAAAATATGAATATCCTCCCAATGATTTTGAAATTGGAATGGGAGGTGGCGTACACAAAGTCAAAGATGCAATTGTGGAGGGCGTCTCGAGCAAGTACTCCTCATCGATGAAAAGGTTTAAAATATTAAAGTTTGAAAGCGAATCATCGGGTACTTGTGACGGTGTGATAACAGAGAATGAAAATGGGGATGAAAGAAATTCAAACTCATGAGATGAATCATCATCGCATGAAGATTGAGTTTCGAAGGAAATAATATCATTTTCAATGAAATGTTCTTCTTTGGGGGCCAAAGAAGAAATCATTTCATTGCAAATAGATATTACGTCATTTTCATCCTCGCTTTCAATATCTATTACGATATGGGCAAAGTCTAAAATGGCTTGTTCCAAAGTAGGCACAAGTACCTCATTCGGTTCAAAACATTCCTCGACTTCAAAAGTCTCGGAAGCAAAATCGTCGTCGAACTCAAATAATAAATCCAACTCATGTTCCCAACAACGATTTTCTCCCCGATAACGATTTTCAATTTTCTCATTCTCATACATACGCAAACCCTCACCGAATGTCATAGGTCGAGGTGCAGATCCATGAAAATGGAAACTTTGAAAATTACCATCGAACTTAAATGAAAACTCATTATTATAGAAATTTTGAAAACTATTGCAATTCGTTTCAAAATTCCTATTATAAGGAGGTAAAGGCCCAAAATCATTATCATCATCATCAAAATTCCAATAACCTAGATTTTGACTTTCGTTATACTCACCCAAAGTCATATTTGAATTTGTTATACTTTGGGATTCTAAGTATTCACCAAAAGTCATAGGTTTTTGAGAATTGTGAGAATTATAACAAGGATTACTGAAAGAATTGGAATAAGACATGCTTACCCCGAAATGGCTCGAAGTGGCAGATTCCACAAAGTAAGTGCGCGCGAGAAAAATTCGAGCGTTTCTAAGAGCTCAAATGGGGAAGTCCTGCAAAAAGATTAGCAAATAATACAAATAGAAATAAAATGCTATGAAATACTAAATCAAATAAAGTCTAAAACAAACTCATCCCCGGCAACGGCACCATTTTGATAGCATGCGAGAAGTGTGCGCGTGTAAGTGCACAGTCATTATTTTCTGTCTCACCGCAACTATATAAACAAACCTAAATTACGACTACTTGCGGGGCAAGCACAGCGGTAAGTCAGGTATCGAAAATCCACAGGAACGAGATGCTACAATTTATAAGATTTAATATTCCGAAATAAAAGTGTAAAATATGATTACAAACTAAAAAGGAAAAGATGCATAAAAGGGAAATATTTAACTAGGCGAGGGAAAATAAAGCTAGACTAACAAAGAGATAAAACTATAGGTTGCATCGAATATCCCTCACCCGAGTTAATTTGTATAAAATGGATACACGGGTCGACAAATTATTTAGAATGCATCTCATTTTGACAGTTAATTAAATCAAGGTTTATCACGCCCCTAAATCCTCATAAAAGCTTAATAAGATTTTGGCGTCAATAAACATCCCGAAAATTACGCGAGAAAGGTGGTAAGCACGGGACATACATGATATGCCCCATCAAATCTCCTAGGCATAATAACTAGGACAACGCACCCGAAATAAACCCGTAAACGCCATCACCAAAGCAAAGCAACACGTTAACCCGAATGAGTTCCATTCAAACACAACCTAATTTAAATTACCTAGAAAGCATGTTAAAATGCGATAAATGAAACGCGGTAAATAAACGCGATAAATCTACCTCGAAATCAAGTAAATCAAAGCATGTAAATTACACTAGAAAGCAACAAAATGAGGAAATACAACTATATTAATGTAAATGGAAGATAGTAGCACAAATTACAAGCCCAAATGGGTGTCAATCCAAGAAGAAATGAAGAAATGAGCTCCCAAGCCTCCAAAACCCTAACCTATCCTACCTAAAATAATTTTTTTCTGTTTTTACAAAAAAAAATGGTATTTATAGTAAGTGGGAATTAAAATAGAAAAGAAAAGAAGAAAGAAATTAAAAGGAAAAATATCTCCTGAAAACAGGGGATCAGTCGATCGACCCCTTTGGTCGATCGATCGATGATGAAGAAATATCCCACTATCGATGAGGATCGATCGATTGACCCCTTTGGTCGATCGATCGATCAAGCAGGGGCAGCCCACTACATTGCTGTTTTTGCATGCTTGCCTTTCTCATCCGCTAAAACTCCCGTAACTTCTTCGTTCTGAATCGGATTCGTGCACCGTTTACGGCCACGCGAAGCTTGTAAGGAGGCCTACAACTTCCGTGCAGATGTTGAACCAGGTGCCCAAGCTATGAAAAGACTAAAATACCCTTGAACGTGCGGTTGCATACGAAAATCGAGCGGAACGCGTCCGAACATCACACTTAGCATCCAATTACCTATAAAAGCTCAATTAACCCCTGTAAAACATGTTAACGTATAAATCCAAGGTTGTATGATTAACGAGCATAAATATAGGGAATAAGATACCCGAGGGGGCTAAAATGCGTAGGTTCGGAGGATGAAATACACTATATTTGCGTGTCATCAGCTGTGTTCCATGCTCTTGGTATCTCCCTGCCCTCCTGCATTCCCAAGTGATATGCTCATTAATGATTATCCCTTATCACCTTAAAAGGTCCTTACCAATTTGGTCCAAGCTTGCCATCTGATGGTTTTACTGCACTACCAAGGACTTTTCTTAGGACATATTCTCTTACTTGGAATTTCCTCGAATTGACTTTTTTGTTGTACTGCTTGGCCAGCTGTTGTTGGTAGAAAACCAACTTGATCATGGCTTGTTCCCTTCGCTCGTCTGTTAGGTCAAGTTCAGTGTGTAGTGCATCATAATTCAAGCCTTGGTCAACTAAGGTGATTCTTATGGTAGGGAGACCTTCGTCAAGTGGTATAATAACTTCCACTCCATATGAGAGCGCCAAGGGCATTTCCCCAGTTGGTATCCTAGGAGTAGTACGGTAGGCCCATAAAATATGGGGGATCTCGTGCACCCAGTCACCCTTTAATCTTTCCAACCTCTTCTTTAAGCTGTCGACCATAGTTTTATTAGAAGCTTCTGCCTAATCGTTACTTTGGGGATACTCCATAGAACTGAAGTGGTGCTTGATGCCATGCTCATCGCAGAAACTTTGAAAGATGTTGCTTTTAAACTACGTATCGTTGTCGGTGATGGTAGTTCTTAGGATCGCAAAGCCTGTTATGATGTCTTTCCAAATGAACCTGGTCATGTTGGTATCACGAATGTAAGCCAATGGTTCTGTCGCTACCCACTTGGTGAAGTAATCTGTGCTAACTAGCAGATACTTATAATTTACAGGTTTAGTAGGTAGTGGTCCCCCAATATCTAGTCCTCATTGCACAAATGGCCAAGGACTTACCAAGGATTTCAGGTCGCTAGCTGGGTGGTGGGCCATAGGAGAGAATTTTTGGCACTTTTCACATTTTTGTACATAGGTACTTGAGTTATTTTGCATGTGAGTCCACCAGTAACCTTCCTTAATCGCTTGAAAGGCTAATAACCTCCCTCCCATGTGACTCCCACAAATACCATCGTTAAGTTCATTAAGAACTTGCTCGGTGTTGTGTGGGTGGACGCATTGGAGGTAAGGGTATGTGAATGATCTCTTGTAGAGCTTTCCTCCTGGGGAGAGGTAGAAATGGGTTAATTTCACCCTTACTTGGTGAGCCAATCTCTTATCATCGGGAAGCACGTCACTCCGTAAATAGGCAATGGTGGGATCTATCCAACTAGGGGCCCTCTCTGGGAGGAGAACTTATTCGGTGACCATTATCTGGTTGATGCTTGGCTGGGCGAGGAACTATATCTGGATAGTTCTTCTAAGATCAGAGTCCACTGTTAATCTTAAGGTTTCTTAAGCATCGATGTGACTATTTTGCTCCGGGGAGAACTATTAAATGTCATCCTTTTTGAATCCTACTATAAGTTCTCTTACTACGGCGAGTTAGGATGACATCCTATCATCTTTTGCGTTAAAATATCCACTTACTTGCTAACCACTGAATACGTTGACAAGCCTTGCCCCCAGCATTTGAACCTGGAACAAGTCAGTAATCAGTGCCTTGTATTCAACTCCATTATTAAAGGCTTCAAATCCCAATCTGATTCCATGTTCAATGACAGTATCTTCTGGGGGACAAGGACGATTACTATGCCTTCCCTCTTAGAGTTAAAGGCTCCATCAACGTATAGGGTCTAGTCCTTATACTTTACTTCCTCATTTATTGGCTACTCCATTTCTTATTGGTCGATTGGTTAGTCCCTCGTGAACTCGATGATAAAATCTTCCAGGACTTATGCCTTAATCGCTATACTTGGTTAAAAGTGGATATCTAACCTCCCAAGATCGATCAACCACTTTGAGAGTCATCCATAGAGGTCGGCTTTTCAAAGAACATCTTTGAGGGGTACGAAGTGATCACTGTTATTGAGTGAGCTTCGAAGTAGTGTTTCAGCTTCCTTGAGGAAACCACCAGTGCATAGCCAAGATTTTTAAAGGGTAAGTAGTGTTGTTCTGCATCCATAAGTGTCTTATTGGTGTAATAAATGGGATATTTCCTCATTCCTTCTCATATAGTAGAGTCGAGATTAAAGCATGGTCTGACTGTGAGATAAAGATATAGTGAGTCTCCATCATCAGGAATCACCAATAGGGGCAGGTTATTGAGGTAGGATTTGATCTCCTCCAAAGCTTATTAATAATCATCATTCCAAATAAGTCCTTTGTCTTTCTTAACAAGATTAAAGAATGGTCATCATCATTTCGAGGACTTGGAGATGAAATGGCTGGATGCTGCGAGCATACCAGTAAGCTCTTGAATATCTCGCAACGTTCGAGGAGGCTGGATCTTAGTGATTAGGTCAATCTAATCTGGATTGACTTTAATTCCTTTTTGCTGACTAAATAGCTTAAAAATTTACCTGACTAGACACCAAATGAACACTTGCTTGCATTAAGTTTCATCATGTACTTCCTATGGATCTCAAGGGTTCTAACTAAGTTTATGAGGTGGTCATCTCTATTTTTCTCTTAACTAGCATGTCATCGATGTAGACCTCCATTGTGTCTCCTATCTACTACTTGAACATCTTCGTGACCAACCTCTAATAAGCTTCCCTTATAGTTTTTTGGCCAAATGGCGTGACCTTGAAATAGTATAACCTAATTAGGGTTATAAAGGATGTTTTATCTTGGTTGGGTCCGAACAATGGAATTTTATGGTACCTTTAATAGGCATACAAAAAACTCATCCTTTCGTGTGATGTCGTAGCGTCAACTAGCTGATGCGAGAAGTTATCTTTGGGACATGCCCTGTTGAGATTTGTGAAGTTAATACAGACCATCCAACTGACATTACTCTTTTTCACCACCACTAAGTTGGATAAGCATTTGGGGAACTGAACTTCCCTAATGAATTCTGCATCCAAAAGCTTCCCTAATGCATTCTCCACCACTTTAGCCTTCTCGAGGGAAATTCAATAAGCCTTCTAAGTGGTCGACTGAAAGGTCGGGTCAACATGTAGATGATAGAAGGCTACACCAAGATAAATCTTGGGCAGATTGTATGGATCCCATGCAAAAACATCCACATTAACTCTCAAGAAGGCAATCAACTCTTTCTTTTTGTGAACAGCGAGTGAGGTTCTGACCAAAAACTCTGGCAAGTTATCATCAGCTCCATATTCCTCCATGCTTTCAACGACCCTATCAGTGGGGACCCTGGTATCCTCCACCCCTGGTCGATCGTACCGTAGTTATTATTTGGAGGGTGTGGCCCCATCCTAGCCTTCCTGTAGAGCATCATTTGGTTCCTTTTTCTTTTCCTTCCTGGGACAGATGATGATGATGAAACACTTTCTTACAGTGGCCGGGTTGCTATGAATCTCAACCATGCCCTGATTGATAATACATTTTAACTTCTAATGGAAGGTAAATGCTATGGCCCTCATAGAATGCAACCGGCCTCTGCCTAGAATGGCATGATATAAGGACTCTATGTCTATCATCAAGAACTCAATTAGCTTAGAGATTTTGCCTACTATGATTGGCAGGACTATTTTTCCCAGTGGCATTATAACTCTTCCTGCAAAGCCGACTAACGAAACTATGGCCTCCTTGAGGTCGAATAGGTTGAGCTTCATCTTGTGGAACAACTCCAGGTACATCACCTCTAACGATCTTCCCTTATCCACCAGCAGCTTGTCGATATCCCAATTTAGAATTCTGAGGGTTACCACGAGTGCATCGTGATGTGGAGTCCTTACTCCAATAAAACTTTCTTCAGTAAAGACGATGTGTTTGGTGTAGTCGGCGTCATCTAGTCATTGGTGATTGCCAGTTTGTCTCTTTACAGGGTCAATCTGGAATGCCTTCATAATGGTAGTGACCTTCTTTATCTCTATACGAACTGCATTCCCTTAGATCTGCTTTAGGTTGGACGCTCCATAGATCACTGCAAACTCCTATCCTCTGTCATCATCAAGGACGTTGTCTGATTCCAGTTTCCATTGGTTACGACCTTGTCAGCTTTATTTTCTATGTATTCATTGAGATTCCCAGCTTGGGCTAAATCTTCCAAGTCAAAGCCTTGCAATTCTCAGTTCTATGGTTGCCCTCCTTATAGAATGCGCATCTCAGCACGTTGCTCCTTTTTTTTAGGTCACCACCTATCTTCTTGGACCACTTGATGAATGGCTGGTCCTTGATCTTGCTCAAAAATGTGTAAGTTAGTTCCTTGAAGACTGTGTTAATATTCTGGAATTCTTTTGAAGGATTAACCATGTTCCCATTCTTGGAGCCGTTATTACCCCCGTTCTTGTTCCTTTTCTTTATAGTGTCACTCTTATATCATCTTTTGCTTACTTTTTCTCGATCGTTATTCCCTGTATTAAAGTGAACCCCATCCTCAACCTTGGTGTATTTCTCAATTCGATCCATAAGGTCATCGCTGGTGCTGGCCTCTTTTGTGGTCAGGGACTGGTGCAGTAGAGATGTGATCGACAGACCAATCTTGAAGGATGTAATAAAAACCTACTCCGAGCAATCCTCCACTTTATTGAAAACCTCTTAGTACCTCTTGGCATAGTCACGAAGGCTTTTATGTGGCTTTTTATTTATCGTGAGCAATGAATCCATCCTCTTGGGGTGGGAGTTACTGGTTATAAAGCGAGCAGTAAAAGCCTTTGCTAGGGCCTTGAAACTCTTAATCGACCTGTGGGGAAACTTCTCGAACCACTTATGTGCTATGTCATATAGGCTTGAAGGGAAGATTCAACACATTAAGGCATCATTATGGCTCTATAGGGTCATTGCCTTCATGTACTGTTGAACGTGGTCGATGGGATCCGTCTACCCATTATAAATCTTGAATTTGGAAACTAAAAACTTCTTTGGGGGTTCCTCTTCTTCAATTTCCCTTGAGAAAGGGAATTTCATTTGGGTATTGAGAGCTCTACTAGATAGCTCCCTGGTAGAGTTGGCTCCTCAATGGGATGTATGCTGGTACATCTCTCTACAAACCAAAACTTTGATGTTTTTATCATGACGATCATTACTTCTATGGCGCCTATATGATCGGCCACATTCAAATCGATCACGCTCAGATTTATCTTGGTTGCGCCTAGAGCTCCTCCCTTTATTGCGAGTATTTATCGCGTGAGGACTAAGAATCCTAGCACGATGCTTCCTGGTATCTCTATAGAGATCTCTCTCCATACTTTCAAGTCGACTTTCCAGGCAAGCATTTTCTTCCACTTGGAGGCATGTGGCCTACTCTTGTTCTCGAAGCCTAGCTTCATAAGCATCGACCAACCTGGAGATATGTGTAGACCTAGGTGGTCCCTGACTTTCTTCAGAAGGCTTCCTTTATTGGTGAAACCTAGGATTTAGTTACTGACGAATCTCTGAAGTGGCCCTAGGTGGGACAGGGTCATCCTGCTCATCGCCAACCTAAGGAATTTTACTGTTATGGTAAGACAAGATGGTTTTTCTGTTGATGAATGTTTTTGTAGGAAAAGAAATCATTTCCCACATACGGAGGTAATTATGAGTGCAAGAAATATCACAATAAAGTTCCACGAAAATAATTACAAATGCATAAAATAAATATCACACACACAACAATGACATACGGGGTTCAGCAACTTGCCTACATCCACAGAGAGGCTACTATCTTCTTATTAGTGTCTCTTAATGCTCGAGGTTACATTCCCTTGCCCCGGGCCAGGGTTTACAATTTATATATGTGTAAAATAAGAGGTTGAGTTGCACAAGTAACTCAATATGATCGTGGATGACTTGTGGTGTCCCTGAATATCTCCTCTGAGATTATTGGTAACCAATTTGAGTATATCCTTATGAATATCACTGTATGTAAAGCAAACGAGTCTTTAATGACTAACTAATTTGGGTCGGGGAGTCCACTCTCCATGCTGGGTTGGTCGGCTACTCTCTTGGGCTAAAATAAATGGGTCCCAACAGTATCTAAAAGATTATCTATTATATCTAAAAAAAATACAATATCTAATATATATATATATATATATATATATATATATATATATATATATATATATATATATATATATTGACTATCTAAAAGACTATTTACTATAAGAAATTGTTTTATAAATATTTTTATTTAAAAATATTATTTTTAGTGGTTTTTTTTACTATTTAAAAAATGTTTTAACAGTTTTTCCTCGTTTTTATTTATAGAAACCAGTTAAAAAGTTTTTTATAAAAAGTACAGCTTTTTTAAAATAAAATACTATATAAAAATACATTCAAAAAATGTCTTTTAAATAGGTCACAATTATAAATGTACCTTTTAAAAAATATATAGGTTTGCAATATACTTCAAAACTATAATCCATTTTTCCTTTATAGCCTTGGACGTTCGGTATCTTAATATACTTTGTATACTTATTATGAGCCAAATGATCATACTCATAAAGTATTATACATAAATATAGATAACATAAATACTTATTTTCGAGTATTATGTTGATATAGTTATTATATGTAGTAGATAAACTTTTTAAAATAGGGATCAAAAGGGAGATCCATGGATTGCAATTCCAAATGAAAAAAATTATGCTTATACTAATATAAAATTTATATAAAACTAATAAAACAACAACTCATACTAAGTTCTTCAGTAAAAAAGAATTGAAATCAATGTGTAAGAACAATTTTTCTAACATTGTTCATAGCATAGCTTTAGGTTAGTTTAGCATATCCCGCTACAAATCATCACTGTATAAGCAATATGTGATACATATTTGAGATTTCGCAATATTTCAATACAGTTAACTTATTTAACTAGATGTCAATCTTAAACAAACCAAAATCCAATTTTATTAAACCCTACATATGCATCTATGTGATTGAAAGCATTAAATCATATAAGCATGCAATCCAACAAATTTCAAGAAAAATCCCCTATGGAAAACCTTTTATTTCACTAATAAAATGTAAATAGCGACTTACAAACTTATAAGTGAAATAATACAATGAATTCCCACAAGAACACATAAAGACTAAAACCTTGAACCAGCAATGACCCCCTCGAGAATCACCAGAATTGCAGTTCCTCCTTCAGTAGTGCATATCCTCGAGTATCCCCAAGTCCAGCAGTAGAGACAGCACTCCACAAGAATAAACTTTGTGACAGAAGTGTTTGGGTTCCAAATATGATTTGCTAAAGTAATTAAGATGATTTTTGTGAATCTAAAAAGTGAAGACTTAATTGCAGTTGTTCTGCAGATTGCGTAAATAAAAAGTCTTAATCGAAAAGCTTCACGAAACAGGTTTATATAGGCTAACAAAAAATTTGAGGGGGAGGAACGTCGTTAGAACGACTTCATCATGTCTTTTGAAAGACATTGAGAGTTCGTTTGAACCACCCAAGAAATGACCTTTTAAAAATCAAAACAATACAGGTTCATTTGATCCAAATGAGATCATGTCCATCAACGATCTATCTAACGGCATGCTAACGTCGTTTGAACAACATAACCATATCGTTTGCACGACAGGAATAAAAAATATTATTTTTTAAAGTCCGCCTACGGGTATCTCAGAAAACATTTTAAGTTAGAAAATGCCTGATTTTGAAATAAAAAGTTTTATGAAAGTATCATAATACTTAGTAAAAAAATATTAGTAACACAAAAAAAAAATCCATACCAAGGTATACCTCATGTCGGTAGATGTTGAAGATGAGTAATATTAGGATCTGTCTTCTTGAACCTGTGAACGTGAATTGCTTTGACAAATGTAATGAGATACTCCATACTCGAAATGAACTAGGAACTACGGACTAAATGGAAATTATGTCCTTAAAATCTCCCCCATATGGCTATCCCAGTACAAAGTAAAAATATTCGAATTATCAACAAATGTCCTATACAAATATAATACCCTCCCATGAACCCAAAAGTGGAAAGATACAAAATATACAAGTCTTCAAAAATCTTCAACTTTCAAATTTTCAAATCTCCTTGCTTTCTCTTGTTCTTCTTTTGTGTGCTTTCCAAATATTCATCAAAGTCCTACACACAATAAACAAAGTAAATACCTTCATGACGTATCAAGTTTGAAATGAGATGATAAATCAATAATCAAATCAATTCAATTCAATTAAATAAAATCTCTCCTATAATTCAAACTGTCACTCACCAATAATTCATAATTAGTTCTCCCCCTTTTTATTTGTCCAAAATAGATAAGGAAAATAATAAAAAATAATAAATCGGAGTGGAGTGGAGTGGGGTATAAAAAGCATAACAAATCATCCAAAATATATATCAAATAAGCTCGTCCAAGGATAAACTCAAAAGACTCCACAATCTGTTTTGGATTTTGCAAATATTTTTTATAAAAAAAAATTTGCAAAAACAACACATCATGAATTAACATTAAGATAACTGTGACAACCCATTCAAAATAATAACAGGTGGCCATCCCTATACTACATTAAATCAGGTATCCCAGATGGCACAGTCTCAACATCAACTTACAATACTAAATAATATAAGCCTAACTACCCAAAACTATTAAAAGCGAATGTCAAAAATTTTAAAATTTTATTTATTACCGATATAAAACCAACCATGCAACCATAACCAACAATACTACATCTAAATATGATGAATACAAACTCCAATAATGTATAAAAGAGTATAACAAAATGTACACAGTAAAATACCCGAATATGATGTCGGGTCAGAGAATAATACACAAATCTGGGAGAGAGAGAATATAAAAAGTATTAATCTACAATACTTGGGTATAGACCCGATATACAAACTGAATCCTAATCTAGATATACAAAATATAGGAATCGACTAGAGCGAAGTTCCGCAACAGTCCGCTGCTGCTACAGCTCCACGAATACACTGGGTGGTTAAGCATCCATGGCGTCCTTGCGGAGGAGCACCTAATATAATACAATATATATGCATAGCAGGAGAAAACATAAACGGGTCAGAGCCCGAGTTGAAAATATTTTATAGCAAGTGCATTAAAATGCATAATAATTATAAATGCATTATTACATGATTAAGGTGGATCCGCACTCTCCATAATAATCCAACTCACCTCTCAACTAAAGCGCGCAACTAGACGTATGCAGGTGATCTCCAAATAAAGGCCCAAAGCTATTTAGGCAGAGTAATCTAACTTAAACCCAATTGAAACATTTAATTTAAAGTTATCTTACAACTTACCCTTAAATAAATTCCATCGAAATCATATCATTTAATTCTTATTGATCTCAATTATTTGTTTCCTTACATAACATAAAAAAGGTTTGTATAACCATTTCTTACACTCATACTCTACACATCAACATTCTCATGTACTAGAATTTATCATATTCTAGTTATACCATCAATATACATATAATTATATATGAGTTATTAGCACCTAAGTGCTAAGGACTAAAATTCTCCCGAGTCTCAATACTGCACTACGTTTCGTGTGTGGGACGTCTCGCAAACCGAAATCCGAACACGGAACCCCCCCGTTACACTACTCCTGACAGTATTAATTTTTGAGATTCATTATGCCCTCAATGCATGATACATGTAACCCAAATTCTTATTATTCCATTAATTAATTTATTAATCCCAATTCTCAATAGTGCACTGCGGTTCGTGCGTGGGACGTCTCGCAAAAGCGAAATCCAAACAAGGAACCCCCCCCCCCCCCGATACACTACTTCTGGCACTGTCGATCGTCGAGAAGTATATATATATATATATATATATATATATATATATATATATGAGCATTAAGGACTAACTTCTCCTCACTCCCAACATTACACTACGTTTCATGCGTGGGACGTCTCGTAAAAACGAAATCCAAACAAGGAACCACCCCGTTACACTAATCCTTGGCAATGTTGGTCATTGAGGTCCATTATGCCCTCGATACCCAAATAAACAATCACATCCATAATATAATAACCATCCAAAGGAGCTATAACTCGAGGACGCAGGCTCACAATGCTATCATCTTCCATTTGCCCAAACCACGTAGCAAACTGGGGACCACCTGGGGGGCTAAACGACACCCACCCCGTGATCAACTCACACACACAACGTCCGGGAAGCAATCATAGTTCCTAACCGGAAAGTGAGAATGACACATACCCACGACTTCTCACCCCCCAAATAATAAATGTATATCACATAATAATCACCATGGACGACTATGACCTGGGGAATATCCACACACTGCTCATCGAGCCAGGGTGCTCACCCTCATTACGCGCAACTTCCCACTGATAGGAAGGAGGGGGTATGCTTCACTATATATATATATATATATATATATATCATCACATAAGGTATATGTACATCATCACATCATATAAAGATATACCATCATATAAGGTATACCTACCACATCATTTATATTTTCATAGTACGCTCTCAGGCGTAGATGAAATAATATTATTGCTTAGTATATTTCCCTCTCGATATACTAATTATCAATTCTCACACCTCTTTCCCACTTAGTATACCCTATACTATTTCTCGCTTGAATCTCACATGTCGCTTCTGATTATGAATTGTCTCTCAATTCGATTTATGTTAAGGATATTCTTTATCCTAATGCACCTCAATTATCATTTCTCTTTGTGTGAGACATCTCCCAAATTATTCATCGTGAAGGATATTTCTATATCCGTATGCACATTTATTAGCATTTATATTCTCAATCCAAAATATGGTTCAATTAATTATATGAACCTTTAAAGTTATCCCATTTGGGGATTTGATTATAAAATCCAATATCTCTAAGTTCATTCTCATTCTTTCATATACATTTAAGAATTATCTCCAAATAGAATCTTCAATAATAGTGGGCTTCCCCACTTAGTATATACCATAATCTCTAATTTGTATTCCTCAATTTAAGTCGATAGGGCTCCAATTATTTATTATATGGGAAACTCCCTAACATCTCCAAATTATACTTCATATGATTCTTATAGAGGTTCCCAATCGATAACCTCGAAAGAAACGGAATGAAATTCTCCCTGGAAAAACATTTCCCCAAAATGCCCTATTTCCGAATCGATTCGGCCCTGCGAATCGATTCGGCCTTCAAGGCGAATCGATTCGGGTCCTAATACCTGGGACTCTGTCTCAGGCCGAATCGATTCGGCTGGGGTCTGAATCGATTCGGTCACTCAGACCTGGGCACCTGCAAATTTCCGAATCGATTCGGTAAGGGGCCGAATCGATTCGGCCCTTCAGAAGGCTCAAAAATGGCTACTTTTTAGAAAGCCAAAAATCCCAAAATTCATTTTTATCATTTTCTCTTCATTTCTCTTCAACCCAATCACATATATATCATCAATATTCAGCCATAAACACATTTAAAATAATTTCTAACCTCAAATCCATTTATACCCTACAAATCTAAGGTCTTCCCAAAAAGTTAGGTTTTGAAAAATTAAACCTAAAACCCATAAATTTAATCCACAAATCATGCAATAAATGGTACACAACAATAATTTAGTAAGTTTAATCACTTGCCTCAAGTTCGTACGTAGGGTTTCATTCCTCCTCGAGATCGCATATTGGCCGGAAAATCCACTTTCTCTCTCTTTTTCCTCTTCTTTCTTCTCTCTCTCTTTCCTTCTATTTCTCTCTTTCTCTCTAAGGAGATTTGATCTCCCGTAGGCTTTTAAGCCTTGTCTCCCAAGATACACAACTTTAAATGATAATACACACTTTAAATGACTCGGTAACTTTAATTCGAGACAAACGAGCTTAAAATATTTCGGAACCTAAATAAACCCCAAGTACAGTCATTTTGACTTTCTCGACCCTTCCAGAAACAACTACATCCTCAGAATTTCCATTCGAAGCATTTTCTAACAACTTCAAATTTTGACCTCAATTGCCAATTTAATAATTCTCCAAATAAAATAATATTTATTTCTCCCAAAATAAATAAATTATTGTCTCTAAAGCATCGGGTTGTTACAAACTTTCCCACGTACAAGAATTTTGTCCTCGAAATTCAGCTAAGCCTAATACTCCAAAGCTCAACTAGTTCCTACTAAACTCTTCCTCACTAATCCTATACTCAAACCTCTAACTTCCCACGACGAATTATGTTAATTAATTTTAAGTTTTATAAAACCAATTCATTAACCACTAGGGCGCCCATACACCTTTTATTCGAGCTTTACTCGTACCAGTCATAATGAGGCTTCATTTGCCTCCAAAGTTCCACAATTCCATAGATATGTAAATTATACTAGCATATTAATAGTGTAAAAATTTTGAATGGTCCAAAGAAATAACTCCTCTCAATTCCTGACATTCACCACTTTCATGCGGAGGACGTCTCGCCAAAGCGAAATCCAAACAAGAAACCCTCCCAATACACTACTATGTAGCGACGTCGGGGATTGAGAGTTTGTTAAATCCGGACATGAGTTTGAAAATATTTTAGTGAAAAATCATTTTGATATGGCCCAAAGGCCTATAAAAAGTTTTATTTTGAAAACAGTTTATTTTAAAAACAGTTTATGTCACACGATATTTATATAAAGCGCCTTATGTCCATAGCACAAGGTCTTATCAATCATCATACATATAACAACATGTAGCTCACAAAAATTAGCATAATTATGAGCTAAACTTTCCTGCGTCCCACTAATCCACAAATTCTGAACTCTTTCCAGTAATAACATCTTACATCATTTTTAATATATTGTCATTCATAAGGCTCATCCACATCTGGAATACAATAATTATAGAAGTCTTACATGACTATATACAAATAAGTAGTTTTATCATTACTACTTGATACACAGGACATTTCTTTCGTTCATAACAAAGTTTATAACTCTCTTTGAGCACATTACAAAGTAATATATTCTCTCAAAAGATAATTCATATAAGAGCCTAACTTGCTCAAAATTTTCTTTCGGGTCATTACATACATAATAGGGTAATAGCACTACCCTCTCAAAACTATCTCACATACGATATCCAAAAACTTATTATATTAATATTCATATTCACAAAGGAAAATTAACTTATATCATCCATCTCTAGTCCGATTGCCCTTCCTCATCATTGGGGTCCCACACAAATTCCCCTAGTCTAAAATGACCTCGAATCTTTTGTAGGGGTTGCACTTCCAAAACTTCATCAAAACATGGTCCTTTACTTATTTTAGGACAATCTCTCTTTTTATGACCTATTTCTTTACAAAAGAAACATCTACTCGCACGTCCTCTCGGCCCACCTTGAGGAGAAAAATGTCATTGTGACTCTCTATGATCCGACTTATACCCACTGGTATTACTGGCATTCCCTTCGCCAAACCTACTTTATGAAATCAAATCTCCAAAGTTTTTACCCTCTTGCGAACGAAGATGATATTCATGGCACTCCAACAGTGTCGCATTCACTACCTCGACGAAAGTCACTAACACTGGGCCCTCTAACAAATGCAGAAGAATTCTCCAATCTAAACCTCGAATAAACTTCGATATACACTTCTCTTCCGTATTTACCTCATCAGGTACTAATTTCGCCCATCTAGAAAAATCTTCTTCATATTCTGCCACCATTCTATCTCATTAAAACACATCCATCAATTTCTTCCTCAATTCCTTCTGAATTGGGGAAGGAAAATACCTTCGATCAAAGAGTTCCCAAAAATCTGTTATAGGTAAAGTATCTCTCTGTTCTAATGTGGTGACAGACTCCCACCATTGGAGAGCTGCACCCGATAACTTAAAGGTGGCTAAAAACTACTTCTGCACCTCACTACACTCAACCATACGGAGGTGCCCCTACATACTACTCTTCCATCGACTTGCAGCCATTGTATCAACTCCCCCTGAGAACTCTGAAGGATGCCCCTTACTAACACCTTCCTTCACTCTTTCCCACAAAGGCAATCCCAAATGGGTTTGGGCTGCTTGGACGGAAGATTTCTACGCCATCATAGAAATGGCAGTAGTTACTGCATGTGACACAATTGGAAACTTCATCTCTAGTCATGTTCCCTTGAGACATTTGGGGTTCCACATTCTCAACCCCTTTGTTTGCCCTGACTGAATGACCTCTCTTCGGTGGCATCTAAAACAAGAACAAGTGTATCAGAATGCCTTTCAAATGTTTTCAAATCACAGAAGAAATATGGACGTGTGAATACAACAGTCATAATATTAAGGATTTACATCAAGAACGCTTACGGAAGATCATAGTAACCCCCACAGATCCTAAAGACACTAGAACCTGATGCTCTGATACCATCTGGGACAACCCGCTCAAAATAATAACGGGTGGCCAGCCCTATACTACATTAAATCAGGTATCCCAGATGGCACAGTCTCAACATCAACTAACAATACTAAATAATATAAAGCTAACTACCAGAAACTATTAAAACCGGATGTCAAAAATTTAAAACTTTCATTTATTACCGATATAAAACCAACCATGGAACCATAACCAACAATATTACATCTAAATATGATGAGTGATGAATACAAACTCCAATAATGTATAAAAGAGTACAACAAAATGTACACAGTAAAATACCCGAATATGCTGTCGGGTCACAGACAATACATAAATCTGGAAGAGAGAGAATATAAAAAAGTATTAATCTACAATACTTGGGTATAGACCCGATATACAAAATGAATCACAATCTAGATATACAAAAGATAGGAATCGACTAGAGCGAAGTGCCGCAATAGTCCGCTACTGCTACAGCTCCACGAATACACTGGGTGGTTAAGAATCAATGGCATCCTTGCGGAGGAGCACCTAATATAATATATATGCATAGCAGGAGAAAATATTAATGGGTCAGAGCCCGAGTTGAAAACATTTTATAGCAAGTGCATTAAAATGCATAATAATTATAAATGCATTATTACATGATTAAGGTGGAGTCGCACTCTCCATAATAATCCAACTCACCTCTCAACTAAAGCGTGCAACTAGACGTATGCACGTGATCTCCAAATAAAGGCCCAAAGCTATTTAGACAGGGTTATCTAACTTAAACCCAATTGAAACCTTTAATTTAAAGTTATCTTACAACTTACACTTAAATAAATTCCATATAAATCATATCATTTAATTCTTATTGATCTCAATTATTTGTTTACTTACATAACATAAAAAAAGTTTGTATAACCATTTCTTACACTCATACTCTACACATCAACATTCTCAAGTACTAGAATTTCTCATATTCTAGTTATACCATCAATATACATATAATTATATATGAGTTATTAGCATCTAAGTGCTAAGGACTAAACTTCTCCCGAGTCTCAATACTGCACTACGTTTCATTCGTGGGACGTCTCGCAAAGCAAAATCCAAACATGGAACCCCCCCGTTACACTACTCCTGACAGTATTGATTTTTGAGATTCATTATGATCTCAATGCATGATGCATGTAACCCAAATTCTTATTATTCCATTAATTAATTTATTAATCCCAATTCTCAACAGTGCACTGTGGTTCGTGCGAGGGACGTCTCGCTAAAGCGGAATCCAAACAAGGAACCCCCCCCCCCCGATACACTACTTCTGGCATTGTCGATCGTCGAGAAGTATATATATATATATATGATCATTAAGGACTAGCTTCAACTCGCACCCAACATTACACTACGTTTCATGCGTGGGACGTCTCGTAAAAGCGAAATCCAAACAAGGAACCTCCCCGTTACACTAATCCTTGGCAATGTTGGTCGTTGAGGTCCATTATGCCCTCGATACCCGAATAACTAATCACATCCATAATATAATAACCATTCAAACGAACTAAAACTCGAGGACGCATTCTCACAATGCTATCATCTTCCAGTTGCCCAAACCACGTAGCAAACTGGGGACCACCTGGTGGGGCTAAACGACACCCACCTCGTGATCAACTCACACACACAATGTCCGAAAAGCGGTCATAGTTCCTAACCGAAAATTGAGAATGACACATACCCACGACTTCTCACCCCCCAAATAATAAATGTATATCACATAATAATCACCATGGACGACTATGACCTGGGGAATATCCACACACTGCTCATCGAACCAGGGTGCTCACCCTCATTGCGCGCAACTTCCCACTGATTGCAAGGAGGGGGTATGCTTCACTATATATATATATATATACCATCACATAAGGTATACATACATCATCACATCATATAAAGATATACCATCATATAAGGTATACCTACCACATCATTTATATTTTCATAGTACGCTCTTAGGCGTAGATGAAATAATATTATTTCTTAGTATATTTCTCTCTCGATATACTAATTGTCAATTCTCACACATCTTTCCCACTTAGTATACCCTATACTATTTCTCGCTTGAAGCTCACATGTCGCTTCTTATTATGAATTGTCTCTCAATTCGATTTATGTTCAGGATATTCTTTATCCTAATTCACCTCAATTAGCATTTCTCTTTGTGTGAGACATCTCCCAAATTATTCATCGTTAAGGATATTTCTATATCCGTATGCACATTTATTAGCATTTATATTCTCAATCCCAAATATGGTTCAATTAATTATATGAACCTTTAAAGTTATCCCATTTGGGGATTTGATTCTACAATCCAATATCTCTAAGTTCATTCTCATTCTTTCATATACATTTAAGAATTATCTCCAAATAGAATCTTCAACAATAGTGGGCTTCCCCACTTAGTATATACCATAATCTCTAATCGGTATTCCTCAATTTAAGTCGATAGGGCTCCAATTATTTATTATATGGGAAACTCCCTAACATCTCCAAAATATACTTCATATGATTCCTATAGAGGTTCCCAATCGATAACCTCGAAAGAAAAGGAATGAAATTCTCCCTAGAAAAACATTTCCCCAAAATTCCCTGTTTCCGAATCGATTCGGCGCTTCAAGGCGAATCGATTCGGGTCCTAATACCTGGGACTCTGTCTCAGGCTGAATCGATTCGCCTGGGGTATGAATCAATTCGGTCACTCAGACCTAGGCACCTGCAAATTTCCAAATCGATTCGATAAGGGGCCGAATCGATTCGGCCCTTCAGAAGGCTCAAAAATGGCTACTTTTTAGTAAGCCAAAAATCCCAAAATTCATTTTTATCATTTTCTCTTCATTTCTCTTCAACCCAATCAAATATATATCATCAATATTCAGCCATAAACACATTTAAACTAATTTCTAACCTCAAATCCATTTATACCCTACAAATCTAAGGTTTTCCCAAAAAGTTAGGTTTTGACAAATTAAACCTAAAACCCATAAATTTAATCCACAAATCGTGCAATAAATGGTACACAACAATAATTTAGTAAGTTTAATCACTTGGCTCAAGTTCGTAGGGTTTGATTCCTCCTCGAGATCGCGTAATCCACTTTCTCTCTCTTTTTCCTCTTCTTTTCTTCTTCTCTCTTTCTTTCCTTCTATTTCTCTCTTTCTCTCTAAGGAGATTTGATCTCCCGTAGGCTTTTAAGCCTTGTCTCCCAAGATACACAACTTTAAATGATAATACACACTTTAAATGACTCGGTAACTTTAATTCGAGACAAACGAGCTTAAAATATTTCGGAACCTAAATAAACCCCAAGTACAGTCATTTTGACTTTCTCGACCCTTCCGGAAACATCTACATCCTCAGAATTTCCATTCGAAGCACTTTCTAACAACTTCAAATTTTGACCTCAATTGCCAATTTAATAATTCTCCAAATAAAATAATATTTATTTCTCCCAAAATAAATAAATTATCGCCTCTAAAACATTGGGTTGTTACAAACTTCCCCACTTACAAAAATTTTGTCCTCGAAATTCAGCTAAGCCTAATACTCCAAAGCTCAACTAGTTCCTACTACACTCTTCCTCACTAATCCTATACTCAAACCTCTAACTTCCCACGATGAATTATTTTAATTTATTTTAAGTTTTATAAAACCAATTCATTAACCACTAGGGCGCCCATACACCCTTTATTCGAGCTTTACTCGTACCAGTCATGATGAGGCTTCATTTGCCTCCAAAGTTCCACAATTCCATAGATATGTAAATTATACTAGCATATTAATAGTGTAAAATTTTCGAATGGTCCAAAGAAATAAATCCTCTCAATTCCTCACATTCGCCACTTTCATGCGGGGGACGTCTCGCCAAAGCGAAATCCAAACAAGGAACCCTCCCAATACACTACTATGTAGCGACGTCGGGGATTGAGAGTTTGTTAAATCCGGATAAGAGTTTGAAAATATTTTAGTGAAAAATCATTTTGATATGGCCCAAAGGCCTATAAAAAGTTTTATTTTGAAAACAGTTTATTTTAAAAACAGTTTATGTCACGCGATATTTATATTAAGCGCCTTATCTCCGTAGCACAAGGTCTTAACAATCATCATACATATAACAACATGTAGCTCACAAAAACTAGCATAATTATGAGCTAAACTTTCCTGCGTCCCGCTAATCCACTAATTCTGAACTCTTTCCAGTAATAACATCTTACATCATTTTTAATATATTGTCGTTCATAAGGCTCATCCACATCTGGAATACAGCAATTATATAAGTCTTACATGACTATATACAAATAAGTATTTTTATGATTACTACTTGATACACATAACATTTCTTTCATTCATAACAAGGTTTATAGCTCTCTTTGAGCACATTACAAAATAATCTATTCTCTCAAAAGATAATTCATATAAGAGACTAAGGTGCTCAAAATTCCCTTTCGGGTCATTACATACATAATAGGATTATAGCACTACCCTCTCAAAACTATCTCCCATACGATATCCAAAAACTTCTTATATTAATATTCCTATTCACAAAGGAAAATTAACCTACATCATCCATCTCTAGTCCGATTGCCCTTACTCATCAATGGGCTCCAACACAAATTCCCCGAGTCTAAAATGACCTCGAGTTTGTTGTAGGGGTTACACTTCCAGAACTTCATCAAAACATGGTCATTTACCTCTTTTAGGACAATCTCTCTTTTTATGACATATTTCTTTACAAAAGAAACATCTACTCGCACGTCCTCTCGGCCCACCTTGAGGAGAAAAATGTCGTTGTGACTCTCTATGATCCGACTTATACCCACTGGTATTACTGGCATTCCCTTTGCCAAACCTACTTGATGAACTCGAATCTCCAAAGTTCTTACCCTCTTGCGAACGAAGACGATATTCATGACACTCCAACAGTGCCGCATTCACTACCTCGATGAAAGTCACTAGCACTGGGCCCTCTAACAAATGCTGGCGAATTCTCCAATCTAAACCTCGAATAAACTTCGATATACACTTCTCTTCCGTATTTACCTCATCAGGTACTAATTTTGCCCATCTAGAAAAATCTTCTTCATATTCTGCCACCGTTCTATCTCCTTAAAACACATCCATCAATTTCTTCCTCAATTCCTTCTGAAGTGGGGAAGGAAAATACCTTCGATCAAAGAGTTCCCAAAAATCTGTTATAGGTAAAGTATCTCTCTGTTCAAATGTGGTGACACACTCCCACCATTGGAGAGTTGCACCCGATAACTTAAAGGTGGCTAAAAACTGCTTCTGCACCTCACTACACTCAACCATACAGAGGTGCCCCTACATACTACTCTTCCATTGACTTGCATCCATTGCATCAACCCCCCTTAGAACTCTGGAGGATGCACCTTACTAACACCTTCCTTCACTTTTTTCCCACAAAGACAATCCTAAATGGGTTTGGGCTGCTTGGACGGCAGATTGCTGCGCCATCGTAGAAATGGCAGCAGTTACTGCGTGTGCCACAATATTGGCAACTTCATCTCTAGTCATGTTCCCTTGAGGCATTTGGGGTTCCATATTCTCAGTCCCTTTGTTTGCCCTGATGGAATGACCTCTCTTCGGTGACATCTGAAACAAGAACAAGTGTATCAGAACGCCTTTCAATTTTTTTCAAATCACAGAAGAAATATAGACGTGTGAATACAACAGTCATAATATTAAGGATCTACATCGAGAATGCTTACGGAAGATCGTAGTAACCCCCACAGATCCTAAAGACACTAGAAACTGATGCTCAGATACCATCTGTGACAACCCGCTCAAAATAATAACGGGTGGCCAGCCCTATACTACATTAAATCAGGTATCCCAGATGGCACAGTCTCAACATCAACTAACAATACTAAATAATATAAGGCTAACTACCCGAAACTATTAAAATCGGATGTCAAAAATTTAAAACTTTTATTTTTTACCGATATAAAACCAACCATGCAACCATAACTAACAATACTACATCTAAATATGATGAGTGATGAATACAAACTCCAATAATGTATAAAAGAGTACAACAAAATGTACACAGTAAAATATCCGAATATGCTTTCGGGTCACAGATAATACACAAATCTGGGAGAGAGAGAATATAAAAAGTATTAATCTGCAATACTTGGGTATAGACCCTATATACAAACTGAATCATAATCTAGATATACAAAAGATAGGAATCGACTAGAGCGAAGTGCCGCAATAGTCCGCTACTACTAAAGCTCCACGAATACACTGGGTGGTTAAGCATCCATGGCATCCTTGTGGAGGAGCACCTAATATAATATAATATAATATATATGCATCGCAGGAGAAAATATTAACGGGTAAGAGCCCGAGTTGAAAATATTTTATAGCAAGTGCATTAAAATGCATAATAATTATAAATGCATTATTACATGATTAAGGTGGAGTCGCACTCTCCATAATAATCCAACTCACCTCTCAACTAAAGCGCGCAACTAGACGTATGCACGTGATCTCTAAATAAAGGCCCAAAGCTATTTAGGCAGGGTAATCTAACTTAAACTCAATTGAAACCTTTAATTTAAAGTTATCTTAAAACTTACACTTAAATAAATTCCATCTAAATCATATCATTTAATTCTTATTGATCTCAATTATTTGTTTACTTACATAACATAAAAAGGGTTTTTATAACCATTTCATACACTCATACTCTACACATCAACATTCTCATGTACTAGAATTTCTCATATTCTAGTTAAAACATCAATATACATATTATTATATATGAGTTATTAGCATCTAAGTGCTAAGGACTAAACTTCTCCCGAGCCTCAATACTGCACTACGTTTCATGCGTGGAACGTCTTGCAAAGCGAAATCCAAACAAGGAACCCCCCCCCCCCCGGTTACACTACTCCTGACAGTATTGATTTTCTCGATTCATTATGCCCTCAATGCATGATGCATGTAACCCAAATTCTCATTATTCCATTAATTAATTTATTATTCCCAATTCTCAACAGTGCACTGCGGTTCGTGCGTGGAACGTCTCGCAAAAGAGAAATCCAAACAAGGAATCCCCCCGATCACTACTTCTGGCACTGTCGATCGTCGAGCAGTATATATATATATATGAGCATTAAGGACTAACTTCTTCTCACTCCCAACATTACAGTGCGTTTCATGCGTGGGATGTCTCGCAAAAGTGAAATCCAAACAAGGAACCCCCCCGTTACACTACTCCTTGGCAATGTTGGTCGTTGAGGTCCATTATGCCCTCAATACCCGAATAACCAATCACATCCATAATATAATAACCATCCAAACGAGCTATAACTCGAGGACGCAGGCTCACAATGCTATCATCTTCCAGTTGCCCAAAACATGTAGCAAACTGGGGACCACCTGGTGGGGCTAAACGACACCTACCTCGTGATCAACTCACACACACAACGTCCGGGAAGCGGTCATAGTTCCTAACCGACAAGTGAGAACGACACATACCCACGACTTCTCACCCCCAAAATAATAAATGTATATCACATAATAATCACCGTGGACAACTATGACCTGGAGAATATCCACACAGTGCTCATCAAGCCAGGGTGCTCACCCTCATCGCACGCAACTTCCCACTGATAGCAAGGAGAGGGTTTGCTTCACTATATATATATATATATATATATATATATATATATATATATATATATATATATATATATACCATCACATAAGGTATACATACATCATCACATCATATAAAGATATACCATCATATAAGGTATACCTACCACATCATTTATGTTTTCATAGTACGCTCTTAGGCGTAGATGAAATAAAGTTATTGTTTTATATATTTCCCTCTCGATATACTAATCGTCAATTCTCACACATCTTTCCCACTTAGTATACCCTATACTATTTCTCGCTTGAAGCTCACATGTCGCTTCTGATTATGAATTGTCTCTCAATTCGATTTATGTTAAGGATATTCTTTATCCAAATGCACCTCAATTAGCATTTCTCTTTGTGTGAAACATCTCCCAAATTATTCATCGTTAAGTATATTGCTATATCCGTATGCACATTTATTAGCATTTATATTCTCAATCCAAAATATGGTTCAATTAATTATATGAACCTTTAAAGTTATCCCATTTGGGGATTTGATTATAAAATCCAATATCTCTAAGTTCATTCTCATTCTTTCATATACATTTAAGAATTATCTCCAAATAGAATCTTCAATAATAGTGGGCTTCCCCACTTAGAATATACCATAATCTCTAATCGGTATTCCTCAATTTAAGTCGATAGGGCTCCAATTATTTATTTTATAGGAAACTCCCTAAAATCTCCAAAGTACACTTCATATGATTCTTGTAGATGTTCCCAGTCGAGAACCTCGAACGAAACGGAATAAAATTCTCCCTAGAAAAACATTCCCCCAAAATGCCCTGTTTTCGAATCGATTCGGGCCAAATCCGAATCGATTCGGCCCTACGAATCGATTCGGCCTTCAAGGCGAATCGATTCGGGTCCTAATACCTGGGACTCTGTCTATGGCTGCGGGTGCAGGTAGAATGGGGCCTGAAAACTTGCGGCTCAATTGTTGTTGTAAGGACATTTTTCACATGTCCGAAATGTTTCATTTATTTATGTCGTACGCCGCTACATTTGGCACGTCTCCTCACGATCTCACATGACGGCCTCTATCTGAATTCCGGGAATCAATCATGCATTATCTCCACTAATATGTCCCACATCTACCTCAATGACTTCACGTTCCAAGATTTTAGGGACTTAATGCAAGTGGTACGCAAGGGAAGTCAAAACAGTGAAAAAAAGGCACAATAGGAGAGTTCAAGGGCATTTTCGTAATTTCACATCCATAGTTCGGAGGTCTGGTCAACTAGAAAGTTTAAGATCTCTCCACAACGAAGATACTAGAAAAAACGGCACCTCAATCCGACCTATGGTGAAGGAGTTATGACCTTTTGAAGATAGAGAAAATTCCTTAAAGAATGTTGTGTTTTTTGTACGCTTGATAGAATTTTAGAGTTTTAAGAACGTGGGACTCTTCATATTTTTTCCTATAAATACCAACTTCGGGGGAGTTGTTTTGTAAGACTTTAGGAGACGAATTTGAGAGTCCAAATACATCTAGTCTTCATATTTTTGAGTCCCAAGACTCATGTTTTGATTCACACATCATTGCCAAACCTTTGTGAATCCTTTTGCAACCCAAGAATACAACTTTGGTTTGTTCAACCCTTGTGGAGGAGATTGTTCTTCTTCTTCATTGCAGCCCTACTGGAAAGGGATAATTCCAGCCGCGACTACAGAATCCGATACCCGACGGTAATTCTTAGTCAACTTGTATTTTCATTGTAATCCGATTGTAAGCCGTTCTCTTACAAATTATAGTGAAAATAAATGGTTTTGCCCCTGAGGGGGATTTTCCTTAATTGCATGTGTTTGAATGTTCTTGCGTAGATTATCAATTTATTCAATCACATACTGCTTCATGTTTAGGGTTTGTTTGGATTAAAAGGGTTTTATATATAATTTGATCATTTGAACGCGAGCACACACGTTCTCAAATTGGTATCAGAGCAGGTTACGCTAATCTATCGCGTAGTCCTTTTTTTTCCGCAAAATTTTTCTAAGATATCAATTTTCTGAAAAAAATGATTTTTGAAAAAGTGCGTGTTCAAATGGAGAAGTCATATTATAAAATGCCTATTTTTTACGGGACAAATTATGCTTATTGGAAAGCCCGTATGAGGTCGGCTTTAAAAGCCATTGATGAACGTGTCTGGATTTTGGTTGAACGAGGGTGGACTCCTCCCACCGTGACTGTTGATAATGTGACCAACTTGAAACCTGACATTTCTTGGTCTGATGAAGAAATTAAATGGTCATCTTTTAATTCTAAGAGTCTAAGTGCTATTTTTGGGTCTATCACACCTGATGAGTTCAAACGCATAATGACGTGTACCACCTCAAAAGAGGCATGGGATGTTTTACAACTCACCCATGAAGGAACTAATGCTGTGAAAGAGTCTAAGTTGCAAAACTTGACAACTCAATTTGAAACAATCACCATGCATGATTCTGAATGCTTTGATGAATTTTATGCTAGACTTTCTGACATTGTGAATACTAGTTTTAATCTTGGTGAACATATTCCGAATGCTAGAGTTGTTAAAAAGATTCTTCGTTCTTTGCCTAAGCGTTTTATCCCTAAAGTCACTGTGCTAAATTCTATGGGTAATTTAAATACGCTAAAATTGGAAGAACTTGTAGGAGATTTGCAAACTTATGAAATTGATATGTTCCCTAAAAATTCTAAATCTAAAGATAAGGGAATTGCTCTTAAAGCCCAAGAGAGAAGGAGTGAGGGGTCAGCTAGAAAGAGGGTAGAGTCATCTAGAAAGAGAGAGACTGACACGTCAGATTCTGAGTGCGATTTTGACTTAGATGATTTGGCTCTTTTCGCAAAAAATTTCAAGAGGATTCTCAAATTTAAGAAAAATGGCAATTTTAAAGATAAAAAGAAATTTGAGAAAAATAAGTTTGAAAAGAAAAATGAAAAAGTTTCCAAAAATCCTTCTCTGAAAGAAAGTGAGAGATGTTTTGAGTGTGATGGTAGGGGTCATAGAGCTTTTGAGTGTGCCAATCGTCTGAATAGAGAGAAAGGGAAAGTTGTCCTTAATGCTACCCTTAGTGACGACAGTGAGGTCGAGACGGTGGATTCTGGAGATGAGTCACCGCATGAGTGTAACTTCACCGCATTCATGGCCAGCCAAGTGAGCACTCATAGTTCTCCTCACGACGATGAGAATGATGCTTCACAGGGACACCTCGACAGTGAGATCGATGTGAGTGAGGGGGAGGATGACACAAGTGAGAGCGAGAGTGATATACAACGCGCCTACGCTGAGTTATATTCTGAGTCTTTTAAAACTAAAAAGCGTAACAAAGCGTTAGTTCTTAAGATCACTTGCCTAGAGGAAGATTTTAGGAAAGAGAGTTCTCCACCTGCACCACCCTGAGAGAGAGAGAATCTACCTGTGTCGAGAATGAGAATTTTTTTAGAGAGAGAAAGAGTACTCTAGAGAAAGAGAGAGGGGACTTGATCAAGCAAGTGGCTAGTCTTACGAGTCAGCTCCATTCCTCCGTGGAGACTCGAAAGAAACTTGAAGCCCTTGTTGCCCAGCTGACTCATGATCTTGAGAAAGCACGGGATGTCAAGGTACAAATCGAGGACAGATCTGGGAAGATGGGAAAGATGCTCCTCGGCCCCGCTTTAGGTTTTGGTGATCGTCAAGGAATTGGATATGATGGTGCCTCCACGTCCCAAATTGCACCTGGACCAGTTCCTGAGTTTACTACAACTCCTTATGGTCACCGTAAAAAACCTCGAAGGAGAGTTCGATCAAGAAAAGCAAACCAAGGTCCGCCTTTGACTGAGCTCTTTTGTACTTATTGCAAAAGAAAAGGCCACCTTAGGGAAACTTGCTATAGCATGGGTCGGACACGACGTACTACTGCTCCTCCACGACATACTGATGAGTTTTCTAGTCTGAGAGAGCGAGTTGAGTTCTTAGCTGCCACGACTCAGAGTTTGATGAAAGAATTCCGACGGATGTCTTCGCCATTAGTGAATGTTTCTTACATTCAAGCTAAAACCAACAAAGGCAAACAAAAGGTCATCTCTGCTTGGGTGCCTAAGAAAGATAAAAAGGCCTTTGTTGTTCATGTTTCTCTCAAAGCACATAATACCTCACAGTGGTATTTTGATAGTGGGTGCTCCAGACACATGACAGGTGATGCCTCATTTTTTACTACTCTTGAGGATTATCAAGATGGCAGAGTCACCTTTGGAGATGGGAGTAAGTCTAGCATTATAGGACGAGGTACTATCAAGTTACCTGGTTTTCCTAAGCTAGAAAATGTTTTGTACGTCAAAGGTTTGAAAGCAAACCTTCTCAGCATTAGCCAGCTGTGCGACACTAACTTTGCAGTAAAGTTTGACCGGGACGCGTGTAAAGTCTACAATCAAGCCGGTAAAATTTTGATGCAAGGGGTGAGGACCGAGGATAATTGCTATGGGACTGAGCCCACATCCTCACTTGTCTGCAGCAGCGCCACGATCACTCCTATGGATCTGTGGCACCAACGTCTAGGTCACGTGAACGTTAGAGATCTCAATCGTTTATCTAAAAAGGACCTAGTACGTGGCTTACCATCTCTTGGAAAGTCAACTTCGACCGTTTGTGGACCCTGTCAGTTGGGAAAACAAATTCGTAGTCCTCATAGGAAGTTACATTCCATTACCACCTCTCGTGTTCTGGAGTTGATTCACATGGATCTTATGGGTCCCACTCGTACTGAGAGTCTAGGTGGTAAGAGGTACATCCTCGTGATGGTAGATGATTTCTCCAGATACTCCATTGTAGGTTTTCTGAGAGAGAAATCCGATGTTGTAGATTTCTTAACGACCAAGTGTCGTGTCCTGCAAAATCAACACGGTGTCACTATTAACAGAATACGTAGTGACAACGGCACTGAATTCAAGGGAGCAAAGGTTGATTTGTACTGTGATAGCCTTGGGATCAAACATGAGTTTTCTGCTGTGAGAACTCCTCAGCAAAATGGGATTGTTGAGAGAAAGAATAGAACAATCCAAGAGATGGCTAGATCTATGCTTCTAGGTCGTAAAGTTTCTAGGAGATTTTGGGCAGAGGCAGTGTCTACTGCATATCACACGGTGAATAGGGTGTATCTGCGTCCACACACACTTCACACTCCTTATGAGTTGTGGACTGGCAAGAAGCCCAACCTGGCATATTTTCGTGTCTTTGGGAGTAAATGCTACATCCTACGGGATAAAGAGCAATTAGGAAAGTTTGACTCCCGAAGCGACGAGGGAATATTTCTAGGATATTCATCGAATAGCAGAGCGTACCGGGTTTTTAACCTGAAGAGCTCTAAGATTATGGAATCAATAAACGTCACCGTGCAAGATGACGAACCTCCGATGGTTATTGATCCTAACCTTCAGTGTGTGGATGAGGATTGTTCTGATAGTGATTTACCTGTTCCTCTCTCACACTCTGTGGACCCTACTCCTGTGTTAGGGGACACACCTGCTTGGGTTCGCAAGGGTCATGACCCTTCTTCCATTGTTGGTGATCCCACTCTAGAGGTCAAGACTCGTGCTCAGCTAGAGAACGTTGTTAGCCATCTTTGCTACACGTCCAAAGTCGAGCCCAGGAACCATAAAGAAGCACTCAAGGATGAACACTGGATATCTGCTATGCAGGATGAGTTGCTTCAGTTTAAAAAGAATGATGTCTGGGAACTTGTCCCCCGACCTAGTGAGATTAATGTGATAGGTACCCGGTGGATTTTTAAGAACAAAATGGATGAAAATGGTACCATAATCCGAAACAGGGCTAGGTTGGTCGCTCAAGGCTACACACAGATAGAGGGTGTAGACTTTGGGGAGACATTTGCTCCTGTTGTGAGGCTTGAGTCCGTCCGTCTTCTGCTCGCCATTGCATGTCATCTGCGCTTCAAGGTGTATCAGATGGATGTCAAGAGTGCCTTTTTGAATGGCATTCTACAGGAGGAGGTTTATGTGTAACAACCAAAAGGGTTTGAAGACCCTCAGCACCCTGAGCACGTCTACTATCTGAGGAAAGCCTTGTATGGTTTGAAGCAAGCACCCCGTGCTTGGTACGAGAGGCTTACTTCTTATCTCTTAGCTCGTGGCTTCAAGATAGGGGGAGTAGATATGACGTTGTTTGTCAGGAGAGATGACGGTGCTATTTTGGTTGCCCAGGTCTATGTGGACGACATAGTCTTTGGATCCACATGCTCCCAGCATGCTCACCACTTTGAGGAGGAGATGAAAAGTGAGTTTGAGATGAGCATGGTTGGTGAGCTTACATTCTTCCTTGGTCTCCAGGTTCGTCAGCTAGAGGATGGGATGTTCATCTCCCAATCCAAGTATGCTAGAGACCTAGTGAAGAAATTTGGTTTAGACTCCGCTAAGCATGCACGTACACCTATGAGTACTACTACCAAGCTTAGTAAGGACACTTAAGGCAAGGACGTAGAGCAAACCTTATATCGGAGTATGATAGGTAGTCTCCTCTACTTGACTGCCAGTCATCCCGACATCGCCTTTAGTGTTGGAGTCTGTGCGCGTTATCAGGCATCCCCAAAAGAGTCACATTTACTTGCTCTAAAACGTATTATTAAATACGTAAGTGGGACTCTCTCATACGGGATTTGGTATTCCTTTGATACCGATGACCGTCTGTCCGCCTACTCGGATGCCGATTGGGCTGGGGATGTAGATGGATGTAGGAGCACTTCTGGTGGGTGTTTCTATTTTGGTTCTGCTCTTGTCTCCTGGCTGAGCAAGAAGCAAAATTCCATCTCTTTGTCCACTGCGGAGGCTGAGTACATAGCCGCCGGGAGTTGTTGCACACAACTCTTGTGGATGAAGCAAATGCTGGAGGATTATGGGATATCACAGGACACCATGACCATTTCCTGTGATAACACGAGCGCGATACACATATCCCGCAATCCAGTTCAGCATTCGCGCACAAAACACATCAGGATACGTGAGCACTTTATTCGTTAGTTAGTTGAAGAGAAAGTCGTATCCCTAAGTTTTGTTCTTACCGACCGTCAGTTAGCCGATATTTTCACGAAACCTTTAGATGCCCTTAGATTTGAGAGTCTTAGGAAATCTTTAGGGATTTGCACAGTTGACTGAGGGGTTGGTCTATGTCTAGAATAGGATGCTTCTTCATGTTCATATCATATGCTTCCTATTGCTAGTCTGTTTTATATGTACCATTACTTTGTTGTACAACTTTGTTTTATTCCTTTTGCTTTTTATATTTCTTTTGAAAAAAATACAAAAAGATTTTCCTTTAAGAAAAATTTTGAGAAAAGCACAAAAAGATTTTATTTCTCCAAATTTTTGAAAAAATCCAAAAAGATTTTTGTATTTTTCTTCTTTTATGGATGAGCATGTAAGATAGCCAAGTCACAACTTCATTCCATTTATCCATGTGACTGTTTGATAGAGATTTGAGAGGCTACATCATTTCATCCATGTGCTTTACATTGATTGGAGTCTTTGAGATGTAATTAGTGATATCTTCCTACATGTTTGACTCCTATATCCTTTATTGCACACATGCACGGCTATATTTGATTATTGCACTTGTCTATCTCATGTTGGCTTGCGTGTTTTCATCTCAATCCTGTCTATACAATGTACAATATGCGATAAAACTTGACAAGATTGGAATGCATGTAAAAATCGTTTTGGTGAGACTGTGTGTTTTTGTATAACAGGGAGGGGCTGCGAAAGGTAATCATCTATCCTTTGCGCAAAAGCCACCGTTAAAAAGGACCTAAAAATGGAGGAATTTTAATATCCGAGGTCCAAAGAGGTTAAAAGAGCCCGAAAAAATTTAAAGGCAATAAAAAGCAATTCATGCCAAATATGGGCCACTTAGGTTTCACCATCAATTCTCCAAAGTTTGAGAATTTAGAATGCCTCTATTCAATACAATATCTGAGGGATTTTGGTTGGAGAATCTAAACGGGTTTGCACTTCCTTGAAAGTCCTGAAAAAGCATAAAATCATTTTGGACGTTATTGGTGTGAAAATCATTTTGAGCTTTGATTTGTTGATTTGATTGAGTCAATATCTTATACTGTCACTCTTTTACGCCAAAGGAAGCATTTGAGTTCATTCGCTAGGAATATCCAATATTCATCGTGCACATATGTCATGTTTGTATGCATTGAGTTTCCTATCGAATTTGATCACACCACTTCATTTACGCTATCATTGACTTGGTTGCTTTCTATTTATTCATGGTGTTTTTTTATCCTAGTGACACCCCGCACTTGCTTATTTGATTTATTTCTCTAATTTGTCCATTTGGGGACATCATAAAAAGGGGGAGAAAGAATTATCATATTATGGGGGAGTTTGAATTCTGGGGGAGTTTTTGAGATGTTGCTTATGTTTTTATCATATATTGATATCCATGTTATCTCATTTCAAACTCGATATGTCACGTGGTATTTGCTTTGTCTCATGTGTGTAGGTATGAAGATTGCAGATCTATATGTTGCACACCCTGATGAGAAAAGTTTTGAGATTCCTGAAGAATTAAAGAACAAACGACGAAGACTATTCATTTGTACCTTTTCCAGTTTTGGGTTCATGGGAGGGTAGATTTGTATAGGCAATTTCATATTTGATAATTCGGATTTTTTATGTATGTACCGGCATAGACATAGGGGGAGATTTGTAAGGACATTTTTCACATGTCCGAAATGTTTCATTTATTTATGTCGTACGCCGCTACATTTGGCACGTCTCCTCACGATCTCATATGACGGCCTCTATCCGAATTTCTGGAATCAAGCATGCATTATCTCCACTAATATGTCCCACATCTGCCTCAATGACTTCACGTTCCAAGATTTTAGGGACTTAATGCAAGTGGTACGCAAGGGAAGTCAAAACAGTGAAAAAAAGGCACAATAGGAGAGTTCAAGGGCATTTTCATAATTTCACATCCATAGTTCGGAGGTCTGGTCAACTAGAAAGTTGAAGAGCTCGGCGCAACGAAGATACTGGAAAAAACGGCACCTCAATCCGAGCTATGGTGAAGGAGTTATGACCTTTTGAAGATAGAGAAAATTCCTTAAAGAATGTTGTGTTTTTTGTACGCTCGATAGAATTTTAGAGTTTTAAGAACGTGGGACTCTTCATATTTTTTCCTATAAATACCAACTTCGGGGGAGTTGTTTTGCAAGACTTTAGGAGATGAATTTGAGAGTCTAAATACATCTAGTCTTCATATTTTTGAGTCCCAAGACTCATGTTTTGATTCACACATCATTGCCAAACCTTTGTGAATCCTTTTGCAACCCAAGAACACAACTTTGGTTTGTTCAACCCTTGTGGAGGAAACTGTTCTTCGTCTTCATAGCAGCCCTACTGGAAAGGGATAATTCCAGCCGCGACTACAGAATCCGATACCCGAGGGTAATTCTTAGTCAACTTGTATTTTCATTGTAATCCGATTGTAAGCCGTTCTCTTACAAATTATAGTGAAAATAAATGGTTTTGCCCCTGAGGGGGATTTTTCCTTAATTGCATGTGTTTGAATGTTCTTGCGTAGATTATCAATTTATTCAATCACATACTGCTGCATGTTTAGGGTTTGTTTGGATTAAAAGGGTTTTATATATAATTTGATCATTTGAACCCGAGCACACACGTTCTCAGTTGTTTACTCGCGGCATGCACTGACTTCAACTATCGTTTTCCCCTAATAAACTTTGAAACTTCCATTATAGGTTGGAATCATGTTGGGGACAAAATAAAATGCAAATAAAAATATGGAGGTAAAAATTTCGTATCATAAAATGTAAAAAGAATCCCTAAAAAAGTTCAAAATAATATTTTTAAAAATTATAGAAATCTTCAAAGTAAAAATGATTTTTATATTTCAAAAAATATTTTTCCCCCGTGTTATACTTCTTTGTGTGGCTTGAAACTTTGGTGTGATGGATCACTCGTGTCACATTTATGTCCTTGTGTAGATGAAGTAGATTCGGTTATATAGATGATCTTCAATAAAAATTGACACAAATCTAAAACATGTTTTAAATCTAGAATTTTCACAACAATGAGAACTATGTTCTTATAGGTTATCAGCGTGATGCTAGCAAGTAATACCCCGTAGTCTCCATAATTCCGAATGGACTCCATGTACCTCCAAATCATGGAAGGAAGATTGATGGTCATGTCAATATCGATGGTATGCATTAATTGAATGTGCCCGGGATGTAGGTACTATGATTTACATTCGTCAGAGATTAAACGAACTATTGTATTAAGCAGTGATAGTCATAATACAAATGGCTACTCTGAGGTGGCTTACGATTGTCAAGAGAAACATTTGTAAAGTGAATGATGTTATGAGTTATAGTAAGAAGTGAGATATTCAATATTCTTAGGGTAATGAGGTGAAGGAAACACTAAGTATATTTAAAATGCTCAATTATGGTATCAGGTGAGGTGACAAAGTTGACGCCTATAGCTATGGATACTATAAAATCCCATATAACCAAGAAGGAACATATGTTCACCCGCAAGGTCTGATAAAAAATGGGAGTCTCTACCACCACTGTCATCTGGTAGTACCACGTGGAAATGAAATTCTTATACTCAGCATGTGAATCCCACCGAAGTGTGCTAAAATGGGGATGGAACTGAAGTGGAATCTCTTTGGCTATCTTTCCTATGGAGGAAGAAAAAATTAATAAATGATGGAAATGGGGTAAGGGTTACCTAAGTTAGTCTAGGAACCTAAACTATTCTCAACAGCAAACCAGCCATAGCAGCAATCCACAAACTCCAAAAAAATAACGCACCAACTAAAAATTAACCTGCATAAAAACTAATGATTAATAAAGATGCCTAATAAGTGTTCTTTGCACTAGTTTATGCCAAATAAATCCATTTTTTAAATAAAAATCCACATATACATACATATATGTGTGTGTGTGTGTAGTGAGATAGAGAGAGAGGGGGAGAGAGAGAGAGAAAAAAAATAAAGGAAAATAGGCTTTTCACACCTAGTATGTATAAGGCCATCCGTAGTGGTGTAGTGCAAAAAAATGTAAATGTACATTTTTTGGCTTAAATTTTTCTTCGAGTTTTTACAGTGGAACAATGCAAAATGCTGATGTGGTGGAGAGTGGGCAGAAGACTTTTTAACGCCGAGATTTGGGCGGATGACTTTTTACTTCCCAAATTTAATTTACCGTTTGGATATTAATTTTTTTTTTTTTCAAAAGTGAAGTTGGGAGGACAAATTATAGGCTCCCAAAAATCTGGGCGGGTATCTTTTTAACGCCCAATCTGGGCGGGTATCATTTTAACGCCCAGAACTGTTGGGCCCCACTTACACATTGTGTATCGACTCTACATTTGCATCCTCTCTACATTTTCTCTCACCTAAAACTACACAATATCTTACCCACTGTGAGACATAAAAGTCTAAAACTACATATTTAAACATCCCACTATAGATGGCCTAAAACAAAAAAGATATTATGTATATGTAATAAGGGTATAAAAGTCATGTATATGTATTATATAGAATATATCACACATATAAATGGACAAAGTGAAAAGGAGTCAAAACTTACCCAAAGACCTAAAATTTGAAGTGGGTCACCGAAAAGTGATTTACACGCTGCAAAATGACAAAAGAAAGGCTCGGATTGAATATGACTGAAGAAATGAGGATTTGAAAATTTGAGTTGACTAAACTAGGGTAAATAGGGTTTCCAGTGTTTGAAAGATGAAAATGACACTCTTTAAAGATGAACCCCTATTTAAACCTAGCCTTCATTCAAATAAGGTCTCGTTCAAACTAGGATAGCCCTCATTCAAACAAGAGAAGAACATGTTGTTTTAAATAAAAATACAATCTAAGAAATGAAATAATACCTAAGATCCCAAAAAACTAAAATAAAACAGAAATAAAAATGGTACCAGACACCGAACTAATTGTAAATGTTTGAACCCTACACGTGTAACCTAGGAGAATTGGATGGGTCTAAAGAACCCGAAAAAATAGTGAATCCTAGATAAAATAAAAATGATCCATATAACCAACCTAGTTGAACAATTTACGATATGAGTCAACCGTATTAAAATGGTTAAGTTATTTCAGATTCACATTGATGGTGGCCTAAAGCTATCCATGTACATTAAATAGTTCAATAAGCTTAAAACAAAATCACATACTAGACGAAATTGTGCAAACCCATTGATCTTTGACTTATATCACACTCAATTTGTGCTATTATAAATTTTGCATTTTTGATCATTTTGAGATATTTCCCTTGTAGAAATATTTTATTATTATTTCTCTCAATTTTGCACAAATATTTTGTTTTAAGTCATTTTCTAATGGTATTTATCACCCTCTTTAGGCATATCTTGCCAATGCTTCACAACAATATTTTAAATTAACTTGAAATCAAAGGTTCTTGTAAACACACCTCAAACATCTAGCAAGGAAAATATGATCCGAATGAATAAAAATGGATGGCATAAAAAAAATTTGGATCAAGATTAATGATATATCCTGTTACTACTTGTATCAAGTGTGTGCGATATGGTAATGACTACAACATAATTACAATATGTTGTTTCTACATTAAAAATGATAATGTTTAAGTAAAGTCTACAATAGGCTCACAATACTAAAAAATTCTAAAAACTTAGAAAAAAGAAAATAGATTACACGGTGTTGTTCTTATATCCTCTATCATCGAACTCAGAAATGCCCTAAAAATCATAAAAACAAAAATATTTTTGCATTTTTATAACAAAACAATTTATTTTTGGTTTTTCTTAAAAAATTTCATAACAAAAATCTTTGTGTAATTTTCAAAAACTAGAAAACTAAAACAAACATACATATAGTATATATCTAATCAAGGATATAAATCATCAAGTATTAAAAAAAATCTAGGACTATGAAAAAAATCGCAACGGGACTAACGAATGAATCAACAATTTACACACCTGGTCTATAAAGCAAAAAATAGAACTCACCAGTGAGAAGAAAATTCTTTACCTACTGGAGGTTTAAATAAATGTGTATCCAAAGGAACACGGTGAGAAACATCAATTCTACCAACCAATTATTAAACAAACTTGTTTTCGACTAGTGACATGATTAGTTCTAGGCATCATAGACACTCTTATAAAATCAAAGAAAAAATCTCTAAGGTGCCCATCCTATGATAATGGATGCAAATATAGGGTTGTTGGGTGTTCACCTTCTTAGGTTTAGGAGCATTCATAGGTGGGGTACGATTAGGAGTCTTGTTTGACCTCTTAAGTGGAAAATTATCTAACTAAAAGGTTTAAATAAACCCTATGATATCTTCCACCTTCATGTTGTTTATAACTCCAATAACTTTAATGGCTGAAATGTGGGGAAGGAACTCAAGTGGTAGTGACTTAAGGATTTTTCTAAACAGCCTAGAGTTCAGTATCAATTGAGTAAAAGTGAGATTTCATGACATCAGATAGTTTTTAATGAGAATCATCTAAGTTATCGTTATCTTACATCTTCAACAACTCAATTGGGAGGCGAGATATTAGAGCTTCAAGACCTGAATGGTATCAGTATCCTCATAAGAGAGCAGGATAATGTCTCATGCCTCCTTGAACGTGGTACATGTTGAGATCCGATAAAACTCTTCTTGGTTTACTCCATAAAAATGTCATTAATCCCTCCAGGGTTGTAATTATCTACCCAGTGTTCATCCTTAGACCATGCCTCCCCGAGTTTAGCGACAACGATTTCTCCTAGAAAGGTTATCGAATGTATCCACCCCTTAACTACAGTAAACCACACACTCCCATCTTATTACTTAAGAAAAAATGTCATACGCAACTTCCAGTACGCATAGTTACTACCATAAAAGATAGGTGGCTGTGAGAGTCCAATATGGTTATGATAAAGTTCGCTATGATACCAATTTGAAATAGGAATGTCAATTAACAGTCCAAATTTTTAATTAATTAATTTATTAATTAATCAACACTAAATCAAATTAATTTAAGAGAGTTCCTTGTTTGAAAAAGGCCCTTGATCGAGGTTCTCTGCCTCAAAAAACAGGCTCTCAATAGATAATCTTTTCAATCGAGAGTGACCTCGTTCGAACAACGTCTCTCAATAATGACCCTTGACAAATTGTGTAAAAATATATTTGAAAACTTTTTCCAAAAAAATTTCATTAAATCCATATCATGTCACTTCCAAGAGATTAAAATAAACTAAAAGGAATTACCAAATTCATGAAAACCGTTACCTTAACCAAATCTCTTATATGTAACGAAGTCATTTGATTCGGTGAGGTAAACTTAGTCACGATGTTTTATCTCTTTAGATCAATATGATGTAGAATTACAACTTATAGACTCAATATAAAGATATGATAACTCAAAGGTCTATTCTGGAATCAATACAACATAAAATTAAAAATTAAAGGGAGTGTAAAATATGCCCCCTCAAAAATTCCAGACTCGAGGGTTGTTTGGAAGATTTTGAGGTTGTTTCCATGATTCCACGTTCCCCCACACAACACCGCCTTGAAATTGTTAGGTACTATTAATGGCATGAAGTTTGAAGAGGTTATAGTATATCTAAAAACTTTAAAGACAAAGGATTTACCATAACCCAATAAATATAAAGGCATCTGATTAAAGGCAATGAAGAGTGACCCCTCTGTCTCGATTGACAATTTCAATTATGATGAGGTTGTAATAGCCTTATTGGCTATATAATTTAATAAGTTTCTTAAATCTAAACGTTAAAAGTTTAATCTAACTTTATAAGTTTTGAGAAACCTAGAATAATAGAGTTAAATACTCTTATGGTAGGAATAAACAAAATTCTCGAGTAGGTGTTGAGGGTGATGGAAAGTGAGAAAGTGGGTTCATATAGAAAGTCCTCATATTAGGTTACGCACACACAAGATTAAATTTTTTAAATCCATATTATGTCTTGATTAGATTAAGGTGTGCATGCAAGATAAAGTCAGAATTAAATATCTCCAAACCAAACATGTGAAGAATAATATAAGGAAAAATTCCTTTTCGGGCAAAACCTAAATTTCAGTATTGTATCAGAAATTGACAGACTCAATGACTTATAGACTACTTAGATATCCACTATGTATAAGGCAAGAGCCTTCAATTCTTCTATAGATATGGCACAGTCCAACACCATCCACGGGAAGCGCTCTTCTCACGGTATCCATCGATCAACCTCAAGATTCAAGATCCTTTCTTCTTCAGTAGTAGAGCCTCAGCTCCACAAATCAGTAGTAGAGTAAAACTCTATAAGGATTTGATGTATGCGTATGAAACTTAGGCTTGAATAAACTCAACAAATCATATAAGGGATGTAAAATTTAGAAAACAAAAGTTTTTTTATATAACAAAAAGATGAAAATTTTCGCAACAGATATTAGGAATTCACTTTCACTAAAAGTATTAAGAAAAACTTATCAAAAATGGTTTTTATGGAAAAATGCAGTTTTTTAGGCAGTGTCCTCATTTGAACGAGAAAAGGTCTTGTTCTAAAAAAATAGTAGTTTCATTCTAATGAGTTGAATTTCATTCGAACAATAAGCCAATCTCATTTGATCATTATTTTAATGACCTTCTAATGAGTTCAGTTCTGTTAAACAGAGCAAAACTCATTAGATGCTCATTTAAAGCTTGTTCGAACAAAAATATCATTTTATTCTAATAAGATCAGCATCTTATCTGAACGAGATAAAAAAAGGTTCACTAAAATAATTGTGAAATGGATTTACTTTCTATCTTTAGAAATATAAATAAACATGTAATCATAAGTATGTTTCTCAAGTGGGTACTTGGGATTGGGCCTTTTTCTCAAGAGATTGGTGTCCTAATCTCTAAGAACGAATGATATTTTGGGTATCTTAGTTCAAGATATATTTTTTATTTAAATCACTGTAAATCTTAAGTGACTTTTTGGGTTTCCAACTTTGCTCTTTGAAATGGATATTGATTTCTCTTTCTGAAAATCTCAATGACTTGTTGTCGGGTTTTATTTATTGGTACAAATGATATGGAATTTGAAACTTTAGCTCAAATGGGTATTGTGTTTGGAATTTGGCTAAAGCGAGTTTGGACCTTGAAGCTTTAGTTCACATGGGTTTTGGGTTTAAAGCTTTCCTTTAATGGATATTTGGGTTTGAATCTCACATATATGGAAATGGGTTAAGGAAATTGGTTATCTTTCTAGAAAGATCAAGTAAAAATGGCACAATATTATGTTTAGTTTGGTGGTTTGGAATGAAGCTTTGAAGGTTTATTTATGGGCTTGAAAAGAAACTTGACGTCGGAGAGTAATATGGTAAATTTTGGTTCTTTTAGAATTAAAATTTGAAAAATAACCGTTATGAAAATTTGAGTTATGTTATAGTTATAGTCAACTATAACTCAATGTTAGTCGAATAGAACTTCCCGTCTAAAAAGTGGTTTTTTGGTTATTTAAAAAATGTCCTTTTATAACTCAGTGTTAGTCGGCTAAAATGCAGTGTTAGTCAACTATAACTATGTGGTAGTCCACTATGAGCTTGTTATTGGGTCACCTATGACTCATTATTTGGATGTATATAATGTTTTAATTTGGTTTAAGATTTTGGGAAGGTTTAGGAGGGTTGTATTGAGCATATAAAGGATCAAACAAGTTCATTCACATTTTTCAAAATATTCCTAAAGATATTTAAGGCTCTGAGAAAGTCTTCTGGAGTTTGATTATTTCTCTGGTTTGTATGAAACATCTTATGTGGCTTTTGTGGCATTATCAGGAGCTTTGTTTGTATGATTGGTTGTGATAGACTTCTTTTGATGTATGTTTGACGAACTTAGTTGATCTTCATCATAATTTGAGTGATGTTTGTGGTTGATATGATGCTTGTGATTGATCTTTCTAAAATTGGTTGCATTTCTTGGGTGATGATGATGATTAAGACTTTGTTCTTCTTGGTTCAAGATGCACGTCTGAATATATATTGGACTTTCTAGATCTTAGTTAAATATTTTGTGTCTTCATTGCAATGCTTCTGCATTTGATGATTTGGTTGAATGGATGATATGATCCTTGCAATATATCTCATAATAGATTGAGTGATTGTTTCAATCTCATATATATTAGAGAGAATATAGTGAATTATGTTCACATATCAATTATGTTGTTATCATACACAATCCTTTTTACATATTTTCTTTTCACAATCTCCCCAATTTTTTATGATGGTAACTCAGTTGATATGGTTTGAGAAAATATTTAAAAGCCCCTCCCCCCCTTTAAGACTTGGTTTGGAAGAATAATTTTCTCCCCCTTTGTTGTAGCTTCGCTTTTCTCATATCGGATGTCTCTTATTTCTCAAATTTCTCCCCCTTATCATTATCGAAAAGACGATGCTTTTAGAAAACAATGGGTTGCAATGAAGGTTAGTAAGATGTGGTAATAGGTAAATTATATGCATAAAATTATATTCTAAACAATGTCATGTGGAGTTGTGATGTCAAAGTCATGGAGGATTGTGCATATCCTATCTTTGGAAAGATATTTGGTAAAGATATCGACGAGGTTGTTTATGATATAAGTATAGTGACGTATAACCTCCCATTTTTTGTGGATCTTAAAGGGTTCCTTTCTTCGAACTAGAGTTTCTTCCTTGTGTGGGTTTTTGGATTGTCCTGTGAAAAAGGTTTCTATTTGTTTTCTCACTTGGTTGTAATCCTTGTTTCTAAGGAAATAATTGTTTTTCTCATTAAATGTGATACATATGATTTCTTGGATTATACGGATTCTTTATAGATAGGTTTGACTATTTGTGAGTACTCCAAAAATATTTCTTTGTCGGATTTAGTATTAGGTTGGCTAAACTTTTCCCAACCATTTTGAAAAAATATTGATATACCGAGTGTGTTTGTACTTTTCCTCTCCAAAATTTATAAGGGTTTACTTTCCACAATACCATGTAGCATGAATTTTCAATATCTTGTGCCCGGAATGTATTCCAAAAATTATGGAGGATAAATAACAAATCAATATATTTTCTTAAGTCAGAGACAAGTGTGATAATATCAATGCCTAACTCAAGTAGTAGTTGTGTAGGTGATTTAATGGAGTGTGTGGGATATAGTGAGTTGATCTAAGGTTAAGTAAAATTCAATAGAGTTTCAACATTATCAAGAATTTCATTTTCAATAACATCATTTTTTTTTACAACTTCCATAAGTTATGAAGCAAGATTTTGTGTTGCGTATCTTTCCAAATTTTTGAATCTTTTAAGTCTCTACTTTTGATTCGTAAGAATCGCATATAGTATAGGTAAATTATGAATCGCGTAGATTTCATTTTGTGTAAGTCGTGTGAGATTAGTTTGGTACACTAAAATATTCATTTTCTTCCTATGTTTGGGGGGGGGTAGTGTGACGACTTGTCATAAACTCATTTATTGTGATGATATCAAGTTTATGCCTTTTACTCTTGATTTATTTATAGGTTATCTTGAAACTTTTTATGAAACCATATATTTCTCATATTAACCATAATAAATTTTGAATGTATCAGTAGTTTACGTGAAACCAAATTTGTACATATTTATGGGAATTCTAATGTGGGTTGTCCATTTTGTGCATAAGTGTAAGTGTGAGAGTCCATCAAGGCGAGATTTTGAAAAACTGTGTGTGCACATAAGAGTGATTTTTTATTCCTAGTTTTTATATGCTTCCCCTTCTTCATTCGTCGTTGCAAAAGGTTTTCTTTCATGAGGAAAACTTCTTGGAAAATTGTCCCTTGACTTTGTATTTGCCTTCTTCTGTTTATATGTAGCCTATCCTCCTCTTTTGATTTATAATTTCTCCTTATCGAACCTCGAGATGGCTATGTTCACATATATGCTTGAAAACTTTTCATTGGTAGCTTAAGTGTATGGGAAGGCTAAGAATATCATGTATGCTCTTTTAGATTCACTATGCTAGTCATAATTCACATATCAAGTGACATGATTCCCACAAATATATGACTATGCACAAGTGTATTCTCACAACATAATGGGATTGCCATAACTTATATTTCTCATAAGCATTACAACATACCATGTGTAAATTTATGGGAATTTCATATTTAATCTTTTCAATTCAAATGCAATGTTTTACGATGATGGGATTGCCATCATTTTTTCATCTAAGTGTGTGTGTGTGTGTGTGTGTGTGTGTGTGTGTGTGTGTGTATATATATATATATATATATATATATATCATTTAAACATTCTCTTGTATAAGAACTAATTGCCTTATTTATCATAAAGGTAGGAATGCTATCAAAATATCATAGTGATGGGATTTTCATTCGATATTCACTAATAATAGGAATGCCGTAAACTTTCAAATTATGTGAGTACGTTTGAAGCATGATTTGATCTGGTGTCTAAAGACTTTTGACTTTTCATGATTAATGCATTCAAATAAGCATTTTATCGAGCATGTGATTTTAAGTCTTTAGTGAGACTTTATTTACGTAAATTCTATTTAACTATGATAAGCATGTAATAACATTGGAGGACGTTCTTCATTAAACATATGAGAATATTGGTGTGAGAAAGAACATATTGCTATGGCATTAAGTTCATGTGAGGTGAGTTTTGTGGGGACCATGTCTAATGTTTATCACAAAATGACTTCCAATAATTTTGAGGCATCGATGTCATAGATTGTTATCACTCCAACCGAGTGATAATAGCATTAATGGAAGAATTTGTTCTAATGTAATAATGACCAACATGATTGACCCGTGTAGAATGTGTCGAGTATATTTCAATTCTGAGTGAAAATAAGAGGCATGTATCACAACAATGGATATTCATATTTGAAGCATGTGTGGTAATATTTATTGGAGGCATTTATGTGGCATGTCGAGAGCTTCATTACTTGAATTAAGTGTGAAAAACTATTGTCATGTTTCACATATTATGGTATTAACATCATATTCATGTGTAAAAAACATCAAAGATAAGGCAAGGGAGCATATTGGATAAGGCATGCTAAGCATCTTTTCCACAAGTGTTTTCTAGTTTGAATATGTCATCGTGTTATGTTTCTTTACCAAGGAATCAATTATAAGGCAAACTTCTAGAATAAAGATTTATGAACTCTGAGTCTATTTTACTCAACTATTGGGAATTTCTTTTTTAGAAGCTATATGGGTTCTTATATTCGAGTTATTATGACCTCTACATGTATGATAATGATGTGATAAGTTTGTTAAAAACCTTAATTAATTATGATATGTTCTAATGTGTATGCTTTCACCATATGAAAAGGTATAAGTGTGAATGTTCAATAATCAATTTCAACTACCAATTAGGGATTATGATATGGTGAAATATGTGTTCAAAAAGTATTTGAAGGTGTAAGAGTTACAATGTGATCAGAAATCATCTCAAGTGTCTAAATAACATATGAGATATGAGCCAGATTAAAAATAATCATACTATATTTGATTTGTATCAAGGGTAACCTCATTTTTCTTTTTTAAACATGATCCATCTTTTTCAAATATTTAGACAAATATCACTTTTCCAAAAAATCTCTCTTTCGGATATTATCTTTAAACTCAAAATGTATTATTTCAAAACACATTCCATGAGCTAGGCTATGATACCAATTGATGGCCCGGAATTATCGCAAGAGGGAGGTGAATTAGGCTTTTTGCAAATTAATATTTATTTCTTTCTTTTCAAAACCATTTTATATTGTTTCCAACTTCGTTAAAACATTCTCTTAGTAGGTTGATAAAATGATTTCCCTTTTCATTGTTGTCTTACATCCATAGACATTCACATTAACATTCAAGGAATAAAAGTATTAAACATATTAAAGTAAAACAATAATATAAATAGAGTAAGGGAGGAGAGAAGGTTTAAAGCAACTTTGCAAACTGAAGCTTTAACGTGGTCGACCTCTGCCTACTTCTACACTCGAGATGGTACTCGAGAAACTTTATTGTCGTCGGTCTACTAAGGCGGAATCAAAATCACACAAGGATTTATCACACCTAGCAAACCTCAATCAACAAGATGTTAAACTCATCCTTGCCTAAGCGGTACCCACGCAAGACCCCAAGGTCTTAAAACTCTTTGACTGCCCACTATAACAGCATTACCAATCACGAATGTGCAAATAAGTTCATCGTAAGCAATAACAACAAGATTTGTAATTAAAACGTAAAGCAAAGCTTCTTCACTACAAAAATTTGTGAAATGGGTTTACTTTCTCTCTCTAAAAATATAAACAAACATGTAAACACAAGTGTAATACCCATAATTTAAAGATATTTTATTAATTAAATTTACTAATTAATTTGAATTTGTGGAAGAATTTTTATGAAGTAATTTAAATAAATAAATAAATATTTAAAGTGAAAAGGAATTGAATTTCATAATTATTTAAGAAAAAAAGGTTTTGCAATGAAGTTTGAAGTTTGGATGGCATTTTGAAAATATGGACATTACTTAAAAAAAAGTAGTTAAGGTGATTAATTATGATTTAGAATTATATTTAAGTAACAAGTAAACAAAATGAGGATTTTTTACTTAAGAGAATGAGTAGAGTGGTAATTAAAACATACTTGGAAAGAAAGATAGGTTATGGATATAGTTGTTATTAAATAATACTTGGAGAGAAATCTAGTTTTAAGGACAAAGGAATAAATACATAACAAAGACAGAATTAGTATAAGAACCTAAATAAAATTTTACTATCTCTTATCCTAAATCCACAATCCAACTTTCAAACCTCAATAAAAGTTCAAATAAAATACATACTTTCAATCCACAAAATATCCCGTTTTATCTAACCAAAAATCTTATAATTCTAAATTTGGTTTTGATAAAACAACTTCCTTTTTACAAAAACAAAAGACTTTTGAGCACATTTTGGAAGAATAATTAAACTATATCTCAAGAGGGTTCTTTTCTACATCATCGGGATATTCTTTACATCAATTGGGGATTATTTGAGGAGAAATTTCAAGGTAATTTCATAGAAATTTCTTTGATCATTCTTTTGGAATTTTTTATTCATAATTCAAGGCAAGATAGTTATACTCTCTCTCTCATGATGTAAATAATGATTTCTACCTCAATAGGATTTTATCAGTTATAAAAATTATATAGAAATAATTAGGGTTGTTTGTGTGACAACCCCTATATTTTTAATAATTAGGTTGATGAAGTCTATTTATTAAAATTACATAAATTGTCTAAACAAGTATATATCATCCTTGTCATGTAATCAAGCACTAATGAATGGAAATAAATCAAGGTGAAGAATGATGTAAGAAATCCTCAAATAATGATATACATATATATGTATATATGTATATAAGTCAACCACCACTAATTACATTAATATTTGCCTGCTAATAAATAATACATACTAAATCCCTCAATTATCAAAACTGAATACAGCTACTATGAACAAAGTAAACCTATCACCTCTCAACATGAATTAAAACTTCAAAGTATACCCAACATATATGTCTTCAAAAATCGATGGCAACTGGAATGAAAAACTAAGTAATAAAGTAGGGTTAACATGCTTGATATACTGGAGCACCTATAACAACATGACGGGCCAAGCCCACCGCAACAAGATAATAGCTACGCACTCAAGTAATAAAACTATCAATAATTAGTATAAATAATAAGCTCTACAGTTATTAGATTAATTGTCATCCATATAATTCTAATATTTATACGTCGTACATCCTCTTATATGTATATTTCAAGTACACCAAACGCAAGTCTCCTAGTCGATCTATACAACATTATTTACTAATTCATAATAGGCCCATAGTGTGTAGTCTAAAAGTATCCGAACGAATTCTTTAATTTGTTAATCATTGCATTCCCCATTGCGCATATGGTCAATAATGTATATACTATCGATAAGGTCTAACTCAATATCCGTTTATATCTAAAATGTCTGGAGTATTCTATTTTCAATCACTATGTTTTAAACATCAACATTTCCCATATAAGGAGAATTTATTGAGTAAAATGGTACTTCAAAAATTATCACACAAGTCTTAAATTTTGCTAAGTTATAAACTCCACTAGATCCATGTGCACGGTATAAAAATTTTATTGATTTTCATGGTAATAACATTGTTATTCGCACTGCCATCGTCCACGTGATAAAAACCATAGTCGCTTGAACGATGCATGGAACTAAAGTTGCCAAGAATTAGATATGTCTTCAACCTACACCTAAGCCCAGAACTCGGAATCACCATTTTCTTCCTAAAACGAACTTATATGCCTCAATAGTCTCCAAATATAGTCCAAGATAGTTATTAGAGTTCATCCATACTTAAAATCGCAATTTTCGGTATTAAATTATGAGATTTCAATGTATAATTTTATACCCAATTTCTTCATTAAGATTTGAAGGGAATCATCTAAATAGATCCAAAAGAGTAGTTTATCACATGATTCTACTTAAATAGAACACCTAATACGGATATACCATTATCTAACCCATGTAATTATATTAAGGTAATATAATTTATAAATCTTATTTAGGTAGAATCATTATTTATATCATTAGAGGAGATAGTATAATTATATTACCTTGAATGATGAATACAAAGTCCAAAAGAAAGATAAGAAAAATCCTTGCAATTGCTCCCCAAAAATCCCTAATTTGTGTAAAGAAGCTCCCAATCATATAGAGAAATAACGCCCATGATAAAATAGTTGAATTGTTCTTCTAAGATGTACCCAAAAGTCTTTTGATTTTTTGATAAGTAGATGTTTTTCCAAAACTATGTTTAGAATTATGATATATTTAGTTAGGATGAAAGGGGATAATTTTGTCGGCTTCAAGTATGTATTTTGTGTGTGAAATTAAGTTGGGGTTTGTAAGCTGGATTGTGAGTTTACGAGGTAGTAGGGTTTTATTCAGCTTCTTATATTAATTCTTAACCCTAGCTTCCTCTCCAAGTAAACTTTCTTTCTCACTAAGTATGTTTCAATTACCTTATTAATCTCATCCATCTGACTACTTACTTTATTTAGTTTTCAATTAATTTTAAAATTTTAATTTAAATTAAATCATAATTAAACATTTTAAATTTCATTCTTTTATTAAATAAAAATTCAAATTTCAATTTACTCGAAATAAATTTCAAAGTTCCTTATAAAACTCTATTTTCAAAATTCAATTTTCACTTAAAATAATTATTTTGAATTTTCTCAAAAAAATTTGAAAATCCCATTTGAATCTCAAAAATACAAATTAACTAATTATTTTATTTAATTAAATTATTTTAAATTTACGGAGTATTACAATCTTCCCCCTAATAAAAATTATTTTGTCCTCAAAATTTATAATAAATTTCTAACTTAATTGCGTCAATATCATATTACCTTATACAATATGAGTCAGAGAGAATCTCCTTATATAAAATGACAAAAATGAGTTAAAAACATCTCCTCATATGTGTATGTGTAAGTATATATTTTCATATATAATGAGCCAAAACTATCTCCTTATATAAACTGATTCAAAAATCATTTTTGCATATAAGAATAAGTCAAAACAATCTCCTCATATGCGTATCAGTCAAAATCATCTCCTTATATAAGAATGAGTCAAACCATCTCCTCGTATAAGAATGAGTCAAAATATCTCCTCGTATACATATGAGTCAAAATCATCTCCTCGTATAAGAAAGAGTCAAAATTGTCTCCTCATATAAGAATGAGTCAAAATCATCTCGTCATGTAAGAATGAGTCAAAATCATCTCCTCGTATAAGAATGAGTTAAAATAATCTCCTTATATGCCTATGAGTCAAAATCATCTCCTCGTAAGAATGAGTCAAAATAATCTCCTCATATTAGAATGAGCAAAAATATATTAATAACTCATATACCTGAGTCAAAACAAATGGGGATATTGTTACCTCATCCATTCACCATGCTCCCAAGTGGATCTCTCCTCGTTGTGATTGTTCTATTGCACTTGTACTATTGGTATCTCCTTGAACCGTAACTTTTGTATTCTTTAATCCAAAATACTCATTGACTGGTCACTATATAATGCATCCGAGTCTAACTTGATCTCACCCAAATAATATTTTGATATACAACCTTAGGGTACCAAAAAGGACGGAGTAGAAAAATATGTAACACGCTATGCACTCGATCGAGGTAGTTCATAAGTGCTAGATGGTACGATGCCTTCCATATATTCTCCATAATCATGAACGTCCTAATATAATGAGGGGATAACTTCCCTCTCATTTTGAACCTCATTACCCCTTTTATAGGGAAAACTCATCGTTAAACCTACTCTCCCACATGCCATTCCATCAACTTCATTTTCCTATTGGCGTAATTCTTCTGCCTGTATTGAGCGAATTTAGTCCTCTATTTAATCAACATGATCTTGTAATTTATCTTTTGGACAAACTTTGATCCTAACTGTCTACTCTCACCTGGTTCTAACCACCATACCAATGATCGATACCGTCTCCCATTAAGTGCCTCATAAAGGACCATAAAAATGGACTTTTTATGATTGTTGTTATACACAAACTCAACAAATGGAAATGGGATGCCTAGCTGCCCTTGGATCGCATTACGTAGTCTTGCAACATATCCTTTAATGCTTAATTCACTTTCTCGGTCTAGCCATCCGTCTGCAAATGGTATGCCATGATAAGGTGCATCTTAGTCCCCATGGTCTAGTATAAACTCTCCCAAAAATGTTCCACAAATGCAAGTCCCTAATATAAAATGATCAATAATGGAACCTCGTGTAAAGGACAATCTCAACCACATATAAACGTGTAAGTTGCTCGATCGAATAATAGGTACGAACGGCCAAAAAGTGTACCTCATATGTAAGGAAGTCAATAATCACTTATACATAATCATGTTGCCCATGCGACAACGGTATCCCCATGATAAAGTGCATCGAGACGATATCCCACTTGCACTCGGGAATGGGTATAAGTTGAAGCATACCAGAGGCTTCTAATGGTCCACCTTCACTATCTAAAAAGTATTACATCTCGATATGAACTCGTCCACATCCTTATTTATACCAACCCACCGATATTATCCCTTTATATCTTGGTACATTTTATTCCCTCTTGGGAGTACCGAGAATCGCAAACTATGCATCTCGTCCAAAATGTCCCATATCAATTCCTCATCCAAGGTACCACCAACCTACCCTTGTAACACAACCCTCCATCGGATCATACCAAAAAAAAGGTACTCTGGTAGCGAGAATCTCCGTCACCTTCCATATACACATCTTGTGACCAAAAATAAAATTTAAACTAGAATAATGAGGACTGAATTAAATTAAAATAAGAGTCTAAACAATTTTTTTATCATTCTAAGCATTATTATAAATAGAACTCGAACGCAAAAAAAATAACTAAAATATAACATAGGTGAACCTTATTATCTTTGATACCAAAACAAGTACAGTAATATAACCATCACATGCTACAGTTGTCTAATAAATAACCATATTAATACTGAACTACAAATATTAACTTAATACGACTCAACATAATTTGACTCTACAAATAAATAAAAATGGAGAGGATGAGAATGCAGACTCAACACCTACATCCTAGATAATTAACAACTCAAAGTAAAGAAAGATTGGATCAGGGGTGAGGCTACAACTGTGGCCATGTCCTGAAAATGGTAGATTAACAATGTTAACACCAAGCCTATTTAATATAACCATAAACTGAGTTGGGCTATAATATAATCACTTTTTCCTCTCCTCATATGTATCTTTTAAATTATCCCAACCCAACAACCCTAGATATCACATGCGTCTAATCCCAAACCCAAGCGTACCCTATAATCATATATTTTCCCTCTCATTTGAATATCATAAGGGATTGTTTTATACATCTCAAGTATATATCAAATTAATGAACACATCTTTATGTGTGTCCATATAATAACTACTCATTCAGGTATATAACAAGAAACTACCAGAGTACCAAAGAGGCGTCGTCACATGACCCAGGGTAGAGCCCCATGCAATCTATTAGGATACTGAGGAGGCTCCACCTCATGGCCCAGGTTACAATCTATCTCTGTCTAGGGAAGTACCAAAGATGCATCACCGCACATCCCAGGATAAATCCCACCTCTATCTATCGGGATACTGAAAAGAGGTGTCATCACCCGACCCATGGTATAACCCCACACTACCAACCATAATACTATAGTAATGGTCATTACACCATTTATAAATATATACCCGCTAGTACGTAATCCCCGAGTAAGCATATTCTCTAATTTTCACATAAATTAATTAACTCTACGCATATAACATTTCAAATCATAATCTAAAAGTCTTAGATTAATTAACATTTATTAATTCAGATATTTACTCGAATTAGCACTTTAACCACTGAGTCAACCACCTGAAGAAAGGATCATTCAACACTAGGCTTTCTAACCTAACAAAACAAAGCTGAGATCATTCCTTAACAAAATGAATCGACTCAGTCGACCAATCGATGCCATCGATCTAAGACAATGCAATTATAAACATCTTCTTCCTTACGAGAATTAAACCCCTACACCTCCATTAATGGACAACCAAGCTTCCAATCTCTTAAAGAATTCTCCAAATTTCATATTAGTTCAACAAAATGACTAATAATTCTTATTAGTTGATTTATTTATCTCAAATATCAAATTAAGGAATTTATGTTTAGAATCCAATACCTAACTATATTACACTACAACACAATTATATAATTATATTAAATAAAATTACCTTTAAATTGAAGTAGGTTGAAATCCTAATTGAAAAGATTCAATTCTCCTCTTCCTCGGAGACCAATTGTCCTATTTTCCTCTTCTCTAAGTAGATTCTCTCTTGTCTCTATATGGTTCTCCACAAAATGTTTAGAATTGATTTATGTTAACCCAAAACTTATTTTATAATGCTAATCATGAAATTAGGGTTAGCCCTTATATGGGCCTTGAACCATTAACCCCAAAACCATATCCAAAGAGTCCAAAACCTAGTCCGAGTTAGATACTAACCCATAGGACTTAAAACGCACCCTTTTGATGTAAAATCGGACCTTTTACATGTCCCACAAGTCATCCGAACTAACCTATCAATATTTTTAACATTTACACTTGTTCGAGTCTAAAAATAATTTATTAAATTTATTTATTAAGCAATTATTAATTCATAATTGTGTATTAAATCCACTTTATATAATTATAGAAGTGCAGACATATATATACAATGTAAAATAAATCTAGTGACGTCACTGCAGATAAGTAACATTTTATAATATAATTAATTCAAATAATGTAATAAAATTACGGGGTACTACACACCTCGTCCTGGGACTGTTCCCGAATCACCCGTACCACTATTTCTAGAGTCACTGTGAGCATACTCATGAATGCTCTTGTCAAATCGCTAATCGTCTCTATTGAGACCACCGGCCACCTGACGTGTTGAGAGACTACCATTGCATCATCAACTCAACATGTTTTCCATCATCTTAGCCTTCCCTGGGTGATACTAGATCGTGAAATTATAATCGTTGATGAATTCTAACCATCGTCGTCGCCTTATACTGAGATATTTCTGTGTAAACAGATACTATAGGATATTGTGATCACTGAAGAGGAAAATCTTCTCACCCCAAAGATAATTTTTTTGTGCATGCAATATAAATACGATGGCCATCAACCCTAAGTAATGAGTCGAGGAATGAACCTCATGCAGCTTTAATTTTCAAGAGGTATAAGAAAATGGCATATTTTCCTAAATTAATACCCCACCTAGTCCCTGTAGAGAAGCAACGATATAAATCAAAAACTCAACTCCACTCCTATGTAAGGCAAGAACTAGCACGAAAGTCAACTTCTCCTTTGATAATGTCAAACGCCTGCTAACACTTCTCATTCCAAAAAAATACCAAAACCTGCTTGGTGAACTCGATTATTAGCACCGCTATCTTTGAGAATTTTGAATGAATCTCTTGTAATAACCGGTCGGACCTAAAAAGCTGCGAATCTTAGTAGGCGTTCTGGGATGTTCCCAATCTAAAATGACTCACACCTTCCTCGGGTCCACTGAAAGTCCTTTGTCTGACATAACATGGCCCAAAAAATTCACTTCCCGTTTCCAAGATTCCCATTTGGAGAACATAGCATAAAGTTTATGATCCAGAAACCTCTGCATTTCAATCCTCAAATGTTGATAGTGCTCCTTCTTAGTCCGTGAATAAATAAAAAAAAATATCATCAATAAAAACATTGAAGAACAGGTACAAAGATGTTCAGAACACCCGATTCATTAAGGTCATAAATATGGACAGAGAACTAGTCAAAACAAGCGGCATCACTCGAAACTCATAAGACCCATAATGAGTCAATAAGGATATATTAGGCACATCCTTCTCTTGGACCCTCAACTGTCGATAATCAGATTGCAAATCAATCTTTGAAAGAAAGAGGTTCCCTCTAACTGATCAAAAATATCATCAATCCTCGGTAGTGGATACCTGTTCTTCATATTCTCAATGACCCATCTTTCTTCTTTACAAACAACATTGGCTCACTCTAAGGTGAGGTGCTACGATAGATAAACCCTTAGTTTAACAAATGCTTCATCTAATATTTGAGTTCCTTAATCTCCATGGGATCCATACGATGCGATGTGATGCTCTAGCTATTGGCTTAGTTCCTAGTGCTAAATATATAATAAAATTAATATCCCTACTATGTAGTAAGTCAATAATCTCATCGAATAAGTCGGGGAAATTATGAGCTACGGGAATCATGTCTAGTGACAATATAGTCTCCTCTTGAGTCTCTTTATCAATAAAATAGAAATGGGTAGTAGCCCCATCCTCATGTTTGGGCATATTCGCCGATTACATCTCTTGTACCAGTATAGAAAATACGATAGCTCTACATACACAATCAATCTAAGCCCAATACATAAATAACCAATCCATCCCCAAAAACATATCGCACCTGTGGGTATCTAAAACCAATACATATGTTATGGATTATAACCTACTAATATCAACGGCTACCCTATCGCAAGACTCGATAATAATGGTGGATACACCTAATGGAGTAAATGTAGATAATATCCTAGTACAAGGAGTTAGAACCATCCTCGATAAACCCACAAAATGTCATATAACAAAAGAGTGTGCGACACTCGTATCGAATTAAACTTTAGCTAAAGTGACATAAATAGAGAACATACCATCGACTACCCGAATAAGCGCCTGATCGTCCATGGGTCCCACCTGATAGACCATATCATACTACAGTTGGGGCTGAGGTTCTACGATTGGTTTAGGAAGTGTCATTGTTTCTTATTTTCTCGATATTAGGAGAACTGGAACTTGTTGATCCCTAAATTATTACTTCTAGCCTTGTCCTTTTTGTTAGGATTATGTTGATTGGAATTAAACTTTATCCATAAACCTTGAACTTATTGGCCCTGAGCTCCCTTCTTTCCACTGTTGGATCCTCCTTTAATCTTAGGACCACCTACTTTTCCCCTTTCTAAATCTTCCTCTTACGTTCAGTACACTCTTTAAAAAACATAGGTATGACATCCACTATTTTTATGTACGTAGTGTATATTTGGTTCGCCATTAGAATTCATCGTATGGTAAATGATACCCTTCACAAAACACTCGATTCCTTTCTTTTTCGTATTCGTTACCTCTGAGATAACTAATGTCCAAATTTGTACACTCTATCCCATAATTTAAGATAGTAAGAGCCCTCATGCTCGAGTAGAAGAAACTTTACCTCCTTTGGTGAATGAATTGACTTTGAAGATTACTCATCATTGAACCTCATCACTAAATGTCTTACTAAATACATATTAAAAGTATTACCTCATATCATTGTTCTAAAAAACCATCCTAGGCTCCGCCTAGGCTTGAGGCTTGGGAAAAACGCTCCGCCTTAAGGCTTTTACACCTTATTCTTGGTAAAACCCTTAAGACAATGTCTTTTCTAAAAAAACAATGCTTTAGTGAAATGAAATCGCCTTTTAAAGAATATTTTTACAAACCGGACCATTATCTCTCATCCAAAATAATCAGACAGTATTTTAATTTGCATATATTCAGACATATTTTTACGATATGTACAATTTTAGTGTTTTAATAGCCTTATTATGGTTAAAAAATATTAAAATATATTAAGAAGGCCTAAACGTCTTTTTACGCCTAAGGCCCACCTAGGCTTCTAAAGCTTAAGGTTTGGCCTCCACTCCCCGCATTTTTTAGAACCTTGCCTCATATATCTCATAACTCTCGACCGAACTAAACACCCTATGTGATACGTCTCACGAATGAAATACAGATAAGGAACCCCCCCTCCCCATATGCTTCAGTTTAATTAGGTCATTCATAAGGATAGTTGGCACTAAACTCCCAAAATCGTACCCTACGATGAGAATGCAGAGAAAATGAATGTATCAAAGAACTTTATTCAAAAAACTAGAATAGACCTATGGAACCTACGTTGCCTAGGACCATGATCTGATCTTAACTATGACACCTCGTATATTTTTAATAACTAGGTTGATCAAGTTAATTCACAAATTATCTAAATAATTATATATCATCCTTATCATGTAATTAAAAACCTATGAATGGAAATAAATCAAGGTGAAGAACGATATGAGAAATCCTTAAATATTGGTATATATAAGTCAACCACCACAATTTATATTAACATTTGTCTGCCATTAACCAATGCATACTAAATCCCTCAATTATCAAAACTGAATACAACTTCTATGAATAAAGTAAATCTCACAACTCTCAAAATTAATTAAAGCTTAAAAGTATACCCAACATCTACGTATCCAAAACTCGATGGAGATTAGAATAAAAGATTAAGTAGTTGAGTAGGGTTGATATGCTTGATACGCTATTTTAATTTCAAGAGCGCAAAGGGTCAAGTCCATCGCAATAAAATAATAGTTGCACACTAAAGTAATAAAAAAAATCAATCATAAGTATAAATAATAAGCTCTACAGTCATTAGATTGATTATTATCCATATAATTCTAATATTTGTACATATAGTGGAGCATTCTCCTACTTGTCTATTTCAAGTATACCAAACACATGTCTCGTAGTCGAGACATACAACATTATTTACTAATTCATAATAGGCACATAATGTGTAGCCTAAACGTATCTAGACGATTTCCTTAATCTATTAATCATTACACTTCCTCCTTACACATAAGGCTAATAACGTATATATTATCCACAAGGTCTAACTCAATATTTCGTTTACATTTAAAACATTTGGAGTATTAATATTTTCAATCACTATGTTTTAAACCGCGACATTTCCCATGTAAGTAGAATTTATTGAGTAAAAGGATACTTCAAAAATTATCATACAAGTCCTTAAATTCAACTAAGTTATAAGCTCAACTAGATTTGTGTGCACGGTATAAAATTTTATATGTTTGAATTATGAAAACATTGTCATTCGCACGGTCGACATTCGCATGGTAAAAACATAGTCGTTCGAACAGTTCAAGAAAATAAAATTGACCAGAATCATATATGTCTTCAACCTACATCCCCAATCGCAAGCCCGAAACTCGAAATCACCATTTTCTTCCTAAAGCAAAGTTATATGCCCTAATACCCTCCAAATATGGTTCAGTATGGTTATTAAAGTCCGTCCATACCTAAAAACCCCATTTCCCATTAAATTATGAGATTTCAACATATAATTGCATGCCCAATTTCTTTATCAAGATTTGAAGAGAATCATCTAAATATATATAAAGGAGTAGTCTATCACGTGATTTTATTTAAATAGGAATATCAAATAGGGGCATACAAATCTCTAACCCATTTTCAATTAAACTAACTCAACTAAACATAGAATAATAAGAATTGAGTTCATTCATTTATTTATGGAAATAATCATTTTTTAATATATCAAATAACCTTAATTATTTTTACTCGATTTTTATAACTTGTAAATCCTTATGTAGTTTGAAATTATTATTTATATCATGAGAAAAGAAATTATAATTATCTTGCCTTAACAATGAATAGACAGACCTAAAAGAAATACAAGAGAAGCTCTTATAATTGCTCCTCAAAAATCTTCAATTTGTGTAAAGAATCTCCCAGTGATGCAGAAATGAACTTCCTTGAGAAAATAGTTTCATTGTTCTTCCAAGATGTTTCCAAAAGTCTTTCGATTTTGTAATTGGGTAGATGTTTTCCCAAAACTAACTTCAGCATTGTGAGATTTTTTATTAAGATGAAAGGGAATAATTTTATGGGTTGGAAGTATTTATTTTGTGTGTGAAATTGGGTTGGGGTTTGTTAGTTGGATTGCACGTATAGAAGGTAGTAGTGTTTCATTTAGGTTCTTATATTAATTCCTTAACCCTAGCTTCCTCTTCAAGTAACCTAGCTTTCTTTCTAAGTATATTTCAATTACCTTATTAACCTCATCCATCCAACTAATTACTTTACTTAGTTTCTAATTAATTTAAAAATTCTTATTTAAATTAAAATTTAATTAAACATTTTAATTTTTTTTTTGTTTTCTCAAATAATATATCAAGTTTCAATTAACTCCAAATAAATTTCAAAGTTTCTTATAAAACTTTGTTTTCCAAAACTCAATTTTTACTTAAAATTAATATTTAGAATTTTCTTAAAAATTTCTAAAAATCCCATTTAAATCCCAAAAGCACGGATTAACTAATTATTTCAAGTTTATGAATTATTATAATTTGTTGTGTTGAAAATTATGATTTTTGTAATTAAATAAATGAACTCAACTCTTCGAATTTTACGCTTAGTTTAAATTAGTTTAATTTAATTGGGTTAGATAATTAAATTTTTTTATTATATATTCATATTTAAATAGAACCACATGGTAGACTACTCATTTACATGTATATAGATATCTCCCTTCAAATCTTAATGTAGTGATTGAGCATGAAATTATATGTTGAAATTTCACAAGTAAATATGGGAAAGTGGATTTTTTAAGTAAGGATAGACTTTAATAACTATACTAGGCCATATTTGGAGGAATCAGGACATAAAACTTCATTTTAGCAAGAAAATGGTAATTCTAAGTTTTAGTCTTGTGACAGAGGATGTCGGTAGAAGACAAATTTGTAGCTAGGCAATTTTAGTTCCGTGCACCATGTGTACAGATGTGTTTTGTACCCGTGTGAACAGTGGCATGCATAATCATACGAACGATGGCATGTGCACGTGTAACACCCCGAATCGGATTTATGGGTTACTTATAGACAACTCGTTCTGGCCCGAGTTGTTAGGTGTGAAATGCAATGAAACAACCAATATATTAGTGCTAGTCTAGTTTTATTTTAGTTAATATTTTGCTTGTTTATCATGTGATTCCAGTTTCAAGATAAACTACGTCTAAGACCCACGGAAGCACCCTGAGTCCAAGTAAACAAAGCTATTAACGTAAAATAGATAAGGTATACTTACCTGTACAACGCCCTCAAAATACGAACTCGCACCCAACCTGTGGTAACAAAGCGAGGGTGTGAGCCTATACCCAGTGGGAATATACAAGCAATATAAAAAGGAACTGCAGAAAAGAGTACTCACACGCTACAATCAAATGCACGCGAAAATATGTATATATCTACACACATATACATTTAAAGAAAATACATATTCCAATGATTTAACACTTTTACTTTTTAAACCTTACTTATCCAGATTAATTTACCTTGATCTAGTAAAGACTTACTTTAACCATACTTGGCATTTCTCACTTTATTTAACACACCCGATTTAACACATGAAACCATTACATTTGATTTATTCGAACCCATTCCCTTACCGGAACTTAACCCTTTCATTCATTTAAATAAACTTTAGTATTTTCATTGAAAATCACCATTTCAACAAATGCATTCACCGTGTTAGAAAATATCCATTTACTCCTTGAAAATCCTTTTTGACACATTCTTGTAAGGACACAAATTTCCAATTGAGTCCTTTGTAGTTTTGGCTCAATTCCAAACAAAAACGTTTGAGTCTTAGGATAGAGTTATTGACCATCCTTTAAGCCTATGACATTCTAAAGTTGAAGATGTAGCGGCCAAGAGTATAACGCTTCATCAAACGTCGTGTGTATTGTGCCTCGTTTCTACGTCATCAACATGGGTCCATTCTCCTAAGGTATGAATGTATTTTAATATATATATATATATATATATATATATATATATAGGAGCTTGGAACAATATTTATATGGGTGTACTTTGTTTTTAAACTGTTGTTTATTTTCAGAAAGTATCTTTAAAATAAAGTTTCTGGGCGAAAAATAGAATTTTTATACTTTCTGGTTTTTTGTTCGATATTGTCGTTCGAACGAGTTTGTCGTTCGAACGAGAATATCGTTCGAACGAGTTTGCCAACGAGTTCCCACATTGGCAACTGGAATGTCATTCGAAGTGTCATTCGAACGAGAATAATGTTCGAACGAGATTTCTAACGAGTTCAACTTTTAATACATTGGAACTTTTTTAGAAGGCTCGTTCGAACGAGACTTCGTTCGAACGAAAATCTCGTTCGAACGAGTTTTGGCGGGAACAGTTAATTGGCAGTTTTTTGAGCAGTTTTCCCACTTTTCCACTTCTTTTTCCACCAACTTTTTACCTAATTAATTAAGTGTGGAAACCAACTTTTTCTTTTCAACTTCTTCATATCCTACAACCTCCAAGAGAGAGTTTGAGAGCAAAATTCCAAAAAGAAAAATTTCATGTTTAAGTGTTCATTTTTCAAAGAAAAATCTTTAAAACACTTATGTTTTACACCCATAGTTTGTTTATCCAAGTTCCTTTATATATATATATATTGCTTGGAGTTTTGGCACCAGTTTACTCTAACTATTGAAGAGTTCGTTTGGGTTTTCATCTAAATCCCTCAAAGAAGAAGAAGTTTATTTTGCTGCGGCATTTTCACATGGTGAAAGGCACCATGTGTGGTTGACGGTGTACCTATGTCTCATTGGTGAATCCCAAGATTCTGGTGGAGCTCCGGGGTTATCGACTAGGTGGAGGTGTTTACAAGAAGACGCGTCAAGGCTTGAAAGGGGTCGAGTCAAGGAAGTAAGTCATCTGTCTTGTAATTGTAAAACCATACTTAGTGGACTTATGGCTAGGGTCATCCGAGATTTTTTCCCGTTGTGGGTTTTCCTCGTACATCGCGGCGTAGTGATTCATTGTTTATTTTATCTTTTACAAAACTCACCTAGAACGCATGTTTAGGTAAAAAAAATAAAATTTGGTTTAAATCACTACTTGTTTAAATTGGTGCTAATTTGAAATTGGATAATTTTTATGTTAATTTAATTCAAGTCATCTCTTAATTTGATAAAATTGGTTTAGCCTAATTTGGTAATATTGAAAACATGACTTAGGCAAATTTCTAGGGCTTGAATTGAATTAATTTGGTTTAAGTGAAATTTAAATTGTGTGTGTGTGTTTAATCTTATTTCACTTGGTTTAATTTTAATTTGAAAAGAAATTAAATTTTGTTAATTTGTTTTAATTGAACCATCTCCGCTTCCGCATCATTAAAAGGAAATTACATTTTGTAGTAAAGACATTTTAAAATTAGGGGGCCTCGTGTTCCAAAAATTCTTGTATTAGACATGGGTTTAACAATTTAGGTTGCTTAACCATCCATTCATCCGCTTCCTTTAGCCCTTTTTTATTCCTTTTATGGGCATTAATTGATTTACGCATTTACTTGTCCATTCCACCATTACCGGAACATTTATTTTCTTCATTCAAGTTAGGTTATATTAACACATTTACCACACAACCAATTTCTTAACATGTTCCATACTCCTTTATCTTTTCTGAGAATTTTACCATATATCGTATACTTACATGAGCTCCACATCGACGGCTATGCGCACCATATGCTCTGACCATTGGTTTAGGGTTTTTCACCCAAGGGCTCCGGACCCTTCTTGCTTATTACGGGTTGCATCCGAGTCCTTACTAATGTGTTTAATATTTTACACATGTTCTTATTATTCCATTCCTTGCTTTTACCCCGCTGAAGCCAAAACCCGAACCTAACCGTTCATTTTTCTTTCATTAACACTTGAAAAAAAAAATCTTCTTTAAGTCCCTTATCCACACGCATGTGATTTATACTAAAATCATTCATGCTTTAGGACTTAATTCATTTCACACATGTTAGTGTAAAGACATTCTTTAACATTTTTATTCCATAAAAAAATTTCATTTTAAGTAAATTACCAATTTACCATTTGTTGCGAAACTTGTAGTTTAATCCTTTAACAAGTGTTATTTCTCAAAATGGTTACTAAGTTTCCAACTTAACTTGTAAAACACTTTGGTCATTTTAACACTTATTTAATATCACACTTTTGCCCAACTTTCACACTTGTCACTTGAACACCTTTAACACATAAAATAACACCCTTTACATATTAAGCTTTCAAATTTCCATTTATCTTATTTCATGCTTAAAACCTAACAAGACTTTCTTTAAACTTGCTCACATATTTATTACCAACATACTACAAGTTTATATGCATAGAAAGTGAACTTTATATACTAAAATCCTACCTAGTGAATTAAACATACATTTCAAGTAATAAAGCATTTTATCAATCTCTTTAAACTCAACAAATGTCCCTTTATTCATAAAGTCTCCATTTTGCAAGAAACCTAAAATATTTATTTCATAAATATTTTGACAACATTAACATCATTTCACATTTTTATTTCATCAAAATGTCCATTATTTTCTTCTACTAGAAATACACACAAATAATATTTTCTTACATTTTTATTCTGTAAAAATTTCCATTATCTCTTTTTCACTAGAAATACCCACAAATAATATTTTCTTACATTTTTATTTCATAAAAATGTCAATTATTTCATTTTCATTAGAAATGCACCAAAATAACATTTATTACTTTTTTATTCCATAAAAATGTTTATTATTTCGTTGTCACTATAAATGCACCAAAATAGCATTTCTTACATTTTTATTCCATAAAAATATTTATTATTTCAGTTTTACTAGAAAACACACTACAATAATATTTTCTAATATTTTTATTCCATAAAAATTTCTATTTTTAGTTTTACTAGAAAACACAGTACAATAATATTTTCTAACATTTTTATTCCATAAAAATGTCTATTTTCAGTTTTACTAAAAATTACAATACAATAATATTTTCTAACATTTTTATTCCATAAAAATGTCTATTTTCAGTTTACTAAGAATACATCATTATTTCTTATAATCCTACTCTTAATCATACACAAGAATATGACTACAATATTTATCAAATAGAGTCTCAATGTAATAAGAGTAGATTACCCCACCTAAATGCCTCCAAAGTGGTGGTGGTGAAGAAGATGGGTGACACCCCCACCTTCAAAGGTGGCCCTAAAGGGAGTCACAAGAGTTTCACCATGCAAGCTCCAAAAAGACCTCAGCAAAGCCCTCTTCAAAACCTCCAATTTCACACTCATCTTCTTCAAATAATGTCTCCTCAAATACCCATCAAAAACCCCAACATTAGCTTATGTAAATTGCACCTCAACTTTAACAATGGGGAAAAAAAATATTTAGTAGTGTGGTGTAGTTGACACACCATTTGACACAATAATGGTGGACGGCAGTACCAAGAGCTCTGAGCTCTTAGAAAAACCCCAGATGTTAATATTGTAGTCTGGTTGTTTAACATCTTATGTTTCTCTCTCTCTTACAGCTTAAACTAATATAACATTACCATATGAGGCAACTTTATCATTCAAAAACATTCCCATATCAGGCATTGAATTCCTCTTAAATCTACAGCGCATCTAATCTGATGGTTGTATCGTTGACAGCACAATGGCACATCACGTATAGTCCACATCTCTAACTTTTTCTCTCTAGTGTTAAGTTTAACCCACGGGCCTCACAACACCGTCCATACTGATATAAGTTTTAACCCACCACTGAGAGCTCAACGGAAAACTTGGAGGACTAATTGTTATCAACATCATTCAAATGACTCGAGGCTTCATTCAAATGATAGTAGACTATCATTAGAATGACTTTGTCCTTCGTTCGAACGAGACAGCGTGGGGGTCAATACTCTACTTCTTGCGCTTTACAACCCGTTCCTTTAACACCTATTTCTTTTTAATTAATTCGGAGGGCAGTAAAAGAATTTAGGGGATAGGAACTTAACATTTTTTCTTTTATTATGCTATCCTTCTAGATCGGCATATTATGCCCCAACAATTTCCAACCTAAGAAAGGTAAATGTAATTTAATTACCTTATAACCAATAATTTCATATAATCCTTATGTAAATGCAAAATCCCAAAGTTCTTTTTATACGATCTAATTTGTTACCCACAAATTCCCACAATTATTATTTGTTCCTCCTAATATAAAATCTATATATAATTTAATTAATTTATCGGGGCAGGATATCACAGTACGGCTAAGATTGTGTACCATGCGCACGAACCCAGTGAAGCTTTGGTAGTTTAGTTAAATTTTAATAACATGTATGATAATTTTGGACGTGCATATTTATTTAGTGTACTCTGCTTATATGGGAAATGATGGGGTTTTAAAACATAGTGATTGAAAATACATAACTCAAATTATTTGACAACGTTAAGGTTGGGGTATAACCATTCGTCTAATAACTATATATATTATTATTTATACTCACGATTGATAGTTTTACTATTCAAGTATGTACATATTATCATGTCGTGGTGAGCCCGATTCTCACGTTGTTATAGGTGATCAAGGGTACCAGACTTAGCATTCTTTGTGGAGTACCCTTTCATTACATTCAATTACTGCTGATTTTGATTACGTGGGTGTTGGAATTACCCTTAGTTCTATCTTTTTATTTTATATATTTTTATGTCGAGATATGAGAGGTTAATCTTAGCATTGTACTCATTTTGGTTTGGAAAAAGTATTACGTTTGGGAGTTTGGAATATAATAGTTATGTTACGCAGTACTCTTATTACATAGTGGTGGTGGTTGATTCTATCTATTTTACCATTTGAGGTTTTATCATATCATTGTTTTTTTATTATCGCCATTTGTTGATTCTTACTTCATGCTAAGGATGCTATATAAATTGTTTTGACAAACAGTAATAATTAATAAATAGACATGATGTCATAACTTGTTTCTTGCATGAATGTACAAGATAGTAACAAAGCAATGAAACTAAAGTTAAGTCATAAAACAGAACTTTATTCATTATAGCGATATTAATATCGTATACATATATTGTACTACCACCATAGAGGTGAATTATTCATGTTATATTTTATTCCAAAACTGAAAAATAATGTAGGTCATCGAGAAACGTCATTCTTTGCTTCTGTCTTCCTTAATCTCCTTTCATACAGTTATATATGCATATATATGATCTTTGTGTATCACAAAAAGGCAGGGGGACAGCTTTCTTATCATGGAACATCTTGAGGAAGAAGGAATTAGCACAAGTATGTTGAGTATAATTTAACCAATTATATAACAATTATATGTGTATAGAAGTTTGAGCATGTATAGAGTTAACTGTTAGCCAAATGAAGCATAGGCACTATAAAGAAGATCAAGGATTTTGAAACGGATAATTCTATAATTACCAATTTACTAATTGGTATAGAAATACTCAAGCCTGATTAGTATAACCAAATAATATTGTCAACCCAACACCTTTGGAAAAAATAAACAACTAGGCATACTAACTAGAGTGGCACTCATATGTATATAGCAATAAATCTAGGCTCTCAAACATCTGAGATCTTAGGCCACGTAGAAAATTTTCTTGGGATAACATGGAAATCTACTCTCTAGTTAATATTGATGCTTATCACAAAGATATTTAGAACATAGGTGCATGGGTGAACTGATTCAATCATCGCAATAATCTCATGAAATCAGCTATTAAATGAGAGAGTTTTTATTGATTCAAATGATCCACATTTAACTATTAATTATATTTAAAAAACATATGTAGCATGGCAGTGTCATAATATGCATGTACTAAGAATAATTTATGGTTATCACAGTGTGGTATCAATAGTAGTTATATCAAATACGTCGAAATTACTATTAAAAAGGCAAAACCTACTTTTTAGCTGTGAAAAACGTGTTTAAAAATGATTAAAGTCGGGATCAGGAGGGTCGGGTACTTGATTATTTTGTCAACCAACATAGTTGTAAGTTTATATTGTTTGTAAAAAATTTAAATTGGAAAAATAAATGAAAAACCTATATCCATTAAAGTTTGGGGGCTAATTTGAAATTATTTTTTGAGTTTAAAATTGAAATCTTAAGGTCATATTTTAAAATGCGATAAAAGACTTTATGGCTTATAATTTAATAAAGAGTATTTAAAAAAAAGTTGGGGTCAAAAGTCAAAACTTACAAAAAAATAGAGGGGTCAATGTGTAATTTTTGACAAATACTTTGAACCTAAAACCTTATTTTTCTATAATTTAGGCTAGGGTTGGCAAACACTGCCTTATCTTATACCAATTTGACTAGAAAAAATTATTAAAAATTTTGAAAAAAATCATAAATTTTTAATTGGTTGCGCTCCCTCGCGCACCTGGTCAAGGTTTTCGATTGAAAATCTCATCTTCAACCTCTCGACAATTGATCTAGATTTTGAAAAAACTTTGATCTTCAATAACTTCTAATTTTCGAAACCAATTAGGATGATCTCTGAACCGATCCAACCTAATTTTTCATGAGGCATCCAAATATATAGGTTTCATGGATTGAGGTTTCGAATTCCTCAAGTTCCAACTACTATGTGTTTTTCAACAAAATTATCCAAACATTCATGGATTTATAGAGTGTGGCAATGGATTTTGAGATTATGGCTAGGTTTTTTTTATACTAAGGAAGAGTTATACTTTGGTTTGAAGGATTGAGGTATCATGGTTGAAGAGAATTGGAATATTCTGTTTCTGAACGTTGAAGACACTTTTAAGAGATTAGGGTTCAAAATTGGAATATTCTGTTTCTGAACGTTGAAGACACTTTTAAGAGATTAGGGTTCAAAACTTATTGGCTTTGAACATGGCCACTACATTTCAGCTCTTGGGATCATAGGGGACTCATTCCTCACTTTGAAACAGGTTCAAAGTCAAGGAACGGAGTTTCACCATTAAAGCTCAGCTTTAATGGAGTTTTTGAAGGTTTCTGCCTATACAGGTTATTCTACACGTAAGAGTTTGATTTCTTTGATTGGGTTGTGTATTGTGATAGTGCAAAAAATGTTTTGCATAATAAAAATAAGAAATTATGCATAAAATCATAGTTTACAAGTTTGAAGGGAAAAAACATAAGTTTAGTTCTACTTAACTGGTGAGGTTTAAGGTTGGATTTCATGGGGTATTTATACTCTGAGTTAAGGATGTTGATTGGTACTTAAGGGAAGTGGATTCTCCTTAGTTTTATTAAGATAAAACTTGGGCATAAGGTGGTCACATGTACAAATGGTTTTATTCATGTAAATTTTATCATTTTATTGTGATTGAGATGTTTTGTTGGCTGGGGAGGAAAGTCTAAATAAGTTGATTTTGGATTTGGTCCTTAAAGAGAAAGTTTTACATGTATTTTCTATGAAATCTTAAGGGGAATTTGTATAATTTTATGAAATTTTAAGGGTTAGAATTGTAAAATTAAATTAGTTGAGTTCTCAAGGTTCAATTTGATATAAAGTTTGGGTCTTGGGGTGAAATAGAGGTTAAGTTATACTTATTTAAAAGAGTAGAGGGATGATTTGGTCATTTTATAACCTTAGGGGGTACCGGGTAATTAAGAAAAGTTGAATGGTTTGATGTGTAGTTCCAACTTTGTTTAGAGTGGTTTTATTTTGACTGAGTTACAAGGGGGATATGAGGCAATATATATAATTATCGAATTGTAATTGGTCATTTTAGTGTTTTTTATTACGCGAGTATTACACTTTTTCTCGTTCTCTCTCTCTCTCTCTCTCTCTCTCTCTCTCTCTCTCTCTCTCTCACACACACACACACTATATATATATATATATATATATATGTGTGTGTGTGTGTGTGTGTGTGTGTGTGTGTGTGTGTGTGTGTGTGTGTGTGTGTGTGTGTCTTGGAATATAGATCTTTGCAGATTGTTTCTGTAATTCATTTGTTTAATCATGTGCGTGTGTGTGTGTGTGTTGTAATATAGATCTTTGCAGATTGTTTTTGTGATTCATTTGTTTAATCATGAATATCAACCTAATTATTAAAAATTATGGGGCATCATAATGAGTATGTTGCTCAAGTGTGTATTTGAGTTCTGATATTTATCATAGAAGATTGGTGTTTAGTCACCAAGCACAAATAATATTTTGGGTATCTTGGTTCAAGTGAGATTTTATGTTTATATAACTTTGAAGATCGAGTAGATTTTTGAGTTTGCAACTTTGCGTTTTTGAAATGAGTATTGATTTCTCTTTCTAGAAATCTCAATGGTTTGATGTCTGATTTCTTTTATTGGAAAAAATGATATGGGACTTGAATTTTTATATCAAGTGGATACTATGTTTGGAATTTGGATACAGAAAGCTTGGACCTTGAATTTTTTGTTAACATAGGTCTTTCGTTTGAAGCTTTGCTTTAATGAAGTTTTTGCTTCAATGGAGATTTGGCTTTGAATCTCACGTATATGGAAATGGGTTTAGGAACTCGGTTTATCTTTATAAAAATATCAAGTTAGGATGACACAAGCTTGTGTTTAGCTTGGTGGTTTTTAATAAAGCTTCGAAGATCTATTTATAGGATTGAGAAGAAACTAAGCATTGAAGAGTAGTATGGTGAATTCTGGATATTTTGAAATTTAAATTTAAAATTAAAACTCCCCTCTAGAAAATGGTTTTTTGGTTAATTAAAAACTATCCTACTATAACTCAGTGTTAGTCGACTATAACTATGTGGTAGTCTACTATGAGCTTTTTATTGGGTAACCTATAACTCCTATTTTAGATGTATATGAATTTTCAATTTGATTCAAGCTTTTGAGATGGTTTAGGTAAGTTGGATTGAGAATATACATGATCATAAAAGTTTATTTACATTTTTACAAATATTCCTAAAGATATTCAAGGCTCTTATAAGATCATTTGGAGTTTGATCATTTATGTGGTTTGTATGGAACATCTGATGTTGCTTTGTGAGACGATCAGGAGCTTTGCTTATTTGATTCGATGTGATAGTCTTTTCTTGATGTATGTTTAATGAACTTCATTGGTATTTGTCATATGTTGAGTGATCTTTGTGGTTAATCTTCTAGTGATTGTTATTTGATCTTACTAAGGTTAGTTGCATTTCTTGGGTGATGATGATGATCTAGACTTTTTTCTTCTTTGTTCATGATGCATGTTTGAGTATATGTTGAACTTACTATATCTTCATTGAATGTTTTATATCTTCATTGCAATGCTTGCTCACTTGATGTCTTGTTTGCATGGATGATATGATTCGTGTTATATATATCATCATATATTGAGTGCTTATTTTAATCTCAAGTACATTAGATAGAATACAATGAAATTTGATCACATATCAATTGTTTCATTATCATACAATATATTTTCTACATCTTTTCATTTCATAGTATCGATGTCCTAGTTCATTTGTCACAAAGACAAGGTAACCCATATAGAACTTTGACATCCATGATTGTGTCATATGAACTATAAAGAACCTTGACGAAGTGATAATAAAGGCCTAGTTGATGGCATGCCATCATTAAGAAATCCTTCATAGAATGTATGTGGGATATATCAAAAGGTTAAACAAATCAAAGTTTACCTAGGAAACTTGGTGTTATTACAACCTCTCGTGTTTGCAATTTAATTTGTATGGATATCATTAAACTTATGGATACGGAGAGTATAGATGGTAAACAAATATATTATTATCATGGTGGATAACCTCTCGAGGTATTTTATCATTGGATTTGTTAGGGATAAGTCTAATACCACTAAGTTTATGGAAACCTAGTGTCCATTAATTCATGGTCTATGGTATAAGTGAAGAGTGATAATGATACTGAGTTTACAGAATAAGGAGTAGACAAGTATTGTGATGAGTACGGAATAAATTATGAGTTTTACCATATTGGTACTCCCTAATAGGACATAATTGTGGTGAGGAAGAATAAATTATTCAAGAGATGGACCGATCCATACTCTAATGGAGGATCATTCCAATTGAGATTTTAGGTAAAGGCGGTGAGCACTATGTATCAAACGATGAATATGGTTTAGTGTCATCTCGGAACAAACATGGTATGCTGTGATCTTTGGACTGAATTTAAACACAAACTCAAGTGTTTTTGAGTGTTTGGGATTTGTTGATACATCCTAAAAGATAGAGAGCATTTTGTCAACTTTAATTCAAAAGTGATGAAGGGATAGTTTGGGATATTTACTGAATTGTAGATCATACAAGGTGTACATCGTTAAAATATATAAGGTCATAAAATCATATAACATGGTGGTTAAGTATGACTCTCTCTCTTCATTTATTGATGAAGATGACCATGTCTTTGAGAGTGACACACCTCCTAGTGTTGATATTGTTATGCCTCGAGGAGACCAAAGAGGAATGGACTCGTACTTAAATTAGGAGGATCCACTATCTTGGGTGAGGAAAAAGTATGATGACTTAACATTATTAGAGATCCTATAAAGGTCAACCCTACACATGCCATAGCCGCAAGTGAGATTAGCTACCTTCCGTATATCATACAAATAGATCCCAAGAATGTGAAGGAGGAACTTAAAGATGAGCATTAGATCCTTGTAATGCAAGATAAGTTGTTTTAGTTTGAGAAACATGATGTTTGGGAACTATACCTATGTCCTACCAACACCAATATGATAGTAACCAAGTGGGTGTATAAAAATAAGATGGATGAGAATGGTGTAATTAATGGAAATAAGGTTGGGATTGTATCTCAAGGATACACAAAAGCAAAAAGTGTGAATTTTGATGGGACTTTTACACCCATTGCGCAGATTTAATCCATTCATCTTATTTTGGATATGGTATGTCACTTCCGATTCAATCTATATCATATGGATATAAAAAGTCCGTTCCTTAATGGAGTATTAAAGGAAGAAGTATATAGCAATAAACCAAATGGGTTTGATGACTCTAAATGTTCTAAACATGTTTATTAGTTGAAAAAATCCTTATATGGATTGAATCGAGCCCATGGTGCTTTTAACAAAAGTCTCACTTCATATCTTATGGATCATGGCTTCAAGATGGGGGAGTGGATAAGATGTTCTTTATTTGAAGATAAAAGAAGGAAATTTTGGTTGTCAAATTCTTTGTTAATGAAATATTATTTGGTTCAATTGGAGAGATTTATACTCAGGCGTTCGCATAGTTGATGACTAGTGAATTTGATATGATTATAGTGGGAGAGATAACATTTTCCTTGGTCTTTAAGTTCATCAATTAAAGAATTAGATGTTTATGTTTCAATACAAGTATGCATGAGACTTAGTGAAGAAGTTTGGAATTGATTATGTTATCCATGTGAGAACAACCATGTGTGTTACAAATAAGCTTAGCAAAGACATAAAGGCAGGGTTTTATATCAAACACTCTATCATATAATCACAAGTAGTGTGTTGCATCTTATAGTAAGTTAGCCGATATTGTCTTTTATATGGGAGTTTTGATGAGGCTTCTATAATCCCCCCAAAGAGTTTCACTTATTGCTCATCAAATTTACTATTAAGTATGTAAGGGGGACTCTGGCACATGTTATTTGGAATTCCTTTAGTACTATCACCTCATTGAATGCATATTTCGATGTCGATTAGGCTAGAGATCTTAAGGGTCAAAAAAGAAAGATTAGATGATGTTTTTATTTAGGGAGTGCACTTGTTTCTTGTCATAGAAAGAAGAAAAATATGATTTCATAGACTCCAAGTATATTGCGGTGGATATTTATTATACACAACTCCTTTAATGAAGTAGATGCTTCAATAATATGGTATATATTGGGAAAACATGACTATTTAATGAGACAATCTGAGTGCAATTAACATTTCATATTATCACATTAATCACTCCAAGACCAAACACATAAACATATGCCACTCACTTTATTCATGATCTTGTTGAGGAGAGTGTTGTGTCTTTGAGATACATGCTCATCGATGCTCAATTTGTCGATATTATTACAAAACCTGTAGATTCGACAAGGTACGAGGATAGGAGTCTAGTGTCTCGTGATTCCATCTTTAGTTGGCTTCCTATATAGATTATACTATATGCAGTATGATTTTGTTTGGTTCTTAAAAATGGAAATTTCAAACATATTTTATTTTATTTTGATCCATTTAATTCAAATCAAAAATAAATTTTAATTTGGAAATTTCATTTGAGAAAAAATACATAAATAATTTATTTTTGTGATTTTTTCGGATAGCTAGTGTTGAGATGATTGATATCTCAATATCTATTTCCCTAATCCTAGATTAGAAACTTAGATGTCTAGTTGAACATATGAAGGTTTTTTATTAATCGTACTTATGGAGTTCTCCAAGAACAACTTATGTTGACTATGTAGCGGTAGTTACCATATCGCACACATTTATACGAGTTGAACTAGGGTGTATTTCCAATTTCGGTTTGAAAATTTTACTTGCATTTATTTTTACTCAATCATATTATATTTTCTTCGCTAGATTTTTTATATGTGCATGTAATAACCATTGCTTTTTTATTTCAACAAAAATGATGAGAGAATAATTAGTAAGAGCTACGAAATGGATAATATCTACTATTGGCAAGAAACTTATATTTATATGTTAAGCTTGTTAAACATTGGGATAGGAAAACAAAATATTTTAATAATGTTAAGTGTATCAAAAGTGATGATTCGAGAGTCCTAGTCAAAGATGATGAATCCTAGTCAAAGATGATGAAATTATGGAAATATGAAAAAACTATTTTGAGAGGTTATTAAATGGAGATAATGGGAATATATTAGATATAGAGGAACTTAGGGAGACTCGAGAAAATATATTTTTCCGCATAATTAGGACAACAGAGGTCAGGATTGCTCTAAAAAAGATGAAAACGGGGAAGGCTTTAGGACCAGATGGTATCCCTGTTGAGGTTTGAAAGTGCTTAGGGGAGGATGGAGTATCATGGCTTACAAAATTATTTAATAGAATTTTAATGACTAATAGGATGCCCGGTGAATGGAGAAAAAGTGTTTTAGTACCTATTTATAAAAATAAAGGGGACATACAAAGTTGTTCAAATTATTGTGGTATTAAGTTAATAAGTCATACAATGAAACTTTGGGAGAGAGTGATTGAATATAGATTGAGATTAAAGACAACAGTATCTGAGAATCAATTTGGGTTATGCCCGGCAGGTCAACAATGGAAGCAATCTATTTATTGAGGAGATTAATGGAGAGGTATAGGGAGAAAAACAAGGATGTTCATATGATTTTTATATATTTAGAGAAGGCGTATGATAGGATACCCAGATATATAATATGGTGGATTCTACATAAAAGAGGAGTGACTCGCAGATATATTGATGTGGTCAAGGATATGTATGATGGTGCGATGACTATAGTAAGAAAATCAGCCGGAGAAAGCAATGAATTTTCAATTACGGTAGGTCTACACCAAGGTTCAGCATTAAGTCCTTATCTCTTTGCTCTTGTTATGGATGAGTTGAATGGAAAAATACAAGATGAGGTGCCATAGTGTATGCTATTTGCAGATGATATTGTTTTAGTGGATGAGACTAAGATGGGAATTACTGCTAGGTTGGAATTGTGGAGAGAAACTTTAGAAACAAGAGGATTTAAAATAAGCAGAACTAAAATAGAATATATGGAGTGGAATTTTAGTAGTAATAGGAGGACAAATGGAGATGTGGTGAAATTGGAGGGTCAAGAGATACCTAGAAATGATCATTTTCATTATTTAGGATCGATTATCCAAAAAGATGAAGATATTAGTGATGATGTTACTCATAGGATTAGAGCAGGCTGGATTAAGTGAAAAAGTGCTACCAGAGTTTTGTGTGATAGGCATATACCTTTGAAGTTAAAAGGTAAATTTTATAGGATAGCCATTAGACCCGCCATGTTATATGGGACATAGTGTTGGGCAACCAAGAAACAAAATGTGCAGAAAATAAGTGTGGCGGAGATGAGAACGCTAAGATGGATTTGTGGTAAAACTCAAAAGGATAAAATTAAAAATGAACAAATTCGTGAAACGGTAAAAGTAGCTCCTATAGAAGATAAATTGAGAGAAAATTGGCTTAGAAGGTTTGGACACGTCAAGCGTAGACCAATGGATACTCCTATAAAAATCAATCATAAGACTCTCCATAATATGCTTCTCAACGGACATGTACCCCTCCAAATCCCTTTTGCGTTATCGTTTCTAATTAATTTTTGGTTATATCACAAAAATTTCGATGCTTTGCGTTATCGTTTAAATGAGCATAACATATATTTGTTATGTGTCCAATCCATTATGAGACAGTCTTATGATTTCATTTTTGCGTTATCGTTTCTAATTAATTCTCACTTTTACAAAATTTATTATATTTCCAATATCATTTATTAGTTATTAAATGATATTGATTATTTAAAACAAAAGGATTAATTACACTTTTTCAACAAAATTTATCCCAATTTTTACTTAACCACCCACACTTTCATTTTATGTACCTAACCCCTTGAACTTACATGACAACTTGAAGCAACCCCAAAATGCTAACACCATTAAATATTTGAACGAGAAAAAGCATGTGCCTCATATGTGTCTTTTTAAATGGGATATCCTTGTCTTTTAACATTTAAATTACATAACCCTAAAGTCCTCACATTCTCTTTTTCCCTCCCTCCTCTCTCATAGCGTCCATGGAAGTTATCGTTGCACACCTTTTCATCTCTCTCTCTCTCACTCTCACACACACACACACATAGGCATATGAACGCACACACGCGCGAAGTAAATTTACATTCCATTTATTAGTTTTGATGATCATGAAATCTCATTTATTGTGTTTGTCCTTTCAATTGGCCTTTATTGGAAACAAAAGGTAAGAGAATAAGAGATGAGGAGGTTGGTTTAATAGGAAATGGTGGTTAATTGTGGCTTTCAGTCGCGTCGCATCGGTGTCCAGGTGTGATGAGAAATGAGTAAGGGTTCCTGCAACAATATGGACATGTGCAGGTAAATAATATAGTCCAAGATAGTAGACTTAGATTAGTGACTTGGAATATAACGACTTTGATAGGGAAAGGATTGGAGCTAGTGGATACCATGATAAGAAGAAAAGTTAATACAGTTTTTTTACAAGAAACTAAATGGGTTGATGAGAAAGATAAAGAAATAAAAAAATACAAGGTTTAAATTATGTTATATATGCAAACATAGAAATAGGAACAGAGTCGAAATAATAGTAGATAAGAACTTTAGGGATGATATCGTAAATGTTATTAGGAGAGGTAATAGACTTATACTTGTAAAAATGGTATTAGGTGAAAATATAATTAATATAATTAGTGAGTGTACACAACAAGTAGGATTAGATGAGTATACTGAATTACAATTTTGAGAACAAATGAATGAAATAAGTTTAAAAAAATACCCATATGTGAGAAAATCTATATATGGATAATTTTAATGGTCATGTAGGAGAAGATCGCATGGGATATGAGAAGGTGCAAGTAGGATATGGTTTTAGAGATAAAAACGACGGTAGAGAGTCTATTTCAGATTTTGCAATGACTTGTGATCTTGTACCAGTAAATACATATTTTAAAAAGAGGATTAGACATTTTTTAACTTATAAAAGTGTAACAAATAAGATCCAAATAAACTTTTTCATTACTAGGAAAGGAAATCGATTAAGATTTAAAGATGAAGGTTATCTCGGGAGAATGCCTAACCTCATAAGATTGGATAATGGTGTTATATATAAATATTAAAAATCAATCACGAGTGAAAAAAGATAAGATTAACTCACGAACTGGATAGTGGAACTTAAAAAGAGAGAAATTAGAACTATTTAAGGATAAAATATTAAATGAAGCATCATGGAATTGGAGAATCAAAAGGTAGGGGGAACAATCTAAAGAAACTTGGTGGAGGAACGAAGAAGTATAAAATATAGTAAAAATCAAAAGGGGGCACTTTAAAATATGGCAAACTAGAACAAAAAAATCGAGATATATAAATGGGCGAAAAAGAAGTTAAGAAAATCGTAAGAGATGCTAATTTAAAGGCATATGATGATCTTCATACAAAACAAGGAACATGAGAAGAAAAAAACTACTTATAACGTTGCTAGAGAGGGGCGAAAAATAAACAATTTTAATAATGTTAAATATATTAAAGGTGATGATTCGAGAGTCCTAGTCAAGAATGATGAAATTAAGGAAAGATTGAAAAATTACTTTGATAGTTATTGAATGGGGATAATGGGAGTGGATTAGATATAAAATAACTTTGGGAGACTCGAGAAAATATATTTTTTGCATAATTAGGATAGCAAAGGTTAGAAAAGCTCCAAAAAGGTGAAAGTGAGGAGGGTTTGGGGACAAGATAATATCGTTATTGAGGTTTGAAGGTGCTTAGGGGAAGAAGGAGTATCATGGTTTACGAAACTATACAATAAAATTATAGTGACATATAGGAGGCCCGATGAATGAAGAAATGGTGTTTTAATACCTATTTAAAAAAAAATAGAACATACGAAGTTCTTCAAATTATCGTGGTATATAGTTAATGAGTCATTTAAGGAAGCACTGGGAGAGAGTGATTGAGATTGGAAACAAAAATATATGAGAAACAATTTGCATTTATACTTTGGAGGTCAATAATGGGAGGTATTTATTTATTGAGGAGATTAATGGAGAGGTATATGGAGAGAAAGAAAGGATCTTCAAATAGTTGTTATATATTTAGAGAAGGAATATGATATGATATCAAGAGATATAATATGGTGTATTTACATAAAAAAAAAAGGAGTTACCTGTAAATATATTGGTGTGATCAGGGATATCTATTATGGGGTCATGACAATAGTAAGAACATCAGCTGGAAAAAGTAGTAAATTTTCAATTAATGTATGTTTGCACCAAGGTTCGGCACTAAGTATTTATCTCTTTGCCCTTGTTATAGATGAGTTGACTCTAAAAATACAAGCTTAGGTGTCGAGGTGTATGCTATTTGTAGAGGATATTGTTTTAGTGGATAAAATAAGACAGAAATTAATGTTAAATTGAAATTATAAAGAGAAACTCTATAAATGGGAGAATTTTAAATAAGTACAACTAAAATTGAATATGTGGAGTGCGATATTAGTAATAACAATAGGACAAATGGGGTGGTGAAGTTAGAGGGTTAAGAGACATAAAAATGATCATTTCGTTATTTAGGTTCGATTATCCAAACAGATGAACAAATTAGTGATGATGTTACTCATAGAATTAAAGTAGGTAATGTTAAGTGGAGGAATTCTATTGACGTATTACGTGATAGGCATATACCTTTGAAATTAAAGCAAAAATATTATAGGATGATCATTAGACTAATGGATGCCCCTATAAAGAATAGTGAATAAGTTAGTATTGATGGTAATGCAAGAAATAAAGGTAGACCAAAATTGACTTGGCGTGATATTGTGACACCCCGCCTAATTAAATATCGGGTGATCAGTCATTTATTAAATTAATCTATAATGTCAAGTTGGTTCAGAATATGCATCACTGTCGAAAAAATTATTATTAACACTAACCGCCTAATATTTAAAAAGGTTGATGTCAAAATTTTATCTTTTAATTAACAAAAAAATCAAATTAACCAATTACTAATCATACACCATTCAAACGAATCTCATATGAAATAAAATGACTAAGGTAATAAATGAGACTAAAGCAAACACATCCAACCTAAATCCCAAATACAATAATCCAATAAAAATAAACCAATTGCTGAAAGGAATAAATAAATAAATAAATAGATCCACTAATCTCTGACTGTCTGAGTAAGTAAAAAGGAGGGACATGCCCTAACTGAAATAGCTAACTGAAAATGGAGAAATAAGAATCATAGAGGTGTCTACTACCAAGCCCTGTAACTTCCACAGCAGCTATATGTAATGACCTCACTTTTATATATAGTTTTCAATGTTGTATTATTTCATATGTGATATGAATAATGTTAATTTATTATTTTAGTCTAATGATCCCTTTATAAATCATCAAATATCAAATTAGTTACAAACATAAAATTTTAACATTTTTGGTAGGAATGTTCATATTAGAGACTAGTTTTGACCATTATAATATAACAATTGAGTTGAGAAAAAAACTAAAAAGTTGTAGATATATAAATAAGGTTTGTAACACAACAAACGATGCATTAAGCAGAGGTACGAGCAAGAAGTTATGCCGAAATTACGAAATAAGGGCAAATCTGTCCATCCTTTAAGATGTATTTTGTCCTATTACCACACCATGTGTAATAATTTTGATTGGTTGAGGAGGAGGCTAGTTAGTCCGAATTAAACACTTTTAAATAACCTCATTTTTCATCAAAATTGATTAAATCAAAGTCTTATGGAATATCCTAAGCTAAATGATAAGTTTTGGGGTAGAAAATGAAATTTTATGAAACTTTAGGGATTTAATTTTTAAATAAAGAAAGTTTCAGGGAATAAAATGAAAATATATAAAGGACCATTTTATAAATAAAATATTTTCAAGGACCTCTAAGAAATATTGAAAATGTATGGTGTAAAGTTACTAAAATACCCTTCATGTCTAAAATGACCCTTATACCTTTAATAACTTAACACCTCGTGCTTGACACCTCGTGCTGTATTCTTGCCACCACACCTTACACGTGTCATCCATATAAATAAGGATAAAACATTTGTCATCCATTTAGAAGAATATAAAACACGTGTCGTCGTTTGGTGAATAAATATTGCAAGATAGTCCCGTTGTGCGACACGTCAAGCGTCGACTCACCAAAATAAGCGATTAGTCATCGGGAAAATGTTCACACCCTAATAGCTTTGGGAAACTATAAATAGAAGACTTAGGATCAGTTCTTACACAAAATTCATTCCAAATATCAAAAAGAAATAGTGATAGAAAGTGTGAGGAAGTTTAAGAAGAAGTTTCGTCTTAAGGTTAACGAGCGATCCAAGACTCTGTATCTGTAACTTCGAATTTCTTTTCTAGGTGAGTACTCTGAAATTCCTTGTGTATTTTGATTATATGATATTATGCAAACTGCATATATTTTTTGAAATGATTTTATTCCCAAATATATCTGATACCGATGATTCCGTCATTTGTTATATGTGTATATCCCTCGATATATACATCTGATTTGAATTCTGAAATTATTGATTCGGCTTATGGAAACTCTCTTACTATGTTGGCCTTGACTACCGGATGGAAATATTTGGGTGGTACTTTCCCAGCTGGTTTATCGCTGGTGTGCCCTAAATAATGCGTTTTTCAGATATCATGATTTTATGTCTGTGTTGTTACCGGGTGGAAATATTTGGTAACACTATTTGTTTATCTGGGTATTAAAGCATACATGGCCATCAAAATAAAATTGAATAATTGACATATTGCTCAAATTGTTCTATCTATTCTGTTCTGAACTGATTATTCTGAAAATATATACTGCCAGTTTACTTTATATATTTGACTGCAAATTCCTGTCCATATATGTATATGCCTTCTGTTGGAAATTGAATAGGTATCAATTTTCTGAAAAAACCTGGGATGTCTGGAGATTAAATCTCACTCGGCTTTTAACTAATGTTGTATAAATAACCATTTTTCTGGAAATAAGTAGGTTCGCGGAGGGAACGAAAAAGGATTGTGTTGAAGATTCAGCTTTTAGAACTCTTTTTGTTATTATGTTTGTTTTATCATTTAGAGCACGTTTGGCTCTCTTTTAATAAGTTTTATTCAAGAATAAAGTATTGTAAATGGGTTGTATTCAAGAATAAAGTATCTTCTTTTGACAAAGGGATTCAAAGCTTCTTCAAAATCAACATCAAAAGGAATACTCGGGTTCCCACTCCAATCAAATGGAATTTCCCCCCAAATTCAGACTTAAACTCAACATTGATGGGGCTTCAAAAGGCAATCCAGGTAGAAGTGGTTTAGGAGGGATCCTCAGGAATGACAAGGGTGACCTTATCTTTGCTTATGCTATTCCAGAAGGCATAGCATCAAATTCAGTAGTGGAGATTAAAAGTCTTTGGCAAGGTATAAAGTTGTGTCTAGAGCTTAACTTCAAATTTATGGCTACTAGGTGTAAACCCGCGCGATACGCGGCCTACGTGATAAAATATTTTATAATATTATAAAGATTATATTTAGTTTCATGGCTAATTTATCATTTTACTGTTTTTGAATCATGATTCATGTTTTTTCCGAATAATATGTGTATATAATAATCATGTTAACTTAAAATCCTAACGTTAAATGTATAATACATAATGTTTTGTATTATTAAAGAACAAATAACATGTATAAAGCCCAACAATTAACACGTAGCGCTGTCGAACTCCGACAGTGGGGGTGGGTCGGGTGGGGGGAGGTGGCGGGAGGTGGGTAAATGGGTTTGTGTGTCCTTTTTTCTTTAATGTTTTTATGTGGTGAGATAATAGAAATATAAAAATTAAGCCACTAAAATGGGGTGTAAACAAAAAAAATAACATTTCATAAAAAGAATTTTAAAACTTAATCGTTCTCTCACCCACTACAACTTTCAATATAAGGTGTACAGTCCACTACAACTTTCAATCATCCTCGACCTTTTCAAGTTGGGATCTTAGATTTGGTATGTTGAGAATTTGAAATAAAATAAGCTACTTAATATGTGTTATCCTGTGCAATTTGTGTTATCCGTTAATATGGAACCGAATATCGATCATAAAAACAATTCTTCATCTTTGCTGCGTAAGCCCGTTATTAACGCAAGCTACAGTTGACCCCACACGCATTAGACTCATGTGAATCCATGTGTTAATTAACTTCAGAACCCATATTCACTGATTTTAATTAAACATCAACCGAACCGACTTAACTACAAAAAAACACGTTGGATCGCTCGTGTGCATCCTTTGAAATTGAAGCCAACAAATTTTAAAAACATCTAAACCATTTATCTGATCCAATAATCAAGACTGAGTTATCAACTGAGTTACTACTCTAAACCCATTTGTGTACCAGACAACAATACAAAGGTGGATCTGAATTCATGTATTGAATTTTAAAATATGAATGATCCATTAATCCCATTGAGAATGGAATCAATGTCCACCCATCACTCCCAACCATTGGATCAAAACCAACATGTTATCAGAAATCCATCACCACACATCACTCCCAACCATGCATCGCTTCCAACCATTTTCGAAATCGACGTGTGTCTTTAGCATTGGAAAAGCCCCACAGAGTACATTAAGTACACCGCCATAGTCCATAGAAATGGTTTTTTTTTACTTGAGTACACACATGGGGATTAAACTGCCATAGCCAAAAAGATTAACCGAATTGTCTAAAAGTCGTTGACAAAATGCGTATGCGCATGAATGTAGATGAACAACCGTCGTAATCTAAATTTAAAAAATACTGAAATAGTATATGAATAAAAAAAATTTAATGTTTTTTCACAGTTCAAGCTAATAAAACGGTCTGAAAATTTTCTTTATTTCTTAAAACATTTAAAAGGGTTAGAAGAGGTTTTTCTAAATAGTTTTAAATTTTTGGTAAAAAAAATCAAAAAAATAAAAACTTTTTTATACAAAACAGAGTGATTAGCTTTATTAATTGTTTTAAATTAAAACAATGCTTAATTTTTTTTTACAAAAATAAAAGGGGCATATACCAAATAGTCTCTCGAACATTTTTTAATACACGTTTAGTCCAAGCCTTCAAAAAGTCCTTTACTATGCCGCTGGCGCGGACCTTTACAAGGAAGAGAATAAGGGACTTTTTGGTACAAAATAAAAGGGTCGGACTAAATGTCTATTAAAAAATGTTTGATGGACTTTTTGGTATTTGATAAAAAAAAACTATTATTTATAAAAAAATTGTTTTAAAAAATAAGAAAACTCGTTTTTAATATACAAACGATCAAAATGAAAACGTCAACGACCAAAGTTGTTATTTTTAATGTACGAACGATACAAACGATCAAAATAAAAATAATATTTACTGAATTTTTATTTCTTTTATAAAAAAATAAAACTGTCCAATTAAAAGGATACGCAACGTATAACACAAAATCTTTGTATTTTTTCATAAAACGAAATCTTATCAACAACATGATATTAGTGTAATTTGTATTGGTGAGGGGTGTCAGTTTCGTAATATCACATTACTTAATTATTTCTTCCAAATAGAATTATAGTTGTATCATCACAGCTTTTGACCACCAGATATTACTTGCCTTTGGTTTATTAGTTTAAACTCACCGGTAGGAATTTTCAGTTAATATAATCTATTGGATTACACCCTTTTGAAGCATCACTTCACATGTGTTTTACAGCATTCCATATTTGTGTTTTACATATTTGTGTTTTACATATTTGCGTTTTACAGCATACACATAGCCACAAAATCGAGGCAGCCCCACCAAGACAAAACACGTGAGAGAAAACCCAACCCAAAAAACCCTCCCATCTCATCGTTTTCACCAAGAAAGAGGAAGAAATGGAAGAGTAAAGCCACACAGATGAAGAAAAAAACAGAGTTTAAAACCCCCCAAGAAAAACATTCGGCCCACAAAATCAAACCTTCGTTACACAATAAAAAAACGATGCTCACATAGACTGGTTTGGTGGGTTCTGGTGATTGTCAGGTATATGGATGAGCTTTGACCGTGGGGTTGTCATAGACGATGGTGGGGGGAAGGGGGGACAACAGGGGTTGTGGGAAGGATGGTTCTCATGAGAGAGATGGTTGTGTCTCTTCAGGTTGATTGAAAGAGAAGAGAGTGGGTATGTAATGGGAGAGAAAGATGACTATTGAGTTGATATAATCAAATCTAGAGAAGACGGTGGGGGACTCTTAATTATAGTTATGTTTTCAAGCTGCCTTAGGATGTGAACAGTTATGAGGGAGAGAGTGAATCAGCATTTACGGAGAAAAGGAAGAGGCGGAGGGAGAAAATAGATGAAATGTGAGATTAAATGCTTTGTCTACGTGGATAGGCTGGTTGAAGAGAACTTTTAATGCCTTGTTTTGCATTTTATAATAGTAAGAGATTGAACAGATTCTTCTTATGTTGTGAATCTTATGAATAAGAATTGGAAGCCTCCTTGGAAGATGAGTCATTGTGTTGAAGAAATCAAAGCTGACTTAAAGAATTACAATTTCAAATTATCACACTGCTACAGGGAATTAAATATAGTTGCAGATGCCTTAGCAAATCATGGAGTTAAAATTTCTTCTCTCTCAGTATTTCATAAGCTTGAGGATCTTCCCACATTAGCTAGAGGTGTTATCAAGTTAGACAAAATAGGTTGTCACTACATAAGAAATGTTTCGTCATTGTAACGGGACTAAAATAAAGCCCCAAGTTTCAATTCTCAAGTTTCCATCTGTATCTTGCCACTGGGAGAGGCTTTTTCTACTAATTTAATAATACTTAGCTGAGGGTCCCGTCCCTCTTTATAAAAAATAAAATAAAAAAAACAAGTTTTAAATTTTATCTCAAAATAAAATCACTTTTAAAATAAATGAAGTTTGCTTTTAGAAACCTCTAATGACGTAATTCCTTTACTTTCAGTATTGTACGATTCATAACCATGTGATTATATTTCCGTTGAACTTATTTAAGGAAACAATTTAACTCAGAATATATATTGCCTTGGTGGCATGTCAAGACACTCGTTCCCTACTACTAATTTTGGGACGGGGTCGTGACTCTACAGCTCATCAAATGAATGGAAATCATGTCCTTGGTGTCCCTGTGGCTGGGCACTTAAAATGATTTGACAAAAGAAAAGAGATTTACAATAAACTGGTCCGAGCCCGAGTTAAAAACAGTTTAAAAACCAACAAGTGCTTAAACGAAAATAATAGCACATATAGTGTACATGCCTCGTACTCTGACTTGAGGTACTCACCTCTCATCTAATGTGCACACCTAATGCATATATTTAACCCATCCTAGTCATGTTACCCCGCCTAACTAGTCCCAAGATAACTATTATCACACTAATAATTTTATGCGTTTACCCGTATCACCCATATCTCGTATTACCACATGTTTAAGGATAGTTATCCATATACATAACCGTTATTCTCACAGGTATTCCTTTTTATCACTAAGAATATTTTTAACTATCGTTAATTCCATATCTACTAAGCACGCACAGTAGAATAAGTAACAGGTATACATCTCTCTCTCTCTCTCTCTCTCTCTCTATATATATATATATATATATATATATATACAAGATCATCACCCCCGGGTTAAGGCCCCCTTGATGCAATTCATAATCTGCTATCATGTCCTGGTGCATCGCTCATTGCATGAAGGACTAGGTTTAATCTCTCACGAACTATCAAAACAAGCACACATATTGGAGGCAAACATAGTTCCAAGCCCAAGGGATACGTACATACCTACGCACCCATATAACCGGCAACACTATCGTTCTCACTGATAGTCCATACCAAGGTTCTATGTTCTAGTGATACGAATCAAAATCCCCTCGAAGGCTCCTCAAGATATGATCATCCACAACGCGCAACTTCCCCCTGATAGCAAGCAGCGTAGGTATGTTATACACACAATAATTCAATCAACAGGTACATACACATAACCTATAATAATCAGTAGGTATTCACGCAACCCAAGTCCCCGAGTTTATACGTAGTATTATTATCTCTAATACTCACGTTATTCTATCTGTACGATTAATCTCTCTATTGTATATATTCCATAAGGCCTTTTTATACCAACATATTTCCCTTTGTAGCTACACAATCATCTCACCACCAGTCTATGTGATGTAGTCACTCATGAATAGTGTAGGTCATTTTATCTCAATTGAATTAACCTCGTAATATTCTAACTTTTCCGGGAAAAATTAAAATTTTTGAAATCTCGTTAGAAGTGGGGAGAATCTCGTTCGAATGAAAACTTCGAACAAATTAAGGACTGAATTCTCGTTGGAATTCTCGTTCGAACGAGGTCGTTCGAACCAGGTCATTCGAACGAATATTCTTTGAATTCTCATTAGATGGGTCGTTGAAATTCTCGTTCGAACGAGGTCGTTCGAACAAGAAAATCGCAGTTCGTCCCTATCAGTTCTAAACCTGCGCTTTTCCATCTTTTGATCATCCAAAATTCTCACACTCTCATTCTAACTCAAATCCAACGATTTAAAACTATACCCACTCGTAATATAATGGTTCCCAACATATTTTTAACATCAAATCCTTAAAATTATAATACAAATTCAGATTTATTCCTCAAATCTTCAAAAGGCCCTAAATTCATAAATCCCCATGAACAACCATTAAACACATACTTGATTTCGTGAATTCAACATATAAAATTCAGATTTCTAATCCCCAATATATTGTTATTCATCTACATGCAAAACCTATACCAAAATCATAGATTTAAAACCCAATTTCAGACCCAATTCCATAATATCATGAGTAAACCACCAACTAAATTAACATGGACATTATATGCTCTAAAAATTAGCAAGATAAACACTTGCCTTTTCACTAAGGTCTAGTTCGTCGCTTGAAACTGGTATAGATGAGTTCCTCTCTTCCTGATTTACATGTTGGAGGTGTTTTTGGTGAAAGGTGACTGGGTTTGTCCTTGGAACTCCTAGGAACTTCTTCACCTTCTTCCTCTTGGACTCTCTCTATTTTTACAGAACATAACCCTAGTTGCTACTACATAAGGGATGATGTATTAATCTAATTTTTGACCATTAATTAGTCCCAAATTTTCAAAAGACAAAAATACCCCTTCGGGGTGTCGGGTTGGCCTAAAGTTGCCCCAAACTCCAAACTAAACATACGAGTAGGCTTTTCTGACTATCTCAACCCTTTCGAACACATTGGCATACTCAAAATAGCCATCCGAATAACCAAAAATAAAATTACTTTCTTATTCCTCATTTAAGTCCCGACAAGACTCACACGCGCGTCCCAACTAAGTGTGATGTAACTGCCGTATTTTTCACTTATGAAAACTTTAATATTTTCATAATCATATATTACTTTACTCACTAAGTAATATTCAACATAACTCACATCAATAAATACTAACTCTCGTCACGCTAGTAATTATTTAACTGAATCCGAAATAATTATAAATAAATTTCTCATTTTTAAGTTAATTAATCCAAAAATTAAAATCATTAAAAATACGGGGTATTACATATACTGTTAAAAAGAAAATGATATCATGTGGTTTAACCAAATATATTGTGTTGAATACAGCGGATTGAAAAATAGGATTCATGTAGCCAATGGCAAATAATTGGGATACGACTTTGTTTAGTTAAGTTGAGTTGCTTTGAGATTTGGAAAAAATCTATATTCATTTTATAAGCATAGTTTTTTTTCCTTTTGAAATTTTAAATATTTTTTCTTCAATTATCATATTTTAAATTTTTTTGTTATTTTCATATTTACTAATTGTGTTTTCTATATTTTTAATATTTTTTTAAAAAGTATCATTTTACAAAAAAAAAATTCAATTTTTATTGCAATTGTAATATTTTTAATCAAATCTACAAGTTATTGGATAATTGAAGTATTTTTTTACAAGTTTTCAAATATTTTTCTAAAACTTCAATGGATCATCACATTTTTTAAAATATTTTTGTATAATTTCCATTTTTTTAGATTTTCACAGCAAAAAAAGTTTTTCAGCTATTTCTTTTAAAGGTTTTAAATACTTTTTGTAATTTTCATATTATTACAAGAATCTAGTATTTTAGAGACATTTTGTAATTTCAAAATTTTAGATCTTTTTTGTAATTTACATATTTTTTAAATTTTTTCCATTGGTTTTCAAATAATTTAAATAGATTTTTTATTAATTTTTAATATGTTTTTGCTGTAACTTTTAGGGTTTTTAAAAATAATTTTTTATTTTGTTAAATTTGTCCTCATGTGCCATACACATAACTTAATTTTTCTCCAAAAAAATTGATGGTGTTTGTGTTAGGGTGTTACTTTAAGTTGTTCGAAAAGTTTTGGGGATTAAGTACAAAAAATAAATATCGAGTGGTGAAAAGAAAACGGGAGTAAAGTTCAAGGGGGAATGTAACACGGTGACATTCACTTTTATTGAATTTATTTATATTGCACAAGCGATAAATGATTGTTAAGGTAAACTCGCTTATGGTATTGTAAAACGAACCAAGCTACTCAAGTTGACCTTGTATTCGTTCGGATAAAAGCTCATTCGAGATATGCTTGTAAAATAAACAAGTCAAGCTTGAACATATTTTTAAGCTCAACATTTGGTTGAGCTCGGTTCAGATTCGGCTCAAATAGATATAATTGTGCTAAAATAGTTTAAAATAACCAAGCTACTAGAGCTCGGCTCGCATTTGTTCAGCTAAAAAATCGTTTAAGCTCGGCTCATGTAACACCACGTGCTTTCATAATAATTAATTTGATAAAATTTTAATTAAATAAATTTCGTGAATAAATTGCTAGAATATGATATGCATGATTATATGATTCATTTATGCCAAATGTGTATATTTGTGGACAATCAAATTGCATGTTACTTGAATTAATATTATGTCATGATTAAATATAATAAAATGGGTCATTCGGGGTAGGCAAGGTTTGGATGCTTTCGGAGTGAATTGAGAACTCGTTTAGGTGTTTTGAACATCTTAAGTTGGGCTCGGGGGATTATATATACCCTTATAATAGATATTGGACCAATCGGGGTAGTATTTCAGGCTTTTTGGGGAGTTCAAAAGTGGGGGTTTAAGGGGAAAACGGGATTAGGTGTTAAATAAGGTTAATGACCCAACCTAAACACTCATTCCATCCATAATAGAGTTGTCGTAGCATCCTCACCCCATTTAAAGAAGCTACTAAGGCTAGAGAGTAAAGGAAGAATAAGAATTCAAGAAAGGAGGCTCAGATCATTGATTTAAGGCAAGAATTTTCTTGCTAAATTAAATGTAATTTGTTTCTTAATTCATCTACATATTTTCTCATAATAATTTCGTGTTAAAAGTTAATTTGATGATTGAAAACAAATGGAATGAAATCAAAGATTACTTAGATAAAATCTGAAAATAATTGTGTTTTAAGAATTGAACACTTTGGCGACAAACCCGGAACTGGTATCTTTTATTGGGAAATTAACTATTATAATCCATGTGATAGGATTGCTATTTTTAGATGATTTCAAATCATGTGTTGATCCTTTTAATCTGGGAATTTTTAGATGGAAATTATGGTCTTAAATTGGGTTAGATAAACTCTAGTATTTAGATCCGAATCTTTAAAATTATGGGGAGTGATCTTACATATATTGTTTAGATAATTATATAAATGTGTTTTATTGATCATGATGGGACTATAATTCTTAAAACAGAAGTGGATAGAACTTAAGAAAATAAATTGGGGTTTTGAGGAAGAAATCTGTATAGAAAAACATAACAGTTCTCGGCCTAGGTCAGGGTTGGAAGGTGTAAATATTCAGGGGATTTTTACGAACGCAAACGTCAATGTGGGAGGTCATCCAAGTGAGTGGATATGTAATTAAAAATAGTTTTGTGTCACTATTCATTATTAGGGAATTTAATAATTAACTAAAGTGATAATTCTAAAGATAAGGGTGTTGTTATCTAGATATTGACGAAATCCAACTGGAGGGTAATTACGGGGATAATTACCTAGACATATTATGTGTTATAGATATGTATTTATTATTTGTGTTAACTTACATGTGTTTATGGATGGCCTATCGGTTGGGATTACTTACGTCTTCGGGATCATAACATGTGTCGGTTGAGGTGAGTTAGGCGTTGTGTAGATCTTCTTTTTTGGTCCTACAGCGGTGGCACCCCTTGCGATGAGGTAAGTGGGATAGCCTAAATCCATCGTCATCATCGTGGTATGGACCATGCAATGGTGTACTTCTAGGAATTGCCCCGCTTATCTATGTTTTTCTTACGTCCGTTTGGTGAGGGACTCCTTCGGACTTACCGATAGAGCACAAACTGGACGCCAAGCGTAGATGCCTTCATGTTTTGTATATATGTAAGGACATATATACTTATATAATTTAATTAAGAACAAACCCACGTAGTTTAATGATGTAGACAACTGTTAATAAACACAATGCTATGTAAAATACATAATTTGATGACATGATATTTCTTGGGGATAGTATTGTGGTGTTATTCTTGGGATTAGAATCATATGTGTAGATGATTAGCTTCTGTTTGGTACTAGATGCCTTTAATATTAGCATCTTAGTATAGATATCAGACTTCATATTTAGGACTTGGGTTGGAATACGTATAATATTAGACTTAAATGAGGGGTGAGATACTTATTGCATGTGAGTGCCTATTAGTGGTGCGTAATGTGAATTAACTGCATAATAACATATTGGTTTTGTAAGTTAATTCTTACAACTTTAGGGCGCTGACCCAAATTACATAATGTTTTTCCCCACAGGTTTGCCTAGACAGGGACAGTACGGCTGACAGGAGATCAAACTTGTCATCCCACTTGATCATTTGCAACTTCAATTAGATTGATTCTAGCATAGGTTGCTATTCTTATTTCAGTCATTTTATTATTTCAAAGATTGTATAGACAAAAGCCCGAGATTTATTATTCAATCATTTATTTTTTGTTACACTTAAGAGGGATGTTTTATGACTAATGGGAAGGGATTTATTTATTGTCAGGTACTACTTCATATGGTTTTACTCTATGTGTGTGTGTTTTAAAAAATAAAAATATTATATTATGTTTTGATGGAGAGAATGGTATAGATTCATAGCCAAGCCCCATCTTCGGCGTATCGTATCTGGCCAATATTTACGTGGAAAATGGGGATTGTTATGATTGGTATCAGAGTATACACGTTATAGCGTCCTTAGGATCTGTGTTGCACTCGTTACATTTGGCGTTGCGTTTCTTTGTTATGTAGATCCTATGATTAGGAATTGTTTTACTCTTTATAATATGTTACTAATACGAAACTTATTTTCCTTTATATGGAAAACGGTACGTGAGGTAGACCACAATGTGTTACCATCGAGGCTGTAGAGGATAGGGATCAACAGGAGCCGCAACCACACCCACAACCACCACCATTACCACATGTCGTTACTCCAGCTGACATTACCATAGTGATGCAGGTAGTCTCTATGGAGATGATCACTATGTTATAGCACTTTCAGTCACAAAATTAACCACTACCACCGCTACCCAGCATGTGGTGCTACTTGTTAAGGCACAGGGCTTAGTTTGGGAGAGAGCTAGGGAGGCCTTCATTAAAGGCCACCCGCCAGAGTTTGCTAGGAGTCCAGACATTTTGGTGGCTATTCAGTGGAAGAAATACATTCGGAGACATTTGAGGATGGTTGAGTGCATGATAGAGCATAAACAAATATTATCTTCATTTCAACTGGCAAGTGTAGCCTTACATTGGTGGATGTCTATCACCACACTAGAGGAGCGGGACCCATTGACTATTTATAAGTTCTTGGTTAAGCTTGAGCGAAAGTATTTCCCACCCTCCATGAAATCAGAGATGAGGAGGAAGTCTATGGACCTTAAGCAGTAGGGTTGCACTATAGCGAAGTATGAGGAGGAGTTTATCGCATTATCCTTATTTGTTGAAGAGGAGGAAACACTGAAGAAAAGAGAATGGAGAATTTTGTGTCAAGGATAACTTGGCACATCAGGAAATCTTTATTGGAGAATCCTACTTTAACCACCTACACTAAGATGGTGAATGTCACTTTGTTGCACTGTCATGATCACATGTCATTTCAAAAAAGTAAGGGGGGAAGATATCCAGTTCAGAGACGTCGAACCAGCAGGGAAAGACGAGTGGGAATATTAATCATAGGCCCAGCAATTTAACGGGTCCCAAGCAGGTGATAAGTATAAGTGGCACATGGAATCCGATGATCGGAACCAACAAGGCCAGGGACAGCAGTAAAGAGTCCATCAGGTCCAGTGGAAGTAGGGCCAACAGTAGGATAGGCATCAATTTCTAAGAAATTGCTACGTTTGTGGAGATAAGGGGCACCTAGCAAGGAGGTGCCCTAGGGGAGGACAGCATGGGTATCAGGCACCACGTGGACAGCATCAGCAGTTGCCAGCCCCACCAGGTATTGTAATGTCAGCACTACTAGCTCCAGCTGCCCCACCATAGGGGTAAAAACTACAGCTACAGTATGGGCATGTGTGCCATATTGCACCAGGAGGAGGACCAACACCAGCACAGGCAGTGGATGGCATGTTACTTATTTTTGTGCATATAGGGCGCATTTTATTTGACACCGGTGCGTCACATTCATTTGTTAGTACTAGTTTTCTCATGCATTGGGGATGATATATTTTGCATCTGACATAGTGCTTTATATTGATTCACCCATGGGTAGAGGGGCACATATACGTTTAGTGTGCATAGGTATAAGAATTGATAATGGGAGAATTAGGTTAATGGACGACCTATTTGTGTTAGATATGTTCTAGTATAATGTTATCCTAGGGATGGATTGGCCAACTACTTACAGGTCTTGTGTTGACTGTTATGGGAGGTCCATCGTCTTTACCATTTCCTGGAAAGCGATGTACTTAGTTGCGATGCCACACCCAGAGGGAGGGTCGAGCACGCATTTGAATTACATTAAGGATGATATTTCTAATGAGTCCCTTGTTTTTCTAGACTCCATCCCTATTACTAGAGAGCTTTCAGATGTATTTGGAAAGATTCCAGGGTTGCCACTGAGTAGGGAGATCAAGTTTTTGATTGACTTGATTTTGGGTAAGAGACACATTGCACGTGCAACATATCATATGGCTCCTTTGGAGATGAGAGAGCTTAGAGATAAAACTAAGTAGTTACTGGATCAGGGATTCATTCGAAGGATTACTTCACCTTCGGGTGCTCATGTTCTGTTTGTAAAGAAGAAGTACGGATCACTATATGGAACAAGTATTTGTTTCCCCATATTGATGATTTGTTCAACCAACTGAGGACTGCATCAAATTTTTCCAAGACTTATTTGAGGTCAGGGTACCATCAGTTGAGGATTCAGGGTCAGGATGTTTCGAAAAAATCATTTTTAATGAGATATGGATCGTATGAGTTCTTGGTTATGCCTTTTGTCCTGACCAATTCACTAAAGGTGTTTATGGACCTGATGAATAAAGTTTTCACGGACTTTCTAGATCAGTTCATAATCATTTTCATAGATGACATATTGATTTATTCTTGGGCCGCAAATGAGCATACATAGTACTTATGGATAGTCTTTCATACGTTACGTGGCCATGAGCACTATACCACATTCGAGAAATGTTTATTATGGTTGAGGGAGGTCGATTTCTTGGTCCATGTTGTATCTGAGAGGGGGATATCAATGGATCCGAGAAAGGTTTCATATGTGATGGAATGGTGATATCCTACTACACCTACAGAGGTGCGCAGTTTTCTTAGTTTGGAAAGGTATTACCATTAATTCATTCAGGGGTTCTCGAAAATATATGGACCTCTAACAAATTTCAAGTGATAGGATGTACCATTTGTTTGGGATTATGCGTGCCAGCAGGCTTTTGACGAGTTGAAGGTCAGGTTGACTTTGGCTCCAATATTTGCTTTGCCTCGTGGAGGGATTGACGATAAGGTCTTTACAAATGTGTCCTTACGAGGACTTTTAGGGGTATTGATACAGGAAGAGAGGTTTATAGATTATTCGTCCTAAAAGCTTAAGCCTCATGAGGGAAATTACCTACCCATGATTTGGAGTTAGCAATCATAGTGTTCGCATTACGTATTTGGAGACATTATCTCTCGGGGGAGAAATTCCAGTTGTTCACAGACCTCAAAAGCTTACAATATTTGTTTACGCATAGGGAGTTGAACATGAGGCAACGGCGATGGCTTGAGGTTGTGAAATATTACCAGTTTGATATACAATATCATTCGAGTTAGGAAAATGTAGTGGCAGATGCCTTGAGTCATAAGTTTACAGTTGAGTTAATAATGGTGTGGAAGGAGAAGTGGAGTTCGCTTCGTACTAATGATGAGTTGTCACGTGCATTTATGATAGCTCTTACCATCACACCTGAGATCATGATTCGGGTCATGAGGGAAAAAGTAGGAGATCATCTTTGTCAGGAGAAGGTTTGAAACAACAATTATTTTAACTTTGGCTTTTTCTTTGTATTTATTTGTACTTTGGCATATTTGGCATATCCCATTACAAATTGTCACGTACCAACACGTTAAACCGAACTCCGACATCTCCAAGCTTAAGACTCTTCTATATCTCATGAAGGGTGTAAATTTTTCAGGAGTTTTAATTATTCATATTTATATTGTGGATGTGTTATTAGAAAAATCGAGGCCGGATTTTTAAATTTTATAAATAACTTTTTTGGGCCTCGTTCAAACGAGTTTGGAACCCGTTCAAATGAAATTGCCATTTCATTAGAAGGTCGTTAGATCTTTGCTTTGAGTGAAAATCTAACGAGGTTGCGTTGCTTTATAGGAACTTCTCGTTAGAATCTCGTTAGATGTAAATAGCATACGAACTTCCTTTGTCCTCTGAACAAACTTTTGTTCTCGTTCGAACGAACTGACTTTCTCATTCGAACGAGCCGTCACCTTAAAATTTATGTCAGACCTATAAATACCTATTTTGAACCCTTTTTGCATGGGACTTTGAAAAAAATTATTTTTGCATATCTTTCCCAAAGTTATTTATATTTTAGGTCTCCAAACACATTTTGATTCACAATGTTGTCATCCCTATATGAATTATGAATTATGAATCATTTTGAAAGTCTAGAAGTTTCATACCACATATACACTTTAAGGAGATCTTTATGCCTGAAATTGTGACCCGAAGCATCACTGCTGAAGGAAGAAGAAAGGCTAATCAGTGGATATCGAGGGTGGATCGCCACCTGAGGATGACTCTGGACTGAGCCATTTTCTCTAGAAGTTTTGAAGATTACGCGACATACTTAGTTGTTTTAAATGATTTGTAAGTCGACTATCTTGTAAAATGTTCTAAAGTGCTAAATATAGGTTTTGCCCTGAAAAGGGATTTTTCTTCATATTTGTGGTTGATTGCATGAAATTTTCTGTGATTGGAATTTTGAGCATATACACACTATATTTAATTAAAGATTAAAATTTGGTAAAAATTAAATTGTGTAGTTGGGGAATTTAATTAAATAAATTGATCCATTAGTTCGTGCGCACTCTCAAATTGGTATCAGAGCCGATTGCACTAATTTATTACGTAATCCTTTTTCGCAAATTTTTTTTATATCAATTTCTAAAAAAAACTGTTGATCTTTAAAAATCCAGAATTTATTGGATAATTTGTATAATCAAATTCCCATTTTTAATGGTTCCAATTATGCTTACTGAAAATCTAGGATGAGATCTGCTTTAAAAGTCATCGATGAACGTGTTTGGTTAGTTTGTGAAAGAGGGTGGACTCCACCCACAGTGAATGTAGATAATTTTGTTGGCCCTAAACATGTACCTAAATGGACAAGAAACGACTTTAAGTGGAATAATTTTGACTCCCGCTGTTTAAGTTCTATTTCTCAAGTCGTCACCCCTGACGAGTTCTGTCGCATTTTGACGTGCACCACGTCTAAAGAAGTTTATGACACCCTCCAGCTCACACACGAGGGTACCAATGCTGTAAAGGAATCTAAGATAAAAAAATTGGCCACCTAATTTATGACCATTACCATGCTAGAGTACGAGTCTTTGATGAATTTTATGCGTATTGTCGACATAGTTAATTCTGGTTTTAATTTGGGTGAGAAATTCTTGAGACATGAGTTGGTAAGAAAATTTTGAGATCGCTCCCTACCCGCTTTATTCCTCATGTCACCATGCTAAATTCGTTAGGAAACCTAGATACTCTTAGGTTAGAAGAACTTGTAGGAGATATTCAAATGTATGAGATATAATGTTTCCTAACATTGTTAAATCGAAGGAAATAAGGATTTCTTTAAAGACTCAAACTAAGAAAAAGAAGAAAAATAGAGTTTGTGAGTCCGAATTTGAAGTTAATTTTGATTTTGATGACTTGCCCCTTTTTGCGAAAAAGTTCAAAAAGTTTCTCAAATTTTCAAAAGAAAATTCTTCCAAATATAAGATTTTTGAGAAAAATAAAAATAAGAATGATAGCACGAGCAGGGAAGAGAAAGAGGAAGAGTTTAGGTGTTATGAATGCTAGGGTAAAGGGTACGAGGCACATGAGAGTCCCACCAGGATTAAGAGAAAGGGCAAGAAAATAGTGAATAAAGCCAATCTTAGCAATATTGACGTCGAATCGGTTGATTCAAGTGCAGAATCACCACATGAACCATGTGTTGCCTTCATGGCTAATCAGGTTAGCACTTCTAGTTTGTCCCACGCCAATGAGGACATATCTAAACATGAAAACCTTGATGATGTTTTGAGTCATTCTGGAAAGAGTGAGGATGAGATTGTGACTGAGGGAGAGGGTGATCTCCAAAAGGCAGTGATCTCTACACCGAGGCCTTAAAAACGAAAAGGCTAATACCCTAAGAGACTTATTTTCTAGCATAGGGTGACTATCATGTTCATATCTTACATGCTCATTGCTAGATTGTACTATCACTGTATTTATCTTTTTCATTTTTATGTTTTTAGAAAAATCCAAAGAGTTTTGTTTTTTTGAAAAAATACAAAAAGATTTTCGGATTTTAAGAAAAAGCTGAAAATGCAAAAAAAAATTGATAAAATTTTGAAAAAGACAAAAAGAGTTTTGTATTTTTCTACACCTTATATAGATGAACATTTAAGATATCTGAATCTCCTATTCATTTCATATCCACGTGACTATTTTGTAGTGTTTTGAGACATAAAATCATCTCATTTATGTGCTTAATAATGTGTGGAGTTATTACGTTGTGATGTGAAGATTACTTGCTACATATTTGACCCCTTATCTCATTTAATGCACACAAGCTTATTTGAATATTGCACTTATCTGTCACTTGTCGATCATAGTGTTTTCATCTAAATTTTTCTTTAAAATGAACCAAATGTAAAAATGAGATAAAAAGTTGTGCATGTAAGAACCATTGCCCGGATTTAAATCATTTTTCCAAAAAAATTGTTAAATATTAAGCAATGGAAAGGGGAACAAAAGATAAAATTTATTTGCGTTAAAAGCCACCATTTGCAATTAAAAGAGCCTAAAAAGATTATAAGCACATAAAAGCAGAAGTCAGGCCAATTTGTGAACATTGATGCTTCGTTAGATATGAGAATTAATTTCTTTAAAAATAATTGAGAGTATTATTAATTATTGGAGATTTTGAGTGAATTAAGTTGAAGATCAATGGGTTTACACAAATTATATAAATCTCAAAAAACATTACATAGTTTTGGACATCATTGGTGTGAAAATCACTTGCGTTCTTGATTTTTTAATTAGGTTAAGTCAATTTCACATGAGTTCACAAATTGTTACACCTAAGGTAGACTTTGAGATCTTTCGTTAGTGGTATCTCAATAACTTCGTGCACATGTATTATGATTGTCTAAGTTGATTAACCTATGGAATGTGTTCAGACCCCTACATTCTGCATTCATGATTCGAATAATTGTGTGTTTATTCATGGTGTTTTGTAAATTTGAAATGCCTTTGAGACTATCATTATATGTGCGTTATTTCTATATATGTGTGATGATATCTTACTTCTTCTATGTGATTCTTTATACTTCATGTTTATATTCTACTCTTTTGTCTATTTCGGACGAAAAGGGAGAGAGAAAATTAATGAGGAGTTTGATTTTGGGGGGAGAACGCACGACGAGTTTTATTTTGGATTTTAAACTCTATGCATCACGGGTAATTTCTTTGTTTCATGTGTGTAGGTATGAAAATGAAGAATAAATTACACCACATGAAGAAAAAGTTTCTCAAGGGAAGAACAAGATGAGATTTAATATAAAGTTTCACTATGTCGTTCCATTTCTAGGGTTTGTGTGGCTATTAGGATGATTTTTCAAAGAGGGATTTTTATGTAATTTGGATTTCGGTTTAGGTTGGCATAGTTTTGTATCAGAATAGCCAAAGGGGGAGATTTGGAAGCACAAATATTTTAGCTTAGGCTTTTTCTTTGTATTTATTTGCACTTTGGCATATTTGGCATATCCGTCATGCACCGACACATTAAATCGAACTCTAACATCTTCAAGTTCAAGACTCTTCTACATCTCATGAACGTATAAATTTTTTAGGAGTTCCTAATTATTCATATTTATATTGGGAATTTGTTTTCACAAGAATCGAGGCTGGAATTTTAAGTTTTAAAAATAAATTTTTTTGGCCTCGTTCGAACGAAATTATCATTTTGTTTTAAGGTCGTTAGATCTTTGCTTCGAACGAACATCTAACGAGGTTGCATTGCTTTACATGAACTTCTCGTAAGAATCTCTTTAGATGTAGACATCAAACGAACTTCCTTTATCATTTGATCGAACTTAAGTTCTCATTGGAACGTACTGGCTTTCTTGTTCGAACGACCTCCATTTTCGTTCGAACGAGCCTCCGCCTTGAAATTTGTGTCAGACTTATAAGTACCTGTTTTAAACCCTTTTTGTATGGGATTTTGAAAAAAATGATATCTGCATATCTTTCCCAAACTTTTTTATATTTAAGGTCTCCAAAAACCTTTTGATTCACAGTATTATCATCCCTATATGAATTGTGAATCCATTTGAAACTCTAGAATTTTCATACCTCATATACACTTTGTGGAGATTATTCTCTATGACTGAACTTGCGACCCAAGGGATCACTGCTAAAGGAAGAAGAAAGGCTAATCGGTGGATATCGAGGATTGATCACCACGTGTGGACGACTCAGTACTAGGTCATTTTCTTTAGACGTTTTGAAGAATGCATGTCATACTTAGTTGTTCTAAGTGATTTGTAAGTCGACTATCTTGTAAAACATTCAAAAGTGCTGAATATAGATTTTGCCTTCAAAATGGATTTTTTTTCTCATATTTGTGGTTGATTGCATGCGTAGAAATATTCTATGATTGGATTTTTTATCCTATACACACTATATTTAATTAAAGAATAAAATTTGGAAAAAAATAAATTATGTTTGGGGGATTTAAGTGAGTAAATTGACCCATTAGTTCGTGCTCACTCTTAAGGTCAGGCAGTTATTAGCATAGGGGGAAGAGCATTATTTAATTAGTTTAGATGGGGGATTGAGATTCCAAGGCATGTCAGTAATCCCAGAGAATGAGGAGTTACAATATGCAATTATGATAGAAGTGCATGGGTCACGTTTTTTTATGCATCTCGACGGGGATGAGATGTACCAGGACATGAGGCGCAGTATTGGTGAGCATTAATGAAGAAGGACATAGTCATTTTTGTATCCAAGTGTGTCGCATGCCAATTGGTGAAGGTGGACTATCAGCGACTAGCAGGTGTTCTACAGCCTCTTAAGATTCCGATGTGGAAATGGGAGAGAATTTTCATGGACTTTATCATACGGTTACCTAAGTCACAGTGGGAACACGAGTCTATTTGGGTAATTATCAATCATTTGACAAAGGTAGCCCACTTTTTGCTAGTTCGGACAGACTATACTTTAGAGCAGTAATCAAAGCTTTTTCTTGCAGATATTGTGAAGTTTTATGGTGTACCACTCATTATTGTGTCGGATAGAGATAAGACGTTTGTGTCCTACTTTTGGAGGAGTTTCCAGTAAGAATTAGGGACAAAGTTGAGATTGAGTACCTCGTATCACCCACAGACGGATGGTCAGACAAAGAGAGTAAATTTGATGTTGGAGGATATGTTGTGGATGTGCATTTTTTACTTCAAAGGCAGATGGGAGCTGTACTTACCATTGGTGGAGTTTGCTCATAACAATAGTTACCAGTTTACTATCAGGATGGCACCTTTCGAGGCATTATATGATAGGCCTTGTCATTCACCCTCTCATGAGATGGAAGTGGGGTAAAACAAGCTTCTCCGATTAGAGTTCATCTAGGATACTTTGAAAAAGGTGGAAATGATTCGGGCTAGGTTTCAGATTGCCTAGGATAGACAGAAGAGTTGTGCTGATGCAAATAGGAGGCACTTGGATTTTGAGGTTGGTAATCAGGGGCTAATTAAGGTGTCTCCCATGAAGGGAGTGATGTGATTAGGGAAGAAAGGGAAGTTGGCTCCCGGATATGTGGGACCGTTCCCTATTATTGAGAAGATTTGAGTAGTGGTGTATCGATTAGGTTTACAGGATCATTTGCGAAGGATCTATGATGTTTTCCATATATCAGCATTACGGAGATTTCTTACAGATGAGGTAGATTACCATCACATAGATCTTGACGAAATAGAGCTTCATCCCGACAAGTTACGGGGAGAGACCTGTAGTTATTCTAGATCGTAAGGAGGGTAGGTTTTGTTCCAAGGTTGTTCATTTAGTATGCTTGCAGTGGGGACACCACAAAGAGGCTGTGTGGACATGGGAGAGAGAGGATGACATGTGATAGAAGTATCTCAAGTGAGGGCATGTGACTAACATGTTCAATATATGTGTTGTTTAATATTGTAATTTAAACACTTGTTGCTTTTAAAATATTTTCACCTTGGGATCTGACCAGTTTACTTTCAAATCTATTCTTTTGTAAAAACCTTTTAGGTGCCCAGCCACAGGGACGCCAATCTTAGGAGTTACATTCCATTGACGGGATGTAGCTGCTGTGGAAGTTACAGGATCTCGTTACTAAACACCTCCACATTTATCCTTGCTTCTTTTGGGAGTCATTTATTCCAGTTAGGGCCTGCTGCCCATTCTATTCAGTGACAGCAATATTAAACTTTCATTTTATCTTAGTATTAGGATTTTTTTTTATTCACGCTATTGTACTTAGTTTATTTACGTTGCTACTATTATTGGAGTGTTTACTCTAGACATCAGTTATTTCATTCTGTTGATTACCTTATGAGATTGTTCATGTGATGGTTGGATGATGATTTAAATTATTTTGGTGATGGTCAAATTGAACAATAAAATTTGACACTTCACTATTTTAAATATTAGGTGGTTAGTAATTAATTAAATGTTTTCGACAGTGATGCTACGAACTGAACCAACTTGACATTTTGCAATAATTTAAATAAAGGAGTAGCTACCCGGTATTTAATTAGTCGGGGTGTCACACGTGGTATCAGAGCATCAGGTTCTAGAGTCCTTAGGATCTGTATGGCTTGTTACGTTTTCGCGTAGCGTCCTTTGATATAGAGCACTATATTTTAGGATTGTTGTACTCTTTTATGTATCATACGTTCTTCATATATTTTGAGATATTAACTATGGACTTACAATATTTCTTTCTCATTTCAGATACCTCCTCAACGTGCACAGTGAGTTCCCAGGGGTGCCCAGCTCGAACATCGGCCTGCAACAGTTCAGGGTTCTATGAATGCTACTGAAGTTGTCGCCATTATAGCACAGGCGGTAAATGCAACACTAGCAGTTGTGCAGCAGGCACCACCTCAGGCACCGGAAGTAGCCTTGGTCCAGGCTCATGCATTCCCATCTGCTTGGGAATATATCCGTGATGCCTTTCAGAAGGCGTACCCTCTGGAGTCTGCAGGGAACTCCGACGTTGTTGTGTCGATCCAGTGGAAGAAGGACACCCAAAGACATTTAAGGATGTATGAGTGTACATATGTGCAGAGGCAGATACTGGAAACGTTTAAGCTCATAGGAGCAGCATTGAAGTGGTGGGAGTCCATTACCACCGCCGAGGAGAGAGATGCTCTTTCAATTTAGAAGTTCTGGGTGCGGTTCGACCGCAAATATTTCCCCTCAGCAGTTCAGACAGAAATAAGGCAGAAATTGATGAACCTTAAGCAGGAAGGGAGGATAGTGGCAGAGTACGAGGTCGAGTTCACCAATCTTCTAAATATACTTCCCGGTGAGATCCCTACTGAAGAGAAGAAGATCCAGAAGTTTATGGATGGGTTGACGTGGATGATTCGTCAGTACCTGCTAGGGAATATCTCATTGGCCACCTATTCAGATGTGGTTAACGCAACACTACTTCACCGCCAGGACCACCGCTTTCATTTGTCATAGGGTATATGAGTAGGAGAGTCCAGCCAACAAGGCATGACAGGAGGTAATGGTGCCAGTTAGGCACAGTCAGCTCAGGGTTAGCACAGGGAAGGGAGATCAGAGTTCCCAGCAGGGGGATTCTAAGAGATTTAGGTCAGGAGGTTTCAGACATGCCCAGGGAGGTTTTAGGCATGGCCAGCAGGGTCGTCATGGCCATCAGGGTCATCCGGGTCGCAGTAGTTTCAGCAGGGCCCGGGTAGGGGTGGTCATGGGCAGCAGGGTCAGAGAGGGGGAAAATTTATGGGGAAATGTTTCATATGTGGAAAGCATGGCCACAAATTCTAGGAGTGTCCAGAGAGGTACAGGGCCCCACAGTAGCAGGGTGCTCAACAGGAGCCTCAGAGATTGATGTTTCCCGTCACCCTCCCAGCACCACCACAGATACCGGCACTGCCACCGATTCCAGTAGTCTCAGTTCAATAGGGGCAGCTTCAGTTAGGTCGAGTTTACCAGCTTTATCAAGATGTAGTCCCGTAGGATCCACCCACGATTGAGGGTATGTTTTCTATTCAGTGGACTATGGGGCATATTTTATTCGACACGGGATCCATACACTGTTTTATTTCCATGAGGTTTGCACGCGCTATGGGATTATTAGATACCGCGGAGAGCACTGTCACCTATGTAGATTCACCGTTGAGTCGAGGTTCTGTGATTTCCTTTATATGTAGAGGCGTGGGTGTAGAGATTGGGAGATTTACTTTACCTGCTGACATGCTAGTATTAGATATGTCCGAGTACGATGCGATTATTGGTATGGATTGGTTGGTTATGTATAGAGCCATAATTGATTATTTTAGTAGGAGTATTATTTTTCCATACCCGGTCAGTAGATGTTCCTAGTGGCGATGCCTTGCCCTGAGGGAGGATCATCCACTCACTTGAACTCTATAGAGGAGGAGACCTCTAAGGAGGTGGTGATACCACTTGATTCGATTCCAGTTGTTAAGGAGTTTGCTAATGTGTTCCAGGATATTTTGAGATTACCTCCTAGTAGGGATATAGACTTTGTTATATATTTTGCGCTAGGCACTCGGCCGATAGCCCGCGCACCTTACCGTATGGCTCCAACGGAGATGGGGGAGCTACGGGATCAAATTGAGCAACTATTGGGTCAAGGGTTTATCCGTATGAGTACTTCGCAATGGGGTGCTCCTGTTCTGTTTGTTAAGAAGAGGGATGATATTTGAGGTTGTGTGTCGATTACCTGGAGTTGAATAAAGTCGCGATATGGATTAAATATACGTTGCCCCGAATCGATGACTTATTCGACCAGTTGAAAGGAGTTTCCTTCTTCTCAAAAATTGACTTGAGATCGGGATACCATCAGTTGCGTGTCATGGAGCAGGATGTCTTAAAGACTGCCTTTTTGACGAGATATGGTTCCTACGAGTTTAGGGTTATGCCTTTTGGCCTGACCAACGCCCCAGCCGTGTTTATGGACTTAATGAATAGGGTGTTCAGAGAGTTCCTGAACCAGTTTGTTATTATTTTCATCGATGACATTCTGGTTTACTCCCAGACCAAGGGGGAGCATGCTGAGCATTTGAGGCAGGTTTTGCAGACATTGCGGCAGCACGAGTTGTATGTAAAATATGAAAAGTGCGGATTTTGGTTGAAGGAGGTACAGTTTTTGGGGCACATCATTTCTGACAAGGGGATATCTGTTGATCCAGGGAAGGTATTAGCGGTGAGGGAGTGGGGACAGTCCACGACACCGATAGAGATACATAGTTTCTTGGGCCTAGCAGGATACTACAGGAGGTTTATTCGGGGGTTCTCAAAGATAGCGGGTCCATTGACGCATTTAACTCGCAAGGGAGTGCCATTTATCTGGAGTGATGCTTGCCAGTTGGCTTTTGACGAGTTGTAAGACAAGATGACCTCAGCACCAGTGTTAGCATTGCCCAGTTCGGGAGTGGAGTATCTAGTCTACACTGATGCATCCTTACTAGGACTTGGGGGTGTACTGCAGCAGGAGAGTCAGGTTATAGCTTATGCTTGCCGTAAGCTTAAGCCTCACGAGAGGAATTACCCCACCCACGACTTGGAGTTAGCGGCAGATGTATTTTCACTTCGGATTTGGAAACATTATCTCCTGGGGGAGAAATTCCATTTATTCACAGACCACAAGTCCCTACGGTACCTCTTCACGCAGAAAGAGATGAATATACGTCAATGTCGGTGCTCGAGTTTGTGAAGGATTATTAGTTTGATATCCAATACCACCCAGGGAAGGCTAACATGGTAGTAGACGCATTGAGACGTAGGCCAGTAGGTGAGGTGGTCGAGATGTGGAAAGCGAAGTGGAAGGAGTTGGGACACCAGGACACAGTGTCCCGATCATTCATGTCTGTGATGACAGTTACGCCCCAGATCATTACGAGAGTAGTACAGGCTCAGGCAGCGGACCCGTTCTGTTAGAGTCAGATAGTAAAGCTTATAGCAGAGGGGGCTGAGTCTTATACTATTGGTTCAGATAGGGGCTTACGATTTAATGGAAGGTTAGTTATCCCGGAAGGGGAATATTTGTGACACGAGGTGATGACAGAGTCGCATGGTTCACGATTTGCGGTACATCGTGGTGGGAATAAGGTGTACCAGGAAATGAGGCAATAATACTAGTAGAGCGGGATGAAGAGGGATATTGCCGAGTTCGTTTCGAAATGTACCACTTGTCAGCTAGTAAAGGTGGACCATCAGAGACCGGCAGGACTTCTACAGCCATTAGAGGTTCCTATGTGGAAATGGGAGAGCATTCTATGGACTTCATCACAGGATTTCCTACATCGTAGAAGGGTCACGATTCTATATGGGTGATTGCGGATCGATTGACTAAGGTTGCTCACTTTCTGCCAGCCCGGATAGTCTACACTACGGGACAGTACGCCCAGATCGTCATAGCTGAGATAGTGAAACTCCATGGGGTGCCTCTCAATATTGTGTTCGACAGGGATAAGATATTTATGTCATGATTTTGGGAGAGTTTTCAGGAAGATATGGGTACGGAGTTGCGATTGAGTAGAGCCTATCACCCATAAATTGATGGGCAGACCGAGCGAACGAATCAGATGTTAGAGGACATGTTACGTATGTGCATCCTTGAATTTGGCAGAGGTTGGGAGAAGTATCTTCCACTGGTGGAGTTTGGCTATAATAACTCCTACCAGTTCACTATTGGTATGGCTCCATTTGAGGCGTTGTACGGTAGACCTTGTCGTTCCCTAGCATGTTGGCTAGAGGTGGGGGACAACAAGCTACTTGGACCGGAGGCGATACAAGATACTTCGGTGAGAATAGAGATGATACGGAGCCGTATTCGGGTTGCTCAGGATCGACAGAAGAGTTACGCCGATGCCAAGAGGTTCTTCCGAGAATTCAATATAGGGGACCAAGTGCTGCTTCGAGTGTCTCCTATGAAGGGGATTATGCATTTTGGGAAGAAAGGGAAGTTGGCACTAAGTTATGTGGGTCCATTAACTATCATCGAGTAGATTGGGCCAGTTGCGTATAGGCTTGGGCTACCAGAACACTTGCATAGGATCCATGACGTGTTCCACATTTCTTCACTGAGGAGATATCTTCGAGATGATTTGGCCCATACTCACATTGCCTTAGAGGAGATCGATCTTCAGCAGGATAGTTCCTATGAGGAGGGGCCGGTTGCTATCCTAGACCGTAGCGAGAGGAAATTGAGGTCGAAGATAGTATCGTTAGTGCATGTTTAGTGGCAGTATCATAATGCCGAGGAGTCTACCTGGGAGCGCGAAGATGAGATGCGCGAGAGTTATCCAGAGTTATTCTTTCCAAGTATAATTTATTTTCAAATTTCGAGACAAAATTCTATTATTAGGAGGGAAGTATGTAATATCCCGTATTTTTATTGATTTTATTTATTGAGATTAATTAAATTAAATGGAGAAATTAATTAGAAATTAATCCGAATTTAAATACTAGCGAGACGAGAGTTAGTATTTGATTATGATAATTATGTTGAATATTACTGAGTGAATATGGTTACATATGATTAATTAATTTATTAATATTGTCGCGAGTTATAAATACAGTAATTTTAAAAATTAAGTTGGGACGCGCGTGTCAGTCGTGTCAGGAACCAATTTAATGGATTTAAAAGTAAATTATTTTCACATCATCTGTATGGTCATTTTGAGTGCGACAACGTGTCTGGAAGGATCGAGATAGTTAGAAAACACTAGCTGGGTTTTAGTTTGGGTTCCGGGACATTTTAGGCCTAACCGGCAGCCCGGGAGGGTATTTTAGTCATTTTGAATTTTTGAGGAATTATAACCCACGAATTTTAGACTTAATATATCAGCCAACACCAAACTCTTAGGGTTATCATACCAAAAACCACCAACGGCAGTTAGAGAGGAAGAGAGGAAAGTTCCCAAAGGAGAAACCGCCTTTAGAGGCTTTGCACCACCGTCACCACCACCGGATAGATCGAAAAGAGAGGATCACTCCCATACCGTCTGCTTCAAAGGATCAGAATCTTTAATTCAAGGCAAGTTATTTATCTTACAATGATTTAAGGCATATATTTTACATGATAGTTTAGATTTAAATACAAATTATGTAAGATGGTAATAATGTGAAAATTGGAGACTAAATTATGAACTTGGATAGGTTTGCATGTAGTGAATCTTCTGGGATTATTAAGTGAATGAATTTATAAATTAAGATTTAGGAAATCACGAAATTAAATTGAGATTTATGATAATTTTTGGAAGAGATGATGAAGAACTAGGGTTATACTATTATTCATGACTTTTGATCCAAGAAATTGATATTCTGTGATGTTTTTATGAATCTTGAAGGTTTAAACTAGTTTGGTAATGTTGGTTTAATGTTTAGTATACTCATTTGGGAGTTTGGGACGTTGTAATGGTGAATTGTAGGTGTAAAAATGTTAGAACTTGTAACTTGTAAAGGAATTATGGGCAGATAACTGCTTAATCGATCGATCGACCCAAGAATGTCAGTCGATTGACTGTTCGATCGATCGATCGATCGACCAATTTCATCGATCGATCGACCCCTCTGAAAACGTGAAATATTTCCCTTTAAATAATTGAGTAACTTCCAACCTTTAGAACTCTTTAGTGATGATTATTTGAACATATTGGTACTTAGGGAAGACCAGTAGGATGGTATTTGAAGCCCGAAAAATTATTAGATTTCATTGAGGTTAAGTGGTAAACTTACGAATATCTGACTAGTGGGATACGATTAGAATTTGTGAGAACCTGAATATATGTTGTTCCAATTATAATTTGAGGTTAAATACTGAAAAGGGGAAACTTTAAATACTGAGATAACCTTAGAGACTAATCTTTTTGGGATAGGGTACGTACTCAGAACTATACGTCGAGAATTATCACGCTAAACCTATTGTGTATAATTAAGGATGATATTATTATATGTGTGAGACTTACGATATAAGGGATGGAATACACCTAAATTAAAATGATGATTACCTAAGTTGTGTGAATACTTAGTATATGGATGATTATGTGTATGACATACCTACCATACTTGCTATTACGGGAGGTTAATTTTTGAGAAAGGACTGTCTTATCTTTATATGCCTTCGGGGGGAGTTAGACTGGTACCTTAAGGACATAGGATTGTGAATGAATTATTTGTGAGTTGATAAGTCAACTGACCATGGGACCGTAGGTATGTGCATAACCCATGGGTATGTGAACTATGTTCATCTCCACTATGTGTGATTTGTATTGAAACGGTTCACCAGCGATTCGGAACACGTGATCCTTATGTACGTGATGTACCGAGATTCGATAGCAGAGTATGCGTGCACCGCAGATTAGCCTAGGGGTGCCATATATGTATATATGTAATGAGAGTGACTTATATATGTATTTGTGACTGATTCACTGCTACTTAATAGATGCGAATAACTACGGGATTTAATGGAGTTAAGAATAATGTAGACTTAACCAATACGTGAGCTAAGACATCTGATTATTGAATGTGTGGGGTATGAATATATTTTTTTTAAATAATATGAGTGGAATCTAAAGTAAGAAGCGTCTGTATGGGGGTAGAATAGACTAGTCAAGTAGTGGTATAACAAGGTGGAATTTAAAAGATGCGTTAGGCATGCACAATAGTTGAGGGGTGAGGATCTCAAGTGAGGGAACGTGACTAACATGTTCAATATATGTGTTGTTTAATATTGTAATTTAAAAACTTGTTGCTTTTAAAATATTTTCACCTCGGGATCTGACCCGTTTGCTTTCAAATCTATTCTTTTGTAAAAACCTTTTAGGTGCCCAGCCACAGGGACGCCAAGCTTATGAGTTCCATACCATTGACGGGTTGTAGCAGTTGTGGAAGTTACAGGATCTCGTTACTAGACGCCTCCACATCTATCCTTACTTCTTTGGGGAGTCATTTATTCCAGTTAGGGCCTGTTGCCCGATCTATTCAGTGACAACAGTATTAGACTTTCATTTTATTTCAATATTGGGATTTTTTTTTTATTATTCAGACTATTATACTTGGTTTATTTACATTGCTACTATTATTGGAGTGTTTACTCCAGAAATCATTTATTTCATTTTTTTGATTACCTTATGAGATTGTTCATGTGATGGTTGGATGATGATTTAAATTATCTTGTTGATGGTTAAATTAAACATTAAAATTTGACACTTCGCTATTTTAAATATTAGGTGGTTAGTAATTAATTAAATATTTTCGACAGTGATGCTACGAACTGAACCAACTTGACATTTTGCACTCATTTAAATTAAGGAGTAGCTACCCGGTATTTAATTAGTTGGGGTGTCACACCGGAATCTATTGTCATCATCGGGGGATATAGACCATCCAATGGTGTACTGCGTAGGGACCACCCCGCTTATGTGTGTTTTGTTTACGTCTGTTTAGTGAGCGACTCCTACAAACTTACCAATAGAGCACGAACTGGACACCGAGGGTAGATGCCTTCGTGTGTCGCATATATGTTAGGACATATATATATTTATATAAATAAATTGAGAACAAATCCATGTAGTCTAATGATGTACAAAACTGTTAATGAATATAATGCTACGTAAAATACATAATGTGATGATATGATATTTTTCTTGGGAGTAGTATTGTGGGGTTATACTTGGGACTAGAATCATATGTGTATATGTTTAGCTTTCGTTTATTATTTGTGTTAGATGACTTTAATATTATGATGTTAGTATATATATTAGACTTCATATTTCGGACTTGGGTTGGAATGCGTATAGTATTACACTTAGATGAGGGGTGATATACTTACTACATGTGAGTGTCGTTTAGTGGTGCGTAATGTGAATTAACTGCATAATTACATATTGGTTTTATAAGTTAATTCTTGCAACTTAGGGTGCTGATTCAAATTATAAAATGCCCCCCCCCCCCCCTCGGTTTGCCTAGACAGGGACAGTAAGGAAGAAAAGATGTCAGACTTGTCGTCAAACTTGATCATTTACGACTTCAGTTCGATTGATTCAAGCATATATTGCTACTCTTATTTCACTCGTTTTATTATTTCAGATATTGTATTGGCATAAGCCCGAGATTTATTATTCATTCATTTATTTTTTTGTTATATTTGAGATGGATGTTTTATGACTATTGGGAGTTTGAATTTAACAATTGTCAGTTATGACTTCATATAGTTTTACTCTGTGTGTATGTTTTGAAAAAAATCATATTATGGTTTGATGCTGAGAATAGTATAGATTGTTAGGCAAATCCCATCTTCGACATATTGTGTCTGGACAAACTTTACGTGAAAAATAGGGGTTATTACAGCTCATAAGAAAAATGAACCATGCTTGAACATAATTATAAGCTTGTTACCCATTACGAGCCAATATTGAGCATCCTTAAGCTCGTCTCGAGTCGATCATTTCCACCCCTACATGCTTGGAATCGGGTTCCCAAACATACCCTGGATGAAATTGACTTTTGGGACTGATTGTTCAAATAAAGGATCTTATATTCTAGTCCTATTTGAAAGATTTTTCATCATTTATGTCCCGTTGACTAGTCATCCATTGAATAAATCTTATTGGTTTAGATTAAGAATTATTTTTTACCAATACCCTCAACATTTTAAAAATAACTAAACCCAAAAAATGACTGCTAAGATTTTCACCATCCCCACTACATGTCGCCACCACCATCAATCGCCATTGTCATCTCCTACTACTCCCGCTACCACCATTATCAATCGCAATATCTCCAACACTACAACAGATGTGCCACTACCGTTGTCACAATCTCTACTCTAATTTATAATTACTAAGAAGAAGAAGAAGAAGAAGAAGAAGAAAACATATAAATATGTACTCCAAGAGTAAACATTTACTTTCACGATAAAAAGAAAAAACAAGTGTTACATAACTTACAATAAATATTTCAACAATGTAAATATTTACAACAAATTTATCAATAAGAAAAAGAATAGGAAGGAAATCAACTTCAAAACAAATAAACTAATAATGCATACTATGAGAGTAATTATTAATTATCAATACAAAGACTAACTCGCTAATAAACTATTACTTTGAATATGAATATTTACCATCATAAATACTATCACTTGCAATATGATTATTATTCAACTCATTCATCTCATCATATTATTCCTTATGTTATATTGTTAATAAATAACTGGATAAGAGTGCAAATATTCACTTTGGGGTGGAGTAAATGTTTGCTCGGAATGATTTTATATATACAACACACCAACAGACCCTTTATTTCTCTCGTTGCAGAACACACACACACACACACACACACACACACACATATATATATATATCACACATAATCCTAGACCCTAAAAACTTTATTTACAATTTTTTTTATTTTTCCAATGGAGTTAATGTTCTAATCAACTTATGTTCAAAAAATTATGTCAAAATAAAGTTTCTAGCTATTTTTTAAAAATTCAACAAAAAACAACTGAAAATATCTTATTTATAAGGGTCCGCGCTAGCAGAATTTTGTGGATTCTTTAAAAATAGCTAAAAAAATAATTTTAACCTGATTTTTTGAACATGTGTTGATTGAAATGTTAATTTCAATAGAAAAAATGAAAAAAAATGAAAAAAAGGTATCTTAGGGCCTAGAACTAGGTGTAATGTAAGAGTCTCTCTCTCTCTTATATATATATATATATATATATATATATATATATATATATATATATATATATATATATATATATATATGCGATCTTTAGTATTTAGTCCAATTTTTTAAAATTCATTTGTATTCATTACCATATTTTTGTTTTATTAGTTGTTGATCTCATTGTAACAACTATGGGACAACTGCCATTCTTTGCTCAAAAAAAAGGGCGGTTAGACTAAATTTGGAGACGATTTTGGATGGTTATGGATATAATTTCAAAATACATGGCACAGGAGCCGGACAAAACTTTGAAAATGGAACTAAATCCAAAAAAACTATATATATACATATACACACTCGAACACGTGTATACATATACACACTACGGCACACATATACATGCACACGCACTCACACAACACCACAAATCGGAGTTCTAGATTACGATCTCAAAAAAAGTGATCATATGAATATGTGATGGAGAAACGAAAAGAGACAATCTGTTATTGCAAACAAGTAATATATGTGAGTTAGGATTTATAATGATTTAAGAGATTTTAGATTCAAATATTTTAAATCTAAAACTAATATAGTTAAATAAAAGTCAATATGACTTAAATGAGGATTAATCAAACAAATAGGACTAAAATAAAATTATCCTTACAAAAAGTTGCAACGGACTCAGCATTCCAACCGTCACTAGGTAGCATTAACTAAGGTTGTAAACGGATATTCAAAAATTCGCATCCGTCCGATATCCGAATCCGAATTTGCAAATATTTATCCGAAAAAATGGAAACGGATATCAATATGGATACTCTATAAAAATATCTGAGAAAACGGGTATGGATATGAATAGTACCAATATCCGACGTGGATAATCCGTATCCGATGCGGAGTATCCATTTTACCTGATATCCGTATACGCCAAACATATGTTTAAAATATTATTGATAATATTAGTATTAATATTACTAATAAAATAATATTAAAAAAACTTAATCGTTTATTCCCTACAACAAAACAAACACATACTCCACTCAAAACAAAAACACCCTAAAGTTATTATTTTATTGGGTATATTATAAAATATCGTGTACTATTATTTTATTGGGTATATTATCATGGAGTTACACTAAATGTAAGCACAAATCTTTAATCAAGTCAATTTGTTTGTAATTGGCTTAATTTCGGACCAAATAAATTGAGTCTAGACTAGTTATTAATTCGAGAAAATTCAAAGTCTACAAAGATTCAAGATTGAAGGACTTGCAATTTAAAGCCATGAAGAAGAAATCAATTCAAGTTACAATTTCACACTTTGTTTGTTCTAAGATCACACAGGTATGAATAATCAAAGGACTTAGAATTTTAATTAAATATTGGATTAATTAAAAGTTTTTAATTTATGGGAATTAAAATTAAAAAAGTTTTGAAAACACATTTTAATAACTGGGCTAAAATATTTTATCAAATATTCGAGGATTGGATTGAGATGAAAAACCTATTTCACTGTCGTTCAAACGACATCGCATGTCGCTCGAATGAGAGCACCGCCTCGAATTTTGGGTTTCAGTTTTCTTGGACTCTATTTTGTTCAATTATAAAAATTACACTGCATAGACGTTTTTTAGAGAGATGAACAGTTTTAAATTCCCATTCTGTTTAGTTTCATCCATAGTTTATTAAAGATCCAATTTGCATAATTCCAAAGGTTTGTCATCTTGAACATATTTGTTGGAAGACTTTCTACACAAGTTGCTTATTGAGGTCATTAGGAGTGCTTGAGGATATTCCTTGCTGAAGATTGGACTGCGGTCTTTGAGGTTCGCTGCATGTGGATCTTTGCTGAAAATAGAACGACGTGTTCTTGAGGAGTAGCTGAAGTTGTCCCTTTGCTAACGACACCGATCGACACCTGCGGGTATTCGTGTGTCACTGCATTTCATTGTAATTCGTGTAAGTTGCTATTTACAAATTATAGTGAAATAAAAAGGTTTTTGCCCTTCGGGGATTTTTTCTTGAAATTGTTTCTTTTTCCCGCATGCTTTATTTGTTCAATGGGTTAAAGTGATTAGATGCATTATTAGGGTTTAAAGAAGATAAATTTGGAAGCAACTGAATTTTAATTGAAAATTTGGTTTTACCTAAAGCACTTGTTAAAGGGCCTCTTCAAATTGGTATCAGAGCTTATTGCACTATTTTATTGTGTTTGTGATCCCGTGACTTTAGGTATGGCTTTCGGTAATTTTGATGATTTTAGAACTAACGTGTTTGAAATTTCTAATTTGAAATCTCACATGAAGTCTACTCTTAAAAATTTTGTTAAAAAGGATAATTGTGAGAAGTGTCTTTGCTGCAAAGGATTTGGCCATAAGTTAGATGAGTGTCCCACTAAACTTAGGGAGAATTTTAATAAACCGTTAAATCTTGTTTCTACCCTTAGTGAGAGTGACCCTGAAGAAGAAAATTTGTATGCTACTAAGAGAGAACTTCCCACCCTTGTGGCTAATCATGTAAGTGATGGCGATATACTTTTGCATGATTCTTCCGCAGTCACAGGTTGGGTACCCTAGAAAGTGAGGGTGAGGTGAATGATGATGAGAGTGAGGATAAAAGAGACTTGCAAACTGCCTTTAATGATTTATATGAAGAAACCTTGAAAGCTCAGAAGGCAAATTTGAAGTTAGAAGCGAAATTGAAAGAACGTGTCATTGAAAATAATAATTCCAATACTTTAATTGAGGAACTTAGGGCGCGTGAGAAGAAAATTCGAGATAAGATAAAATATGTCGAGGGTGAGAGAGATAGTCTTCGAGGGTTGATGGAGGCCATGAAAATGGAACTACTTGAGTTTGAGAATTCTAGGCGTGTACTTAAGTCGAGGATAGGTGAGTTTGAGGAGAGATTGAGAGATTCAAGTAAGGTTAAATTTGATTTGGAAGCTAGGTCCGAGAAGTTAGACAAAATCTTAAGAACCGTTAAAATCAAGGATAATAGGTGCGGTATTGGCTTAAATAAACATGTTCCACCCGTTCCCAATTCCAATACCAGGCTAGCTAGAGAGCCACCTAGGATTGTTAGGAGAGAGCCACCAAGGAACGTTAGAATTAATCGTCTCGTAGCAAACACTCCCCACCGTATCTACACTTTCACTCATTGCGCTAGGAGAGGTCATCTTAGGCGTTTTTGCTACGATCTTAAGCACGTTTCTAGAAAGTCAAAGAATCCGGCCGTTCTTGTTTCAAAATCCCCCACTCATCATTTTACACCCACATGGGTTAGAAAATCAGATTTAGAGGCGTTAGGGATTAGACTTGGTGATGCGCGTGTCATTTCACGTGGATCTCCACGTCTCATCTTTCAACTGAGCGTGTTTGTCGGTTTGTCATACTCTAGTGTGTTTTACGATATATTCTTTCTCCAGTTGTCATTTCAAGTCTATTTAAAAAATACAAAAATATTTTAATTTGATTCAATTTTTTTTTAAAAAACACAAATATTTTTGGTTTTTGAGTCATGAATCTTCATGTTTAATATGTCTTGTCGGTGTGCTTGGACCCCCATCACTTCATTATCCATGTGGCTAGAGAATTTGGTCATAATTATTGATGCGTTAAATGATCTTAACCATTGTCATAATGGAGTTTTCTCAAAATTTATGTGCATTTGAATTCATCTTTGTATATATGACATTCTTGCGCACATGCACAAGCGTTTATGAATGTTTGACATCACATGCATATTTGATTTTGGTGAGACGTTCTTATCTCGATTTTGTCATCAATGCGTAAATAGTCTTAAGAGGAGGTGTGTATGTAAGAATCGTTTACCGTAAGGAATTAAAAAAATGATGAGTGTTTACGGGAAAGGGCTGCGAGAGTGTAAAATTGACTCGTCGTGGTAGCCACCGTATAAAAAGAGCCCCGAAAAATTAAACGGAAATAAAAAGATAAATATGCCAAAATTTTGGGCCATTTAGTTTAGATCACCTCAAAAGAAAAATAAGTGTGTATTACTTATGAGGGTGTTCGGATGGAAAGTAAAAGCGGTTTTGCACCACGAATACTAGTGATGAAACATTGCATCATGACGCTATTGTTTGTAGATAGTAAAAATTCTAGATTTGTGTATATTGATTGTTTAGTTCATTAAGCTCATCTATTAATTGGCACACGTTGCTATAAAAATATTTGTTGACATATTGTTATCAATTAGAGCATCTTGAACGTTTTGATGTATTAGGATTGTGATTCATTTGGCGTAGTACACGCCCATACACTTCATATCCTTGTTTGAACACATTGACTATATGTCGACATGAATTTCACAAAAAATTTAAGAGAGTCTATTTTATTGGTATTTTTTGTAAATATTTTTGGTTGGGAATTTCTAGGTTTACATTTGTTACATCGTTCAAATAATGTATAATCTCGTTCGAACTATGTCTCATGTCGCGCAAAGAAGGTCGTTCAAACCACATCTGTTTTTGTTTGAACGAGACTAGTTTCATTCGAACGACACTGGAACTAATATATAACCTCGTTATCTCAGCTCAGTTCGCTTGTTCCAAACACTTAGAAACCCTCGTTTGCTGCTGTGTTCGACCGTCCCTCCCTGTTGCTTCTCACGAACTCATTTTTGCCCCTAATCTCGTGGATTCAATCGATTTGTCAACCCAAAATCACCCCTTTTGTTGGATCAGTGTCTCAAATTGCTTGTTTAAGGTACTTTCTCATGTGCCCCTTCTGTTGAATCGTCACTCATTTCTTGAGCATGTTTGAGTTTGGTACTGTTATTGATTTCAAAGCCAAAAAACAAAATTGTGTTCATATACACGGTTTTACCTTCTGATTTATTATTTTGCCGTACTGTTACTAGTTTGTTTTTGAGTTTGAAATCAATAAACTGTTGGTGTGTGAAAATTTGGATTTTTGGGATTAAATCTCATAGACACCGTTTTATTTTTTTATATGTGATAATTTTTTTGTATCCATTCTGAGTCTGTAAAAGAGGTGTTCATGATTTTTGTTCAAAAATTATATCTTTCGGATGCCAACCAGTACTTCTCTAGTGTGGTTTATTTTTTTCACATGTGCTAGTGTATTCTTCTGTTCATTGGGTTTATTGATGTTTGTTGGTTGGTTATATTTTGGTTTATCCGGTGGCTCGGTTGGATATGTACGGAGATAGGCTCGTAGGCGTCAATCTTGTCTGTTTCCCCCATCCTACTTTACACTCATGTTATATGTTACTCGACAGGCCTCCTAGACGTAGGGATATTTTTCTGGTAGGACAGATGAGCCATCCACCTCATCACGGGCTTAGAGAGTTAGAAGTAATAGGCCACCTTTATCTCCAGTGCGTTGGCACAATGTATTTGAGTACGATCTTTATTGCCATCTTGGTTTGCACATTCGCGTTGTTGTTAGGGAGAGAGTCTTCTGTGTAGATCAATTTTCTGAGTTATCTATTCCCACTTGGATGTTAGGTTGGGATAGGTTGTTTGATGCACAGGGTATGGTATACCCTGACATTGTTCGCGAGTTCTACTATAGGGCGATGCACACTTCTGCTGGTATTCAGTCATCAGTTAGGGGATTTCAGTTGTTAGGCACTACTGATCTCATTTCTGAGACGTTTCAGTTGCCCCGAGTCCCTGATGCGATTTTTCCTAGATGTTCTGAGGATTGTCCTTCGTCTAATGAGATTATTCGACATTGTTTTGGGGAGATTCCTCATATAGGGAGTACTATGTATCACCGTCAGTTGCTTACGAAATTTTGGATTTTTAATCAAGTTTGTATCTTCATCCAACTATCCTCGAGTCACTCACACTCAGATTGGCTTCGACATAGTTTATTCTATGTACGCAGTGTGTCAGGGATGGGAGATTGATCTACCGTCTCTTCTTTTTCGAGTGATGTCCTCTATTACCAATATTGGTACCACTCGTGTACGCCCCGCTCTTCCTTACGGACTTCTGGTATCTCGTATATGCACCTTTGCTGGAGTTCCAATTTTAGAGGATGATGTCTGCATTTCTGCTCCTTCCCTCATTGATCGCAGTACTTTGACTCAATCTGAGAGTCATCTACCATTTGATGTGAGAATGAGACCTCCACCTAGTGACACATCATTTTCTGGAGAGACATCTAGTCCTTCTGAGCCGAGTTCTATACCTTATAGGTCTTGTCCATCTAGATATAGACGACCCACTGTGGAGGAGTTTGATGCACTACAGGCACCGGTGGCGTCACGGTCCCATATGTACGATTCTATGATGGCATGATTTGATGCAGAGGCTGAGGCTAGGGCTCATACTGACTCGCAGATGACTGCCTTCTTTGATGAGATGAGACAGAGGGAGATGAGCAAAAGAGCTTATTCATCAGGATTGAGCAACATTGCTGTTACATACGCTGATGATGATGATGATGATGATGATGATGATGATGATGATGATGATGATGATGATGATGAGGAGGAGGAGGAGGAGGAGGATTCATGTTGACATTGTATTTGAGACTCTTTATGTATTGTGATATTTATCTGGATATGATGTACTCATGGACTCCTGATGCTACACTTTATTTATGTGACTGGGATGTATATATTGTTATGCAGTTTTGATATTCATTCTTTTGCTATTTACTTGATGTTCTTTTTCTCATATCCACTATCACAATTTATCCTACTTATCATTGATACCCATTTCTACTTGATAGTTTTATCTGTCCCGTGATTTGTCTATTCCAGGCAAAAAGGAGGAGAGATATGTGATGTAGGTGGAATTTAATTAAAACTAGTGCTTTAATTAAAAAATTGAGTTTAAATTTTATTGATATATTATTATGTTCCTCCATAGTTCACTTGGGAATATTTATTTATGTCTCATGTGTGTAGGTACTTGTTTAGAGATTCAAATATTCATTGCTACATCACATTCAGAGCTTCAGAGACAGTTTTAGACTTCTTAAACTCACATGCTGCTTCATAGTTTATTCATGTCCTGTATTTTCATATTAGGGTTTCTGGGATAGGACATTTGAGTTCAGCTAGCATTTTTATTTTTGTTTTGTCCCTGAATAGCCAAAAGGGGAGATTTGTAAGCACAAATTTCTAATCAAGTCAATTTGTTTGTAATTGACTTAATTCTAGACAAAATAAATTAAATCTAAACTTGTTATTAATTCAAGAATATTCAAAGTCTACAAAGATTCAAGATTGAAGGAGTTGCAATTTAAAGCCATGAAGAAGAAATCAATTCAAGTTGCAATTTCACACTTTGTTTGTTATAAGATCACACGGGTATGAATAATCAAAGGACTTAGAATTTCGGTTAAATATTGGATGAATTAAATGTTCTTAATTTATGGGAATTAAATTAAAAAAAATTGAAAATGCATTTTAATATCTGAGCTAAAATATTTTATCAAATATTCGAGGATTGGATTGAGATGAAAAACCTGTTTCATTGTCGTTCAAACGACACCCTAACTCGTTCTAACGATAGTGTGTGTCATTCAAACGACATCGCATGTCGCTCGAACGAGAGCACCGCCTCGAATTTTGTGTTTAAATTTTCTTTGACTCTGTTTTGCTCAGTTATAAAAACAACACTGCATAGACGTTTTTCAGAGAGATGAACAGTTTTAAAATTTCCATTTTGTGTAGTTTCATCCAAAAGTTTATTCAAGATCCAATTTGCATAAATGTCTATACAAGTTGCTGACTGAGGTCATTGGGAATGCTTGAGGGTATTCCTTGCTGAAGATTGGACTGCGGTCTTTGAGGTTCGTTGCGTGTGGATCTTTGCTGAAAACAAAACTGCGTGTTCTTAAGGAGTAGCTGTGGTTGTTCCTTTGTTGACGACACCGATCGACACCTGCGGGTATTCGTGTGTCACTGTATTTCATTGTAATCCGTGTAAGTTGCGATTTACAAATTATAGTTAAATAAAAAAGTTTTTGCCCTTCGAGGATTTTTTTCCTGAAATTATTTCTTTTTCCCGCATGCTTTATTTGTTCAAATTGTTAAATTTATTAGATGCATGATTAGGGTTTAAAGAAGATAAAATTGGAAGCAACTGAATTTTAATTGAAAAATTGGTTTTACCTAAAGCACTTGTTAAAGGACCTCTTCACTAAAGTTAAAGTACACCATATCACACACAACATACACCCACTAAATAACATATACTCCACTCAAAACAAAAAAAAAAACTAATTTCATTTCATTTCACTCCACAAAACTTTCATTCCGCCACCTCCCCCTCCGCTGCATTAGCCTGTTGCTGCTCATCAATCTCGCCACCACTTCTCATCAATCCCTCCGCTGCGCATCAACTCCATTACTCCGTCGAGCCACATCCCCTCCTCCTACAACAGAAAGTCAGCAATAACAGGTACATACAAAATAAAAATAAAAAAATAACTTTATTTATATATTGTTCATATGGTTGTTCATTAGTTTTCTTAATTATAAATAAATATAGGAGAGAAATAAAAAAGTAAAGAGATGGTTTTGATTGTGTTGAGAACTGAAATTAACAACAGGTATATTATATACAAAATAAAAATATCAGTATATTTTGAAGAGTAAAAGGTCCATGAGGTTATCACTTAATAAATTTGATTTAATCTAAAAGGTGCATATTTATATCTACTGTTATGGAACGCTACTGTTATTTTATTTTATTTTATGGCTTTAAACTTATATTGTTGTAAAGCATGAATGACTTTAAATCATATTACCATTATAGAATGTTACTATTATGATGGAAGCCATAATTGTTGATGTTAGGAGGTAGTAATTTTGTTATATATTTATTTGGATTGGATTGAATTTCACTGGATTGGATATTTTAATAGTTATTTTTTGCGTTAGCAAAAGAATGTAAACGAATACGAATATTATCCTAATCCAAGGTATCTGAAAAGATACGGATATGGATAGTGGTTTAACTATCCTGATGAATACGGATACGGATAATGCATCCCAATAGCGGATACGAATATGAAAAATATGATATCCGATCCATATCCGTCCATGTTTATCACCCCTTATTAACACGACCTTTGAAATGCATCACATGTATAATAGTTTAACACGTAGTGTGACAAATTTAAGAGTAAACATGTTTAGTTGTGGGAAACATGATGATTTTTAAAAAAATCCGAAATTTTTCAACGAAAATAAAAAATTTAAAATTACATTCAAGCTTGATATTTTTGCAAAACATAAAATTTGAAAACAATTTTTTTGATTTTTCAATTTTTCAAAAAATTGAAAAATAACTTCAGTAAATTTTTCAACATTTTTCAGTATCTCTAAAATAACATTACACCCTAAATTTTTATAACTTACATATAAATCCTTAACATTTTGATAAATTAAATTTTAATCTCCTAATTCTTTTAAAAAGTCATTTTGGCCTGGCCTGCAAAAAATCTAAAATTATATTTTGGCCCTAAATTTTTTGAGAATTACATTTGGACCCCTTAACTTCATATAAATTTTATTTTGGCTCTCTTGAATGTCTATAAATTATATCTGGACCCCAAACTTTCTGTGATTACATTATAACCCTAAACTTTGTTCAAATTAAATTTGGCCCCCAAATTTTCTATAAACTACATTTTAAAAACAATAATTTATCTACCATATGAACGCAATTTCTAGTTTTCTAAAATTTTCTATTAAAGATTTAAACTAAAAATGTAAATGAAAATTGAAAATAACATACAGAACAATTTTCCACAACTAAACAGGCCTTCAAAATTTGTCAAATTTTTTAATAGATTATGTAGTTTTAGTACTTAAAATAATATTGATTATGGATATAGCACAACAAACATTTAGTTTTTATTTTTAGTCCCTATTTTCAAATTCAAGTGACACATGGCATGCTGTGATTGATTGACGCTTTATGAATATGAGTACGCACCAGTGACTTTATTCAAAAATATGGACTAAAACTATAAATAAAATATTTGTCGTCCTATTTCCAAAATACATATTACAATAGGTCCTAAATTTACAAAGCCCCTTTTTTTAATGAAATGCTATTTTATTTGAAACGATCTATTTTGCTAAATAATATGTGAACGGTCTAAACTATTTGCCATTTGCCACTAAACCTTCTGAAGAATCTACCCCTGATTACACTAGAAGGAACTCTTGTGCACACGCTGAGTTGAATATTTCACCATGTGCAATCACAATACTGATGTTAAATGGCCTAAAAAAAACTAATATTACAATTGAGTTGGTCACGACTGTAACACACTACGGTCACTTTAGGCGTCAACTTCACTACACCCGTTCCTCCCCCAAAAAAACACCGGCATAGCTCAATTTCTTACAGTTAAATATAAACTACAAGAGGTAGAACTAATATGGATTGTGATTGCCAACTCAATAGTAAGTGCCGTAATAACCCTGCGGAGGAACTGAAGCAGGTTGCTGCGCTGGCGTAGGAGTTGATGCTGCTGGTTGTGCATAACCCTGCTGTGGGAAGGCTTGCTGAAATTATAATCAAATAATTATTATCATTTGATGATGTATATGATATAGTGATATTAAATCACAATATATAAAGAAAATATTGCAGATGTAAAGCTTATAGTGTATTAAAATGGTAATATATTGTAAAAGAATTTTTACAATGGAAGAACTCAATAAATATAGCAAAATAGAAGGGTCCCCAGGCCACCTAAGCCAACTCTATACATTAAAATTTTGAACTTCTACGGAAAACAACAGAATAAAACAAAAGAATTTTTCTCCTTATTATCTTAATGTACTCCTGCATCAGAATTATGATCATTATTTTACAAAATTTAATTATAATTAAATAAGAAATGCCATCAAATCTGCAAGCATTGGGGATTGACAAAGCAACAAAGTAAGGCTTATGTATTAGAGCATCAAGTTTAATCTGCCAGCCCATGGCCTAGAATATTGGAAGTCAGATCATAAGCGGTAATGACTTCTCTCTCTAAATGCCATTAATACAGTAATTCCTTCCTTATTTTTAAAAGGCAGATAAAGCTGATCGCTTGGACTGGGATGAACCGAGTATTGCCCCAACATAAATATATGCAACAAACATGACTTGATATATGCAACACTTGACTTACCTGGACAGGATATGTAGGAGGATAAGCACCGTAAGCAGCAGTTTGGGGCACAGATGTTGGTACTTGTGGTTGTGTGTATGTGCTTCCATAACTATTATATGCGCCATATGCAGCCTAAAGATTCACCACAAACCAATAGGAATCGGATCATGTGGCCAATTGATATGATAATAACTTGTCAATTTTGATAATTTAATTTACTTGACTATTGCACACAGAATTCATCAAATACATTTTTATCAGGGAAAAATATAAATTTAATACTAAAGTTTGAGGTGATTTTCAATTTTAGATCAGATGTTTCAACAGTTGCAATGTTAAGCTTGAACTTGAAAATTGGTGCAATTAACCCCACCGTTAAAACTTCTGTTAAGAGGCATAGACGGAAATGTAAGATCTGCAACTTATGCATCAAATTAATTGTTTTGTCCAAGCGAAGATAGCCACGTGGATCTAAAAATAATATTTTAATTCTAAAAAAATTCAAAAATATCCAAAACCTAAATAAGTAAAACAAAGTTGTAATAATAATTAACCACAAAGGAGATTGCCAAATAAAAATCATTTATTTTATATTTTTTAGAGGTCGTACCTTGGTGCAATGGTAAGTGCTCTCGCCCAAGCTATGGTTGGTCTCGAATTCGAGACATGGGAGCAGCCTCTCCATATATGGGAGTAAGGTCAGTCGACATCTGCCTCTCTGTCTGCAGTTAAGCGGGAGCCTTGTGCACTTGATATGACCTTTTTTATTTATTTTACATTTTTCAATATATTTTTTATTTTTAGGTGAATTTTTTAATTAGTTTTTTTACTTGAGCCACACGTCAGTATTGAATTGGCCAATTAGACAACAGGGAATATATGGGCATGTTCAATATATTTAGAATAAAATAGATGCTACTGAAAAGCATTAGTGGATGATTTCAAAAAATTTTCTATGCTGCATTTCCCTTTTTTAAGGCCCTATATATTTATTTACGCCCAACTCCATGTATATATTCCAGATTGGGAAAAGGCCTTCATGTGGAACCAGTTTACAAATCTTGTAAAGCTTGTACATAGTATGGCAGCAAAATAAAACCACCACACAACACCGTTTGGTGTGAACAATGTCCTCTCCAGAAAAATAAAAATAAATAAATAAATAATAATAGGCACAAGGTAAATCAAATCATTCAAACAAAATCCTACATGTACTGTAGATGCAAGATGAATACCTGTTGGGCATAACCAGGGTTATATTGTTGTCCTTGGACCTGTGCAGCTTGTGGATAACCTTGAGGCTGCATACTATAACCTGCTGGCCATTGGTTTTGTGCACTTTGATAGGCACCCATCACTGATGGGGCAGATGAAAGAACCCCGCCAGATTTAGCTAGCTTTGTTTTGTCTGAAACTAAAAAATCATCTGCATGGCGCTTCTTGGACTCCGATGCACTCTTATGGTGTAAGAAGAGCTTGGCATGCCGGTCATCTGCCTTCTTGATAGATTGTTTATCGCCAAAGAGATCCAGGAACTGCAAAACCAACCGTCAGCACCACAAATCAAACAAACCAACCAAATTGAAATTTATATAACATTTTCTAAGAGGGTGCAAGGTGGAAAAAGCTCTTGATGCATAAAAATACCAATTATTGATGGAAACACAAAATTATATGCATATATAACAAAGAGAAATAGTTGATGGTAAGACATCATCACCTCCAGAAATATGCTAGATAGCTCTTCTCTTTCAGTGACACTTGCAACATTTGAATAATCGGAGCCAGGAACTATGAATTTATCAACCAAAGAATCTAAATAATCAATCCGTTTTGGAATCGACTGAATTGACTCGAAATGGATCAATGCCTGCAATATTAATAACAGAAGCAACATCTAAGAGGCAAAACTCCATTGAAAAATCCAAAAGAATAATAAAGTGTATTAGTTTTGTGTGTGTGTGTGTGTGTGTGTGTGTGTGTGTGTGTGAGAGAGAGAGAGAGAGAGAGACCTCCAGAAGAGGTTTTGACAGCTGGTCATTTTCAAACGCCTGATCAAGGATTTCGCGAGATTTTTCTACCTTTCCAGAAACCTACCAACAAAAGTTCATATATGAGAAGATATCATACAATCAAAAATAAAAATAAAACATTCAAAAAAGATTCCATGACCAAGAAATGTGTGGACATTACTCAGAAATTTTCAGCAATTTTTTGGAATCAATGATTCAATAGAACAATTAACAAGTCTAAGGAACAGTATTAACTTAAAACTGCCATCTGCGATTATATATATAATAGAACAGCAAGAGACAATCAGTCACAAGGCGAGGTAATTAAGGTATTCCGGCTCAATATTTGAGCTGACCTTACGTAAAGAGAATAAAAGCTTGCATTTGCTAGGGAAAATATGGAGGAAATCCAAAATTACATGAAACTGTATTATAAAAACCTTCAGGTTATTAACAAGGAAAAGGACTGCTGAAAATTATGCTTTCTTTAGTTTGAAAGATCAGACATGCTAAATAAATATGATTAAGTGGCTACAAAATACAATGTCTTAAACATTAAAAAAAAATGCCAATTTCGAGCACTGGCACATTTGTGTGTGGGTGGGTGGGTGGGGGGTGGGGGCTAATACATTGATGATAGAATTATGAACAAGACATACCAAGTACAAAAATCTTGAGTATTGAGCATACAACAGCGGCAATGTTTGCGAGTGTTCTTTTCCTTTCTCGATTGCAATGGCTTGTTCATACAAAGAACATGCATCTTCTAAATTCCCCTGCAGAATCAAGAGAAAATAACCGATTGAAACATGCAATACTTGAATCACAATCCAGGGTCCTTAGCAGCTTACTTAAACAATCTTACCAGTCGATGCTCCATGTTGGCATGTTTGATAATTGCTTCTAGAAGACCAGGTGAAATTTCAGTATGCACAAGTTGATAGGCAGCCCGTGATCCAGAAATATCTCCACTGCTCTCTCTAAATCGAGCAGCAAAAATGTGAATCTCCGGTTGTCTCTGTGCATACAACAATTCAGGTAAAGGAAACAAAAAATGAATTAGGGTAAACAATTATGACAGTATGAATGTGAACCACAGAAAAAAGAGAGTTCGCCTATGTTTACATTTCAACGAAATGATGAGGAGCAAAAAAAAGGCACAAGGTTCAAACGTAATACAAGATGGTCCAACAGTCCGAGCAACATAGTAAAAAATTCAATTGACTGTGTGTGACAAGCTTGCTTTAAAAGACGATCCTATCCTACAAGTCCTAAAGGTCAATTTGATGAACATTAGACTACCAAAATGAACCACAACTATCCACATAACTGAAATTGAAATGATGACAGGCTCCAAGTTGGTGATTCGTTTTTTCTTGCAATGCATAAAGCATGGTACTTCCATTGGAGCGGAGAGAGGGTGGGAGCAATTACCAAGGAACGAGGACCCTTTTAGATTCTCTTTAAAAAAACATGAATGCCACTATACAGGAAAAGCAAGTGTGAAGAATCTGAAGATCAGGAATGACCAATTTAGGAAGGTAGCAGATGTAGAATGGTCTGATGGAGATATGTGATGCTAATTAAGCTAACCCAGGAGAAAAAATACAATTTACTTTGCATCACTCATTATAACATTATCAGGTTGGTAATGGGACAGACATACAAGTTGGATTCTGTATCAATTGATCGATATATCGCTTCAATAGATCAGCAACTACCAAGATTCAGCAATGCAAGATTTCAACATGTAACCTCTTTAACCAGTTATTAGACTCGTGAACAACATTGCCAATTGTCAACTGTGAACTGTCAACTGATCTCTTACTAACAAAAATATTAGAGATCTGAGGACATTAGCAAGCAGAATATACTCAGTATCGTAGGACAATCAAGGGATGATGGACTCAAATCTAAGTGGACATGCTGTCCGTCTGACCTATAATGCACTATAAATTTCTTCCGGTTTTATTGTTGGTTTCAACATTTATTTAAGCCTTAGATTGCTCATTTTCAACAATATCAAGACTGATTCATGTCACCTTCAGTAGATTTGGATAAAGTTGTTTTTCTTCAATGTTCAAATAGAAATTCATGGAGTACACAATTGCAGGGTTAAAATTAGAAACAATTCATTTTTGTGAGCAGCCTTAATAAAAAAGTAACAAGATCAAGCATTCCTCCTGACCTTCAGTATAACTGATTCTTACTTGCTAAGGAAAAGAAATGTTTGTTATAACTGATTTTTACTTTGTTATAAACACGGTCAGCTCGAAAGACAATTTATTTTCTTGCATTTTTCGCAATGCCAGCATGGAAATGTGTTAATAACGACAAAGTGGAATTACAGTTGATTTTATTTGATCTATTACAAGCTCCCATAGTTAATTAAAGTAGAAAATATAGAGTCGTGAAACAAACTCATACCTTGACGAAGACTTGAGTAGCACGAGCAAGCGCATTCTCAGCAAGATCCATACTTCCACTGGCTTCCATGCATAACACATACCGTATCCAGTATTCTGGATAATTGGCACAAGCAATTAAGCATCTTTCATATAGCTTGACAACCTGATTCATATGAATAGCATCATACATTAAACAAAATCTATATCAATGTTGACATAACTGAAGGACTAATACACGACAGAGAGGGCTCAGGAGAAACACATAAGAAATACTCCGTTGACGGAACAGGGAGGCCCCTCAAATACGAAAGGAGGGACCCTCCTTGCCTTACAGGCAGATGGTTAGGAAGATAAGAACACACCTGCATGCATAACATTGGAACTTTAAAACAAATATATATTACCATACAAGACATTATGAACCCAGAATGTCGACTCACAAATGAGGGTTTGAAGTACTTAGCCTTATAGAAACCAAATGGAAGGCCCATGCTTTAGTCCAAGTTCAATATCCCGTTTTAAAAGATGCTTCATCCAACGGTTTAGCCAATAAAGCATATGACGGAGCAAATTTACTTAACTGTGAGTCAATGTGTAAAAAGGGCAACTAAAAGTACAAAGCAAGAGAAATCCAAATGCATGAGAATAAACCAGCTCAAGTACCTTATTAAAGTCATCTCCTCCTTCTATAAAATTAAGATAATTGTGCCAATTTTCAAGCTCTGCAACATTGAGGGGCCGCACATGAAAGTAGGGCCTCCTGATAGCTGTTTCAAAACCGATTATCTTAGAATCGAACTCTTTAGCTCTCTTATACATCTCTTCTCTAATGGCGATGTACTTCTCCAACTCCTCAGCTTCTGCTAAGCCTGCACTTACAGGTTTAGGAGATTGTTCCCCAGTATTAGGAGGAACCTCCCCTTCAATTTCTTGGCCACCAGCTTCCAAATTTGCACCAGCTGTGGCAGCAGCTTCCTCAGCAGTCCTCAACTCCGATAAAGGCCGGCTTGCAACTAGTTCTCTAAAGCTGTAACACAAACGATAGCAAATAAACAACAAACAATAATACACAGATGACTGCAATAGATATTTTCTGAATACACGACATGTCTTAGTGGGTCCAAAATTTAAATAAGGATTGCTAATAGTCCATTTTGAGATAACCCCCAGAAGTTGAAATAGAACATAACCCCCCTCCAAGGTATTAACAAATTTTAACTTCGTTAATTGAATCATAATAATAGAATCTCCCTTGCGTTTCTTTACCAAAACATGCCCATCCTTCAATTTTTTTCCTAAACATAAAAGGACACAAAATGTACCAAATTTATGCAAGTAATTTGATAAATTTTCCCCCGAGCAGACCATCCTCACCTAACCACAAAATTCCATGGAAGCTTTGGAGTTTCATATATACACATATAGTACAGATCCACCTTCATCCACACAAATCTGTCAAATCTCCAATTGCCGGAAATCAACCTAGCAGCCGCACCAGATTTGATGGTTGCATCTGATAACTACCATTCAATTGTGTGGATAAATTTGTGAGATTTTGTGTTCTGTTCAATTTGATGAGCCATGGCCCAATGTTTCGTTCATTTAGTGGAAATTTGTGTTATGTTCATTGTTTTATCAGTGTCTCGTGCTTAGTTCTTCGTTTAATTTTCTGACATTCATCAATGTTGAATTACCCTAGTTTTTGGTCTATTTGGTTATTTGTTTTTAAAAAAAATGTTTTTAAACACAATTCTGATTACAGAGTATTTTGCACGGCTGTTTTTAGAAATTGAGTTTTGATGATCTTGCGTTTAAAACCTTGTTTTCTGAAAACAGTAAAATGCTATTTTAAGCAACTTATTTAACTCAGAATTGTCCAAACATATGTATAACATATAATATATTATATATGTAAAATATATGTAATACATATACATGTACATATAATTACATAATACACACATTATATATACATATGCATTATTAAAATATATAGTATATTAAGATCTGTATATTAATTACCCTAACTTTATGCCCTACATATGTATAAGACAATATATAAACATATTATACATGTATGTAGAAGTCGGACTTGATGCGATGACAAGTGCTTGCCCAAGAGCGTTATGTCGCAGGTTTGTGTCTTGGAAGCACCTTCTCCAAAAATGGGGGTAAGGTTTGCTTACATCTACCTCTCCTAGGCCCTGCTAAAGCAGGAACCTTGTGCACTGAGTACAACCTTTTTATACATGTATGCATATAAATGATCCTATAATATAGGGTCATTTAGAGTTTGGGATCCATTAGTTCATACCATTTGTGCATTGGGGTCCATTATACTTAAGGAAACAGAAAGAGTGTTCCGGGATATTGGAAAAAGCCTTTCACGTAAAAACTATTTTGCCATCACATGGGAAATTTTTCACATTAATTGTCCAAACTTGAAGGGAAGTCTCACTTGACCACTTTGACTGTTTGGCAACCATTTTTCCAGTTGAAAAAACTATTTTGCCCCAGTTAGAACCATTTTTTGTTTGTTTGTCAGAACTATTTCAATTTTGAAAAGGTTGATATATAGATGAAGCACCAATACGTCTCGAGGCCCCAAACCCCATATGATCCTACATATTATATGTACGCGTATATGCTTAAATATATGTATCAATGTTTAAAAAGGCGCGAGGCGTTTTGGCTTCAGCGAGGCGGGGCATAAGCCTCAAGGCGTATTGAGGGGTAAACCTCACCCAAAAAAAAAAGGAGCAAAATAATAAAAAAATATATATATTAATAAAAAAATAAAAAAATAAAGTAACAAAGAAATATAAAATAAAACTGTAAAAAAAACATCTTTGAGAACTTTCTCACATAACATTTTTTTGTTCCCCCGAGATGACTTTTTTACATACTGTTAATTTTATAATATGACAATAAATTAATTAATGCAAAATCAAATTGACCAAATCATTTTTTTTAATTTCATTTACATTGGTTATTTTATAATATGACAATAAATTAATCAATGCAAAATCAAATTCACAAGATCAATTTTTAAGTTTCATTCACATATTGGTTATTTTTTAAAAATTTCTTTGAAGTTGCAATAGTAAATAGTATAAATTTGGTGCAATTTAAAAAAGAAAAGAATAAGAGTTAGTAGATTAAAATAACATTTTTTTAAGTTAAATGCAATTTTAGAAAAATGAAGAACTTTAACCTTTAAAAAAACAGACTTCGTGATTGAAGAAGAAAAATAGTTTTTTTTTCCCAACAAAAAGGCGTGAGACGAGGCATGAGGCGCACCGAGGCGTAAGCCTCGAGGTGCATTGAGGTTTAAGCCTCAAATTCAACCCTGAGGCTTAAGCCTCGAAGCATTTTTTGCCCGCCGAACCTCGAGGCATAAGCCACAAACGCCTTTTTAAACATTAATATGTATAATATATTGTAGAAGGGGCTTGACAGTAATGCTGAGGCAGCTCGATGTCCCCATAAGAGCAGCTAGATGTTCCCTAATTGGCAATAGCGTTTGAGATTAAGCAACCGAGGCAGCTCGAGCGTGGCAACTCAGTGAGGCAGCTTGGCGCGGCAACTCATACTATAGCTTGTTGTACTAGTCACATTGTATTTTTGTTTATGTTGACTGTAAGCTATAACGGTTGTAATGTTGTAACGAGAATGATAACGAGTTTGTGTGAGGTCAAAAACGGTACTCACGAGAGACCAGGCTTGGTAGGGCCTGAGAGAGCTTTCATGCTCTATCGAATGACCTCGCCGTGGGAACTTTAGAGGGACTTGGTTTGGAGGATTGAGAAGTGAGGCACCGTTGGGGCTCGTCCCAACCATCTTAGATACACCTGGTAAAACACCGAAGGACCCTGACCGTGGAACCTCGGGTGGAGCAGCTTGGAGTTCCATCGGGCGTTAAGTTGTGAACCAAACAACCCTCTACTTAATGTCACATCTACTGTAGGTGATGTCACTAGCCAGCTGAACAATGTCAGACATGCACTTGAGTAAACCACCGTGGTATTTGGGGCTGTCAGGCAGTTGGTGAGCCACCTCTGCGACAACAACCCCCTGACACACAGTGGTTAGGCAAAAGGCATGTCTTGGCATTTAATGTTTGTGACGTGGAGACAACTAGTGCATCAGGCATTTAATGTTGTGACATAAAGTATGAGGGATGTCTTTCATAGTCTTTAATGACTGAGTTGCCTCGATGGTGGTGTGGGGGGGCTATTTAAGGACCCCAACCACCCTTAAGGAGGGGGGACCTTTGGAGAATTCAGAAGTTATTGCTAGAGAGAATACACATAAGAGAGAGAGTTATTGCAAACCAGAGAGTTTACTCACTCACCATGGTTATTTATTACGAAGCTTTTAATATTTGACAGAGATTCTGGAGGGTGTTTGGTGTGTTTTTACCTGCCTACCAGGGTGTATCTAGGGTGCTTACTTCTCTCTCCCTCTAGCTAAGTTATTTCTAAGTTCTATACTACTTTCTGAGTTATACACGAGAGACTTGCGAGTTTAAACTGAGCTTATCTTCATTGCGTCTGTGTTTGTGCGTCCTATCATTAAACCAAGGCTTTGGCCAAGTAGCTTATCATTACCATACTCAAACAGGGGTTACGCCTCCATTTATTTTATCTAAAGTACCCTCCTACATTTGGCGACTCTGCTGGGGAGGCATTCTCCTAGGTAAGGAGTATGGCGCAAGATAATGCCACTCGAAAACTCAACTTTGATGATATCCAGCATAATGAAGAACAAGCCGCGAGGGAGCAAAAGGCCCTGAGGGTGGGGGCTCCTCGAGTGGAGGTACCTCCGGTTCCGACGACGTCAGACGTTCCAGGGGCGACACAACCTTCCACGAGCGCGGGATTGGGACCCGCCCGGATTGCGCTCCTCATGAGCAAGTTTCACGAGTTTTTGCAAACTCCAGTAGCTTCAACTATGCTGGGAGGATAAGAGGCTAATGATTTTGTAACATCCGGGGTAGCTCCAACGGCCCCACCAGGTGCAGGTATTGCAGGAACGATCCCAGCAAGCGTACCCTCTTGTGAATCCAGCAGTGGGAACCTCAGGAGTTTCAACGGCACCACCGGTAACGTTCGTTTCAGTTGCAACGAGCGCTCAGCCCATGGCCCCGCTGTTGGTGGCCCCTGTGGCTTCGCCCATGGAAGAAATGAGAAAAGAGATGCAGAAGCAGATGTTGAAGTTCATGCGGGCTTCCTCGCAAACAGCTGGCGAAGTGGCTTCGGTTTATGACGACTTCCGAACATCCTATCCTCAAGCGTACAACGATGAGCCTTACCCAAAGGACTATATTCCCCCTATTTTCGAAAAATATACAGGGAAAGGTGGGAACCCGAAGGAGCACATTAAGCGGTTTGTTAAACACTTGGGAGCACATTGCAATGATAAGAAGCTTAGATTGAGGGAGTTTTCCAAATCCCTAACCGAGAAGGCATACACCTGGTACTCCCACTTAACTCCCAACAGCGTTTCTACGTGGGAGGAGATGCATGTATTGTTTGTCCAAAAGTTCTTTTTGGCAGAAGACGGGTTCACCTTGACCCAAATTGGTAGGGAGAAGCAAAGACCTGGATAAGAAGTGGTGGCCTATGTTCGAAGGTTCAGGGAAAGGTCCCTCGATGTGAGGGAGGAGGCCAAAGAGTCCAAGTTATTACAAATTTGTGCCGAGGGACTGCTTCCTGAATACATCTGCCATCTTATCAACGAGACGCGCGAGGGGACTTTTGCGGCATTCTTGAAAGCAGCAAGAAACATCCCTTTGGTGGTACGACCCAATCCGGTGGTAGTGCCCATGATGTTCAGGCAGCCAATGCAACCCGCGGGGGGGAGGTCTCAGCCCCCGCGGGTAGGGTACGCCGAGGGAGAAGATAGGGGCAAGACACCGAGGAGGGACAACAAGAGGAAGTTTGGAAAAGATAGAGAAGACCCTCCACCGTTGCCTTGCACGATAGAAGAGACTGTGATTTGTTATAACGCGATGGTCCAAGGGGGAACAGTTTATGAAGCAAAAGGCATTCCGATGGAAGAACCTAATGCTGCAACGAAGGCGGATCCTAAATATTGTCAGATCCATCGGAAGATCCAACATCCGACAGAGAGTTGTTTCACACTAAGAAGAATCATTGACAAGTACATGAAGGCGGGAACGTTGCAGAGCCCCCACAAAACGTTAACAACAACCCCCTACCAGAGCATGGAGCCAATCTCGTGGTGGCATATGATGGAGAGGAGTACGAGGAGGCTTTGGAGATTTGCACCAGGGGAACGGCTAACGTCATGTTAGCTTACGATGAAGCAAGTGCCAAGGATGCGGAAGAGGTGTACAGTGTGGAAGGCGAAGAAGTAGATCCAGTTCTGGAGTGTTGCGCAGTCTCGAAGTCCCTGAAGTTCACTTGGTTCTTCGACCAGGTGGGGGTACCGAAAGAGATTAGGCTGGAAATAACCCAGGCAATACTTGATATTGCGAGGAAGAACGCAGTCCCTTCGCTAAGGTGGAGGGGACCCATGGCCAGGTTGGTGAGAAGGTTTCTATCAGAGGTAACCTTCAGCGATGCAGATAGAGCTGTAAGGTTCCCTCATAACAGGCCATCATATGTGACGGCCAGTGTTAATGGAGTTAGCTTCGCAAGGACTCTCATGGATGGAGGAACTTCCATCAATATTATGCCAATCAACTCCTTTCACGCGGCAAATATTCCAGAAGAAAGGCTGGTCCCCATGCCTTTGGTAATTTCGGGGTATGATAACCAATCTTCCAAATCTATCGGGTATGTTAATGTGGGGATTGTGATGGGAAACTTGAGTTCCCATATAAAGTTCCACGTGATAGAGAGTGCAACTTCCTATCATCTGTTAATAGGAAGGGTGTGGATGCACAACCAAGGCCTGGTTCCTTCTACATATCACCAATGCGCTAAGGCAAAATGTCAGGGGGACAGAGGTAACCATTAGGGCCGCAAAGAGGCCCTTCGCGGTTGAAGAAGCTCACTTGGTGGACGCAGCGTTTTACACGGAGCTAGAGGAAGATGTCCGGATCTTAACAAGAAGAATGGAGGGAGCATGGGTTCCCTCGATCAAAGAAAGGATAGGGCCCTTAAATGAACAAAAGACGAAGAGCGACCCAGGGAAACAGCCGAGGAAGCTCAGCAGGTGACCCCTCGGCCCCAGGGCATCTCGAAGCAGCTTAAAGACAGGTTGAGACATAGAATGGACCCAATGCAGCACAAGGCTCAACGCCAGAGCGTGTCGAGTCGGTTTTCAGGAGGAAGGATTGCTGAGGCTTCCAGAGAAAGGAAAAGGAAGGCAGTCGTAACGACCAGCAGACAATGCAAGAAGGTCATCACCGAAGAAGGAAAGGTGGTCTATCGTTTGTGATGGTGTGAACAGGCGACCGAAGGGACCAATGATGAGGCTGGCCCGGTATATGAATGCTTTCTGGTAGATCAAAAAGGGCAATGTATGGTGATAGACAACTCTAACATACATGAGTTCGTGGGAGATGTGGCTGAAGAGCCTGATTGCATGACAGATAGACCAAGGCCGCAGGCGCAAGAGTTGGAACGGTTGAACCTGGCAAAAGAAGGAGAGGACCCAAGACCCATCTTCATCTCAAAGGATCTCAGCACTCAGAAACGAGGGGCCTTTGTCGAATTGATTCGGGAGTTCATAGATGTTTTCGCGTGGAAATACACGGAAATGGAAGGGCTGGATGAGGAAGTAAGTTGCCATAGGTTGAACGTAATGCCTTCAGCCATTCCGATGAAGCAGGCAACAAGAACGTACAAACCCGAACTGGATCTGAAGATTAAAAAAGAGGTCCAGCGCCTACTAACGGCAGGATTCATCGTACCAATACAACACCCACTCTGGCTATCCAGTATTGTCCCAGTGGAAAAGGACAAAAACCAGATAAGGATCTGTGTGGACTTTAGAGATTTGAATAGAGCTTGTCCTAAAGATGAGTTCCCTCTACCCTCCATTAATAGCCTGATAGACGCAACGGTTGGTCATGAGATGTATAGCTTCATGGATGGGTATGTAGGGTATAACCAGATCAAGATGGACCCCTCGGAATGCAGAGAAAACGGCATTCAGGACGCCGTTGGGTAACTTCATGTACAGGGTGATGCCGTTTGGACTCAAGAACGCTGGGGATACTTACCAGAGGACAATGATGGCCATTTTTCATGACTTCTTCCATAATTTTGTAGAGTTCTACGTGGATGACTTGGTCATCAAATCGAAGGAGGAGTCCCATCTGAATGATTTAAAGAAGGTGTTTGCTCGGTGCAGGAGGTACAAATTGAGGATGAACCCGTTAAAGTGTGTCTTCGGAGTAACGAGCGGGAAATTTCTAGGCTTCGTGGTTGATCGACAAGGGGTGCAGATGGACTAGGATAAACAGTGGGTGATCTTGGAAATGCCATGTCCAAGAACGGCGAAGGAGCTGAAGAGTTTTCTCGGTAAAGTCTACTACCTTAGGAGATTTGTGCCTGGATTGGCCGAAGTAACACACCTGCTGATGTAGCTGTTGCGAAAGAGCACGAAGTTCAACTAGGGGAGGTTCACCAAGAGTCGTTCGATGGGCTGAAGAAGCTGCTGGTTTCACCACAGACCATGGTTCCCCCACGTGCAGGAACGCCGTTGCAGTTATACCTTACATCTACCACGAGGTACGTTGGAGCTTTGCTGGCACAAGAGATTGATGGGCAAGAACGACCAGTCTACTACCTCAGTAGAATCATACATGGCCCAGAGATTAGATATAGCAGCTTAGAAAGGCATTGTTTGGCCTTAGTCTTTGTAGCACAAAAACTTAGGCATTATATGCTATCTTTTACGATTCACATTGTGACTAAATGTGATCCCATTAAGTATTTGTTGGCAACAACTATATTAATTGGCAGGGCAGCTAGGTGGTTCCTCATCCTTTCAGAATATGACTTGAAGTGTGTAGTTCCTCGCGCAATCAGGAGTCAGGCGTATGCCGATCTATTGGCAATATTTCCATCAGGAACGTTTGAACCACCTAAAGAAGACATTCCGGGAGACGACCTACAAGCTAATTATCTGGGTGCAGCTGAGGAGGAGTGGACGATGCAGTTCGATGGATCTTCGACAGAGAAGAAGGGAGGGGCAGGGGTTATTCTTTCAAAGGGAATAGAAGAAATTTGCCTTTCCTACAAGTTAGATTTCCCTTGCTCCAATAACGAAGCAGAGTACGAGGCATTGCTGCTAGGGTTGCTAGAAGCTCTTCGAAGGGGAATTCGTTCACTCTACATTAAGGGTGATTCGAACTTAGTGATCCAGCAAGTAAACGGAGAATACGCGTTGAAGCACATGAACCTGGCACCATACAGAACGATCATCCAGAGACTCCTCAACCAGTTCCATCGGACCAAGATCAAGAGACATCCCAGAACGATGAATCGCCACCCAGATGCGTACGCAACTATTGCCCAGAAAATAGTCATGAGGAACGATACAACTATCGTCATGATCCAACGAAGAACAGCTCCTTCGATAGTGCAATCAATTCTACCGATGGAGGAGGACGCGGACTGGAGGGGAGAGATTAGGAAGGAGCTGGAGTCTGGCGAGGGGCAATGGGGCTAAGAGAGTTGGCCCAATATTTTACAAACCAGGGAAATCTCTACTTCAGAAATGCAGGAGGATGACTGTCAAGGTGCATTGGCTCAGAAGAAGCGGGGCAGAAATTGAAAAAAATGCACGAAGAACACTGCGAAACGACGGAGATTCCCCTTTATAGAAGAATTCAAAGGGAAGGGTATTTCTGTTCTAGGATGAAGCAGGACGCAGCCGAGTTACAACGGAGGTGCGATAAGTGTCAGCTTTTCTTTGAAGCGGCAGAATGTCATTTCATTGAAACTCATGCTGATTGGAGGCAACCCTATATTGACTTCATTAAAGATGGAGTTGCCCCGATAGAGAAAATTGATGCAATGGGACTAAAGCGAAGGGCCCCAAGGTTCTATATCCAGGAGGGGCAGCTCTACCGAAGGGAATACTTCAACCGGCCATTGCGTTGCATCACGAAGAAAGAAGCAGCTGAGGTCCTCAAACAGGCACACGATCCAGCCCACATAAGGGGGGCCAAGTTGTATGATCAATTGATGACGTTGGAGTATTATTGGCCAACGATGGAGAAAGAGTCTGCCGAGTTCGTTCGAAATGCAAGGCTTGCTAGCTTCACGAAAATATGATCCATGCCCCGTCAGTGGACCTACACTCCCTGGCAACGCCTTATCCTTTTCACACATGGGTGTTTGACCTAGTAGGGGCAATACACCCCTCGTCGAGGGGGAAAATATGGATCCTAGTGGCAACAGAGTGTTTTACAAAGTGGGCCGAAGCGATACATCTGAGAAGGGCGACAGCAGGGGTAGTGAGCAACTTCATCAGGCAGAAGGCGGGAGGAGCCAAGTCAGGCAGAGGAAGCTCGCACCCAGATTCGCTATCCGCGGCAGCACCTGTCGTGGAACCTTGACCATTATGACTCGATTCTTCGGAGGATACAGGTTCACGAGGTGGCAAGGCAACGGGCGAAGGAACTGGCGGCGAATCCTCCCGAGCAACCTGGAAATAGAGGCGAAATAATGAGAGTTTATTAAAAATCTTAACAAGTGTTTTCGTTAAGTCACCGTTATAGGTGGAGTTTATTAAGTTATTAAGTCACCGTTATAGGTGGAGTTTATTAAATATCTTAACAAGCGTTTTCATTGTTAAGTCACCGTTATAGGTGGAGTTTATTAAAAATCTTAACAAGCGTTTTCGTCGTTAAGTCACCGTTATAGTGGAGTATTAAAAATCTTAACAAGCGTTTTCGTTGTTAAGTCACCGTTATAGGTGGAGTTTATTAAAAATCTTAACAAGCGTTTTCGGTGACTTAAGTCAAAATTCTTAACAAGTGTTTTTGTTGTTAAGTCACCAGTAGGTGGAGTTTATGAAAAATAACCTAAAATGCTTTCTTCGATCAAGTCACCCATAAAGGTGGATTTCGAGAAATCGAGAAATTAGAGAAGCACCTCAGCAGCAGCAGGAGCAAGAAGGGTAATCACCACGGGGGTCATAACACCAGAAACCGTGGGAGGCGAGCTCATTGCCTCGGCAGCCTCAATGGAGCCCTTGGGTGTAGAAGCCTCGAAGGAGGGAACACCTCCCTCGCCAGTGTAGGGTATTATGGCAAGCACGGGCGCATCGTCAGAAGGAGATGTTGGCCCTTCGAGGGATGTCCCAACTAGAGCAGCTATTCCAACCTGGCCTGAGAAGGGATAAGGCCACTTAGTGCGAAAGGCGGAGAAAGGCTTGGAGAGAGCTACAAAGATAAAAACAAATGTTAGATAAAAGGAGTAATTGCAAAAGGACAAGAGACAGAAATGCACTTAGCTTACCCCCGTTATGGCACTAAAGAGAGGAACTGCAGCAAGGGGTCTTAACAGTACAGGAGGAAGGAGAATGTTGGCTACCAGCGCCACATCCGCTTAAAAACAGCCCAACATGTTACAATTAAGGAATGAATGGGACAAATAAAAGATGCAAAGCTCGAAAAGACACTTTACCTGTGGCACACTCTCTTCGACAACAACCAGGGGCAGAGAGACTTCCCGCTCCGAAGGAAACTCAGAGGAGGCTGGAACGGGTGCCTCAGGCTGGCCAGACAACTCAACAGCACCCACGGCGGCATGTCTGGCCCGGTGGGAGGAGGAACGGCGTGAATAGGTGAGGCTTATTAAAGGAGAACGGGGAAGGGAGGCAGTGGCTGGAAGAGCACCGTAACGTCCCCCCACGAAACGACTCACTGGAGGGCTGGGGGGACTGGGAGGACTGACCCTCATTTCTTCAACTTCCTGCACCAAAGATATCAGGCAATAAGTAAAAAACGCTACGTCGAGAGAAGAATGAGAGATAAAGAATGCACATATACCTCAGATCCGGAGGGAGAACGAGATGATACAACCACTGGTGAAGATGGCAAAGAAGCAGGGACAGAAGGAGCTGGTGGTGATGGGATCTCAGATGTTGGTTTCTTTTGGGGCTTGGTACCCAGCGTCTTCCTTCTTGATCCCGTAGCACCACCAATTTCAGGCACCTTCGACCTTTTTCTTCTCTTTGCAGGGGGCTCACTAGGATCCACCACTATTTTTGGGAATGCACCCGAAGGAGGAACGGCAACTGCGCGCCGTTCGAACTCAGCATTTATTCGGGTAACTTCGACCTTTAACCTCCTCAGCTCTTCAGCTAGTTCCGGGGGCATGGAAGGGGGAACGGAGGCAATTGGGAATGCCTCTAGTGGAGTCTTCGTTTGACCTTTGACCTTGGCCTTCTTAGACTTGGACTTCCTGGCCCTCTTGGCAGGTGGCTCAGAAGGGCCTTCTCCCGTGGCGGCTTCGGCCGTGGGGACAGATGGTTTGGGGGTCGCAGTGGCCTTGGGTTTTGAGGTGGCAGTCGGGATCAAGGGGCAATGAGGGGGTAGTTCATCAAGAGACTCCTTAACAGTTTTGCTTAAGGGAAACTCAACCCCAAGCACGGAGTTCCGCTTTAGACCCAACACAAAGGAAGAAAAGGAAAGGACTGGGGGATAGTAAGGAGGGGTCTGGATATACTCATGAATCATGGCCAACTGCTCCAGATGGAACTTCGTGGCAAAGGATGTGGATACGTCTCCTTTCCTCGTGGCACTCGGGAAGGTGACACGCCCATCAATGGTGGATGTCACGCCAAGCACCGCAGCGGCAGTATAGAAGGTACATGCCTCAGCAAAGGTGACCTTGGAATGATTGTCCTGGAACACAGGTCGAGGAGCCCCCTGGTCGAACCCAAATTGTCTGCTGCATCTATCAGGGTTGTAAGGCTCAGAAGCATATCCCCATTCAGTGTAAGAGGGGAGGAACCCCGGGGTAAAAAGAAGCACTACGGCTTGCGAGGGATCCTCTACAACCGGATTAAATTTGACCGTTGTGGCTGCAGTAGGAAAGAAGTCCCAAGTATGGGCGAAGGTGGGCTCACTGTATGGCCTCATTACGAAGGAGTCCGAGTGGTCAAAAACCTCCATTATCTCCTCTCGGCTCTGCTTCTTGTGGAAACATAGGAGGCGTGGGGGCTTGATACCCTGGCTCACAGGCAGAGAAACTGACTTCGCAGAAATGGCAGGAAAGCGGGTATAGAGGAATCCCGTCAAAATGATGGTGTTGGCAAAATTTGCCAAATTATAGCGGCCCAGTGACCGTTCCATGTCAATATGGGTTCGATCCAACCAAGTGTAGAGGGACCCCAAGGCAATGGCAGCCAGAGGTAGGTTGAATCCTCTGGCCAAACGAACGGAGATGTTTATCAGGTCCCTCCTGGGCTGATCGTCGGGCTTTCCAGTAAGAAAGAAGCGTGAAAGTAGTACGAGTATGTAGGCCGGTAGTTCCAGGGACGTACCTCTACCACGGCCCGTTACAGCACTAGCATCCTTCGGCGTCGGAGCCTCGAAAAAATAATTGATAAGAGGGGCAAAGGTAGCTTTGTTTGAGGGACCGGTGCAATTGCGGCAGATCCGATCCAGCTCAACCCGATCAGCAGCCTCTTCGGCGTCCAGAGGCTCGTCGTGATAAGTGTACTCGCCCATGGGCTCAAACCCAAGGAGTTCGCAGACATCCTCCAACGTAACAGTAAACTCCCCCCACGCAGCGAAGAAGGTGTGGGTTGTGATGTTCCATCAGGAGACTAGCACTTGAAGTGCCGCGTTGTGCTTCGAGAGAGTGAACTCGCCAAACCAGTAGGCTCGATGCAGCCCAACCTTCATAAGAGCAGCAGCGTGGGAGCTCTGCATATGTGTGTGCCACGCAGTAAAATGGGCTGGTGACCCCCCAGGTGCTTCGAAGTCGATTTGGGAATAGGGAAAGTCACCACGATCCCGACGGAAGCGCATAGTCCCCTCGGGTGGAAGATAGTCCCACTTCGACGAATCCACTTCTTCATCACCCAGCAGTAATGGATCGAATTTGGATGAGAAATGGCAGGTCTTGCACGCCTCAGAAAACTTATCAGCTTCTTCAAAAATGGGCGCACGACGGTAGAAGCGTGGTTGTTCTTGACGAGCAGCGACCAAAGCAGCGCCGCTAAGGGTGGTGGCAGCGCCAGCAGCGGCAGGGAACCAGGCTGGGTAGTGGCAGCAACCTTGGAAATACTGGAAGAAACCATGAGAAAATGATAATAAGTGGTGTAGATAGGCGAACAGGGCTAAGAACAAGAAGAGAGGAGCACAACCGCAGGTGGTGGTGCAAAAGATGAGAGAAAGAGGAGGCTGAGCAAAGAAGAGGGCAACAATGGAGGTCGCACAAGCTTTCTCTCTCTAAAAGAAGCGGGAGTGTTGAAGGAGATGAAGAAGACGAAGATATATTAGAGTTTTGAAATAAAAAAGAGACGTTTGAAGGGTTTCAAACTCGACGCTTGACGTTTCCCACGAGCGCACGTGCAAGGGCGGCCTCTAATCATTTCAAAAGAACACGTGGCACATTGGGAAGAGTCTCGGCAGCTGAAAGGACAACATTAAGTCGAATACAAAGCGACGTCTGGGGAATAGAAGGGGTTGCCTTCTTAACCAAGTTTATGTTTTGGCGCCATATTGGTGTCAGACATATCCAATAACTCCCAACGGAAAAGATGTCCCAACGGTTCAAAAAAAAGCTACGATGTCCCCTCCCCACAAGTCCAAACGTTGTTTAATTTGTGACTCAATTACATCTGGGAGAATTTTTGTTTTCTCGAACATAGCGAAGCATTACAAGGGAGAATTTCACTTACCAAGAGTCCAAAACGAGTATTTGAGAAGAATACTAGGCCTTTCGGGAGAATTTCAAATAATAAAGCTAGAACGGTTGAGGCTCACATGAGGAAAAAGTGGCGATGCCCCCTTGCCCAAGCCCCAGTAAGTCATGGCGCTTCGGCTCAGGTGCACGCAGAGAGGGCTCATCGGATTGAGAAGTTTCGTGCAGACATTTCTTGTTCCAACAAATCTCTCCACGAAGGGGGAAATGTAGAAGGGGCTTGACGGTAATCCTGAGGCAGCTCAATGTTCCCATAAGAGCAGTTAGATGTTCCCTAATTGGCAATAGCGTTTGAGATTAAGCAACCGAGGCAGCTCGAGCGTGGCAACTCAGCGAGGCAGTTTGGCGCGGCAACTCATACTATAGCTTGTTGTATAAGTCACATTGTATTTTTGTTTATGTTGACTGTAAGCTATAACGGTTGTAATGTTGTAACGAGAATGATAACGAGTTTGTGTGAGGTCAAAAACGGTACTAACGAGAGACCAGGCTTGGTAGGGCCTGAGAGAGCTTTCATGCTCTATCGAATGACCTCACCGTGGGAACTTTAGAGGGACTTGGTTTGGAGGATTGAGAAGTGAGGCACCGTTGGGGCTCGTCCCAACCATCTTAGATACACCTGGTAAAACACCGAAGGACCCTGACCGTGGAACCTCGGGTGGAGCAGCTTGGAGTTCCATCGGGCGTTAAGCTGTGAACCAAACAACCCTCTACTTAATGTCACATCTACTGTAGGTGATGTCACTAGCCAGCTGAACAATGTCAAACATGCAATTGAGTAAACCACCGTGGTATTTGGGGCTGTCAGGCAGTTGGTGAGCCACCTCTGCGACAACAGCCCCCTGACACACAGTGGTTAGGCAAAAGGCATGTCTTGGCATTTAATGTTTGTGACGTGGAGACAACTAGTGCATCAAGCATTTAATGTTGTGACATAAAGTATGAGGGATGTCTTCCATAGTCTTTAATGACTGAGTTGCCTCGGTGGTGGTGTGGGGGGGCTATTTAAGGACCCCAACCACCCTTAAGGAGGGGGGACCTTTGAAGAATTCAGAAGTTATTGCTAGAGAGAATACACATCAGAGAGAGAGTTATTGCAAACCAAAGAGTTTACTCACTCACCATGGTTATTTATTACGAAGCTTTTAATAGTTGACAGAGATTCTGGAGGGTGTTTGGTGTGTTTTTACCTGCCTACCAGGGTGTATCTAGGGTGCTTACTTCTCTCTCCCTCTAGCTAAGTTATTTCTAAGTTCTATACTACTTTCTGAGTTGTACACGAGAGACTTGAGAGTTTAAACTGAGCTTATCTTCATTGCGTCTGTGTTTGTGCGTCCTATAATTAAACCAAGGCTTTGACCAAGTAGCTTATCATTAACATACTCAAACAGGGGTTACGCCTCCATTTATTTTATCTAAAGTACCCTCCTACATATATAATATATGTATATTATATGTGTGTGTATATATAGCTACATATTACGTGGACGGGTATATGTATAATATATATACACACACATCTATGTACTTTGTATAATTTATATATTTGATATGTGCATTAAGAACTGTTTTAAATCAAGTTTACCAAACACATTGCGTAAAACACACAACTGGTTTACAAAAATATTCCAAAAAAAAATTAAAAAATAATAATAATAATCGGAAGGATCGTAAATTTGTGTTATCATTTTGTTAAATATTTTCAGGTGCTGATAGGTGTAAATGAGTTGGGGTTTTTTTGTGATGGTAGTGAGGAATAAACCCATTGCAGTGAGGTGAGGGAACAGTGACATTGGGAAAATGAAGAACCGAGCACATGACATGGAGGAAGCCGTTATGAAAACACTATTAAGGTTTTGTTTTAGCTCTTTACTTGCTCTTGTTCAGCGGTATTCTTTCTCCTAAAGGTTAATCGTATATACGTATGTATATAGGCCGAGTAGCTTTGAGATGTCAACGCAAGGGCCCAAAAAGAGGAAATCTATTTTGTTACCAACGGTTCATGGAAGCAAATTTGTAAGGCTGGAAGATATTCTAAAGGAGCTGCTTGTTGTCTCTACCATATCTCGTGGTTTTAATAACAAATGGTTAGTTGGTGGGGTTGGTCAGCCCTAGTGGTGCCTTCTCTCTCAAGTTCCTAGAACAGCCTAATTTTATGGGTCATTGAAGGTTTGGCGGCCCCCATTTAATTCCTTATAATGGGTCAAACCCCCGGAATTTCACTTTCTTAAGGTTTGGCCCCCATTTTTAACTTTCCGTCCATTCAGCCGTTAACTCCTATGTTTATTACCGGTTATACCCTTACTTTAATATGGGGGCCAACCCTTAATTTAAAAAACACCCAGAAATTTATTAAAAAGTCAATAATTTATTAATTAAGAAAATAAATAGTAGAAAATTAAAAAAACGCACAGAAAATTTAAAAAAAACATAAATAAATAAAAACCAAAAATAATGAAAAAAAAACAGAAAGTAAATAAAAAAACAGAAAGTAAATATTAACCCCATAATTAATTTAAAAAATCATCCAGAAATTTATTAAAAAGTCAACAATTTATTAATTAAGAAAATAAATAACTGTTTTACTTTTTTACTGTTTTACTTTAAAAAATGTTTTATAAAAGTAAAAAACTGTTTTACAAAGAATAAAACACTTTATTATATTAAAAACAGTTTTAATTATTAGCAAGTTCTTTAATAATTAAAATAGTTTTTTACATTTAAAAAAATTTATTATTAGAAGTTTTTTCATAATTGCAAATTGCTTTTTTTTAATTAGTCTTGAGCTATTTTTTTAATTGAAAACTTAATTTTTCTCATAGTAAGTTGTTCTTTTTTCATTCATTATATGCTTCTTTTTTTTATTTCTTCATCGTTTGTGTTTTTTCACGGAGTGTATGGTAGGGTCAACAATTAGGGGCATTTATTCTTTGTAAAACAGTTTTTTACTTTTATAAACAGTTTTTATTTTTTTAAACAGTTTTTAAAGTAAAACAGTAAAAAGGCAAAACAGTTATTTATTTTCTTAATTAATAAATTTTTTACTTTTTAATAAATTGTTAATTTTTTTTTTAAATTAATTCTGGGGTTAATATTTATTTTCTATCTTTTTATTCCTTTTCTGTATTTTTTTTCATTATTTTTGGTTTTTATTTATTTCTTTTTTTTATTTTCTGAGCATTTTTTTAATTTTTAATTTTCTTAATTAATAAATTTTTGACTTTATAATAAATTTCTGGGTGTTTTTTTAAATTAAGGTTTGGCCCCCATATTAAAGTAGGGGTATAACCAGTAATGAACATAGGAGTTAACGGCTGAATGGACAGAAAGTTAAAAATGAGGGCCAAACCTTAAGAAAGTCAATTTCCGGGGGTTTGACTCATTATAGGGAATTAAATGAAGGCCAAACCTTAAATGACCCTAATTTTATCTCTACAGTTTACAATAGATATAAACATTTCATATTTTTATCGGGTAAAAACAATATCTTATCCGATCCTGGTACGATTTGGATTTGGATTTTATGAAGTTACTTATCCTTTGGCCAGGTCCACATAAGCTTGACAATACAAACATTTAGGAACGTGGTGACCCTATCCTACAATAAGAAATTAGGGCCAAGGTAGAGTTGTCAACGGTGCTGATCTTGATCAGGACCAAATTCATTAGGAGGATATGGCATGCACTTTATGTAAAAATAACCCATTAATCCAAGTATTTAACAGACCAGAAATGGATTTATGTGGTTTTGATTCGATCAATGTCCCATCCGCTTATTAATTACACAATAATGTAATATTATATATGGTAGCTATCATGGCAGTTCAATATTTGAGATGATCTGATGATGAACTATACAATATAAAGCTCTACAGACTCGGTGAATATAATTGTATACACAAGTGTACAATGATATTTAACAAGGCTATGTACAGAGATTTACAACAAAGTTTAACCTCGAGTTCTTTATAATGAACTGAAGAATGTATGCTTGAGTTTGAGTGAATTGCTTGAAGGTGTTTGGTTGCTCAGTCAGGGTTGAAGCAGTTTTTTCTATTTGTTTACAGATCTGGAAGTTGCAAGCTCTTAAGTTTGGCTGTTGTAGCTGGACAAATTTTGCAATCCGCCATCCAAAAGATAAATTGAATCTTGAGGGTTTAAACTATTTTTGCTTGTTTAAGTCAACAATTTAAACATGCCAGAGTCGCAAATTTGTAACAGGTCCAGTTCCGTTTGATGTGGTCAGAGATCCATCCGGCTATCGAATCAGTCTCGATTTGCTAAAATTTTTACAAACAAATAGGGTCGACCCCAATCCCGTCTCCCTTTACAGCCCTATGTTAAGGTCTACGAGGAAAAGATGAGAGTCAAATTGGTACGACAACTGTGAAGGCTTATGTCTATATATGAATTCATCAGTCTTTGTAATGTGATTAGAAGTTTGTTGAACTGCAAGGGATGTCCAACTTTTTAGCACTTAATATTCGTAGGGCTGGGGGTATGTCAAAAAAACTATAGACGCTTTAAGCATAAGCAATGCAAAAAAAAGTTCCTTACTCGGAAAAAACAAGGCCAAAGACGCAATATTAAAAGAACAAATGTAGAATGATATCTCAATAAAGAGGAATCACCTAGTAAAATATCGATCAAGTTGTTGATTAGGACTTTCAAGTATCCGTGTGTAGATCATGGCAAGACGGGACCACTCCTGCTGCGAGTATTCATATTCAATGTATTTATCCCAAAGCGGGAAAGATAGGTAATCTGTTCCAACATAAGTTAGGCCTCGTTCAAATAGCCTGAAATATCATGAAACAAAATATAGTTATGTAACATATGCAGAAACCAAAATAGATACTTGGCCATCACATACAAGATAGCTGCACTAATGTTGAAGGAGAAGGAAAAATCACTCAAAGACCACATGACACTTCCAAATGCGCTGCATTTACCTTCCTAAAACCATATAATGCCCGAGAAAGGAAGCAGTGATAGAGGCCATCTTAGCCCTTAACCGGGCGAGATCTTCTCAGCAGCATATTGAATATTGATGCATCTCAGTGGGTCATGGTTAAAAACCCCAAAAACTCACGGAGAACTACATGGACTACAACACAGCCTAAGGGAAGAGGTGAAAACGGAAGGGGGATGTTGAGGCCATTAGATCGAATTTAAACCCTAAAGAAATTCAGTCAGCTACCAATTATAGTAGGGTAGCCTCAAAATCAAGGGTTTGCACATCAGGTAAATTGTTTCTGAAGTGCAATCCCAACAAACCTTTACACGCCTTAGACGCGAGGAGGCGCTGTTGCAGAGATACTGAAATAAGGTTAGAAAGCAACGAATATCACAAGTTCAATATGCTGATGAGAAAAATTACTCAATGATTATCTCCCTAAGCATAACTGCATTGACAGAGACTCAATTTATATCAGTTACCTTCTAATGATGTCAGGATCTCCATATGTGCTTATCGCAAATACACAATAGTGCAACCACATATCCACCGAATAGGTCACTCCCTGAACAGCTCGTTCATAGACCTCCACAACTTTGTCAATGGAACCCAGACGTGCTTCATGATCTGCGTACTTCTTCCAATAACCATAACACAAAGGAAATTCTGCTAAAAAGGCATCGTACACTTTCCGGATCTTGAAAATGTTGTCCTATACATTAGAAAGAAAATGTTGTTGAGAACTTTTTTACTCAATCACAAATGAGAACTTTATTGCATAAACGAAAGAATTAGAAAGATAGGTGGACAAGAAGTACAAAAAAATAAAATAAATAAACTGAAATATGTACAATAAAATCTGCACAACATAGGAACACCATCCGAAAAAAGCAATCTGAGCTGCTTTCCTTCTGATTTCAGCAATGAGCCCCTCGCACCCTTCCCTAAGACAGCTCAACAACCTCTAAGTTTCCCAGACAGGCAGACTTTACCATGCACATTCAGATCCTTCCCAAATAACAACCCTAAGGTCAACTGAGATATTAAGGATGATCATAAGACAGCTACACTCCAATTGTAAATAATCTGCTGGGTGTATATTCCTAAGAAGGCTTTAATTGAAGTTGTCCATAACGATGCTATGTATGTGATGCGAATCAAGAATGCAGAAGCGTTACTATTACACTGCACACCAAATACTAACTACAATACACCAACTAAATACACCAAATAAAACTAAACCACGAAAAAGAGTCTATTTCTCTCTATATATTCTTTTTTCAATATTCAAGTCTGATTACAAATGAAGGTCAAGAGCCTATTTATAGAGAAGATTTGTTTGCTAACCAAGCTAAGATCCAAAAAAAACTAGAAAGGGCAACTAATAATTAAAATTGACTAATTAGCCCCAAACATATATGGAAACTAATTAAACACTAAAATAAAATAAAATGACAATAATATCCTAAACTAAAAATAGAAAAAAAGATATTCTTCTCCCGAGAGCACAACCTCGAGCCACGTGTCACCAATATACATCAGTATATATCTAATTTTATCCCAAAGATAGTCTTTCATCGCTTCTTTGCCTCAAAAAATTCTTTTATTACTTTCTTCCCAAACATTCCAAACAAGAGCTAGGGCTATGGACTCCAATATTAAGAAGGCATTCACTGGAGCTGTCCTAACGATGCTATGTATGCATCTAATTCTAACCCAAAGATTGTTTTGCATCGCTTCTGTGCCTCCAAAATTCTTTAGTTGTTTTCCTTTCAAACATTCGAAGCAAGAGCTATGGCTATGCACTTCCACGAGGTTTTGACCTTCTTTGAAACTCATTAAAAGACCAATCCGTAAGAATAAAGTCATACCACGTATCCGGGCACGTCCATCCATCCGAAGCTCCAAAACATATTGCTCCACAAAAACCATGTGTTTGTGGAACGGAGCTACATGTGGACAGTGCTTTCGCTACTTGGGAATAAACAGCACCAATTTGGTGATAAACAAGATTTAGGCCCTTTATGTTGCAGTAAATCGCAAGTATTCCACTTCTTATGAAATGCTAACCAAGTAAAGTCTAATGCTTATGGAGCAATCCCCTTTTCTACATCTTTAACTTCAAAGAAAGGACGACACTTCTCAGCATAGAATTAAAGATGTTGGATTTCATGTTATTTGTCTTTTTTCCTTTTATATTTGGGCCCGTTATGTGTTGGGCTTTAGGTTCTTTAGTTTTCTTTCTTTATGTATCATGTATGTTCTAGAACCATCCAAATACTTGTATAAATTCATTTATTCGACTCTCAACTTGGTAAGCCATTTAATTATAATATTCTTCTTGGTATCAGAGCCAAAACAAAGAAAACCCAAATATTACCTTTCTTTTCCATCTTCTTCAACCACTTTCGTTCCTTTCTCTAACCTTAACTCAAACCCTAACCCTAGATATAACCCTAACCTAATCTCCCCTTCTTCCCCACCGAAACCCTAGTCTACCTGACCATAAAAAGGTCGCAACCCTCTATCCCCACCAAACCCTAAGTTGCGCCCCTATTTGGGGGTTGTTCTAGTCAGGTTTGGATGGGTTTTGGGGGTTGTTCTAGTCAGGTATTGGGGGTGGCTCTGGTCGGGTTTGGGGTTTGCTCTGGTTAATACCCATTTGGCTAGGGTTTCGATCCATATACCCTTTCTAAGGTTTGTTACTCCTCTGGCATAGACAGCACCAATGAGGTGATAAACAAGATTTAGGCCCTCAAGGTTGCAGTAAATCGTAAGTATTTTTCTTCTTCTAAAATGCTAACCAAGTAAATGTTGTGCCCCGATGCTTAATTTGTTGGGGCACCCTCCAATCAATCACGACCCCGGATATAATCAAGATAAAATGTTAATAATTGTAAGCACAATAAAAATGTAAACAAGAGAGATAACACCAAAATATATGTGGTTCACCAACTTAGCTACATCCACTGAGAGACCCGTTTCCACTATATTTGAAGAAATTACAAGTATAACAGAGAATATACAAGGAAAAATCACATACCCTCTACTCTCCTACCCAAATTTCAAATAGCCATTGTACACCAACTCTCCACTCAAGTGTATCCAAGTTCTAAGTCAAGAACCCTCACAATCTCTTGCCCTCGAGTGTTTCTCAAGTGTTTCCCATGTAGTCAATCCGGTGTATCCCACTTACATATAAACCGGTGAGAAATCCCCCCACACATTACATCTTAAGCACATCTACCATACTTTTTCCACTTTAGAGCAATACCCATGGATGACAGGGAAAACCCCTCACCTCTCACCCCAAAACCCTCACCTTTGGAAGAAAACTCTCTCTAGCTCTGTGTTGCTTTGGTGTGTTTTGAACCATAGCTAAAACCCTCCTTAAATAAGGAGAAAAAAAAATAGTATCCCGCGTATGAACAGTACCCGCATATGAACAATAACACCGCATATGATCAGTACCCGCCCAAATTCAAGCCAAGCTTCACAGGAAAATCTAATGCTTATGGAGCAATCACCTTTTCTATATATCTTTAACTTCAAAGAAAGGATGACACTGAGAGTTCATCATAGAATTAAAGATGTTGGATCTCATGTTATCTGTCTTTTTTTCCTTTTATATTTGGACCCATTGTATGTTGGGCTTTAGGTGTTTTAGACTAGTCTTCTTTATTTTTGTATCATGTATGTTCTAAAACCATCCAAATACTAGAATAAATTCATTTATTCGACTCCCAATTAGATAAGCTTTTACATCATAAAATTTTTCTTGATATTCCATCTTCTTCAACCACTTTCTTTCCTTTCTCTAACCTTGACTCAAACCCTATCCCTAGATCTAACCCTAACCCTAATCCCCCATTCTTCCCCACCAAAACCCTAACCTACCTGACCATTAACAGGTCGCGACCCTCTCTCCACCAAACCGTGAGTTGTGCCCCTATTTGGGGGTTGTTCTAGTCAGGTTTGGTCAGGTATTGGGGGTTGTTCTGGTTTGGTTGGGTATTGGGGATTGCTCTGGCCAAGTTTTGGATAGGCCCATATACCCTTTCTAGGGTTTACTCTATTGGCCACGTGTTAAAATCACTCCATTTTTTTTGCTATTTTTGGATAACTCTGGATGTGTTCTTGGTAATTTTCTATTGGAGATCAAATGTTTTGATGGTCATACTTTAGGGTGATTCTTGGTTGGTGATTCTTGATTGGAGATTCATAAACTCTTGATCGTTTTATGGGTAATTTGGGTTCTAGACAAGATTTCACTTCTTGGGTTATTTTAAGATCTCTGAGTCATTTCTTGAAATATTATGGGCGATTTGGGTACTAAACAAGATTTTTCATTGGTCAAAAATAATCTGGTTTAATTGACTATAAGTCTCCATATGGATGGGTACAAATTTGCTTAGAGATCCCGTCTTAATAATGGTGAGATTGTCTGTAAACATCGTTCGAGATCCCGGATGACCAAAGTTCTTGATACCACTAGTCCTTAAATGAATCCTCCGCCATGTGCAGATGATTCTTCTCATACCACCACTGTTTATCATGTTAGAGCTTCAAAACCTACTGGGATTTTGGATTTTGGAACCACTAATCACATGACGGCGAAGGTTTCTCCCATTTCCTCACCCACCTTTCCTATTTGTCAGTACGTTCATATCACAAACAGCTCCCATACCCTTATCCATAGTAGAGGGGATGTGTGTTTATCTCCCGATATTACTCTATCCTCAGTTTGGCGTTGTCATAATTTTTCTTTTAAACTCTTATATATTAAACTTGCCAAACAAGCATCTCAATTGTGTTGTCTTGTTCTTTCCTACCCATTGCCTCTTACAAGACTTGAGTTCGAAGAGAATTCTTGGCAAGAGTTATGAGCGCAGTGGGTTGTACTATTTCGGTGATCCACCACTATCACCACAACCTCTCACCTCTAGTCTTAGTGCTTATGTCTTGTCAAGTTCCATTTCTTACAAGGTTTCCCTCCGGACCTTACATTTATGGCATGCTCGTTTAGGACATGTCAATTTTCCATACCAATGTTTGTTATTTCCTTCCATTTTTAAAGCTTACAAGGAAAAAAGGTTCTTATATAAAGTTAATGAGCTCTCCAAGCAAATTAGGACTAATTATATACCGCATATGAGTCGTGCTCCTGGTATGTATGATTTGATCCATTTTGATGTGTGAGGACCATCCCCCATTGCTGCATTTTCTAGTCATCATTATTATGTGACCTTTATTGATGATCATACTCGATGTATGTGGATGTATCTTCTTAAAAAGAAAAAAAGTCATCCCCTTGTTTGTACAATTCCTTCAAATGGTTAAGACTCAATTTCAAACAATGGTCCGTAACATCCGATCTGATAATGGGCATGAATATGTTTCTAATGAATTTCAGTTCCAACTTAATCAGAAAGGGATCCCACACCAACTCACTTGCTTGTATACACCCAAGCAAAATGGGATTGCGAAACGAAAAAATCGTCATCTGATGGGAGTTGTTCGGTGCTTGTTGAGTGGTATGAAGATGCCCAAGTCTTATTGGCACCTTGTTATCTTCACTGCCACTTTCATCATAATCGCACCCAAGTCGAATTTTGGGGGGTAAATCGCCCTTTCAGTGTCTTCGTCCCGATAGCCCCTTATTTCATATCCTCCCTCGAGTATTTGGGTGTACTTGTTTTGTTTATAATTGTAGTCACTTGATGATAAATCTATTCGATGCATTTTTATTGAGTACTCCTCGATGTCTGAGGGGTATCTATCGATGCTATGACCTGGTGTCCAAAAATGGGTTTCACTTTCTTGATGTTACATTTCATGAGGATATCCCTTTTTATGGGGAGGTGGGGAGCAACTACTCCAGAATCACCTACCTAATGTCACTCGAGGATGAGGCTTCACCTCTTCGTCGACCCATTCCTTTATATGATAAGATTCATTTTCCTCCACTTCCAGAGTCGTCCACGCAGATGCATTCCCGTCCACCTCCGCCAGCTCCCTCTCCAGACTTGAGTAGCTCACCCTCTCCTTTAGCACTTCCAACTTATTTTCAATCTCGTTATCCTTCTCGTATTCACCGCCCCCTTTCCCGATATGACCATACGCGTATTACTAATCATCCTATTTCTCAACATCTTTCTTATCATGGTCTTTATGGCCTCTATCGAGCTTATCTAGACTAACTTGACTCCATTTCTATTCCTCAATCTATGGTTAAGGCTCTCCAGAATCCTAAGTGGGTAGAAGCGATGAAAGTGGAAATGGATGCTTTGGATTGAAATGGTATATGGGAGCTTGTGCCCTTACCTCCCAGGGAGAAAACCGTTGGATGCAAATAAGTTTTTAGTGTAAAATATTTGGCCGATGGATCCGTTGATCGCTATAAGGCACGAATGGTGGCCAAGGGATTTACAAAGCCCCGGGGAAGAATTTTGGTCCTATCTTTGCCCTTGTGGCTAAGCTTCGGTTCGATTATTAGTTTCACTTACGGCCTATCGTTCTTAAATCTCTACATAGGTCGGGCATTAAGAATGCTTTTTTACATGGCGATTTATTCGAGACCATCTATATGGACCCTTCTCCGGATTTTTTGGGTTGGGGAGGAGTCTATCGAAAAAGTGTGTCGTCTTCGTAGGTCGCTTTACGGCTTTAAGCAATCACCTCGGGTTTGGTTCAACCGTTCCAATGAGGTGGTTCTCTCCATGAATTTTACTCGGTGTCACTCTGATCAGGCATGTCTCACCAGTCGTCAGTTTGATAGTAGATGCATCATCTTATTGGTGTATGTGGATAATATTATTATTACAGGTAATGATGTCGATGGGATTGCCCAAGTAAAACGAGATAATATCAAGGTGTTTGATGTGAAGGACCTAGGTCCTCTCTGCTACTTCCTTGGGATTGACGTGGCTCGGTCCCGACACAGGATATCTTTGTTCCAACCAACGAAAGTACACTTTGAATGTTCTTCAAGATACGGAGATGCTAGGTTGTCGCCCAATTTCTACACCTACGGAACCCAACCCAAAGCTCTCGGTCGAGACGGGTGATTTGATTCTTGATCCGTCAGTTTATCGGAGATTGGTTGATCACCTCATTTATTTGACCAATACGAGACCGGATTTGGCATTGATGTATGTGGTTGATATTATTATTGCAGGTAGGGCTGTGTTTCGGCCGGATCGGATCGGAAAATGTCTATTCGGAAAAAATTCCGATTTTTTCGGAAATAAAATAACTATTCCGATCCGATTTTTTCGGAAAATTAAAAAAAAAATCCGAATTCGGAAAAATCGGAAAATCGGCAAAAATCGAAAAAAATCGGAAATTCACAAAATATATTAAAAATCCAGAAATTTCGGAAATTCCAAAATTTCAAAAAAATAAATTATGAATTTTCGATTACTCGAAATTCTCATTTTAAAGAAACAATGAAAATGGCTTAACCCAACATGTAAACACACGAGGATTTGACTCATTTTTCATTTGTGTAGAAGTTAGGAGGATACTCTCCTTTTATAGAGCATATTTTGGAGCCCTCTCCCTCTCCCAACCGATGTGGAATATGGGAAACTTTCAAAAAATCGGAAAAGAAATCGGAAAAATCGGAAATCGGAAAATAATTCCAAAAAAATCGGAAATAATTCGGAAAAAAATCGGAAAAATCGGATCGGCATAGTTTCGGAAAAATCGGATCGGAAAAATCGAAAAATCTGAAATTCAGAATTATTTCTGATTTCCAATCTGATTTTTTTCGAAAAAATCGGAAATCGGAAAATCGGAAATCGACAAACTAAAATTTCATTCCAAATTCGAAAAAAATCGGATCGGAAATCGGAAAAATCGAAAAGTTCAGAAAAAAAACACAGCCCTAATTGCAGGTGATGATGTCAATGGGATTGCCCAAGTAAAACGAGATATTATCAATGTGTATAATGTGAAGGACTTAGATCCTCTCCGCTACTCTCTTGGGATTGACGTGACTCGATCCTGACACGGGATATTTTTGTCCCAACAGAAAATGCACTTTGGATCTTCTTCAGGATAATGGGATGCTAGATTGTCGTCCAACTTCTATACCTATGGACCCCAACCTGAAGCTCTCAGCCGAAATGGATGATTTGATTCTCGATCTGTCCGTTTATCACATATTGATTGGTCACCTCATTTATTTGACCAACACGAGGTCGAATTTGGCATTTGACGTGAGTATGGTTAGCCAGTTTATGCATACTCCACGCACCGTACATTTGGATGTTGTTTACTACATTTTGAGATACCTCAAGTCGTGTTCATGACTTGGGTCGTTTTATGCCTCGGGGAGTCAGACAGACAACTCATGCTTTACGGATGCAGACTATGCAGGGTCTAAGCCAGATAGACGATCCACTTCTGATTTTTGTACGTTTTATGGTTCTCCCCTCATCTCATGGAAGAGCAAAAAACAGACGGTGGTTTCACGCTCATTAACTGAGGCTAAGTATTGTGTGATGGCTCAGGGGATGTGTGAAATCTTATGGCTTCGATCATTTTTGAGTGAGTTGGGTTTTATGGAAAGTATCATCGAAGTTATTTTGCGATAACAAATTCGTCATTATGCTTGCATCGGATTCTATGCTTCAGGGGAGGACGAAGTAGGTGGAGGATGATATTCACTTTATCCGGAAAAAAAGTAAAATCTGACATTATTCGCTCGGCCCATATCCCTTCTTCAAATCATACAGTGAATTTCTTCACTAAATCAGTCGGGCCCTCTCCTCTTTGATCTTCCATCGCGAAGCTGGGTTTGATTGATATATTCGCTTCGGCTTGGGGGGAGTGTTGGATTTCATGTTATTGGTCTTTTTTTCCGTTTATATTTTGACCCAATATGTATTGGGCTTTAGATGTTTTAGTCTTCTTTATTTCCATATCATGTAAAGAAAGATTTGCAAGGGAAAGAACAAAAAGAATTCCCACAAGAACAGTAACCCATTTATCTATAAAACCACGAGGGAAACCTCGGCCATGGAAACATAATCATTAAATTCCTTGACATTTAGATATTTTAAGGTTGTGTTCCACAAGATGTTGAAAGGCAATCACAAATCTAATCTAGGAAACAAAGAGCGCAAGATCGAATCCCCAACCCATAAATCCTTCCAAAACTTAAAGCACCCTCCACTCCCCATGCTCAATCTAATGATCCTGAGAAACAAAATCAAACATTGTAATGTAAAGTTCCATAGGCATCGAAAAGATCCATATTCAAACCTTCTGAAGACCATCTTCATCGATTGTAGGATTATAAGGAACCCGTATTCGTCCACCCAATCTAGGAATGTAGAAAATTGTTCATATATTCCTTTACCAAATTCATGATCAGCTCTGAATATCATGGGATTTCATCCCTCGCACGCTTATGTTATCTATGCAGGTGGGAAGGTTGGTTTGGAAAGTTCAGTCTAGTGGATGTGCAGTTTTCTTCTTAATCTTAAAATGGAAGTGTTAGAAGTTGGATAGAGATTGTAATCAAGACGTACAAGGGTTGCAGGAGAAGTTAGCTTCTGATTGTTATATTCATTTCATATGCTTTTAAGATTTGGTCCCCATTTTATTATTTTTTGTTTTCCATTCAGAATTTCAGAGATGCAGGTGTTCCAAGTGTTTGGGGGTCTTACATCAGAGTGATCAGACAGTTGGCCTACATTACCTTGTATTTGTTTTTCAGCTGAGAATCTAGAGGTGCAAGAGTTCAGGAGTAAGTCGCTTATCAAAAAAAAAAAAAAAAAGCAAGTGCCTGATTCTCTGATGTTGATTTTAGTGTTGATTTTTCCTGTTCTCCTCTATTGTAAGTCTCTTGTTCTCCTCTATTGTAATAAAACATATATAATTAGTCTATTAATCTCCTATGTCTTTAGAGAAGATGAAAGATATGGTCGAAAGTCTGGATCATGGTTCAAAATCAAGGTCGATACCGCGACGATACGACCGAGTTGACTAAGTATCGGTACCCACCGATTTGATTCCGAGTTAACGAGTTAAGTTTTCGATTATTAGTGTGAATCAACCCTATATCGGTAATTTCTCGGTAGTATGGGTGATATCGCGGTAGACTCGGCCCATATCGACGATATCGCGGTAGAATAGGCCCATATCGACGATATCCCAGTAGTATCGACCCATATCAGTGATATATCGACCAAAATGGTATATGTTACTAAGCATCGATCTCTCTATCTCAACTCCAAACTCACTCAATTGAGCCTCGATTTTGCATCCATGTCACGATAGAAGCAATCACTTTCAATTAGGTACAGGTTATATGATGTTTCGTGGTCGCAAATCGAATTTTTTGGGTTGAATCTCTCATTTCTTTTCTTGTAATGTTACTAAAGGGGTTGTCTCCCATTTAACAATCTTTTTGCATTTACTTAATTTGTATTCAAATGTATCACCATTCATCTATCCTTAAACTGTATGATTATTTATATTATATATATCCTTAATTTAAGGATATGATTATTTATATTATATATATCCTTAATTAGTAAAAGGTACTATTATAACATTCACAAAGAATATATTCCTAAATATATATTAATTTAGACAGTGTTATGACTTACTAAATGATGATTCAGTATAAACAATTAAACATTGTTATGTATACTAAATCATGATTCAGTATAAACAATTACATATTGTTATGCATACTAAATGATGATTTTGTACTTGTCTAATTGAGCCATATTGTTATTCTTATTTTTCTAAACTTTATGCTTTTTTCAAATTTTTTTGAGTTCGCTAAATAGTGTATAGTTGTGTATCTCTCGAGGCCGAGACCGATACCAAGTCCAAAATTGAGCGTCCGAGTCAGAGACCGATACCGCGACTTTGAACTATGGTCTGGATTCAGTAATGTTACCAATTATGAAATGCAAATTTATTTTCATCATATCCAACAATGAAATTATATAAATTTGGTTTGCTGATTCAAAGCTAAATTATTTGGAGGAGAAAAAGTTGCCAATTTAATGCATTCATATAACATATTAACTATTATATAGACTTATACATAGTATATTCGGTTTTATATCTTTGTGGTATCAATAAACTCATTCTTTATTAAATTTTATCATATCACCATGTCCATATTATAGCTCCCATCGGAATCAGTTCACCAGTTAGAATACACAAAAACTTTCTTTGAATCTATTAATATTTAACACGCACTATTGTAAAATACAACATTAATACATAAATGACTATGAATCTAAAACAAAACACTACATTGTCTTCATTAAAACAAAAAATGATCGAGCCTGTGTTGAAGGATGGATAGATAAGCAGCATAAAAAGATGAAAATACTCGTTAGTTTCTTTAAAAAAGCTAATTTAATCCTGTGAAATTGACCAATATGACATGAACATCTGCAAATGAAAAATGACCATGAGAAATGAAAGGCTAAATACCTAGGGTTGCGTTTATTTTTCCATCTAAATCTTGAAGTCTGAATCTGAAATATGAAGACTGGATCTGATGTCTAAAATCTGAATCTGAAAAATATATTTGTTTTCATGCCTAAATGGACATGAGACTTCAGATTCAGACTTCACACAGGTTCATTTACCTCTTAATTAGAGGCAAAAATAGTCGTTAGCCTCTTAATCATTTAAAAAACAAACACCATTTGGTGCCTCTTAAGTATGAATGGTTCAGACTTAAGAGGTAAAAACAAACAACACCCTAGTCTAGATTTGAAAATATCACTTTAGCATACCTCTGCCATTTTCTCTGTCTCTTCTATTAAGGCAGTCCATGCATTGAAATCCAAAGAATTTGCTCTTACTATGCTCCACAGTCGTTCTTCTTCAGGAGACAATGCTGCCAATAAATATGTTCAAAAGAAAAGGTAACAAACCAATACAGTAAATCATTTGCTCAGAGTCTACAATATAGAATTCTGAGCATTTGTAATTTTAGAAGCCCTAAAGGAAATTATATAGCCAGTCTTGTTCACTATAGAAAACGAAAAAGATCAAAAAAACTGGGACGATTTAGCACCTTGGACCAATTGATATGCTGTCATTGATTTTTCTTTTCTCACACTGAACTACGTTTGTTAACATGTGGCTATTATTTTTAGGGACCTTAACAAATAAGTCTGTTTACATAAGACATTGCCTCATTGGTCCTATCAAAACAAACTATCCTCAATAGGTTCTATTTATACATATACTAAATATTCATGGCCTGTTGTCTAATAGAACCTGTTGGAAAAAAGTATTATTTCATGGAACCTCTTGGAGCAAAAACAAATGCAGGACTTATTTGACTACATACTTAGTAAACGGAACCAATTGGTAAAAACCCCTAGTATATAACTATGATACTTGGAATGTTAAATGAATTGTGATATAAGAACTTAAATTAAATTATTTCATATGGTTTATTAGATATATCTTCCTACATACCTATCAAGAACATGTATAGTTGTGATTTATACTATAATACCGCTTTATTATTAAAAATTAAGAATCAAATCTATTTTTCCTTTGTGCATGTTTTTTATGTTGTGTGCCTTGCATGGATATTGAATGCGCAACAAGGCTTTAGGGAGATATTGGCGCCTTAGTGCACCTTATATCAGGATGTTCCAAATAGCATAAAGTAAAACAGATATATGTCCTGAATGCAAGAGAAAAATGAATCGTAAATTGATTAAAGAAGTGCTCAAGTAAACCAACCTGCATTCGAAAAATCGGCCTAGGCCTCTTAAGCGCTAGGTCACCATCTGCCTCGCCTAGGGCCTAATCGTCTAGGATGATTAGGCTCGGCCAGGTTGGGCGAGCTAGGCAGATGCAGGCAGTAAAGGTGGATTTTATGCGCTAGGCAGGATTTTTTTTTTTTTTGGGGGGGGGGGGGGGGGGGGGGGGGGGGGATGGGGGTAGATTTTTTTACATTTTTTTCATTATGTAATCATCAACAAAACAGTGTCTTGTATATGATTTATGTATATATGTGCGAATTTAGGCTACATATTCAAATTTTTCGGGATATATTTTCCAATATATATTTAATGACTTATGTACATGTGGGAATTCAGACAAAAAGTTGCTCATTAATTCTTTTCAAAAATATATAGTGATTTATGTAACTATGACAATATTTATTACTAAAATATATGTATATAACTATATATAGTATCTCCAAAATATTTGTATATAACTATATATCTCTGAAATATCTTATCTGAACTTTGGTATGTATGGCATTTTTACTTTTTATGTATGATATTTTTGACAATTCATGTCATGCTAAAAGTTTTTTTTCTTTAATAAATAGATATGGATATGGATATGGATATATATATATATATATATATATAATAATGCTCTTGTGCGGACTAGTCCGCATTTTAAGAGTGCGGACCGGACATGTGTCACCTAACGGTTTGTCTAGAAATTATAACCTAAATTATAGGCACACTCTCTTTTCTGGGCTCACCGCCAGGTGACACATGTCCGGTCCGCACTCTTAAAATGCGGACTGGTCCGCACAAGAGCAGGATTATATATATATATATATATATATATATATATATATATATATATATATATATTATTTTTTAAAAGGTTTTTTTTTTTAAAAAAAAGCGGGCTATTATGGGTTGGATTTTATCACGGGGGCAAATTTATCGCCGTACCCTCGGCACGGGCATCCGCTAGCATGTATATATCTACTAAAGAGAAATGACGCCCAGTAATTTTGGATACCCAAACTAACTTTAATTACCAATAGATTGATATCAGTATCTCATTATAACAGCTTATAAGCAGCACAAGGGTGATTATGGAAGAAACTTACAATTCAATCAAAGTATACCCACTCCTAGTTAAACAACCGATTTCCTAACAATCTTTCCTACTCAACTTCGGGTCAAATGCATCACATCACGAACCTATATCTACCCATACTCACTCCCTTACGTAAATTTCTATAACTGCATCACCAAGAACGGAAGGTTTTTTTAGGTCAAACATTTCAGGGCATTAAAAGGGTCTCTCTCTCTCTCTCTCTCTCTCTCACACACACACATTATCTACAGCCTATTCCCCATGCGTGTAATATATGTTTGCCTGCACAGATGAGGACGGAAATGCTCTCAATGGTTAACCATCAAGTTTTTGAAAGGTCTATACAACTTACAGTCATCTCCATTATATTTGGCCCGGTATGAGTTTAAACCTTAGTTATTTTCACTCTTTTAACCCTTCCATTTCTTTCTAAATTGAGTCATTTTAATGTGTTGTGGAATGATTTCATAGTGTTTTCTTCAATAGATTCCATGACAAAGTGATATGAGTACAACGAAAGATGCTGTTGCATTGTATGGTCAATTTGCTTTTTAATCTTATGTGGCACCGTAATGGATAGGTAAATCATGTTAACTTTGCGTACCGCTGAATTTATATTTTTTCTAATGTCTATGTTGTATATTTATACATTGATAGGATCTCATGAATTTATTAATAGATTGTGTTTATTGTTTAAGCAAGTGTTTTTTAAATTTTGTAATATATCTTTTTTTAATGCGCACATCACAAGGAACACTTTTTTTGCCAAAATGAATTAACTTGACTTCATTTTTCCAACTACGAGCTACTAATTACTTTTTGTAGTGAATATAGCACCTTTCACGATTTACTTCCCACAACTGATTCCGGTTAAGTTGTCAAAACAAATGGATAGTTGGTAGTTAGGGGCTTTTTTGAAAGAAAAGTGAATGAATAAGGAAGTGTTGATCACACCAGACAGTGCCCTTTTCAGATCAACACTTACATCATCATTGTTGTAAATTGCATGGACAACATTAGACGTGAAAGAGAAAGGAAAGAAGGTTTCAGTATAGTTTCTAAAAGAATGTGGTAAATATTTAAAACAGGGGGTCTTTATGTTAATCTTTTTTCATTATTTGAAGATAGCAATGCAGAGTTAAGGAAGCTAGGATTTGCATGTTTGTTATCTTTCTCATTTGTTTGATAATTGTGACTTTTACTGCCTGTACAGTTTTTAAAAGAATGTGGTGAATATTTGTCTTAAAACATGGTGTGCTTATGTTAAATTCTTTTCACTATTTAAAAATAGCTGCAGTGTAAGCCACGCGTTTTTGTTTTTGTTTTATCTTCATCTTTTCTTCCACAATTTTTGTGGTGTTCAAAACAATTAACTCTTAGAGAATTTATTTATTTATTTTAATGTAGTTGATCACGGTTTTAATTTTTTAATGCAGTTAAAGGATTGTGTTTTCATTTTTCCACGATACCATATGGGTAACTATTATCCACAATTAGCAATAAGGGAAGTGATTACTATTTTTAATATGCTCAATTTTTAATATCTTTTTTTGTGGTGTTCAATTTGATTGCACTTAATGCTATTGCATTTATTCCGAATCAAAGGGTATTATATTTGAACAATCAAGAGCCTTAATAAAAAGGCAAACTGTTTGGGAGAGAGGTGTTTGAATTATTATTAATAGTCATTTTTAGTTGATCTTATATCTAGGGTTAAGAATGATTGAATTGAAAAATATTTGTGATACTAGACCGGATGAAATACATATACAGTTACAATTTCTTTAACGTGATTTGCTTTATTGATGAGTTGATTTAGAAATGCTCATCTTTTACTATCTTGGTTTGGATGTGACAAGGCTTCACTGATCGACGAATGAGTTAATGATGTCTCATAAAAAAAAATCATATTGTAATACGCATCGCGTGTGCCCCATAAGCTAGTCTCTAAAATATATGTATATGATATATGATATATTTAAAAGTTGATTAAATAAATAAACATTTAGGGCCCACCTAGGCACTAGAAAGCTCCCACCGCCCACCTAACCCCTACCGCCTCTGAGATCACTGAAACCAACTCATCATAGTTGTTAGTATCGAAGAATACACCATGTGAATCCCGAGATAAAACACTATATAAATGGATAATGATGCGAATCATACCTCTGCTTCACAAATGCCCATGTATCTATCGTCGCGTATCATGTATCATACATTGCGATTTAGTCAAAAATTTCGGGCCGGGTTTTCGGACCCGCTAGCAAAAAACCTTTAATTCCGCATTCTTATGGGTTCTAATCGTACGATTCTTATCTCAGACGTTTAAAAAGGACCAAGAAATCATAAAACAACAACACAATGTTATTTCCCTAACATTTTCTCAATTCCTTCTCTCTCTTGTGCACTTTACCACTTGCTTCCCCTTGTGCAAAATCTCCCCCACACATGGTCGCTTTTGTGAATCCCATTAAGGTGTTCGCGTTTTTTTATTCTAAGCGTGATGATGAGTGATGATCACTTTATTTTTCCATATATGTTTTGATTACTGCCTTTTGGAGTACGCCTATATAGAAATGTTATGATAAATACCTACCTTACTAGTTACTACCTTTTTTTTACAATACTATTACTACCTAAGTATTCTCTCTTTGGCTATGACTTGCGGGAAAAGTAAAAGTTTAGCGATGTAATGTTTGCTCTTTGTCATTAAATCAAATTGAAAAATATATCTTGTTTAATGTAAACTTACTTTCATGTTGCGACGTTACCTCAAACGCAAACTTCTTACCATTAGACAATGTAACCATGTCATACAATTAGCTTTAAATTATAATATGGTGTGCAATTACTTCTAATGTATTTTATATACATTCATTAATTTTTACAAAATATTTTTAGGTTTTGTACCGTATCTTACAATATGATGCATAATACGGATGCGTAGGGTTTCCGATATGCGATATGTATCCCCATTTGAAAAATATGCAACTCATCAATTTCATGAAAGTCCCAATTTTCACATTGAATAGGACTCCAAAATAATGCGGAACAAAAAAAAAGAGAATTAAGATACGGATTCACAAATTCTGTTTTCATTAAATGATATAAACGGGTGCTTATAAATCGAAATGTATCAAACAAAAAGTAGGGAAAACAAATAATATTTTGAAAATAGAAGTTGACATCGCTTAGAACACACCACATTAAATCTGGCATAAGATGATAGCTACTCAAATTAACAATTTGCTTAAAGCCAAAACTCAGATGGAAAGCAATGAAGCTTTGAAACCACTTCTTGTTGAAGATATTATGCAACTTGAAATGCCAATTGCCACATACGATTGTATTCAAAGTATTTTTATCGGTGACTAATTTGGTTCTACAGATTTTTTGTTCCCGTGGCAGCTGTGCATTAATTAGTCATTGATTAACAATTTCACGGACTAAACATAGAGCAGAAAAACATGCACCGAAGTGATAAAAAAATGTGAAGGCTTTGCTAGATTCAATTACAACCGAATATAATGGAGATGGAGTGATAAAAATCCGTTATTTTAATTATTATGAGGTTTGCATACACCTTTGTGGCCAATAATTCATTTAGTTATTTAAATCCTTCACATATTACATGGAAATCAAATCACCAAAAAAAAAACATTACTGTATGCTATGCGCATAGAATTAGGAGTGAAATCGGGATATACCAAAAGCATCCACCAGCTGGGGCACAGTAGTAGATCCATGACCGTCATCTGAAGAAATCCCATTCTCATTAGTACCAGCTAATGCAACAGTTGTTGCTTCAACAACACCGTTGCCATTAACAGTGCCAGTGGCACCTTGAGATGGATCTACAGATGCATTTGCAAGACTGTCAGGATTCTCACTAGCAGCATCTGCCGTAGTAACAAGAGCCTCCTTATTGGCAGAATCTAAAACTGTATCATCCATGTTTACATCGCCGAGATTAGAATCATCAGGCATTGCATTAGCTCCATCAGTTGAAGCAGCAACCACTTCCCCAGTAACTCTAGGAGTAGCCAGATCTCCGCTAGCTTCAGCAGCAAAAGCACCAGAATCAGGAGCAGTATCTGTCCTTGCATCACCGTGATCAGAGGAGGAATAATCAGCAGATGTATATTCCATTACAGCTGATGTCTGAGCAACCACTGGTTCACTACCTCCCATACTAATATATAAAATCGGGAACCTTTAGTGAAAAAGCTGCAATGAGTCCAAATTACAAATACTTGTCAAAAAAAGAGTATAAACTAATAAATAGTGAACTTACACTAAAAGTGAGTATGAGAACTTGGCACTAGCACTAGATAAAAAAGAACATCAACAACTTACAGTAATGCTCTCAATATGGCCATGGAGAACCCTAGACCACGACTCTAAAAACGGATTGTGTTTATTTTTTACAGTTTTACATCAGTATTAGGTTGAGCCACTAACTATAAGTCGACACAAACCCGATACCGAAATAACACGACCTGTTTGACACCCCTAGTCTCAAGCTGCGAGGAAAATTATGCTCTAAAAAGCAGAGCTTAAATTTCCGGGTTTCATTGAGTGATATCACAGACTCCAGTCAAATTACATTTGTTTACATGGTTTCAATAATGCTCTGGCAAAGGGGAGGGTATGGTTCTGGGTGGTGACCAAACCAGAACTACACCCAACCCGCCCCGCATCATCTGGAAAACCTTAAACATACAGCATACACCGGGCAACATTTCAATATCACATGTTCACCTAAATCAGCTAATTAAAGAGATCATTATAACTATAAAAACATATAAGTTAATCACAGATAAACAAGACCCATTAAACCCCGTAAGCTCTCAACCACAACAATTCATCTAAGTCCTAAACCGAAAATCAAATAAAGTCTGTCTCAATTGGAACTTCCTATAAATATATATATATATATACATACACACACACACATATGTAGATTTACGAGCAGATAGAGAGGGGGGAAAGAGAGTTTTACATGTAGTTGATGAGAAGATGAAGTGTTCGGAGACTGAGGGAACTGTCGTGGCGGGGATGAGATACGTCCTGAGGCGCGGATGTTACACAGTAGTGGAGAACACTAGGGTTTTTTTATTTCAAATCAAGTATTTGTTGCTTACTACCATTACCAAATCTATTTATACTCGACCAGAATTAAATATCATTTTAATTAAAATAGAATAAGGGTATTTATGTAAATATGTCCTTTAAAGCGTCGGCAAATGGACGGATTTAGACGGTTGAAGACGGATTGGATTGAAGATGGGCGGGTCATAAACGTTTTTGGGGTTTTTAGTCAATTTGGGTTTACCCCCTTTTTTCTCTTGTTTTTAGAGAATCAATTTCAAATTTTTACAAAGTGACTTTGAGGAAAATCTCCGTAACCCAGTGGTGAAGATGAAGACAACGAGAGGTGAGAGAGTTCATGAACAAAATGGTTATTGATAGGTTGTTGGGTTTATAAATGAAATGAGAGGGTTACTCCCTAATAAATCGCAAGTGATCCATTGTTGACCCGCACTCAAACCGATATATCGTGTCATTAAACTCATGTCAACCTGCACAACGTATTTAAGGAAACCGAACAACTTGTTTCTAGTTGGTATTTGGGCAGATTTGTGCTCTTGAACCCGTATTGTCAGCTACCTGATACGTAAGGGTGTGTTTTATACCCTTGGTTTTCTATTTTTTCGAATTACGGTCTAATTTTTTTTCAATTTTGGAGTGTAAACCTCTTTCTCGCTTAAAAGATAATTATCTAAAAAAAATACTTTATCTTTCTTAAGAGTTTATCTCTATAAAGTTTCAACCTTTTTCTCTATTCAAAATATTGTCTATACAAAATATCAATTAATTTGTCTCTCTAAAACCCAATTGAGGGAAATATATTACAATTTTGTGTAGATAAACATTCTTAGGGAGATATAAGAGTTAGCATTTTAGAGGAAAAAATTAGTTTGAAATGAAAAAAGATATCATTTTAAACATAAGGGGATTACCATTTTGGATAGAGAATTGGTTGATGGAGATGGAGGGATTACAAAGTACAAGGAGTATAAATGTTAAAAATTCATATTACAACTTCATACAGATAATGCTTTGTAGAGAGAGGATAATGAATAAACAAAAAGAGAAAATTAGGGAGAAAATGAGATTACAACTATAAAGTATTAGTTAACATCATTGATTGAGTTAATATGTATCCTAATATGAACTCAACCTACCACATTATTAAGATGGTCTTCTAATAAGACTCACTTACTTAATTGTTTGTGGATTTTTTTCTTGACTGAGTTGGGTCGGTTTAACGCGTTAGGTTTGTTTTCATCACCCTGAAACACGCATGAACTCTCCTCGTTAGAGTCAGGGCGGGACAACATTTTACTTACCCCATTATCATGTATACCCTGGTTTAAACATGTGAATGTTGATTTCATCTAAAGCATTTGTTGAATTTCATGAAATAACATGAGACATCAACACCATTTGTATAAGACGGTTTGTATAAAGAGAGCTCGTGAAGTCATTAAATAACTCCTTATACTGCAGAATATTGAATTAAACGTAAAATTGGAAGGTAAATATTTTTGTGGGGAAGCGTTTTGATGATTTTATGATAATTCCCAATTATTGCTACCACTCTTCAGTCCTCGGAAGCACAACGAAACCCTCTGAGGTCCCTCATCCCCTTACCAAACCTCAATTAGGGCGCACCACGTGTTAACATCCACAAATAAGATAGGGAAAATCCTTTGATCTCCAAAGTAATATTTAATATATATTTAACATATCCACAAGCTCAACTGAAGTCCCTACTGTAAGGACATATTTTATAAGTCATGTTTACATTAGTGTATGTCGTATACCACTATCAAAGTTCTTTAACAATCAAGCCTCTACGAGATGAATTTTGGTAAGGTTGTGTTTTGGATACTTAACGGTTCATTTAAAAGTGTTGGGATATTTTTCTAAAATATTTTATAAGTGTTGAGGCGTTACTTTTCATCAAAAATAATTTTTTCTAAGTATTGAGGCGAAGTATTTTTATCGAAATAATTTTTTTCAACTGTCGTTCGAGCTACACCTGTATGTCGTTCAAACGACATTGGTATGTCGCGCGAAGCTGTCGTTTGAGCGACAGTGAGGTTTCATTCGAGTGACTTTCCACCTCGCTTGAGCAACACGCCGCCTTAAGTTTTTTTTTATATAAAACGTGTTAAACCACTTTGTTTTTGTTAAGAAAACCTGACGACTTTTTTTCTGCAAAAACTGCTAACAGCAGATTACCTTTGTCTTCTTCATTTAAGGTTCAAATACTTTTGTTTTCAATTCACAAATCCCAATTTCTTTTAGTGAATTATTTTGAAACTTAAGATACAATTTTGCTGGAGTTTCTCTTGTAGGGAGGATAACCTACTGCTGATATAGGTGCCACTCGACGAAGGTGTTGGGCTGACGTGACTGCATGTCAAAAGGAGTGCTCGGGGTGTTTATGGGCTGACTGGACTGCGTGTCTTTGTGGATCTTTCGAGGTTGATTCATTGTTGATTTAAGTTGCGGCCTATGAGAGTTTGCTGAGGTAAATTCTTCGTAGATTTCACTTGTAATCATTGTGAGTATTATTAGTGAAATAAAAGGTTTTATCCTTCGGAGATTTTTCTTGAAATCTATAAGTCAGCAATTCATATTTGTTAGTGTTGGCATGATCTACTACACCTAAATGTTTGTTCAGGGTTGGATTAAAATTGGGTTTAATTAATTTGGTTTGAAATTGACATTTGATTAAATAAGGGTTTACTTGAAATTTGACAATTTGATTAAATCAGTATCACATTACATTTACACCTACCTGCGTTAACCGACCTTATCTCCGTTGACAATTGCTTGCTAAGGTCCTCATATATATCAATAAGTTTGAGATAACTACTATATACCCAAAGCAACCAATCCATTTCATAATCAATCTTCTAGGGAGCTCCGTAAAGGGTTGTCGTGCACAAATCATCCTCAATATGTTGAGCAAACCTTCACATCAGTGAGGCCCACCCACACTTCATCTTCTTACCTTTAGGAACCTTAACCATCCACAGGTGATCAAGTTCAAACTGTGGGAACCAATAAAAATCACATTCCCTAATCTTTTTTATTGATAATTAGGGCAATCCTTGTGATAGCCCCACACCCACATGCATGCGCGCTCGGGCTCACTACTCAACATTATTATAAAGCTATAAATCATATATAATGTGTAATACCCCGTATTTTTGTGATATTTATTTATGGGATTAATTAATTAAATGCGTATTAATTGGAAATTAATCCGGGTAAAATACTAGCGAGATGTGAGTTGGCATTTGACTATATTGAGCATATATGATGTTATATGAATATTGAATTATGAAATTTGTCGTGAGATTGATATACGGCAATTTGGTCATTTTATTGGGACGCGTGTGGCAGTCGCGTCAGGATATAATTATTTTATTATAAAAGTGATTTTAAATTCTATTAACCGTATGGTCCTTTTGAGTGCGCCAACGCGTCCGGAAGGGTCGAGATAGTCAGAAAACACTAGCCGGGGGTTTAATTTGGGTCCCGAGATATTTTTAGGCCATACAGGCAACATAAAGGGCATTTTGGTAATTTTGTGTTTTTGGAGAATTAAAAGTGACGAAAATTAGGAGTTTTAATCTGATTGGGAATTGACCCACTAAGCCACTAACCAACCCTTAATGACCCAATAAACTATGGTGGTTATCAATTAGGTTTCCAAAACTTTCCCAAAAGAAAACCCTAGCCACCATTGGAGAAAAGCTTGGAGAGAGAGAGAGGAGGAGAATTCTGCAGAAAAAGCTTCATCAAATCAACACCAAACTCAGAGACACTAGAGGCAAGTGATTTAACTCCATTTAATTTCAGAGAATGCTCTTTCCATGCGTATGAATTTAATAAAATTGATTTGTTCTTGGTGAAATATGAAAGCCTATGTTGTTTAGACTTAGAACTTGAATATTGAGGACAAATTGCATGTAGAACAATATAGAGATGATTATTCTAGTATTAGTATATGTGGGATGTAACAAAAACGGATCTAGAATGGACTAATTGATGATTACAAATTCTAGGGTTTATGTTCTTGAATAATTGGGGGAAAAGTGTAGAGATTTGTAAATTGATTGATGTTAGGATGAATTAATCCTTTAAAACGTGTTAGGATGTGACTATAATATGTTTAGGATTGATTAGAGACCTTAAAACAATCGTTGGGACTAATCTTAGAGGAGATTTGAGGAGTAGAAATGGTGAAAAACGTAACTAAGAAATTCTGGGCTTGAAACTAGTCAGTCGTTAGAAGACCTCCCCAGGTCGTTCGAACGAGCTCGTTCGAACGAGCTTCTAACGAGTTGACCAGTCGCTTTTAACGAGGGGAGACTTCGTTCGATACCTTCGTTCGAACGAACTGTATTTCGTTCGATACCTTCGTTCGAACGAGATGTCGTTAGAAGGTACAGTTCGTTCGAACGAACTGGAATCTCGTTCGAAAAGCCTCGTTCGAACGAGACTTCTAACGAGCTGGCAGTTTAGGCCTTTTTGGCCTGTTTTGATTTTGGGAGTCCCGTAAACTTGTTCGAGGGTAGAGATAACATTCCTTTGATGATGTATTGATAGATTTGGGACTTTTGGGTTATTATGAGGAGTAAAGTATATACGAGTGATTTAAATCAATGGACTATTTGGGTTGAGACGTGAGTGTCTACTGCGACGTGAGAATAAATTATGGCGCGTATGATCACAAATCGGAATCGTATAAGTTGTATATATTATATATATTGGTACTAGAATGAGAATAGTACTACAATTAAACGACGAGATTACTAAGATGTGTGTTTACTTAGTATGGGTATATGATTTGTGTGTATGACATACCTACCATACTTACTATCACGGGAGGTTTGCGTTCGCTTAGGGCCCTCTAATCCTTGTGTTGCCCGGATTTAGACTGGTTACCTTGATGAACATAGGTCATAGAAAGACTTATTGGGATATTGATAAGTCCGCTGATCGTGGGAGCGTAGGTACGTGCGTGACCCATGTGATGTGACTGTGTTCGCCTCCATTATTTGTGATGTTGTTATCTGTGAACTATTCATGAGAGATTCGGAATATGTGATCCTTATGTACGTGATGTACCGGGTGGATAGCAGAGTATGTGTGCACCGCAGTTTAGTTCTCGGGGTGCTTGTATTGTATATTTATGATGTGAATAATATACACTTAATTAATGGGAACCTTCATGTTAATACTGTGAATATAAGCATGGTGTTGTTTTGAGAAAAACATAACGGGTTAACCGATAGTGAAATATATTGCATATTGAGCATCTGAGTTTACGTTAAGCCCTACTTATTAAGATCATTATAATGTTAATGGGAACCGAGTAATAAGGGTAGAACCTATATCAGTCTAGCTAGATATGATGTCACTTAGCTAGTGGTTTGTGTCGTTTTAGATGGGTACTTACGTTAGGAGTGCACAGTTAGATGAGAGGTGAGAATATCATGTGAGTGCACTACCTAACATGTACTTTGCATTTAATGTTTTAAATGTTTTTAAAGCACTTGCAGGTTTTTAAAATATCTCCACATTCGGGCTCTGACCCGTTTGCTTTCAAATCTATTTTCTTGTAAAACCATTTTAGGTGCCCAGCCACAAGGACACCATGCATAGGATACTCATTCAGGTGACGAGCTGTAGCTGTTTGTGGAAGCTACAGGGATTTGCTTGTAGACGCTTCTATCATTTGGATTCCAGATTCATTATCTATCAGTTGTAGGGCATGTTGCCCATTCTTATTAGAGACATCTTTCCATTACAGTTTTCAGACTTTGGCATGTATTGATTTAGTATTCAGTTTACTTATTTCAGTTGTGGGATTTGTAGTGAGGAGTTTTCCTCCAGACTTTATTTACATTATGTGATGGTTATTCTATTTACTTCATTATAGTGAATGGTGTTATTATTCTTCATTACTCTTGTTGCATGTTAATCAGACTTAAATTAAAATTTGGCAGCTTACTTTTTAAATACTAGGTGGTTAGTAATCATTAAAATGTTTCCGACGGTGATGCTATTAACTGGACCAACTTGGCATTTTGAATTTAATTTAATAAAGGAGTAGCTACCCGGTATTTAATTAGTCGGGGTGTCACAGGTGGTATCAGAGCATCTGGTTCTAGTGTCCTTAGGATCTGTACGACTATTATGTTTCCGCTAAGCTTTCTTTGATATAGAGCCCTATATTTTAGGACTGTTGTACTCTTTTTGTGTATGCTTCGTTCTTCAGCTATTTTAAGTTTATAAACAACGAAATTATAAACTTTGTTCTTATTTCAGATGCCTCCACAACGTGCACGACGAGTTCCCAGGGATGCAACGCCCGAACCCCAGCCCGCTCCAGTTCAGGGCATGATGAACGCCGCTGAGGTTGTAGCTATAGTAGCCCAAGCGGTAAATGCCGCAATTGCCGTAGTCCAGCAGGCACCACCTCAGGCGCCGGTTGCCGCGCCAGTACAGGCAAATGCATTCCCGTCTGCTTGGGAACGTGTACGTGACGCTTTTCAAAAAGCGCATCCGCCAGAGTTTGCAGGTAGCTTAGATGTGGTAGTCTCGAGCCAGTGGAGGAAAGATATGCAGAGGCACTTAAGGATGTATGAGTGCACGAACGTTCAGAAGCAGGTGCTGGCTACTTTCAAGCTAGTTGGATCTGCACTGCAGTGGTGGGAGTCTATTACCACCGCGGAGGAGAGGGATACTCTCACTATTCAGGACTTCTGGGTGCGGTTTGACCGCAAGTACTTTTCGTCGGCTGTTCACACGGAAATGAGGAGGAAATTGATGAGTCTGAAGCAGGAGGGTAAGACCGTGGCCGAGTATGAGGCCGAGTTCACAAATCTGTTGAATATCGTTCCGGATGAGATACCAACAGAGAAGAAGAAGATTGAGAAATTCACCGACGGGTTGACATGGAGGATCCGTCAGCATCTGTTAGGGAACCTTTCGTTGGCCACGTATTCTGATGTGGTTAACGCTGCTTTGTTACACTGCCAGGACCACCGCTTTCATATGGCTGAGGGCAAGAGGTCGGGAGAGTCTAGCCATCAAGACATGAGGACATGGTGCCAGTGGGGCACAATCTATTCAGGGGCAGAGACAAGGTGAGCAGGGTTCTCAGCAGGGGGATCAGAAGAGGTTCCGATCAGGGAACTACAGACAGGGACATGGAGGTTTCTGTCAGGGCCATCAGGGTCCAAACGGCCAACACGGGCAGAATGGGCAGCAGTTTCAGCAGGGCCAGGGGAGGAACGGTAACGGCCACCAGGGCCGGGGACCGCAGGGGCAGAGAGGAGGGAACTTCCCAGGGAAGTGTTTTGTGTGTGGCAAGACTGGCCATAAACGACAGGATTGTCCTGATAGGGGCAGGGCCCCACAGCAGCAGCAGCAGGGTGCTCGCCAGGAGCCGCAGAGGCCTATGTTTCCCGCCGCTCTCCCCGCACCGCCACAGATGGCAGCATTGCCACCCATTTCAACAGTCCCAGTTCAGCAGGGGCAGCTACAGTATGGACGTGTCTATAACGTCCACTAGGCAGCAGTTCCACAGGCACCGCCTGCGATTGAGGGTACATTTCCTATCCATGGCACTATGGGTCGGGTATTATTTGATACGGGTGCTACACATTATTTTATAGCTACACATTTTGCGAAAGCCTTAGGATTGTTAGCTACGGCAGAGAGCACAGTGACGTGTGTCGACTCACCATTGGGGAGTGGGTCACTTATATTCTTTATATGCCGGGGAATGGGGGTAGAGATTGGTGGTTTGGTATTACCTGCAGACATGTTGGTATTAGATATGCATGTTCACGATGTGATTATCGGTATGGATTGGCTCGTAGCTTATAGGGCCATGATTGATTGCTTCAGCGGGAGCATTGTTTTTGCCATTCCGGGGCAAGAGATGTTCATAGTGGCGATGCCTCGCCCAGAGGGAGGATCGACCGCTCATCTGTATTACATAGAGGTGGATACCTCTAAGGAGGTTGTGATTCCTTCAGAATCGATCCCGGTTGTCAGGGAGTATTCGGATGTGTTTCAGGAGATACCAGGCCTCCCCCCAGTCGAGAGATAGACTTTGTTATAGACCTATTTCCAGATACGAGGCCTATAGCACGCGCACCGTACCGTATGGCTCCGGCAGAGATGCGAGAGCTACGAGATCAGATAGAGCAGCTGTTAGGTCAGGGCTTTATTCGCAGGAGTACCTCACCTTGGGGCGCTCCAGTTTTGTTTGTGAAGAAGAGGGACGATTCACTGAGATTGTGTGTGGACTACCGAGAGTTGAATAAGGTCACGATACGGAATAAGTATCCGGTGCCTCGAATCGATGACTTATTCGACCAGTTGAGAGGAGCTTATTTCTTCTCAAAGATTGATTTGAGATCGGGATACCATCAGTTGCGTATCCGGGAGGAGGATGTCTCGAAGACTGCGTTCTTGTCGAGATATGGTTCTTACGAGTTTCGGGTTATGCCTTTTGGTTTGACCAACGCTCCAGCTGTGTTTATGGACTTGATGAACAGAGTGTTCAGGGATTTCCTAGATCAGTTTGTCATTGTCTTCATTGATGATATTCTGGTTTACTTCCAGACAGAGGAGGAGCACGTCGAGCATTTAAGGCAGGTTTTGCAGACACTTCATCAGAACGAGTTGTATGCAAAATATGAGAAGTGCGGGTTTTGGCTTAAGGAGGTCCAGTTTTTGGGACACATTATTTTCGACCGAGGGGATATCTGTTGATCCGGGGAAGGTATCCGCGGTGAGGGAGTGGGGACAGCCCATGACACCGACTGAAATTCGTAGTTTCTTGGGCCTAGCAAGATACTACAGAAGGTTCATTCGGGGATTTTCGAAGATAGCGGACCCTTTGACACATTTGACTCGTAAGGGTGTGCCATTCATCTAAAGTGATGCCTCTCAGTTGGCATTTGATGAGTTAAAGGACAAATTGACCTCAGCACCTGTGTTAGCACTGCCGAGACCGGGAGTTGAGTATTTAGTTTACACCGATGCGTCTTTACAAGGGCTTGGAGGTGTATTACAGCAGGAGAGACAGGCCATAGCTTATGCTTCCCGTAAGCTTAATCCTCACGAGAGGAATTACCCCACGCATGATTTGGAGTTGGCGGCAGTGGTATTTTCCCTACGGATTTGGAGGCACTATCTTTTGGGGGAGAAGTTCCAACTGTTCATGAACCACAAGTCCCTACAATACCTGTTCACGCAGAAAAAGTTGAATATGCGGCAGCGTAGGTGGCTTGAGTTTGTGAAAGACTACCAGTTCGATATCCAGTATCACCCAGGGAAGCTAACGTGGTAGCAAATGCGTTGAGCCGTAGGCCAGCAGATGAGGTGGCAGAGGTGTGGAAGGCAAAGTGGAAGGAATTGGGACACCAGGATGCAGTGGCCCGATCTTTCATGTCTGTGATGACCGTTACACCGCAGATTGTCACGAAGGTAGTACGGGCACAGGCTAATGACTCGTTCTGTCAGGAGCAGATAGTTCGATTACTAGCAGAGGGAGCCGAGTCCTATATCGTCAACTCAGACGGGGGATTACGCTTCAATGGGAGATTGGTAGTTCCGGAGGGGGAGAAATTACGACACGAGGTGATGGCAGAGTCGCACGGCTCACGGTTCGCGGTGCATTCCGGAGGGGACAAAATGTACCAAGGCATGAGACGGCAGTATTTGTGGAGCGGTATGAAGAAAGATATCGCTGAGTTTGTTTCGAAATGCGCCACTTGTCAGCTTGTAAAAGTGGATCATCAGAGACCGGCAGGACTGCTACAGCCGTTGGAGGTCCCAGTGTGGATGTGGGAGCGCATATTCATGGACTTTATCACGGGGTTGCCTACGTCGCAGAGGGGTCACGACTCCGTTTGGTTAATCGTGGACAGATTGTCTAAAGTCGCTCACTTTTTACCCGTAAGGACTGACTACACTACGGGACAGTATGCCCAGCTCTTCATTTTAGAGATTGTGAGACTTCACGGTGTGCCCCTAAATATCGTGTCTGACAGAGATAAGATATTTGTTTCGAGGTTTTGGGAGAGTTTCCAGGAGGCCATGGGCACGGAATTGCGGTTGAGTACGGCTTATCATCCGCAGACCGATGGGCAGACTGAGCGCACAAATCAGATGTTGGAGGACATGCTACGCATGTGCATTATTGACTTTGGGGGTGGATGGGAGCAGTACCTTCCACTGGTAGAGTTTGCTTACAACAACTCCTATCAGTTCACTATTGGCATCGCTCCGTTTGAGGCATTGTACGGTAGGCCTTGTCGTTCCCCAGCATGTTGGTTAGAGGTGGGGGACAACAAACTACTTGGGCCGGAAGTGATTCAGGATACTTCGACAAGGATTAATTTGATTCGGAGTCGCATTCGGGTAGCTCAAGACAGGCAGAAGAGTTACGCTGATGCGAAGAGATTTTTCAGAGAATTCCAAGTGGGGGACCAGGTTTTGCTCAGAGTATCTCCTACGAAGGGGATTATGCGTTTCGGGAAGAAGGGGAAGTTGGCACCGAGGTATGTGGGGCCGTTTCCTATTATTGAGCGGATCGGACCGGTTGCGTATAGACTTGGATTACCGGAGCATTTGCATCGGATCCACGATGTGTTCCATATTTCCTCGCTAAGGAAATACCTTAGAGATAATTTGGCTCATTCTCACATTGCGGTAGAGGACATCGATCTCCAGCCGGATAGCTCCTACGAGGAGGGGTCGATTGCTATTTTGGACCGAAGTGAGAGGAAGCTGCGGTCAAAGATAGTTCCGTTAGTGCGTGTTCAGTGGCGACAAGTCCACATGGGAGCGCGAGGATGAGATGCGCGAACGTTATCCAGAGTTGTTCATACCAGGTACTTTTTAGTTCCGAATTTCGGGACGAAATTCAGTTATTAGGGGGGAAGTATGTAATACCCCGTATTTTTGTGATATTTATTTATGGGATTAATTAATTAAATGCGTATTAATTGGAAATTAATCCGGGTAAAATACTAGCGAGATGTAAGTTGGCATTTGACTATATTGAGCATATATGATGTTATATGAATATTGAATTATGAAATTTGTCGTGAGATTGATATACGGCAATTTGGTCATTTTATTGGGACGCGTGTGACAGTCGCGTCAGGATATAATTATTTTATTATAAAAGTGATTTTAAATTCTATTAACCGTATGGTCGTTTTGAGTGCGCTAACGCGTCCGGAAGGGTCGAGATAGTCAGAAAACACTAGCCGGGGGTTTAATTTGGGTCCCGAGATATTTTTAGGCCATACCGGCAACATAAAGGGCATTTTGGTAATTTTGTATTTTTGGAGAATTAAAAGTGACGAAAATTAGGAGTTTTAATCTAATTGGGAATTGACCCACTAAGCCACTAACCAACCCTTAATGACCCAATAAACTACGGGGGTTATCAATTAGGTTTCCAAAACTTTCCCAAAAGAAAACCCTAGCCACCATTAGAGAAAAGCTTGGAGAAAGAGAGAGGAGGAGAATTCTGCAGAAAAAGCTTCATCAAATCAACACCAAACTCAGAGACACTAGAGGCAAGTGATTTAACTCCATTTAATTTCAGAGAATGCTCTTTCCATGCGAAGGAATTTAATAAAATTGATTTGTTCTTGGTGAAATATGAAAGCCCATGTTGTTTAGACTTAGAACTTGAATATTGAGGACAAATTGCATGTAGAACAATATAGAGATGATTATTCTGGTATTAGTATACGTGGGATGTAACAAAAACGGATCTAGAATGGACTAATTGATGATTACAAATTCTAGGGTTTATGTTCTTGAATAATTGGGGGAAAAGTGTAGAGATTTGTAAATTGATTGATGTTAGGATGAATTAATCCTTTAAAACGTGTTAGGATGTGACTATAATATGTTTAGGATTGATTAGAGACCTTAAAACAATCGTTGGGACTAATCTTAGAGGAGATTTGAGGAGTAGAAATGGTGAAAAACGTAACTAAGAAATTCTGGGCTTGAAACTGGTCAGTCGTTAGAAGACCTCCCCAGGTCGTTCGAACGAGCTTCTAACGAGTTGACCAGTCGCTTTTAACGAGGGGAGACTTCGTTCGATACCTTCGTTCGAACGAACTGTATTTCGTTCGATACCTTCGTTCGAACGAGATGTCGTTAGAAGGTACAGTTCGTTCGAACGAACTGGAATCTCGTTCGAACAGCCTCGTTCGAACGAGACTTCTAACGAGCTGGCAGTTTAGGCCTTTTTAGCCTGTTTTGATTTTGGGAGTCCCGTAAACTTGTTCGAGGGTAGAGATAACATTCCTTTGATGATGTATTGATAGATTTGGGACTTTTGGGTTATTATGAGGAGTAAAGTATATACGAGTGATTTAAATCAATGGACTATTTGGGTTGAGACGTGAGTGTCTACTACGACGTGAGAATAAATTATGGCGCGTATGATTACAAATCGGAATCGTTTAAGTTGTATATATTATATATATTGGTACTAGAATGAGAATAGTACTACAATTAAACGACGGGATTACTAAGATGTGTGTTTACTTAGTATTGGTATATGATTTGTGTGTATGACATACCTACCATACTTGCTATCACGGGAGGTTTGCGTTCGCTTAAGGCCCTCTAATCCTTGTGTTGCCCGGATTTAGACTGGTTACCTTGATGAACATAGGTCATAGAAAGACTTATTGGGATATTGATAAGTCCGCTGATCGTGGGAGCGTAGGTATGTGCGTAACCCATGTGATGTGACTGTGTTCGCCTCCATTATTTGTGATGTTGTTATCTGTGAACTATTCCTGAGAGATTCGGAATATGTGATCCTTATGTACGTGATGTACCGGGATGGATAGCAGAGTATGTGTGCACCGCAGTTTAGTTCTCGGGGTGCTTGTATTGTATATTTATGATGTGAATAATATACACTTAATTAATGGGAACCTTCATGTTAATACTGTGAATATAAGCATGGTGTTGTTTTGAGAAAAACATAACGGGTTAACCGATAGTGAAATATATTGCATATTGAGCATCTGAGTTTACGTTAAGTCCTACTTATTAAGATCATTATAATGTTAATGGGAACCGAGTAATAATGGTAGAACCTATATCAGTCTAGCTAGATATGATGTCACTTAGCTAGTGGTTTGTGTCATTTTAGATGGGTACTTACGTTAGGAGTGCACAGTTAGATGAGAGGTGAGAATATCATGTGAGTGCACGTCCTAACATGTACTTTGCATTTAATGTTTTAAATGTTTTTAAAGCACTTGCAGGTTTTTAAAATATCTCCACATTCGGGCTCTGACCCGTTTGCTTTCAAATCTATTTTCTTGTAAAACCATTTTAGGTGCCCAGCCACAAGGACACCATGCATAGGATACTCATTCAGGTGACGAGCTGTAGCTGTTTGTGGAAGCTACAGGGATTTGCTTGTAGACGCTTCTATCATTTGGATTCCAGATTCATTTTCTATCAGTTGTAGGGCACGTTGCCCATTCCTATTAGAGACATCTTTCCATTACAGTTTTCAGACTTTGGCATGTATTGATTTAGTATTCAGTTTACTTATTTCAGTTGTGGGATTTGTAGCGAGGAGTTTTCCTCCAGACTTTATTTACATTATGTGATGGTTATTCTATTTACTTCATTATGGTGAATGGTGTTATTATTCTTCATTACTCTTGTTGCATGTTAATCAGACTTAAATTAAAATTTGGCAGCTTACTTTTTAAATACTAGGTGGTTAGTAATCATTAAAATGTTTTCGACGGTGATGCTATTAACTGGACCAACTTGGCATTTTGAATTAATTTAATAAAGGAGTAGCTACCCGGTATTTAATTAGTCGGGGTGTCACATAATGATGTGACCAACTACCGCTTATAACTATAAACTTTTTTCGCATACATTCCACGTTCCACTTTGAAGTTGGGAGACCTCATAACAATCTTTGCCATCCTGACGGAGTCACCTTCCACCCTCCGTAGGATACTCATATAAAGACATGACTATGACTTGGTGAAAGCTTAATATACTTAAGTAATTGAACCTCTGCCGGTACTAATAGAGATAAATGTGATGTTTTAATTTGCATTCTTATCGTTTGATAGCAAATACCTACTTGATTTATTATATACTTATCTCTGTGAAATTTAAGTGTGCGTAGGATACTCGAGGGTGGCTTTTAGTTGCATTAAAGGACTTTTATCCATTATAAAGACCTTAATAGACCTATACAATCTAAGTTTCCATCTCGATGCTTGTCATATATGTAATCTTCAATGTGATATATATATATATATATATATATATATATATATATATATATATATATATATATATATATATATATATATATATATATATATATAGAGAGAGAGAGAGAGAGAGAGAGAGAGAGAGAGAGAGACCTCACAGTGGGCATAGGCCAATCATCAAAGTAATTGACTTTACATATTGTCTTATTGTTGTCATTAATGTGCATCCCATCATCCAACACATTAAGGGGATCACTTGACGATATTGGGGTCTCAAGCTAGTCATGTCACTATCGGTTTAATAGTGAAATAAGTATGTACCTTAAGAGTCCAAATTAATTAACTAACAACAAGTAAAACTAATTAAAAATATTTTTTAATTTAACACAAAATTTAAATTTACCGAATAAATTTATTTAGTACCAATTGCATGCATTTGGTGATTTACATTAGAAGCGAAATAAAAAAAAAATCACACAAATCACATAAAGATTTATAGTAGAAACCCTCGCAGAAAAAACCATAATCGCACCCAACCCACAACAAGTCCACTAGTACTAAATGAATTATTAAATGACTTAATAAGGACTCAGACGCGATTTACATATAAGAAAATGATCCTTGTGATATGCTCATCTTCCTTTGTTCGTACTAGTGATAGTCGCTCCAACCTAGGAAAATAGTTACACAGCCTCAAGAGCCTCGTTATCAACCGATCTCGGTTTGTGAACAATGTCCAAATGTTATTTTAAAATGTAAGTAATTGTATTATATAAAAGTTGGCTAGGTTCCATATCAAAGCATTGAGTCGTTGAGTCATTCGAGATACACAGTCTTTAACCGTTGGTGAGACATTTGAGTACAATGAGGCTCGTTCATTTATACTACATGGACTTTTGTACTTTAAAGATTAATTAAGACGCTCTAAAAACACAAGACTTTTGTTGTCGAATTGAAGATATACCATATTATAGTTTTGTGATTGAACGTTATTGGCTACACACATTTTCTTGTTTTCCAAACTATGTTTTTATAAGACTGAACAAGTGAATTTATCTCTGATATGTCTCGTGAAAACCAATTAAGAAAAGACCTGGATTTATATGTTATTAAGTTTTGATCTTGTTTTCACTTTTGCTTCAAATCGCTCGCACAGTCTATATTAGACGTGTGCACGACACATTATTCACGGTCAGGATTTTACCCGTACACAAGACTACGCACCAATTTAACACTCACTAAATCACGCACACGTTAAAATTCAGCTGTGCGCACGGCGGAGCAATTTTTTTCAAAATTAGGTCAATTTTTTTAAATTTAAAATCCTCATTACTTAAAAACATTTTTTCGAGTATTTTTTAGGTTGAGAGCATTTACATCGCCTTTTTATTTTCAAATTCGCTTGTTCCCTCCGAATTTAGAGAAAACGTAAATCTACACTTGGTTTATATATTTGAGAAGGAATTAATAGTGATTTGATTCAGATCCACGCTAGTAAATTTTAATTCAAACCATTTCATATTTGAATTGCATGATCTAATGCTCTTAAATCTAAAATTTAAGGTGCTTCATTCTAATAAAGAGATTAAAGAATTGAGTGATTCCAACGAGGAGAGTGTACTTCCTCGTTTGCTTTATGGAGCTTAAGGTGGATTTTTTTATGTCAATGGGTGGAAGTATAAAGTTTGTAGTGAAAATGTAAATATTTGTATTATACAAAACTTAGTTAAATTACATGTCAAAGTATCGAGTCGTTGAGTCACTCAAGCTATATAAGCTTGAATAGTATAGTGAGGCGTATTCATTTAGACTACGTGGACTTTAAAGATCAATTAAGTTAAGCTATAAACATAAGACTTTCATTGTTATGTACTTTAAAGATGTATTTTTTGATAGTTTTGTGATTGATCTTTTTATCTACACACACTTGTACTCTTTTTTTTCCATCCATATGTTTTTACAAGGCAAAACATGTGAATTTATCTTTGATATGTGTTTTGTATACTAATTGGGAAATGACCTGGATTTATATATGCTTAAGTTTGAAGATTATTTTCACTTTGCTTCAAACAATACGCATGGTCCATTTTGGACTCGTGGGCATGACACTGTATGCACAATCGTGATTTGACCCGTGCACACGGCTAGACACTATTTCAGTACTGGCAAAAATCGGGTACATGAAAAAAGTCAACCGTGTGCAGGGTAAAGTAATTTTTTTTATAAATTCTTAATTTCCCTCTACTTTCAAAATATTTGGAAAAACTCATAACTCAAACACACTAGTGAAAGTATTTTATAGGTTGAGAGATTTTATGTTTCTTATCTACTTTCAAAATAATTTTTCCCGTTAAAATTTAAAAATGCATATCTATACTTGATGTATGTATTTAAGAGATAATTAAAAGTGATTTGATTCAGATCCACACTCGATAAGTTCAATTTAAACTACTCCACATTTAAATTGTATGATCTAACACTCATAAAATTAAAAATTGGAGGTGCTTCAATTAATTTGAGAGATTGGGGCATGGCGTGATTCCAATGAGGAAAATATATATCCTCATTCACTTTATGGAGCTTAAGGTGAATTTTTTAAGTGCATTGGGGAAAGTTTGAAGTTCATGGGTAACTACTCGTGAGTGAATAAGCGAGAGATACTTTTTGCTTTGTATAAAACTATTTTCAAGTTGAATAACAAATTGGATTGCGTCGAGTTTGTTTACCCCTAGGTAGAGGTTTTTCCTCATAAATCTTTCTTATGAATTATTTGTACGTGTTGATTGCTGATTTGCACACTTTGATCTCGCATAGATCTTAATAATTCGTCAAAATGGATTTGATATTAGTGAATTGGCCTAGTTTTGCCTAAATTTATTCTTTAGTTTATTGTTATAATTTTTGCATCACATCACCTAGTCATAGCATGTGATGGGCCTATTAAAAATGAAAGTAAATTTGAAATTGGATTTTTTTTATCATGTCTTGTAATTAAACCTATTCACTCCCTCCAGGTTTGTTTAGAGTTGAACATTTGTTTAATTAACGCACACATCCTCAATCGGTATTAAGCAATTACTCTTGTTTTGCATTTATGTGCTAAGAGTTGATCTTGTATTTATTATGCGTTGTTTGTGTTTATTGCTTATAAACTTTATTTGCTTGTTAGTAGTTGTTGTTTTGTGATTGATGGATCAATATCGTGACAGTAGTTCTATTAATTATCCACCTTATTTTGACGACCATTAAAAAGTCAACATGCGCAGACACTTGGGATCGAAACATGCGAGAGTGTAGAGGAGCGTAAAAGAAGATTTGATATTTCCTATAATAGAAGAAGACGGTGCGAGAGTGAAGTAACCAAGAGTTTTATGGACCGATGCAGAGATCGTGCATTGTAACTATAATTCCATCGCTTTGAACACTTTATTTGCATTCGTATAAGATCACATAAAACAAGCTTGAAGGTACTTAAGAGGGAAATACGAGGCAAGTATCCTTGGGGATATTGTAAATGAAACTAGAGGTCAAATTGGTGAGTTGGCGAAGAGAGTGGATTTCTTAGTGCAAGGTAGAGGTGAGTCTATAAGGGAGATACATACACCTAGACGCGAACCTGAACCTAAACCATTTGCTTAAATTCTAAGGAATATGCGCAAGAATCATATGAGGAATAAGAGGTGGATGCCCAAGTTTGTGAGAGGCTTACTTGGGAAATTACCTAAAAAGATAGTTGAGCTTGTTGTGTTACAAACAAACTTTATAAAAAGAGAGGTTATATTTGTTCATCCCATTAATCCGATTACCTAGATAGAGATGGGTGTTCCATATTTTTAAGATCGCTATCTAGGATAATTTGTTTAGGATGCCTGTGATTATTAGTTATTATATGTCCCCTCATATGTATTATTGATTTATTCGGGATCAAATCATATGAGTATGAGTTTGAAAGTCTACTTCAATTGTTTTTCATGTTTTTATGAGGAATTTCATGCAATGTTATATATACTTTATTCCTTGATTAACATACTATAAATGTATGCATAATTATTTTATAAACAAACTCTAAAAATATTTTTCACTTCATTTTATTTTGTGGTTAAGTACTTTGATTCACGCGATTTGATGCATATACTTAACTTAAATGATGACTGAAATATGAATTTTTAACCATTTTGGTTGCAAATGTTGATAATGTAAATGTTTAGGTTATAATTCATTTGAAAAATCACGATTTAAGTTAAATGTTTAGGAGGGTAGTGTAACTAAGGTCTGAAAAGAAACTGGAACGGATGAGGCGTGACCCACTCCAATGGACTCTGTGTTCAAGGTTCTCAAAGTCTCAGGAGCAGCTTCTGGCAGAACCTTCATCTTATGGTAAAAATGGAATCAATGTTATAACCTCCACCTGCTAGAAGATGAAATTCACAAGAAATAGTAGTAATTTTGAGAGAGAGATCTCCTGAGAATGATGGTTGTGACGGTGGGAGTGAAGAAATAAGCACTTAGCACTTGGAACTTAGAGAGAGAGTAGAAAGAGAATATTAGGTCTAGTGTGATTTGGACAGAGTAACGACTTAACTTTAGTTTCTGATGTCTCATTTGATCTTACCAAGGTTCCTATTTATAAGTGAATATTAGGGCTAGTTTGGGCCTATTGGGGCATTAAAAATTAGAGGGGACTTAAGGAACAAGGTCTGCAATGTACCTTTTGTCCCTACCTGATCTGCAGCCGCATGTACCCTCTGACAGACAACATCTAGTGTAAACCAAAGTTAAAAGGCAAACATGTCTCCTAATGGTGGCAAAACAAATGATTTGGTAAATATCTTTTTAAATGGTAACTCTCTATACAAACTTTGTAAACTTAAAAGTGGCCTCGAGGGCCACCCTCTCTAAAATAAATTTGTAAAAAGTGTTTCTTGTGAGCAACCTCTTTTAGGTACTCACTTCAGTTATAACTAAGCGTGGGTTGTATAAGGGCTTTAATAACTCCTAGGGTCCCTCCATTAGTATTCTATCTATCTTAAAGTGATAAATGGTCGAGTTTGCTCAACAAACCTTGTATCTCAGCCACCAAGCCAAAACTCATAGGAGATCCCAACTAGCCTACTTGAGCCATGTTTGCTCTATCGGGCTACTTGTACAAGAAATTAAATACTATTACTTTGTTATTTTCTAAGTAACAAGTATTGGGGATGAGACCACTCAAAGTGGACCCTCGCTCTATGTCAATTTTGTAGTATGTAATTTTGGGGCAGCGGAGACACTTTAGGTGGACCTCCTTACCCCACCTTTTTTTCCAGGATATCAACGTGGACAAAAGGGGTTGCTCGTGGTGAGTCCCCCCGCTCTGTCCCTTTTGTGTGGCTTCAGTCTTGTTTGGAGGGGTTGCTTGTGGTGAGCCCCCTCATCCTTGTCTCTTTTTTTGTGGCTTTAGTCTTGGGACGAGGGGCTGATTATGGTGAGCCCCCTCGTCCCTGACCTTCCTCTATGACCTCAGTCTTATTTGAAGGGGGCTATCGTGATGAGCCCTCTCGTCCTTGCCCCTTTTTTTGTGCCTCCAATCTAGAGTGGAGGGGTTGCTCGTGGTGAGGCCCCTCGCCGAGGTATTATATTTGGTCATAAGGTCACTTAAGGCGGACCCCCTCTCTCTGAATCTTTTTCTTATTGAGTTGGATAGTGGTATCCCCTCTAGGTGGGCTTACTCTCTCTAAGTTTATTTTGGAATAACAGATGAACACCCCTCTACATTAGTCTCCTCATAGAAAAATCTTTATGCCGGGTAGAACAAAGGGTTTTGTACGCAATGGTTCAATTCATCTTGGAATGTGAAGAATTTCACTAAATCACATCACTACAATGTTGGAATTAAATGGTTTTGCCACATCAACTCATATTTAGAGTCTCGAGGTGACATGTGTTGAGGAGAGAACAAATATCCCATCTTTTGGGAAATGATTTGTTAGACTTTTGATTGGCAGGAGCATGTGGGTGTGTTTTAATATAAAAAGGGACATTTTAACTTCATTAGCTTTTTATCTTTGCATTTTACTAACAGAGCTTTTTTGAGAGAGAGCCCTTGTTTTTACAGAACTCCCAAACCCGTCATCCCCAACTTTTCAAACCTTACTAAAAAATGGCTTATTCTTCTCAGAAACCCTCTTCTACTGTCTCCACCACTACCAGCGAGGTTCTGGTGGGTTCTTTCCCTATTTTCATTATGGTTTCCATTATTTTGGCAACCAGAGCAACCACAATCAGCACCGCCGTTTTGGATACCACTGCCTCTGCATGAGCGGTTCATCTTCTAGGGTTATTGCGAGTGAAGTCCCTCGACCACCATCACTTATTCCAAATCCCAAAGGGAATACCAGGCAAGCCGTTGAAAATGAATTTTAGGCTATACCACCTTTCTCTATACTTTGGTCCTCAATACACCTTCATGCCCGCTCTTACCAATTTTGACGAGGAGTTGGTGGCTAGATCATCGAGCAACCCCGAGTGATTTTGAGTGAATCCAATGACTTTCTTATTCCTTTACGTGGTGGTATTATTAAGGTTTGAGTGGATAGGGGTGATTTTCCCAATTCCAACGTTAAACTCAAGGTTTGTGGAGGTGCCCATGACGAGTGGGCCCTTTGGGTAAAACATATCTTTGCCACCTCCTCACACAAGGCTATTATCGAGGGGCTTTGCCTTACTACCACCATTAATAGTTTGAAGACTTGTTCCATTGCCAAGCATGCCATTACTTTCACTTTGTTGGATTCTTGTTGGAGCAAGGACTCACACAGTTTTGTTATTGGATGGGGTGAGTTTACTATAACCATACAGGACATTTGCAAGTTGCTAAAGCGTATATTTCCTGATGGCTATGAGGATGAGGTCGAGGAGGGGATAGTAGAAGAGATTCATGCAACCTTAAGTGAGTACTCTAAATATACTGCGATTAATCAGACTGGAACCACCAAACATACCTTTGCTAAATGACAAAGGTATTGGTTTAAATATTTCGAGTAATTGCCCAATGGGGAAAGTTCGAGCAGGGCATTGAGAAGGCAGGAGAGCCCCAAAATCAATTCCTCCTCTCATTTAGCAGCTTTCTTTGTAACTTTTCTTATTAAGTTTTTATTTATAGGGAGACCGAATGATTCCCCTCGTGAGCTTATTTTAGACTTATTGTAAGACTTGCTCGAGGGAGGGGGTTCCCCTAGCAACTTTAACTTTGGGGTCTATCTATACTTAGTTGGATCGTGCTCATGTTGATGTCAAACGATCATGTGGCCATCATGACGCTATCAATTTCACGAACTCTGTTATCCTCATGTCCCTTTTGTTTGAGAGATTCCCCAACTTTTCCCCAAAGGCAAGGGCCTACCACGATCAAGCTTCTTGAGATACAAGATGGCATAAGAAAGTTCCCAAAGTTCCACTAGGCCCTATGATTGATAATATTAATGAATTTTGATTCCGACCTTATTGTAAACGAGTTGGTGGTTTTTGTACATGGGGCTCCTTCACGTCTTCAGGAGGTACTTTTATTGTTCCACATATACTGAGTCTATTTCTACATGTCCTCATATTGAGGTGGCAGCTATGCTCTTACCTTGCATTCTTCTTTCATTGACTGGCCCGGGCCATGGTGTGGAGTTTTACCACTCTGAGAGAGTGAGAAGGTAATTCGTCTATGATCAAGGTGTTCATTAACCTTCATATCCTTCGAGCACCTCCCCCTTTGAGTTGTATCTTGAAGCCTATGTTAATTTCACTTTTGAGGGGATGGTTCACAGAGTTATCCACTTGGGAGTTTTATATGTGCATCCTCGAGATTACTTGTCATCTTTCACTCACTCCTGGTTTACTCTATGGTAGAGGTAGGCGGGCCTCATTCAAAACTATGTTAAGGATATGTCCCTTGCAAGACCATCTCTACCAAGATTCCCAATAACGACAAATACTTGGGTTAAAGGACCCAAAGAGAGTTATGGCATTGCAGCACCATCTCAAAGACCCCTCTTGAGGAAGTCACCCCAATCTTGGTGAGACCCCTAATCGATGAATCTATTTATTCAAAATATCCTGAGCCTCAACCTGCTAAGCCTAAGGGAAAGGGCAAAGCAAAAGACCACGTGTTTTTTAAAAGGAAACACCCTGGAGTAGACGTGTCAAATTTCATACCAGCTACTACTGCTTCACCAATGTTGCTACTACTACTGCTGTTGCCCCTACTTCTCCTCCTTCACCGGTAAGGACTAGGGCGAGCAAGAAAAAGAAGAAAGTTAGTGCTAAAGTTGTTTCTCATTTTCCTACACCAAATTAGGAGTCTGACACTGATGATCTTGGAGTGAAGGAGACCTGCAGGACTGTGCACGATAAAGGCTATGAAGCCTTGGGTTATCTTCTTAGGAGCCTCATATTACTTCCATTCATGTTGTGGCCATCCCGGTCGACGCGATGTTCGCTCCGGGGGAAAGGAGAGAGAGGATCCCCCGAGAAAGAAAACTGTGTCGCGGTCTCGCACCCTTCTCTCCGAGAAGGGGGCTTCGGTCGTCATCGGTGTAGGGTGAATGTAAAGAGATAGAGTCGTCAACCTATTTTGCTCAAAATAGGCAAAAGAATATGTTGTCACCTTAAGAGAGCGACGTCAAGGACAAAATTGATGCGTGCGAAACTAATAGATCGGAGGTCTGGGGGTTAAGTTACGGAATGGGAAGGTATTAGGCACCCATTCCGCCCTTTCGATCTCTCATAGGCAAATGTTTATATTTTCCTTTTTATCCCCGTTAAGTGTATGCATGTGTTTATATAATGGAGATTGGAATCGTTCGACCTATACCATGGAAAAGAAAGGGTGAAGTCATCCATAGGAATATTCCCAAAGTAATAATAAATGTAAAATATAGAATATGAGTGTCCATCGCGATATTGATCGTTATTGGAAAACGATAATATGTGTGGGATGAGACGCGAACAAATGTGTTATATATATGTGTGATGATAATGAGTAATTTTGAGTATTATGAAAAAATAAGAGAAATTGGAAAATTAAAAAATTGGACTTGAGTCTCGGATTTTAACACGAGATGGCTACATAACCTATAAAGGCATCAAAGTTCACGTAGTTAGAATGTAGAATAAGGGTGGGGTTTATCCCATAGATTCGAACGAAATTTTATTAGGCGTGTGCGTGTAGAAAATGCGTTTCTAGTTTTGGAAAAAGTGTGGTGGATAATTCTGTTCGGAATTTACGGGTGTAGCACTCTTTTATTTTTTATTTTTTTATGAAAATAGAGTATGTGCAATATACTAATAAAAGTGTAGATGTTAATATATATGAACTAGAATGAAACTAGATTCTAAAGTAATTTATGCAAAATCAAAAGATTAAAAAAAAAAGGAAAAGGAATTGGACCTTCCTTGGTGCTTGAGCTTGGATCTTGAATGAACTCATTTGAATGTTGATGAGAGAAAAGGATATTTGCCAGATTGGGTGTGAAAAGGATGGGGATTTAGGATTGAATGGGGTTTCTCATATGGAACTTCGTCGACTTCGAGAGAATATTGCTGAGATCCCTGAAGCTGATGGTTTTTCTTCTCCCCCTTGCAATGAGGTCATGGCCCTTATTTATAGGGTCAGGGGGGTTTCGATCGGCGTACCCCAGGGGGTGCCTATCGGCAGGTCACCCTTGACATTGTGCCGATAGGCAGGGTTCAGGACCTGCCAATTGGCAGCCTCGTGTGGACTTTTCTTGAAATATAGCTGTAAAGCACAAATCGTTAATCCGAATCACACATGGGTAGACCGTTAAAAAGTGATTTTAGAGGCCTTCGAGAGTCCTTTGGACTGCTCCCATGTCCAGGAGTTGACTTTGGGTCAAATGTGGCTCAAAAGCGCATGTAGGTCCTTTGAACGGGAGAACATCGGACGCTTATGGATCGTTCGTCCGCATGGTAATCATAACCGCGCACGGGGTGGACCGTTGGAAAGGTTATGAGATGTACTTCGACATTCCAAAGAGTTACGCTTGGTTTGGGAAGTTGACCTTGGTCGATCGGGGCCCAAGAGCGCCCGACGACCTCCTAGGGTAAAACGGATCGTTCGTCCATACCGTAGGTCAGAATCGTGCACGGGGTGGACTGGTAGAAAGGGTATTCAGTGCCTTTCGAAGATTCATTCAGTCTCGTTCGAGTTGAGGAGTTGACTTTGGTCAAATGGGGTCCGGGAGCGCCCGATGGCCTTTGGATCGATTTTTGGGGGAAAACTGATCATTCGTCCGAACGGTTATGCTGTTTCGTGCACAGGGTGGACCGTTGGAAAGGGGTTTCAGTGCCCTTAGAAGATTCAAAGAGCTTTCACTCTGACGAAAGGGTTGACCATAGTCAAATGGAGTCCGTGAGCGCCCGATGGCCTCTAGATAGGTACTCGGAGTGCGACCTAGGTTTGTGGTGGAAGGAGGGAGTGCTAGGAGTCTAAGGAGAGACTTAAAGGGTCGTAGAATATGGTGTCTACAGAGCCCCTTGACGGGTGATCTTGGAACAAGTGATGGTCGTCGAATAGACACCACATGATGGAGGAAGTTCAGTTATGCAGACCTAAGGGATATGGGTGACCGACTCAGAGGGTCGAGGTCAATTTTGACCTAAAAGAGGTGATGACCAAGGGCCGAGGTCAATTCTAACCTAAGAGAGGTGACGATCGAGGACCGAGGTCGTTTCTGACCTAACTAAGGTGACGATCCAAGACTGAGGTCAATTCTGACCTAGAAGAGGTGACGATCGAGGTCAATTATGACCTAACTAAGGTGATGATCCAAGATCGAGGTCAATTTTGACCTAGAAGAGGTGATGATCGAGGACCGAGGTCAATTCTGACCTAGAAGAGGTGTACTCTCCTTCAGGAAATTGGGGGATTCCGCTGAGGATAAATATTGGATTTTGGGTTCCGCTGGGAATAGTGAATGAGCTGGGGAAAATTTAGAGCATCCTTTGGAGACGTTGCTGGGGAGAATGATTATCTGGAATTATGTTGGGGGTGTAAAAAATGTTCACTTTAGTGAGCAAGGTGCTAGAACGAATTTGGCAATTTTAGGAATTTTTCATGATTTATTCAGAATTTTCTGGTATTTTTCTGAATTTTTTATACGAAATTTTAAGGGGTGTGCCGACCGGCATGAGTGTGGGTGTGCCAATCGACATTGGCACGGACTTTTGGGGTACCTCGGTGAAAGGCCCACCCTTAGCCTCCTATAAAAAGAGGGTGGTTTATCCTCATTTTGCAGAGCTTTCTGACTTCTTTCTTTCTGCTATAAACCTCTGCAAATCGTCCTAATGTCCGAAATGGCTGGCTTCTCAACCAGTGCAACCCATGTGGCGTGGCTCAATGCCGATGACAGGGCCGGATTGGAGTGGAGGGCTAGAGTGCCCCTTGCATTGGGCAACGAGAATTCTTTCGACTCGTTTGAGCCTATGGCGGATGATCAGACTCTTTTGCGCGAGCCTTCACGTCATCTCTCTTCAAGGGTGGTGAACCCTGGTGGCTATGTAAGTATTGCATGACTCTTGGTATTCCTTTCCTCTTTTCTTGACGAGATTGCCTTATTTCCTGAATCTAACAAGGATTTTCTTCATTTCTTGACAGTCTGACGTCTCCATGTCGACTATTCGTGCCCGTGGTATGACAGGGCTCGAGTATGTTTGGGAGTATCTTAATGTGGTGTGCTGGATGGTGTCCTCTGTGGGTTTTGGGAGGCTAGTGTCGGCATTAGACGAGACGCCCCACTCCACTGCAATTTTATGCACTATGGGAGAGAGGTGGTGGGACACTACCCACACCTTCCATTTTTGCCGCGGGGAGATGACAGTGACTCCCATTGACGTTCAACAGCTGCTGGAGATGGATTGCGAGGGTTCCCAGATTGAGGTGGACAAGACGCTGTGGGTGATGCTGGAGGCGGTGACGTCGACTTTATGTGACGTAGAGAGGGCAGTTTATAGAGATTCCCTCTGCCTTTCTTCTTTGAGGGAGCTTTTGTTGAGGAGGAGGATGGATGAGAATGATAGGTAGCAGGTGAGTCAGATGGCCCGTCTATTTATCTTGCTAGTATTGTGAGGTTTTTTGGTGGCGACGAGTGGCGTCATCGTCCATTTACGGTTTCTGTCATTTATGAGGATGTTTTCGAACATCCGCCTCTATGATTGGGGGAGCCTGACTTTAGCGAACCTTTACTATTCTTTGGATGCATTCAGCCGATGCTTCCGGTCGACTTTTACTAGGGCCATGTATCTTCTGGAAGTATTCTCTATTTTGTGCATCTTCCTTTATGCATTCTCATTTTCCATTAATGCATCTCCTTTTAATTTCTTGAATGTTGATCCTTGTCCTTTGCAGACGTGGTTCTACGAGGTGATTGGGTTGAACACCCAACTGATTTATCTAAAGGATGACTCCATTGAAGCCTTTTATCGGATGTTTCGATGGTAGAGGTCCAACAGACAGTCGAAGAAGAATCTCTCTCTAGAGGCGGTGCGCCAAGTCTTGAATGGCCTGACGAGTGAGAGGGTAGGCATTCTTTTCTCCTTGAGACTGTTCTTTTCCTTTGATGCCATCCTATTGATATTGATCTTTTACTTTTGCTAGGGATTTGTAGGTGACCTTCTATCCCTGGTGGACGGCTATTCAGCACACCGAGAAGACTGAGGGACATGTGTAGATGCGACGCCTGCTGGGGCATGAGTTCGGCTACTCCTGGTATCTTGGGGAGAGGGTAGTCCATAAATTGTGGAGGATGAGGTTGTTTTGCCACTGGCGAGGCCCCCTATATTCATGAGGCGTGTGCAGGATATGTCTAATGATGCGCGGGTGTCTGCGATGATGGGAGATCCATGCTCTTTGTATACTGACATAGCGGTGATGTATGACTATATGGACTTCATCACAAGTTGGATGATGCCCTCTAGAATTTATGATGTGATGCCTCTCCCTAGGGCGGGCTTGAGTCGATAGGTGGGGTCTTCTCATAGCGTAGGTGGTGCGACTACATCAGCGATGGCGGCGATGACTTCAGGGCTTTCTTTCGTGTGGCTGCATTCCCCTAGTTACAACCTTCAACGAGCTAATGGGGGATCCGTGCGTCTGCAGCATCGCCCTCGTGCGATGGATCCGGAGGAGGTCCTTCGGCTTGCAGTATGTCCTCTTTTGGTTTCCTTGATTTCTTTTTCTCTCCTCATACTTAACTGATTTGATCTTTTCTATTCTTCCTTGCAGCACATCAGTGTTTCGACCACCTAGCTCAAGGACATCAGGGACTAGATATCCTCAGCGACTGCTCACATTCGTGAGGCGGTTTCGGTTCCTTCTTGCTTGGTGTCGTCTGCCTCATCTGGGGATCGATCGAGCTCTGGTAGTGGGGGCACGTCGTAGGGGGAAAAGGGCGTGCCGCAGGGATGGGGGATCCTAGGGAGAGAGAGAAAAGAGAGAAAGAGAGAGATTGGGTTCGGGCTGAGTCCCGTTATTTTTTCAGTTTTTCCTGCAAAATGTTGATGTTAACACAGCAAAATATATGCAAATAATGAATGAAGTTTTTATTAATTTTCTTGATTTAGTGACTAATGCACATGCTCTTTTTACTTTGCTGTTGAGACCATAAAAAGAATTTTAAAAATTTATTTGAGAAGGATTTTATTTGAAATGATATTAGTAGAGCAAAAGTATAAAGGAAATTCGAAATTCCTTGAAAAAAAATTATTGGTTTTTTTTATTTTGACAAAAGAGGAAAAAGATAAATTTACCAAAATGGGGGATTACCACTCGGCATAACCCCTGTTCTGCCTATCGGCATGTCGGTCCAGTCCAATTAATCCAAGGCTTTGATTGCACTTTCTTCAATTGCTTGGTACTTGAATCCAATTCCTATAGGGTTCCTTGTCTTGGCTTTGGAGTTTCCAAGTATAAAAGGGGGTGTGGATGGGTCTTTTTTCCTCCTCACACTTTCACCTTCTTTCTTTTCCACATTCTTACTTGCTTACTATCTCTTAGTCTTGTAAGATGACTCTCCCTGGTAGCATTGAGTTTGCTAACTACCTCGAAGCCTTGGAAGCAATGTGTTCTTATAATGTTGACTATGACGCCTTTCTGTAACACTAGGGTTGTAAATCGGGCTGGGTGAGCCGGGCTTTGGGTTGCTCAGGCTCGGCCCGAACTCACTTACCCATGCTCAAGCCCGAGCTCGGCCCGAATTATGTTTTCCCACCTAGGCTCGAACTCGGCTCACAAATATTACCGGCTTCGGGCCTGATTTCGGACATGCCCGATTTCAATTTTTTTTGTTAAAAAAGTTTGAATTAATTTTTTTTCTTGTATTTCCATCATGGACAAAATTACACATTAAAATATAATTGATATTTCGTGAAATAAAATATATAATTATGAAATGTATTAAATTAAAACAAGAAAAATAAGAGTGAAAACCTACAAATGCCTATTAAATTTCATACATTTAGCAAAATTTGATCACTACCAAAGGGGTATTGTGACTTGAGCAATTATTAAATCAAATACCCATAATGAGATTAACAATAAAATCACAAAATTGAAAATCACATGTAATCTAATGGATTGTAACAAATGATTTTTTTTAAAGTAGTAAATGAAACAAAAGAACGAAACCTAATTAAACAATGTTAACATAAATATGTTATATTATATAAATTATTTATTTATAAATATGAGGTTCGGGTTTGAGGCCAAGGCTTGGCAAAGTTCGGCGCGAAATTAATTCGGGCTGGAAATTTTGGCTCAGGCTCGGCTCCGCTCAAACTCAAATAAAGCTCGACCCGAAAACGGGCGGGCCGAACGGGCGGGCTTCGAGCCTCGAGCGCTCAATTTATAGTCCTATGTAACAACCCGCCCACGCTCGGGGAGAGCGGAGCGGAGCGCTACTGCGATAAAACTAAACTAAATCCATCAATCAACAAGGTATAGAGCATCTAAAACCAATCCCACAATATAATATAAGAGAATCCACTAATATCAATCTCTTCAAATTAAATATAACCAAAAGTCTCTCGAAATAATATAACTATCTATCTAAAAAAAATGCTATATACAACAAAAATAAATACAATCTTCCCAAATGTATTCTCGAATATTCTTTCCAGTAATCCACTCTAAATAATCAATCTCCAATAAGTCCAAAGCGCCCAAAATCTGCACTAACCTGCAACTAAAAGAAAATATGGGGAAGTATACAATACGATAGGAAAGATGCTCAACAAATATTAGCGGTGAATAAAACGCAACAATACGAGTACGAATATTCAAATCAAATGCGAATCTTAATAGCATTTTTATCAATATAATTTCTCAACAACACATTAATCGGGTTACCATGCCTCACCACCATACTGGGCCTATGCATTCTTAAGCATATCCGTAAAAAGGAATATTGGCGGGTGCCCAACCTCCGTGCCATATTAAAATCTCATGACAACATGCTCAACGCAATAATAATACCACATGAATCAAAATCGGATTCCAACAATAATTTTTCAGATTCCAATTGAATGTAACAATTCAAATATGAGTCCAATAATCAAAGAAAACAAAAGGGAATAACACTCGCGAGATTAAAGAGCATATTGTGTAAAAGCCCATACCTCAAAATCATTACATAAATCATCACATATATTCAGGCACAAAATCAGATCGCACCATCACGTTCCTTTCGCAAAAATAATCAAATCTCGTTCTAGCGCAAACTCGAAAAAACACCAAATAAGCCTTCTAATCTAAGGTTGAAATTTTGAATAAGTTTGGGGCTATGGTATGTAGATGAAATGGAGTAATTTTGGAGAGGTCTTCTGGTTAAAAAGTTTGAGAAAAAGTGATTTGAAAAGCCAAGCCACGAATTAGTTGATATATAAAGGATTAAGAGTTTGATTAGGAAAAGAGTTATAATCAGATACAAACACTAAAAAATTTATTTCGAACGATCGAACCGTTGGAATTAGATGAAATATTTGGGAGAATTAGCTGAAGATGAGAGGAAGCCGCATAAAAAAATTCAGCTCGATCAGGTCGTTCAATATTTTTAACTATTTTTTTTCTAGAGAGTTTTATGTGTCGAGGACTCTTAGAGAGTTTTATGTTTTGAGGACTCTTCTATATAATAAAAATTCAATTAAAACTCCATTTTAATTCCGATTCCAATTCCGTTTGGAAATTTATTTTTCAAATATAAAAGCCAACATTTTAAATTAAAAAATTTATAAAAATCCGATTCCAACAAATATTTCTAGATTTCCAAAATAATTTAACAATTCAAATATGAGTCAATAATCACATTAAATCAAAGGGAGTAACACTCGCGAGATTAAGGAGCATATTGTGTAAAACCCCGTACCTCAAAATTATTACATGAATCATCACATATATTCTGCCTCAAAATCAGATCGCAACATCACATTCCTTTTGCGAAAATAATCAAATCTCGTTCTAGACCAAACTCGAAAAAACACCAAATAGGCCTTATAATCTAAGGTTGAAATCTTGAATAAGTTTGGGGCTATGATATATAGTTGAAAGGGAGTAATTTTGGAGAGGTCTTCTGGCTAAAAAGTTTGAGAAAAAGTGATTTGAAAAGCCAAGCCACAAATTAGTTGATATATAAAGGATTAAGAGTTTAATTAAGAAAAGAGTTCTAATCAGATACAAACACTAAAAAATTTATTTCGGACTATCGAACCGTTGGAATTTGATGAAATATTTGGGAGAATTAGCTGAAGATGAGAGGAAACTGCATAAATTTTTTTAGCTCGATCAGGCCGTTCAATATTTTTAACTATTTTTTTTCTAGAGAGTTTTATGTGTCGAGGACTCTTTAAGAGTTTTATGTTTTGAGAACTCTTCTATATAATAAAAATTCAATTAAAACTCCATTTTAATTCTGATTCCAATTCCGTTTGAAAATTTATTTTTCGAATATAAAACCAACATTTTAAATTAAAAAATTTATAAAAATCCAAAATTTAATTTTTCTCTGATTTCCAAAATTAATTTAAAAGTTCCCATTTAAAAAATCCGAGTTGCTACACTTTCACATGCGACGAGTCTCTTTGTAGCGTAACCGGACCATTGAGTGGAACATGTTGATGGCGGCTATCGAGTTTTGGTATCCCGAGGATCATGTATTCCGCTTCTGGTTAGATGAGATTTGTGCTACCTACGAGAAATTTTCTGCCATGTTGGGGATAAATCCCAGTGTTGTCGCGACTCTACATGAGTTTTCACGTTTTCCCAGGGAATTATTGGCTGAGCTTTTTCATATTTCTCCTTCAGCGGCTAGGCCCTTGGTTACGAAAGGAATGATTTCCCTTCCGGCGGTGTTGCAGTCCGTGCATTCACAAGACGTGGGTGATGCTGGTAATGTCGGGGTCGTTATCCTAGGCATTGTTTCCAAAATTCTATAGGTGACTGGAGAGACGCTGGTGGACCCCCAACTGGCTGCTATTGTTTCTTGGATATCGTACCATCACAATCCTGCAGCGGTGATACTTGCGGAGACCTTAAATGGTCTGGATGCCTAAAGGGAGGATCATTCTGACGTTCTGAGGGGTAACCCTATAATGTTGTTTATGTGGCTGTGGGAGAGGTTCGTATGGCGATCCCACCTGTGTATCCCTTGTCGGCGGTTCCAAACTTCTTATCACGCTATTTTATTAGTGTGGGTCTGGACATTGAGAGTTGGGGGAATTGGTTTGTAGAGCACGGGGCTTGAGGCTTACGCTGGTCCGTGCCTTGGTGGGGAGAGTTGCTGCCCATTCTGAAGCTTGGAGAGTACCAGTACATTTAGGGGTGGACAAAAAAAAGACCGACCCGAATGGACCGATTGGACCGAACCGAACCGGACCGAACCGAAAATTAAGGCTATTTTGAAATCGGTCCGAAAATCGGTTCACAAAACCTAAAAACCGATTAAACCGGTCCGGTCCGCGGTCCACTATATTAAAAGACCGATTTGGACCGGACCGGACCGATTCCAATATATATATATAATAAAAATAATGTTATTGTGTTTCTTATGTATAGTTTTTGAATTAATGTATAAAACTTATGAATTTAATTTGGAACATTTTATATATGTATAGACATTTTTTTATTTGGGTTAAAAAATCCATATAAATATCACTTGGAGTTTCGAGTATTATTTTTTTGTATATATATTTGTGAGAAAAATAGATAAAAAATTCATAAAATGTACATATATATAAAATAGGGTCAGGACCGAATTTTACCCCGGACCGGACCGAAAAAAGCCTGGACCGAATTAGTAGGTTAACCGAATTAATCGGTCCGGTCTCGGTCCAAAAAAATTGAGGACCGAATATTCGGTCCGGTCCAAAAAATTGGCAAAACCCAGACCGGACCGGACCGTGCCCACCCCTAAGTACATCAGACTGGTTGGCCTCAGGCAGACCTCATTCTACTTTCCCTGACGGCTGCTGCGTCAATATGGTTGGGAGAAAATTGTGCCACCGTGGACACCAAACTTCTTTCCCGTGGAGGATCTAACAGAGTGTATGCGCATGCAGCTGGGTTCCCTATGAGAGAATCGTCGTCCGTCAACCCATCCTTATCAGTCTACTGGAAGAGTCTGGCATGTCTCTGAGGACTAAATGAAGTGGTTGCGGAAGAAGGTAGTGGCCAGGATGCTGGCTATGGAGACTAGTGAGAGGTGGTTTGCCATATCTGACACCATGGAGGGAGGCGTTGCGGTTTACCCAAAGTTGGTTCGGGCTTAACGCTCTATGGAGCGTCTGCGATACTCCTTTCTGGCAGGGGAGGTTTTGGGAGTCCAGGATGCAGGTGATGATGGTGCTGGTTCCAGTAGCTATGGGTAAGGTTTTGTGAAGCTTATTGTGGAAGGTGTTATTTTGTGTTTTCTGGAATAATTGGAATGATTCTTAGGGGTAATAGGGCTTGTTATTTTCTGGGTTTTCAGGCTAGGGAAGACGTTTGACTCTTTACGCTGATGTAATCGTACGAAAATTTCAGATAATAAAATAAATGAGTTTTTAATCATTTAGTTGTGCCTTTTTATGACCTTTTGCATTTTGAATTTGTCTATACCAATCGCTAAGGCATACATAATCCTTTTGTTCATGTATATGTTAAAATGAACTGTCGTTCTCGGGGATAAGAAAATAATAGTATTTTATGAAAAGAAGGGGTCGGGCTTTTGTGAAGCGAATGAGCTGCCTATGTACCTCTAAAGTTTTTGAAAATTTTGAAATTCATTTTTGAAAATGATTTTAGAGGATCGGGCCCACGTAGTTCTGGGTAGGGGGAAATGAAGAGTTTTTTTTTAATTGAAGGGAGATTAGAAGAGTCGTAGCACACCGAGATTTTGAACTAGGGGTAGAATTTCTTAAGACGGTCTAGGTTGACTGGGCGCGCCATTTCTTCCCCGTCGAGGTCGATGAGCACAGCAGCTTCGCCCTATAGGATTTTCTTCACGATGTAGGGGCCGCTCTGATTGGGCTTGAATTTCCCTATGGGGTCCCAAATGGGCTTTACTATTTCTTTGAGGGCTAAGTCCCCCTCCCGGACACCGTGGTCCTTGACTCTCTTATTGAAAGATCACGCTATACGGTGATGGTACCCTTGAATGTGATATAAAGTTTTCAATTACCTTTCATTTAGGAGGGTTAGCTCGGCAAGACGACTTTGGTACCAGTCTTCTTCCCTGAGATTTCTTTCAAGCATGATGCGCAACGAGGGTATTTTCAACTCCACGGGTAGGACCGCTTCCATGTCGTAGACCAGAGAGTAAGTGGTAGCCCCAGTAGAGGTTCTAACTGAAGTGCTGTAGCCCCATAGGGCATAAAGAATCATGTCGGCCAATCTCGACGACTCTTGATCATCTTGCTGATGATGGCTTTAAGATTCTTATTGGCTGCTTCAACTGCTCCGTTGGTTTGAGTTCGGTATGAAGAGGATTTATGTCTCTGAATTCCATACTCGTCGACCTCTTCTGTAACCTCTGCCTCAAAATGTAACCCATTGTCTAATACTAGCTCATGTGGGACCCCATATCGGCATATGATGCTTTTCTTAATGAATTTGGCCACTTTCTTGGCATTCAGAACTGCGTATAACTCGGCTTCGACCCATTTGGTGAAGTAGTCAATAGAGAATATGATGAACTCATGCCCATTGGATGATTTTGGTGTAACTTTTCCTATGAAAGCGATGCCCCATGTGGAAAATGGCCAGGGAGAAGTCATGTTGTATAGTTCTCACGGAGGCAGATGCTGTAAGTTAGAGAATTATTGGCATTTGAGACATCTTGGCACGTAATCTATGCAATCCTGTACCATGGTAGTCCAGTAGTATCCCTGTCGGATGATCTTCCTGGCGAGCATATGGCCATTTATGTGGGGTCTGCATTCCCTGTTGTGGATTTTCTACATCATCTCTTCAATGTTAGTCCCTGCGATACAGTGCAAATGGGTGCCATCGAAGTTCCTCTTGAATAGTGCTTTATCACAGATAATATATTGTGAGACCAGTTTGTGGAGAATTTCTCAGTCTTTCTTGTCAGCTCCTTGAGGATACTCACCGTGTCTGAGGAGGCGCCAAATATCATAGTACCAGCAGTCAGTTATTTCGGATTCTTTTGCTGTGCCGAGCTCAATGTGGTAGCAATGGGTCGGAAGGGAGCCATGGTTATTCCTTCGGGAATATAAATCATGGAGGCTAAGGTGGCAAGGGTATCAGCCAAGTTGTTCTTTGCTCGGGGCAGGTAGTGGAAGGTGATTTCTTTAAATTGGGAAGCCAGTTCTTCAAGGTGGGCATGGAAGGGTAAGATTTTATTATCCTTGACTTTCCATTTCTTGAGTACTTGATCAATGATGAGGGTTGAATCCTCGTAGACATCGAGGTATCAAATTCCTTTATTGAGGATAATTTTGAGGCCTACTGTGCACACCTCGTATTCAGTCATGTTGTTAGTGCAGGAGAAATCCAATTTGATGGCAAGAGGAGTGTGGGAATTATCAGGGGAAATTAGGAGAATCCCAATGCCATACCCTTTTTTATTGGCACCGCCGTCAAAGAATATTTTCCATCGAAGATCTTCGTGGGAGGTGCAAAGGATATTATCGTGTGGGAATTCAGAAATCCAGACATCGGCCTCTTCTATAGGGTAGTCAGCAAGGTAGTCAGAGATGGCACTTCCTTTCATGGATTTTTGTGTAACATAGGTTATATAAAACTTGGCTTGAAGCATCAACCAACGGACCATTCGACTGGATAGGGCGGGCTTCTAGAGTAGGTATTTGATGGGATCCATTCGGGATACGAGTCTGATGGGGAAGGCGAGCATGTAGTGCCGTAACTTTTAGGTAACCCGGATAAGGGTGACATATGTTTTTTCCAAGGCAGTGTAGTCATCTTCGTAATCGGCCAATTTTTGACTGGCATAGTATATGGCTTTCTCTTTACGAGTTTCTTCAAGGTATTGGGCTAGCAGAGCCCTGACTGCAGTATCGATCACGGTTAGGTATAAGAATGAGGGAAGACTAAGCTGCGATGGCATGAGCACTGGAGGTCGGGTTAGGTATTGCTTAATTCGGTCGAAGGCTTCTTGACAAGCTTCATTCCAGACCTTGATTGAATCCTTTCAGAAGAGTTTGAAGATGGGTTCACAAATGGAAGTCAATTGGCTGATGAATCGACTGATGTATTATAATTTCCCAAGTAATTCTCGAACTTCTTTCTCCGTTCGGGGAGGTTGCATCTCAAGTATGGCTTTCAGCTTCTATCCCTTTCTCGCTGACTATGAATCCCAAACGTTTCCCTTTGGTAACTCCGAATATGCATTTATGGGGATTAAGCCGCATTTGATACTTTCGCAGTCGTTCAAAGAATTTTTTGAGAGCAGAAACACGACCTTATCTAGTCTTGGACTTGATAATCACGTCATCTACATAGACCTCGACTTCCTTATGTATCAGATTATGCATAATGGTTGTGGCAGCACTTTGGCAGGTAGCCCCTGCATTTTTTTTGACCAAATGGCATGACGGTATAGCAAAAGGTTCCCTAAGGGGTGATGAATGCGGTTTTCTCTTAATGTTCAGGGTGCATCTTGATCTGGTTATATCTGAAAAATCCATCAACGAATGACTTAAGAGCACGATTGTTCGTGTTGTCCACGATCACATTGATGTTGGGTAGCGGGTAGTCATCCTTCGGAGAGGCTTTATTCAGGTCTCGGTAGTCGACACACATACAGACCATTCCTCCTGATTTTGGCACATGTACGATATTGGCTAGCCATGTAGGATATACGATCACACGAATAAAGCCTACGTTCAGTTGCTTGACCACTTCTTCTTTTACTTTGACTTTGAGTGACCATTCGGTGCAGAGCTTTTGCAACTTTTATTTGACTAGTTTACATTTCGGGAGCGTCGGAATCTCATGTTGTGCTATTTTGAGGTCTATGTCAGGCATATCATCATAGGACCATGTGAAGACATCCACGAACTCCTTTAATAGCACTTCGAATTATGCGCACTCGTGCTTATTAAGGGTATCCCCTGTCCTAATCTCGTACATTTGGCTACTAGAACCGAGATTAATAACAATAATTTCATCTTCATTAACTTGAACGCATTTATGTTGTTTATTATTAACCTTATTTAGATCAGTTAAGAATTATTCATTTGCAAATTCACCATCATCAAGAGTTTGATCAAAATCAAGATAATTAATGTAGGGCATAACAAGATACCCAAAATCTTTATTTATTTCATTAATAGGATAAACAACATTGAGAACCTCATCCAAGGAGGTCTCGATTACATCAGAGTGAGAGGAAACAATTAAAGGGGAAAGGGGATAAACATCAGGGTTAGGTTGGATATCAGCAGGTGGCACAGGTGCAACATGCCAGTTGGGAAGAGGTGTACCAGCATCTTTGATGAGGTAGGATGGATCAAATGGTGTAGTCCCTGAGTGGATCATACATAGTGCCAGCCCTAGCATCTGCCAGTCAAAAGAGTCCTTGAAATCGTTGTCCTCGGAATCCCCGATATCAGCTATGGTCTCCTTAGTAAATGGTTGCACACAGTGTTGGGAACTCTCAGTCCCCGAGTAGCTGTCTTGGAAAAATATTTCCATTCTTGGTTTCATCCTCTTGTCTATAGGGTCATACCAAGGTTCAGAGAAGCCATAGAAGGGGAAATTTTCACCCTCTTTGATGAATCTTCCATTTAGGGAATCATAGAGATAGTTCGGGCACATTCTAACTTTCTCTTCAGTCGAGGCCGACGGATCAATCTGAGTTATTGTTTTATGGTTGATAACTTAATCCATAGGGAGGAAAAGCCTCCTTCAATACAATAGGTTCAGTTATCCCTTGTTGCCTTTGTCATAGCCCCAGCCCGGGCATAAAGTGCATATTCTTGAACAGTTGGATTACATTGATATTTCCATGTGGATCATACTCTGGACAAACCCTATCTTTAAAGTCGTCCCCTGCTGGGAGTAGGAGTGGTTCAACCTGGAACCCTGATAGTAGCATATCGTTCACCCCGTGTTGTATCTTGAGTACTGAATTATTGGTGCTTGCATTCTCGGTGTTTTCACTGTGTCCCAAGATGGTGATAACTTCTCCATTGACAAAGAATTTTAATTTATTATAAAGGGAAGAAGACACCCCTTTGATGCTATAGAGCCATGGTCGTCCGAGCCGCAAATTGAAACAGGCTGGGATATAAATGACATGGAATTCAACAATAGGATTTATAGGGCCAACCCCTATGGAAAGCTTGATATATCCCATTACCTCTCGACGGGTGTTGTCGTAGGCATGTACGGTAGCAGAGGTGGGAGCAAGGTCGCTCACTTTCAGTCCCAAGAAGTTGAGGGATAAGCAGAGCTGATCCGTTATCGACGAGTGAGAGGGGAATAATTTTCCCCATGGCTTCGATAGAGATATTGAGAGCATGATTATGGTTGGGACCATTCTTAGGGATTTCCTCTTCAGAAAATGAGAGCATTCGAGTAGAGGTCAATGATCCAACTAGGTTCACTTCTTCTGGTGTGCTTGAGGGAGGAACTGTGGGTCCTGTAAGTAGCTTGATTAGGGTATTTCGATGCGGTTGGGAAGACATGAAAAGTCCCCATATAGTGATGTTGGCTTGAGTTTTCTTCAGTTGATTAAGGATCTTACTTTCTTCAAGGGTCAGTTTCGGCATAGGGATATTCTTAATACCTTTCCCTTTATCGCTTGCTGATGGTTGTAAGCTCGAATTCTAGTAATGTCTCCCTGACCTAGTCATGTGGTTTATGGAAGAGGGGAAAAACAGAAACCCCGTTTCTTCATCGACATCGGTTGCTCAGCTACCTGGTTGATCTCTCCTAGAAGCTCCTCGAATGATATCATTCCGCATAGGTTGGCTATCAGACTAGTATTTCTGACATTTGGCTTTTCATCTGAATCTTCGGAATTTACCTGACAAATGCCACTTAAGACGTTTAGTACAAAATTAAACTATTAAAATGGATCCGAACTATTTGTTGAAGAAACTCTTTTAATCAAAATAGAACTTAACATAAGATGTGTTTAAAAAATTATCAAAATAGTTTGAACGAGTTATTTCAGATCTAGAATTAACCAGTTTTGAGAAACAAAACTTAAACTATTAAATCAGCTTAGCTTTGGAGAAGGTGATGAGAAAATGTGGAAGTGTACGAGTAGATTTTAACGTGTTAAACCCCCACCCAATCGGGGAAACATCCACGGTGACCTCTACATCACGAAACGAAAATCCACTAAAATCAGAATAACAAATTACAAGCTATTTAACAATCACACCACATAAACACACCTAGACTAAGTTCAGAATCGTTACCAACTCCTTTGGATTAGATTTGACTTCTCTGAAGGTTGGTGTTGTTGTTCTCTCCAGCTTTGTAATCTTTACTTGATTCCAGATTTACGTCGACTTAAACAAGTTCAAGATCATTCAACCAACACTTACAGTGAAAGTGTAGTGGTGGTGTGCTCTCTAACATGTGCATGCAACGCACTCACACTTAATACAGACATAATGATTTAACAAATTACAAAATCACTAGATATGCAATAAATTCTAAAATCAGTTTAGTCAAGACTAAAACAGACTTTTAGACCTTTCAAAATAATCGCTGATCAAGAGGGAATCTTATTGTGAAATATCCAAGATCCTAACACATCCTGGTTTTAAAAATATTATATAGAAAGTGCAATCCCCAATCAAGATCTCAAAACTAGATCTTAGTGTGATATTTTGAGTAAAATGAAGTCAGAATGAAAATTGTCGGTTTAGGGTTTGAAAACATAAAATCAGTTTTAAAATAACCAACAAGTAAGATTTCTCAAAATAAGAAATCAAACAGTAATCTATCTATGTGATTTGTATCACAGAGACGAGATCTCAAGTTTCTATATAGAGAAACTGAAAACTCTACCAACGTGGCTAAGTTGTAAGGATGATCAAGAAAAAAGAGAATAACTTCTCAAAACACGATCTAAATACTCAGGTTTGAAATCTCAGAAAATAATTTATGGTTCAGGGTTTGGCGAAGTTTAGATTCGGGTTTCAATTTCCCTCTTTAATCTTTCTCTCTCTTCTCTATATTCTCTCTTTTTTTCTCTCGGACGAGGAAATCACAAAAGCCTCTAATTGCCTCACCCAAGGCATCTATTTATACTAGCAATCGAAGGATCTGGAACGATGCCATAAATCAGGGTCTGAGATTAATGGAATTTAAATTGATGCAAATCTACGGGTGCACAAGAAGCGGTGCAAAGGCCAACTTTGATTGGTTAAAATAAGATCACTTGGATTGAATCCAAACACATGAAACCCGTAAATTAAGTCAATCCAAGGGTCCAGAATAAATCATATGTATGTGAGTGAATAAAAACACATATCGAACCGTTGTGTGTGCAACACGTGTAGGCTCACGATTAACTCTTAAACGCGTGTTTTTAAGTTCTAAAAAATTCTACTTTCACCCACAAATGTTTTTGTCGCTTTTGGTTTCTACCCAAGTCAGTTTTAAGGCATAAAATATATTTACAAATCGACCCAAGAAATTTATTAAGTACTAATTTTAATTTTCAAAAATTATTTAAAATTCTTAGAAAATATTAATTAAATCCCAAAAATTATTTAAAAATCATTTTAAGGGGATTTAACTCACACAAGGTCATCACATGAATAAATCACTATATATATGTAATTCTAGTGTGTGGTGTATGTGTTATACCTTCAAGAACTTGTGGAGGAATCTCAATGATGCTATGAAAGTTATGAGGCTTTTTAGTTTATCTAAGGATAGACACAATTTTGTCATTATTTCCAAACTAGATGAGCTCCTATGTAATGCAGACTCAAACGAGTCAAAGATATAGGGTGATTCAATCTCCCCCTTTGGAAGTATGAGACAAAATCTCCTTTGAGTCAACAAGGACTCATAGGGATACCAAAAAAATAAGGAAATACTATTCCTATAAAAAAAACTATCTACCCAATCTCCTAGAAATGAAAAAATTACAAAACTCAATTATGTACAAACCATTACCCTATGAAAATTTGATGCAATAGATAGGTACTGAGATCTGCAATAAGATACCCAAGATCAAGTTCATTAGATGAGAATGTACAAGAGCGTCCAAGTGGACTCAAAATTTAACCCCCATTTTGTCTCAAATGGACAAAGGGCAGCAAGAATAAAACAAGAGAGTTATAAACAGGTGATAAACAAAACTTGAATAAACAACGAGAATTCACACGAATCTCCTACATAAAACAGATATAAGAGGTGCTCTTTGTCATTATACTAACATCCATGCCTTACCTCCTCAGAGATTAATTATAAACATGTGAAAAACTGGCAATTATACAAATTAAGCAAAAGAATTATTCAGCCAAAACCATGCCAATTGATTTGCGTCAGGATTCAAAACGCTTAAAATCCAAGGGTTTTGTAAATAAATCAACCAATTATAGATGAGTAGGTAGGTAGTTAATCTTTAGTTCTTTTGATTCAACTAATTCTCGGATGAAGTGATATCAAATTTTAATATGTTTAGTGCGATAATGTTGAACTGGATTCTTAGAGATGTTGATCGCACTTTGATTATCGCAATAAAGATGTAGTTTTTCTTCTTTTATTCCGTAATCTTTGAGCATTAGTTGCGGCCATAATAACTGGGCACAACAACTTCCTGCTACGATATATTCAGATTCTGTAGTGGATAAAGAAGTGCAATTCTTTTTTTTTTTGTTCTAACCAACCAAGTTGTTACCTATGTAGTAACATGCGCTAGAAGTACTTTTACTATCGTTGGCACACCCAACCCAATCAACGTCGGTGTATTCTATTATAGTGCTCGATGTGTCTTTCGTGTACCACAACCCTAAATTGTGAGTGCCTTTTATGTATTTAATTATTTTTTGACACATAATAAATGGCTCTCTTTCAGATTATTTTGATAACGGGCGCATACACAAACAACGTACATGATATCAGGGCGCGGGGCTGTTAGGTAGAGAAAACTTCCTATCATACTACGGTATAAAGTATAGTAAATGGATTTACCATTTTCATATTTAGAGAGTTTGATCGAGGTAATTATAGGCGTTCTAGCTTCTTTAGCAGTATCTATGCCAAAATTTTTTACAATCTCTAATGCATATTTAGATTGCGAAACAAGTAGACCTTCTGAGTTTTGTTTGACTTGAAGACCTAAGAAAAATTGCAACTCCCCCGTAAAGTGACATTTGTAATTCTTTGTGCAAAATGTCTGAGAAAGACTTGGCTTCTGAAAGGGAGGTGGATCCAAAAACGATATCGTCGACATATACTTGAGCAATAGTAATGTTGTTGTCAAAACGTTTGACAAACAAGGTTTGGTCATTTCTTCCTCTCCTAAATCCATTATTTAACATAAAGGTGGATAAATGCTCATACCAAGCTCTAGGAGCTTGTTTTAACCCATAAAGAGCTTTTTTAAGACGATAAACATGATAAGGATGATGAGGGTCAATAAACCCTTTGGGTTGTTCTACATATGTTTCTTCAGTTAAAATTCCGTTAAGGAAGGCAGACTTCACATCCATTCGGTAAAGTGTGAAGTTTAAATGACAAGCTATAACAAAAAGTAAACGAATAGATTCGAGTCGAGTAATAGGAGCAAACGTTTCCTCGAAATCTATTATTTAATCCGAGAGTAGCCCTGGGCAACTAATCTAGCTTTATTTCTAATGATCATCCGAGACTCATCAGTCTTGTTTTTAAAAATATAACGTGTTCCAGTAATCCTTTTATTTTTAGGCCTGGGTACAAGATACCAAACATCGTGAATGATAAATTGAAGAAGTTCCTCTTGCATTGCAGTAATCCACAAGGGGTCATTCAAGGCTTCATTTACATATTTGGGCCCAATAAAAGACACAAAACACGCAAAATGAGCAATATTACGAAGTTGAGATCTTTTACGAACAGGTTCTATAGGATTACCAACAACGTTATCTAGGGGATGGTCTTTATAACCCAGTTAGGCACTTCAGGGGTCTCTATTGGTAAAGGCTCAGTTATTTCAGGAGAGCCATAATTTAAAAGTCTTTCAGACTCATCCACAATAGTCGGTCTAGTGGTTTTACTTTCTATAGAAGTGTCATTTACAATCACATTAATGGATTTCATCATGGTTCTAGTATGCAAGTTGTAAGTACGGTGGGCTCTACTGTCGGGTAAATAACCTAAAAATATAGCTTTATTTCTTCTTGTTTCAAACTTAGATAAATGTTCTCTGTCTTTACAGACATAACATGTACTATCCAATGTCCTAACATATTTAAGATTTGGTTTCTTGCCATACTAAAGTTCATAGGGGGGGCCGTTTAGAATTCTTCCAAAGGTAGGATGTGACATGCAATACGAACTGATTCGACCCAAAAGTATTTAGGTAAATATTTGGCATGTATTAAAACTATTGCCATTTCCTGAATTGTTCTATTTTTCCGCTCGGCTATCCCATTTTATTGGGGTGTCTTGGGAGCACCGAACTCATGTTTGTAACCATTACAGTCACAATATTCAATGACACCTAAATCTATGAATTCGCCTCCTATGTCACTCCGGATTCTGTCGACTTGGGAGTCCTTTTCATTTTCTATACGAAGTAATATTTTCGAAAACGCTCTAAAGGTTTCAGACTTCTGCTTTAAAAAAACAACCTAAGTTAATCTCGTGTAATCATCAACCATAGCTAGAATATATCAATTGCCACAAAGGCTAATAGTACGGAAATGACCCATTAGGTCCATATGGATGAGTTCTAATAGTTTAGAGGATAGAATGTCTTTAACCCTTTTATGAGATGCCTTAACTATTTTGACTTCTTGACAAGATCCACAGACTATGTTTGAAATAGGTTTTATTTTAGGAATACCCCTAATAATTTCCTGAGAGGACAATTTACTAAGGTTGTCATAATTTATGTGACCCATTCTGTTATGCCATAATTCATTGTCATCCATTCTGGCAATGTTACAGACCTCTGTACTTGGATTGACTGTGTAACAGTTATCTGGAGTACGGAGTCCTGTAATTATGCACTCACCATTTTCATTTAAAATTTTGCAATTATTCTTCGAAAAGGTGACAGTATGATTGGAGTGACAAAATTGTGAAATACTTAGTAGATTAACCTTAAGACCTTTTACTAATAAAACATATTCAATAACAGGTAATCCTTCTTCTTGGAGTGTTCCTTTGCCAATGATCTGGGCTGAAACACCATCTCCAATTAAGACTTTGCCTCCGGAGAAGTTAGTTTTGTTTGAGAGTTTGGATTCATCCCCGGTCATATGCTTAGAACATCCCGAGTCTAAGTACCATCCAGACATGGTGTGTTCAGCTTTCAAAGCACTGATCACTATGTTACATGTCATCTGGGGTACTATATCATTATTTCTTACCCAAATTGCTCTGGTTTTCAATTTACGCTTATCAGCTCGTATTTGATAAAACTTGCGAGCTTCAGATTTTTATCTATATAGATTTTGCGTAGGTTTCTTATTGTTATAAATAGTTTGATCATTTGGTCGAGAAATGTCTCTAGGATGATTTCTTATCAATTGTCTTTTAGTGTTAGATCTTGTCTTTCTCTTTCGATAGTTAGAGTTTCTGTCTGGTGGTTTATGAAGGACATAATTGTTACGGCTTCTCCTAGAATTGTTAAAGTTCTGATAAGTAAAGGAGGGATAGGTAGTTTGATACAACCATTTGGAATAGCAACCATCTAATGAGTGTCCGTACACATCACAGTATGAGCAATAAAGATTGTTCATAGCAGTTAAGTATTTAGGAAAGTTGTTGAACATAGGTTTCCCTAAATTATGACTTTTGGCATTATTTTTAGAGGGAATAGTTTGAAATAAGGTCTCACTCTTTCTAATGGGAGGACAAATGTACTTGGCTTTAAGTTGAACATTATGCTTAAGGGTACTTGTCTCATCAAGGTTTAACTATTGCTGGATTTTATCAAAATCATTTTTTAAAGATTGAAAGTATGGACAAATTTCCATAGGTCTTTTCCCACTAGTAACAAACTTTATGGTTTCAAAAGGTTTAGTTTGCTTGATATTTTTGGAGCAAAAGCCTATTCCAGATCTGTCATCAGAATTGATCTTACTATTAACAACAAAGTCCTCAAAAGAATTAGAATTTCTTTCAAATTTTGAGAATTTTTTGAAGACTGTTGATACATTTTCTTTTGTTTTTTCCATTTCTAATAACGATCCTTTATACTTCTTTTCCAAAACATTATTGGATTCAGTCAAGTCTTTCACTTTTTATTCAAAAGCATTTATTTCCCCATCATGAGTTAAACTTTGTGACATATACTCTTCAGCATTTTGTTTAACTATTTGATTTAATGACTCTAATTTCTTGGAAAGATCTTTGACAAGCTTCTCAAGTCTAGTGCTTTTCTTGAGTGTTTTAGTGTAAAGTGTGTGAATGTCAGGAAGGTCCTCATTGTCGGAGTCACTAAGTGAGCAGCCTGTAGTGTCCCCTATCGATTCAATTTTAAGACTCACACACATATTGGCATTATCAACAAGGCGTTCACTTTGACTCACACACACTCGATTTGCAGTACTACAATCATTCTTAAGCATTAAGGCAGACACATCAGTAGAAGCAACATCAATCATGGTATGATCAATTTCCTCATCATAATTGTAGATTATCTTAGCAAATAATGACATGCAAGGTTCATAAGAGTTGGATGACTCATGTTCATCATTTTCAGAATCACTTGAGTCATTCCAAGTTTTGCATAGCTGAGCCCTATTATGTTTGGGTTTTTTGTCTAAGTTAACCCTATAGTCACTAGCCATGTGTCATAATTTGCCACATCTATAACATTCAACATTTTTAAGGTCTTTCTGAGGTCTCTTGTGATCATCAGTCTTTTGTTTATCAGGCCTTCCCTCATGAGGCCTATTAATAGAAATGTTGCAGTACTTTGGTTTCCCTTGTCTAGAAGCAACTTTGTTTCTAAAGTTTACAATCTTTTTGAATTGCTTAGACATAAGAGCAATCTGATTATCCAAGTTATCCAAGTCACAGTCCTCATTAGAGTCAAGGCCAAGGTTAGGTTTCATTAACTTAAATGAAAAAACAAGATTATAACTACACTGTTTTTTATTGGTCTGGATCAATAGTGTGCCCTAATTATTCGAAATAAACTCGTAATAACTAGGACAACCCAATCGAAATAAACTCGTAAACTCCATCACCATAACAAAGCAACCCATCAACCCTAGGTGAGTTCAATCCGACACAACCTAAATTAAACTAGCCACTAAGCATAATGAAAATCATAAATAAACACAACTAAATAATTAGGGTACACAATAAATAAATTAACTACAACACTTAACTAGGCATGGAAATTAAACACAAAGCAAGAAACAAAATAAAAAGCATAAATAAGAGGGAGGAAGATGGTGAATAGTAAGGGCTTATATTAAATGGGTATAACACAATAAAAATGTAGGATAGGGGTGGTCTCCACAAATAAACTCCCAAAGTGCTCAAACCCTAGGTCTAAACTAAAAGGAATAGAAAAAAACTAGATTCTTTACAAAAATAAACTAAGGGTCCTATTTATACAAAGTTACAATTAAAATAAAACAAAAAGAAAATAAAAAGGAAAGAGAAAAAACGTGGGCAACATAAAACAGGGGACTGGTCGACCGCGGAAGAAGGAGCGAGCCACTGCAAAGCGCGAAAGCAAAAAATGGGATCACCGGTCGATCAGTGGGGCTGGGTCGGCGACCGTCCATAGCAGCAACACCCTATTGTTATCCCCTATGCCGAGATCTACTTCTCGAATAAGCTAACAAGCCCAAGATATGTATTGACCTGCTGTTATGTGAACAAAAACCATGCATTTCCTTTACAAAGCCACAAGATCTGCTGCCATGGCCAGAACGCACCGTTCAAAACCCAACACAACCCGATCCAAGCTCGTGTGTGGTCAAAGACCCATCCAAATCATGAAATGCCAAAACCCAAGCTCAAAATCTCCATTTCAATTTGAGACCCGAGACAAAACCCTTGAGAACCCCAAATCACCATTTGCAAGATTTATTTGCTTCAATTTGGCCGAAAGAGAAAGGGGACATGGTGGTTATTTATTCAATTATTTTCCTTTTAAATGGTTTCATTTTATTTATTTTCCCATCAAAGATCCGTAATAACTTCATTTGGACTCGGATTTACGCACCATTCGCGACCACGTGAAGCATGCTCCGAGGGCCACAACTTTTATGAAGACTTTGGGCAAAAATCTCGAAGTGTGAAATGACGAGAATGCCCGTGAACGTGCAAACTTTAATTAAACTTTACCGGAATGCGCCCAAACTCCACATTAAGCACCGTAACACTTACCAACACTCAATAATACCTTAAATAAGACGTTAGCATATAAAACGGAGGTTGTCTGGTTAATAATCATAAAAATAGAAATTACAGTACCTGAGGGGGGATAAAATGCATAATTTTTTAGGGTAATAAGTGCCATGATTTGGGACGAATCACTGGTCTATGTTGTTTGTGTTATTTTTGTCTTTCTTCCTTGTAGGGTTCATTTTCACACAACCCTTCCACCACTAAGGGAACGGTGCTTCTTACCGAAGTCACTATTCTAGGCATGTAAACTTTTGAGAGGATACCTATCTCTCGGGTTTATGTGCCTATGGATAATAGGCCCTATATCCATCTCCTTCCATCTTAGCCAATCTTCACCATTGCTTCCAGTGATCTAGTTTCACAGGCCATTACCTCTTCTCATGTACTACTCATCTTTGTTAGGATCAACTATTTCCTTAGTTTGTGTTTATTTTTAACAATCTTGTTGCAGACATGCCATTACCACTGAACCAACTACTCCACTAGTTATCTTTCGTCTTTCTTCCCTTGTGGGGGTCAAGTATATATTTTGTTCAAATTTTTTGTTCTTGTCTATTTTTATTTATTACTGGAATTTTATGCTCAGGACTTGCGCTGTCTATTCCCATTTTAGTTGGCCAGTGTTACTAAATCTTTGTTTATTTCTTCAACTACTTCTCTAATAGCCTCTGCAGCTATTGAGGCCTCTTTTACCACGGGTTCTGATGGAAGCATCATCATAGCACCTCTTCTGGTATTTATTTGAACTCAACTTTACTACACTTCCATATAGTTTTTGACTCTACAAGCAATTCGTCAGCACTTATACCCTTTATTTATTCATAGGTGGGTGCTAGTAAGGCCTCTTCATCTGCGGCGTCTGCAGCTAGTGTTGCGGAGGCAACTCTCTATGCGTCACCTACAAGTCACACATTAGTTTATGCAAAGATAACCGCACATGTTCCATGTATTTCTTGTAATAAGAGTAGCTATTTATATGCCAACCTTTTACCTATGCTTCTCATAATCTTACTTGCTATCGGGCCAGTATAACTAAAGTCCCATTATCTGCGGGGCCTGTTGTGAGTTTTGCAGGGGTAACTTCCCATATACTTCTTTTAGCACACCTATTTATTATTCTCATACTTCTTTCCTTTTCTTTTATGCACGAGAACCTTAAAGTCTTTTTAACATATTTGTAGTCGTGGTCCCTCTATCTGTGGGACCTGTATCTTGGTTCTCAGGTTAGCATTGTGTCAGTTACTATATCTTTGGAACCTTTTACTAGCATCCTTGAGGAGACTACCCCGATATGTGTGGCACACTATTTTATTGACTTGTGTTTTCTTTGCAATGGTCTATTGACATTTCCCTGTCTTATTATTTTCAGGTCCGTGTTGCACATATTCCCGCCATTACGAGACCTCTGGATGGTGTCTTAAATGAGACTTCCCAGGTAAACTTTTGGTATATTATACCTTTCAAACTTAATTTTATTGTGCAAGCTCTCACTAACACTTACATGTTTCCCTATTTTCAGGTCAGTGCTGCAGCTGCTCCAATAGCTGTGGAACATCTTGGGGAAGTCACTGTGAGAGAGGTATTATTCTTTCATACCCCCTTTTACTTTCTATTTCCCCCTTTCTTCCTGCTTTTACTGTGTAACTATGCTCGCCCTCACACCCCTGTTTTATTGTTTTCAAGTTAGTGAGGACAATGCCCCTGATTCTGCGGAACATGCTGTGAGTGTTGTACTGCGCACTACCCAGATATTAGACTGCCATACATGATTTACGTTTAACTGCTTTTTTATAAATTTTCGTTTCCAACACAAAAATATTGATGCAACTTTGCCCATTATCTGTTAGGCTGGTATTCAGGGTCACACTGCCTTCTCGATTTGGCAGCAACATACTTACCCCTCTGAGCTTTGAGGTAAACTTTGTATCCCTTGCTTTAATTTGAGTAAAGACACTCAACCATCTATTCTTCTTTCTTTCTGACTTATCATTTTTATATTTCCCATTTTCAGGATCCCGTCAGCGAGCCTACTGAGGCAGAGTAGAGTTCTGAGGTTACCCGCTCACATGATGATGCTGGCTCCGACGAGGATTCCTCTCTTCCTTTTCAGAGACCGAGTCCCAAAATACGGGTCATTACAATATCAAGGTAGAGGCTCCTGGGACCTTTATGAGTTCTTTATGGCGCTCAGAGTTCCCTTCGAGGTTCCGAACCCATAAGCGGGAGGTGCAAGATGTGACACCTCGCTTAATTAAATACCGGGTGGTCAGTCCTTTATTAAATTAAATCAGAATATCAAGTTGTTTCATTCTTAACATCACTGTTGAAAAACATTTATTTATCTCTCACCTAAAACTTAATTAAGCTAGTGTAAAAAACTTTTAAACAATTTTTTTTATCCAACAGTTTAACCATTAATCACATTCACCATACTAATGAATACAATAATTGTAAATGAGAAAACATCTGACTAAATAAATAATACTGGAATAAACGTCCCAGTTTAAATGTCTCAAAATAAATAATCGAATAATAAATTCAAATCCCATCAACTAAAATACAAGAGTACAATGTATCATAAATAAGCAATAACTAAGAATGGGAAACATGCCCTAACTAAAAACGACAACATCAGATAATGAAAGGATAGATGTGGAGGCGCCTAATATCAAGGACCTGTGCTCCAGCAATAGTTGCAGCACGTCAAATCCATGGACTCCTATGTCCGGTGTCCCTATGGTTGGACACCTAAAATAGTGGCACAAAGAAAAATAGATTTGCAAGAATCGGGTTAGAGCCTGAGTGAAAATATTTTAAAAACAGTTTAGCAAGTATTTAAAATGCTTAAGAGCAAATGTTTTATCCATGCTAGTTATGCGGCTCTCGCTTGAGAATTTTCACCTCTCAACTAATATTCACGCCTAACTTACCGCTAACTATTCTAATCACTGCTGTCATGCCTAACTAGTTCAAACTCGTTAACCTTTAATTCTATTATTCCATAATAGCTACTCGTATTCCCCTCGTAACACGTTAATAAATATTTTCACATCTTTTATCTCGAGCGAGAGAGGGGGAGAGAGAGAGAGAGAGTCTTCACATTCAACATTTAGTATTCGCGCACTTAAGTTACATTAGATTTCACTATCCATTTTACCTACTTATTTCACACAGTAAAACATTTCACAAGTGTATATATATATATACTATTACGGCACCCAAAAGCTAAGCTGTGGTGAAGGTATACTCTGCTATCAAGGCCCGGTACATCACGTACTAAACAAGGACCATTGGTTCTTTATCTCTCTCGAGCCATAAATAATAATCACACATATTGGAGGCGGACATAATCATAAGCCTTTGGGTCACGCACATACCTACGCACCTAAACGACTGTTCAATACCATTGTTCACACAAATGGCAATCCAACTTAAATCCTATGTTCTGACGTACAAGTCAAATATCTCCCGAAGGCTCCTCAAGATAAGACTGTATCCTTCACAACCTCCCCCTATAGCAAGCAACGTTGGTATGTCAATACATATAATAAATCCACATTTGATTCGTCCTCATAATTCGGATATATCCTTGCACTAAAAGTCCGGATTCTAATATTCAACTCATCCGAACGTATTAAAAGTTTCTCGTAATAATGTTTTGGTACTTCCACTATACATATGTCAGTGCCACCCTTTTTGAATGAAAGTCCATTCCGTACTACTCCAGGTTAGCTACCAGTCATTTCCACTCTTATTGAGAGCACACTATATGGTTGACTTACTTGAGTCTGTACCATATATGAGTTCCAACTAGTTTGGATATCGAGACAAAATAGGATTAGATTTTTTTGAGCTACTATATCTCAAAAAGGCATCAAGCTTCATCAAAAGCATCCCAATCCAAGTTCCCCAATGTGATACAAAGAGGTAAGTACAACTCTTGAACCACAATTAGTACACATACACTGCATATACATGTTTATTATGTGTGCATATTTTTTATGGTGGTGTTGTTGCTTCAAATATTTTTTTTGAAAAAAGAAATTCATTTGAATATTTTTTTAATCATTTAAAATAATTTTTCATTTAATTGAAATATGATTTTAAAAATATATTTGAGGTTAACATAAGAATATTTTTTGTGATAAAAATTTGATTGGTTTAATTTTTTAATGGGTTAATATTTTTTTAGTCGAAAAATTTAATTTTTACAGGACTTTAAAAAGCACATGTGTGTTATTTTTTATAAGGCTATTTGTGTTTGTTTAATGCCTTGTTGGTTAGACTCATTCGTGACCCTAGATTGAGTGGTTATCTATGGACTATATTAATAGTGGCTCAATCTTAGTGAACACTCTTTAGCCAATCAAAATTAGTTATCCTATTTTTTTTCTACACCCTTAGATCTTGGTGAGTTGATCTAGACCCTCAATTTATAACAAACCCTAGTATCCTTCATATAAAATCCTTTTTTAGGGTTTCTTATCTTTGGTTACACATAAGAAGTGAGGGGCGGCTGATAATAGAGAGAGAGAGTCTTAACTTCAAATCATCTTCTTCTCCATTCTTTTGAGAGAAGCCTAATCTCCTCCAAGATAGCGATAAAATCGAGAGTGAGAGAGAGAGGCTAGTATAGTGTGTTGCCGGAAATCGGAAATTGGAAAGATCGAGAGAGACGCGAGTCAGTCGACACCGGAGCAACCCGGAAGCCGGCGAAACTGTAAGATCAGAAACCGTCGCTGTTGACTGCGAATCCAGAGGACAGTCGACGCCAGAAAAACAGAGGAGAGAGAGAGAGATTAAACGCCGTCAGAATCGAGAGTCGAAAAACTCGCTGGATTTTGAACCACTTTCAGATTTGTACTCTTCATTCCCTATAACTCTTAGGGACCATTTTTAGCACACTATTGCGAGGATTGTTGTCTGTTTGTTCTTGGATCATTTTTGTATTATTGTTGTTGTATATTTTAATCCAAGAACATAGTTTCAAATAAATTTAAAACTCAAGACTTGTTGTGGCTTATATTCAGATTTGAGAAATATTTTTGTTAGTTTCAAAAAGTAATTTCACAAATTGGTGAAATATTTTGGAAATAAATAATTTTGAAACAAAATTTGATTTGAATTTTTTTTTTCAAATCTGAAATTTTTGAAGTCTTGAATTAAAAGTATATTTGAGACTAATTCTATTGCATATAGAAGTTGCTTGTAATTTGTAGGAATTGCTTGTATTTGATTGAGAGGCGTGAGAAGCATTTTGCATGTTTAGTTAATTCACAAACACTATCCCTCTCACACGAACACATATGATTTGTGGTTCTTGGTGAGGTATTTTGTTTGTTGGGGGTGATGAAATCCGGAATTCAAGGATAAAACAAAAGCTGCGTGGAGAAGAGCAAATCAAGAATGAATGCCTTTAAGAGTGGAGTAACTCGGGTAGGTACGTTTTCTGATCTTGTATTTTGATTCTTAGTTGCATGCTTGACGGTTGTAACTTGGTTGTGATTTTAGTGGACTTTTTCATTTTGCTCCGTAAAGGGAGTCGTAGACGTTTCCCTAATTTTAGGGTTTTACCACGTTAAAAAATCGCGTGCTAATTTGCTTTAGTGTTCTTAATTACTTTGGCGAACAATATCATAATTGAAACTTAATTGTAGGTTTTGTATTTTAGAAAAAACTAAGGTATCAATCTAACAAGTCTAAAGATCATATTCAGAAAAAATTGTTTTAACACATCTAGTGTTTATTTTGAAAAGAGTTTCATCCAACGAGTTTATTTCGGAGTTTACTAAACTTATAATTTTTTGTTAGTAATCTTGTAAACTATTTTTTCAAGTGGTATCAGAGCGTATTTATCAAAAGATAATTTGATGCTGAAACTCCATAAATTGTTTTCGAAATCCATTTCTGAATATGGATATAAATTTTTTGAGAAGTTAGGTAACCTTTTCCGACCACCACTCTTTGATGGAAACAACTTTTCTTATTGGAAAGTACGAATGGTTGCTTTCATTCAAGGAACTCTTGGTGATGATGTTTGGGATATGATTGAAAATGGTTATGAACATCCAACTAAGTCTTTGTCTAATATTGATCCCACAATGGTTAAGAAACTTGGTAGCGAATTTACTGCGGTGGAGAAAAAGAAATCTCTCAATAATAATAAGGGCAAGAATGTTATCTTTATGTCCATTAACGAGCATGAGTTTAAAAGAATATCTATTTGCTCTACTTCTAAGGAGGCCAGGGACACTCTAGTCACCGCACATGAGGGTGATGTACGAGTTAAGGCCGGAAAAACACCAATGCTTGTCCAACAGTATAATACTTTGATTATGGATGACAGTAAATCGTTTGATGATTTCTACATTAGGTTAACCGACATTTTTATAGAATTATATGCAAATGGTGTAACCTATACTAGAAAAGAAATCGTTCAAGTCATTACCTGCTAAGTTTGACAATAAGAGATATGCCATAGAGGAAATGAATGACCCAAACCTAACTCCTGAATTCCTAAGTAGCAAATTAAGAACCGTTGAGATGGAGTTAGAGTTCAAAAAGCAATTGACTGCCCGTAACAAGAGACTCACTGGACCTAATGTTGTGTTTTCATCATAATTGACTTGACCTAAAGTCATTCCCTTAGACTTTGACCTTGACTTGAATGATGACTGTGACTTAGATCACCTTGACAATCAAATAACTCTAATGAGCAAGCATTTCAAAAAGATTATCAAATTCAGAAATGCTTTAGCCAATAAAAAGGGCAAACAAAATTATCAAGGTAATCAAAATCATAGACCTCATGAAAGATATAACAACAAGAGGACCTATGACATGAAAGATGTCAAATGCTATGGATGTGGCAAAATGGGACATATTGTTAATAAATGTCCAAATAAGCCTACCAACAATACTAGGGCTAATTTGTGTAAGACACGGGACGACTTTAGTGATTCTGATGAAGATGAAATTGAGTCAACCTATAATCATGAGTCCTATATGGCATTCTATGCTAGGATCATATACCGTGATGATGATGAATGTGTATTTACTTATGATCTTATTGCTCCTACTATTGCATCTGATGTTGAAAATGTTGTGACTTTTGATGATGAAAATGACATTGCTAGTGATAACTTAAGGGTGTGTCAAACTGAAAGTATTGTTATTAAACCTGAAGTGTGTGTGAGTTCCACATATGAAATGAGTGAAATATGAGACACTTCACACGATACATTTAGTGATTCCGATGATGATATTCCAGATCTCCATAAGCTATACAATAAAACGGTTAAGAAAAGTTCCCGTCTTGATAAAATGGTTAAGCTACTGAATGGGCGTATTGACTTACTTAACTAGACTATTAGGAAGAACACTGAAGAATTTACAGCACAATGTGTTGCCCATGAGACTGAAATTGAAGAATTTTTCGCGAAAATAGAAGATCTTTCTAAGAAAAATAATATTTTGGAACAAAAATACAAGTCTACCTTGGTAGAACTTGAAGAATCTAAGCAAAAAGTTTCAAACGTGTTTAAAAAATGCTTACACTTTGAAACTCAAGCTAAGTTTTACATGAAATTATTGTAGGAAGCAAGTTTGATTCTGACGATAAATCTGGTTTTGGATTTGGAGAAAAAGTTTATACTAGCAAAAATGTTTCTCCCGAAAATGTCGTTTTTGTAAAACAAGGCCAGAATCCTTAAAACACTCAGAAAGAAAATTGTTTTAAAGATGTCTCTAAGGCAAAACAAAGTGATGATTCTCAAAAGCCAAAATCTAACGGTCCAGCTAAGTACGTCTGTCCACCTATTAGAAATCATTATCAGAAACCCAAAACCAATGACACTTAGACGACCATTCCTATTAGAGATAAACCAATCTTCAAAGACTTTAGTAATAAAGTCAAGTCCTCTACACGTCAGTGCTGTTCATACTGTGATGTCTACGACCACTCCACTGCCGAATGTTTTCAAAAGAGAGTGTATACACCTACTTATTCAAACTTTAACTATTCTTGAAAGAGTATGAATACTTATGTTCTCCCAAGATAGACCACCCGCAAATCTAACTATAAAAAGAAGGGAGGACCCAAAACTAAGAAGAAATCATTTAGAAAGACCAATCAAAACCCTTCTAAATCAAAGGCCAATCAAATTGTTAAAACTAGGCCTATTTGGATTAGAAAAGATGACTTGCTACCCCAGCTCAAGTGCAACATTGTCATATCTGATATTAAGGCACCAAGCACTTCACCTGGATGATATCTTGACTCCGGGTGTTCTAAACATATGACCGGAGATGAAACTAAGTTAACAAACAAAACAAACTTCCTTGGAGGTAGTGTTGTGTTTGGTGATGGAGTTTCATCTAAGATCATCGGTAAGGGAACATTGTGTGAGGAAGGTCTCCCTGAGATAAATGATGTTCTCCTAGTTAAAGATCTTAAGGCTAACTTGCTTAATATATCTCATTTTTTTTATTCCAATCATACTGTTTCTTTTTCTAAAACTGATTGCCAAATTTTTTATGAAAAGAGAAATTGTATTTTAATAGGAAACATAAATAAGGACAACTGTTACACAGTCCTTCCTAAGTTTGAATCTTATAATAGATTGGGACATACAAAATTTGATAATCTTCGTAAGAAAATTTCCCAAGAAATGGTTAGAGGATTGCCTAAAATAAAAAAATTCTTTTTATCCTGTACGTGGTCCTCGTCAGGAAGGGAAAATAAGTAAACCCGCTCACAAGAAAGTTAAAAATGTTTTAACTTCAAAACCTTTGGAATTAATCCACAAGGACCTTATGGGTCCCTCTCGAACTGTCAAATTCTATGATAACAGTTACATACTTGTTATTGTGGATAACTACACACGATATACTCGGGCTGCGTTCATGAAAAATAAATCCCATACCTTCGATGAGTTCTTAAAAATACTTTTAAAACTGGAGAACGAGAAGGACACCCAAGTATGTCGCATTAGAAGTGACAAAGGTGGAGAATTAAAAGATTCGGGTGTTACAAAATATTGTATAGGAAATGACTATAAATATGAATTTAGTGCGCCTAATACATCTCAGCAGAACGACATTACTAAAAAGAAAGATAGAATCTTACAAGATATGGATATGGTTATGCTACATGTGAAAATTCTACCTAAGTATTTTTGGACCAAAGTTGTTCAAACGTCTTGTCGTATCATTCATCAGGCATACATTAGGAAGAATTTTAAATCTGTTGATGATATTCGATATGCGTATCTTCGTAATTCTATTGGTATGATAGTTCTTACTTATTTCAACACATCATTCATATCCTCGGTAGTTTCATGCTAATAATTGGTTTCTGAGGATTTAGGGCATGGTCGTTTCTCAAATGATAAAAGACGCCTCATAATATCTGTTTAATGTAGGAGACCCTTGTATCTGCCCTTGCATATGTTGTTGTTTGTGTTGTCACATTATATCATATTCTCCCGATTTATATATTTTTACTCCAATGTATATTTGAGCAAAATTGGAGAAGAAGAACTTGAGTACCTGTGCTGTTATGTATATATTATCTTGTACTAACTCAACTAATATGCCATTGAGTGTTTATCTTTTTCAGGCATTTTTCAGACCCAGTCGTATAGCTTTTCCTATTTATTAGGGTATTGGTCTGTATTGTAGTTGAGTAATGTATTTTCTTACCTTATTTTTGATTCTAGGATGGGAATGGGTAGATAGAGATTTTTGTATAGGAAATCTAGGATTTTTCATTTTTACCCACGAGTTCAGGATACTCAAGGGAATTTTGTCTCCAATATCCAAAGGGGGAGGTTGAGAACACACTATATGGTTGACTTACTTAAGTCTGTACCATATATGAGTTCCAACTAGTTTGGATATCGAGACAAAATAGGATTAGATTTTTTCGAGCTACTCTATCTCAAAAAAGCATCAAGCTTCACCAAACGCATCCCAGTCCAAGTTCTCCAATGTGACACAAATAGGTAAGTACAACTCTTGAACCACAATTAGGACACATACACTGCATATACATGTTTATTATATGTGCATATTTTTTATGGTGGTGTTGTTGCTTCAAATATTTTTTTGGAAAAAGAAATTCATTTGAATATTTTTTTAATCATTTAAAATGATTATTCATTTAATTGAAATATGATTTTAAAAATATATTTGAGGTTAACATAAGAATATTTTTTGTGATAAAAATTTGATTGGTTTATTTTTTTAGTCGAAAAATTTAATTTTTACAAGACTTTAAAAAACACATGTGTGTTATTTTTTATAAGTCTATTTGTGTTTATTTAGTGCCTTGTTGGTTAGACTCATTCGTGACCCTAGATTGAGTGCTTATCTATTGACTATATTAATAGTGGCTCAATCTTAGTGAACACTCTTTAGCCAATCAAAATTAGTTATCCTATTTTTTTTCTACACCCTTAGATCTTGGTGAGTTGATCTAGACCCTCCATTTATAACAAACCCTAGTATCCTTCATATAAAATCTTTTTTTAGGGTTTTTTATCCTTGGTTACACAAAAGAAGTGATGAGCGACTGATAATAGAGAGAGAGAGTCTTAACTTCAAATCATCTTCTTCTCCATTCTTTTGAGAGAAGCCTAATATCCTCCAAGCTAGAGATAAAATCGTGAGTGAGAGAGAGAGAGGCTAGTATAGTGTGTTAACGAAAATCGAAAAGTGGAAAGATCGAGAGAGATGCGAGTCAGTCGACGCCGGAGCAACCCGGAAGCCGACGAAACTGTAAGACCGGAAACTGTAGCTGTCGACTGCGAATCCAGAGGACAGTTGATGCCGAAAAAACAGAGGAGAGAGAGAGAGATTAGACGCCGTCAGAATTGAGAGTCGGAAAACTCGCCAGATTTTGAACCACTTTCAGATTTGTACTCTTCATTCCCTATAACTCTTAGGGACCATTTTTAGCACACTATTTCTAGGATTGTTGTGTGTTTGTTCTTGGATCATTTTTGTGTTATTGTTGTTGTATATTTTAATCCATAGTTTCAAATAAATTTGAAACTCAAGACTTATTGTGGCTTATATTCAGATTTGAGAAATATTTTTGTTTGTTTCAAAAAGTAATTTCACAAAATGGTGAAATATTTTGGAAATAAATAATTTTGAAACAAAATTTGATTTGAATTATTATTTTTTTAAATCTAAAATTTTTGAAGTCTTGAATTAAAAGTATATTTGAGATTAATTGCATTGCATATAGAAGTTGCTTGTAATTTGTAGAAATTGCTTGTATTTGATTGAGAGGCGTGAGAAGCATTTTGCATGTTTAGTTAATTAACAAACACTATCACTCTCACACGAACACATAGGATTTGTGGTTCTTAGTGAGGTATTTTGTTTGTTGGGGCTGCTGAAATCCGGGATTCAAGGATAAAACAAAAGGTGCGTGGAGAAGAACAAATCACGATAGAATGCCTTTAAGAATGGAGTAACTCGGGTAGGTACATTTTCTGATCTTGTATTTTGATTCTTAGTTGCATGCTTTAGGGTTGTAACTCGGTTGTGATTTTATTGGACTTTTTCATTTTGCTCCGTAGAGGGAGCCATGGCCGTTTTCCGAATTTTAGGGTTTTACCACGTTAAAAAATTGCGTGTTAATTTTCTTTAGTGTTCTTAATTACTTTGGCGAACAATATCATACTTGAAACTTAATTGTAGGTTTTGTATTTAAAAAAAACCTAAGGTATCAATCTAACAAGTCTAAAGATCATATTCAGAAAAATTGTTTTAACACATCTAGTGTTTATTTTGAAAAGTGTTTCATCCAACGAGTTTATTTCGGAGTTTACTAAACTTATAACTTTTTGTTATTAATCTTGTAAACTAGTTTTGCACTTATATGCTGATATATTTCTTTAAGTATCACCTATACAATGGCACATCGTATTATCGTGAACCCGCTAATAATGATTCAAAAAGACGAGCCTACACTTTACTAGCTCTATCATCTGTGTTTGAACATGCCATATTGCCTAGGTGCCCATTTATCTTGATGCTAAATCTCGTAACTCTCTCCATGGGAGACATTCCTAACCACCCCTGACCACTTATGTCAGATTCCAAACTTGGTGTATGGTGGTATACTCTCACCACCTTCCTGAATTTTACAAAAATGACATCCTAATCACTTCTCATCGACCCAAGTCAGACTTTTAAAACTTTGATTGGTTATGATGTAATTCTCATCATATTACTCCTCTGCGCAGAGTAGTTTGCTTATTCCCAAAATCGAAAATGTACATTCTTGGCTCTTTTCAACACTCTAAACACCCTTTTCCATCCACTCTTTGGGTTCTGGTGACACGTCTTGCCCTCAATGCAACTGAATTCTCTTTGTCTCATTTTAGTCCTGCCTTTATTTTACCCATGCATTTACCTCATTATTTCATAAGCTCCCACCTTTTCTCCTCGAGAATGATACTAAAAATTTCAACTAACCAGGGTGCCCATACACCCTATGTTTTGTGCATTTCAAAACAAATCAACCAAACGTAATATACTTGTATCACACTTAATATACTTTTGCATGACTATGCGGCAAGGTTATACTTAACCACCCAACTAGTTGTAACTTACTTATTTTATAGGTTTCCCCACCGATTTATTCGTGGTGAAAGCGTTCTACACTGGTTTTCACATCAGGATTATATGTCTCTTCCGGCCTTAAATCATAATATAACTATCGACTCTCAGTTATATTCATGTATATGTACAATAGCTAAGGTACTAAACCCATATACTAAAGACCAACCTCTCTTGACTTCCAACGTTCGCTAAGTTTCATGCGAGGGACGTCTCGCAAAGTGAAATCCAAATAAGGAACCCCCCCGATACACAACTATCTAACATTCCTGGTCGTCGAGATCCGTTAGGTCTTCAGTCCATAACATGTACCCTCGAATCCTCATTCGCTGACATAAAAAGTCCACTCTTCCACTCTCATGTCACTAAAGACGATAGACAACACGACACTTTTCCTATAACAAGTTCGTAGCACTATATAAATAACGAGCTATATATCTCCGCTCAACAAAGAACATAAATCATCCTAAATCACATTAGTAAAATGTCCCTACGCATCGGGATCAAATATAACGGGACAATATACTCATCGAAGTCCATAACATTTTCGTATCTATATACCTAATATCAAAGATATAACTCTTTGTATTTGATCATACTATAACATACAATATATGTAAGTAGGCTCTACCCTCTTTCAGGTTATACCTCACAAATTAATAAATTTCACCCTAGAATAACAAGTACGATAGTTTTATCACACAACCTACTACTGCTCAAACTCTCGGTATCCAATCACTACATACGGTTAGAATAAGTCATACTTTATTGATTCTCTTAAAAGTAGCAAATCATAACATCAAATTCTCTCAGTGACCACAACCTCTCACGGGTGACACTGAAATGATCCCCGTTACCCAATGGTAAAGATATATGATAGGGCTAACACTGTCAATGCACCCACTAAATTCGATTCATTTTCGAATTTAAGTGTTAACAACGCATTCATGTCACCCGAATAAATCCCATACATATAAGGATGAAGCAAAAATATTACCTCCATTCACTGTTTGTCTTGCCTAGTCAACCTGTTCCCAAACATAACTCTCACATCAGAACTGACCTAAGATTTGCTCCAATTATTTTCACATCCAAGATCTCATCCTGTAGTTACCCCTACCTCGCTTTGGGGTATCCCCTCTTGTACGACCTATAAACCGACAATCAAAACATCACCCCGAAAATCTCTCTGCCTCTAATCACGACACTGTTAGCCTCCCCCATGGTTACCTTGGCCCTAACGGCCTGGGAAACGGGATGCTATTACTATTAAGGACCCTGCTAGCCCTATCTGAACCCACCATTCTCAGACTGGTAACCTCTGGGCCTAAATCTCTAAGCCCACATAAAGGTGCCCCGCGGACACCTTTCCAGTCTCACTATCACACTGTGAATAAGTTCAACACAAGCGACCCTACTCTCGACCCATAGGACACCTTTATGTGCTATCCCTCGTCTCTAGGATCACTTTCCCTTTCGGAGTGTCCTTCCCTTGGACTTGGTAATATTAACCCCAAATTACTACTCCCGTTATTCCTTTGGCTCTGTTGGCCCTATGGAACTTATTGTTGATTCCTATGGACCCGATTGACTCCTTCGTCACTTTGTAGAAATTCTATCGATTAAAAATCATCTAAATGAGTCCCATACTGGGTATATCCTCATATGGTGATTTTCTAGCACCGTTTACTCCACTCTTTCTCTTTGGCTAGATTCTCCAACACTCTTGGCTCCCTTCTCAGGGAAGCGTCAATATAAACTTGCAAACCTATGACCTTGGTGACGTCGACACTAGTCATCCTAGTCGAATTTTCATTCACATTTTCATATTATACTCACGGGTCCCTTATCAGCTATAGACCTTTTTTCTTTCTATGTACCCCCTTCGTATGGTACGAAGTATGTTAAGCAAATCAATCACTGTCTCACAATCGGTCCTTATCTTAATCACTTGTGATAAGCTTCGAAACTCCATCGCATCTCTGTTAGAATAGTAAATGGAAGACCTCACGGTCAATCCTCACCCCATATTTCTCGTTAAGTTTCAACTATACTTCTTTATATGTAGTGACTGACTCTAATCACTTTATGATACTCCTCTAAGATAAAACTTTCGATCGAAATTAAATCTTGGGTGTTACTGCACTCCACCCTACATAATTGCCTTTAGATTACCTACTTTCGTTGGCCCATCTCACTTTCTCTCTTCCTTGCATCATAATAAATGGCTCTCAGTGAGAGTTCCTCTGACTTCCCCCTTGCCAACATACGCTGGGTGAAATTGAAATTTGTACCACCGTTATCTATGACGCTGTCTGGGGAATTCACCGTCCCCAGGTGATTATTCTATTGTTACCCGCCTGAACAATAATCCCGGTAACTTCTATTTCGATCACTGTCCACAGAATACTCTAATCTTTATATTGCGCCTCTCCTCCTGCAATCCTTCTAACGACCCTCATTGGTCATCTCGTAATCACTACACCAAAATGTTAATTTTGTGACTGCTTTTTTGTGACTGCCAATAGGGGTGACAAATTAGTCGCTCCCGGGAGCAGTCACAAAATTATTTGTGACTGCCATTAGGGGTGATACAATTAATTGGTTAAAAAAAAATTGATTCAATTAGTTTGTTACCGCTAATGGGAGTCACAAATGTTACCATATAATTAATTTGTGACCCATCACTTCCCATTCATTTTTTCTCTAAACCTTCATTATTTTCGATTGCCCAAGTTATTGGTAAACCTCTCAAGCTTGACAGTTCAACAACATCCATTAATAGGCCTAGCGCAGCTAGAGTTTGTGTGGAGTTTAATCTCCTTGGTTTGAAACCTGATCGAGTGTGGATTGGTTGCGGAGTTGATGGTTTTTGGCAAAAGATTATATATGAGGATATTCCTAGCTATTGCACAGTATGTTTCAAACTAGGGCATGACAAAGATAAATGTTTTATATCCCATTCATCAGCTGGTCAAGATGTAACTGCAACTAAACCCAAGCAGCCCACAACACACATCCTTAAGCCCTTGCATAAAAACCAAGAAAAAAATACCCTATGTACGTAAACAACATTTTGCTGTAAAAAAATTTCCCAATCCCCCTCCCCTAGCCCACACTATTAACCAAGGTGAATACTCAAATCCCCCATATACACTTAATAATAGCCTACCTTCTAATCATCCCAAAGAACCTTCAAACACTGAAAATACCTTTCCTACAGTCATCCCAGAGACTAGCCTGACCCAATCTCAACAAACAGATCCCCCTATTACAGTTATTCCCTACTGTACAAACCAAACATATCCCAAATTCCTATCAAACACTATCCAACCGAACCACAATCCACTCAAGAACTCAGTCAAACCTACCAAACTTTATGCCCATATTCAAGAATTCATCCACAAAATCCAAGACGAAGAGATAGAAGACAGTGAGATGGTTACTGTAAACAGCCTTATGCTTTCACCAAGGGGAACTGATCTCCCTAGCATCAAGAATCACGATCTCCACCTACCTCTTGCTGTTTCTGACCATGAAGATGAAGGAGAAGAAGGTCATCCTCTGATAGAGGAGCTTTTACTTTTCTCTAAAAATGTGTCAAAAAAAATTGCAGCCTTTCAAACAGTCAATGAGGATCAGCTGGTGGAAACTGATGCCTCTTGTACTCAAATTGCAGTCTCAGAGAATAAGGCCTTGGCTAGAAGCAGGCCTCCAGACCCTATGTTCAGAAGGTTAACCAGGGCTGCATCAAAACAATCAATAGATAGTGATCCTAAATCTTTTAAATTTCAAAACATGTGTTTTTTTTATATTCAGGTGCTACTTTTTGCATTGGAAACAACATCGATCTTTCATCCTACGACCTACTCGACCCCACCCTCCCATCCCTGCCATCACTAGCCATATCAATCGCCTCCCTCGACCCATCACCTATGTACCTATGTTGCAAGCATTGCGAAGGCAAACTTCTGAGCGGCCTACAATCTCTTATTTGCATATACCGCGACCGACATCAGATAAAAGTCATTCCTTGCTCATCCCATTGCCTTCAATTCAACCTTTAGATATCAATGTTTTTATGCAGCATAGTATTTTTACAATCTTTGTTTTGTGATAATCAGGTATGCACCTGTTTTGTAATAATCAAGTATGCACCTATTTTGTGATTCTCTGTTTTGTAATAATCAGATATTCACTAATATATTCTCATACAATATATTTTCATAAATGGGTTTTTCTCCTATTATATATTTTCCTCTTATACAAATTCGTGTTTATTGGGTTCATTTTTTGGGTCTCGCGGAGTTTTTTTTGTTCAAATTAGGCTTTAGAAGTGCACTGCATAGTCTTGGATGTCGAGTATATAATCTTTCGCTCGGTCTAAGACATCACACTGAGATTTGACTTGAATGCTTGGAAGCCTTCGCCTTCTGGAGGGTGGTTTCAGCTGTCCCTCTCACCTATAATTTCTTTCAAGCGCGTGTAATTACTCGCGATAATGCGTGACAATTGAATTTGGTACTTTCATCGAATGTTCGGAGGCATAGGGGATGTCTAATTCACATGTATATCCATACAATTTTAAGAATAACATTATTTTAAATTCATTTTCCTTGTGCATTTCTGGATGCGTTATGTACGAAACCTGTATTATTTCTTAAATATGTACTACCCTGCCGAGGTCTACTAATCAGCAAACCATCATGCTCACAACTTTATAGTCGTTTGGTACCAGTAACTGTTTATTTCTATGTTGCTAAACTCTCAAAGACAACATCTCTATTAATTATATGACAGGTATGTGAATTACTATTTCATAAGGTTTATTTGATTGTTGTATTAATAGTCTGGGGGACTTGATTGAAAATATTCAAGAATGGTTTTTATGTACCTATAAATTGTCACATATGCATTGAATGCTTCTGTTTTACAATGATTTTTGTATTCAAGTAAAATGGATGGTTTTTGGTTCAAGTTGTGCTATCATTTTTAATTATCAATTCACATGTCTTATTACAGGTGAAGGAGTAGGTAAGATATAAGTGAAGCTATCATTTAACGACGAGAAAAGGTAAGATGATGGTAATGAAATTCATATATGTTTACCCAACTTTGGGGAAGTTGTTTGTTTGTATCATTCCTATCATATCCACCACCACCCCTTATATAGATTACTTTGTAGTTATTTGGGGAAGTGGTTGAAATGAGGTCCAATATGGACCTCTAGTATTGTAGTATTGCTGTTGTTGAGTATATTTATTTTTTTAAACAGGGTGGATAGGCCTATAAATAAAGGGAACTCTGCCCAAATTTTTTAAAATTAGAACAGAAATATTGTACATTTATTTAGATGTACCTTTTTTTGTAATTTTAATGTAAACGAATATTATTGCCATGGATTTGGGTTGTTTATTGATTATAGTGCCAACCGAGTATGAATATAGTAATATGTACTGTGAGTCAACCGAGTATGATTTTTTTTATTTCACTTTGTTGTCGGGTAACGATTTTTTTTTGCAATTTTCGTCGTGCCTTCAGGCACGGGCATACGCTAGTGTGTGTATATATATATATATATATATATATATATATATATATATATATATATATATATATATAAGCTATGGTAGTTTATTTATGGTAGTTTATTTATCACAAAATATGAATGTATATATATATATATATATTAATCACATTTTATTATTTGCAGGCATACACATGACATACCCGGCATACGTAGTATTCAAAGGCCTAAATCCAGGTGTTTACACTTCATGGCAAGCAACACAAGCACAAGTTAATGGATACCGAGGCGCCGTATTCAAAAAATTTGAGTCCATTGAACTTGCTCAACAGGCATACTCCGAGTACACGAGGGAGGATGTCACCGCATCAATACCCCCCACGGCTGATATACCTAGACCTCACGAATCGTATCCACTGCGTGGTGACTCCTGGTCTAGATTTAGAATGATTTGTTACATGTTCATGACATTCCATGTCATCGAAGTGTTGTGTCGTTATTTTTTTTAGTTTATTTTTTATTCTATGTTCATTTTGTACTTGACGCCCACTTAGGGGTTGTTTGATGTTAAATTAAGTTTAAACAAGTTTTATGTGTACTGGATATTTGGAATATGCTCAACATGAATTTTAGACTTGTTATTATGATATTTATTTTACATTCATTATTTCATCATTTTGTGAAAATATAAAGATATTTGTAATAGATTTTACAACATTTAACAAATTCAATTTTGTAACTGCTAAGAGGAGTCACAAATTTGTCACTACTATCAATTTTGTAACTGCTAACAGCAGTCACAAATATATGATTCGTAACTGCTGTCAGCAGTCACAAATATAACATTCGTAACTGCTCACAGTAGTTACGAATGTTATATTTGTGACTGCTGACAGCTGTTACGAATAGCAGTTACAAATTGGGGTCACGAGTCATAACTCCATAGGGGTTATAATAAATTGTGACTGCTGTTAGGAGTTATAAATTTTCTTTTGTCACCCGTTAAATTATGACGGTAAATAGCAGTTATAAAGGTCATTTGTGAGTGCTAACAGCACTCACAAATCTCCCATTTTGGTGTAGTGAATGTTTGGTGTACGAAGCCCAACCGAACTCGTATATGAATTACATTATTTATATAGTAGCCGGAGAACGTAAATTGCAAATGTGGAGAAATATAACAATCCTATGATGGGGCTCTATATCCAAGAACGCTACACTGAAACGTGAAAAGCCGCACATATCCTAAAGACTCTAGAACCTGAAGCTCTGATACCACCTGTGACACCACACCTAATTAAATACCGGGTGATTAGTCATTTATTAAATTAAATCAGAATATCCAGTTGGTTCATTCTTAGCATTACCGTCGAAAAATATTTATTTATTAATCACCTAATACTTAATTAAGCTAGTGTAATAACTTTTAACAATTTTTTTTTATCTAACAGTTTAACCATTAATCACATTCACCATACTATTGAATACAACAATAGTAAATGAGAGAACATCTGACTGGATAAATAATACTGGAATAAACATCCCAGTTTAAATGTCTCAAAACAAATAATCGAATAATAAATCCAAACCCATCAACTGAAATAAAAGAGTACAATGTCTCATAAATGAATAATAACTAAGAATGGTCAACCTGCCCTAATTGAAAACGACTACATCATATACTGAAAGGATATATGTGGAGGCATCTAATATAGAGGACTGACACTCTCACAATTGCTACAACACCTCAAATCCATGGACTCCTATGTCTAGCGTCCTGTGGTCGGACACCTAAAATAGCGAAAAGAAAAATAAATTCGTAAGAAATGGGTCAGAGCCTGAGTGAAAATATTTTTAAAACATTTTAGTCAGTATTTAAAATGTTTAAGAGCAAATATTTTATTCATGTTAGTTATACGTATGTCGCTTGAGAATTCCCACCTCTCAACTAATATGTACCCCTAACGTACCGCTAACTATTCTAGTTACTGCTGTCATGCCTAACTAGTTCAAACTCATTAACCTTCAATTATATTATTCTATAATAGCTACCCATATTCCCCCTGTAACACGTTGATAAATATTTTCACATCTTTTATCTCGAGTGAGAGAATTAGAGTCTTCACATTCAACGTTAAGTATTCACGCACTTAAGTTACATTAGATTTCACTATCCATTTTATCTACTTATTTCACACAGTAGAACATTTCACAAATATATATATATACACTATTACGGCACCCAAGGTCTAAGCTGCAGTGCAGGCATACTCTGCTATTAAGGCCCGGTGCATCATGTACTAAATAAGGACCATTGGTTCTTTATCTCTCTCGAAACATAAATAACAATCACACATATTGGAGGTGAACATAGTCCTAAGCTTGTGGGTCACGCACATACCTATGCACCCAAATGATCGTTCAATACCATTGTTCGCACAAATGGCAGTCTAACCTAAATTCTATGTTTTGAGGTACAAGTTAAATATCCCCCCGAAGGTTCCTCAAGATAAGACTATATCCTTCACAACCTCCCGCGATAGCAAGCAGCTTAGGTATGTCAATACACATAATAAATCAAGCAATAGGTATTCACACTACTTATATAAATCAGTAGGCATGCACACAACCTGAATATTATAATTCATACGTAATATTTTTTTCCCACTAATACTACCGATATATTTATTAACTTATGAATATTCTCCCCATCGTATTTTTCCAAGGATGATTCACTACCCAAGAATCTTTTAACGTAATTAACCTAATTCTACTAATTTACCCTAATAATCATCGTGGGTTATTGCATTTCCCTCAAATTAACTAAGTCACAAGATTTTAACTCAAACGGAACAATTTTCTCAATTATCCCAATATTTACTCGTCTCACTTTATGTAAACCTAATCTCCATTATATGCATAATGTTCTTATTATAGAACAACAATCACAATCAATCAATCTAGGCAACCTCTAACGGAATAACAACTAAAAATAACATTTCTTAAAATTTCCCCCACGAATTTACCAAGATTTTTAAAATGCAGTTTTGAGGCATTTCAGAGTCGTTTTGGAAAAAACGTATCAGAGAACAAAATGTGGAAAACATTTTTCTACGCGATAGCATGGATAGCCATTTTTGGAACCAAAACGGCTCAAAGCAGTTTCTAAAACGCTGATTTAATTTACCCAATTTCATAGACTTCTTCAAATTCAATAAATTGTTCTACAATTCAATCATACCCTTCAAAACCCAGATTTCTTCATCAAGATTCAATATAATTTCATGAGTTTCATACTACCTACATAGAGGATCCTATTTTATATCAATTTCACCCAAGATAATGATATATGTCTTCAAAAGTTCATTCAAATCACATGAATTTCATAGTTACTTCAACCTACACTAACATGGATATTGTATATGCTATAAGTTTGCAAGATTAAACACTTGCCTCTTTTGGTAAGTCTAGTCCGGTGAAGATGATGGGTATATAGATGTTCTCCTCTCCTCGATCTACAATCCGACGGTGGTGGTGGTGCAAGAAGGTGGTTCTAACCTTGGAACTCCTCTCCTCTTCCTCCTATGGCCTCTCCATGGCTTATCTTTGTTTCTCATGTAATTAGCTATAACCCCTCATCTCTAATCAAATATATTTCACTTAGAAATTCGTAGGTGTTATTTCGCCCAAAAAATGCAAATGACCAAAAGGCCCTCCCGGAGTGCTGGTTTGGCCTAAAACTGTCCCGAGACCCAAACTAAACCCCCAGGTAGACTTTTATGACTATCTCGACCCTTACGGATACTTTGGCGCACTCTAAATGACCATATGGATGACTTAAAAATAAATTCATTTTTATTCCTTTAAATTGAGTCCCAACACGACTAACACGCCCATTCTGACCTAATTACTGTAGCTGTCGTATTTTTCACTCGCAACAATTTTAATAAATTCATAGTCACATATTAATTTATTCCCCAAGTAATAATAAATATAATTAAAATTAATAAATACTAACCCTCGCCTCGCTAGTTACTATTTATTTTAATCCGGATTAATTATAAATTAATTTCCCATATTTAATTTAGTTAATCCTGTATTTAAAAATCGTTAAAAATACGGGGTGTTACACTAGAGATGATCCTAGATCACCATCCTGAGACTTTTATGTCTCAGAGTGTGTTCAATATCGATAACCTCACGCTCTTCAATATGAAGGCTCTCGTTAGTTATCTTCACGTTTTCCTGTCCACTTCGCCTGCTGACCTAACCAAAACCATGAGTACATTAGTTCTCCAGGCCCTTCATGATCTCCAGAGGTTTTATTATTTTCAGTTGGATCGAATTGACACTGCAATTCGTCATTTTCTGACTATCTTATTTAGGAAGATGATGAGACTTCAAACGTCTAGGCAACCTAGGGTTCAACAGTGTCAGACTAAGACTACTCGGATCAGGGTTCAGATTTAGTCACTCCAAGCCAAGTTGGCCAAGGTTGCGGTTGGTGATACAGAGGATGAGGCCAGGATGTCTAGGTTAGAAGAGAAGCTTGCTGAGGAGGAAGGTCCCTTTTATGCAGACATGCGCTCGCGACATAATTTATTTTTTGTTTTATCTCGTGGATAGTTTATTTTGATGTGTAGACTTTTGCTTTGTATTTTTCTTTCCTTCCGTATATGTAAAGAGCTACTTGACATTAATGAAAACTATTAGTTTGTTTCTATTATGTCTTTTCATTCATCGCTTCTATTATGATTTTGGCATCTGTTTACTATGACCTTCTCTATTTACTGTGAGCATTTTATTAATTAGAGTTGCCCCGTGTTTTGTGGGGTACTTACCCTTTTAACTATGGGATACTTGCATGTGATCTGGGCAAGTTATCTTTTTAAAGTTGCCCCTTTAACTGCGGGGGTACTTGGTATATATATATTTTTATGGTATAACTTGGAGGAGCGTAACCCCCTTCTCCTTCCTATATACATAAAGAACAATCCCAAAACTGGAACTAAGTAAAAAGAAAACTACTTCTTTCTTTTTTGAGTAAACTGCCCGTAATCTACGGGGTCCTTGCTCCAAACTTTAACTTGAGAACTTTCAATATGTGATTTTTTTTCAAAAAGTCCATCTTAGACCCCCTTCTGCACATCTTCATATAAACTAACAAGTAAAATTTACATTCTTGAGAACAGAGGCTAGAACTTATTCTCCAGGTTATAAATCTGTGAGAAATACTTTCTATAAAAAATAATTTATTACTTGGAGAACTATCTCCTGTTAGTCTATAGGCCTATTTAAACTGTTGTGTCTGTAAGGACTTTGATCACTTATACTTTGCCTATGGGATGGATGTACCCCCCAAGTATAACGAGGAAAGTTCTTTTTGTCATGGACCCCTTTCTAGCCTAGTAAAGAGTGTTACTATTCTTATTTTTAAAGAAAGAGAAAATGTTAATTTGGTGCGTCCACCTCATAAAGTAGGTAAATAAATAATGCAAAAGTTATCCGGTAATGATCAAAATAGCTATTATTAATTTCTTTTGTATTGTATGTTGTTTATAAGGATTTGATCCACTATCTTTAGGAAAAACTTCTCTTGTATTATAGCGGGACATTCAAATTTTTAGAAGAAATGAAGCTTAAAAAAAACTAGGTATAGTACTTTTTTAGCCACTTACAACTAATAGATTGAAAGTAGTTACTCTTAGGTTCTGATATTTAGAAGTAACCAGACTTGCCCACCCTTCTCACCACGAACGGGCCTTCTCAGTTGGGCTTAAACTTTGATGCTGACATGCTGCGGAGATGGTGAGTGGACGCATGTTGGACCAAGTCGCCTACTTGAAATTCCCTGGGCTTGACCAAGTTCTCGTAAGCCCTGGAGAACTGCTGGGTTTAGACCTTAAAGTTTTCCTTAGCCTTGTCTTTGTGCTCACCCAATGCCTCTAACTGCACGTGTCGGGGTCTGGTATACGACTATTTCTTAGAGAGATCCTAGCTGAGGGTACCGCTAGCTCTACTGGTAGGAAATATTCGGTCCCGTAGACTAGTGAGAATGGAGTAAACCCTACCGGCTTCCTCTTTGAAGTTTTTTAGGCCTAGAGCACCATCGTTAGCTTTTCATCCCAAGTGCCTGGAATGTCCTCAAGCATCTTCTTCAAAATCTTAATGAGTATCTTGTTTGTGGCTTCCACCTGGTCATTTGCCTTCGAGTATGAGATGGTGGAGCTGTCGTGTAAAATCTTATACCTATCCATTAGGAGCCCCATCTCTTTGCACACAAATTATTTCCCATTATCTCTTAAAATCACTTTGGGAATACCAAACCTACATATGAAATATTCCGTTATAAATTAGGTGACCACTTGGGCAGTTGCTCTCCTTAGAGGGATTGCTTCTGCCCATTTGGTATACAGTTATGTGGTAATGATGATAAATGCCTTGCCATGAGAGGCTGAGTTGATCTCCCCCCAGATGGAATACCCAAGTTTGGAAGGTGTAAGGAGCTACTAGGCTTTATAGACTCACTGAAGGGGCATGCATTATGTTACCGTGCGCTTAAAATGCCTTGCACTTCTTGACATAGCTGATAGAATCAACCTTTATTATGGGACAATAGTACCCTAGCATCATCAGTTGATCGTATAACTTAGCACCTCCCATATGAGAGGGTTCATGTGCCTCCTTAAACACGCTTTCTATGTATCCCTTTTGATTCGACACGAATATTGTATTTATTCACCCTTATACTTATGCATTTTAGCTCCCTCGGGTACCTTAATTCCTATATTTATACTTATTAACTAGAAAAACTCCGTTTTATATGTTAACACGTTATATGAGGCATAATTGAGCTTTTATAGGTATTAAAGTGCTTAGCGTGAAGTTTGGTCACTTTTCGAGAAAGTTTCGTTGAATATTACAGCTTCATGGGCATTTTAGTAATTTCAACATTTGGATTTTAATCCTGAACTCTCATGGAAGTTGAATACCTTTGATTTCTCGTATCGTGTCCACCGATGGTGCATGATTTCGATGTATAATGAAGAAGTTATGGCATTTTTAGGATAGTTTTGACTTCAAAATCACACTCAAGGGCACATTCAAGGGCATTTTAGTCATTTCATAATTTGGTTTTTGGCCTAATGTCTTCTCGAATGTTGTATCCTTCTAAGTTTTCTTCGCGTAGGCTCTGACCGTGCCTAATTTCGAGTTTTAAAGAAGAAGTAACGACATTTTTTCGTATTATTGGACAAAGCTACAGAATTGAAAACTTGCTAAACTGAATCGATTCGTCTAAGTTCAAATCGAACCGATTTGACACCATAATCAACACTCCCCTTACCGAATTGATTCATATTAGCCCGAATCGATTCGCTCCCTTATTTTCAACTTTCTTATTTACTAGTTTTCCATTAGGGTTATTGTATAAATACATTTCCTCTTCATTTTGAAGATGATATCTTTCATTATGTCTAGATTTTAGGGGGATTTTGTTGGATCTTTTCCCCTCTCCTCCATTTTTTTTGGTTTACAAAAATTAAGGTAAGTTACTATTCATATTCTTTTTCCTATTTTTCTTTCTTTATTTTTCATTTTCTTGCTTGATTAATTAGTTCAGTGTATTTATTTGTTTATTACTTTCCTTAGTTTAATTATTGTTTAACGGGTTTAGGTTGCGTTTCCGTAGATAACGGGTTTAGGTTGCGTTTTCGCCATTAATGGGTATTGAGCTTCGAAAGTTAGGTTTTGTGTAAAATTGCAGGATACGACTATTATTAGCCCCCTCGAGTATCTTAATCCCTAAATTTATGCTCGTTAATCAGACAACCTCAGATTTTTATATAAACATGATTTGCTGGGGTTAATTGGGCTTTTATTGGTATTTGGATGCTTAGTATGAAGTTCGAACGCATTCCAGTGAAGTTTCGTACACATCTGCATGCACAAGGGCATTTCGATAATTTCATAGTTTTGGCAACTGGACCAACATCTCCACGAAAGTTGTATCCCCCCTTTCAATCTTAACGTGGCCGCAAACAGTGTACGAATCCGATTCCTAACGAAGGGGTTACAATAATTTTAGCGAAAGAGGATTTCGAACCAACCAAAGGGAAACTGCAGACCTGCTTGATCGATTGACCGAACCCTTAGCATTTTGGAAATCGAAGGAAGCAGTGGGCTTATTTCTGATCAGTCGATCGATTGACTAAAAGGGTCGATCGATCGGTCCCCTGCTATTTTTTACAACTTTGTTCCTTTTCTTTTCTCCCAACTTACTATATAAGGTTTTTTTGTTGTAATATGATGAATAATTAGTTTGAGATAGATTTTTATTGGTTTTCTCTTTGGGAGCTAGGGTTTGGAGAGTTTTGTGGGTGTGCCATTTTATCCCTCTGAGGGTTTACTCGTATAGAGGGGTTTACCCGTCGAGGTTATGTCGAACACTATTCATCATCTTCTTTATCAATCCAAGTTTCCATTTTAGACATTTCTTCATTTATTGCTTTATTTACATGATTTCTCTATCTTGCTTTCATTTATTGCTTTGTTAATTAGGTTTACTTTCTTGTATTTAATTCATGTCATTTACCATGCTTTCTAGCAAATTTAGTCTAGGTTATGTTGGATTGAACCCACCTACGGGTTGATCGGTTGCTTTGCTTAGGTGATGAGGTTTTTATGGGTTTATTTCGGTTGTGTTGTCCTAGTTATTGCGCCTAGGATATTTAACGGGGTTAATCATGTATGTCCCGTATTTACGACCTTGGGTGCGTAATTTTCGGGATATTTGTTGACGCCAAAATCTTAGTAGGATTTTATGCAAATTTAGGGGTGTGACAACCCTTGATTTAATTAACTATCGAAATGAGATGCAATCTTAATAACTCGTGAGCCCGTGTAACCATTTATACCAAGGTTATAAAAATGCGGGGCGTGATCGAGGCGTGGAGGCCAAGTCTTAAGACTTAGAAGCCTAGGCGGGCCTTGGGCGTAAAAAGGTGTGAAAAGGCCTTTAGGCCTTCTTAATATATTTTTATATTTTTTATCCATAACAAGGCTATTAAAATACTAAAATCACACGCATCATAAAAATATGGCTGAATATATGCAAATTAAAATACTATTTGATTATTTTGGATGAGATAATGGTCCGGTTTGTAAAATAATTCTTTAAAAGGCGATATCGTTTCACTAAAGCATTGTTGTTTTTAGAAAAAAGTGCGCCTTAAGGGTTTTACCAAGAATAAGGCGTAAAAATCTTAAGGCGGGGCGTTTCTCCCAAGCCTCAAGCCTAGGCGTTTTTTTTAGAACAGTGATTTATACCAATTAACTCGGGGTGAGGGATATCCGACACAACCTATAGTTTTTATTCATTTTGTTATCTTAGTTTAATTTACAACTCGCCTAGTAAAATCTTTTCTTTTTGTTACCTTTTCCTTTTTGTTAGGAATACCCTTTTACACTTTTATTTTAGAAGTATTAAACCAATTAATATTCTAGCAACTCGTTTCTGTGGATTTTCGATACCCAGACTTGTCCGCTATACTCACCTGTTGAGTGTAGTCATAAGTTTAGATTTTTGTATAGAGTTGGTGAGTTGAAAATAAAACGACCGGCGAGTAGGTGACTCTCGCGCCGCGGCGAAACCCAGCCCTAATCAAATGGCGCCGTTACTGGGGATGAGTTTGTTTTAGAATTTATTTGATTTAGTATTTCTTAGTACTTTCTTTTTATTTGTATTTTCTTTTTGCTAACATTTTTACAGGACTTCTACATTTGAGCGCCAAGAACCGCTTGAATTTTTCGATCGTGTATATCTTTGTGGTATTCACTACTTCGAGCCATCTTTGGGGTAAGCATGTCTTATTCCAATACTTTTAGTAATCATTATTATAATTCTCAAAATCCCCATACACCTATGACTTTTCGTCAATACTTAGAGACCCCAAAAATTGCAAAATCTAAAATGACTTTGGGTGTGTATTATAAAAGTCAAGCTTTGAAGTGCGTGTATTTTGAGGATGATGATAACGATTTTGGGCCTCCAATTCCTTATAATAGGAAATTTGAAACAAATTGCAATAGTTTTCAAAATTCTTATAATAAGGAGTTTTGATTATACTTATGATAATAATTTTCAAACTTCTCATTTCTAAGAATCCGCGCCCCGACCAATGACTTTCTATGAGGGTTTGCTCATGCTTAAGAATGAGAGGTATGAAGTTATCGGGAAGAAAATTATTTGTGGGAACATGGATTGGATTTATTATTGGAATCCGACGACGATTTTTCTTTCGAAACTTTTGAAGTCGATGAATGTTTTGAACCAAATTAGGACTTTATGCCTACTTTGGAACAAACCATTCTTGACTTGGCCCATATTTTAGTAGAGAATGAAAGTGAGGATGAAATGGATGTAGTATCCATTTGCAATGAAATGATTTCATCTTTAGATCCCAAAGAAGAAAGTTTCATTGAAAATGATCCTATCTCCGTTGAAATTCCAACTTCGAGTGATGATGAATCATATCTTGAGTTTGAATTTCTTTCCTCCCTCTTTTCATTCTCCGTTATCACATCATCACAAGTGCCCGATGAATCGATGCCGAACTTTAAAACGTTTAACCCTTTCACTGATGAGGAGTACTTTCTTAAGTTGCTTTTCGTGAAGGCATCTTTGCCTCGTTGTGCGCCCCCTCCCATTATAGTTTCAAAATACTTGGGAGAAAATTCAGTTTTTTTGGGCCTCTCGTGTTTTTGTCACCCATTTTTATCTAAATACCCCATCGTCTCCCAAAAACTTTTAATTGGTGATGGTTCATTTCTTCCGCCTTACACATGCCTTCCGTTGTTCAAACAAAATTCTTATTTTTCGGAAGGCATGCTTTCAAGTGATGGTACACCGATTGTCCTCCAAAGTCAAGTTGTAATTTGGGTGGACCCTAAAAAATTTCAACTTCTTGTGTATAGTTAATTATAAGTTAAAATTATAGGTTGTAAATAGTTAGTTTATTTTTCTTCTTACTTATAGCTTAGTGTAATTAGTTAAAGTTTTATTTCTTCTTTTTGCTATTCTTTGGTAGTAACATGTTTTGTAGAATCATTGGACTTGAACTTTTAGGAGATCGCTCCATTTTGGGTAATATCGCTCTTTTCCTTTCTTTAACTTGGTTCTTAATTAACATTGAGGACAATGTCTGGTTTTAGTTAGAGGGTGTGGGATATTCTATCCCTTCATTGGTAGTTTCTTTGATTTGATCATATGTTATTTCCAAGCATGCTTTTCTTTTACAAAATTAAAATTTTCAAAAAGTTTTTCTTTCTTTTTTCCCCTCTGTTGAGAATTTTGCCTTTGTTTTTTATGATAAATTTTAATAATTGCCCGATCCAATACACAACTCAATGACGCATGTTCTCGATTTTAGAAGTTATTAGACTTTAGCCCTCAATTATTGATATTATGAATAACTTCATGAATTAAACTTTAATCCCACGAGAACATGCACTTTTCTAGCTTTATTGATTTGGTTTAATATTTTTATAACTCGGTAATCTTTTATTGCATTGTATATACTTACATCGAGTGAGCTTTGGGCTTTTCTTCGTTTGTTAGTGTTATACACTATTCATTCCTCAAAGAAAATGTTAAATTCCTCAGTAATCTCACTATTCTTTTAGTTGATCGTTCATTAATTGAGTTCATTCTTGAAATGTGTTACTTGAGCATGATTTTCAAAGTTTGTTTTGACTCGAGAATTGTGTAAACGTTAGGAAATGATCAAAGGCTATCTTTGTTATATCACCCATATTTCCTTTGGCCTTACCTTATATGTTTCTCCTTGTCAACCCCGTTGAGCCTAAATATTAGCATTTCGTTTCGTAACCCCACTATCCCCAAACCAACTCCACATTGGAGTTTTAAACCATATATATTACCTTCATTACCTTTGTTTGGAATGTTACTTGACATTGAATGATGTACTTGTCTTGCTGTTGCAATTAAACATATGAGAGTGAGAAAAGTGTAGAAAAAAAGTGTTGTGAAAAAGAAAAGAAAAAGCGAAAAACAAAGGAAAACAAAAGAAAAGGAAGAAAAGAAAAAGAAAGTGTGTATAAGTTGTGTATAGTTTTCAATAAGCTTTGATTACTCTCCTATTTCATATTTAATGCTTTTTATGGAAGTTATTTTCCAATTTTAGAATTGCCCGCAATCTCCCATTATACCAAGTTTTTCATCCACGAACACTTTGAATCCGTACATATTTCCTTCATTTCATAATCCGAGCCTAGCCTGCATTACAACCCTATCAAGTCCTATGTGATCTTAGGGTGAGTTCAATTTAAAAGTTTAAATAGTTTTGATAATCTGTCAAAATACATTTCGCCTCCTTTAATGAGCGGTATCTTTCATTGAGATTACAAGTTGTTCATTTCCTGTATAGCGTTCTTCATTTGTGACATGTGTGCAGCCTAGTTTCCATTTCCATTTACTTTTTATGCTCGCATGTTCCGTGTGTTACCTCCCCGTTTCGAGTGAATTCATTTGATGAGCATAATGCCCGTGAGGATTGAATATATGCGTGCTTTAATGTTTATCCGATTTATTTAAGTTTTGGCCAAATCATACTTTGCATGTGCTAGCTCCCCTACCACATTTTAAGGTTTCAATTCAATGAGGTGCATTCTATAATGTTTAATAACAGACTTTAGCTTGAATTAGTTCAATATGCTAATAACATGTTTGAAATCTTTTTCATTGTTGTTGAGTTTGTCGCATGCTGGGTTGGGCATATTTTGAGGAAACTATATGATGTCTGTGGGTTTTATCCCTGAAAACCCTCACGAGACGACACTCGTCCACTCGGGTAACTTTGGGGTTTAACGTCTTATTGCATATGCTAAATGCAATCGTTCGCCCGCAAAAGTGGGCTTGATCTATTTTTCCCATTTTGTACTTGTCTACTGCTTTTGCTTTACTTGTAGTTGTTGTTGTATCCTATTTCATTGCTAGGGACTAGCAATGTGTAAGTTAGGGGGTGTGATACGATGGAAATATTACGTATTTCACCCGTTAACCTATGCATTATTAGCACCCTTGGGTAACTTAATCCCTATATTTATGCTCGTTAACTACACAACCTTGGATTTCTATATATACATGATTTGCAAGTGTTAATTGGGATTTTATTGGTAATTTGATGCTTAATATGAAGTTCAAATGCATTCCGGTGAAGTTCCATACACATCCATATGCGCAAGGGCATTTTGGTCATTTAATAGTTTGGGCATGATGGTTCTGGAATCAACACCACCCATCAAGGTGTTTGTAAGCTCAAATCAATGATAATAATGGCAGTACAAGAGTATGCTAAATATAAGAGTTTGATATGAGGAGAAGAGGATGAACACCAACATATAAGTGGTTCAGCTAATTAGGCCTACGTCCACTGTGCAAGTGAGTGAGTAAGGTCACTAAAAGAAGGCACTAATGGCCATGGATACAATCTCTCAAGCTTTTTCTCTCCACTGTATAATTTGACAGAGTTTTAGCTAGGGTTATCATTTTGGATCCTTATCAAGGTAGGAGAAGACAAGTGTATATAGTGTTTGGGGGGTGTAATGTACCCTCATGCATGCAATGAGCATATGTGTGATGATCTAGCCGATCTAATGAAGACACCTATCACTGTCACATGTAGAAAATGATGATGAAATATTCCCCCACGTGGGTGGATTGATTTAGTTACAACTAATTTTGTCCACGCGTTCATATCCTTGCATATGCTTATAAATGCTCGGCCTTTCCCTTGTCTGGTACAACCTCAACCTGGAAGAGTACGAGGTTGGTGAAGTCTGATTTTTTTTTTTTGAGGTTATTCATAATGAACTCAGCCAGATGGGCAGGTCGGGGTTAGGTAGGATAAGTTGGAGCATCGACTTGGGCTGATAATGACATTTCTAGATGATTGCTCCCATGTAATATTACTGATCTCGGCCGATGACTGTAACGTCGGTTGGGGCAGACGGTGATGATGAAGGGTGGTTGAACCCATGAGTCCTTGCTGGCCTCGGATTATTCCCAGCCGAGGTTGGTGTATGAGGTAGATGTGATGTTGGCTATGGACGACCTAATGGATAACTAACCCCATGAGTCATGAAGACTTCTACTATTGCCTGATTGAGTGGTAACTAGTAACGTCGGTCGTAGCCGACCTTATATTGGACGAGATCATTGATCGTCAGTCTGAGCCCTTGTTACCTCGGCTGTCATGCTGGCCGAGGTTAGTGCCTACGAGATGTCAGGTACACTTTGGGCATATCAATCACCCCTAGCCCTTAGTTACCTATGTGAAATAGGTGACTAAGGGGTATGCAATTCCGAGTCTATTCTTCCTTTTGTGCCAACCTTTCTTTGACAAGTGTTAACTGCTGAAGTGGGTAGCGTGTCTGACAAGTGCAATGATGATTGCCTTTTGGGATCCTAAGGAAATAATGGGCCTTGGGGCACGTGCAAACATGTTTGGGTGTTTGAACCCTTTTCCTTCTCTTTCTTCGTCATTTCTCTCATTTTCCCGCCTGAGTTTTCTGTGTTCTTTCTCTCTTCAAGAGCTCCATCGCAGCTGGGTTTTGGGAATTTTCTTGGTTTTTGATCTTCCTCTCCTTCATTTATCCTTCAGACAGGTATCGTCTTCACCATATTTCATCGTTTTCAGCCTTGTTTATCCTTTTTATGCATTTTTCGATGAGCTTATGAGTTTTTCGGTAGACTGTTCTTGACTGTTCTTGACTTAAAATAATTCAAATAACCACGTTTGATCCTTAGCTTAGGTTGTGCCAATATATTTGTTTATGGTTTAGGATCCTAAGTGTAGTCTCGTTCTCCTATGCTCAGACCTCTGTTTAACTTATTGAGGGTTTCCCTTCTCTTAGAGAGACGACTTTTACGAAAATTAAGCAGATAGAGTTAGCCCAAGAGGAAGCTCGTAGGGCTGAGGCCTTTCCTCTCAAACCTATCTTTCCCCCTCCTCTGAAGGTGTTATACCCTGAGCCAGCCGAGACTGCTGAGCTAGCTGAGGAACCAATTGACCCCTCTCCAATGTCTGAGTCTGAGTCATCTACCTCAGATCCTATGTCTATGGATTTATTTCAAGAGGCCATGGACTTATCCATTAGGCAAGATTAGGTCCCTGCTCAGGCCGAGGTTAAAAGTCGCACCTCATCCCATAATGGTACCAGCACTTCTCAGACTTCTTCTGATGTTGAAGTTGTGGGGCCGAGTGTGGCTATCCCACCACCTATTCATGCCATTCCCCTGTCGGCAGCCATAGGGGTCGAGTTTGCTCAGAGGTTCCCTGGAGGTGTTCCTACACTGCCCAGGCCATGTTGCTAGGGATGAGGACGACGATCATGAGAGTGATCTTGATACCTCGGAGGCAGCCGAGATAGAAAGTACTGTAAATGAGTTCAACCTCTTAGCCTTTAGGCACCTTTATTCCATAGGTCCGTCTATCAAGCTTAGAAGACCTCTGAGGGATGAGAGGGCCTTTGGTGGTCGAGATGGGGAGATCTGTGTATATGAGCAGATGTTTAAGTTAGGATTCCATCTCCCCATCCATCCAACATTTAGAGCCATATTGTCCCATATTAACCTGGTCCCTTCCCAATTATCCTCAAATGCTTGGAGGGTGATGATTGGAGCCATCGTCTTATGGAGGGCAGTCCATCATTCAGACCTTCTTGTCAGGGTCTTCACATGGTGTTATATGCCATCCTCTTCCAGGAACCACCCCAGCTACTACCACTTCCTAGCTAGGAAGTCTGATAAGAAGGTGTTGTTGGTTACCTAGACCTTAAATCATAATTAGAAACCACGATACTTCTTCGTTTCAAGGGCATGAGAGTTTTGTACTTGTGCCCCCTCTTCATCACTAGAGCCGAGGACCCCTCTGAGGTGGGGGAAATTGTCATTGGCTACCAAAGCTGACCCTGGGTTAAGCCAGGATAACCTTCAAAAGGTCAAAGACCTTTAAGATCAGGGGGCGCTTGGTTGGCTAGTTAAGTACGAGCATCTGATGACCCCCTACTATCTCTCTGAGCCTGGCCTGGGGCTGAGACCTTTAGTCGAGCTTCGTAAGTGTTTATTTTGTTAAGTTGTACCTTTAATATTTTAATGTCTTTGATTTACTGACTCAGACACATTTTTTGCAGAACGCCCAGAAGGTATCTCGGACGACTTGTGGGAGATGTCTGTGCCAAGTCTTATCAGGTTGGTGAAGAAAGCTGGGATCAATGCACCCCCTCCTCCCCCACCAAAGCAGAACGTTGGCACTTCTAAGGCTAATGCTACAAAAAAGAGAAAATTCACAACTGCTACCCCCGAGGATCAGAGACAAAGCAAAGCCCAAAAGGGTTATTGCGCCATCTCCATCTCGTCCGATGATGCACTGGCTGCTCGTCTGGAGTAGTTAAAGATCAGTGACAACCTAATTGGTCATGATCTGAAGGCGATGGATGCCATTGGCTCTGAAATGACCGATGCTGACAAGCACTTCTTACGCTCTATAGAGACCCTCTGCTGCCCAAGTTTTGCCTTTATAGGTCTATACAGGTAGATATTTTAGTTTTTTTGGCCTAAGTGTAACCTCGTCCTTGAATTGGGTTTTTTTTATCTCATACATCTGACTTTGTGTTACAGGGTAACCTTTCCACGCACCAATTTGTTAACTGGACCCTGAGGAAGTTGCCCCTTATTGAAAAGGGAAGAGAGGCCCAGAAGGTAGAGGCCTCTCTAAATGCTGAGATTGAACGTCTGAAGACCGCCTTGGAGGGGTCTGAGAACAAGGTGAAGCAGAAGGAGAGGGGCATAGCTAAGCTCCAAAAGGGCCGCACCTATGCCCTAATGGCCAAGGACAATGTTCTACAATAGAAGGTTGATGCTGTAGTGAAAGCTTCCCTTGAGGATGCCTCTGAGAAGATCTTAGTCGACGACAAGGTCTCTGACCAATTTATTAGCTTTGGCTTTGAATACCTTGAAAGAGGTGTTAAAGCTACAGGTAAATGGGCGGCCTTCAAGGAAAAAGAATCAGGGAGCCTGACAGCCTCAGGCTTCATTGGTTTGGGTTTTCATAACCCTCAGTTTGCTCAGGCCTTACAAGAGGTTGAGGAGGAAGCTGCTGCTCCTGCAGAGACTGCCCAACCAGAAGCTACAGAGACTGAGGATGTCAACCCTCAAGATGATGGGGTCGAGGTTACCAACGTCGGCTAAAATGATAGGGCCGAGGTTACCAACCTTGTGGCTGCAGATACCGAGACCATGATTTGTGAAGCTTCACTTGTAATGTTTGCTTTTCATCTGTAATTGGTTGTAACCTCTGATAACATACTCTGAGGCTTGATGACTTGTAATTTTGACTTCATGTTATATCATACTCTTCATAGAATTTTGCTTCTTTTGATGAATTCTCCTTTGAATAGTTTTATAAGTCAGACGATGGTGTTTGTATTAAGGTTTGAAGTCTCAACATAATAGTGTCTTCATTAATTTCACCAAACTGCTATAAGATCTGAGGGCACCAAACTACGATATTTCACCTCGCAAATTTCACCAAGTTAATGATGTTTAAGGTCTGAGGTCATCAAACTAAGATGTTTCACCTCAGACCTTATCACCAAATTATGATGTTTAAGGTCTGAAGTCATCAAACTAAGATGTTACCCTCATAAATTTCACCAAATTAATGATGTTTAAGGTCTGAGGTCATTAAACTAAGATGTTTCACCTCAGACCTTATCACCAAATTAATGATGTTTAAGGTCTGAGGTCATCAAACTAAGATGTTACCCTCATAAATTGAACCAAATTAATGATGCTTAAGGTTCGAGGTCATCAAATTAAGATCTTGCCCTCATAAATTTCACCAAATTAATGATGTTTAAGGTCCGAGGTCATCAAACTAAGATGTTATAAATTTCACCAAATTAATGATGTTTAAGGTCTGAGGTCATCAAACTAAGATGTTACCCTCATAAATTTCACCAAATTAATGATGTTTAAGGTCTGAGGTCATCAAACTAAGATGTTTCACCTCAGACCTTGTCACCAAATTAATGATGTTTAAGGTCTGAGGTCATAAAACTAAGATGTTACCCTCATAAATTTCACCAAATTAATGATGTTTAAGGTCTGAGGCTATCAAACTAAGATATTACCCTCATAAATTTCACCAAATGTCAAATTATGATGTTTAAGGTCTGAGGTCATCAAACTAAGATGTTACCCTCATAAATTTCGTCAAATTATGATGTTTAAGGTCTGAGGTCATCAAACTAAGATGTTACCCTCATAAATTTCACCAAATTAATGATGTTTAAGGTTTGAGGTCATCAAACTAAGATGTTACCCTCATAAATTTCACCAAATTAATGATGTTTAAGGTCTGAGGTCATCAAACTAAGATGTCATAAATTTCACCAAATTAATGATGTTTAAGGTCCGAGGTCATCAAACTAAGATGTTACCCTCATAAATTTCACCAAATTAATGATGTTTAAGGTCTGAGGTCATCAAACTAAGATGTTTCACCCCAGACCTTGTCACCATATTATGATGTTTAAGGTCTGAGGTCACCCTATAATGATGTTACCTCATAATTTTACCATTAAAGCAATCCAAATAAAATATTGACACAGTAACTGCTCTTCTCATTAATATTCTCTTCATAACATGATACATTTACATAGTTCAACTACAACATCATATGTAGTACTACTTCAGGTGATCAACATTCCATGGATTGGAGAAAGCTTCCCCCTCGAGATTTTCTAGCCGGTAGGTACCGGGTACAACCTCATCGATAACTTTTTAGGAACCATGCCAATTCGGGTGAAGCTTATTTGTCTTTTGTAATGTCTTCTTCAGCACTAGGTCTCCTACAACTATAGGTCTTGATTTCACCCTTTTATTGTAGAACTTTGTTGTTCTCTGCTGGTACGCTGCCTGTCTGATCTCAGCGTCTTCTCTTCTTTCCTCAATCAAATCTAGGTCAAGTCTTCTCTCTTCTCTATTCTTCTCGGGGTCATAGGCCTGAACTCTGTGAGTAGGGAGTCCTACTTCTGTAGGTATGACGGCTTCTGAGCCATGTGCTAACATAAATGGGGTCTCCCCTATTGGTGTCCTTACCGTTGTTCTGTAGGCCCATAACACTGCATAAACCTCTTTCGTCCATTTCCCTTGGACTCTTCCAACCTCTTCTTAATCCCATCGAGGATTGTTCGATTCGTGACCTCAGTCTGTCCATTAGCCTGGGGTCGGCCAGGAGAAGCGAAGAATTGCTTGATATCGACTCTCTCGTAGTATTTCTCCAAGGAAGAATTCTTAAACTGGGTTCCGTTGTCTCATATGAGGGTGTTTGAAAGACCATGCCTACATATGATGCTCTTACAGATAAACTGGAAGGTATTATGCTCTGTAATCGCGATCATCGATTGAGCCTCTACCCACTTGGAGAAGTAATCAATCGCTACTATCAGAAATTGGTAATTGTTCGCAGCCCTTGGCAATGGTCCCACCAAATCAATCCCCCATACAGTAAATGTCCAAGGGGAATTGATCGATGTTATAGGTTGATTAGGTTGATGAGGGATAGTGGAGAATCTCTGGCACTTGTCACACATCTTCACGTAGGCTGCAACGTCTTTAGCCAAGGTCGGCCACCAGTATCCTTGCATAATTATCCTCTTAGCGAAAGGTCCTCCTCCTATCTGACTGGATCAAGAACCCTCGTGTATATCTTGTAGGACGAGGGGGACCTCTGTGGAATGGACACATCTGAGAAGAGGTAGTAGAAATCCTTTCTTATATAGGACATCTCCTATTATTAAGAACTTTGTAGCTCTGTACCTCAATTTCCTCCTTTCCAGCTTCAGTTCTGATAACTTTCCTTCTCTGATATATCTGATGAGGGTGTCCATTCATGAATCTCCTAGGTTCAAGTTGAGGTAAGAGCTGTCAACCACTTCATCCTCAATGGTCAGTTTGAGCAGGATTTCGACTGGTAATGTCCTTCTGATGCCTGTCCTTATTGCTGAAGCCAGCCTTACTAATGCATCTACATGACTGTTGTGTTATCAATGGACCCTCTTCATCTTTACCTCTTCAAATCCTTCTATCATCATTCTTAACCTCTTCAGGTATTTCTCCATCCTATCGTCCTTGGTTTTATAACTCCAAGTATCTGGTTGACAACCAACCTCGAGTCACTGTGAAGTAGGAGTCGGCCAACTCTAAAGGCTTTTGCTAAGGAGAGGCCTGCTATCAAGGCCTCATATTCTGACTCGTTGTTCGATGATTTGAAGTTTAACCTTAGTGCATATTCAACGTCGGTACAATCCAGAGCTGACAGTATCAGCCCTGCACCACTTCCACTTTCACAAGAAGACCCGTCGATGAAGAGGTTCCAAATATCTTCATCTGAAGAGAAGTGACCCTCTGACAAGGTTCTTTGCTTGAAAAGGCACCTGTCTTCCTCATTCTTAGCTACTCTTTTTTAAGCTCTGCCGGACACAACCTCTTCTGGGTCTCGGAAGACGTTACTATGTGATCCCTTTATAATCTCTGGATTATTCTCAACCTCAGCCTCTTCCCATGTGAACTCAACAATAAAGTCTGCGAGTGCTTGCCATTTAATGGTCACCTTAGGTTGATAAATAAGGTCATATTCTCCCAACTCGATGGCCCAGGTCATCAATTTACCTGACTTCTTAGGCTTGTGGAGGACTTACGTTAGTAGGGAGTCAGTGAGGATGACCATGGAGTGGGCTTGAAAATAGTGTTTCATCTTCTTAGAAGCGTGTATCAAAGCTTAGGCCAATTTCTCCATCCTAGGATAGTTCTGTTCAGGCCCTTAAAGGGCCTTACTATTGAAGTATACAGGCCTTTGTACCCCAACGTCTTCCCGTACTATGGCTGCACTTATAGCTAACTCCGAGACTGCTAGATAAACATACAACTTCTCCCCTAAAATGGGGCGAGATAAGAGCAGGGGAGATCCGAGGTAGGACTTGAGTTGTTTAAAGGACTTATCACACTCTTTGTCCCATTCGAAGGCCTTTCTAAGCACCTTAAAAAATGGAAGACACTTGTCCGTAGCTCTGAAAACAAATTTGTTGAGTGCTGCGACTTTTCCAGTGAGCCTCTGAATGTTTTTTATACTTCTCGATGTCTTTATATCAAGTAAAGACTTGATTTTCTCGGGGTTGGCCTCTATTCCCCTCTGGTTGACTATGAATCCAAGAAACTTTCCAGCTCCTACTCCGAAGACACACTTGGCAGGATTGAGCTTTATCCTGTATAAGTCTATTATGTCAAAAGTTCTCTCCAGGTCGGCTACATGAATGCAGGTCTTCAAGCTCTTTGTCGACATATCATCTATATATACCTCAATGGTTTTGCTAATTTGATCTTCAAACATCTTATTTACAAGATGTTGATACGTAGGCCCTGCATTCTTCAAGCTGAAGGGCATGACCTTATAGTAATAGGTCCCCTTATCTGTGATGAAGGTTGTCTTCTCTGAGTCTTCAACATCCATGAAGATATGATTATAGCCTGAATACGCATCTATGAAGCTCATAAGCTCATGCCCTTCCGTGGCATCTACCATCTGATCAATCCGAGGTAAGGGATAACTGTCTTTCGAGTAAGACTTATTCAGGTCGGTGAAGTCTACGCACATCCTCCATTTTCATTGGCTTTAGGTACAATGACAGCGTTTGATAACCATTCTGGGTATATGACCTCCCTGATGAATTCTGCCTCTTCCAACTTTCTTTCCTCTTCCTTGATGACATTATATTTTTTTCTGGAGTAAACTCTTCGTTTTTACTTGATTGGCTTAGCATCTTCTGCCACATTGAGTTTGTGGCACATCACCTCAGGGTCGATGCCAGGCATGGCTGCGTGGCTCCAAGCGAAGACGCTCTGCCTCTTCTTCAAAAATTTTATCAACTTTTCCTTGATTTACGGTTTTAAGGCCTTGCCAATTTGGACAGTTTTTTCCAGTTCGTCCTCGTTGAGGATGCTGAATTCTACCTCTTTCGCGGCCTCTTCTTTATTCAATTTGGTTCATCCCTAGGATCAAGTGTATCTATATTATACGTGGTTATTGCCCTCTTATGTTCCTCTCTCTCTTTCTTTGAGTTTAAGTAGCATTCTCGTGCAGTAGTCTGGTCACCTTGCACTTCCCCTACCCCGTAGGGGGTCGAGAATTTTAGCATTTGGTGGATCGTTGATGGCACCGCCTCAAATTCCTGGAGGGCTACTCTTCCTATGATGAGGTTGTAGGCCAAAAAGACATTTTCATCCAACACAAAAAAATTAATCCTCTTGGTCAACCTCTTAGGCCACTCATCACCCATTCGTACATCCATCTCATACATGCCTAAGGGATGGACCTTCTCTCCATTAAAGCTAATCAACAGATGATGATAGGGTACAAGCCTTGCTTTGCTGAGGCCTAGGCTCTTAAAATAGGGCCAGAACAAAACATCTGCAGAGCTTCCTCCATCTACGAGGATTCTCTGTACCTCACATCCATACACTCTTGTTGTAATTATCAAATGTTCATCATGCGGAGCTAAGATACCTTTGAAGTCGAGTCGTTAGAACCCAACTATAAGAGTATCCATATATACATTCTTCCTCTTCTTCTTAGCCTCTGAAGTTGCCAGATTCACAACCTCTACTTTGGTCACCGACTTGGCCTCTGCCACATAAGCTTTACGGTCAGTCACTTTAAAGCCACCCCCTATTAGTCCTCCACATATGGTGTTAACACCGAAGGATATCATTCTAACCCTCTTCACAGGGGCATTATCGTCCTTCGGTGGGAGGTCTGGATCGTTCTCATCATCACTATCTGAGTCCTCATCTCTCCTCGCTGGGGTTTAATCTCGACACCTGTCGTTTCTCTTCTTTTTAGGGTCATATCTTCCCCTATTAGGAGCCTTACCTTCGACATACTTCCTCAATTTTTTGGACATCAACATCTTCTCGATTTCATCCTTCAAAACGAAGCAATTTTCTGTCATATGGCCGTGGTCTTGGTGGAACTCACACCACAGGTTCTAGTTCCTCTTATGCGAAGGAGCCTTCAGCTGCTTCGGCCATCTTAGAGACCGGTCATTCTTAATCTCGTTGAGGATGTGTTCATAACTCACAGTTAGAGGAGTATAATGTGCAAACTTGTCATCTGCAGACCTCTTTTTTCATCTTTCTTTCTTTGAAACTTCCCGCTGCCACTTCCGTTCTCATCCTCATACCTCATGGCCATAGCCTCTTCAGCGTTCATAACCTTTCTTGTAGTTGCCAATAGCTATGTCCTGGACTTGGGAGGGTCTTTCGCAAGCTTTCAGAGCAACTTCCCCTTTTGGAGTCCTCCAATGAGGGCTGTCATGGCTATATTCTCTTCATATCTTCAACCTCCAATTTTTCTTTATTGAATCTAGTAATGTAGTCTCTTAGGCTCTCGTTATTTCCTTGCTTGACATACAACATATGGGTGGTCTTCTTTTGAGGTCTTACCTTAAAATAGAAATTATGAATGAACCGTTCATTCAAGCCCTTAAAGTTCTCAATTGAGTTCTTCGAAAGAGAGGTAAACTAGATGTGTGCAGCTCCCGTCAGGGTCCCAAAGAAAGCCTGACACTTAATCTCATTCGGGATTAAATAAATATCTGCTGAAGACTGGTACATCTCGATATGATGTACAAGGTTGGTACTACCATTATACTTGGGAGACACCGTAAGTGGCTTGAACTTGGAAAGGGTTGGGAAGCTTACTATCCTAGCCACGAATGGGGAGCCTTCTGAGAAACCTCTTTGCAGTGGGTCTTGACTTTTGATGAGGTCCCCTGTCTTTTCTTCAAGACGTTGAATGGAATCATTCCATAGCTTTTCAACGTTGGCCTAGCCGATGTTATCCCCAGCTACCTCCAAAGGGTGGACTGAGGGTTCTCCGGACGCCGCACAACGTCAGCTATTGACCTCCTCTTGATCCCTATCTCGGCCTTGATGGGGTCAGCCATGATGGGGTCAACTATGATAACGCCGATGTTCCCCCTCTTCCCTTTGTGAGCCTGTTACACTTATTGATGTGGATAACTTCTGCCTCAGGTCATTAACTGGGCCGAGCCTTTTAAAGGTCGGCCCTCTGCTCAAGTGATCAAAAGCTGATCCTCTTTGTTGGGCACAACCATATCTTCTGTCCCCACAACCTAGGCTTTGGTGGATAGGACGTACAGTGTTGTTCGAAACCTCATACGGCTCCCAGCAGCCTTCTGGAGCATCTTCTGCCTCCATATCGTCATACCTATCTTCTGGGCAAGGGTGTCCTTGCCTCTTCAGATGTAAACGCCTAGGGTCAGCAACGTCCCCCCTCTAATGAGGAGTAGGTTGGTCTTTCGCGGTGCTTGGGGTGGTCCCCTGGCTTCAAGATGGGGTTGGAAATCTACCAGAGTAATCATCTCCGGTGAGATCCCAAGTGGCCTCATCATATTTGACTAAGTTGTGCAAATTGCTCCTTCATTGCTTGCTGCATTGCAGCCAAGGACTTCAAGGCTGCAACCACCTCAACTATTTTGGACTGGGATGGTGCCTGGCTGGAACTAGGTCCTCCAACCCCAGATGGTGGAGGAGGTGGTGGCAACTCCGGTGCCATGTGTTAAAATCGAAGAGTTGATGAAGAAAATGAGCTTAGTACCTTTTAGGACCTCCTTCAATGGTGAAACATCTCCATGCAAGGGGTGAGACCTGGTTCACCACCGGAGTCTCCGGTGAGGTTAAGCAGTAAAAGAGGAAAAGATAGCTTCTCGTTCCCACAGACGATGCCAAAATGATGGTGCTAGAATCAACACCACCCGTCAAGGTGTTTATAAGCTCAAATCAATGATAACAATGGCAGCACAAGAATGTGCTAAATATAAGAGATTGGGATGAGGAGAAGAGAATGAACACCAACATATAAGTGGTTCAGCCAATTAGGCCTACGTCCACTATGCAAGTGAGTGAGTAAGGTCACTAAAAGAAGGCACTAACGGCTATGGATACAATCTCTCAAGCTTTATCTCTCCATTGTATAATTTGACAGAGTTTCAGCTACGGTTGTCATTTCGGATCCTTCTCAAGGTAGGAGAAGACAAGTATATATTGTGTTTGGAGGGTATGCAATGAGCATGTGTGTGATGATCTAGTTAATCTAATAAAGACATCTGTCACTGTCACATGTAGAGAATGATGATAAAATATTCCCCCATGTGAGGGGATTGATTTAGTTACAACTGATTTTGACCACGCATTCCTATCCTTGCATATGCTTATAAATGCTCGTCCTTGTCCTTGTCTGGTATAACCTCGGCCTGGAAGAGTACGAGGTTGGTGAAGTCTGACTGTTGCTTGTTTCGAGGTTATTCATGATGAACTCGACCAGGTGGGCAGGTCGGGGTCAGGTAGGAGAAGTTGGAACGTCGACCTGGGCCGATGATGACGTTTCCAGATGATTGCTCCTATGTAACATTACTGATCTCGGCCGATGACTGTAACGTCAGCTGGGGCAGACGGTGATGATGAAGGTTGGTTGTACCCATGAGTCCTTACTGGTCTCGGATTATTCCCAATCGAGGTTGGTGTATGAGGTAGATGTGATGTCGGCTATGGACGACCTAATGGATAACTGACCCCATGAGTCATGAAGACTTAGGCTATTTCTGATTGAGTGATAACTAGTAACGTTGGCCGTAGACGACCTTATGTTGGACAAGATCGCTGATCTTTAGTCTTGAGCCCTTGTTACCTCATTCGTCATGCTGGCCGAGGTTAGTGCCTACGAGTTGTTAGGTACACTTTGGGCATATCAGGGAAACTGTCCCATCATCTCATGAACGTTGAAACCCTCCTTGCAAGCTTCGCGTGTCCACGAACGGTATGCGAATCCGATTCATAATGAATAAGTTACGGTGATTTTAGCGAAAGAGGATTTCAAACCAACCAAAATAGGGGAAACTTGATGCAGGCCTGCTTGATCGATGGATGGACCAAAAGTGTCGATCGATCGACCCCTCAGCATTTTGGAAATTGAAGGAAGTAGTGGGCTGATTTCTGATCAGTCGATCGATCGATCCCCTGATATTTTTGATAGCTTTGTTCCTTTTCTTTTCTTTTCTCCCAAATTACTATATAGTTTTTTTTTGTTGTAATAAGATGAATAATTAGTTTTAGATAGATTTTTGTTGATTTTCTCTTTGGGATCTTGGGTTTAGAGAGTTTTATGGGTGTGCCATTTTCTCCCTCCGAGGGTTTGCTCGTATATAGGGGTTTGCCCGTCGAGGTTGTATAGGACACTATTCATCATCTTATCTATCAGTCCAAGTTTCCATTTTTGGTATTTATTCATTTGTTGCTTTATTTACATGATTTCTCTATCTTGCTTTCATTTATTATTTTGTTAATTAGGTTTACTTTCTTGCATTTAATTCATGTCATTTACCATGCTTTCTAGCTAATTTAGTCTAGGTTGTGTTGGATTGAACTCACCTACGGGTTGGTTGGTTGCTTTGCTTTGGTGATGGAGTTTTTACGAGTTTATTTAGGTTGCATTGTCCTAGTTATTGCGCCTAGGAGATTTAACAGGGTATATCATGTATGCCCCGTCTTTATAACCTTCGTCCGTAATTTTTGGGGTATTTGTTGACGCCAAAATCTTAGTAGGCTTTTATGCCAATTTAGGGGTGTGACAACTCTTGATTTAATTAACTGTCGAAACAAAACTCAATCTTAATAACTCGTGAGCCCATGTAACCATTTATACCAATTAACTCGGGGTGAGGGATATCCGACGCAACCTATAGTTTTTATTCGTTTGATATCTTAGTTTAATTTACACTCACCTAGTATAATCTTTTCTTTTTGTTTTCTTTTCCTTTTTATTAGCAATACTCTTTTACACTTTTATTTTAATAGTATTAATCCAATTAATATTCTAGCAATCGTCTCTGTGCATTTTCGATACCCGGACTTGGCCGCTATACTCATCTATTGAATGTAGCCATAAGTTTACATTTTTGTATAGAGTTGGTGAGCCGAAAATAAAACGACTGGCACGTAGGTGAATCATTGTTCTTAATTGAAACTTCGCGTATCAAAGTCGAATTGTTATGCGTTTAACTTTTTTTTGTCATGCACCGTTTGTTTTTATAAATATAATCCGAATTTAATCCGCGTGTGATAATTTTTGATTAGATGTTTTATCTCGCAACTTTGGGTTAAATTCCTTCTTGTGTGATGTTTATGATTAGTTGACTATGCTTGATTAAATAGCTTTTGAACTGGAATTCTAATTATGCGTTGTTTAGCCCATGGATGGAATGCGATCCTGAATCTTGTCTTAATTAGTTGTAATTTAATTTTAACTTCTTATTTTTCTTTTTTCACCATTTTCACCATATCACCTTTTACATTTTTATTCTTGAAGTAATAAATCAATTAAAATCTATCTAACATTCCCTGTGGATTTTTGATACCCGAACTGGCCTCTATACTCCCTTAAAAGAGTGTAGTCATAGTTTAGGTTTTTTGCATTAAGGCGGCGAACCAAAAACAACGGCAGTGCTTCTACACGAGTGCTTAGTTCACGCCCGATCCAATTGGAGCAATTGCCGGGGAGTGTTTAGTTATAGATCATAGTTACTTTATTATTTCATAATATTTCTTTTATTCTTATTTGTATTCTTTATTTTCCCCTTTCCTTTTAACTTGCGCTATATTGCTTCGAGATATTGAAATTTTGGCGCTTGTCACTTTTGTTGAATTGCCTATTTTGAAATGTCTCACTATAACTCTTTAGATAACCTTTATTGTTATGCAAATAGTTTTCCAAGTTATACTCGCAAAACGATGTGAGAATGCCTAAAAATTCTTGAAAATGAGTGTATTGAGCGTGAAATTCAAGAGTATGTTAGTAATCCCTCATTGCCTTGTGAGGATACTTTAGGAAGCTGGGGTATCCGTTATCTTTGAGCAAACCGCACAAGAAGATGATATGTCTTCTTGTTGGTTTGATCATGAGTTAATGATTAAGGAGTTGAATGACCGATCCAAGAGTTCTAAGGCTTGGTTTTTAGAAAATAACGCCATGCTCGATGAAATCATTTCTTCGAAAAACCGTGTTGAGGTTGAAACTTGCACCCATTTTAATGAAGAAATGATTGAGAGTGATCCAAGCACTTTCGAATTTCAACCTCTTATTAATTCTTTCGATTGTATTGAGGTTGAAGGTCCTTTCTTTCCTTTCTTCCCTACTATTCCCGAATAATTAATTTATCACAAGAACAAGTTAAAAGTCTTGAGGACTTTGAACCTATTCTTGAACATGAATGTTATTTTGATATGCTTCATCTCATGGTCTATTCACTTGATCTAGCCCCACCTCCCTTTCCAATTGAAAAACCTTGGGGATTTGATTTTAATTTTCCCGAGATCAATGTGGTCTTGTCCCCCTTAGCATCCAAATCCCCCGTCGTCCCTCTCAAAATTTCAATCGGCGATGGTTCATTTCTTACACTTTACACATGCCTTTCGTTTTTCAAACGGAATTCATATCTTCTGTGAGGCATGTTTTCTTTGAAGGGTCCACCGTTGATCCTTTAAAGTCAAATCGTATTTTCGATGGATCCTTACAAATTTAAACTTCTAGTGTATAGTTAGGTAGAAGTCCGAATAGTAGGTTGTAAATAGTTAACTTTTTATTCTTTCTTTCTTTTTTATTTAGTCTAGTGTAATTAGTTAAACTTTTTGTTTTTACTTTTCGTTATGTTCGGTACTAACATGTTTTGTACATTCAATGGACTCGTGCTTTTCGGGGATCGCTCCTTTTTGGGTAATATCTTTCTTTTCCTCTCTTTATGTTGTGTTCTTAATGCGCATTGAGGACAATGCAACATTTTAGTTAGGGTGTGTGGAAAATTCTATCCATTATTTGTTTTGTTCCATTGATTTGAACACATGTTATTTACTGAGCATGCTTTTATTAGAAAAGTTGAAAAATTCAAAAATATTTTCTTTCTTTTTTCTCCTTTGTTGGGCATTTTGCCTTTGTTTCTGATGATAAATTTTAATAATTAACCGATCCAATAAACATTTCAACGATGCACGTTCTCGATTTTAGAAGTTATTAGACTTTAGTCCTCAAATCATTGATATTATGAATAACTTCATGAATTAAACTTTAATCCCATGAGCACATGTGCTTTTCTTAAATTATTGATTTGGATTAAGATTTTTATAACTCGGTAATCTTTTGTTGTATTGTATATACTTACATAACTGAGATTTGAGATATACCTTTAATTGTGAGTATTATACACTACTCTTTCCTCCTTCAAAATGTTGTTTTCGTCGGTAATATCACCATTCTTTCATTTGATTGTTCATTATTTGAGTTCATATTTTGAAATGTGTTACTCGAGCTTGATTTTCAAAGTTGTTTTCACTCGAGAATTGTATAAACTTTAGGATATGATCATAGGCCATTTTTGTTATATTACCCATATTGACCTTGACCTCACCATATATATTTTTCCTAGTCAACCCCTTTGAGCCTTAATATAGTCTTTTATTTCATTACCCAAAATCCCATAACCAACTCTATATTGGAGTTATAAACCATACATATTACTTTCCATACCTTTGCTTGGAATGATACTTGGGATTGAATGATGTTATTGTCTTGTGGTTGTAATTAAGCATGAAAAGAGTGAGAAAAGTAGAAAAAAGTTTAGTGAAAAGGAAAAGAGAAAGCAAAAAACAAAAGGAAAAGTTAGATAAAGAAGAAAAGAAAAAGGAAAAAAAAAAGAAAAGAGAAAGTTGTGTATGTTGTATATTGTGTTCAATCATCCTTGTCGCTCTCCTATTGTCATATTTAATGCTTGTTTGGGAACTTGTTTTCCAATTTTGGAATTGCCCGCAATCTCCCACTATACCAACTTTTCATCCCCGAACACTTTGAATCCGTATATATTTCTTTCATTTCGTACCTTAACCCCAAACCTACATTACAACCCTATACAAGTCCTATTTGATCTTAGGGTAATTTTAATTCAGAAGTTAAAATAGTTTGATAATTTGTGAAAATGCATTTCGCCTCCTTTAATGAGCGGTATCTTTCATTGAGATTATAGTTTTTCATTTTCTATATAGCATTCTTCATTTGTAACATGTGCGCGACCTAGTTTCCATTTAAGTTTACTCTTAATGTCGGAATGCCCATGTGTTACCTCCATTTTCATAGTTAATTCATTTATTGTGTGTAATGCCCGATGATGATCAGATTATATGCATGCTTTAACGCTCATCTAGTTTATTTAAATTTTTGTCAAATCATACTATGCATGTGCTCGCTCTCCTCCCACTTTTTTGTTAATTGGGCATACATTTTGAGAAAACTTTGATGTTTGTGGGTTTCATCCCTGAAAACCCTCACGAGATGACACTCGTCCACTAGGGTAATCTAGGGGTTTAACGACTTATTTCATATGCTAAATACAATCGTTTGCATGCGAAAGTGGCATTTATCCCCTTTGTACATATCTATTTTTTGTGGTTTACTTGTAGTTCTTCATGCTTTGTACTTCATTGCTAGGGAAAACCAATGTATAAGTTAGGGGGTGTGATTCGGCTCGAATAATGTATTTATTCACCCTTATACTTTTTCATTTTATCCCCCTCGGGTACCTTAATTCCTATATTTATGCTCGTTAACCAGACAACCTCCATTTTATATTTTAACATGCTATATGAGGTATAATTAAGATTTTCTAGGTATTAAAGTGCTTAGCGTGAAGTTTGGTCGCTTTCCAGAAAAGTTTAGTTGAATATTGAAGCTTCTGGAGCATTTTAGTAATTTTAACATTCAGATTTTAATCTCGTACTCTTCACGGAAGTTGAAGCCCTTTGATTTAACTTCGTGTGGCCTCCAACGGTGCATGATTCCGATGTATAATGAAGAAGTTATGACCTTTTTAGAATGGTTTTGACTTTAAAATCACACACAATGGCATATTTAAGGGCATTTTATTCATTTCATCATTTGTTTTTTTGGCCTAATGTCTCTCGGATGTTTTAGCCCTCTTAGTTATCTTCGCTTAGGCTCCGACCGTTCCTAATTCTGAGTTATAACGAAGAAGTTACGACATTTTTCGTATTGTTGGATAAAGCTGCAGAATTGCAGAGTTGCAAAACCGAATCGATTCGGCCGAGTCCAAATCGATTCAATTTGGCATCAGAATTAACTTTCCCCTTGCCGAATCGATTCGGATTAGCCCGAATCGATTCGGTCCCCTGTTTTCATCTTTCTTATTTACTAGTTTTCCATTAGGGTTATTATAAAAATACACTTCCTCTTCATTTTGAAGAAGATATCTTTCATTACGTCTAGATTTTAGGGGGATTTTGTTGGAGCTTTTCCCATCTCCTCTATTTTTTTTGGCTTACAACCATTAAGGTAAGTTACTATTCATATTATTCTTCCTCTTTTTCTTGCTTTATTATTTATTTTCTTGCTTGATTAATTAGTTTAATGTATTTATTTATTGCTTTCCTTAGTTTAATTGTTGCTTAAATTAGTTTAATTCCATGTCTAGCCCGTAGATAACGGGATGGGGTTGTGTTTTCTCCATTAATGGGTATTGAGCTCCGAAAGTTGAGTTTTGTGTAAAATTGTGTTTAATTGAAACCTTGCGTATCAAAGTCAGATTGTTATGCATTTAACTTTCTTTGTCATGCAATGTTAGTGTTTATAATGATAATCCGAATTTAAACCACGTGTGACCATTTTTTATTAAATGCTTTATCTCACAACTTTGGGTTAAACTCCTTCTTGTGCAATGTGTATGATTATCTGACTATGCTCGGTTAAATAGCTTTCGAATCGAAATTCTAATTATGTGTTGTTTAGCCTATAGCGGGAATGCGATCCCGACTCTCGTTTTAATTAGTTGTAATTTAGTCTTAACTTCTTATTTTTCCTTTTTCACCATTTTCACCATATCACCTTTTACATTTTTATTCTTGAAGTAATAAATCAATTAAAATCTATCGACATTCCCTGTGGATTTTCGATACCCGAACTGGCCGCTATACTCAATTAAAAGAGTGTAGTCATTGATTAGGTTTTTTACATATAGGTGGCGAACCAAAAACAATGATAGTGCTTCTACACGAGCGCTTAGTTCACACCCGATCACCTTCGCTACACACTTTAGAGCCTTCTCATTGTATCCTTTCCCATAGAGTTCCCCTTCTACGAGATAAAAACGAGCCGCCCTCTTCTTGAGATAAATCTCGTCTGCTCTTTCTGTTGGAAACTCTCCATACCTCATAGATGCTACGTAGGGTGTCCTACAATCTTCAAACACCTCTATAAAATTGGCCTCAACTGGTTGATTAAACTGGGTCTAAAACTTCAAACACCCTTGTTGCAGACGATCAACCTCTGTGCTTATGGTGGGCCAATAGTAGCCCCCCGTTGCAATTGACGGGAAAGGGGGATGTCTGTATCCCCACAATGCTTTTCATGCATATCTGTCAGTCTCTCTTTGGCCTCTTATTCTCATATACATATGGAGAAAAATCCCTCGGGACTCTTGAAATAGAAAGTCCCCTAGAGTAGATGGTAGTTTGTCAATTCTAACATTTTCATTGTTCCTTCTTTGGTTTCCAATTGCTTTGTTACTGGGCACCTCCAATCATCTGGTTCTTTACTTGGAAATAAAGACTTTACCGTAGTAGGCATTGTTCTTTGTCGTACTATTATGGTCTCTTCTGACTCGTCCATATCCAATTTATGGGCTATGGTGGATAGGGAATTTGGATGCCTATTCATTGTGCGGGTGTGCCTCTCTGTGGTGATCTTTAAAAACTGACTCAGCAATCTCTAGATGATGGATCTATATGGTGTTAAGTTGGAATGCTTGAGGGCAAACTCTTAATTAAACTGTTCCACTATCAGGTTAGAATCCCCTCATATGCACAACACTTTAATGCCTCTTCTGAGTGCTTTAAGCAATCCTAGAATCAGAGCTTCATACTCAACCTCTTTGTTTAAATATTTAAAATCAAGTTTGAAGGAGAGGGTGATATTCTCCTTCTTATTGGAGAGAATAATACTTGCTCCACCCTTCTCCTGGCCGCAAGAGCTGTCAAATTCTATCTTGCATTCTTCAATTTCTTTCAAGAGGTAGGCTTGAAAGTTTTTCCCTGGTAGCTCCTTATTAGGAGGCTCAAAATTCTGGCTTGGGAAGTGGGCTAGTAAATATGCTACTGCCTGGCTCTTGACAGCCTTTGGGACTATGCACTTCAAATTATAATCTGACACGATCAAGAACCACCTTGTTGCTCTTCCTATCAAGACCATTCGTGTCAGGAGGTACTGGATAGGATTGCACTTGGTGATAATATGGACTGTAAATGCCAGCAGGTAGTGCCTCAGCTTTTGAGCAATAAACACTAAGGACAGACAGTGTCTCTCTACATTAGTGCATCTTAATGCAGTACTTGATATCACTTGCGACAAGTAGTAAACGGGTATCTATACCCCTGCTCTTTCATGGGCAATCAAGGCACCTATGGACCTCTCCGTCAAAGTAAAGTAGGATAACAATGGCGCACCTACCTCTGGCAGTACCATAGTCGAGGGTGATGCTAATATCTCTTTAATCTTCTCAAAGGTCTTCTTATGTGCTTCTCCCCAAACCCATTTAGCGTTTTCCTTCATCAGCGGAGCGAACATGTGGGTCACCTCTACTAGAGTTGGCATAAACCTTATTATGTAAGAAACCTTCCCTAAGAAGCTTTTAAGCTGCCTTTGACTCTTCAACGATAGCATCAGTAGAATAGCCTTCTTCTTCTCCTTGTCTACTTACACCCCCTGTCGATTCACTACAAAACCCAATAACTTTCCAGTTGTTACTTAAAAATCACATTTTAAAGGATTCATTCTCATCTTATACCCGCGACACCTCTCAAACACCCGCCTCAGGTCTGGGATATGCTTGATTTCTTTCTTTGACTTCACCACCAGGTCATCCATGTAGAACTCCAATATATCATGAAATATTGCCATCATTGTGCATTAGTACGTGGCACCTGCATTCTTCATCCCGAATGGCATGATCATGTAGTGAAAATTTCCCAATGGTGTGCGAGATGCAGTCTTTTTTAGATCGGCTGGATCCATTCTGATCCGATTGTAGCCCATATACCCATCCATGAAACTATACATTTCATGACCCACGGTAGTGTCTACTAAGCTGTCAATATTGGGTAATGGGAATTCATCCTTTGGGCAAGCCCTGTTCAAATCACGAAAGTCCACGAAAATCCATATTTGACTCCTGTCTTTCTTTGCCACTGGTATAATGCTGGAAGCCAGATCAGATGTTGGATGGGTTTGATGAACCCTACTGTTAGTAGCTTTTCCACCTCTACCTTTATCTTAAGGTCTATCTCTGCTTTATACGTGCGGGTGTAACACCCCGTGTATTCTAGCATCGGTTGCCACCAAACTATGCCTGGCGTTACTAAATAAAATACCATCCTTAGCATATGACAAAAATGTGAGACATTTAAAACTCTAATCCACATGATATAATGCAATTAAATCCAACAAGCATATATAGAATCCAAATCAATAATATCCATCACCATGCTAATCTCCCAAAATAAATCCAACTCCGATTCATTAAAACTCAAATGAAATGATCCAACAATAAATATCTAAATGAAAATCATAACAATTGCGGAACCGATTGGCCCACAAAACCCATAAAAACCTGTCTCATAAAGAAACAACATAATGGAAAATAATCTAAACTCTAAGACAATAGAATAAAACTCCACCTGCACTCTAAAGATCTCCAATTCATCCTATGCATCTACTCCACTAACTATACCTGAAATGTTAGCAAACGCAATGAGTCAGAGTCCACCGTATGAATACCAGCTACTCCTCCCAATTAGGGTCCATAAACCCAGACAATAGCATTATAAATGATAAACATCATGATAGAATATTTTAAATTAAACGATATATATTAACAATGCGAGTAAAAATAAATGACTACTAACTAGGCCGCCTCAATCGTCTAAGTCCCATTATGATATTTCAACATAACATTAGATTCCACAATTTAATTTAATTAAATAATTCCAATTTATTAATGCAATACCAATATAGCCAGTTCACCCGATTACGGGTCTTGCACATACTCATGCCCCACTTAAGTTCTACACCACATACATTCCCCTCACTATAGCCACTTCGCCCAATTTCTTTATCACTGCACATACTCGTGAGGTTCCACGCACGATACGCCACTATAACCAGTTCCCCCGTATTCTGTTAGCCCTGCACATACTCGTGACGCAAACCTACACCCACGTCGTTATAGCCAATCGGTCTGTATTCTGTCAGCCCTGCACATACTCACAACGCAAATTCATTTTAATACCCATTCTTTGTCTTAGGCGTTAATTCTCAGTTTTCCCATTATTTTCTATTAGATCCACCCCTTTATCGAGCATAAATCTTCAAACCACCCCTAGTCCCATACTTAGAGGTCTTCAAAACACAAGTATCTCCTAACCTATCATTTATGAAGATTACCTTCTAAGAGTTACCACCTCGCCTCGCACCTAGGCTAATGATCCAAAGGAAATGACGTACAATTCAGCCCCACCCCACCATCCGTAAAAACTACACTAAGTAGTCCCATACCTAGAAAGTGTTACCAACAACTAAGGCCTACCTACTAGTCCCATACCTAGAAAGCAACCTAAAAATTAGGTGAGAGCAATAACTATCCCAACAATCTTGTCGTCCCCGCGGTGTCTATCATTAATACGATTAACAAATCACATGAAGTGTATTTTAACTTATCCCCATAATTCTTTAAATTTATCGAAATATCACTATTTATCCCAATTATGTCCATTTAATTAAAACAATTCATTTTTTCAATAATTTATAGAATTTGTATCCACATGCATATTTTTGGAAACATATAACAATAGATATCTACTCTACAACATGCACATAATTAATGTGGTTTTACATGTCGGAGACAATTTATAACATCCCTATTATATATTCTACATGCAAACATCATAAATTCTAACGAAATCCCAACCTATAGTCTAATCATGCAAGGGTTTTGAGTTTTAATTCGTATTAAAGATTTGAATAAAAACAACCCCAAATTTTGTTTCACTTTCCCTAATTAGTCTTTCTAATTTATTTTAGAAAAATAATAATTATTAGTGTTTAGGCAACATTTAAAATGCATAATACCAAAGAAGAACAATAAAAGTATTCACACCTATAAAAATCATTTGAAGAGTTTGATTTGATGGTTGCGTTCCTCTCCAGAAAATAATAAAAACACGTTCCTGGATGATCTTAAGAAATCTTGATTAAGTTCTTCAAATCTTTAGTTGAAAATTGAGTTTGAAGGGTTTAGGTTTGGAAGAAAAGAGAGGATGAAAATTATGGGAGGTTCTTATTTTTGAAGAAGGCTAAAATGTGTCTCAAAAACTCTAAACCCGTCACTTTGTGTTTTTATACCAAAAAGGATTTAAGTCATACACAACTCTAAAATATAAGAGTTTTATTTTTGTAAAACTAACCAAGCGAACCAGTTCTACTTAAAATCGAACCGGTTCCGTTTTCTGGCAAAAACTGAAAATTTCTACTTTTAACTACATAGCTAAAAAAATTCGAATTAAAACCTGATTTCAAATTCGATTAAAGTTTCATTTTATATAAATCAAAACCAACATTTTTAAAGATGAAAACAATTAGTTTTCAATAAATTATTTTTACCCAAAAGTTTAAATTCCCAAAAGGTTATATGTTTAAAAATACGGGGTGTCACATACTTCCCCACTAACACATGAATTTCATCCTCAGAATTCGATGAAGCGCAAATGCATAAAATAAAATAAGGCTCACATATTCCTACTCGTAGAATGCCACGATTGGGTGCCCATACAACCAATCCTACACGCACCTACCCCATGAATACAATACAATACATATATCCTAACTACATATATATGCATAACTATAAAAATAACGGCGTACCATGCTCCCACGCGAATCACCACTCGATTCTCTCCAAACGATATCGCAACACTTAAGTCCCCAGATCAAATTACATCACCAAATTGATACTTACGACACCTAACATCTCCACTAAAACGTCCTTAACACAAAACTCCTTATCAATTCTAAGTATTTTTACATTAAGATGACTAGTTCTAACCTCAAGGCCTACAACGTCCTTAACACAAAACTCCTTATCTACAAGAAACACCGCTAACACGTATGCTTAACCCAATATCTAGAGGAGTACGAGTCAATAAAGGGAATCAAATATTGGTAACATGAAGCTAAACGAACTCACAACCTATGAGGACTAAGACCGTGCTCTGATACCATCTGTAACACCCCGCGCATTCCGACATTGGCCGTCGCCAAACTACGCCATACGTTACTAAATAAAATACTATTCTTAACGTGTGACAGAAATATGGGACATTTAAAACTTTAATCCATAAGATATAATGCAATTAAAACCTACGAGTATATATAAAATCCAAGTCAATAGTATCCATCACCATGCTAATCTCCCAAAATAAATCAAACTCCAATTTATTAAAACTCAAATGTAATGATCCAACAATAAATATCTGTCTGAAACCGTAATAACCGTGGCACCGATTGACCCACTAAAATAAAAAATACCGGTCTCATAAAACAATGATAGATTGAAAAATAATCTAAACTACAAGATAATAAAATAAAACTCCAGCTGCACTTCAAAGATGTCCAATTCATCTTATGCAGCTACTCCAGCAACTATACCTGAAATGTTAGTCAATACAATGGGTCAGATCCCACTGCATGAATACTAGCTACTCCTCTCAATTATGGTCCGTAAACCCAGAGAATAGCATTATAATGATAAACATCACAATTAAATATTTTAAATTAAACGAGATATATTAACAATGCGAGTAAAAATAAACTACTACTAACTAAGCCACCCCAATCATCTAAGTCTGGTTATGATATTTCAATATAACATTAGATTCTATAATTTAATTTAATTAAATAAATTCAATATATTTATGTGACACCAGTATAGCCAGTTTACCCTATTTCGGGTCCGAACATACTCTTGGTCCACTTAAAATCTACACCACATATATTTTCCTCACTATAGCCAGTTCGCCCAATTACGTTAGCACTGCACATACTCGTGAGGTTTCATGCACGACATGTCACTATATCCAGTTTGCCCGTATTCTATCAGCCCTGCACATATTCATGACGCCATCACACATCCACGTCGCTATAGCCAGTCGACCCATATTCTGTTCGTCCTGCACATACTCACGACGCAAATTCATTTTATTACTCATTCTCTATCCTAGACATTAATTTTCAATTTTCTCAAGTTCTCATTATTTTCTATTAGCCCCACCCTTTTATCGAGCATAAACCTTCAAATCACCCCTAGTCCCATACCTAGAGATCTCCAAAACACAGGTATCTCCTAACTTATCATTTAAGAAGATTACCTACCAATAGTTAGCACCGAACCTCACACCTAGGCTAAGGATCCAAGATAAATGACATACAATTCAGCCTCACCCCCGAAATCATCCATCCGTAAAATCTGCACTAACTAGTCCCATACCTAGAAAGTGTTTCTAATGACTAAGGCCTACATACTAGTCCCATACCTAGCAAGCAACTTAAAAATAATGTGAGAGCAATAACTATCCCTACAATCCCACCGTCCTCACGATGTCAATTATTAATACGATTAACAAATTAGATAAAGCGTATTTTCAACTTATCCCCACAATTCTTTAAATTTATCGAAAGATGTAGTGGTAATATCAGTAAAAGGCCCTGATACAAATTTGTAAATGCACAAATAATCTCAGGGTGGTACAAACAAAAATTACAAAACCAATTTATAAATGCGAAAGCCAATTTTAAACAAATTTTATCTTTTTATCCAAAACAACATTTATTGTGACAAAACACATAAATCATTCAAGCATTCAACTTAGACCAAGTTTTAGTAAAAAAAAAAAACTAAAAGGAAAAACCTTTATTCACTTAGAAATCTACAAGATAGTCGACTTATGAACTACTTGATAACTGCCACAAGCATAAAGTGCTATTTTTCGTAAATCTCTAATGAACAATTATGATCCTCGCAAGCATCACAAGATCGCAGTCGTCCATAAGCCTCAGCCTCAGCCTTCGTCTTCAGCAGTGAATCCCTACAGGTATCACGACTCAACCATGTAGATCCTCTTCACAAGGTGTGTGCAAAAGATACTAAGCTTTCTAAGGTTGAAACAAATTCACAAGAACAATATTCAAGAATGTTTTGTTGTGAATAAGGGTGGTAAATGGACGGATACGGAGCAGATACCATGCTATTCGTATCCATATCCGCTATCTGGGCGCACTATCTGTATTCGTATTTGTATCCGCCGGATAATAAAAACAACTATCCATATCCGTATCCTCTCGGATTTTCTGGATTCGAATAATATCCGTATCCGTTTACATTGCTTATCCATTGCGATTGACTTGCCACTTTTAATAGGTAATATCAATGCTACTGTAAAAAATATCAATCTCTAACTGTTTAGAATTCACAAATTGATCTACCATTTCATAATTAATAACTTAGAAATTATAATCAACAATTTAGCCCTAACATTTGTGAACAAATTGATTCACCATTTCACAATCAACAACTTAGAAATTAGAATCAATAATTTAGTTCTAACATTTGTTGTCTGCGTTTATGTGTTGTGTATTACTGTGTATATTTATGTGTGTGTGTGTTGATGTGTGCATGTGTGTGTGTGTGTGTTGCTGCATACGTGTGTGTTGATGTGTTATTGTGTCCGAGTGTATGTGTTGTTGTGTGCGTGTGTGGTGTGCGTGTGGGTGTGTGGGTGAGAGAGAGAGAGAGAGAGAGTGATAGAGAGATAGAGAAATGGGCTTACCAAGTTACCAGTAGAGAGAAGGTTATGAAGAAGAGGGTGTGCGCTGAAAATGAGGAAGAATGGGGAAACGGTTAAAATGAAAGAGATAGTTTTTAGGTTAAATATTCTGTTTGAGTTTGTTTTGTCTGGCTTTTGTTCTTTTCTATTATTTTTTTTATGTTTTTCTTTTCAAGCCATTCATTATCTTTTGATTTTTTTAAAAAGTATTATTTCTTTATTTTTTTAAATGAGTGAAAAGTGATGATTCACATTTTCATATTATATATTTATATTTTACATTACATATAATAAATATTATAAATAACAATTACATGTAACTAATACAATCCGGATACGGATATTTGGAAAAATGGATATCCGCAAATATGAATACTCCACCTCGGATGCGGATTATCCGTTTTGGATACACATACTATCCGTATCCGTATCCGTTTTCTCGAATATTTTAACACACTATCCATATCCAGATCTAGATCCATTTTTTCGGATAAATATCCGCAAAATTCGAACTCGGATACCGAACGAATTCGGATTTTCGAATACCGAATCATTATTTTTTTATCGCCAACATCCAACCATCATAGTCTACGTTTCAGAAAGTAAAGGTCCGAACGCCGTTGCACAACTATTTGTTGATCGGGGGAATATTAATTCTTGGTCGGCGTATATATAGCTAGAGAAATTCAATCCTGGTCGGCGGCTCATATTGCTGTTCTGAATCGTCTATTTACAACATCTATTGTTGGTCGGCCATACATATTTGTTAGTCAGAACCATGTATCACACTTGCAGAGGAACTTTTCAATCTCTTCTTTGCTGGTCGGCAATATTTGTTGATCGGCCATACCAATTTGTTGGTCGGGGATATTTATGGTTTGATTTTTGGTATGGGTGTTGGTCGGATATACCATGTTATATGGGTCGCACCATCTATTACTGTTGATTGGATTCATACTACAGATCGGCGACTTCAATAAGTTGATCGGCAGAAAGAAACTGAAGGTTGCCATCACTGTGTTTCAACATCGCCGGAGCTATGAAGTTCTCATGATTGGGGCTGAGTCCGACCACCTAATTACTGGTCGGGGGTAACAAACGAAGTCACCCAGGTCGGAGACAAGGACTACTGGTTGGAATCACCCTAAATTGGTCAGCTCCAGAATACCCATTAGATGGTCGGGAGAAAAATTAATTCTTGGTCGGTATAAATATAGTTTGTCGGCAAAGTAAATTGTTGGTCGGGGCTAAGTTTTGCGTAAGGTGAAAGGCTCCCCGGCCTCTTATAAGTTGGTCGGTACAAGAGGACTTACAGTTGCTAGTCAGCGATTGTTGGTCAACTGTTGTTAATGGTTGGTCGGACTGGTCGGTGATGGCTATTGCTGGTCGAAGTTGCGATTTTGTTCTCCAGATTTTGCATTTTGACAAAGTCAAAATCATGACCAAGATGTTAAAAGACGAGATAACCCCCATTATTGATGTAAAAAATTAGATTATATCTAATTATTTAATCATAAATAAATAATATGAGACAAAGAACTTTTAAAGTGGTTCAGCCTTATAAGAATGGCCTATGTCCACTATTTTTGTTATTGCTGACTGTTTGGGAATTCTTGATTACAAGTGTTCTCCAGAAATTTCGGTCCCCTTACAATGAAGATAATACAATGTATTTATAGCCCTAAGGCTGTAATGTGAAAGGGTAATACATTTAATGCCCCTTAAGCGTATACATCTGTATGATAATAATAAGCTTTTAATGCGCAGTCAAACTGTTGGTTATCCGACTATTAATGTTTTGTCCGAGGTGCAGCTCGGAATGCCTAAGTTCCTCGATACTCAAAAGTTCCTCGATACTCAAAAGTTCCTCGGAGAGTTCTTGTAGGTTGGAGTGTCTGAGTTGAGCAGAGTTCCTCGTTGGAGTATGGTTCCTCAGAGTCTAGGTGTTGTTCGTAAGTGTTTGTCATTGCCATGTAGATTGCCACGTGTCTTAACCCAATTGAGCCATGTCAGCAGACTAAATTTGGTATCAACAGAAGCCCCCAATGTTTCATAGTTCAAAATTTGAGGAGTGTGGAACATTCTTTCTTGATATATGGTGGCTTTAAATGGCTATCCTAAAATTTAGGAGTATTTTCTCTTGTATTTATTTCTTCTTTCAAATTCGTAGAATCGCTCTTTTTTGAATTTTTCTAACCGCTTCGATTCCCGCGCCCTTTTGTCTGTTTAGCCGCCGGTAATGTAATCGTCTCTTTTTGCAATCATTACTTTTACCCTTTCCCAAGGTAAAGTATTTAAACGTTGAAGAAAATCGCATTGTCTTCTACTTTTTCAAATTTGTCTCTTTGAGTTTTCCATCGTCTCTCTCTCTCCTGTGCGTTCATCTATTCCATCATTTGTTATCAACAGACTCATCTATTTCCTGTAAGATTTTCTTCTTTCTCTTTGATTTCCTTCTTTCATCATGGTTTATCCTGTAGAATCGATTGATAAATTTCGCTCTGATTTCTATATTCCCTCCTGGGTTATTTTGGAAGAGCTTTCTGAGCCTTCAGACTATTTCCGTTTGGCTGAGGGACATTGGTTCCCAGTCTCTTTGTTGCTGAGTGTGGTTTTTCTTTTCCCCCAAACCCTCTATGTATGGAATTCTGTCAATACTTTGACGTAGTTCCTACAAGAATAGCTCCCAATACGTGGATAATAGTTAACGGTGTTCATAGATTAAATCAAATTCATGGAACCCGTATAGGAATTCTTGAAATCATGTTTTGTTATAGATGGGCTATGGGCGATAATACTTTTTATTTAAAAACTAAGTTTTTAAATAGAGCTTTAGTGGTCAATCTCCCAGATGCCAATAGGGATTACTTTGAGCACGGGGTTATTATGAAAAATTAGCAACACCCTCCATTGACTGGAGATGATGTCTACCAGGGTCCCAAATGTCCTCCCTATGGCAATGGGATAGGTTGTTTTTATTTTATTTTATTTTCAAAATTATGCTTCCTTTGTGTTTGATAAAATATGCCATTGATATTTTAATTTTGATTTATTTGCAGTTGACAGCAAAAGAAAATATCCAAAAGAGGCAGACGTTAATATAAGGCACTTTAAACTTATCTGGAGTTTGCATCAGACTGTTGCTGACAAGCATATTAGGTCAGCATTATATTTGCTGCAGTACAAGAGTTACACCTCCTCTTTTACTGCTCGTCCGGTGATAGGCGACGCAGAACCAATACCAACCTCTACCAGTTCTTCACCTGAGTCACATATTCCTTTGAGTGAAAGGATGAAGAAAAGAATACCTCCTACCCTTTTTGAGAAACTTGCCTCTGGTGCTGGTGAGGCACAAAGAAGTAAGCTTGATGTCCCGGGTGAAGGGACAAAGAAAATTAATGCATCTTCCTCGGCTGCTCCTATGAAGGTGGTCGAGAAGCCCCCAGTGGCCCCGAGCAAGGCTGCTGCTCCAGGCGAGGTGATTGTCATTTCTCCGACTAAGACTACAACGTTAGTCGATAAAGTTGATGCTCCTCTGAGGAAGCTGAAGAAAAGATCCTCTGTCAATTTGGCTGAATCCATCTCTCAGCCCCCGACAAGTGGTGTTCCCACTTTTGTTCCCCCGAGCTCTGCTATGAGCTCGGTGAAGACTTGGATCATTCCCGAGATCCAAGGTATTGAAGAAAACCTTTCTCGGGACACTATTACTACACTAGAAGCTTGTCACATTGCTTCTGTAAGTACCATAGTCTTAAATTTTCATTCTTTCCTTTTTGTATCTGTGCCCTGACTTGCTTTCGCTTTCTTTTCACAGTTGGTGAGCTGTTTTAATACAATTTTGAAGAAAGATGAAGCTATTAAAGCTTCAAGCTCCTCGTCTGGTGTCGAGGAAGCTTTGGTAGGCCTGGCGCAGTCTCTGAAAGATTCTCGTCAGAAATATGATGATGATAAGATAATTTGGGAGAAAAAACTTACTTCGATTGAGCAAGAGAAGGCTCAGGTTATTGAGGTCTCCAAGGGGTTGGAGAAAGAAATGAATGATTTGGAGAAGAAGAATGAAGAGCTCGAAGGGAAGCTCAAAAATGCTGGGGAGCTTGAAAATAAGCTCAAGGCTGCTGAAGAGGAGTTGGGTCAACTTCGGGAAGTAAGCCATCAGAAGGAGTAAGTTTAGAATAAACTGAAGGCTGCTGACAATCTTCTTTTCGAGAAGCATTCCTCGGAGAAGATAAAGAGGAAATTGGCTGTGAAGAAATATTTCAGCGCTGGCTGGGATTAAGGGTGGAACAAAGGTTTGGCTGCCATGATGTCGTAAGTCGAATATGGCAGCCTCAAATACTTTAGAGATGGATGGGTCGCTGCTCTACAAGAAATAAAAGTTGATGAAACTTTTGAATTATTTCAGCGACACATCCCTGGCCTCCCTCCAACTCCTGAAGACGAAGAAGAGGACGAAGCTGCCTCTGAGGAGTCTTCCATGGTGATGGGAGATCAAGTTTCTCATCCCCCAGCCATCCATCCCACTAACGAGGAACTTCATCTACCTGCTATTTCCTCCGACCAACCTCCAGCACTTCCTAAGCAACTCTCCTCTCTATCTGAGCAACCTACCTCCTCGTCCCAGCCTCCCGAGAAAGTTTTGGGAGATAAGGAAAAGGTGTAGAGTTGTTCGGATTTCTCTCTATTTTATTTTTCTTTGTCAAATGTAACTTCTGAACATGTAACTCTGAACCTTGTACTTCTGAACTTTGTGATGTAATAAAATTTGAACTTTTGCTTATGCATACTATTGATTCTCTTCTTCATGCTCTGTTTGTACTCTTATTGATTATTGCTTTTTCTTCCTCTACTAATTTCTGGCCAGGATGGAATTATTATCTGCTCATGATACAAAGCTGTTGCGGTAATGCAATGAATATTTTAAAGCCGGTCATACAGTCACGAGTTCAACTCAAATCACTGACATCCTCGGTCATGGTGCTTCAGAGCAAGAAATTGAAGCTTATCAGTATTTGAAGTGCCTACTCGATCGTGCGGTGGCTAACAACGTGGCATACTATGATATGATTGAGGATCTCCAAGGCACTCTTGAAGAACTTCAGTAATAATATAAGGAATCCACAGCCCTTTTGCACTAGGGGTACGAGAAGAAGTATCAGTAAATCAGTGCTGATAAGGGATATGATAAGCGTTTTGCTGCTTACGACGTGCGGGAGAGAACGTTGAAGGCTGAGGTCGAAGAGCACAGATAGATAGCTGAGTTATTAGAGCAAGAAAATAATAACCTGCAAAGAGAGGTGTCTCAGTTGAAGTCTGCAACTTCCACCTCAAATTCTTTGATCCCAGTGACTGACGAGGGATTCTCGTTCTTGGAGGTCAAAAATGCCAACCTGAGGGATGAGTTGGAAACCTTGAAAAGGTCTAGCCCTTATACTTCTGCTCGTGGACGAGCAAGAGCTCCTCGGGGATGAGCAAGAGATGCTCGGATTCCTGTCGAGGAACAGAGGACTCAATCTGCTTTAGAGAACCAGGCCTTCCAACTGATGGCGAAGAACCAGGCATTGGCTGATATGTCTAAGAAGATCAGGGGTCCGGAAGAGCAGATTTCTGCGCAGAAGTCTGTCTTAGAGAATAAAGAACTCTTTATCAAAAATCTCAACGAACAGCTGGAAAGATTGACATATCAATTCCACAAGCAGCCCAGAGAATTCTGGATGGCTGGCTACAACGAGGCTCTCTACCATTTAGATGATCGTATCCAAAATGCAAACAATGAAGGTTACAAATAGGGATGGTTAAATGCCTTAGGTGTGCTACAACTGGAACAAGGTCATTACCTGTGGGATTACCATAATCCTGGGCTGCTCGACCTACCAATACCACAATTTAAGCTTGATATAAGTTGGATCCCTGCTCGGGCCATCCCTCGGTGTCTGATTTCTAAATACCTCGGTGATTACAATCTCCATTCCAATGTCGAGATATCTCATCCCGAGCACCTCCTAGATCGACCATCTGTGATGCATATCAGGATGCTTGAAGATCTTAACTTCATAAATTCCCTTCATGCTTTAAATGATCCCCCTGCTGGCGAGGAACCTGTTTCAAAAGCAAAGGGGAAGAAACCAATAGAATAGGAATCTTAATGTAATAAATTTGTATTTCATTCTTGATGTATTTTGTTTTACATTTAATGAAATAATTTTATTTACAAATCTTGAGTGCCATTGTCTTGTAATTATAAAACACTTTACATATGTGCATGTATATCTGTTAAAAAGATAACAACATTGTGTTATTTGTCGATCAACTGGAGTTTGTTAAAACTTATTGTCGACTATCTTGAATTTGTGGTAATCATTTGATGACTAACCAAAATTGATGATATTTTGTTTCTCGACCAACTACAGTTAGTGGGTTTTTTCTTAATGAGCAACTTTGGCACTTTTTGGAATAGTTTTACCTCCCGACCAACCTTAGTTGGCGTTTTTGAGAATATATTTACTTCCTAACCAACCTAAGTTGGCATTTTTAGGAATACATTTACTTCCTAACCAACATAAGTCGGCATTTTTAGGAATACATTTACTTCCTAACCAACCAAGTTGGCATTTTTAGGAATAGTTTTACTTCCCGACCAACCTTAGTTGGCATTTTCGAGAATATATTTACTTCCTAACCAACATAAGTCGGCATTTTTAGGAATACATTTACTTCCTAACCAACCAAGTCGGCATTTTTAGGAATAATTTTACTTCCCGACCAACCTTAGTTGGCGTTTTCGACAATATATTTACTTCCTAACCAACCTAAGTTGGCATTTTTAGGAATATATTTTTGACCTAACCAACATAAGTCGGCATTTTTAGGAATACATTTACTTCCTAACTGTAACAACCCGCGTAATTTTGAGCTATTTTAATTAATTTTTGGAAAATTGAGGAAAATAAATGTTGATACCAAAATTAGTATGCTGATGTGGACGAATAATAAGAAGACACGTGTCAATCTACGAGGCACAATAGCAACAAGGATGATCATTCCCCCGACCAACATACTCACTCCGAGCAACAGGTATACTCCGAGGAACGCCAGTCTTCCGAGGAACACTAACCCTCCGAGGAACTCCAATGCTCCGAGGAACTCTTGGACGACGAGCAACTATCGCGGTCCGAGCTGCATCTCGACAGCAGCATTAATTTCCAGATAATCAACAGTTCAACTATTCATTGGATGCTTATCATCTTGACGCACACGCTTGAAGAGCATTAAATGAGTTACGCTTTCATATGTGTATCATTTAATGTAATACCCTTTCATGTAGAGCCAAAGGGCTATAAATACCTTGTATCACCCTCATTCAAGGGGACTGGAATTTCTTGATAGCACTTGTAATTGAGAATTCCCAAACACTCAGCAATAACATAACAGTGGACGTAGGCCATTCATATAAGGCTGAACCACTTTAAAATCTTTTGTCTTATTTATTTATCCGTGATTAAATAATTAGAGTAATCTAGTTTTTTACATCAACAGATTGGCGCCGTCTGTGGGAACGATTGTTATTATCGTTTTTCACCAAAAATCATTCATCATCAATGGCAGATAATCCGGAATCCAGCAATCGAAACGCTGGAAATGCTGGAAATCCTCCAAATCCCTCTGCACCACCAGATCTGGCCGGGATTATAATGAATCTGGCTCAAGGACAAACCGCCATGCAGGAAACAATGAGGCAACTCATACAGACCCTTCATGGCGGCGCACCTGCACGTTCAGGACAACGAAGTGGTCAGAGGCAAACTTATTTACTTTCTTCACGATCCAGGCGTACTGAGTCATATCGTAATGAGGAGTCTGATGATTTCTCTTATCAACCTGGGCGAACTTCATCAATAAGGGCTACAGATACTGATCAACGTATCACTCTCTCTCCAGAAAGACCCAGTGCCTTAGAAAGACTGAGTAGGGTGTCTCCTTTCAGTCGATTAGGTCCTAGGAGGAATAGGAGTCCACCTAAGACCATGTCGAGGAGTTTTCAACAACCATCAGATCTAAGAGAAGGATCAGCACAATCACGACCAGTTGCTCGTCAAGATAGATCTCAGGAGGCTACTTCAGAACGATCTATTGCTCGAACCAATAGGCCCTAGGAAGGAAATGAAGCGTGGAAAGGATCCCTTCAGCGGTTGGAGGATAGATTGGGAGAAATGGCTAAGGCGAAGAATCCCCTACAACGAACTTTTGTTCAAGGGAAACCTTTTGTTCAGGCCATTGTGAATTTTCCTACACCGTCAAAGTTTAAAGCACCAGTAGTGACCCCAAATATGATGGAAATACAGATCCTGTTCTTCATATAGAGCAATATCAAGCTGCCGCCGATATCTATGTTGTCCCCGACAAGATGAGATGCAGAGCGTTCTCAGGAACTCTTACTGGAGCTTCCCAGATATGGTACAAAAATCTTCCTCGGGGTAAGATTTCAACTTTCTTTCAGTTGGCTGAGTTGTTCATCGGTAATTTCTGTTTTGGAGCAAAGCCAGTAAAACGAGTAGCACACTTGTTAAGTGTTAGACAAAAATCTGGTGAGAGTACTAGAGATTACATAACTCGTTTCAATAACGAGAAGCTGGAAGTCATAGATTACGAGGAGAAGACAGCAATCACCGCCTTGATGAGTGGGTTGTTGCCTAATAAGTTGTATTACACCTTGGCGAAAGATCCACCTAAAACTACGTCAGAGTTGATGGCAAAAGCGGCCAAAATCATGAATACCGAGGAAGCTATGGCTGCAAAGAAGAATATGGATAAAGACACCAAGGTGGACGTCGACAAGTCTAAAAATAAAGAGCATAAGGGCAATGGCGATGATAAGCGTTCCAGAAATAGTAAGTCATCATGGGAAGTCCTGAAGAAATTCGATAATTATACTCCCTTGAAAATGGGTATTAATCATGTCTTGAAAGAAATCAAGAATAGCGAGGAGGTAAAGTGGCCGAAGAAATTGAGGTCAGATCCTGATGCGAGGAATAGGGATAAATATTGCGAGTTCCACAAAGATTATGGCCATATGACTAAAAATAACATAGCTCTTCAGAACGAGATTGAAATACTCATCCGAAGAGGAAAGCTAGCAAAGTATGTTGATCGGGGAGGTGAAAGAAGAAATAATGATCGAACTAGAGAAAGATCTAGATCTCCTCGTCGAGCAGAGGAGAAAAAGAAGAGAGGCCATGAAGATGATGCCGAGGATGGACCCGATCTTCCCAAGAAACTAAGGCAGCCAGAACGAGAGGTATTTTCCATACGTTTTGGGTCATTTGATTGTGATGTTATTACAGGAGGAGATGTAGGAGGAGGAGATCTTACTGCAGAAAGAAAAGCTTACCTCGGAGAGGCACAAGCTTGCTCGTACATTCAGCGAATAAATTTGGCCGAGGAGGATCGTCCGAGGAAGGTAAACAAAGAGAAGCTGGTTATTGGCTTTTCAAAAAATGACCTGGCAGGTGTTCATTACCCTCACGACGACCCTTTGGTGATCAAAATGAGGATGAAAGAAGTAGTGATTTCAAGGGTGCTGGTAGACAATGGCAGTTCGGCAGACATCATGTACTATTCATGCTTTGACAGTTTAAATTTGAAATTATCTCAATTGGAGCCTTATCACAGACCTCTTCTGGGTTTCGCTGGCGAAATTTTTTTTCCACTTGGGACGATCAAGTTGGATATATTCGTTGTAACTTGGCCTGCTTGTCGAACAGAGAGAATACGCTTCTTTGTGATGGATAAGAATGTGCAGTCAGCCTACAACATCATCATGGGAAGAGTTGGTTTGAAGAAGTTCGAAGCAGTCCCATCTACAGCACATCAATGTTTAAAATTCCCAATAAATTTCAGAGTGGGAGTGGTGAAAGGTGATCAAAAAGTAGTTCGAGAATGCTATTATTCATCTGCCGAGCAAGAGGAGCTTGAAGAGTCAAGGAAAAAGACTACTACTTACCAGGTGGATGAAAGTACGGAAATTGAAACACTTGATCCGAGAGATGAATCCCAACTTGTAAAAGGACAGGTGGTAGAATCTACAGAAAATGTTATTCTGGACGACGAACACCCTGAACGAGTAACCCAGATAGTTTCATCGTTGGATGCTTCAATAAAATAGGAGTTGATAACTTTATTGAGAAACAGAAAGGAAACTTTTGCGTGGAGTCATGAAGACATGCCAGGAATAGATCCAAACTTCTTATGTCATGAGCTCAATGGAATAAGGAGATCAAGCCTGTAAAGCAGAGAAGAAGGGTATTTAGCCCCGAGAAGAATCAAGCTATTCAAGAGGAGGTCGACAAGCTCCGGAAAGCCCAATTCATTGAAGATGTGAAGTATCCGGACTGGTTGGCAAATGTGGTGATGGTAAAGAAGAAAAATAATAAATGGAGAATGTGTGTTGATTTCACTGATCTCAACAAGGCCTGCCCAAAGGATCACTTCCCATTGCCCAGAATTGACCAACTAGTGGATGCTACCTCGGGGCACGAGCTGCTCAGCTTCATGGATGCTTACTCTGGTTATAACCAGATCAAAATAAAACCTGAAGACAGGGAAAGCACTTCTTTTATTACCCCTAGGGGAACTTATTGTTATAATGTTATGCCTGTTGGTTTGAAAAATGCAGGAGCGACATATCAACGGCTGATGAACAAGGTTTTTGCTGAACAAATCAATTGCAACATGGAAGTCTATGTCGACGATATACTAACAAAGAGCAAGAAAGCTGCTGAGCATCTAGTTGACTTAGGGCAGACCTTTGATTAACTGGATAAATACCAGATGAAGCTCAACCCGACGAAGTGCACCTTTGGAGTACGAGAAGGAATGTTCCTCGGGTACATCGTCAACCAGCGAGGCATTGAGGCAAATCCAGCAAAGATCAAAGCTCTTTTAGGGTTGCGATCTCCAACGACGAAGAAAGAAGTGCAGAGTCTTACAGGACGAGTTGCAGCACTCAATAGATTTGTATCTCGAGCAACTGATAGGTGCCTTCCATTCTTCAAAACACTCCAAAAAACTTTCGAGTGGAATGATGAATGTGAAAAAGCCTTTCAAGACTTGAAGAAATATCTGGGAACACCTCCATTGCTTTCCAGACCAGTGATGGGAGAAAAGTTGTACTTATACCTGGCAGTATCAGAAAATGCAGTCAGCTCGGCATTGATCAGATTGGAGAATGGAGTCCAGAAGCCAATTTATTACACAAGTAAGGCTTTTCGAGGTGCAGAGATCAGGTACCCAAAGTTAGAAAAATTAGCATTGGCATTAATTGAGGCAAGTAGAAGAATGAGGCCATATTTCCAGGCCCATACCATCATCGTGTATACCGACATGCCATTAAGACAAGCCCTTCATAAGCCAGAAAAGTCAGGAAGACTGATGTACTGGGCAATAGAGCTCGGTGAATATGATATTGTGTATGAACCCAGATCATCCTTAAAAGGGCAAGCTGTAACAGACTTTATAGCAGAGTTTACATATCCTGATACCCCGAGGAATAAAAGTTGCTCGCTGACCAAGCTGTGGATGTTACAGGATCAACAGACATAAGTCCAGACCAACTCCGGTTGGTAAAAGGGCTTGTGGATGTAGAAAGATCATCAAATTCAAACTCAGACCAACTCCGGTTGGTAAAAGGGCGAGAAGAGATGGTCGACGAGGAGCAAAAAATACCAGGGGAGGATGAAACAAAATGGCAAATATTTCACCGAGGAACGCTATCAGATAAGAATTTTGAAGACGAGTTACCTACGTAGAGATTGTATGTAGATGGGTCATCTTGTACAACAGGTTGTGGAGCAGGGATTGTTTTGAACACCCCAGACGAGATTGACGTGGAATATGCCTTACGATTCCAATTCAAAGCTTCCAATAATGAGGCTGAGTATGAAGCCTTGATAGCAGGTCTTAATTTAGCAAAGATTATGGAAGCACAACAAGTGATGGTATTCAGTGATTCTCAATTAATTATGAATCAGATGATGGGAACGTATGCAGTTAAAGGGGAATTAATGGTCAAGTATCATGAAAAGGCGATGGAGTTGTTGGCAGAATTTGATGCCATTCAGTTGATCAGAATACCAAGAATGGAGAATGCACAAGCAGATGCACTGGCCCGACTAGCATCAGCTACTCGTACCGAGTTGCGAAGAACGCTACCAATTGAGGTGTTAGAAAGTCGAAGCATAGATGAAGGCCTGACGATGAATGTTATTTCCCTTGATTTAGGACCATCTTGGATGGATCCCATCAGGGCATATGTCGAGGAAGGAGAATTACCTGAGGATAAGATAGCTGCCAAGAAATTGAAGTTTAAAGCTGCTCGGTATGTACTAACTAATGGTGTTTTGTATAGACGAGGAATTATGGTAGGCTTGCAAAGATGTGTACATCCCTCCGAGGTGAAAGAATTGATTGAAGAAATCCATGAAGGGTCCTGTGGAGCCCATGTAGCAGGTCGAACACTTTTGCAAAGGGTGATGACGCAAGGATACTACTGGCCAACGATGAGGGCTGATTGTATAGCCTATGCTAAAAAATGTGATAAATGCCAACATTTTTCTTCCATCTGACGTACTCCACAAGCATTATTGACACCCATAACTTCCCCTTGGCCATTTTCCATGTGGGGAATTGATCTGGTTGGACCACTGCCAACGACCCGAGGAAGATTCAAGTACCTCGTCGTCGCAGTGGATTATTTTACTAAGTGGGTAGAAGCTGAGCCTCTGATTGATATGACATACGAGAAGGTGTACCAATTCGTTTGGAAGAATATCATCTGCCGATATGGTCTCCCTCATGCCTTCATCACAGACCATGGAACACAGTTCGATAACGAGGAGTTTGCCGCCTATTATCATCAGTCAAACATTTTGAAGGTTCATTCAGCACCAGGTCATCCTCAAAGCAATGGACAGACTGAAGTGACGAACAGAACATTATTAAATGGTTTGAAGAAGAGGTTAAGTGAGGCTAAAGCTAATTGGATTAATGAGCTACAATCAGTATTGTGGGCTTACCGAACAACTCCCCGAGCAGCAACTGGAGAATCACCATATATGCTGGCGTTTGGAAGTGAGGCTGTAATACCTGTTGAGTTGGGTCTCCCAACACACAAAGTGCTGAATTTCAATTCCCCAGTCAGTGACTTGATGAGAAGATTAGATTTGGACATGCTCGAGGAGATTAGAGAAGAAGCAACCATTAGGAATGCTGCATATCAACAACGAACAACTCTGTTTTACAACAAAAGGGTGAGGAAATGCGATTTAAAAGAAGGAGATTATGTGCTAAAGAAGGTCATTCAGAAGCACAATAAATTGGAAGCAAATTGGCATGGACCTTATCGAGTTACAGAAGTTGTTCGACCAGGAACTTACCGAATAGCAACTTTAGAAGGAGAGGAATTCAAGAATGCATGGAATGCTGAACACTTACGCAAGTATTATCAGTAATGTAAAATGTAAAGAAGTTCTATCGATATGAATAAAACGATGATGTTTTCACCATCTTCTCTCCTTTTATTGAAAGTTTTTCGGGGAATACTAGTGTACAACACTACGCTGCTCGACATAAAAAAGAAGACGATAGTTCAGACCCACGACCAACTCCGATTGGTAAAAGGGCGAGAACAAACTATACTCCTTTGGTTAGGAGGCATACACTAGCGTGACCAACTCCGGTTGGTAAAATAACTAGTGGACACTGATAGTTCAGACCCACGACCAACTCCGGTTGGTAAAAGGGCGAGAACAAACTATACTCCTTTGGTTAGGAGGTATACACTAGCGTGACCAACTCCGGTTGGTAAAATAACTAGTGGACACTGATAGTTCGAGCGTGATCAACTTCGGTTGGTAAAATAGCGAGAACAAACTATACTCCTTTGGTTAGGAGGCATACACTAGCGTGATCAACTCCGGTTGGTAAAATAACTAGTGGACATGATAGTTCGAGCGTGATCAACTTCGGTTGGTAAAATAGAGAGAACAAACTATACTCCTTTGGTTAGGAGGCATACACTAGCATGATCAACTCCGGTTGGTAAAATAACTAGTGGACATGATAGTTCGAGCGTGATCAACTTCGGTTGGTAAAATAGCGAGAACAAACTATACTCCCTTGGATAGGAGGCGTACACTAATGTGATCAACTTTGGTTGGTAAAAGAGTTAGTGGACATGACAGTTCAAACCCATGACCAACTCCGGTTGGTAAAAGGGCAAGAACAACATTCTTAAAAATGCCAATCTCGGTTGGCTTGAAAACAAAATATTCTCTCAAATGCCAACTTATGTTGGTCGGGAGATAAGATTATTACAGAAAATATAAAAGTTCCTCGAAGAATAAAATATTCCAAACTGAACCAAGTATGGTTGGTCGGGGATAAAAATCCACTAACTGTAGTTGGTCGTCGAGGATAAAATTATCGACCTTGGTTGGTCGGACACATTTTATGAAAAAAATTACTAAGTATGGTTAGTCGGGGATAAAAACTCTCACTAATTATAATTGGTCGACGAGCACAATTTAACAACCTTGGTTGGTTGGAAAATTTTTAAACATTTTTATACTCATTACTTTATTATTAAGTGATCGAGCAACATTTTTGATACTTGTAACCTTTTATTACTAGATTGGTCGATGAACCACAAAGTATTGTTATGCAATCACAAATATAAAAGTGTTAGACAATTACAAAACAATAGCAACACAGATTTGCAAATAGAAAATGAAAGTCTTTCATTAAAATTCAAAACGAATTACAAATTACATGTATACTAACTATTACATTGAAATCCCTATTCTATTGGTTTCTTTCCTTCAGCTTTTGAAATAGGTTCCTCGCCAGCAGGAGGATCATTTAAGGTCTGAGGAGAATTGATAAAATTCAAGTCCTTCAACATTCTGACATTCATTACTGAAGGAGTATCCAATAGATGCTCGGGATGAGATACCTCGATCTGAGAATGAAGATTGTAATCACCGAGGTATTGTGCAATTAAGCTCCGAGGAATGGCACGATTTGGGATCCATTCCTTATCCAAATTAAATGGTGTCACAGGCAGGTCAAGCACCCCGGGGTCATAATAGTCCCACAAGTAGTGTCCCTGTTCAAGTTTCAACACGCATAAGGCATTCAACCAGCCTTGTTTATAGCCCTCATTAATGGCATTCTGGATACGAGCATCTAAATGGAATAATGCCTCGTTGTACCCAGCCATCCAAAAATCCCTGGGCTGCTTATGGAATTGGAAGGTCAGTCTCTCCAACTGCCCGTGAAGGCTTTTTGCAAAAATGTCCTTATTCTCTAAAGTAGACTTCGTCGCAGTAAGTTGATCCTCCAAAGTTAGGATTTTCTTGGACATTTCAGACAAAGCCCGATCTTTGGCATTCAGTTTGTACGCTTGGGTTTCCAATGTTGACAGAGTACGAGCTTCTTCAATACTACGAGGAGTTCTTGATCGACCCCGAGCAACTGAAGTACTTCGTTCCTCGACAACATCCTGGGCAACTCTTCCTCGCCCACGAGAACCTCTTCCTCGTCCCCGAGTAGAAGTAGAAGTACCATATCTTCGCAGGACATCCAACTCTTGCCTTAATTTGGCATTCTCAACTTCTGATACGACACAAATATTGCGTATTTCACCCGTTAACCTACGCGTTATTAGCCCCCTTGGGTATCTTAATCCCTATACTTATGCTCGTTAACCAAAGAACCTCGGATTTCTATGTTAACATGTTTTGCAGGGGTTAATTGGGCTTTTGTAGGTATTTGGATGCTTAGTATGAAGTTCGGACGCTTTTCGAAAATGTTTCGTCGACTTTTGCAGCTTCGGGGGCATTTTAGTAATTCCATCATTCAGGTTTGAATCCCGAGCTCTTCACGGAAGTTGAATACCTTTGATTTCTCTTCGCGTGTCCACCGACGGAGCATGATTCCGAGTTATAACGATGGAGTTATGGCATTTTTAGGATAGTTTTGACATGAAAAGTACACTCAAGGTCACATTCAAAGGCATTTTATTCATTTCATATTTTGGCTTTTTGGCCCAATGTCTTCTTGGATGTTGTAGTTCTCTGAGTTATCTTCGCGTAGCCTCCGACCGTGCCTCATTCCGAGCTATAACGAAGAAATGGAGGCATTTTCCGTAAAACAGGACAAAGCTGCAGAATTCTGACCTGTAGCTTGCGAATCGATTCGGCCCAAAACCGAATCGATTCGGAATGCTGCAGAATTGCAGAAATGAACTTCCCCTGTTTCCGAATCGATTCGGACCATTTTCGAATCGATTCGGCCCTCCATATTTTTGGTTTTCTTCCCTTCTATTACAAGTTTGCCATGGGATATTTTGTATAAAACCAATTCTCTCTCATTTGAGAGCAAATATATCAGTTTAAACACGATTTTTAGGTTAGTTTAGCTTAGGTGTTGTGGGTTTTGAGAGCTTGACTTCATTTATCTTTTGGTTGACAACCATTTGTGTATGTATGTTGAACTTTTCTTCACCCAATCCATTAATCTAGTTGTTCTTGCTTACTTTCTTGCTTTGTAGAGTAGATTTCATGCTTTATTAATTAGTTTACTTGTCTTATTTCTTGCTTTCCTAGTTTAATTAGTTGTAATTTAGTTTAATTCATGTATTACCCTTAGATAAATAGGGTCGGGATTGTGTTTCCGCCATTTTCGGGTTTGGACCTCGAAAGTTAGGGTTTCGTGTAAAATTGCATTTAATTGAAACCGCGTGTATTAAAGTTGGATTGTTATGCGTTTAACTTTATTTGTCACGCAACTTTAGTGTTTATAGCGATAATCCGAATTTAATCCGCGTGTGACCATTTTTGATTAAATGTTTAATCTCGCAACTTTGGATTAAATTCCTTATTGTGTGATGTTTATGATTAATTAAAAATGCTCGATTAAATGTTTTCGAACCAAAATTCTAATTATTAGTTGTTTAGCCCATGGTGGAGACGCGATCCCGACTCTCGTTTTATTAATTTTAGTATAGTGTTAACTTCTTCCTTTTTCTGTTTTGTCACCATTTCCTACCATCACCTTTTCATTTATTTATTTTACACTTTTATTCCTGAAGTAATTAAACAATTAACATCTAAAATTCAATCACTCCCTGTGGATTTCTTACGATACCCGACTTACCGCTGTGCTTGCTTGTCAAGTGTAGTTGTAGCTTAGGTTTTTTGTATCGCGGCGGCGAAACACACAACGATTGTGTCCTCACACGAACACACTTTTACCGCTCAATCAACAACTTCTAAGAAGGAAAATCCCTCATCGGTCGCTGGGATTACCGCTGTTGAAGAAGAGGCTGCAGACTTATATTGTGCTAGTTCTTTCTGCAAATTATTATTTTCTTGCTCCAGCAGTTCAGCAATTTGTCTACAACCTTCAACTTCTCCCTTTAGGGTCCTCTCCCTGACATCATACCCAACAAGGAGTTTTTCGTAGCCCTTCTCGGTAGAAAGCTGTTGATATTTCTTTTCATACCCCTCATGTAACAAGGAATTTGACTCCTTGTACTGAGTCTGAAGATATTCTAGAGTATATTGGAGCTCCTCGATCATATCATAGTAGGCCACGTTATTGGCCACAGTTCGATCAAGTAAGCCCTTCAGATATTGATAAGCTTCTACTGCCTGCTCTGAAGCACCATGGCCAAGGATGTCGGCAACTTCTGATGCACTGAGGTCTGTGTGACCAGCTTTATAATACTCATGGTATTGCTGCATAAACTTTGTGTCATTAGCAGACAAAAGATCCAGCCTGGCCAGAAACTAACAGAGAAAGAAAAAGAAGATCAAGACAGAGTGCAGATAAAGAAGAGACAATCATATGGAAGAAAAGAACTCAAATTTTATTAGATCATAAGGCAAAGTTACAAAGATCTGAGATACAAAGTACAAGTAAAATAAAAACAGAAAGAGAATACAGAATAACTTCACACCATTTCCTTGTCTCCCAAGACTTTCTCGGGAGGCTGGGACGAGGAGCTTGGTTGCTCGGTGGAAATAAGGAGTTGGTCGGCGGAAGCTGGAACTTGTTCTGGAGGAGCTGGTAGAGATGAAAGCTCCTCGTCAGCAGGCTGGGTAAGGATGATATCACCCACTACCAATGAAGATTCTTCTGATGCAGATTCGTCCTCTTCTTCATCCTCGATGGCCGGAGGAGGACCAGGGAGATGCTGTTGAAATAGCTCGGAGTCCTCGCTCACTTTCAATTCTTGCAAAGCTGCAACCCATCCATCTCGGAAGTACTTCAAACTTCCATATTGCACTTGAGTCATCATAGCAGCTACTCCCTTATTCCACCCTTTGTCCCAACCTGTGCTGAAAGACTTCTTTATTGCCTTCTTTCTTTTCATTTTCTCCGAGGAGAGCTTCTCGGATAGAAGGTCCTTGGAGGCTTTCAGCTTGGCCTCTAACTCCTCCTTCTGACGATTTGCTTCGCGTAGAAGGGTCAGCTCTTCCTCAGCTAATTTCAGCTTATTTTTAAGCTCCCCGAAGGTGGTGAGATTCTCGGAGTATTTCTTATTTTCCCTCTCCAAGTCCTTCACTTTATTTCCCAACTGCACCTTCTCTACTTCAGATGCAGCCAGTTTCTTCTCCCATTCACCTTTATCCTCGTCGTACTTCTGATGGGATTCCTTCAGAGATTGGGCCAAACCCTGGAATGCATCCTCTACTCCAGACGAGGAGCTTGAAGCCTTGAGTGCTTCATCTTTCTTCACAATGGTGTTAAAGCAACTCACCAGCGGAAAAAAGAAGGTAGTGATGAGTTGGTGCCGAGATACATATATTGATTGAAGGAAATAAGAATTCAAGATAAGAAGAAACTTACTGAAGCGATCTGACGAGTAGCTAGGGATGTCAGCATATCCCTAGGCATGTTTTCCTCGATGCCTTGGACTTCAGGAATAATCCAAGTCCTTACCGAGCTCATTGCAGAGCTCAGGGGAATAATGGTTGGAACACCAGCTCCAGTAGTTTGGAGCTGGGGAATGACTTCAGAAAAACTAACCGAGGAAGACTTCTTCAATCTCCTCGGTGTCTTCTCAACAACCTCAACCAAAGAAGAATTTTTGGTTGGAGAGATAGTGATTACTTCCACTGGCGCATTCTTCTGTACAGGAGCCACTGGAGGCTTCTCGACGATCTTCTGAGGAGCAGCAGAAGGGGCAACATCATCTTTCTTTGTCCCCTTTAGGACATCGGCTTTGCTTCTATTTTCATCTCCAGCAGAGGAGGTCTCTTCAAAGAGAGCAGGAACTCTTCTCTTGCCCATCTTCTGACTCAAAGGAATGCGAGAGTCTGGTGAAGAGTCTTCAGAAGCTGGCAATGGTTCGCTAATGCTAGCCACAGGACGAGTAGTATAAGAGGATGTATAGCTCCTGTACTGCAGCAAGTATGAAGCAGACCTAATGTGCTCGTCTGCAACCTTCTGATGCAAACTCCAGATATGTTTTAAATGCTTGATATTAACTTCTATTTCTTTTGGAGTTTTTCTCTTGCTGTCAACTGCAAATAAAAACATAGTGAAATATCAGTCATACATTTTGTCAAACATAATGAAATCATAATTTCAAAAAACAAAATAAGATGAAACTAACATATCCCATTGCCATATGGAGGGCATTTGGGACCCTCATATACTTCGTCTCCAACCAGAGGGGCATGTTGCCAATTTTTTACCACTACTCCATATTCAAAATAATCCCTGTTGGCATCAGGGAGGTTGACTACTAGAACCCTATTCAAAAATCTAGTTTTTAAATAATAAACATTGTCTAAAACAGCCCATCTATAATAGTACATAATCTCAGGAATTCCTATACGAGTTCCATGAGTTTGATTTAACCTATACACCCCATTAACTATTCTACAGGTGTTGGGGGTTATTTTTGCAGGGACAACGTCGAAATACTGACAGAACTCTAAGCATAAAGGGTTTGATGGAAAAAAAAATCCACATTCAGCAATAAAGAGGCTAGGGAACCAATGTCCCTCAGCCAAATCAAAATAACTTGAAGGCTCAGAAAGAACCTCCAAAATTACCCAAGATGGAATAGAGAAATCAGAACGGAATTTCTCAAGAGACTCAATAATGTAAACCATGATGAATAAAAGAAGAAAGAAGAAGAGCTTATAGGGAAAAAGGAGATCTGTTGACAAACAAACGAAGAAAAGGATGGACGCACAGGAGAGAGAAAAGCTATAGAAAACTCGAAAGCAGAAATTGAAAAGGTAGAAGACGATGGGATTGCCTCTGAAGCTTAAATACTTTGCCTTGGGAAACGGCGAAATAAATGATTACAAAAAGGAAACTATTACGCTACCGGCGGCTAAAAGGACAAAAAGGGCACGAAGATCGAAGCGCCTATAAAAATGCAAAAAGGCGGATTCTGCGAATTTGGAAGGAAATTCAAATATGAAGAAAAGGCTCCTAAAACCCTGGAAGGTCATTTAATATCGCCATATACCGAGAAAGAATGTTCCATACTCCTCAAAGTTCGAAATATGAAACATTGGGGGCTTCTGTTGATACCAAAATTAGTATGCAGATGTGGACGAATAATAAGAAGACACGTGTCAATCTACGAGGCACAATAGCAACAAGGATGATCATTCCCCCGACCAACATACTCACTCTGAGCAACAGGTATACTCCGAGGAACGCCAGTCTTCCGAGGAACACTAACCCTCCGAGGAACTCCAATGCTCCGAGGAACTCTTGGACGACGAGCAACTAAGGCGGTTCGAGCTGCATCTCGGCAGCAGCATTAATTGCCAGATAATCAACAGTTCAACTATTCATTGAATGCTTATCATCTTGACGCACATGCCTGAAGAGCATTAAATGAGTTACCCTTTCATATGTGTATCATTTAATGTAATACCCTTTCATGTACAACCTAAGGGCTATAAATACCTTGTATCACCCTCATTCAAGGGGGCGGGAATTTCTTGATAGCACTTGTAATCGAGAATTTCCAAACACTCAGCAATAACATAACAGTGGACGTAGGCCATTCATATAAGGCTGAACCACTTTAAAATCTTTTGTCTTATTTATTTATCTGTGATTAAATAATTAGAGTAATCTAGTTTTTTACATCAACAATAAAGTTTTTGATAAAATTATTTTTATTGCTCAAATATTTTGGTTATTATTTTTAAAGGCGAGAATTTCAAACGGTTTCGAAATCGGTGTTAAAACGGATTTTAAAATGATTTTAAAATGTTTTTAACTCTTGGAGTTGTTTTGACTTCCAACTCTTCATTTCTTTGCCTTATTTAAAGGAGTCTTTTGGATTCCAACTCTTCATTTCTTTGCATTATAAAAGGAAGTTGTGGGTAAACTTTTTCACATACTTTTGGCACAAATTTTGGCAGGAAATATATTTTATATTCCTCTTATTTTTATTTATATTTTGACCCTTGAGATTTTTGAGTTCCAACCTTAGATTATAGGTGTTCTTGGGGCTATTTTGTTGGAGGTTCTTGGAGTAGCTTTTGTAGATCTTTTGTGTTGATCTTGAGGATGTGATCGTTGGTTTCTCATCATGGTTTGAGGCATGAGGTTTTACACAATATGCTCCTTAAATCTCGCGAGTGTCATTCTCTTTGAATTCTTGTTTAATTGAACTCATATTTGAATTGATAAATTCATTGATATCTGGAAAATAATTGTTGAAATTATTTTGATTCATGTGGTATCATTATATTGTTAATGAGCACGTTGTCATGAGATTTTAATATGGCACGGATGTTGGGCACCCGTCAAAATTCCTGTTTCCCGGGCTATGGCTTGATAAAGCATATACGGATGTGGTGAGGCCTGGTGACCCGGTTGATGTGTTGTTGAGAAATTATATTGATAAATACTTTGAGATTTGCATTTTGATTTGAATATTCGTACTCGTGTTGTTACGTTTTATTCATCGCTAACATATATTTGTTGAGCATCTTTCTTGTCGTATTGTGTACTTCCCCATATTTTCTTTTAGTGGCAGGTTAGCGCAGATTTTGGGGAGCTATGGAGATTGATTTTAGCGAGGATTGTTTGGGAAAGATTTGTATTATTTTGATGTATAGAGCTTTGAATATTTGTATTTTTATTCGAGTTAGATAGTTGTAATTTTAATTCGAGAGACTTGTTGTAATTGAAGAGATTGAGTTTAGTGGATTTATATTATTGTGGGTTTATTTAGATGTTTTATACCTTGTCACTTGTGGATTTGGATTTATTTTATCGCATTAGTGCTTCGTTCGCTCTCCCCGGGCGGGCGGGGTGTTACACTAACCAACCAAATTGGCATTTTTAGGAATATTTTTACTTCCCGACCAACCTTAGTTGGCGTTTTCGAGAATATATTTACTTCCTAACCAACCTAAGTTGGCATTTTTAGGAATACATTTACTTCCTAACCAACCAAGTTGGCATTTTAGGAATAGTTTTACTTCCCGACCAACCTTAGTTGGCGTTTTCGAGAATATATTTACTTCCTAACCAACGTAAGTCGGCATTTTTAGGAATACATTTACTTCCTAACCAACCAAGTCGGCATTTTTAGGAATAGTTTTACTTCCCGACCAACCTTAGTTGGCGTTTTCGAGAATATATTTACTTCCTAACCAACCTAAGTTGGCATTTTTAGGAATACATTTACTTCCTAACCAACATAAGTCGGCATTTTTAGGAATAGATTTGAGTAGTCCGAGATCTACTGAGTAGTGTGTAGCACTAGTATTCCGCAAAAAAATTCCAATAAAAGGAAAGAACTGGGCAGAACATTGTCACTTTATTCATACTGATGAAACTGCATTACATGAGAGTTTACATTACTGATAATATTTGCGCAGGTGTTCTACATTCCATGCATTCTTAAACTCCTCCCCTTCTAAAGTTTCTATTCTGTATGTCCCTGGTCGAACAACTTCCTTAACTCGGTAGGGTCCATGCCAGTTCGCTTCCAATTTGTTGTTCTTTTGAATCACCTTCTTTAGCACATAGTCTCCTTCTTTCAAGTCGCACTTCTTCACTCTCTTGTTGTAGAACAAAGCTGTTCGTTATTGGTAAGCAACATTTCTAATGGCTGCTTCTTCCCTAACCTCCTCGAGCATGTCCAAGTCTAACCTTCTCATTAAATCGCTGACAGGGAATTGAAATTCAGTATTCTGTGTGTTGGGAGACCCAATTCGGCGGGTATAACATCTTCACTTCCAAATGATAGCATATATGGAGATTCCCCTGTTGCTGCTCAGGGAGTAGTTCGATAAGCCCATAGCACTGATTGTAGCTCGTTGATCCAGTTTGCTTTTGCGTCATTCAGTCTTTATTTCAAACCATTCAACAGTATTCTGTTTGTCACTTCAGTTTGTCCATTGCTCTGAGGATGACCTGGTGCCGAGTGGATCTTCAAGATATTACAATAGGCAGCAAACTCCTCGTTGTCAAATTGTGTTCCATGGTCTGTGATGAAGGCATGAGGAAGACCATATCGACAAATGATGTTCTTCCAAATAAATTGGTACACCTTGTCATATGTCATATCAATGAGAGTCTCAGCCTCAACCCATTTAGTAAAATAATCCACGGCGACCACGAGATACTTAAATCTTCCCCTGGTCGTCGGCAGTGGCCCAACCAAATCTATTCCCCATATGGAAAATGGACAAGGGGAAGTAATGGGTGTCAATAACGCTTGGGGAGTTCTTCGGATGGAGGAGAAGCGCTGACACTTGTCACATTTCTTAGCATAGGCTATGCAATCAGCCCTCATCGTCGGCCAGTAGTATCCTTGAGTCATCATTCTTTGCAAAAGAGTCTGACCTGCTACATGGGCTCCACAGGACCCTTCATGGATCTCTTCAATCAAATCTTTCACCTCGGTGGGATGCACACATCTTTGCAAACCTGCTATAATTCCTCATCTGTATAAAATACCATTAGTCAGTACATAACGAGCAGCCTTAAACTTCAGTTTCTTGGCTGCAAGTTTGTCAGTTGGTAATTCCCTTTTCTCAATATATGCCCTGATGGGATCCATCCATGATGACCCTAAATCGAGGGTATTAAAGTTTATCGTCAGATCTTCATCTATACTCCGACCAGCGAAAACTTCAATTGGGATTATTCTTCGTAGCTCGGTACGAGTAGCTGATGCTAATCGAGCTAAGGCGTCTGCTCTTGTATTCTCCATTCTTGGTATTCTGACCAGCTGAATAGCAACAAATTTCGACACCAATTCCTTTGCCTTTGCATGATATCTGATCATTAATTCTCCTTTGGATGCATATAATCCCATCATTTGATTTATGACCAATTACGAGTCACTGAAAACAATAACTTGTTCTTCCCCCATGGTTTTTTCCAAACTAAGACCTACAATCATGGCTTCATATTCAGCCTCATTATTCGAAGCTTTGAATTGGAAACGTAGGGCGTATTCTATGTCGACCCCACCCGGACTGTTCAAAACTATCCCTGCACCACATCCTGTAGTGCAGGATGAACCATCCACATACAGACTCCATATAGGCAACTCATCTTCAAATTGCTGTTCTGATAGAGTTCCTCGATGGAAAATTTGCAACTCCCTTTCACTATCTCCTGATATTTCTTACTATTCGTCGATCATGTTTTCTTGCCCTTTTACCAACCTAAGCTGGTCTGGGCTTGAATTTGATGATCCTGTAACATCTACTTGCCCTTTTTCCAAGCTAAGTTGGTCTGGGCTTGCATTTGATGATCCTGTAACATCCACAGGTTGATCAGCGAGTAACTTTTATTCCTCAGGGGTATCAGGATAGGTGAACTCTGCTATAAAATCTGCTACCGCTTGCCTTTTTAGCGATGATCTGGGTTCATAAACTATATCATATTCACCGAGTTCTATTGGCCAGCACATCAATCTTCCTGACTTTTCTTGTTTATGAAGGGCTTGCCTCAATGGCATATCAGTATATACTACTATGGTATGAGCCTGAAAGTAGGCTTTATTCTTCTACTTGCCTCGATCAATGCTAGTGCCAATTTTTTCAGCCTTGGATATCTGATCTCTGCTCCTCGAAAGGCCTTACTTGTGTAGTAGATTAGTTTTTGTACTCCATTCTCCACTCTTATCAATGCCGAACTAACTGCATTCTCGGATACTGCTAGATATAAGTATAATTTTTCTCCCATCACTGGTCTGGATAACAGTGGAGGTGTTCCCAAATATTTCTTCAAGTCCTGGAAAGCCTTTTCACATTCATCATTCCACTCAAAAGTTTTCTTGAGCGTCTTGAAGAATGGGAGACATCGATCAGTTGCTCGTGATACAAATCTGTTGAGTGCTGCTACTCGTCTTGTAAGACTTTGTACCTCTTTCTTCGTCGTTGGGGATCGCAGCCCTAACAGAGCTTTGATCTTTTCAGGGTTAGTTTCAATGCCTCGCTGATTGATAATGTACCTGAGAAACATGCCTTCTCGTACTCCAAATGTGCACTTCGTCGGGTTCAACTTCATTTGATATTTATCTAGTTGATCAAAGGTCTGACTTAAGTCAACTAGATGATCAACAACTTTCTTTCTCTTTGTCAGCATATCGTCAACATAGACTTCCATATTGCAACTGATTTGTTCTGCAAATACTTTGTTCATCAGCCGCTGATATGTTGCACCTGCATTTTTCAAACCAAAAGGCATAACATTATAACAATAAGTCCCCCTAGGGGTAATTAAAGAAGTACTCTCCCTGTCTTCAGGTTTCATTTTAATCTGATTGTAACCAGAATAAGCATCCATGAAGCTCAGCAGCTCGTGTCCCGAGGTAGCATCCACTAGTTGATCAAATTGGGGCAGCGGAAAGTGATCCTTTGGGCATGCTTTGTTGAGGTCTGTGAAGTCTACACACATCCTCCATTTGTTGTTCTTCTTTTTCACCATCACCACATTTGCTAACCAGTCTGGATATCTAATATCTTCAATAAAGCAAGCTTTCTGGAGCTTTTCGACTTCCTCCTGTATAGCTTGATTCTTCTCGGGACTGAATACTCTTCTTCCCTACTTCACAGGCTTGATCTACTTATTCACATTGAGCTCGTGACATAAGAAATTTGGATCTATCCCGGGCATATCGTCATGACTCCATGAAAAAGTTTTCTTTCTGCTTCTTAAGAAAGTTATCAATTTATGCTTCAGTGAGGCTTCCAACGACGAACCTACTTGAGTAGTTCGTTCAGGGTGCTCGTCGTCCAGAATGATGTTTTTAGTAGCTTCCACTACTTGACCCTTTGCGACTCATCTCTAGGATCCAATGTTTCAATTTCTGCACCTTTATACACTTGATAGGTGGTGGTCCTTTTCCTTGATTCCTCCATTTCCTCTTGTTCGGCGGATGAATAATAGCATTCTCGAGCTACTTTTTGATCACCTTTCACAATTCCTACTCCAAAATTTGTTAGAAATTTCAGGCATTGATGTACCGTAGATGGTACAGCTTCGAACTTCTTCAATCCCACTCTTCCCATGATGATATTGTATGATGATTAAACATTCTTATCCATCACAAAAAGCGTATTCTTTCTGTCCAACAAGCAGGCCACGTACCAATGAATATATCCAATTTGATCGTCCCAAGTGGAAATACTTTCTCGCCAGCAAAACCGAGGAGGGGTCTATGATAAGGTCCAGTTTAGATAGCTTTAGATTTAAACTGTCGAAGCTTTAGATAGCTTTAGATTTAAACTAAGAAGGGACCAGATATAACCAAAGCATATTCCAAGATATCAAAGCAAGGTAATTCTACTAAGCAAGCCCCTTTTGATCCTCTATTCAGAAGAATTACCAGACAATCAGGTAAGTTCTCTTCCTCAAACTTTAAATCTTCTGTCCAAATGCTGAATTTCTTGTGCTGGAATATTAGGGGGGTTGCCAATAAAGCAACTAATAGAAGATTGAAAAATCTTATTAGGAAATACAAACTCCTTGCTATTGCCTTATTAGAACCTAAAGTAGGTATTGATAAGATATCTAAATATAAAATTAAGTGGAAATTCCCTTATAGTGCATCTAATATATCCAATAAAATCTGGTTTTTTTGGCAAGCTGAATTAAAAGTCAGTATAACATATAATACAAATCAATTACTCTGTCTGAAAATTGACTTTGATTACCTGAATTCCTCTATAATTTTGGTCTTAATATATGCCAAATGCACTGCGATGGAAAGAAAAAGCTTATGGAATGATATTTGCCAGTTAACTTCTCAAAATACTGATATGCCTTGGCTCATAATTGGTGATTTTAATGTTGTTTCGAAACAGGAAGAAAAACTAGGTGGTTCAGATATAGATTTTCATTCTATGGAAGATTTTAATGATATGATAACTTCGTGTTCTTTGTCTGATCTTGGGTACACTGGATCTCGATTTACATGGTCCAATAATAGTATCCATGGTACTATATTTTGTAGATTAGACAGAGGTTTGGTTAATATGCACTGGCTTAATAAGTTTCCATCTACTACTATATCGCATTTACATAAGGCTTGTTCTGATCATTGCCCTCTGCTTCTGTCCATTAAAAGTAAGTTTGATGATCTGCCAAAACCTTTCAAGTTCTTATCTATGTGGTGTATCCATTCTAATGTGAAAGATATTATTCAGAATTCTTGGAACACTGATGTTAATGCCCCTCCGATGAAACTTTTCTTTATTAAACTTAAAATGCTTAAAGAGAAACTTAAAATTTGGAATAAAGAAGTTTTCAAAAATGTGTTTCAATCTGTCAGTGATCTAGAAGAGGAAGTTTTGGTGAAAGAGCAGGATTCTGAGCAAAATCCTTCTTCATCTTCTAGAACTGAGTTATTTAAAACTAGAGCAAATTTGAATATTGCTTTACAAAGGGAGGAAAGCTTTTTGTTCCAAAAAAGTAACAAAAAATGGCTTAAACAAGGGGATCTGAATACAAAACTTTTCCATGCTTCCGTTAAGATCAGTCATAGAAGATTGAACATAACTAAGATTAAAGACTCCGATAACAATTGGATTGATAAACAAGAGGACATTGATAGATTGTTTGTCTCCCACTTCCAAAACATTTGGAAATCCGATCTTATCACTATTAATAATAATTTTCTTAATGTTATTGATAAAGCTATTTCTGAAGAGGATAATAAAAATCTTTCGGCTTTCCCATCTGAAGATGAAATTCTTAGAGCTATTAATAATATGAATACTAATAGTGCTCCTGGACCTGATGGTTATGGGGGTGAATTTTATCAGAAATATTGGGACATCATTAAGCATGATCTTATAAAGGCAATTCACTCTTTTTTTACTGGAGCTGAAATTCCTCAAAGCTGGCCAGCTACGAATATTGCTCTTATACCAAAAGTGGATATGCCTATAAATTGTTCTCAATTTAGGCCTATAAGCCTATGTAACTTTTCTAATAAAATTATCTCTAAGATTCTGAATGACAGAGTAGCCGTGATTCTTCCTAATATTATATCCCCAAACCAATCTGGTTTTGTTAAAGGGAGAAGTATTAATGATAACATTCTTCTTGCTCATGAGTTATCTCAAACTATAGGAAAAAAAGTTCGCGGTCATAATGTTATTATTAAATTAGACATGGAAAAGGCTTATGATAAAGTGTATTGGCCTTTCCTATGTCAAGTTTTGAGGAAATTTGGTTTTAATGAAATGTTTATTGACATGATTTGGAGGTTAATTTCCAATAATGGCCAAAGTAAAGGTTTTTTTCAATCTTTCAGAGGGCTTAGGCAAGGTGACCCTCTGTCTCCTACTTTGTTTATTATAGCTGCTGAATGCTTAAGTAGGAATATAGATAATTTGTTCAAGAATGGTAAAGCCACTCCTTTTTCCCATCCTAGAAATTTTAAACTGATTTCTCACTTGGCTTATGCAGATGATATTATTATTTTTGCTAATGGGAATAAGACAACTTTGCTCGCTATTTCTAAATTGCTTAAAACCTATGAAAATACCTCTGGTCAGTCTATAAACATATCTAAAAGCTCTATTTATATTGATAAAAATCTCTCTCTGTCTATTAGAACGAAGATGGAAACCATTTCTGGTTTTTCTATCAAAACATTTCCCATGAAGTATTTAGGTTGCAACATTAATAAAGGTAGAATTAAGCTGTCTCAATTTTCTGATCTAATGAATTCTATTAGAGAGAAGCTTAATTCTTGGTCGTCCAAGCTTATTTGCCAAGCCGGTAGGGCTACTCTTATTAGAAGTGTTCTTTTATCTATCCCTATTCACATCATTTCTGTTATTTGCCCCCCTAAAACTATTATTAAAAGATTGCACAATATATTTTCTAAATTTTATTGGGGTGGTGTTAATAAAGATAAACCTTACCAATGGTCTAAATGGTATGACATGTGCTTTCCGTTTGAAGAAGGTGGATTAAATTTTAGAAGAATGGAAGATATTATTAATGCTTCTAGCATGAAATTGTATAGGAAATTTTTATTTGATAAAGGTATTTGGGCTTCTTTCATGCGACATAAATATCAGGACATTATGGTTTTGAAGTCAGGATCTTCCACTATTAGAAGAATAAAATCTATTTCTAGCATAGCGGATGATCACATTGATTTTGAAAATCAAATATGGCTTCCTTCATACTCTGGTGAGTTTTCTTTGAAAGAAGCTTTTCAAATATGTAGGAAAAATAACCCAATTTCTCTCACTTGGAAAACAAATTGGTCTATAGAATGTCCCACAAAAATTTCTAATTTCATTTGGAAGTTATTGAATCATTCTGTGCCTTTTGAGACTGAAATCCAAAAAATTGGTATAAGACTTGCTCCGGTTTGCAGGGAATGTTTAGCTAATGATGATAGCGATACTCATGTGTTGCTAGATTGTAAGTTAGCTAAAAAAGTTTGGAAATATTTTTGTCTTCTTTTTAATGTTACTCCTAATAATCATTCTTGTAGGGCTATGATTTTATCTTGGTGGATGACTAAAAATAACAAAGACTTTCTTAAAATTCTTTATGCCATAATTCCTAAAATTATATTTTGGGAATTATGGAAAGCTAGGAATAGATTGGTTTTTGAAAACTCTAAGTCTTCTGATAATTTTATAATCAATCAAATAATTTTTTTTAGCTTCTTCCGTTCTTCAAAATCTAAAAATATATGATCTCCCCAACTCTTTAGATCTTCATATCATTAACCAATTCCAAGTTCAAATAAGCCCTAAAGTTGTTCAACTTATAAAATGTGTTTGGTCTAATCCCCCTAGTGGTGTTTTTAAATTAAATATTGATGGGGCCTCTAAAGGTAATCCGGGTAATAGTGGTATTGGAGGGGTGATTAGAGATTCGGATGGGAACTTCATTGTTGGGTTTGAAAAGTCTATAGGAGTTCAATCATCTTTCTTTGCTGAAAGTTTGGCTTTGGTTGAAGGTATGAAATTGGTTTCTCAATTAAAGATTCAAAAAGTGATAGTGGAATCGGATTGCAAGCTATTAATAGATGTAATATTGAAAAAAGCTAAACCTCCTTGGCAAGCTAGAAAGTTTCTTCAAGACTTCCAATGCTCTGATGTAGTGACTTATAATCATATATGGAGACAAGAAAACTCAGTCGCTGACCATTTAGCTTCAAGGGCTTCTCTTTTCAACACGAACTGTTTATATTGGGATCATTCCTCTCTCCCGAGGTTGGTTAAAGGTTTACTTAAGCTGGATAGTCTGCATACTCCTCAAATAAGGCATAGATTTTTAAAGTTGTAAATAGGGATAAGATAAATCTCCATATTTATTTCAAGTTCTCTCTATGTAATGGGGTTAATATAAAATCCCATATTTACTGCATTCTATCTAGAGTATCGGGCCCAACCTCTAGATATTAAATTTGCTTGGGTTTGTAAGCTTCGGAGAGGCTTTTTCTCCTTAATATATTAATAAAATGTGTGGGGTACCGTCCCTCTTTGATAAAAAAAAAAAGCACGAGGAGAACATGATGTCTGACGAGCTACCATTGTCTACCATTACTCTTGAAATCATTACCTCCTTCATCCTCATTTTGATCACCAATGGGTCATCATGAGGATATAGAACACCTGCGAGGTCGTTCTTTGAGAAACCAATGACCAATTTCTCTTTGTTCATTTTTCTCGGGTGATCCTCCTCATCTAGATTTATTCGTTGAATGTAGGAGCAAGCTTGAGCCTCACATAGGTAAGCTTTTCTCTCGGCAGTAAGGTCTCCTCCTCCTGCATCTCCACCTGTAATAACATTACAGTCAAATAACCCAAAGCGTATTGAAAATACCTCACGTTCTGGCTGCCTTGGTCTCTTGAGAAGATCGGGGTCATCTTCTGGATCAACTTCATGGTCTCTTTTCTTGTTCTCCTATGTTTGACGTTGAGATCTAGACCTCTCTATTGTTCGGTCATTGTTTCTTCTATCATTCCTCCGATCAACATACTTTGCCAGTTTTCCTCGTATGATGAGTGTTTCAATCTCATTCTGAAGAGCTATGCAATTTTTGGTCATATGGCCATGATCTTTGTGAAACTCGCAATATTTTGCTTTATTTCTCCAGTCTAGGTCCGCCTTCATTTTCTCTGGCCAGTTTAATTTCCCATTGTTCTTGATTTCTTCTAGAACGTGGTTGATGTCTTTCTTCAAAGGAGTATAATTATCAAATTTCTTCAATACTTCCCATGACGACCTTGTTCTTGAGTGTTTATCACTACCATTGTTCTTATGCTCTTTCTTCTTATCTTTATCACCTTCCACCTTGGTTTCTTTGGCATCCATATTCTTCTTTGTAGCCATAGCCTCCTCGGCATTCATAATCTTGGCCGCTTTTCCCATCAGATCGGACATAGTTCTAGGTGGATCTTTGGCCAAAGTGTAGTATAACTTGTTGGGCAGTAGTCCACTCATCAAGGCGGTAATCGCTGTCTTTTCCTCATAATCAATGACTTCGAGTTTCTCGTTATTAAAACGAGTTATATAATCTCTGGTACTTTCACCAGCTTTTTATCTAACATTTAACAAATGCACTACTCGTTTAACTGGCTTTGCCCCAAAACAGAAATTCCCAATGAATAACTCGGCCAGTTGAAAGAAAGTTGAGATCTTACCCCGAGGAAGGTTATTATACAATATTTGAGCAGATCCGGTAAGAGTTCCCGAGAATGCTCTGCATCTCATGTCATCTGGAACAGCGTAGATGTCGGTTGCAGCTTGGTATTGTTCTATATGAAGGATAGGATCGGTCTTTCCATCATATTTGGGGGTCACAACAGGTGCTTTGAACTTTGATGGTGTTGGAAAATCTACAATGGCCGGGATAAAAGGTGTTCCTTGAACAAAAGTTCGTTATAGAGGGTTCTTGGCCTTAACCATTTCCCCTAATCTATCCTCCAGCCTCTGAATAGAGCCTTTCCACGCATCGTTTCCTATCTCGGGCCTGTTGGTTCGAGCAACTGATAGCGTTGATGTGGCTTCCTGGGATCTATCTTGACGAGCAGCTGGTCGTGACTGGGCAGATCCTTCCCTTAAATCTGATGGTCGTCGAAAAATCCTCGATGCGGCTCTAGGAGGACTTTTGCTCCTCCTAGGACCTAATCGATCAAAAGGAGATACTCTGTTTAATCTTTCTAGTGCACTGGTCCATTCTGGGGAGAGAGTGATACGTTGTTCAGTATCTGTGGCTCGTACTGACGAAGTTCGTCCAGGTCGATAAGAAAAATCTTCAGACTCCTCAGTACGATAGGAATCGGTACGCCTAGTACGTGAAGAAGGTAAACGGGTATTTCTTTGAATACTTCGCGATTCTGAATGGGTTGGTGCACCGCCATGGAGGGTTCGTATCAGTTGTCGCATAGTTTCTTGCATGACTGTCTGGCCCTGGGCCAAATTTGTCATTATTCCAGCCAGATCTGGAATATTGGGCGGAGCAGATGGATTTGGAGGGCTTCCAGCGTTTCGATTGTTGGGTTTTGGAATATCAGCCATTTGTGATGAATTGTTTTTGATGAAAAATGATATTACCAGTCGTTTCCCACAGACGGCGCCAATCTGTTGATGTAAAAAATTAGATTATATCTAATTATTTAATCACAAATAAATAAAATGAGACAAAGAACTTTTAAAGTGGTTCAACCTTATAAGAATGGCCTACGTCCACTATTTTTGTTATTGCTGACTGTTTGGGAATTCTCGATTAGAAGTGTTCTCCAGAAATTCCGGTCCCCTTACAATGAAGATAATACAATGTATTTATAGCCCTAAGGCTGTAATGTGAAAGGATAATACATTTAATGCCCCTTAAGCGTATACATCTGTATGATAATAATAAGCTTTTAATGTGCAGTCAAACTGTTGGTTATCCGGCTATTAATGCTTTGTCCGAGGTGCAGCTCGGACCGCCTAAGTTCCTCGATACTCAAAAGTTCCTCGGTACTCAAAAGTTCCTCGGAGAGTTCTTGTAGGTCGGAGCGTCTGAGTTGAGCAGAGTTCCTCGTTGCAGTATGGTTCCTCGGAGTCGAGGTGTTGTTCGTAAGTGTTTGTCGTTGCCATGTAGATTGCCACGTGTCTTCACCCAATTGAGCCATGTCAGCAGACTAAATTTGGTATCAACATCCATATCCTTTATCCCTTATCATTCTTTATCCTGAAATAATTTTCAAAAATCAACTTAAATTTAGGCATTTGCTTAAAATTGAAATTATTTGGTAAAAAGTCCAAATCAAACCTCATATCTTGCATATTTGTTAAAAAAATTTGCTCACATGACATCATAGTCGGTATGATACATGATATGTTATTTCATATTTTGAAATTGATATTTATTTGCCCAACTTATTAATTTTGACAAAGTCAAAATCATTACCATTGCTACCTATTTTTTTTTTTAAACTCACACTCCTCTTATAAAATAAAATTTTTAAAGCTAAATAAAATATACTCAAAAGATTTATTTTAGAATAAATTTTCTGAACCAATTTATATTTGGTCTTTTGCTTAAAATTAAAATGCCTAGTATTTTTTATAAAAATTTGTCCACATTGACACACATTTGGCACAAAACATACTATTTCATATTTTGAAATTTTTATTGCTTTATGCTGATACACATCATATATAGTTTGGCTAAATAATTATTCTCATGACTAACTATTTGAACTAGTCTCGACTGGAGTTCGAGCAACTTATTAAAATTCCATAGGGACATGATTCGATCCCGATGAAAGCTCGACCACCATCTTAAACTTATGGAAACTGGTATTGCCCGACATCTGGCGATTTTGCCTCGACATATTAGCCAACATATATTATTTCATATTTTTGATATTGTTATTGCCCGAACATATACATATCATATATATTGACTATTTGACTAAATTATTCTCATGACTAATCAATTCAGCCTACACATATGGAAGAGCAATTTATCAATTTTTACAGGTACAAGATTCAGTGCCGACAAATACTCGAAAATAATCTCAAACTTCTGAAAACTATTATCATTGCTCAGCATTATGAAATTTTACCTCAACGAGGCACTATTCATTTTATTATTGCTCTGATCTATGCTCAAGCACGAATTATTCTATATATCCGTTCGGATTCATATTATATATTCATCTCAACATGGAACTCGGCGAGATACTCATTATCATATTCACCTCCGAGGAGGTCTCCAGCATTTATATTATCTTATTCCCAACAATCTATTGAGGAGGTCTCCAGCATTTATATTCCCAACAATCTGTTGGTCAGCTCCAAGAAAGTCTCTAGCATTTATTATCAATTACCACCAACTTCGGTTGGTCGGGAACAAATCTCTTCCAACTCCGGTTGGTGGGGAACCAAATCCAACTTCGGTTGCTCGATAAAATCCAACTCAGATTGGTCGATAAATCTCTTCCAACTCCGGTTGGTCGGGAACCAAATCCAACTCCGGTTGGTCAACAAAATCCAACTCCGGTTGGTCGATAAAATCCAACTCCGATTGGTCGATAAATCTCTTCCAACTCCGATTGGTCGGGAACCAAATCCAAATCCGGTTGGTCGACAAAATCCAACTCCGGTTGGTCGATAAAATTCAACTCCAGTTGGTCGATAAATCTCTTCCAACTCCAGTTGGTCGGGAACCGAATCCAACTCCGGTTGATCGACTAAATCCAACTCCGGTTGGTCGACAAAGTCCAACTTCGATTGGTCGATAAAATCCAATTCCGGTTGGTCGATAAATCTCCTCCAACTCCGGTTGGTCGGGAATCAATCTCTTTCAAACTCCGATTGGTCGGAAAAAAATCTCCACCAACTCCGGTTAGTCAACAAATCAATTTACAATCAACTCCGATTGGTTAAACTAAGCAGGATCATGGGATGAAAGTTGTTTCATTGCTTAGGCCCAAAGAGTGACAAGTCACTATAATTAAGCAGCAGGTGGATCAAGTTTCATTGTCTATGAAAAATGGGATAATTTATCCTTCTAGATATATATTCATCAGCAAACAACAAGCAAAGCATCTTACAAAGTATTTCCAAGAAAATGAAAATGCAAACATGCAAAGATCTGAGGGAGTCATTTCATAGAATATTTCCTCTGCCTTATTTTTCCAGCAAGACCAACATACTTAAAGGCCAAAAAAGCACTCAAAGTTCATATTCTACACTTGGGGGCTTCTATTACAGATTTAGTTATTCATTCGGTGGCACATTCTCATAACATCATACAGCCGAGCATCAAATTCAACTCCACAAACTTACACGTTCGGGCCCCCGACCAATCATCATTCAGGAGTTGTTTTTCTTGCTCTGGAATTAGTTTTGATAATGAAGTTCAGGAGGCATATTGAAGTTCAGGAGACATATTGAAGTTCAGGAGGCATTATGCACATTCAGGAGTCAGATTCAGCATCTACATCACTAAGATCTTTACTACTACTGTCCCGACCAACATTGAAGAAGAAGTTGTATGAAAATATTTCGAAGTCCATCACTAGCTTGGTACTAATCAAATTGAAGAGTTGGGTTCAAAAACTAGTATGTTACTCGACAAAGTATTCAGAGAAGCATAAATCAGAAAAATCAAGCACGTGAAGTTAGCATTCAGTTGCTCGGCACATGAAGCAGTTGGTCGGCTAGCAAACCAATCAACATACTTGAAGATTATGATAAGCTACAAGCTGCATATTATGGCATGGCTGCATCCAAATTCCCAGGGGTGATACATAACACACGTTCACTTGACAAATGGAGTTCCTCAAAAGAGATATTAGCAACCATCGATCAGCCTGCATCATATGTCATCTAGGAGATAGTGCATTTTATGTTAAACAAATTAAGAAGACATATCAAGAATTTCACGAGCACCGAGCAACGCTGCAGAATAAATACTCCATCCTTTCAGTAAACCATCGAGCATGGAGCATTGGGGCTTCTGTTGATGCAAAAATTCTCCATCTACGAGGACCAATCAGAATAGGAGACATGTCATCCTACGTGGCAATATTCGGCACCCTAGGAGAGTTGATCGACACCCGAGGAGAGTTGGTTGGTCCCCGAGGAGAGTTAGTCGGCACCCGAGGAGAGTTGGTCGGCATACCAACCAGGAAGATCAAAGGATAACTACACATTTAATGAGCCTTAATGTACATTTCTACTGTATTAATAGATGACAGCACATAGCATACCAAGAAATTCAAGGAAGACCAACCATCATAGAAGGCCAACAATTAGATTCATTGTATGTAGACATAAATGTCTGAATGTATAAAGACATTGTATCTTTTTATCTCCCATCACTATAAATACATGTATTCCCTTAGCCAAAGGAGGAGGAGGGAGGAGACACAACTAAGAAACACCATACACAAGATACACATCCTTTCTCTCCCTACACCATATTGTGCTATTGTAAACCCATGGGAATAAAATAACAGTAAACGTAGGCTTTATTCATAGTCGAACCACTTTAAAAACCTTTGTCTCTTATATGTTTGATGTGAATGTTTATCTTCATCTTCAATCTCATCCTCATCATTTATCTGGCCATTTTAGTGGCGTCAACAATTACGTATTCCTATTTTTCCGCAAAATTGTGTGATATTGAGTTTTTAAAAAAAACCAGTTTTGTGAAAAATCGTAATTTTTCAATGGAACACCAATTTAATGAGGAGCCTATTTTTGAAAAAGTTCACAACCTTGCTGAAAAATTAAAAATTTTCAATTTGAAACTTTGCAAAAGAATTAAAATTTTGAAAAAAAAAAATTCTCTCTTTAAAAGTAAGATTGAATATTTGCAAGCGTTTCAAACTCAAAGTGATATTTGTTGTGAGCATTTTGGTAATTTGTGTATTGATCGCCAACATCCAGCCATCATAGTCTATGTTGTGAGCATGATGGCTGGATGTTGGCGATCAACAGAGCAGGTTAAGCTTTTAATAAAGCTCTGATACCAATTTATAAAACCGTAAGGAACGCGGGGTGTGATACCTATTTAAAATTAATTCGCAAATTTCTAATTTGGCACACTTATATAATTGGAGTCTATATAAACCAAATTAATTCAGCCCCTAAACATGCATCTATGTGTGTGCGTGTGTCAACCCATAAATAGATAAAGCATGCGACACAAATATTAAGAAAAAATCCCCGAAGGGCAAAACCTTTTATTTCTAGAACTTTAAAGAATTCACAAGACCATTGACTTACATACAATCTGATAATCGCCCACAAGTGTAACGCACGGTGTCTTCGTCAAACCTCCAAAGCAACGGCTAGAAATAACGTCGGCTGGAATCTCCGGTAAGAACTCCAGGTGGTCAGCAATGAAGAAGAAAACGACTTCTCCACAAGTTGTGAACTTTATAAGGAATCCCTCCACAATAGCATGTAGCTCTCCGGTTGTAGAGTTCTCCCCACAAAGATTAAACCACAGCAAAGTGTGTTCTTCAACACCAAAACAATTCACTAAAGCATATTGGGAGTTTTATAAATTGTAAACAAAGAGGGATTAAACCCTAAAAGAAGAAGTCAAAAAGGATTCTGCTTTTGCAGTTTTTCTGTTTTGTAAAACACTGAGACTTCTTAATGAAAACGAAACCCGAGAATGAGATTTTAGAGAAAATCGTGCCGCCTCGAAAATAGGTCTCATTCGAACGGGATCAACATGTCGCTTAAACGAAGGACAATTGTCGTTCGAACGAGATCGCGCGACATGCTTTCTCGCGCGAACGACATGCTATGTCGCTCGAACGACTGTTGCAAAAAAAATATTATTTTAATGTCCGCTTTAACACTTAGAAAAAATATTCATTCTTAAATTTTGACGAAAAAGTCCGCTCCAACACTAAGAAGATATTTTGTAAAAATATCCCACAAGCTCTAAGTGAAAAGTTATGGTATTAAAAACATAACCTTACCAAAGTACACTTCGCAGAGTCTTGAATGATGAAGAACTTGAGTAATTCTAATCCGTCTTTGATGTAGATGTCTCTTGAATGCTCTTCGACGGTGTAGCGGTATATGACATAATAAATTGATAACGGACCTATGAAAATAGGTCCTTACAAATCTCCCCCTATGTCTATGTCGGTACATACATACAAAATCCGAATTATCAAAAACTAAAACGCCTATACAAATCTACCCTCCTATGAATAAATTTTCAAGACCTCAAACTGTTCTTCAAAAATCTTCATCAAATCTCAAAGCTTTTCTCATCAGGTGTGCAACATAAAAGTCTTCAATATTTGTACCTACACACATGAGAAAAAGCAAATACCTTCGTGACGCATCGAATTTGAAATGATATAAGAATAAATCATTAATAAATCAAATCTCCCCCATAATGCAAAAACTCCCCCATAACATGATAATTCTTCTCCCCCTTTTTATGATGTCCCCAAATAGACAAATAAGAAGAAAAAAATCAAAACATGGAGTGTCACGATAAAATGCATAGCAAACATGGATCAAGCTACGCGCATGTAAAGGAGTATCTCAAAAATTTCACAAATTATTTTTGGATTTTTTCAATTTTTTCATACAAAAATAAGATACTAAAAATCACACCATGGATTTAGACTCAAACAACCAAGTCATGGAAATGGAATGTGTGGATGTGAACACATTCGATAGGTAAATAAACTCAATCAATCATATGTGCACGATACATATGTGTACTCTTAACGAATGAGCATCAAAAGTATCCTTAGGTGTAAAAACCGTTGAATTTAGATGACATCGTCTTATACAAATCAACAAATCAAAGTCAAAGTGATTTCCATACCAATAACGTCCAAAACTATTTAGCGTTTTTTCAAGATTTTCAAGGACGTGCAAACCTGTTTAAATTCTCCAACCAAATACCCTCAGAAATATTTTCTTTTAGAGGTGTATAAACTAAATTCTCAAACTTTGGAGAATTGGTGAAAAATCCTAATTAACCCATAATTGGCATGAATTTATTTTTATTGCCTTTAAATTTTTCGGGCTCTTTTAAACCTCTTTAGACCCCGGATAATAAAATTCCTCAATTTTTTAGGTCCAATTAAAATGGCGTCTTAATCGCAAAGGATAAATGATAAACTTTCGTAGCCCTTCACCGTTTTTAAACAAAGCACACAAACTCACAAATGGCTCTTACATGCACAACTATCTTATTAAGTTTTATCGCGCTTGGTTCGTTTTAAGGACAGGATTGAAGTGAAAACACCCAACCAACATGTGATAAGACAAGCACAATAATCAAACAAATCCGTGCATGTGTGCAATAAAGTAAATCACGAGTCAAACATGTAGGAAGTAACACTTAATTACATCTCAATGACTCCAAACATTATAAAGCATATGGATGAATTGACCTATTGTCTCAAAACACTATCAAATAGTCACATATAAAAATGGAATGATGTTGTGACTCAGTCATCCTAAGTGTCCATCCATAAAAGATACAAACAAAATACAAAAGTCTTTTTGGATTTTTTTTTTCCAAAAATTTTATCAAAATAAAATATTTTTGTATTTTTCAAAAGCAAAAATTTATACAAAAAGTACATGCCATTACACTAGCAAATATCTATTATGAAACCATAACTAGTGTATGACAAACATGCAAACACAATCATCTATTTGATATGGCAAGAGAAGAATCATGTGCAAGAAAAAGAGAATCAACTGGTCTAAAATCTAGCATATCCAAGAGTGATTTCCTAACCCAAACGGATGTGAAACGTCGTGTGGGGGATTTAGAAACTAAGGGAACACTAGAAATAAACTTCCTAGGACTTCTTCCAAGATCAAAACAAAAACGCCTAAGGTGACCTTTCCTACCACAATGTGAACATGTGTAAACGAAAGGAATGTTACCTAAAGTGTGATCTTTTCTAACGTCCTTGGGATTAATTGACCCTCTAAAACAAATAATGGTTTTAGCTATAGCACTAGAAGCATGAGAACAAGATGAGCCATTACCATCACTATCAAACCTACTTGAATCATTTAACTCATTTTTCAACTTCAAAATATTTGATTCAAGCAACAAATTAGACTCTTCTAAAGATAGGGATTTCTTTTTCAAATTTTCAATTAAACTTAACAGTTTATCGCGCTTCCCCTCAATTAAAACAAACTTATCCCTAAGAGTCTTTTCACGCATCGTAAAATCATCGATTAATTTTTTATCCTCGACGGCACAAACGGGAACCCTAGAATTTTTTATGTCCTCCAATTACTTCTCTAAATCTTGGACTCTCTTATTATCACTTTTCTTTTTGACAATTTTCAAACAATCAAAATCAATACCCAAATTACCAAAGTGCTCACGAAAAATATCACTTTGAGTTTGAAACGCTTGCAAATATTCAATCTTACTTTTAAAGAGAGAATTTTCTTTTTCCAAAACTATAATTCTTTTGCAAAGTTTCAAATTAAAGCTTTTTCAATTTTCAGAATGGTCATGAACTTTATCAAAAATAGGCTCCTCATTAAATGGGAGTTCCATTGGAAAAATTGCGATTTTTCACAAGACTGATTTAAAAAAAAATCAATATCACACAAATTTTGAGGAAAATAGGAATACGCAATAAATTAGCAGCGCAACCGGCTCTGATACCAATTTAACGATGTGAGAAGTCAAATTGTATCAAAAAAATAAATCCTTGAAAAATATTGATCACGCAATAAATTAGCGTAACCTGCTCTGATACCAATTTGACGACGTGAGAAGTCAAATTGTATCAAAAAAATAAATCCTTGAAAAATCACACAAACTCATTTTCTAATCTGATACCAGTTTGACTTCTCACGTCGTCAAATTGGTATCAGAACGGGTTACGCTAATTTATCGTGTGATCCTAATTTTTCAAGGATTTAACGTCGTCTGGAATTTCCTGCAAGAACTCCAGGTGGCCAGTATTGAAGAAGAAAACGGCTTCTCCACAAGTTGTGAACTTTATAAGGACTCCCTCCACAATAGCACGTAGCTCTCCGGTTGTAGAGTTCTCCCCACAAAGATTAAACCACAACAAAGTGTGTTCTTCAACACCAAAACAATTCACTAAAGCATATTGGGAGTTTTATGAATTGTAAACAAAGAGGGATTAAACCCTAAAAGAAGAAGTCAAAAAGGATTTTCTTTCGCAATTTTTCTTATCTGTAAAACGCTGGGACTTCTTAATGAAAACGAAACTAGAGAATGAGATTTTATAGAAAATCGTGCCACCTCGAAAACAGAGCTCGTTCGAATGAGATCAACATGTCGCTCAAACGAAGGACAATTGTCGTTCGAACGAGATCGCGCGACATGCCATCTCGCGCGAACGACATGCTATGTCGCTCGGACGACTGTTGAGAAAAAAATATTATTTTAATGTCCGTTTCAACACTTAAAAAAAATACTCATTCTTAAATTTTGATGGAAAAGTCCGCTCCAACACTTAGAAAATATTTTGTAAAAATATCCCACAAGCTCTAAGTGAAAAGTTATGGTATTAAAAACATAACCTTACCAAAGTACACTTCGCGGAGTCTTGAATGATGAAGAACTTGAGTAATTCGGTTCCGTCTTTAATGTAGATGTCTCTTGAATGCTCTTCGACGGTGTAGCGGTATATGACATAATAAATTGATAACGAACCTATGAAAATATGTCCTTACAAATTTGTAAAACGTGTGATACCAATTTGTAAAACGTGTGATACCGATTAAAACTAACTCGCAAGTTTCCAATCAAACCTTATTTAATTAGAGTCTATTTTAAACCAAATTAATTCAGCCCCTAAACAAGCATCTAAAGTGCGTGTGTTAACCCATAAATAAATATAAAGCATGCGACACAATAAATATGCTGAGACACAGATTTCAGGAAAAAATCCCTTTCATGTAAAACCTTTATTTCACTATGAATTAATAAATCGCAACTTACAATTACATAGATAAATCTTCAATGGATCAACGCACAGCCAACCCACAAAGACTCGCAGTCTTGAACTCAGCAAGAGAATACACATAGCACCCTCCAAGGACTTTCAACCCAATCTTCAGCAAAGAATCTTCACGCAGCAAGATCCTCAATGACACGCAGCCATACGGTATAGAGACGCACTCCACGAAAGATGAACAAAAGCAAAGTGTTCTTGAAAACCAAATCAATTCACTAAAGAATATGGGAGTTTTGTGAATTGAAAAACAAAAAGGGATTAAACCCTAAAAGAAGAAGCCTAAAAGAATTCTTCTTTCGCAGTTTTTCTGTTAGTCAAAACGCTGTGACTTTTTGAACAAAACAGAACCAGAGAATGAGATTTTATAGAAAATCGCACCGTCTTGAAAGCAGAGCTCATTCGAACGAGATCAGAATGTCGCTCGAACGAAGGACAACTGTGACTCGAACGAGATAGCGCGACATGTTATCTCGCGCGAACGTCATGCTATGTCGCTCAAACGACTGTTGTGAAAAATTATTATTTTAATGTCCGCTTCAACACTTAGAAAAAATACTCATTCTTAAATTTTGACGAAAAATTCCGCTCCAACACTTAGAAAATATTTTATAAAAATATCCCCAAAAGCTCTAAGTGAAAAGTTAAGGTATTAAAACATAACCTTACCAAAGTAAACTTTGCAGAGTATTAAATGATGAAGAACTTGAGTAATTCGGATCCGTCTTTAATGTAGATGTCTCTTGAATGCTCTTCGACGGTATAGCGGTATATGACATAATAAATTGATAACTGACCTATGAAAATATGTCCTTACACTGATAGTGGATTGCAATCCAGTGTATTGCACATAGCGTAACCTTTTATCTTTCTTATATTTTTAATGACCCCATCAGACATGCGTATGCCATTCCTTGCGATGGATTATGATCTAGTGTGCTACTCATATTTCGCCTACCTTTTAGATTATCTGTTTTCTTTCTATTTATACTCCTGAAAATGACTCATCTTTGTCTTTTCCATGACATGAGTATGGAAATTTCTTTTCTCATCCATTTCACTCTGGATACATCATACCCATAAATTGAATTTTAGAGAAAAGGGAGAATATTATCATAACCCATGAGAGATCAAAAGGGAAGAATGAGTGCCTGACACCTTCCCATTTCTTAACTTAGTCCTCGAACCCACGATCTACTTGATTTCGTATGCATCAGTTTGTCTTTTGATGCCGTTTCCTTGGGAATGGCTACATATTTTGCCTGTTTTGTGCAAAATAGGTTGGAAGCTCCATTTTTTTATATCTTCAGCCCTTTGATGACAACTTATTTATGTCTGTGGGAGCCCACGAATATCAGGAATGGCAAAAATAAAATTTTCTCCCTTGATCCCCACACGCCAATCTCTTTTTTTTTGGGGGGCGAACCCCAATTGAAATATCCCAGATGACCATAATGGAGAATCTAACGTGGACTTTAATTTTAGAGGACTAGACTCTATTTGCCTTTTTCTCTATTCTTCTACACATGTGTATTGTAACACCCCGCTCAATTAAATGCCGGGTGATCGGTCCTATACCCAATTAAAACAAAATTTACAGTTGATTCATTCTTAGCATCACTGTTGAAAAACATTTTTGTTTATTTAATCACCTAATATCCTATTGAGCAGGTGTTAAACTCTTCAAATTTTAATATAATTAAAAATTCCACTTTTAAAACATAAACCATTTAACACAATCCATTCACACAATGAATACAAACTCCGCAATATCAAAACTGAATTAAATGAAACAGGAATAAAACTCTCCAATTTAACTATCTCAATATAATAATACCATCAAAAATTAAATGTACCAAAACCAACATAAGAACTTAAACTTTATAAGATAGAAAAGAAATAACTAGAATCCTCTTGGGCGACATGCCCTAAATGAAAGATAAACTACAGATGTATGAATCAAAGGTAAGAAAGCGTCTAGGCAAAGTTCGTAACTCCATAGCATCCATATCACGTCAAATACCCCAATCCTCTATGACTGGCGTCCCTGTGACTGGACACTTAATATAGAAGATACAAGAGAGAGAAGAGAATATGCAAGAAAAACGGGTCAGAGCCCGATGTAAAAGTAGTTTAGAAAAAAACAAGTGAATAAATGCTATATTCAACAATTATTATATACATGTTAGATTATCGGACTCTCTCTTGACATCCTCACCTCTCATTTAGAGTTCACACCTAACGTACCTTAAAACTATACTAGTTACTATTCCAATGCAAATTAGAGTATATCGGTGCTAACTAACTATAGTCCATATCTTTCCCACGTATTTCTCTCACAATACAGGTAATACATATATATCCAATTTCTCTTTAACATCGATAAGCCCTTTTGCAATTCAATATAATTAAGTATTTTCTTACTTAATTCATTTCAGATTTCATTATCTTTCATGTCTACTTAATTCACACAGTAAACACTATCACAATTATATATACACATTCACTCTATTATATATATACAATACTGCACCCCGAGGCTCAGTTGCGATGTATGCTTACTCTACTATCATGTCCTAGTACATCTCGCCACTGTATAAAGGACTATAGGTTCGGTATGTCCCACGAACCATAATTAACAAATCACAAACTGTGTAGGCGAACATAATACTAAGCATTTTGGCTACGCACATACCTACGCACCCAAAAGACCGTTCAATACCATTGTTCTCACTAATGACAATCCAACCTAAGTCCTATGTTCTGAGGAAACAAGTCAAAGATCCCCCTTAAGTCTCATCAGGATATGACTGCCCTCTACGCGAAAACCTCCCGTCGATAGTTAGTGGCATAGGTATGTCATACACACAAATTATTAATCAATAAGTATATACTCATCCTATACAGTAATAGGCACACATTCGACCTGTATATATCATAATCGGAGTATATCCTATCCCAATTACCCTATGTATTTATCAATACTACCCGTAGTTGTTAATTACGATTATTCTCTTTATCGTACTTTATCATGTAGTTATCATTTACATAATGTCTTTCTCACTTTAATATAATTTTCCAACATTAACCCAAGTCTCTCACTCCTTGTTAATGTACCAAAATTATTCAAACATAATTCACCGTATTTTATTATGTAGTTATCATTCACATAATTTTCTGTCCTTAATTCAATATGTAATTTTCCAACATTAACCCAAGTCTCTCATTCTTTGTTAATGTACCAAAATTATTCAGAACCAACTGTGGGCTAAAATATAATTCTCCAAACTTTTCTGGGCTAAAACATAATTTATGGAATCTCGTCAGAAACCCAGAATTCTCTCTCAAACGAGATGGCATCTCTTTCGAACGACAGTATGTCTCGTTCAAACGAGATCAATGTCATTCCAGTTCGTCTTCAACCTCAGTTTTCTGCATTTTTTATTCATGTTCTTACACCCAAACTCTCATGGATTATATTCTACCCAAAACCCAGATATTCTAACATTGTTCTAACATGTTCAATGGTGATTTTTACATAAGATCAACATCAAGTCCATATCTTCATAAGGGTATCATCATCATACCCATTAAATCCTTAAAATTTTAATTTATCTAAATTCTCCATTTTTATACCTCTTAAAAACCCAGAATTTAGAACTATCATTTCATATCTAAATCATCAAATTTCCATATTCAACATGAGTATGATTCATTTACATCCAATACCTATGATTATTTTCATATCTTCAATAAACATATATATATATATATATATATATATATATATATATATATATATATATATATATATATATATATGCAAAACCTATCCATTTTCATGTTCATAGTCTCTACATGTATAAATCTCCAACTACATGAATTTGCCTATCCATTAAACTTGATTTATCAATCATTTTAATACCAAATTCATAAGTGCATCAATCCGAAAGAAGATCCTATTCTAACATGGATAATAGAAGCACCAAAATAGAGCAAGAATTACAATTGCCTTATGTGTGGGTCTGAACCTTTTCGTAAGACAAGTGTTTGTCACCTCCTTTTCCTTTTTTCAGTGACTATCCGGTAGTGGTGCAAGGTGTAGAGATGGAGGTTGTCCCTTTAATGTTCTTCTAGGTTAATCTTCCTTTCTAAGCAACTCTTCCCCTCCTCTAAATAACCTTTCACTTTCTCTCTAAGTCTTTTCACTCTCTCTCAAAAGACCTCACTTTGTGTTTTGATGAAATGAACCTTACATACAATCTAAACTCACATATATAATAAGTCTCAAAAGTTAGCTAAAAGACAAAAAACGTAGGTACTATTCATCTCCCAAGAAAAATGACTAAAATGCCCCTTCGGGGTGTTCTTTCATCTTCTAATTGACCCGAGACCCAAATCAAACCCCCGGGTAGACTTTTCTACCTGTTTCGACCCTTTCGAACTCATTGGCGCACTCGAAATGAATATCCGAATGACTTAAAAATAAATATCATTTTATTTCCCAACTTTAGTCCCGACACGACTCATAAGCACGTGGCGACTTAATTTCCATTTTTGCCGTATTATTTACTCACGATAATATTAAAAATCATCATATCCACATATTACTTTATATCACTAAGTAATATTTGAAATCATATGTATATTACTTAAATCTTTAGTAATATTCAATCCGGATTAATCCCAATTAATTTTTCATAATTAATTCCAATCAATCCCCATTGATTTGGCCCATTAACTTTTAATTTATCACATGTTGAAAGTCATTAAAATTATGGGGTATTAAGTACTTCCCCCCTTATAACGAAATTTCATCCCAAATTTGAAAAATAAAAGCATACTGGTAAAAATAACTCCGGGTATTTGTCGCGCGTCTCATCCTCTTGCTCCCAAGTAGACTCCTTAATGTTATGGTTCTCCCACTAGACACGAACCAATGGAACTACTGTTGATCTTAACCGTCTCTCTCTATGGTCCATGATCGCTACCGGTGTCTCCTCGTAAAAATTATCTGGCTGCAAATCGATCTCCTCTAATGCAACATGAGTGTGAGCCAACTCATCTCCGAGATATCGCCTCAGCGAAAATATATGGAACACATCATATATCCTATGCAAGTGCTCCGGCAACCCCAATTTATAAGCAACCGGTCCAACTCTATGGATTATAGGAAATGGTCCAATATATCTAGGCCCAAATTTCCACTTCTTTCCAAATCTCATTATCCCCTTCATAGGAGATACCCGCAATAACACATGGTCCCCCACACTAAATTCTCGAAAGAACCGCTTCGCATCGACGTAGTTTTTTTGTCTATCCTGGGCTACCCGAATACGACTACGAATCATTTTAATCCTGGCAGACGTGTCCTATATTACCTCTGGACCAAGTAGCTTGTTGTCCCCCACCTCTAACCAACATGCAGGAGAATGACAAGGTCTACTATAAAGTGCATCAAATGGATCCATATCGATGGTGAACTGATAGGAGTTATTATACGCAAACTTCACTAGTGGAAGGTACTTCTCCCAACCTCACCCAAAGTCCAGGATATACATACGTTGCATATCTTTTAAGATCTCATTTGTATGTTCTGTCTGCCCATCTCTCTGCAGTTAATAGGCCATACTCAAACGCACTTCGGTACCCATGGCCTCATGAAAACTCTCCTAAAATTGGGATACAAAAATCTTGTCCCGATTAGACACAATATTAAGAGGCACCCTATCTAACCTCACTATCTCGGATATAAAAATCTGGGCGTACTATCCCATAGAGTAATCGGTCCAAACTGGCAAAAAGTGAGCTACCTTAGTCAACCAATCCACAATCACCCATACGGAATTGTGACCCCTCTAAGAAGTAGGTAACCCCGTGATAAAGTCCTTAGAAATGCTCTCCAATTTCCACATAGGGATCTCTAATGGCTTAATAAATCCAACATGCTTATGATGATCCACTTTCACTAATTGACAAGTGGCGCACATAGAGACGAACTCAACAATGTCTCTTTTCATCCCACTCCACCAATATTTCCAATACATATCCATGTACATCTTAACCCCACCGGGATGTACCGTAAATCGGGATCCATGTGATTCTAACATCACCTCATGCCGCAAATCCACACATTTAGGAACGATCAATCTACCGTTGAAGCGAATGCCCCCATCTGAACTCACTGAGTAAGACTCTGCTCCCCCGGCTAAAAATTGTCGAATTTTCTCCTGACAAAACGAATCTGCTGCCTGGTCCTGAACTACCCTCGTCACAATCTGAGGTGTAACAGTCATTACTGACATAAATGATTGGGCAACTGCCACCTAATGTCCGAGTTCCTTCCATTTTGCCTTTCACACCACGATAAACTCACCTACCGGCCTTCGGCTCAACGGGTCTGCTACCACGTTGGCCTTTCCCGGGTGGTAATGTATCTCAAACTGATAATCCTTCGTGAACTCAAGCCACCTGCGCTGACGCATGTTCAACTCCCGCTGAGTGAACAAATACTGAAGTGACTTATGATCTGTGAATAGGCAAAATATCTCCCCCAATAAATAATGCCTCCATATTCGAAGAGCAAACACGATTGTTGCAAGCTCCAAGTCGTGGGTGGGGTAATTCTTCTCATGAGGCTTAAGCTTTATAGAGGCATATGCTATAGCCTTCTCTTCTTTCTTTAATACTCCACCAATCCCCTGTAATGATGCGTCAGTATAAACCAAATACTACACTCCTGGCTAGGGCAATGCTAGTACGGGTGCTAAAGTCAACTTATCTTTTAGCTCGTCAAATACCAACTGACACGCATCGTCCCAAACAAATGGTACCCTCTTATGTGTTAGATTTATCACCGGACCCTCAATCTTTGAGAAACTTCGGATAAACGTTTGTAATAACCGGCTAATCCCAAGAAACTGCGCACCTCTGTCGGTGTCGTGTGCTGTCCCCACTCTCTCACCGTTGATACCTTGCTAGGATCCACCGATAACCCCACTCCAGACACAATATGCCCCAGAAACTGAACTTCCCAAAGCCAGAACCCACACTTCTCATATTTTGCATACAACTGATGCTCACGTTGTGTCTGTAGGACTTGTCGCAAATGGTCGGCAGGCTCCTCCTCAATTTGAGATTAAATCAATACGTCATCTATAAAGTGTGACACCCCGCCTAATAAAATACTGGGTGATCAGTCCTATACCAAATTAAAACAGGAATCCCAGTTGGTTCATCCTTAGCATCACTGTCGAAAACTTTTTAAATCTTACTAACCACCTAGTATTCCAAAAAGCGGGTGCCAAATTTAATCTTTTTAATTAAACAAACCAGTACATGCGGAATACAAATAAATCATTCACACATCTGAATTAAAACAACTAAATAAGTAATTAAACAATTTACCGAATAAACCATCGGCCACCAAAATGAAATTCAATACAAACAGCCAACACCTGAAGAAATACATCTGAAAACCGTACTGAGAAGTCTGGACGACAAGCCCTAAATAAAACTGAAACTGATAGAAGATTCATACTCTAGTAAAGAATAAATGATGCGTCTAATCCAAGCTCCTGCTAGCATCCACATATGCCGTAGCTCCGTGTCCCTGGAATAGAATATCAATCTTGGCGTACCTATGGCTGGACACCTAAAAGATTTTAAAAATGTTGTATAACAAGTGTTAGATCACAAAACGTTTTGGAAATATTTAACAAGTAATTTATCGCAATAAATATCAGTTATTGATTACACATGCTAGGATCACGGACACTCTCTTGAGTTTCCTCACCTCTCGTCTATCGTGCGCACCTAACAGTTACCTTAACCCCCACCTAGTTGTACTACCCCGTCCAACTAGTCCCGGCATAACCTCCCCTTGCCATACTACTCTAACCCGAGTATAATTATTCAATAATTATAAGTTATTTCACCAATTAACGCAATTAATTCCTTCTTAAATAATAGCATATAACTGTGACACCAGTTATATAAAGTAAGTACATCACACACTGTATTATTAACCGCATATAATATTTAATACCATTATATACGTACCTTTACTAAAATATCCACACATATATCATACGTATGTCCATCCTTCCGAGTATACCCTCAACGGATGATTCCCTCTAAAGTGTCATCTCACTAGGTGTGCTCACATATTCTAGTTACCCAGGTTGGGATCACTCACCAACCTGGCCCAAAACATAAACGAAGTGGAGGCGGTCATATTCGTTCCTTGAAAGTGGGATAAGCCCCTCACCCATATACCGGACGCTATGACCTTGGGATATACTCACCCTACTCCTCAAGCTAGGGGATTCACCCACATCGCGCAACCTCCCTTGATAGCACTAGAGTATAATTAAATAAATATCTAATCACTGATATTTAATACCACACACAATACACACACACACACACACACATATATATATAATAAACCCCGGCTTCACCGTGTACTCACAACCCGTAACACTAGCTTGAAATTTCCCGAGTCTCTGGCCTGACTCAACTAAATAAATTTTCTCACTTATTAAATTATCATTGTCCCGAGTCTGTCGTCCGACTCTAATTTATTTAATTCACACATTAATTAATATGATATTTTTTTCGAGTCTATAGCCCGACTCTAATATAAATAATTTACACATTAATTTATATAATAATTTCCCGAGTCTATGATTAGACTCTAGTTTAATTAATTTACACATTAGTTAATTTATTACCTTCCCGAGTCTACAGTCCGACTCTAAATTAATTTACTCTCTCAATGATTAGTTTAATACTTTAAAATCAAGTTCTCACACTTAATCAAATTTTAGGTAAATACTACCTACCTTCTCTACTAATCACACTCAAGTAGATTTTATATATATTCTAGTTGTCCACTTATGTTCCAGCCACTCTTACCCATATCTAGTTTATACAATTTTAGTTATGCACTAATAGTTCTCACTACTATTACGCCTGAGTTTATATTGAAACAAGAATTAGGTATACCCCATTTAATATTACTCCAATCACACATAAGTAGGTTATTCAGACGGTATATCTTTCACACACACATATACCTAGTACATCATATCCTAGTATTGGTCCTATTTCACACATTAAGGACAAATGATTCGAAATGTCTCCTCGAACCTTGCTCGGAATGTCTCCTCGAACATGGTTCAGAATGTCCCTCGAACCTGACTCGGAATATCTCATCGAGTATAGTTCGGATTGTCTCATCGAACTTACCAAGCCTATCACAAGGAAATATACAATAGGCATTCACAACCCAAGTAATCCTATAAAACAGTAGGTATTTACCCAACCCAATTATTCATACTTGCACGTAATATATTTCTCTCTAATATTCACCGTACTTGTTTGCTTTACGAATTTATTTCACTTTCGTATTAATTCTAGTATTCACACAACTCTAAGGATCCTAGTTACCCCTTATTATATCAATTCAGTAGTTACCCTTGTTAACCCACTGACCTAACGAATTTAAGCTCGCTCACGCTCTTCCGTAATTATATTCTTATCATCTCGAATTAGAGTACGTCACAATCAAGCCTATGAATCTCCACTTTAACTCTCTCACAAAATTAAAGTCCAACACTAATTCATAGACCTACTTCCATATCATTATTCCATCAATATATTTCATCAAGGTCTTAAACACTTCCCCGATAAAATTTTAGACATTTGAGGCTTAAAAAGAAAAATCTCAAATTTTCTGGCAGATTAAACACCCTGTAGTAAAATTTCGATTTCTCCATCTACAGAACTTCGATTGACCTGATTCAAAGTTCATTGGATAGCTAAGAGAAATACATTTCTAGGAATTTATGGTTCGCACTCTAATTCGAAGTAAAATTCAAATCGCACAAGTTTGAAATCACGTCAAAATTCTGACAGATTACTGTGTTGACAAATCAAACACCCTATAGTAAAATGTCAATTACTCCCTCTACAGAACTCCGATTCACCTGATTCAAAGTTAATTGGATAGATAAGAGAAATACCTTCCCAGGAATGTATGGTTCACACTATAATTCGAAGTACAACTTGAATGGTATACGTTTAAAGTTGTCTTAAAAATTCTGGTAGATTGATATCTTGTGTTCATCAATTAAACTATAAGCCATTCAAGATTCATGTTCTTCATCCAAGAACTCATACAGATTCCATGTTAATCATCAAAAATATTCAATTTTCATTTTATCTTTACTTAGGGATTCATTTTACATTCAATCCTACCCAAACATATGATCAATTCAAACATTTAATTCAAGGTTTTTCAATAGAATCAACCAATTCTTAAAACTCCCTACACACGGGTATTATAACTTGAATTTGATTTGCAATAAACACTTGCCTTATGTCCAGTAGGTCTGATTTCGTGATTGTGGTTGGTGATTGATTATCTTTCTCCTTCTATCTTTCTTCCCAATGAGTTTGTGGTGAAAGTCTCCTTTGAATCCTTCCCACTTCTTCCTTTTTGCCTTGGAATTGTTTTTCTCTTCTCTTTGATGGATACGGTGTGTTTTTATTCTCCCTAACTCTAGCCTCCAAATCTTATAATCTGACTTAGAGTTCTAAAATTCATGGGTCTCCTCACCCTAAAATGTAAAAAGGCCAGAATGATCTCGTATGGGCCTGGTTTGGCCCAAAAATGCCCCCGAGACCCAATTGCTACCCCTGGGTACTCTTTTCTGACTATCTCGACCCATTCGGACTCAACCACGCACTCAGAATTATCATCCGAAATAATTTTTTGACATTTCTAGACTTTGAGCTCAAAATTCGGGACATATTTAATTCAGACAATTAAACTTAAAATTCGCCAAAATAATTAATTCTATTTACTTAAATAAATTCTCCAAATCATAAATTTAAGTTTATCCAGTTTAAATATTTTTATAACTCATAAAATAATTAAATATTAAATCCTCAAAATTACGGGGTGTTACATACTTCCCCCCTTACAAAGGAATTTCGTCCTCGAAATTAAGATAGGCCTAGTGTTCCAAGCTTCAAATATCATTTTCTATTCATGCGTCTCTAAGCTGGATATATCTATCTCTTCCCGCTTCTAACTATAAATTACACATATATGTATTTTAATTAACCAGGGCGCCCATTCACCCTGTACCTGTGCTTAACCGCATAAAATTTTCCTTAATTAACCCGGGATACACCCTATCTCCGTGCTTTACCGCACGAAAGTTACCCGACTATGCTAGTCGTAACCCGTAATATAACTTCCAACCCGTAGTTATTATATATATATATACACTGGTCGGGTACTCATCGTATGTACTAATGACCACACATATCCCCACTTCTAACATTGCGCTATGTTTCGTACGTGGGACGTCTCGCAAAGCGAAATCCAAATAAGGAACCCCCCGATACACTACTACCTAACATTGTCGGTCATTGAGATCCGTTAGACCCTCAGTCCATAACACTTACCCCTAAATACTTGTCTCATAACACAAAAGTATATATACCTACCCTTATGCTACAAAGGACAATATACATTATCGCGCCCTACTATCACTAGTCCTTACGCAAAAATAAACCCCAAGCTATCTCTTCCTGATAAAAAATAAATGTAACCACCCTGATTCACTTCAGTAAACCGCCTACTTACCGAGATAAAATGTGAGAACACAAGACTTCACTATGTGTCTATCGCACCACACATATATACACACATATATTTATAGGCTATCGCCCTCTCAGGTGATACCTAGTACCAATCATACCCTGGTGTCGTGAACAACAAAACTTAACCCCACTATTCACAATAGTTTAATCCATCGCTATCCAGTCGATATTTGGGAAGAATCATCAACCCTACTCCCAAAATTATCTAAAGTAGTAACCCCTCGTATAATTCAAACCTTCACTCAGTGTACACCTCCACTCTCCTGTGAAGAACACCAAAGAACTCCGCTACCCCACAGAAAGTTTATCCACATACTATGGCTGCTACAACCAACGCACCCACTAAATTCGACTCACCCGCGAACTCTAGTGAAAATAAGTCTTATATTGTGACATCCTCCTTGTCACTCAAAAATACCCATAGGGTAAAAATAATTACCTCCATACTCTAGCTGCAACAGCTGATCTTCGGGTTTCGGAGCATCTTCTCCCTGCCCGAATGCACCCTTGACTTGATGTAGTGGCTGTACATCCAGGACCTCATCCTGTAGTTAACCCCTGCCTCGCTGAGGACAATCTATCTTCATGTGCCCCGCTTCCCCATAAACGAAACACCTCCGAATAAATTCACCCTGCCACTGATCCCTTCCTTGCTGGCCTTATCGAAATTCCTGACCATCCTATCGATAGCCTCCAGCTCTAAATCGTTTGGCATGATTTCCTTACTAGAAATCCTGCCCCTGATCTCCCCCTGTCTGCTGCTGGGATACCCCACTGGTACTATTCCCTCCTATTTTATCCAACTGGCTGGTTTCCATTCCCTTCATGTTTCCTTTCATGTGGAAGCGATATTCCTGGCAGTGCATTAGTGCTGCGTTAATGACATCGGTATAAGCTACTAATGCGGGATTACTAATTAAATGTTGTCTGATTCTCCAGACTAACCCATCCATAAACCTTGCTTTCTTTCTTTCTTCACCGCTTACCTCATCCGGTACCAAATTTGCCAACCGAGTAAATTCTTCCTCGTAATCGGCCACTCAACGGTCTCCCTGAGTCACCTCACTAAATTTTCTCCTCATTTCGATCTCAACCGCTGGAGAAAAATACTTGTGATCGAACCGCACCCAAAACTCTATAATAGCTAGTGTATCCCTTTCCTCAGCTGTGGTGATCGACTCCCACCACTGTAGCGCTGCTTCCACTAAACTAAAAGTGGCTAGCTTTTTCTTCTGCATCTCATCACAATCTACCATGAGTAGGTGATGCTGGATATGTCTCTTCCACTGACATGCTAGCACTACATCTGAACCCCCTCGAAACTCTGGTGGATGCCCTCTTTGAAAAACCTCTCGTACTTACTGCCACCCCGACGGCCCCGGGTGGGCCTGAACATCCTGTACCACTAACGCTTGTGGTTGATCTCGTGGAAAGTACCTTGTCATTGCGACCATCGTCGCTTCGACTGCCTGCGCCACTAATTTAGTTACCTGTGCTGTCGAAATCATCTCCGGCAGTTGTTGCGGTAACTCTTGCTCTTGATGAGCCTCTCTAGTCTCATCTCCCCCTGCTGCCCTAGCTGCTCTCTCTCTCCTGGGCAGTATATGGAATGAGAATCGAATCGTATGAGTTCATCCTCAAATATAAATTTGGCAGAAGAACATAAATGCACATATGTATGAGAATACAACAATACTATAATAGGGTTCTATATCAAATATTGCTAAGCTGAAACGTGAAAAGCCGCACAGATCCTAAAGACACTAAAACCTGATGCTTTGATACCATCTGTGACACCCCACCTAATAAAATACCGGGTGATCAGTCCTATACCAAATTAAAACAGGAATCCCAGTTGGTTCGTCCTTAGCATCACTGTCGAAAACTTTTTAAATCTTACTAACCACCTAGTATTCCAAAAAGCTGGTGCCAAATTTTATCATTTTAATTAAACAAACCAGTACATACGGAATAAAAATAAACCATTCACACATCTGAATTAAAACAACTAAATAAGTAATTCAACAATTTGCCGAATAAACCATCGACCACCAAAGTGAAATTCAATACAAACAACCAACACCTGAAAAAATACATCTGAAAACCGTACTGAGAAGTCTGGGCGATAAGCCCTAAATAAAACTTAAACTGATAGAAGATTCCTACTCTTGGAAAGAATAAACGATGCGTCTAATCCAAGCTCCTGCTAGCATCCACATATGCCACAGCTCCGTGTCCCTGGAATAGAATATCAATCCTGGCGTCCCTGTGGCTGGACATCTAAAAGGTTTTAAAAATGTTGTATAGCAAATGTTAGTACACAAAACGTTTTGAAAATATTTAGCAAGTAATTTATCACAATAAATATCAGTTATTGATTACACATGCTAGGATCACGCACACTCTCTTGAGTTTCCTCACCTATCGTCTATCGTGCGCACCTAACGGTTACCTTAACCCCTACCTAGTTGTACCACCCCGTCCAACTAGTCCTGGCATAACCTCTCCTTGCCATACTACTCTAACCCGAGTATAATTATTCAAGAATTATAAGTTATTTCACCAATTAACTCAATTAATTCCTTCTTAAATAATAACATATAACTGTGACACAAGTTATGTAAAGTAAGTACATCACACACTCTATTATTAACCGCATATAATATTTAATACCAATATATACGTACCTTTACTAAAACATCCACACATATATCATACGTATGTCCATCCTTCCGAGTATACCCTCAACGGATGATTCCCTCTAAAGAGCCATCCCACTAGGTGTGCTCACATAACCTAGTTACCCAGGTTGGGATCGCTCACCAACCTGGCCCAAAACATAAACAAAGTGGAGGAGGTCATATTCCTTCCCTGAAAGTGGGATAAGCCCCTCACCCATATACCGGACGTTGTGACCTTAGGATATACTCACCATACTCCTAAAGCTAGGGAATTCACCCACATCGCACAACCTCCCTTGGTAGCACTAGAGTATAATTAAATAAATATCTAATCACCGATATTTAATAGCACACACAATATATACACACACACACACACACACACACACACACACACACACACACACACACACACATATATATATATATATATATATATAAAATAAACCCCGTCTTCACCGTGTACTCACAACCCGTAACACTAGCCTGAAATTTCCTGAGTCTCTGGCCTGACTCAACTAAATAAATTTTCTCACTTATTAAATTATCATTGTCCCGAGTCTGTGGTCCGACTCTAATTTATTTAATTCACACATTAATTAATATGATATTTTTTCCGAGTCTATAACCCGACTCTAATATAAATACTTTACACATTAATTTATATAATAATTGCCCGAGTCTATGATTCAACTCTAGTTTAATTAATTTACACATTAATTAATTTATTACCTTCCCGAGTCTACAGTCCGACTCTAAATTAATTTACTCTCTCAATGATTAGTTTAATACTTTAAAATCAAGTTCTCATACTTAATCAAATTTTAGGTAAATACTACCTACCTTCTCTACTAATCACACTCAAGTAGATTTTATATATATTCTACCTGTCCACTTATGTTCCAGCCACTCTTACCCATATGCAGTTTATACAATTTTAGTTATGCACAAATAGTTCTCACTACTATTACGCCAGAGTATATATTGACAACAATAATTAGGTATACCCCACCTAATATTACTCCTATCACACATAAGTAGGTTATTCGGATGGTATATCTTTCACACACACATATACCTAGTACATCATATCTTAGTATCGGTCCTATTTCACACATTAACGACAAATGATTCGGAATGTCTCCTCGAACCTTGCTCGAAATGTCTCCTCGAGTAAAGTTCGGAATGTCTCCTCGAACATGGTTCGGAATGTCCCCTCGAACCTGGCTCGGAATATCTCATCGAGTATAGTTCGGATTGTCTCATCAAACTTACCAATCCTATCACAAGGAAACACAGAATAGGCTTTCACAACCCAAGTAATCCTATAAAACAATAGGTATTTACACAACCCAATTATTCATACTTGCACGTAATATATTTCTCTCCAATATTCACCGTACTTGTTTGCTTTACGAAATTATTTCACTTTCGTATTAATTCGAGTATTCACACAACTCTAAGGGTCCTAGTTACCCATTGTTATATCAATTCAATAGTTACCCTTGTTAACCCACTGACCTAACGAATTTAAGCTCGCTCACGCTTTTTCGTAATTATATTCTTATCATCTCGAATTAGAGTACGTCACAATCAAGCCTATGAATCTCCACTTTAACTCTCTCACAAAATTAAAGTCCAACACTCAATCATAGACCTACTGCTATATCATTATTCCATCAATATATTTCATCATGGCCCCAAACACTTCCCCGATAAAATTTTAGACATTTGAGGCTTAAAAAGAAAAATCTCAAATTTTCTGGCAGATTACATACCCTATAGTAAAATTTTGATTTCTCCCTCTACTGAACTCCGATTGACCTGATTCTAAGTTCATTGGATAGCTAAGATAAATAACTTTCAAGGAATGTATGGTTCACACTCTAATTTGAAGTAAAATTCAAATTGCACACGTTTAAAGCCACGTCAAAATTCTGGCAGATTACTATATTGACAGATCAAAAACCCTGTAGTAAAATGTCAATTACTCCCTCTACAGAACTCCGATTGACCTGATTCAAAGTTCATTGGATAGAAAAGATAAATAACTTTCCAGCCATATATGACTCACACTCTAATTCGAAGTACAACTCGATTGGAATACTTTTAAAATTGTGTTAAAAATTCTGGCAGATTGACATCTTGTGTTCATCAATTAAACCCTAAGCCATTCAAGATTCATTTTCTTCATCCAAGAACTCATAAAGATTACATGTTAATCATCAAATGTATTCAAATTTCATTTTATCTTTACTTAGGGATTCATTATACATGCAATCCTACCCAAACATGTCATCAATTCAAACATTTAATTCAAGGGTTGTCAATAGAATCAACCAATTCTTAAAACTCCCTACACATGGGTATTATAACTTGAATTTGATTTGGAATAAACACTTACCTTATGTCCAGTAGGTCTTATTTCGTGATTGTGGTTGGTGATTGATGATATTTCTCCTTCAATTTTTTTCCCAATGAGTTTGTGGTGAAAGTCTCCTTTGAATCCTTCCCACTTCTGTCACACGGATATTTTTTTTTTCTGAAATACTCCGGTGAGGTACCAAGTTTCTCCCATAAAACTTGATCTGCCAACCAATACACGAGGTTCACCAACAAAACCTAATTTTAACACGACTATAGAAAGAAAAATAGCAAACCAAGTCACATATATGAGGCACACACACACTAGACACGAAATTACAGGAACTCAACTCCCAACCTTTTATTAATCACTCAAAGATTACAAAGGAACACTCAATTTGGTCCTAAGGTTGCCTGCCTAAAAATACAAAGGCCAAATTCTTATAAATAGGTACAAAAACGCAGTTGACATCCCCAATTGCTAGGACATGTGTCTTAATTAAATGCTTCCAGGTTTCTCCCACGAAACTGCCTTCAAAACTGCTGTATTATCTTTTCAACAGGTATCTAGAGAGTTAACCCATGATCTGAAACTGCCCAACTGATGCAATCCCATTTTTACATCTGTTCTGACCCGTAACTGCCATGAAACTGCTCTAAAACTTCTGCATCAGTATCCCAACAGGTGTCCAAGGAGTTATCCCATGCTCCCACATGTGCCACATTGGTGTAATCCCATTGTTACACCTATCCAGCCTAGCAACTCCCATGAAAACTACCCAAATCCATTTTTGGGATAAGCACAACTGCTATTTGAAGTCAACTAGCAACAACCCATGAATTAAGACAATGCCACCTCAAAAATATAAGCAACCCAGCCCACCGATGCAGCCCGATGTTGCATAACAGGTGTGATCGAGGAATTTCCGATCACAACCCAAAATTCATGCACTACCAATACCACATTCGGTACATGGATAACCCAACATGCCCATGAAGTTGCGTAGAGCCTAGGAGCGCTCATGGCTAAATACCGAATTTTGCCTCGGAGGTACCCCCTCCTTATATATGTTTCTAACAAAAATTCCAGAATGGTAGCAGTAGACGTCAACTACCAAATGATTGAAAAGAACCCAGCTCCCCACAATCTGACAACTTCGAATAACATAACCACTTTGTTCTAGCTGAATGCCTTAGTCAAAGTGAACTAACCCATTTTCCTTTAGTTACGAGGTTTGCCCGTACCCAAACTTGGAATTGTTTCTCTCTTCTCTTTAATGGCTACGGTGTGTTTTTCTTCTCCCTAACCCTAGCCTCCAACTCTTATAATCTGACTTAGAGTTCTAAAATTCATGGGTCTCCTCACCCTAAAATGTAAAAAGGCCAAAATGCCCTCGTATGGCCCGATTTGGCCCAAAAATGCACCGAGACCCAATTGCTACCCCCGGGTACTCTTTTCTGACTATCTCGACCCATTCGGACTCAACCGCGCACTCAGAATTATCATTCGAAATACTTTTTTGACATTTCTAAATTTCGACCTCAAAATAAGACACATTTAATTCGGACAATTAAACTTAAAAGTCGCCAAAATAATTAATTATATTTACTTAAATAAATTCTCCAAATCGTAAATTTAAGTTTATCCAGTTTAAATATTTTTATAACTCCCAAAATAATTAAATATTAAATCCTCAAAATTACGAGGTGTTACATAAAGGCAATGCAAAATTAATCTAGGAATTCTCTGAACACCCTGTTCATCAAGTCCATAAATACCGCTGGCGCAATAGTCAGCCCAAACGACATAACTCGAAACTCATACGATCCATATCTATTCAAAAAGGTAGTCTTTGAAACGTCCCGCTCCCTAATACACCGCTGATGATAACCGAACCTTAAGTCTCTCTTCGAGAAGTAGGCTGCTCCTCTGAGCTGATCAAATAAGTCATCGATTCTAGGAAACAGATACTTGTTCCGTATCGTGACTTTATTCAGCTCCCGATAATCCATGCATAGCCGTAAAGAACCGTCTTGCTTCTTTAAAAACAACACTGGGACTCGCCAAGGCGACGTACTCCTGCGAATAAACCCCTGCCCCAAAAGATGTTCTATCTGGTCCCTGATCTCCCTCATCTCTGCTGGAGCCATACAGTAAGGCGCACGAGCAATAGGACAAGTGCCCAACGCTAAATTAATCACAAACTCAATCTCCCTGCTGAGAGGTAATCCCGGTATCTCCTAGAATACATTCACAAATTCACAAACTGTCGATATCAAATCAAGGGATATTACTACTCCTATAGAGGTCTTTTCCTCTATATAATACAAATGAGTTGACGACCCTCCCTCAGAACGAGGCATCACCACTAGGAACATCTCATGTCCCGGAATATAAAAAATAATACACCTGCTATAACAGTCAATCATGGCCCTATATGCAACAAGCCAGTCCATGCCGATAATCACATGATACTCAGACATGTACAATACAAGTAAATCCTTCAGTAAAATTAGACTCCCAATATCTATACTCACACTACGACATATAAAGAAAATAGGTGTCCCACTACCCATCGGTGAGTTTACATAAGTAACAGTGCTGTCGAACATGTCTAGTAACCCTATGGCCCATAAAAATCTAGTAGCTATAAATGAATGTGAGGCCCCCGTGTCAAACATAATGTGCTCCATATCCCCATAGATAGGAAACATACCCTCAACCGCGGGCGGTGGCTGCTGAACCACTGCTTGATGGACGTTATACACATGCCCATACTGTCCTTACTGTGCTGGAGCTGCGGGAATGGCAAGTAATGCTGGTACCTGAGCTGTTCTTGGGAGAGCGGCTTGAGAAAATACTGGTCTTTGTGGCTTCTGAAGGGGTCCCTGTTGAGGAAATTTGACCTTATCAGGGCAATCCTGTCTCTTGTGGCCAGTGTTGCCACACACGGAACATCTTCCAGTAAGATTTCCCCTATTTTGTCCCAGCTATCCTCGACCCCGCTGGCCGTTACCACCTCTCCCTTGGCCTTGCTAGCCGCGATTCTTCCCTTATCTGTTGCCTCCCTACCCAAATCGAAAACCTTCGGATCGTAAACGTTTAGCATAGTCCCCCGGCTGGGAACCCTGCTCACCCTGGCGCTACTGACTCTAACCTGACTGTGTCCCGCTAGAACTGCCTCCACCAGTCTTGCTCTGCTGGCTCGACTCAATCCCCCGCTTGCCACCCTTAGCATGTAAGCGGTTATCCTGAAAGTGAAGCATCGCAGCATTAAGAACATCTGCGTAAGTATGTAGTGAATTCCTCCTCATACTCTGCCACTGTCCTTCCCTCATGGGTTAAGTCTACTAGTTTCTGCCTCATCTCAGTCTGAATGGCAGAGGGAAAGTATTTACAATCAAACCGCGCCCAGAAGTCCTGGATAGTCATAGTGACTATAGAAGGGTGTCTTCCTCAAAATAATTTTTTTAGGTATTGAGAGGGAACCTCACCTAGGTGGCGGAAGAAGCCCATGTGGAGAGGGACCCCCTCCAAGGTCCCTGCAGAAACTCAAGTTGAGGGAAAACCCCACCTAGGTAGCAGCAGAAGCCAATGTTGAGAGGGACCACTGCAAGGGTCCCTGCAGAAAATTAAAGTTGAGAAGGAACCTCTATTGAGAGGGACTTCCCCCAAGGTCTTCGCAGAAACTCACGTTGAGAAGGAACCCCACCAAGGTGGAAGCAGAAGCCTATATTGAGAGGGACTCCCGCAAGGGTCCTTACAGAAACTCAAGTTGAGAAAGAACCTCTATTGAGAGGAACTTCCCCCAAGGTCTCCAGAGAAACTCATGTTGAGAAGGAACCCCACCAAGGTAGCAGCAGAAGCCTATGTTGAGAGGGATCCCTGCAGAAACTCAAGTTGAGAAGGAACCTCTATTGAGAGTGACTTCCCCCAAGGCCTCTGCAGAAACTCACGTTGAGAAGGAACTTCACTTAGGTGGCGATAGAAGCCCAGGTTGAGAAGGACTCCTCCCAGGGTCCTTGCAGAAATGAGATTTGAGAAGGAACCCCCCAAGGCTTCCTCAACAGCAAAAATGATGTTTGAGAAGGACCCAACCTAGGGTTCCTCAACAGCAGAAACTTACATGGGAGGAGGGACTCGTAAGGTCCTCCCCCCAGCTCCCAGAAAAAAATTTAGGATGATGGGGTGTCTACCATAAGCAACCCCTCATCATGAAAAAAGAACAGAAATACTAACACTCATTTTCCTGTACATGTTGCCTAGTTGAGCAAGCAGGGATCAAGGAGGCTAGTTGGGATCTCTTGGAAGTTTTGACTTGGCGATTGAGGGACAAGGTATGTTGAGAATGCTCAACCACTTAGCACTATAGGATTGATAGAATATTAGTAGGAAGACACATAAGTCAATTAAGACTACACACATCTCACACTTGGTCACAAGTGAAGGAAGCAACCAAAGAGCTGGCTGCTCACAAGGAATAAACTCTTGAAAAAAATGACTTTTTCAGAAGAGGGAGTCCTCGAGGTCCCTCTCAAGAATTTTTTTTAGAGGATAGGGGTCCTTAAGGCTTCCTCTCTCAAGATTTGCAAAGATTGCACCACAAATTATCGTTTCAAAGGACATTTACCAAATCAGATATTTTGTTTTCATTGGGAGACATATTTGCTTTTTGACTTTGGTTGGTGTCAGGTGGCGCCTGCAGGAGAGGACAGGCAGAGCTGCTTGCAGGTAGGGACAAATGGTACATTTCAGATATTGTCCCCCACCAACCCTCTCAATTTTGGCACCCAAAAGTGTCAACTCAGCCCTAATGCCCAAGTATAAATAGACCTCTCGACAAGGTCAAAGGGAGATAGAATTAAAATCGCAATGTTGCTCTGCCAAAATCACTCCTGACCTACCTAGTATTCTCTCCCTTCTCATTCTCTTAGTGTTAAGTGCCTTGTTCTTTCACTCCTCAACTGACAACCATCATTCTCAGGTGTTTGCCTTGATAAAATTACTATTTTTGCTGTGAAAGTTCATCTTCTTGCAGGGAGTGAGGTGAAGCTTGAGCTCCATTGTTACCATAAGGAGAAGGTTTCTTAAGAAGTTTCACCAGAAGACCTTGCAGGAAGTGTACATTGGAGTGGGTCACGCCTCACCTTTTCCAGATATTCATAAACCCAGTCTCCCTACCCTATTACAGTATCTCTTTGCTCGACGGTGGTAATAGTTTCTCACCACTGTAGAGCTGCTCCGCCTAGCTTAAATGTAGCTTGTATCTGACGTTGAACCTCCTTGCATTTAAATATTATCAAGTGCCTATGGATGCCCTTCTTCCATTGGCTAGCAGTTATGACATCAGAACCTCCCTGAAACTCGAGTGGATGCGCCTTTTGAAAAGAATCCCTAACACGTTCCCAAGTAGTAGGAAACACCTTCGCTGGTGCAGGTGGCACAGCTGGTGCCTGTGCTGGTGCCAGTTGAACAACAACTAAAGCTGCATTGACTGCCTGAGCAATAATGGTAACCTCAATAGCATTCATTGTACCCTGAGCTGGAACAGGCTGAGGTGCACGTCGAGGAGGCATCTGGAATGAGAGAAATTTTTTCATCAGTATTCAACTTAAATTTTAAAGAATAGCTGAAGATCGTATATGCGCAAATAAGGATATAACAATCCTAATGATAGGGCCCTATATTAAAGAACGCTAAACTGAAAGCGTAGTAAACCGTTCTGATCCTAAAAGACTCTAGAACCTGATGCTCTGATACCACCTGTAACACCCTGCTCAATTAAATACCGGGTGATCAGTCCTATACCGAATTAAAACAGAATTTACAATTGGTTCATTCTTAGCATCACTGTCGAAAAATATTTTTGTTTATTTAAATACTAATATCCAATTAAGCAGGTGTTAAACTTTTCAAATTTAATATAATTAAAAATTCCACTTCTAAAACATAAACCATATAACACAATCCATTCACACAATGAATAACAACTGAGGAATATCAGAACTGAATTAAATGCAACTGGAATAAACCCTCCAGTTTAAATATCTCAATACAATAATCCTATAAAAAATTAAATATACCAACACCGACATAAGAACTTAATATGTCTAAGACAAAAATGAAATAACTAGAATCCTCTTGGGCGACATGCCATAAATGAAAGATCAACTACAAATGTATGAATCAAAGGTATTACAGCGTCTAGGAAAAGTCTGCAACTCCATAGCATCCATAGCACGTCAAATACCCCAATCCTCTATGCCTTGCGTCCTTGTGTCTGGACACTTAATATAGAAGATATAAGAGAGATAAGAGAATATGCAAGAAAAACAGGTAAGAGCCCGATGTAAAAATAGTTAAGAAAGCAGCAAGTGAATAAATGCTATATTCAACAATTATTATAAACATGTTAGATTATTGGACTCTCTCTTGATATCCTCACCTCTCATCTAAAGATCACACCTAACATACCTTAAAACATTACTAGTTACTATTCCCATGCTAACTAGTTCATATCGGTGCCAACTAACCATAGTCCATATCTTCCCCACGTATTTCTCTCGTAATACAAGTAATTATTATATATCCAATTTCTCTTTAACATGGATAAGCCATTTTCCAATTCAATATAATTAAGTATTTTCTTACTTAATTCATTTCAGATTTCATCATCTTTCATGTCTACTTAATTTACAGAGTAAACATTATCACAAGTATATATACACATTCACTTTATTATATATATACAACAGTGCATCCCGAGGCTCAGTTGAGGTGCATGTGTACTCTACTATCATGTCCCAGTACATCTCGTCACTGTATAAAGGACCATAGGTTCGGTATGTCTCACGAACTATAATTAACAAATCACAAACAATGGAGGCGAACATAATCATAAGCCTTTGGGCTATGCACATACCTACGCACCCAAAAGATCGTTCAATACCATTGTTCGCACTAATGGAAATCCATCCTAAGTCCTATGTTCTGAGGCAACAAGTCAAAGATCCCCCGTAAGGCTCATTAGGATATGTCTACCCTCTACGCGCAAACCTCCCGTCGATAGCAAGTAGCATAGGTATGTCATACCCACAAATTATCAATCAATAGATATATACTCATCTTATACAGTAATAGGCACACACTCGACTTATATATATCATAATATGAATTTATCATATCCCAAGTACCGGTTGTATTTATCAATACCACCCGTACTTGATAATTACGATTATTCTCTTTACCATACTTTATTATGTAGTTATCATTTACATAATATCCTTCTCACTTTAATATAATTTTCCAACATTAACCCAAGTCTCTCACTCCTTGTTAATGTACCAAAATTATTCAAACATAATTCATCGTATTTTATTATGTAGTTATCACTCACAAAATTTTCTATCCTTAATTCAATATTTAATTTTTCAACATTAACCCAAGTCTCTCACTCTTTGTTAATGTACCAAAATTATTCAGAACCTAGTGTGGGCTAAAATACAATTCTCCAAAATTTTATGGGATAAAATAGAATTTATGAAATCTCATCAGAAACCCAAAATTCTCGTTCAAACGAGATGGCATCTCGTTTGAACAACAGTATGTCTCGTTCAAATGAGATTAGCGTCATTCCAGTTCGTCTTCAACCTCAGTTTTCTGCGTTTTTCTTCATGTTCTTACACCCAAACCCTCATGGATTATATTCTACCCAAAACTCAGATATTCTAACATTGTTCTAACATGTTCAAGGGTTATTTTCACATAAGAGCAACATCAAGTACATATGTTCATAAGGGTATCATCATCAAATCCATTAAATCCTTAAAATTTCAATTTATCTAAATTCTCCATTTTTATACCTCTTACAAACCCAAAATTTAGAAATATCATTTCATATCTAAATCATCAAATTTCCATATTCAACATGAATAGGATTCATCTATATGCAATACCTATCATTATTTTCATATCTTCAATAAAAATATATATATCATCTACATGTAAAACCTATCCATTTTCATGCTCATAGTCTCTACATGTATAAATCTCCAACGACATGAATTTTCCTATCCATTAGACTTGATTTATCAATCATTTTAATCCCAGAGTCACAAGTTCATCAATCCAAAAACAAAATCTTATTCTCACATGGATAATATAAGCACCAAAATAGAGCAAGAATTACACTTGCATTATGTGTAGGTCTGAACTTTTAGAGAAGACAAGTGTTTGGAACATTCTCTTCCTTTTTTGAACGACTATTCGGTGGTGGTGCATGGTGTAGAGATGGTAGCTGTCCCCTTAATTTGACCTAGGCGACTCTTCCTTTCCAAGCATCTCTTCCTCTCCTCTAGATAACCTTTCACTTTCTCTCTAAGTCTTTTCACTCTCTCTCAAAAGCGCTCACTTTGTGTTTTGATGAAATGAACCTTATGTACAATCTAAACTCACATATATAACAAGTCTTAGCTAAAAGATAAAAAACGTAGGTACTATTCATCTCCCAAGCAAAATGACTAAAATGCCCCTTCGGGGTGTCCTTTCATCTTCCAATTGACCTGAGACCCAATCAAACCCCTGGAAAGAATTTTCTGCCTATTTTGATCCTTTCGGAATCAAGGGCGCACTGGAAATGATCATCCGAATGACTTAAAAATAAATCTTATTTTATTTCTCAACTTTAGTTCCGACACGACTCATAAGCGCGTCCCGACTTAATTTTCATTTTTGTCGTATTATTTACTCACAATAATATTAAAAATCATCATATCCACATATTACTTTATATCACTAAGTAATATTTGAAATCATATGTATATTACCTAAATCTCTAGTAATATTCAATCCAGATTAATCCCAATTAATTTTTCATAACTAATTCCAATTAATCCCCATTGATTTGTCCCATTAACTTTTAATTTATCTCATATTAGAAGTCATTAAAATTACGGGGTATTACATGTATGTAGCTCACTTGTACATTCTTCTTACTCGCATAGTTACGTGTTATATATATGCCTTGTTCATATCATGCCATCCATATATATATATATATATATATTCTTTCCTCGATGATGCTCTCTTTCTCATTACATGTATATACCACCTTTTCTATCATATGCTTCATGCTTTATTCACTTATATTTACTTACCATGTTTATTTTGCTTACTTATGTTTTCACATGATCCATAGATATCTATGCTTAGTCTCACTAATACGCACTTCCACGTTATTCTGACTTGTATATAGCCATATGCTTGCTCACATGCTCCATATCACTTGTAGATATCCATGCTTAGTCTCTTTGGAACACACTTACACATTACTCTCACTTGTATATATCTACACATTTTCCTCACTTATATATAATACCATGTCACTCTCACTTTGCACGTACTTTTCTCCTACTTATGTGTATTCACGTGCTTCACACTTTGTATATATCATCATGCTTTGTATATGCACCATGGTTCATGTACATACTTGCTAACTTTACTCTCAATGCTTATCTCCCTTATCACACTCCGCTCATGGATATTCGATGCTCAACCTCCTGCTTAGAATACATAAATGTCTCCATAAAATACTAGTTAAGACTCGTGTATTTTTCACACCACATCACGTGACCACTATATTTTGACTATAATTTTATCCTATATTGGGGGGTTACTTTGTGATGGGTTCCGGTCCGACGGGGACCGGTTGATCTAAGTGATATGATTGCTTCTTTCCATTAGCCTAGTACCTTTGATGTATATCAAACGGTTCCCTTGCGTCATACCGCTTGACTGAACTCACAACGAGAGATATATAATAAGGAATTCATTCACGTACATTGAATATATCAAATTTTCTATCACACGTACCATGTCTACGAGGTATATCTTAAGGTAATTCACATGAACCTAGGTATATCAAATGGATTCTTCACACATGCCGATGAATGATTTCCCTTATAGGAAAGATATATATCGTGGAAGTCATGCCAAAGGGGGGACATTTCCACTAACCTCCTAATGAATGAACCTCATATAGGCGTCTTCCCTAGGACACTGATACCTAGTTTATCGATTTCAACGAGAAATTCTATAAAAATTTTGAGTCGTCTTGCCACCTAAATTTTGCGCTATTTCACCCATTTTAAAAATAGGACCCTGTACGTGAGTCTGGAAATAAGTCAAATCGTGTCTTACATCGTGTACCCTATGTTTTCTCAGACTCGGGTCTAATTTGAATTTTCACTTGCACCCTCGGCAGACCATAATACAAGTGAAAACTAATAATAATAACCACATTGGGGAGTTTTCCTCCTTCCCTCCTTCCTTTAAAATACCAAAAAATACGTCACTAAAAAATCCTTCCCCTCTCAGGTGCGATCACATACTTTAGTTTTGACCTGGCTCCCTATTGACTCGGATCTTCCATTAAGCCACCTCGAAGCTCTACACCTACTCTATTACCTCCACCCAAGTTTAACAATACATCCGAAGTATTTTCATGGATAACCTTAATCACAATGCCAATGTTCAACTAGACCTGATGACAACCCCCGCTCAGCTTAGCGCTAAGGTTAATAGTCTCCATTAATATGTCCAAGAGATGCAACAAAACATGTTTCAAATATTCGATTTTCCCAAGATTGATCTCGTCTTCCCCCATGTCATGGGTCTGTGAGCACTAGAATAGACGTGGGTTCCAGAAAAAAATCAATATGTCCCATGTGTCCCACCTGCTTGAAAACGCCCCAAGGGCCCCCGAATTTAAAATCCTTATACTTAAAATCAATTTCCTTGTTGAAATAGATATGTGAAAGCGTAAAGGTGATGGTTCAATAAAACGAATTACCAAATTTTAATTTCTTCACAAATTAAAATTAAACCAAGTGAAAATATGATTAATACACACACACTATTGATTTCACTTAAACACAATTAATTCATTCAAGTCCTAGAATTTGACTAAGTCATATTTATCATTATTTCCAAGTTAGGCCAAACCAGTTTTAATAATAGACTTGAATTAAATAAACTTTACCCAAATATAATTATGCACCAAATTAAATTAAGTGTGACAATTAAAACCAATTTTATCTTGAATTATCCTAAGCATGATTTCTAAGTCATTATGCAAGATAAAATAAATCAATCACACTACGCCGCGATGTACGAGGAAAAACTCACAACGGGAAACAACCTCGGACGACCCTAGCCTCAAATCTACTAAGTACGGAATTACATTTACAAGACAGATGACTTACTTCCTCAACTCGAATCCTCTTTAGCCTTGACGCTTCTTCTTGTAATCACCTCTTCCTAGCGGATAACCACGGAGCTCCACCGTGATCTTGGACTCACCAATAGGATAATAGGTACACCGTCAACCACACGTGGTGTCTTTTACCACATGAGAATGCCACAGCAAAACGAACTCTTCTTCTTTAAGGGATGTAGAAGAAAACCCAAACAATCTCTTCAATTCGGTGTAGAGATAAACCCGGTGCCAAACTCCAAGAAATATGTATATATATATGAACTTGGATAAACAAAACAATGGGTGTGTATGTGTTTTTTGATGAATTTAATCCATGAAAATCAAACACAAAACATGGAAATTTTTCTTAAAAGTTTTGCTCTCAAAAGACTCTTAGAATGTGAAAAAGTTGTCTACAAAAAGTTAGTTCCCGCACTTAAGAAGTATGTTAAAAAGGAAGTGGGGCAAAGTAGTGAAAAAGTGGAAAAACTGGCTTAAAACTGTTCTCGCGGTTTTTTTTGTTAGAAATCTCGTTCGAACGAGATTTCTAACGAAGAGACAGAACGGAAAAAAAAAATCTCGTTTGAAAATTGGTTTCAACGAATTCTCGTTCTAATGAGGTCGTTCGAATGACCTATCTAATGAGTTATCAAGCCATGGTTCTAGATAATTTCGATACGAACGCGTGGCCACTAGTTTCGTATTTTTTTGATTTTTTTGGATTTGATATGATTTTTTTACTGAAAGGTGTCCGAGAACAAAATATTTAGAACTACGAATTCAAAAAAAAGTTTAACAAAAAAATACTAACACCCAAAATAAATTTCTAAAATACACCCAATAAATAATGTTCCAAGCTCCTATATATATATATATATATATATATATATATATATATATATATATATATATATATATATATATTAAAATGCATTCATACCTTAGGAGCAATGGAACCAGGTTGATGACATAGAAACGAGGCACAACACACACGACATTTGATGAAGCTTTAATATCTTGGCCGCTACGTCTTCAACAAACACGTCATGGGCTTGAATGGATAAACTTGAACTCTATCCTATGACTCAAATGTTTTTGTCCGAAATTGAGCCAAAACTATAAAGGACTCAATTGGAAATTTTTGTACTTACACTGCTAATGGTCCACCGCCAGCTCAGTTGCTAATGTCGAACCTCGCCCATCCAGGGGCTAATTTTCCAATGCAGAAACTCACCCATCTAGGTTCTCATTTTCCAATGCCCATTACTGTTGATCCTAAAGAGAAAGAAATGAAACAGGTAAAGGAAGACCTCAGATTTCTATCTAAGAAGTTTAACCATGTCAAGATCTTAGGGAACTGCGTGGATTACATCCACGTGTCTCTCTACTCGAAAGCTCGGTTGTCAAAAAAGTTCAAGATGCCAGACATAAAAAAATTTGGAGGTATCGAACCTCCCATTATACACCTACATTGCTATAATCGTGCTATCACTCTACTTGGGAGCATCCTAAGAAATAATGGCAAAGATATTCCAGCAAACCTTTGAAGAGGGCAATTTTCGATGTTTTTTTATCACTTGAAGAATCTTGAATCTGCAGTTGGGAGGATACAACTCGATAATTCATGACCCAATACAAATACAATAAGGGGTTAGAAGTCACTCTCCAAGCCCTTGAGTTACTGAAGCTGATTTTGGGGGAATTAGTCAACAACTTTATCAATAAGTGGAGAGAAAAGACCGCTATCATCACAAATCATCCTTTCATGGAAGAACAAGTGAGCATTGTGAAGAAAAATTTCCTACTGCATATTCGAACGTTTACAGGAAGCCCAAACTACCTTCATTTTAGATCCCTCCGGGTGGTAGGGGTCGAAATCTAGGAAGGTATTATCAATCAAAATGTCAAGTCTGAGCCGAAGACGCTAACATAACAATTAATTCCTCATAAGTATGACAAGACAACTAACACTATTATCTCAACCATCAATAACATTTCGTATCATGCTACATCATGGGTGCCCAAAGATCGTCCCGTAATAATAAAAGGGAATATATCGAGATCCAAGCTCCACTCTCAAAGGTTTACCAAGCTTCCTAGCTCAATACCTTATCAAACCTTTAGAACCTCGCCCATTACCATACCTACTTCCAAGTAATTTCAAGCATGACGCTCGTTGTGATTTCCACTAAATCACTGGGCACAACACTGACCAATGTTTCCACCCGAAGAATGTCATTTGAGGTTTCATTGATAAGAGGGTTATTTCCCTTCTAGACAATCCTAAACCCAATAATAATTAAAACCCTCCATCAGCACACCAGACCGGGGTGAACACCATATTTTAGATGAAAATCCATATTTTGGTCCATCCGCTAGAATTAGGCCCATCAATACAGCTGACACCTAATCCATATACTAGTTCCCATAAATCTCTCAAAATTTTTTCGTCTTTATTTCTACACCTAAAAAAATGCACCAGACCAAACATTATCTCTCATGACAAGGGTCTGCATCACCATCCGAACTTGCCCAAAAATAGGGAGCATAAAGATACCGACTATTTTGAATCAACCCAGGGACTTTGAACTAGAATTACTACCAAGGATGACCATGCAAGAGGACAATTATGACAAGAATCACTGATGTATAAATGAAATACAAGGAATGGGCTCGATAATCAAATGATTGGTTTGTGCCAGCAGGAGAATTCAGCTTAGACAATATTATGTTGGTCTTGTCCGATGAGTTTGTTAAGGAGAAATAAATATATACAACTTTTAGAATGCACACCATCCTTAGGTTAAAGGGATACCTAGTTACCTCTTTCCAACACTTCTCCATTGAGTGGGAAGATTTGTATGACAAAGTAGTCAAATTCATAGAATGCATAAATTTCTCATGGAGAGACAATATTATTGCCTCCCAGTGGGGCGATGACCAAGACCCTTCTGACATCTCAGATGATGAACCAAATAACGGGGATATCGGCACAATTTGCTCCTTATGTGGGATCATTTATTTCGAAGAGATGTTGTATGGAACTAAAGGAATATTAATCATGCCAAAAGTGTAGGAGGACGTAAGGTTTATATTCTTCCCAACATTCGTAAATTACATGACCCGGTCAGCAATACGATAAAGATCCGATTCTTCCATCAATGGGTATGTGTATGGATAAAAAGAAATGAGTAGCTGGAGAAATCACGATGCCAAAAATACCAGTGAAAGAAAGTAAAATCCTTGGACAACTCAAGAAGATCCAAGCTAACATCACTTTATGGGGGATTTTCGTGTCCTCCCAACTACATAGAAATGCTTTGATGGTTCCTCCTATTATTACCCATGAAAATCTATCCAGATGGTTGGATCTATGACCACAACGAGGATCATCTACTTTGTTGATGAAGAAATTCATAAGATCGGTCCTAACCATAATTATACTCTCAATATCTTGGTGGAAGTCAGGGAAAAGACGGTTCCATTGGCATTTGTTGATAACGGGTCTACTTTGAATGTTTGCCCATTAAGAACCTCCTAATCGTCCGGGGATAAATGTCAATGATCTTACCCCTACTTCCTCCGCCGTGAGTGCCTGTGATAACACCCATCGAGAAGCTATCATTTCAATAAAATCTATACTAGGGTCTATCCCTCATGCCCCCAAATTGAGTTTCAGGTAATCGATATAATATCTTGTTTCAACTTGATCCTTAGTTTCCACTAGCTTCATAGTTACAGAGGTGTGTCTTCTTCCCCCCACTAGATACTGAAATTATTTGCCAATAATTAGGTCATCACCATCATTGGGAGGCGACAATAACTCTGATGGCATCGACATAAGTAACCCTATTTTAAAAATCCAACATGAGCCTAATAACATGCTCCTCTTAGGTTTTAAGATCGATCCACTTCCTGTCCCAGTAGGGAATAACTTCAAAGACTGAGTATGCCCATAGTGCAACACATATAGTAATGTAAATGTGATACAAATGTTCAAGAATATGCATTTTATGCCTGGAATGGGGCTAGGTCACCATCAACAAGGGATTCTTGAACTGATAGTTCTCAAAGAAGCCTTTCCTATTACGGTTTGGGTTACCAACCATCACCAGCTGGACTCATGGCACTCTGCCAGACATATCATAAGAAGACGTTGAAAAGAAAATAAGCCACCTCAGATGACTCCTTAAATGGGAGATTTATGAAGGAAGGCAAATATTTCCCCTTCTGGGGTCTCCTCGAACCATGTTATGACCCTATTAAAAAGAAAACCCAGATTGTAAATCTTCTTTTGAGACAATATCACATGTACTCAAGACTCGAAGCATGATGTAAAACCCCTAACCATCAGATATGTGAAGTTAATATCTTCAAGAATGAAAATCACTGGAAGTTCTGAGAGCGGTGACAATAAGGAGTCATTTAGTTTCCATACACTGGGGTTGAATCTCTATATGATCAACACCAAGGTTGAGCCTTCTGACCCGTTTGCAAAGATCATCCTAGCTGAAAATCTGCACCTCAATTGGTGCATTATTCCCGTTAATCCAGCTCTAACCAGACTAAACCCTGCTCTTTACCCTTTACAAAATGAACTGAAATCTCACCCTCCTTTTTCTATTATCGATATTAATGCAAATAAGTCCTCTTTTGATGAGGTTCTCAATGTCGTATTTCCAAAAAATGTTTATAATGAAATGAATAAAGATTTTGATTATTTCATTGTGCCCAACATTAATTGCATTGATTATAATGAAACGCTAAAGATGGCCTAATAAATGAACAATTCTTAATCGATCTCAATAAGGAAAAAACTAAATAAGCTAACGCATTCAAACTAATGATGATAAGACTATTGTTATTAATTTCGATTCTAGTAAAATTTCACCAAGATTAAGATATTATCCCCCCTTAATGAACATGAGCGATCATAACTCGAAGAACTTTTAAAATAATTCGTCTACGTCTTCCCATGGTCCTACAACGACATGCCTGGCATTGACCCAAATATCGTGCCACATGAAATTCCTATTTATCCAGAAAGTAAGCCTATTACACAGAAATTAAAAAGGTTTCAGGCTAATGGTCCCTCAAAGTCAAAGATGAAGTGGTCAAATAGTTGAATGTAGGCTTTATCCACGTGGTTTAATATCTTATATGGATCATGCACATCATCCTTGAGCCAAAATCGAGAGGAAGAGTCTATATGTGTGTCAACTATCGGGATCTAAACAAAGCATTTTCAAAGGATGAATACCCTTTACCCAATATTGGCATAATTATTGATAATATTGATAGTCATGCCCTCAAGTCATTTGTCGACGGTTTTGCAAGGTACAACCAGATCGAGATACATCCTGACCACCAAGAGAAGTCAGCCTTTAACATCCCATGGGGAACCTTTTACTACATTATCAGGCCTTTTAGTTTAAAAAACACTGGATATATCTACTAGAGGGCATTTATAAATATTTTGCACAATCTTATCCATAAATAGGTCGAGTTCTATGTCGAAGATATGATCATCAAGTCAAAAAATCGAGAAGGTCACATCCCTAACTTTTAGCAACTATGACAGTATTAGGTGTGTCTAAATTTGTGAAGATGCGTATTTGGCATTACAAAAGGAAAATTCATCAATATCACTGTTAGTGAGAAGGGGATCGAAGTAGATCCTGCCAAACTTAGAGCAATTCTTAAAATATCGCCGCCTCAAATGGAGAAAGAAGTTTGTAGTTTCTTGGGCAAACTCTAGTACATCAGTCGATTCCTCAGCTTGTTGTCCTCTATTTGTGAACCTATCTTCAAACATCTCTAGAAGGATTCGACCAATGTTTGTAATGAGGCATGTTAAGAAGCCTTTGATAAGATCAAACGGTACCTTACCCAAACTTCATTGCTCATGCCACCATAGCTCAGTCTTCCCCTCCTACTATACCTCATTGTCACTGATACCGTAACATGAGCTAGGCTATCCCAATACGTCGAAGAGTAATAAAAAATAAATATCCATCTACTATTCTAGTAGGGTATAAAGTAAACTACATTGCATGGAAGAAGGCACGTGTCGCTGATAGTGCAAATATAGCGCCCTGCCGCAGATAGTTTTCTATAATACAAATGCTAAGATGCCACGGCCTAACAGAATACAGGGCGCGACCTTACAGAAATACAGGGAACTCCCCTCCTCATCAAAGGGCGCGGCCCCCATCAAAACGCCACGGAGATAGCTAGCACAGGGTGCGGTCCTGTCAATTATAGGGCGCGGCCCAGTAATTGTTCACCAAGAAGAAACCGTGGCACTACTCAGTTCGGGACGCGACAACTTTGTCTACAGGGCTACATGATACAACACTACTTGCCTTGCAGGCCGCATCCCCCTCATTCATAATTACTCCAGACTTGATATATATCACGTGACACGGCTCGCATACCACCTATATAAATAGAGGACTTCAGCTCTAAGAGGGGGATCGATTCCACACACACCCGGGGCAGGTTCTAAAGTACTGATTCTCTCTACACAACCTCAGCACACAGCTTGAGGACTGTTCATCCACATCGCAGCTACCTCTCCGGCACACCGAAATCCTCAGTCATCATGTATTCTCCTTTATTCTCATACTTGTACGCCTCTTTAGGCATGATTATATTGTACAATACCACACATATAATGAGAATGGAATAACACAGTGGACGTAGGCCCATTTTAGGGGCTGAACCACTCTAAATCTTGTTTTCTCTCTATTTACTTTCTTTACTTGTTTCTTACGCACTTTACTCATGATTTGCTGATGCGAGAACGACAATTGGACGATTTCTCGTATCAACAGTCGCCTTAGTTTGGGTCACTCAGAATCTTCGACATTATATGCTTACGTTCCATAAAGTTGGTGTCCTGAATGTATGAAACACTTATTAGTTAGCCTACCTTATCCAGTAGCATGGCTCACAGGTTAATGTTATTAGCTAAATTTGACATCACACATATCACTCAAAAATCCATAAAAGGAAGAGCCATCTCTTATTACCTTATCGACAATCCCATAGGAGAAGCCATGTATGAATTTCCATGTTCCCAGATGAAGATATTCTCTATAATTCTCATAAAGAGTTTCGATGGCAGATGTCCTTTAATAATGCTTCTAATAAGAAAGGATACCAAATTGGGATACTCTTAATCGCCCCCGATAATGCTTACACTCCCATTGCCATCAATTTGGACTTCCCCCGCGCCAACAACTTGATAGAGTATGAAGCATGCACCTTAGGTAACAAGAATTCCATCGAGAAAGGAACCCGATATATAGATGTCTATGGATACTCATCTCTCATTGTAGGATAAGTCCTCTGAAAGTGTAAAATCAAAGATGATAAACTCCTACCCTTTTATGATCACCTTAAAGATCTCGCATCCCAATTTGAGGGTAAACCTTTGACTACCTCCCTCACTCAAAAAATAGCATTGATGATGTCTTGGATACCTTGGCCTCCATGGTCAACATGCTCGAGGGAAAAACAATGGCTCTCTTTGTGGTCTAAAATCCATTTGCACCCACTTAATGTTACCACATCAAGCTCACAACAAAAGAAGACTTAAACATGATTGGGTTATGGTATTATGCTATTTAGTGCTTACTCAAGCATGGTAAATATACCCAGGAGGCTAGTAAGAAAGACCACAAGACTTTTCATAGGCTTGTTGTTAAATACATCATCTACGACAAAGCACTTTTCTTGAGAATATTTAATAGGTTCCATTTGTAATATATATCATGGGATGATCTTGAATACATGATGCAAAAAAATTAACAATGGGGAATACGAGATTCATATGAACGATCATATGATTATTAAAACGATCATCTATTAGGGATATTATTGGACCACCATGGTCTAAGACTGCACTACTTATGTCAAAAGGTGACTCAAATGCCAATAGTTTTCCAGAGCACTTGCCTCCTGAGAGATATATAATATGACTTCACATTAGTCCTTCTCAAATTGGGGCATTGACGTCATTGAGAAATTTACTCCCAAAGCATAAAATGGGCATGAATTCAACCTAATCGCCATTGATTATTTCACCAAATGGGTTAAAGACGAATCATATGCGGTCTTGAATGCAAAGAAAGGGGCCAAGTTGATTAGAAATAACATTATATGATGATACATAGTTCCTCATAAGTTGGTATCATATAATGGGTTCCATTTTGAAGATGAAGTCACAGAAGTAGTCGACGAGTTTGGGATTTGGAGGCTTAAGTCGTCTCCCTATCAACCTCAAACCAATGGGTTTGTCAAAGATACTAACAAAATCTTCAAATATGTAATCAGTATATGACTAAAAGTTGTAAATCTTGGGAAGATCGGATCCTATATAACCTCTTGGGATACCTCACCTTTATCATGAGACCCACTGGATCTACCCCCACTCCTTGGTATTCAGTATGGAAGAAATCATACCTATCAAACTCGAAATACCTTCTCTACAGTCATGCTCAAAAGTTGAGCAGGCAAAATTGATTGGCAACAAATTCATTATTGCAAACTCGCACTTTTGGATGAAGGAAGTCTAAAGTCTCTATAACATATACAAGGGTACCACCACCACATTACATTATCATTCAATAAGAAAGTCAAAGACCGCGGTGTGTGAGAATAATATCTTATTCTCAAGGAAATTATAGAACCCATATAGGATCCGAGAGGAAAGTTCAAACCTAACTGGAGTGGGCCATACCTCATGAAGAAGACTTGACGGAGAATAGATGGCACGTCTGATCAACTTGGACCATCTTAAGAAATACTATCCATAGTCCAACTCTTGTCGCGGTTCGACACTTCCCACCTCCCTTTTATTTTAAAAAACACTAATCTTTACGCTATTTTCAGAACTACGTAGGACCCGATCCTATCAAAATTGCCTTTTCAAAAGAAACTTACAAAATAATTTTTAAACCCAGCAGAAGTACATAGGCAATCCATAATGTCACTTTGGGCACGATCCTTTCTTTTTCACAAAAAACCATTATCTTCTCTTGTCGAGAACACTAATCTCTCTATCATCATTTAAATGAACAAAAGGATTATGTATGTCTGTGTGATCAAAATAGATAATTCAAACTAAAATAAGATCCTTCAAAAGTCATAATAAGATATGTTAAAAAAATCATTTCATTCTTTTATTAGAAAACACGACAATTACATGAAGTACCAGTAACAAGAAAGTACCAAAATACCTTCATAACCATACCAGCCCTATGGCCTAACCTACCCTATAACGACATATTTTCCATATTGTCCCTAGTTCATAGTTTACATCGTGTGTGGTGTATCCCGTCCCAACTGTCAAAGCAATTAAGTTCATAAGTTCAAGTGTACGGATCCGAATATCAAGCATCTTTAACAAAGATCTCGACTTGAAGAAATTGATGGATTTAGTTTTGAGTTACTTAGATTTTTTACTAAGTATCGGGATAACTTTTCTAAACTTTTTTCTACAAAATGCGGCATTTTTTCAAACTTATAATGTTTTCAGAGTTACCTGTAGGCGGAGCTTTATTTTTTTCGTTCCAATCGTTCAAACGACTTGACAATATCGTTCAAATGACATGTCAATTTCGTTCAAATGACATGTTAATGTCGTTCGAAGCCTCATTTAAAGTATTGCTTCTCACATGGCTCAAGCGATGGCGAACTATTGTAAGTTTTAACAAGTTGTTAGTAAGGTCATTGGAAAGGACTTCAAATGATATGTTCATGTCGTTCTAATGACACCGTGACGTCGTTCAAATGAGATTTCTCCTCCTCAATTTTTTGTTTACCTATAAAACTTGTTTCGTGCAAATTTTTAATTAAGACTTTTCATTTATGCAAACTGCAGAATAGCTGCAAAATAGTCTTCATGTTTTAGGGAAACACATGTTTTTGATTCACACAAACACATTCTAATTACTTTTGTGAATCATCTTTGTAACCCACACAATTTTTTGTCAAAGTTATTCTTGGGGAGTGCTATCTCTACTACTGATCTTTGGATACTCAAGGGTATTCACTACTGAAGGAGGAACTGCGGTTCATGTGATTCTCGAGAGTGTCATTGTTGGTTCAAGGATCCAGTCTTTGTGGGTTCTTGTGTAAATTCATTGCAGTATTTCTCTAAAGTGTTGTAAGTTACGATTTTCAAACTTTAGTGAAATAAAGGTTTTGCCCTGCGGCAATTTTTCCTGAATATGTGTTTGCATGCTTTATTTACAATCACATAAATACATGTTTAGGTTTAATTAAAATTGGAATTTGTAGGGTTGACATCTGGTTAAATAAGTTTAATTCATTAATATATTGCGCATTCACAAATTAGTATCACACATCTCGCTTTTACAAATTGGTATCAGAGCTTCCCTGCATTTTCAAATTGGTATCAAAGCAGGTTTCACCAAATTATCATGAGATCTTTTTTCCACAAAAAAATTGTGATATCAATTGTTTTGAAAAATTGCAATTTTTTTAATCAATAACTTATATAATTGGATGCCCATCTTTGATGGCATAAATTATGCCTATTGGAAATCCCACAAGAGATCTTTTTTAAAGGCTATTGATGAAAGAGTCTAGCTCATATGTTAAATAGGGTGGAATCATCCCATTGTCACCTTTAATAATTTCATTAATCCCAAACCTATGTCTGATTGGACTGATGATGAGTTTAAGTGGAGTACTTACTACTCCCGAAGCCTTAATGCTATTTCAGAGCCATCATCCTCGACGAGTTCTTACGTATTATGACATGGACCATGTCAAAATAGGTACATGATACATTCCACTTGACACATGAATGTATAAACGCTATTAAGGCATCGAAATTGCAAAATTTGACCACCCAGTTTGAGACTATCACTATGTTAGAGTTCGAGTGTTTCGATGAGTTTCATCCTAGGTTGTCAAATATAGTTAACACAAGTTTTAATTTGGGTGAGAAATTTGATAACTCGAGAGTTTTTAATAAGATTTTGAAGTTACTCCCATCTCGATTTATTCCTAAGGTCACAGTGTTGAATTCTCTGAGTGTATTAAATTCACTTAGGGTAGAAAAACTCATAAGAGACCTTCAAACTTATGAAATCGACATATATCCCCAAACCATTAAGCCTAAGGATAGAGGGATAACTTTACAATCAAGTTAAGAAAAAGAAAAGAGAGAGAGTTTGTGAGTCTAATTCTGAGGGCGAGGTTGATTTAGATGACTTAGACTTATTTGCGATCTTTTTTAAAAAGTATCTCAAATTTTTCGAATAAAATTCTTCCAATAAATAGATTTTTGATAAAAAAGAAAGAAAGATGAGCTCAAGGATAGCAGTGAGAAAGATGAAGATCTAATGTTTTATAAGTGCGAGGGCAAAGGGCACAAGGCTTTCGTGTCCCACAATGCTAAAGAGAAAGGTAAAGAAAATGCTAATATGACCACTCCTAGCGATAGTGACATCGACGTCGATGATTACGGGAATGAATCACCATATGAAAAGTGCGTTGCTTTCATGACTAGTCACATGAGTACATCTAGTTTGTCGCACAACAATGAAAACACCTGTAAACGTGAGATCCTCGATTATGATTCGATCCATTAGGGGGATAGTGAGTGTGAGGATGAGATCACAAGTAAGGGTGAAGGTGATCTCCAAAAAGCATTCAAAGATTTAAACACCGAGACATTAAAAACCAAAATTTTTAATAAAGAGTTAGGTCTTAAGGTGTATGATTTGCAGAGAAAGGTATAAGTTTTGAGGGTCTGAGGTGTCTACGAGTCAACTCTAGAAGGTTGTAACAACCGAAATTTTTTAAATGGGTATTTTTTTAATTGGAATATTCGAGAAAAATAAATTTTTAGATTTAATGATTTTTATTAGTTAAATATGTTGGTTATGATTTTAGAAGAATAGATATTCAAGCGGAATTGAAATCGGATTTATAGTGGAGTTTTTAATTATTTTTTCCTTATAGGCATTTTGTGGGGGAAGTGTCGCTAGACCTGTAGGGTCGATCGATTGATCCTAGGAGTCGATCGATCGACTATGCCCAGATTTTTTAGGCAACGACAGATGGATGTTTTTTTTTGAAGAGTTTTGGTTCTTTATAAATTCTTGCTTTTTCCCTTATTTATAGAGGCCGTTGGTGAGAGTTTTTAACCAACCTTTTATCATCTCCAATATACAGAATACATATTTTATTTCCTCTCCCTCTATATGAAAACCCTAACCCCTATTTTATTCAATGTTCAACCTTAGATTTGGAGGCCTATTTGGGGTTATCTCGTGTTGGGGCTAGAACGTGATTGGATTACTTTCACAAGAGGAACGTGATGGTGCGGTCAGATTTAGAGGATGAAATTATGTGGTGATTCATGTGATGATTTTGAGCTACGGGACTTACACAATATGCTCCTAAATTCTCTCGAGAGTATTCCGTTTTCATTTATGTGTCGATTGCACTCATATTGAATTATGATGTTCTTTGCAATCTGAGATAATTGTTGGAATCTTATTTAATTCATTGTGATATATTATATTATAATTTGAGCATCGTGTCATGAGATTTTATTATGGCACGGAGAGTGGGCACCCGTCAATAGTCCAAAATCCGGATATGCTTCAGAATGTATAGGCACGGTGAGGTGAGGCCTGGTGATTCATTGATGTGTTGTTGAGAAATTAATATTGATATAATGCTTGAGTGTTGCATTTGATTTTTATATACGATTCGTATTGTTGAAATTTATTTTATCGTGCTAATTAATTTTCGAGCATTTATTCCTGTCATATTGTGTACTTTCCCATATTTTATTTTAGTGGCAGGCTAGCGTGGATTGGGACGCTATGGGCTATTTTGGAGAAATATTTTAGAGCTTGGATTGGAAGATGTATTTTGATGTATTTATTAGTTGTGTAACTTTAGTTGGAGAACTTTATAATTGAGAGACGTTATTGTAATCATTATTGTGGGAATAGAAATTGTGGATTTGTTGTATTTAAATTGTGGACATTTAGATGCTCTATACTTTTATTGATGGTTTTAGTTTAGTTTTATCCCAGTATCACGCCGTGTGTCTTTTCGGGCATGCGGGGTGTTACAGATGGTATCAGAGCCTAGGTATACGATAACCCTTGGGTATTTGGGTTTTGGGTATAGCATGCGGGTTAGTCATGTTTTCTTTGGAGATGGAAATTTTTAGTGATAAGCCGTGTTAGGCATCGAGGTTAGATGTGAGGTATTTAGAGTTAATTTTTGGAGACAAGATTTATTTTTGGAGATTTTTGTTGTGGCCTAATTTTTGAGCGTTAGGCTTCGTTGAATTTCGAGGACGAAATTCCTTTGCTAGTGGGGAAGCAAGCAACAACCTAGATTTTTTAAATGGGTATTTTTTTATTGGAATATTCGAGAAAAATAAATTTTTGGATTTAATGATTTTTATTAGTTAAATATGTTGGCTTTGATTTTAGAAGAATAGAACGTCAAGAGGAATTGAAATCGGATTTAAAATGGATTTTTAGTGGAGTTTTTAATTATTTTTGCCTTATAGGCATTTTGTGGGGGAAGTGTCGCCAGACCTGTAGGGTCGATCGATCGACTATGCCCAAAATTTTGAGGCGGCGACAGATGGATGGTTTTTTTTGAAGAGTTTTGGTTCTTTATAAATTCTTGCTTTTCCCCTTATTTATAGAGGTCGTGGGTGATAGTTTTTAACCAACCTTGTATCATCTCCAATATGTAGAATACATATTTTATTTTCTCTCCCTCTATATGCAAACCTTAACCCCTATTTTATTCAATGTTCAACCTTAGATTTGGAGGCCTATTTGGGGTTATCTCGTGTTGGGGCTAGAACGTGATTGGATTACTTTCGCGAGAGGAACGTGATGGTGCAATAAGATTTAGAGGCTGAAATTATGTGGTGATTCATGTGATGATTTTGAGCTACGGGACTTACATAATATGCTCCTAAATTCTCTCGAGAGTATTCCGTTTTCATTTATGTGTCAATTGCACTCATATTGAATTATGATGTTCTTTGCAATCTGAGATAATTGTTGGAATCTTATTTGATTCATTGTGATGTATTATATTATGATTTGAGCATCGTGTCATGAGATTTTATTATGGCACGGAGAATGGGCACCCGTCAATAGTCCAAAATCCGGATATGCTTCAGAATGTATAGGCACGGTGAGGTGAGGCCTGGTGATTCATTGATGTGTTGTTGATAAATTAATATTGATATAATGCTTGAGTGTTGCATTTGATTTTTATATGCGATTCGTATTGTTGAAATTTATTTTATCGTGCTAATTAATTTTCGAGCATTTATTCCTGTCATATTGTGTACTTTCCCATATTTTATTTTAGTGGCAGGCTAGCGTGGATTGGGACGCTATGGGCTATTTTGAAGAAATATTTTAGAGCTTGGATTGGAAGATGTATTTTGATGTATTTATTAGTGGTGTAATTTTAGTTGGAGAACTTTATAATTGAGAGACGTTATTGTAATCATTATTGTGGGAATAGAAATTGTGGATTCGTTGTATTTAAATTGTGGACATTTAGATGCTCTATACTTTTGTTGATGGTTTTAGTTTAGTTTTATCGCAATAGCACGTCGTGTGTCTTTTTGAGCACACGGGGTGTTATAAAGGTGAGAGTTTTTTTTTTGTTTAAGCAGTTGATCGTCTTAGGTTGGGAAAAGAGTGAATTGACCAACACTGTAACTAGTCTTACGAGAGATCTTTAATCTTGATTGAAGACTCGTGAGAAACTTGAAGCCCGTATATCCCAACTCGAGAGATATCTCGAACGTACCAGGGAGGTCAAGGTCACTTTAGTGGACACATCTAAAAAGGTTAGAAAGAAGCTCCTCGGTTCCGCTTTGGGTAATGTTGAGAGATTATGAATATATTATGACAGTGAGTCTACTTCCCACGTAGTACCTGAGCCGAATTTTGAGTTTGTTATAAATCCATATGGATCTCAACCTAACCCACCTAGAAGTCTGTTTCCCCATAGGAGAGCGCGTCCTCGACATTTTGAGAGAGATATTACTAGGCCCGTGTATGTTTATTCCTATTGCAAGAAAATAGGACACCTTAGGGAATTTTTCTTTAAGTTGGGTAGTGTGTCTCAGAGGTATTTATTTCGTTATGCTACGACACGTGTTCTCAGATGAACTCCCACACATATTGCTCCACATGCTCTCGCACATCACATGAGAGACTTTGAGCATTTCGAGAGCAAGTCAAGTATTTAGTCAAGACTTCACATGATTTGATGGATGCTTTTCATAGGATGTCACCACCTTTGGAAAACTCCTCCGTACTTAATGATTGAGGTTTAGACTTGTTTGCAAGCACGAGATGATTTTCATGTTCATATCTTTATGCCTATTGCTAGTGTGTACTACCATTATATTTATCTTTTTTCATTTTGATATATTTTTTTGACAAATCCAAAAAGAGTTTTGTTTTTTGAAAAATTTGAAAAAATAAAAAAATATTTTCTATTTTTTAGAAAAAGTGAAAAAGCCAAAAAGATTTTATTTTTGATAATATTTTTGAAAAATACAAAAAGATTTTTGTATTTATTTTTACACCATTTATGGATGGACATTTAAGATTACCAAGTCACAATATCATTCCAATAAACACGTGACTATTTGATAGTGTTTTGAGATGCAACATCATTTCATTTTTTTGCTTTATAATATTCGGAGTCATTGAGATGTAATTTTCGATTACTTTCAACATGTTTAACTCATGATTTCCTTTATTGCACACGCGCACGAATTTATTTGATTATTGTACTTGTCTATCACATGTTGGTCAAAGTGTTTTCATCTCAATTCTATCTTGAAAACGAACCAAATGCGATAAAACGAGACAATGAAAGTAGTGCATGTAAGAACTGTTACCCGTGAGAGTTTGCTTATTATTGAAAAAAATATGAGTGTACACGGGAAAGGGCTACAAGAGGCATCTTAACTCGTCTTGACAACTATCGTTTGAAAAGAGCCCAATAAAAAATTAAAGAAATAAAAAAGAAATATGCCAAAAGGGGTGAAATAGTTTAGTTTGATTGATATTTCAAAAGTAAAAATAGAAAATAAGATCATGTTTATCTTTTGAGGGATTTTAGTTGATCATCAACGGGTTTGCATGTCCTGACAGTGTCTTGAAAAAGCGTTACATAGTTTTAGATGTTATTGGTGTGAAAATCATATTAGACTTTGATTTGTTGATTGGATTGAGTCGATATCTTTTGAATTCAACATTTTTATACCTAAGGACGATTTTGAGTTCATTTGTTACGAGTATCCAAAATTCTTCGTGCACATATGTTATGATTGCTGAAGTTGATTTTCCTATCGAATTTGTTCACAACCATTCATTCCGTTTCCATGATTTGGTTATCGTAGTGTTAATTCATACTGTGTTGTTTTTGTAAATTATTTTATCTTAAAAAAATTGAAAAATAAAAAATAGCTTGTGATGATTTGCTATGCTTCTTGTGACCCACTCTGGTTTATTATGTGTTTATTCTAATCCTTGTCTATTTCGTGCAAACAAAAAGGGGGTAAACGAATTATGAATTATGGGGGATAATTGATTTGGTTTATGTTTTATCTCATTTCAAACTCGATACGTCACAAAGTTATTTTCTTTGTTTATTAAGTGTAGGTAGGACTTTAATGATCAGTTGAAAAGCACACAAAATAAGAATAAGAGAAAGCATGGTAATTTGAATATTTAAAATTTGAAGATTTTTGAAGACTTTCTATTTAGTATCTTTCCACTTTTGGGTTCTTGGGAGGGTATTAAATTTGTATAGGACATTAGTTTATAATTTAGATATTTTTAGTTTGTTCCGGAATAGCCATAGGGGGAGATTTATAAGGACATATTTTCCATCTTGTCCCTAGTTCCTAATTTACATCATGTATGGAATATCCCGTTACAACCGTCAAAGCAATTCAAGTTCACAAGTTCAAGAAGACTGATCCAATTACCAAGCATCTTCAACAATGTTCTCGACTTGAAGAAATTTTGATATGGATTTAGTTTTGACTTACTTAGATTTTTTACTAAGTATTAAGATACTTTTTCTAAACTGTTTTTTACAAAATGAGCTATTTTTTCAAACTTAAGATGTTTTTTGAGTTACCTGTAGGCGAAGCTTTATTTTGTCATTTCAGTCGTTCAAACAACTTGACAATGCTGTTCAAATGATATGTCAATGTCGTTCGAAGCCTCATTTTGCGCCTTGTTTCTTATATGGATTGAGCGACGGCATACTGTTTCATGTTTTAATTGGTCGTTAGTAAGGTCATTCGAAAAGACTTTAAACGGCATGCTCATTTCGTTCTAATGACCCTGTGATGTCGTTGAGACGAGATCTCGCCGCCTCATGTTTTTTGTTTACCTATAGAAACCTATTTCTTGTAGCTTTTTGATTAAGACTTTTCATTTACACAAACTGTTGAAAAGTTACAAAATAGTCTTCACTTTTTAGGGCAAAACGTGTGTTTGATTCACACAAACACATCCCAATTACTTTTGTGAATCATCTTTGGAACCCAAGAACTTCTTTGTAGAAGTTATTCTTATGGAGTGCTATCTCTACTACTGATCTTGGGGATACTCGAGGGTATTCACTACTGAAGGAGGAACTACAATTCTTGTGATTTTTCGAGGGAGTCATTATTGGTTCAAGGCTGCGGTCTTTGTGTCTTCTTGCGAGAATTCATTGTAGTATTTATCTAAAATGTTGTAAGTTGTGATTTCCAAACTTTAGTGAAATAGAAGTTTTGCCCTTCTGGGAGTTTTCCTGAATTTATGTTTGCATGCTTTATTTACAATCACATAAATGCATGTTTAGGGTTTAATTAAAATTAGAATTTTTAGGATTGCCATCTAGTTAAATAAGTTTAATTTATTGAAATATTGCGCATTCATAAATTGGTATCAGACATCCCACTTTTATAAATTGGTATCAGATCTTCCCTGTGTTTTCATGCCCAAATATAAGTACACTTACTACCAAACTTCCTTACACCTTTAAAAAACCTACCTCAACTACCTGATGGGCCCACCTCATCATCATAACCATCATAACCAATCCCTGGAGGACCCTAAGAATTCAAATCCTAACAGCATTCCCTTATGTGCTCTATGTGACAGTATTCCTTGATCATCTTAGATAAAACCATAATGCCCTCCTCCTGAGCTTCAAATATTGCAAGCCACCTTTACCCAGTTTACTCAGCATAAATATTCATGAACACATTCCCCCATAATTACCTTAAATAGTCCCCACATATAGACTTAGGTTCCCCGACAGGTTAGGACAACATATTGGAACAGATGAGTAGCCCGCCTGTGGTGCTGCTATATAGGCCTTAAGGTCATCCTCAGAGACTCAATAAAATCCTCCATATGAAAGAAGTTGGGTATATGTGGAGGAACAATTTATTCCCAACCCACTTTACCCAAAAGTCTCAAAGGAAAGTAGAAGGAAGTTTGGTAAAGGTCTACGAGTTAAACATACCATAATCGCCTAGTTGCATGACAAGTTGCAGTTCACCTAACCACGACACTGACCAGCAAAGGTGACTAGCCTCGTGCTCCACGATCCTTTTAACCTAGTTCTCCATAGAGTGATGAAAGCTATGAAAAGATCGCGTAAAGAAGTTTGGGACACCAGTCAGAGGGTACTTAGGGGGAACCTCCAGGTGAAGTCTCTTCGATAACCACATGAACAATATCATAGGGCTGCCTCATAAAAGGTTGACCTAACCTTATATCCAACCATTCAGTCCATTTAATGTCTCTGCTAATATGGTAGCATTCAGATTGCGATGATAGGACATACATAGTACGATGTGGCCACATGAGGATCTGCTGTCACAGCGCCAAGCACCAAGTGCATCCTGGTCAACCCTAAGGCTGCAGCGCCAACAAATCCTTTCTTAGTATAATCTTTTGGCACACAAAATTAAACACTGACAGAAGATTGATATTTCCCCTACGCACTAACAATCGGGCAGTAGAAGGATATGCATACATCTATTCAGCTAGCGACAAATAGGAGAACGAAACAAGTCACACAAAGTCACAACAACACTGAGATCGATGGCTAACATACTATAAAATAATTCATAGGTATGGAACACCTTGGCCAGGTCAAAGCAGAACATATGGTCTTCAGGGTACAAAACCGCAAGGCTGCATTCATAAGATTCCAGTCAAAGGGATGATTATGCCACAAAGTAACTGGACACAAGCTTAATGCCTCGTAGTTGACACTATACAAACATATGGCTTCCAACCCCTAAAGATAGGAAAAAAAATCTCAGTCACAAAAACCTCCATCTCAGAAGAGTAAGATATTTTATAGAATAAAGAGAAAGGAAGAAGTTGAGGTATGATTTAAAAATCCACCCCAAAGGCCCCTTTATACTTGAAATCCTCCACAAAAGATGGAATCCATCTGTTGCTGCAAAACTGCTTTTGAGTACATAGAATTGCAGGAGATGGACAATCATGGCTGAAAAAATAACTTTGACCAGGGCAGGCTAAGGGGTATGTCGATTGACACCCCCCCTATTTTGGGATTTTCCTACTTTTTCTCCTTTTTCATTTTTCAAATAAGACCTTTTCTATCAAAACAACCTTTTTACAAAGGTGTTCCAGGGTATTTTCCTATATTTAAAAAAAATATATTTTATTTTTAAACATCTTTCTTACTTTGTCATAAGCAAAACCCCCAGTGGAAAATTAAAGTGAATGTAGACTAGATCACTTGATTCAAGATAAATCAAGAAAATGAAAAATGCATCACACACACACACACACACACACACACACACACACACACACACACACACACACACACATATATATATATATATATATATATATATATATATGCCATTGTGTTTATATCATTTTTTAGGAATAAAGAAGAAAAAAGCAAAAAAGACCAATATAGTTAGGACGTAGTCCGGACATTCCAAAAGCATGAGAGCTAAAACCCCGTCTTAAGGATCCCGATGAATGCACTAACCTCTGCTCCCAGTGTCAAAACTCTCCTCGTTCCCCCACAAAAGTTATTGACAGCACCGTGTAAGATCTAGCCGCCTTCCTCACGTGATTAGACACATAATCCATCCATTCTCGGACATCCCATAACCAAGATGTCGACACACGAATAGTCTGCGAAAGAGAAAATCGAGCAAATGTAAGAAAATCAATATCAGAGAAAGAATTAGAATCAAAATGAAAACTAGAAGATAAAATCATACCTACCTCTCAAGAACCTCCTAAGAGAGGGGAGTGAAATCATCTATCGACATTTAAGGATGATGAGACACCGAGACAACATGTTCACCACCCAAGTGAATGTGATAAGAAGGAATGGAAAGGTAATGGACATGAATATCCACTATTGCCGTCGCCGCACCACTCCCCGAGGTATGTGCTAGAGAGATCGAAAATTGATATCCCTATCAGGTCCTACCGATGGTGGGGGAACACCCTCCATATCATAAATAGATGGAAGCATCAACTAACTAGTTGCAAAGTCTAGATAATCATACCCCTCCATAACATTCGAGTAGAGCATATATGGATCGCTTGCCATTGATATCGCCCTTACCTCATCTAACATCTCCTTCACCTTCCTTATGTACGTAGGAGGCGCTGGCGGTGGAACCTCTAACTCACCCTCCATTACTTGACTCACCACCCTCTCTCCTAGATAATAGATGTACCCAAACTCGTGTGCTATCAATCCATGCATCTAGGTATGAACACCCGTAACTCCCGTATCCTCCGAGGCCAGATGCCAAAGATAGAACGTCACCTGTCCCCAAATAAAAGTCAGTCATCAAAAATCTAAAAAATGCAAAAAGCATAAACAAAATCTTAGAAAGACAAAACCAGAGCCTGACCTGATCACTCGTCAAGGAATTCAACACCACCCTCACATATTTCAAAGCTAGTATCTTTTTTGACTTCCTATTCGACCTCCTCCATCAATACTTCCTCAGGAACGCCCCCGTATCACTCACCTTTAAATAAACCAACCCAACACTGTGCCCAATGACCTCATAAAACCACATCTGCAGAAGGCAACACAAAATTTTCTCAAATCTCGAAGAATAAGAAGAAAAGAAGAAAAATAAGAGCGATATCTAAAAGTTACCTCCAAAAGGTATGTAACCCCCATAAAAGTCTGTCGGTGACACCGATTGAAAGTATCCGAAAAATCATAGAGGGATGCCAACATTAATCTCCCCCAGTCATATAAGTGAATCTCAATTATAACTCATAGAAAAGGAAGAAATCATAAATAAATGATGTCAGTGATCATCGCAACCACAAATACCCCCAGTAAGACCAAAATAAACAAACAGACTGCCTACCTCACCCACCTACTTTCGATCACATCAATCTACTTTTCCATCAAAGCGTCCTTCAACACTGATATCCAAACCGATTCCTAGGAACAATCCGCCTGACATCCCCAGGGCATCTTGAATCGTAACCTCATGAATGTGCAGTGTCCGGTCCATTATGATCTGCTGGCCCTCATACTCCACCCCTGTCAATTGATGAACATCCGTTGGGGTAACCTTCATCTCTCCAACACCTAAATGGAAAGTGGACCAAACCCAAAAGCCTCTCCCATCAACTTCACCTTCCTAGGGAGATTTTCCAACACCGGATACCCGACTAAGAAACATCCACCTGCACATAAGCAAAAAATTTTCAATCCCAAAAAAATAAAATAAAAAAATAAATAAACAATAAACTCAAAAATAAGTGCAAACACTCACATAACCATTTATATTATTCACCCTCGAAGAGCGATGATTCCCAGTCTCCATTAATAAGACCCTCTCGTCTGGCATGATCTCGAAGTTATCATATGCATTCTCACTCCCAAGCACCAACGCCTCAACATCGTGCCTCTCTATAAAAAGATTATTAGCCATACCTTCTATAAGTCCCCTCGGAGTAATGACGTCTAAGAATGATTTCTTGAGAGAGAAAGAGATAAAATTTTGATTCTTAGAAGTGTGAAAAATAAAAAGCCTGCACCTTCTCTGAAAAGCCCTTAGTCATGCCCATCGATAATGACCTTTGACCTTCTCTGAAAAGCCTAAGAGTCCGTGCCTTATGCCAGTAGTGGCACCCCTGCCTATGCCTATTGGAAGTCCCCCTAATTTTTTTCACAAAATTACAAAAAAAATCATAAAATTGCCAAGAAAGTTCACAAAAAGATCTCCAAAAAGTCAAAACCCCCCAAATCGTCAAAACACTTTTTTTTCATAAAGTTTAATTATTTTTAAAGGAATACTAAATTCTTCAAAGATTTAAGAAAAATCCATAATTTTTTAATTAAAATGGGTCTGCATTAACAAAACGTGGGAATTCTCACATCACACACCCGTCCCGATATACTCCCCAGCGGAAACAGAACGAAAAATTGCATTGTATATTGCATCCACTAACCATCAATTATGTTTATGAAACCTCTCTATCCCTTTAAGCCCGGAGTATTGGCCTTGACCCTCTGAATCAGGTCGCTTTTACTCTTTAGGTTTGCATAATTGACCTAGACCCGCAGAATTAGCCTCGACAATTTGAATCGGGTCTCTTTCGCTCGTTAGGTCTTCATAATTGACTTAGGACCATAAAGTTGGCATTGACCCTTTGAAATAGGCCGCTTTCACTCTTTAAGTCCACATAATTAATCTAGGCTCGTAAAATTAGCCTCAACCCTCTGAATAATATCCTTTTCACCTTTAGGTCCTTAGAATTGACCTAGGCCCGCGGAATTGGACTTAACCCCCTGAATTAGGTCAATTTCACTCTTTAGGTGAGCTAAATTGTCCTTAACATTTTGAATTAGGTTACTTTCTCACTTTAGGTTCGCAGAATTGACCTAGCCTCTTAGAATTAGCCTCAACCCTCTGAATCAGGTCATTATCATCTCCTTAGTTTCATAGAATTACCTCAAGCTTACAGATTTGGCCTCGACCATTTGAATTAGGTCACTTTCACTCTTTAGGTTCCCATAATTGACCTTGACCCTCTAAATTTGGCCACTTTTACTCTTTAAGTCCATGAGGTTACCCTAAATCCCTAATAGAGGCCTCGACCCACTGAATTGGAAATTTACGCTATTTATTTCCTCAGAATAGGACTTTTACCCCCAATACTCATAAATTTCAATAAACATGTCTATCTTTCAACAATCTGCACTTATCTTAAGATCTCTCACCTGGGGAATCTATTGACACCCCCATTATAGTACCCTTTAAACACCTCCTTAGGTCCCCATGTCCTACTCCAAACCCTGATCTACAAGGCATCGAGTTCTTATGAGCTCTGTTTAAATTTGGTCAACTCTTAAAATCAAGATTATTTCAATTCACTTGGATAGGGCTCTAAATACTCTTTTCAACATTCCATATCTTATGCAAATCAACTTTATGATTCGTATGTACTTGCCTTTTTACTCCAAACCCTATCCCAGAGGCCATTGGGTGTCTTTGGACTCCGTTTGACTTTAGTTAACTCTTGGAATAAAGAGTATCTCATAAAATTTCACTAGGATCTGAAATACCCTTTTCCAACGGTCCATATCATTCTCGAATCACCCGAATGGTATGCGGGTACTTAACTTTTATTCCCAACCCTGACTGTAGACACCCTATAATAGGACCCCCCAAGCACCTTCTTAGGTCCCTAGCACTCACTCATTCTTTAAAAATCCTAGGTCATACTTAAAGTACCGATCTAGAGATCATCAAGAGTTCCTGAGCCCCGTTTGACTCCGGTAAACTTCCTCGCCTGAGCGAAATCTCAATGAAAATTCGAAGGGCTCTGAATCCCCTTTTCAATGGTCTATCCCATGCACAAATCGGCCTTATGGTTCAGACGAACGGTCCATTTTATAATAAAAAACTAATTTAGAGACCATCGGGAGCTCCCCAACCCCGTTTGACTCCGATCAACTTCGTCGTTTAAGCAAAAGCTCAATGAATTTTTGAAGGGCTCTAAATTCCATTTCCAACGTTCAAACCTATGCATGAATCGTCCTTACTATTTGGAAGAATGATTCATTTTGCCTCAAAATAGATATGTAGGTCATTGGATGCTCTCAGGCCCTGTTCGACCTAGATCAACTCTTCAGCTTGAACGAAGCTGAATAAATCTTGAAAAGGCTATGAGTATTGTTTCCAATGGGTCGTCCCTATGGGAATAAGCACTACGGTACGGACAAACGACCCATTTACTTCGAAAAAGCTACCGTAGTAAGCATTTTACGAAAAAACTATCGAAAAAGCATTTTATGAAAAAGATATGAACTGTTGAAAAATGGGTTGCTTGAAGATATGGACTGCTGAAAAATGGGTCGTAGTAAGCATTTTACAAAAAAGCTACCGAAAAATATACCATAGGAAGCATTTTACGATCATTTTTCTGAAAAATCTACCTCAGACTAAAACCCCCAGGACCCTTCTTGTCGGCAGTGTGTATGGGTTCTATACTGATAGGTAGGTCTAGGACCCTGTTGATCGGCACCCCCTTTGACATTATAAATATAGGGCATGACCACACTTTGAAAAGCACCCCTAAAAACCCCTGAACATCCCTCTCCTTAATTTATAGAACATCCTCTCGAATTCAGAATTATTCCCCTCTTGAAAAGCCCATTTCTCGCATTCCTTCCATTCTTTTCACACTCCATTTAGTAAATTCTCACCCCTCTCCTCGTACAAGCATCATCTCATCGTGAGATCAACGCATCTACAATCAAGATCCACTTTAAGTCTTTATAAGGAGCTCCAATTCTCCACCTCCATCTTTAAATTCTCTTATTTTAGTATTAGTCACTTTATTTTCACTTTAGCTCTTTATTTCATTACTTCATATACCTTAATATCAAACATTTATTATTAATATTTGCACATACTTTATTTTCATAGAAAAACCAAAAACAAGAAAAAAGGGTTTACTTGTAAATTCCAAGTGGGGAACTCTCATTACATTTTCTCACACCAAAACACCTTTTTTTCTACACACACATATAGGAAAAGTCCCCGGTTGGATTTATGGGTTAAACCCCACCTTGGGTTATCTTCGAACTACATGGACTTTGATTCCCCTTGGGCTATATAGACGTCTTGTGTAAATCCCTAGACTCAAGTCCTCCCCAATGCACATTTGTTACTTTGTTTTTATCACATATTCTTAATATATTTTATATGCTTTCTTGCTTGTATCTTGTCCGATGTACGCATTCGTTCCTTTATAACGACTTGTGAATCAAAAAACATTTACATTATACTTTTAATTACTATTTTGGGAACTCTCCTAAGGATGTCCTCACTCCGCCTTTGTCCATGATGCGAGTTAAGCAATTTCATTCTCTATTTATATTATGCACATAAACACACACTTTACGGAGTTTAACAAGAGAAGATTAACACATGCCGATGAGAGATAAAAAGGGCGGGAGGGGTTCCTAACACCTTTCCATTCCGTAACTTAGTCCTCGGACCGTTGAACTACTTAGTTTCAGAAGCATCAATATTTCCCTTTATGTTGTTCTCTCGAGGCAACAACATTTCTTTTGCCTTTTTTGTGAAAAATAGTTTGGCGACTCTATCTCTACATATCATCCCACATCAAGGATGGCCGAGCACCCGAGAAAGGGAGCAATCCCGCCTGCACGCCGAAAAGGAAGGAGAGGACCTCCTCGGAGAGCCCCGACCCCCCTTGGGATGGTCACAATGGCGACTCTGCTGGGGATGTTTTAAGCGGACTAGACTCTATTTCTGCATGAATGTTATTATTTTCCATCATGTGTGCATATGCACCTACCTGTATGTTCACTTCTCTCCTCCATTTACCTTTTTGTGTATATCTCTCTCATGTATATATCTCTTTTCACTCACTTATACACTTTATACATTTGTATATACTCTCAATGTACACTTCAAACACTTACACTTAGCTTCACTTTATATTCATATGCTTCACACACCAATTAGAATATTCATGTTTAGGCTTCACTAGAACACACCCACACTTCCCAAACTTGTATATATCTCCATGCTCACTTACACATATCTCACACCATTTGTAGTTGATCCATGTATACGCTCACTACCATACACACTCGTATATATTTCCATGTCACTTACTCCCTCACATGTATCCATGCCTTGTATAGTCTCCTTGCTAGATTTACTTTTCATAATACTTGTATATACTCCCTTGTTAGTGTATTACTCCCTTTACTCATCATGCAAATAAAAATACTCTGTCCCCATAAGATGTTAATTAAGACTCATGCATTTTTTAACACTGCACAAGCAAGAGCATGGCAATATTTTCCAAAATTTTATCCCATTGTGGGGGGTCACTTTGTGATGGGTGTTAGTAATATGGGTCGTAGTTAGCCTAAGCGTTATAACTCTCACCTTCCATTGGCCTCGTACCTTCGACGTATATCGAACAGTTCTCACCGCATCGTATCAGTTAACCAAACTCAATACATGAGGTATATAACAGGGAACTCGTTCATGTACGTCGAGTATATTGAATTTTCTCTCACACATACTGTCCCTACGGGGTATATAGTGAGGCAATTCACGTACACTCAGGTATATCAAATGGTTTGTCCACACGTATCGATGAATGATTGACCTTATAGGCAAGAGGTATATCATGAAAGTCATGCCAAAGGGGGAACCCTTCAACTAACCAAAAATTTCATAAACCTCATATAGGTGTCAAACCTAGGGCACTTATATTTAGTTTGTCAGTTACCATGCGAAATTATTTCAAAATTTTGGGTTGAATACACCCCGAATTTCCGCGCTATTTCACCATTTTTCTAAAATAGGACCCCCTCTATGAGCCTAGAAACAAGTCCAATCGTGTCTTCAATATTTTCAACCCTAATTTCCCAGGCTCGGGTCCTGTCCGGTATTTTTTATGCATTTAGGCAAACCTAATACAAGTGAGAACCTAATAATAATATTAATAATAATAATCATGCGGAGATTCCTCTCCTTTTTTCATCTTTTTTTTTTTGTAAATCAAAAATGCCAAAAACCTTTTTTCTCCTCCTTTAGAAATACTAAATTTTTTCTACCTCCTTATTTCAAAAATAAATTCGAACCATTTCCCTCTCAAGTTGATCGCCTACTCAATTTTGTCCTGGCTCCCTATTGGCTTCGGTCCTCCCTCAAATTGCTCAGAAGCTTTGTCGATTTTTTTAGCTATTTTATTCAAGTTTGGGATTTACCTTCGCGATCTCTTCATGGAGAACACTGACCAAGCACTGAATGTGCATCCCAATCTGATGACTATCTTAGCCCAACTTAGTGTCAAGATTGACAACCTTCAAACTGAGGTCTATGAAATGCAACATCATTGGGCCAATATTTCCAAAGAACACGAGGTTCTCTTTCCTCGTGCTATGGGTTCACACGCTCCTAAGCATGTCTAGGTCCCTGAAGAGTATCAACATGGTCTGCTTGACCCACCCGCCAATGGGTCACGACCAGTTCAACTACTTATTTCGAACCTTGCCCAACTAGTGGCTAATCTTCCATCACCCGTGGATCCCAAAGAGGAGGAACTGAAGGTCAAGGAAGACCTCAAACTACTGTCAAAGAAGTTCGACCAAGTTAAGATATTCGAGAACTATATATACTACACCTATATATCTCCCTATCCCAAAACTAGATTGCTAGAGAAGTTCAGGATGCCAAACATCCAGAAGTTAGAGGTAAGAGGACCACTAATTGTTCACCTTCGAAGCTATCACCAAGCATGACCCTCCTAGGTTCCTTCGAAGAGATAATGACCCATATGTTCCATCATACCTTTAAAGAAATCACCCTCCAATGGTTTATATCCCTTGAAGAATCCAGGATCCGTAGTTGGGAGGATGTCGCCTAGGAATTCATGTCTCGGTACAAGTATATTGAGGAAACATAGGTTACGCACAGAAATCCAGAGTTTTTTAAGCAAAACCCTAGGGAAACAGTCAGTAACTTCATAGGAAGGTGGAGAAAGAAAGTTGCTACCATGACCAACAGAACCTTTAAGGAGGAATAAGTCAGTACTGTGAAGAAAAACTTATTACCTCATATTCAAGCGTCCATGGGAGGAAAGTATTAACCACACTTTTAAGCCCTTTGTGAGGCTAGTATAGATATTGAGGAAGGTGTTACCAAAGTGGAATTCGTTCCAAAGAAAGTGACCGGGAAATTCACTCCACGTAAGTATGCGAAGCCCACCATTACTACAGTCTCAACCTTCAATAACATTACCTGACCTGCTTCCTTTTGCTCACTTGAGAGTCGCCCTAATCCTGTAAAGAAAGAGTACACAGATCTCTGTTGTCCCTTGTCCAAAGTCTACTAAGACACGCTAAGCCAAAATATCATCAAACCCTTGGACCCCTATAACCATTACAAAATCCTCTCCCTAAAAACTTTAAGCCCTATGCCCATTGTGATTTCCACTAATTCGCTGGTAATACCATAGAACAATATTTCCATCTTAGGAATGTGATCCAAGGCCTAATTAACTGGGGTATCATTGTCTCACCAGCTAATCCAAAACCCAATCCCACTCATAACCCACTTCTAACTCATACAAATGTTATCTATCTAAAAAGTGACCCAAAATTTGACCCATCTACTTAAATCGTGCCCAGTCAACACCCATTGTCCCTATAATCTCTCCCAAATCACTCAGGGTTTGCCCATATTTTCTCCTACACCCTACCTACTTCACCGATCAAGCTTTATCACTCATTACAAGGCCCTGTATTGCCGTCTGCGCCCAATCTGAAGGTAAAGACATGGAGTTACTAACTGTGTTGTACTAACTCTTAGAGTTTGGGCTAAAATTTCCCATCGAGAGGACTGTTAATTATCATAAATTCAATGGCCTGTTCATGGAAGCCTGAGAGTGCGCTCGAGAATCAAATGAATGGGTGGTACCTATTGAAGAAGTAATACTAAATGACGTGGTACAGATAATGGCTGATGTATTTTGATAGACAAGTGAAATTTGCAGCATTTCTGAGCTACTCACCACTTTGAAGCTTCAGGGACGGTTGGTCCCTTCATTCCTGTACCTCTTACTGATTGGAAAGATTTATACGGTGAAGCCGTCGAGGTAATTAAATGTATTAATTTCTCTTGCCAAGAAGATATTGTCGCCATCGAATGGGGGTGTGATTTTGATAGTTCAGATGACGAACCCAGTTGGAAAAAAGCTAGTCTAGCATGTGTGGAATGGTATCTTTCGAAGATCTGTTAGAGAAAATTAACAAGATGGCCATTAAGCCCGAGGTAGGTGAAGACACGGGGTTCTTATTCTTCCCTACCTCAGTAAATCACATGATCAGGTCAGGGAGACACTATAAATATTCGATTCCCCATGTGACCGCGGAAAATAAAGGAAAAAGGGTTGTCAAAGAACTTCCCATGCTAGAAATGACCATTGAAGAGAGAAAAGTCCTTGACCAACTCAAGAAGTCCTAAGCCAATATCACCTTATGGGGGCTTTTGATGTCCTCCCAGTTGCACTGAAATGCTTTGATAAAACTTCTCATCGGACCTACAGTCCCTCCTTTTACCACTCCCGAAGAAGTCGTAAACATGGTGGGGTCCTTGAACTCATCTCGACTTCTCCCCTTTTCTGAAGAAGAGATACTAAATATCGACCCTGATCAAAATTATGCCCTTAATATCTTTATTGACATCTTAGGAAAGACAATTCCACTTTCACTCATTGACAACAAATCTACTCTCAATGTTTGTCCTCTCAGAACTTTCAATTATTTGGGATTGAAATTCAGTGATCTCACTCCTACTTTCGCCATCGTGCGTGCTTATGACTATACCCACGAAGAAGTAATGGGGTCCATAAAACTTACAATTGGGGTTGGCCCTATCAATTATGCCACTGAGTTCCAAGTCATTATCATACCTGCATGTTTCAATCTACTCCTTAGCCATCCATAGCTCCACAGCATCTGAGGGGTATCTTCTTCTCTTCATCAAAAATTAAAGTTCTTCGCCAAAGGTTAGGTTATCACCATTTTGGGGGATGAGGACAGTACAAAAAATGCTAGCACTAGCAACCTAATATTGGAAATCTAGTATGGGATGAATGACATGCTCCTCTCTCGATTTAGAGTTGATTCACTTCCCCTTATAGCAGGAGATAATTTCAAAGACCGAATCTATCCAAAACACAACCCTTATGGAAACGTCAATATGATTCAGATGTTAAAAAACATGCACTTCATGCTCGGAATGGGGTTAGGGCGACGCCAACAAGGGATTTTTGAACCCATAGTTTTGAAGGAGCCTTTCCCCCATATGGTATGGGTTATCAGACTTCACCAGAGGAATTTACGGAAAAGAGCCTTAGAAGATGAAAAAACTATTTTGAAATACTCTCTGAAAAGAAGATTATCAAGGAGGGTGAAGACTTCCCTTTCGTTGGCTTCCCCAAACCATGGTATGACCATATTGACAAGAAGATGAAACTCGAGGTTGAAATCTTATTTTAAAATAATAATTCTTAGGCCAAAGACTACAAATATGAAGTATAACCTCTCATCGAGAAAGTCGTGATAATTACCAAGGACTCTAAGGAGAGTGTTTTCGAAGACTCATTCGACCTGCAGACACTGGGGCTGAGTCTCTACATGATCCGCTCAGACGCCACATCGTCGAACCCACCCACTCAAATTAAAGTTGTTGACGTGCCTCTCCTTATCTGGAGTGCCGAGCTTGTCCAAACCGCTCAGATTCAACCTGACCTTGTTGTTTACCTTATCCTAGTATTTTTACCTGATGTTGTTATTCCTTTTTTTGATATCAATGTAACTGAGACCTCTTTTGACGAGGTTCTTAATGTTGTTTTCCCCAAAAATGAAATAAATGAGGATTTTGAGTATCTTATTGTGCCTTACATTAATTGTCCCGATTCTAATCAAACCCTTGATAATGATGATTTTGCAAATGAACAATTATTTACTGATCCTAATGAGGAGAATAACAAACAACATAACCATGTTCAAATTAATGATGATGAGACTATTGTTATTAATCTCGATTATAATAGATCAACGCGAGATTAGGATAGGGTTCACCCTTAACGAGCATGAGCGTGCATAATTTAAAGAACTACTAAAATAATTCATAGACGTCTTCGCATGGTCCTATGATGACATGCCCGATATTGACCAAAAAATAGCCCAACATGAAATCCTGACATTCTCAGAATGCAAGATAATAAAATAGAAGCTAAGGAAGATCTACTCCGAATGGTCGCTCAAAGTCAAAGAGGAAGTGGTCAAACCATTAAACATGTGTGTCATTCCCGTAGTAAAAAATCCTACATAGCTCGCCAGTATCGTCCCCGTACCGAAGTCAGGAGGAAAAGTATGCATGGGCATCGACTACCGTGATTTGAATAAAGCATCTTCAAAAGACGATTACCCATTGCTCAACATCGACATGATTGTAGATAACACGACTAGCCATGCCCTCAAGTCGTTTATCGATGGATTCACCAGATATAACCAGATCAAGATGCACCATGGCCATCAAGAGAAAACCTCCTTCATCATCCTTTAGGGAACCTTTCGTTATATTGACATGCTATTCATACTCAAAAACGTCGTGGCTACCTACCAAAAGGCTTCCATAACCATTATGCATGACCTTATTCACAAGAAGGTCGAAGCCTATGTAGACGATACGATCATGAAGTCTAAGACTCGGGAAGGTCACATTCCCTCCCTTCTAAAGTTCTTTGAATGACTGCGATAATACCAGATGCAGTTAAATCCATAAAAATGTGTTTTTGAAAACACAAAAGGAAACTCTTAGGATTCATGGTCAGTAAGAAGGGAATCATAGCTGACCATGCCAAGCTAAAAGCCATACTTAAGATGCCATCACAATGGAAGGAGAAGGAAGTCCGAGGATTCCTGGGTAAACTATAGTACATCAGTCGGTTCATCAACCAACTGACTTGTATCTGCGAACCCATTTTTAAACTTCTTCGAAAGGATTCAACTTAATTCTAGAATGAGGCCTGCCAAGAAGCCTTTGACTGAATCATGAGATACCTCACCCAACCTCTGGTGCTTATGCCTCCGCAGAGAGGTTTCTCCCTCCTCTTATTCTTGATCGTAATAAATATCGCAGCAAGGGCTTTGCTATCCCAATACACTGAAGAATCCTAAAGGGAAAGATCCATTTGTTACGCCAGTCGAAAACTGGCTAGGTATAAGGTCAACTACACTACTTTGAAGAAAGTGTGTGTCACCTTGATCTGTGTCACATAAAAATTATGGCACTACATGCTTGCCTTTCCACTCAGACTAGTATCCTATATGGATACCAAAAAAACCACTATGTCCAGTCGAATGGCCCGCTGGTTGATGTTGCTAGCTGAGTTCGATATAGTGTATGTCACGTAAAATTCTATGAAGGGGAGATCCATTTTCGACTGCCTTTCTAATTACCCCATAGAAGGGATCGATGTTTAGGACTCTGAGTTATCAGATGAAGATATTCTCTACATCTCTCAAGAGGACCTTAAATGGAAAATTTTCTTTGATGGAGCTGCCAATAAGAAAGGATACGATATTCGAATACTCTTAATCTCCCGCGAGGACTCTCATACACTCATTGCTAGCAAACTGTACTCCCCCTGCACCAAAAATATGACTGAGTATGAGTCATCTATTGTAGGCCTGAAGATTTCCCTCAAGAAAGGATTCGGACACCTATACGTCTACGGAGACTCTTCCCTCATCGTTGACCAAATCCTCAGAAAATGAAAGTCAAGGATGAGAAGCTCCTACCCTTTCATGCTCACCTAGAAAATCTGGCCTCCTAATTCAAAGATGTCACTTTCCACTACCTATCTTAAGCAAAGAATAACCTAACTGACACTCTTTCTACCCCGACCTCCATGATTGACATGCTTGAGGGAATAAGAATGGACCCTTTCTTGGTTCATAAACTAGCTATGCCCACCCACTGCTATCATATTGAACTCATTATCGAGGAATATTCTAATATGGTAGGGTTATGGTACTATGACATTTGACGACTCCTTAAACATAGTAGGTATCCCCAAGAAGCCGATAAGAAAGACCGTGTAACCCTTCGCAAATTGCTTGCCAATTATATTATCTGTGACAAAGCGTTGTTAAAGAGAAACTTTAATGGAACCCATTTGCATTGCATATCATGGGCTGATGTTAAAGAAATGATACAGAAGATCCACGATAAGGAATGCAAGCCCCACGTGAATGGTCACATGCTTGCCAAAGAGATCATTTGTCAAGGGTACTATTGGACCACCCTGGTTCAATATTGCACTACTTATGTTTGAAGATGGCTCAAATGCCAATAGTTTGCCAATATCCAACACTTGGCTCCCTCAAAACTATATAACTTGACCTTTACCTCATCCTTCTCCTCTTAGGGCATTGACATCATAGGGGTGGTTACTACCAAATCTTCAAACAATCACGAATTCATGCCATTGATTACTTCACCAAATGGGTCAAAATCGAGTCATATGCAGTTTTGAATGCTAAGAAAGTGGCCAAGTTTATCATAAAGAACATCATCTACCAATACAAAGTTCCCTACGAGTTAGTGTTAGATAATGGGATCCAATTCGAAGTTGAGGTCGTAGAACTAGTCGATGAGTATGGGATTCAGAGACACAAATCTTCTCTCTACTGACCCCAAACCAATGGTGCTGTCGAAGCTTCCAATAAAAGCCTCAAAACCATAATCAGCAAGATAATTGAGAGTGGCAGAGATTGGGCCCACCAAATCCCTTACTCCCTTTAGGGATAATTCACTTGAACAAGAACGCCTAATAGGGTTACCCCTTATTATATAGTGTACGACATAACATGGGTCCTATACGTTGAGCTAAAAATACCTTCCCTCCGTGTCATACTCGAAAATAAAGTTGTCAAAGAAGAATGGCATCAAAGTCGCTTGGATGAATTATCACTCTTGGATGAAAAGAGTCTGAAGGATCTATATCATATACAGGGTTCCATCGCTGGATAGCATGATCATTCAACTAAAAAGTCAAGGATCGTGGTGTCCAGGAAGGATACCTTGCCCTCAAAGTGATTACATAACCCGTCTGGGACCCAAGAAGGAAAATCAAATCAAATTGGAGGACCCCTACACCATGAAGAAAATTCTCTCAGGAGGTGTCACTATTCTCATAGACCTTGATGGAGAATAGGTGGCACATCCAATCGACCTGTACCATGTCAAGAAAAAAAACCTTAGTCCGAAATCTCGACGCGCTATGACTCTTCTCATCCCCCTTAAAAAAATCTTCATTTCCCTTACCTAGAACTACGTGGGACCCGTTCCTCTAAAAAACCTTTTCTTTTAGAAATGGAACTCATAAAAAATTTCAAAACCTCAGAGGTACGTAGGTATCCCATACATAATACATGGGCCTGATCCTCTTTTTTCACAAAATGCTATTGTTTTGAACCTCTGAGAATGGCAGTCCATTTTAACATTTACATGAGCTAAAGGATTATGTATGCCTTAGTGATTGGTATAGATAATTCAAATGCAAAATTCATTAAGAGGCATAATAAAATATGATTAAAATCAATTTGTATTTCTGAATAAGGAATACAATATTGTTACATAAAGTATCAGCAAAAGGAGTTAAAAAAACCCACCATCTCTTCCACTGACTAAGACATTTTTAACAAACTTAACACTTACCAATCTACACAAAAATTATTCCAAATCCAAAAAGCACAAAACACCAAAACAACCCTCGATTCATAAAAAAATCGCACAAACTTCACAAATATTTCCTTCAACGGACCGATGGTCCCGCTTCATCATCATTTCCATCCCTCGGAGGTCCCCAAGTCTCCCACTCTTGGTTAACACTCTGTATGCGCTCCATGTAGCATTTCACATTGACAAGACTGGACAAGACCACAATGCCTTCCTCAATGGTATTAAAGGCAACAAACCACCTTTGATCGGTATCTTCCTCAATGATATTCTCCACTACCCTCTTCCACAGCCATTTCATATAGTCCTAGACACATGTCAGGCCCCTTCCACAGATTGTGACGGACGTATAGACGACTGACGATACTGCCACTAGGATTAAAGCATCATCCTTAGTGATTCAGTCAAATCCTACACTGAGAAGAAGTTCGTTATGTTAGGTGGCAAAATTTGTTCCCCCCACCCGAATTGGCATAGAAGTTGCCAGGGGAAATAGAAAGAAGTCTATCGAAGTCCCACCAACCGCACATACCGATACTCTTCAAGATGAAAAACAGACTGCAAGTCTTCTCACCAGGGCACTGACCAACAAAGACACCGGGCCCCGTGCTCCATAAAGACCAAGTTCTCTACCGATGGGCAAAAATTAAAGAAAGGTCGAATAAAGAAATTAGGCACGCCCACCAAAGGATACTCAGGAGGGGCCGCCAATAAACCTCTCTGCAAACCACATGAACAATATCACCGAGCTCCCCCTCAAAAATTCGAAACAATCCTCCTTCCAAGCATCCAGACAATTCAAAGTCTCAACCAGTACCACCACCGCAGGATTGTAGCGGTAAGACATCCATACCATTATCGCAACCACTTGGGGATCCACATTAAGTCCCCTGTCATGAAAAAGAGACTCATAGTAAGGCCTAAGGCAACAACTCCAGCAAAGATGACATCCTCAAAACCCCTAAAAGTGCATTGAATACATAACCTCCTGAGAGAAATAATCCCTCCAGTAGCCAACGAACGAACCGCCAAAGGAGAAATGTGGAGCAACTCTGCTAAAAATACCCGAGAAGAACAGGAAAAATTGAGCATAGCTACCGCCACGCTGGGGCTGACCCCCAACATGTCCGATAATTCTTCATAGGTGGGACACACCTCATCCAGGCCAAAACGAAAGGCATGGTCCTCAGGGTGCCAAAACTGTACCGCCGTTGCTAGTAAGTTCCAATTTATGGCTTGATTACACCACTAGAAACCCGCCGCAGGTTGAAAGCAGTGTAGTCTACATTGTATAGGCATATGGCCTCCGGACCATCTAGGTAAAAAGATAATCCGAGCCATTTGGAGAATAAGAAATGTGAAGCAGGAAGAGAAATGTGGGTATTGGTAGAGAAATCCCATACTCCTCCTTTTATACTCAAAACCCTTGGTAAAAAACAAGAATTCTGGAAACCCGATTAATTCTCAGGAGTACACTGATGTGCATGAAATGGCAATCAAAGCCTAGGGACAATTTGACTTGTCCCCCGTGCCGATAGGCAGGTCAAAGGGTATGCCGATCGACACCCCTTATTTTAGAAAATCCCATTTTTCCTCTTTTAACAAAATCAATTTAAAAAAATTCCTCATTTTGAAAAATTATTATCGGGTTTTCGTTTTTAAATTTACTCATTTTCTCTATTTTATTTAACAAACATTCACCTAAAAAAATCAGTTTCATTCTTAAAATAAATTCTTACTCAAAAAATCTATTTTAAATTACTTTTACATCCTTTTTCTGAAAATAATAATAATAAACATTTTGCCAATATCTTTGCAAAAAATAAACAATCTTAGAAAAAAATTAGAAGCGCATATAGGATAAGTCACTAAATTAGGAAAAATGCCAAAAAAGAAAATGCACAATTTTCATATATATTTTGCTTCACATGGTTTCAGTTTGTAGATAGAAAGGAAAAATAGAAAAATACAAACGGGACCACTTATTAATGCCCAATAGGATCTAAATAGCTAACAACTATAATCTTAGGCTCATGAAAGTCCTCCAAGGATAATCCAGGTTTCTTAGACCGATTTGGCGGGTTGGTAAAAAGTCATACAATGTTTTACCAACACCCACTCATGAGTTGCAGTTTGTCATAGAATTAAATTCCATTTAATTCACTCAACAAACATCATAAGTCACTTAAAAGACCTTCCACTAACACTCCATCATTCTATTCTAGCGACAAAACTTACCCAGGGCCGCCCATGCCTCAACTATAACTTCCCAACTACCCCATCAACTGGTATATATATAAATAGTGATTGAGGAAAGTTTAAAGGATTGAATTAAAGTGATTCTACCATAGAACAAGTGTTAAATGATATATTTAAAATTTGTAAAGAGAGTTCAAACCACATTTGTTTCTTCTATTGTACGCTAAGCATTATACTTGGGTGACTTAGCATATCTCTAATCTTGAGAGTCCTAAGTGAGTAAAAATTTCTTATAGGATCCAATTAGCTACTTCTTAAGATATCTCTACGCATAACAAAGACCTTATGCTCTGTTTAACCACCTTATATGAATTCTAATACTGGTCACACTTGTATTATTCATCCCCCTATTGAATATACTAAAGATAAATACCTTAAGAGTGGATGTATGTACCTTAACTAAGGTATTGAACCCCTATACATAATTCAATATTTGTTATGTATAATTTAAGTGTTGGGATTAACATTATAAAACACTTATCACGTTCTAGAAAAGAAAAAACAAAATAATAGATATGAATCATAAATCCAAGGATAAAATCACAATACCTTTGTGGATCTTGTAGTAATCCGAAATGGAGGCAATGAGTTGATGAAGATATGATCTTGTTGTCTTTCAATGGTCTAAAAAAACCTTGATAGAAACCACTGAAATCCTCATATCTTCTAGTATACGTTCCTCCAAAATCAAACTATGTGCTTGGGAACTCGTAGCGATGAACACTTGGTGTTTTGAGTGAGATATGACCTTATTTCTCCACACCCATTCACATAAATGTTAATAGTACTTTTCCTCTCCATCTCTAATCCTCCTCAATAATGACTATGCACCTTAAAACCTTATCTTACACCAATATATATAGGTATAAGTAGTGGTCATGGCCTAAATTGGGTTTCCTGAGAGTTTGGTAATGCTACTTGGGTAGATGGACTATACTAGGGAGCCAAGACTAAATAATTGAATTGATTTCTAAATTTAGAAATTCCAAATTACATCCCGATAATTTGTTACATTTCTCCATTTAATCGCAATTAATTTTACTAAATAATCATGAATGCACTCCAATTTAATTATCTCAAAATCACTCGAATGATGAGGCCTTGTTTGTAAAGTTTTTAGGGTACATAATACTATTCCACGCGTTAAGCGTACAATACCTGCTTGGTCAAATCAATTCAACGCTAATCGATTTTAGCTAAATTTTTATTTATTTCTTGATCTCAGACTTAACTTATTTGATACTCTATTGGATTATAGTATAATCCATTGATCAGATTTACTGGTACAATCAAAACTCACAGGTCTATTAAGGGGGTATCACAATCCAAGGTCTTTGTTGGAAAAGGATTCCTCAGAATTATGATCTTGGGCATACTTACACAATGATTGCCTAACTTGCGGAGATTTAGATCTAATAAGATTAAATCTTACCCATAACAATCAAATCAACAATTTTGTAATAATTTCGATCCTCATAACCCTCGAGATTGATAACATATGCACCCTTTACAAACCTGTGAGATTGTGCAAGTCTAATATAGTTAACACCCGTACTTGAATCTCACCCTTGGTCGTGTTTAATAAATTCCTAATGTACTAGTCAAAATCCTCTTTGAACTATAAAACAGTTTCCAGGATCATTAAATTGGTCCCCATAGTTTAAGATAGGGTACTATGATTACACTCGCAGCTTTACCGACAGGATGTCAACTCCCTATCTAGGACGTGAACTGCTAAATTACACTAAATACGGAATTTGAATCCCCTATGATGAGGACAAACCTAAATCATCAGAATTCCTACTAAGTCTAATTGACCAACGTAGCATACAATATATTTAAGAACAAATATGAGCATTCTCACAAACATGATTGTTATTTCCAAATGATTTTGACATAATTTTATTGAAAAATAAATGGCATACATGATTTTGATAATAAAACCCCAACATTAAGAACACATCATCCTATACTCAGGAGGCACGATTGATGTGGTTGAAGTAGGGTTGGCAAATCGTTCTATTGGGTCGTGTTTTCACCTAACACACCACGCCACGACAATGAATTAGTGAACACGAACACGACACGACACGAAGTCGTGTTTTTTTAAGCTCCACGAACACGAACCACGTAAAAACACGACACAACACGATTAACATGTGTTTTTTTTGTTCGAATTACCACGATAAAAAATGATTTTTCAAATTAACCCGATTTACATGAAACCCAATTTTTGTACAAACTAACATGATTTTTCAACTAACAGATGCCAACATAATAATAGCCAAAAATTAAAACTACATAGTTACAGCAGAAAATTGAACCAAAATTATTTATGTCAAATTACATTAAAAATGAATCCATCACAGCCGCAAAAATGAACCCATAAAAAATGAACCTATTACATCAAAATTATTTCTATCAAATTACATCGACGGATGGAGGTTTTTTTCAACTTTCTTTACAAATCAAGCTTTCAACCGGAGACTTTTTCATATACAATCGGAGCTTATTGGAGATGGTGGTGGGGAGCAGACACTATCATAAAAATATACACAGTCCAAAAAAAATACACTTTCAGTTTATAAATAAATATGAGATCGGGATATCATAAATAAATAAAAAATTAAATGATATCGGGATCTTACGTTGTTGGAGATTGAGGAGTTGAACATCGGACCCCCTTTTTTTTCTTCGATGAGAAATAGAGGTGAGAATGGAGAGAGAGAGATGGAGTTGGTAGTTGGTGTGGCCGTGAGTTTGGAGGTGAGAATGGAGAGAGAGAGATGTTAGGTTAGATGTGAGTGTGTGTGGGTGTGGCCATGAGTTTTAAGTTTAGATGTTAGAAATTAGGGTTTTTAGAGTTAAAATGGGATAGGTATATTTTTTGACAAGTGTAGGGTTAGGATGTATTTAATTTTCAAATGGGTCTAATTGGGTTTAATTAGGTGTAATAGGGTCGTGTTAATTGGGTTCAAAACGTGTTAAATAGGTCGTGTCAATTAGGTCAATTTCGTGTTTAATTTTTTGACACGAACACGACACGATTTCGTGTAAAAAACACGAACACGAACACGACACAAAACATGACAAGTCGTGTTTTTCAGGCCAATTTCGTGTTGTGTTGTCGTGTTGTGTTAAAATTTTCCACCCCTAGGCTGAAGTCAAAACTAATTTTAGTCCCATCAGTTTGGCATCATCAGTAGGAACAAAGTTCTCTAAAAATAATTTTACCAATTTTTTCAACTTAAATTAACAATGGGTTATAATGCTATGCTAGCCAAGAGCATGGATGAAATGGAGGCTCGTGGACTAACTAGATGCCATCATAGTAAGACTACCACCACTTTCACTTTCTCCACCCTTGTACCTATGTCACCCATTTCACCTTTCCCTATTGCATCATACTCTCACTCAACCCTAGAGAGGAGAACTAGGGCTAGGTAACTGGAGAGAGAAATGAGGAAATTGTAATACCCCGTATTTTTGAGGATATAGAATTTATTTAATTTAGTGACATAGGATGTAATTAATCTGTAGAATTTAATTGATTTAGAGAATTAAGATTTAATTAATTCGGATTGTTTTTAAAATTTACATGTGCCGTAATTTTAGATCGAGATTGAAGAATTTTAGTAAAGTAACTCAAATGATTATTCTGAGTGTACGGTTGATTCCGAACAGATCGAGATAGTCAGAAAAGATATCTCGGGGGTAGTGGTTGGGTCTCGGGGTATTTTTAGGCATAACTAAGATCACACGGGGGTGTTCAGATCATTTAGGCTTAGCCCATAGGCTTAATTTTGGGATTAGCAATATAAAACCTACATTAGGAAGTTTTTGGCAGACACAACTCAAAAATAAAACCCTAGTTTTGGAGATGAGAAAATAGGGAGAAATTGGAGAAGCTTTTGGGAGTCAAATCAAGAAGAATTGAGAGTGTTCTTCGTCAAATGTTCATCTACATCAAAGAAAATCAGACCCTACGAATCTAATCACGCAAGTGGTTAAACTTTATTTAAATTTAAATTTCTATTTTACGGTTCATATAATAGTAGGTGGATATCAAAAGTTTGTTTTGGGTTGGGTTGCCATATGAAAACGTGTTTTGGCCGAATCAAACGTGTTGCGTAGATTGGATTTCTAATTGATAGTGTAATTTGATTCAATGTTGTGGAAATCGAATCGTAGTATGATTCCAGAATTTGTTGTTGCTTGATTCAGATTTGGAGAGTTTGATTTAGGTATGAGATCTCATGAAAATTGTGAAAAACCCAATTTGGAATTCAGTTTTTTATGGGAATCGTAGATGTTGTAAAGATTAAAATAGGGTTTAATCGTTCAAATATATGGGGAGAATGGGTTATTATGGTTGGAAACTTAAGGCTGAAATATTAAGGGTTAAACAATGGCAGAAACAGTGTCTGGGGAAGACAAAGTGTTGCTTGGGAAGACAGGTCGTTCGAACGACTAGTGGAGTCGTTCTAATGATCCATGGGCTTATTCGAACGAGGACGGGGTAATTTCCGTCTTCTGCTTGATTTATTTTGGGGTTTATATTAAAGGATATTAAAGTGGGAATGATACTTAGAGCTTTGGGAGATGGATTTTAAGTAATATTTCATTTAAAAGGAATTCTAATCTAAATAACGGAATTTTGTGAGATAAATTCAGAAGGTTAAAATACGGACCAAGTTAGGGAGTCCGAGCATTTTGGTTGAGTGACACTACGTTGATAAAATTAATGGAGGTGAAATTAATTTAATTAAGGGTCAGAGATTTGACTCGGATATTTTTTAGGCTAGTGCGACGGGAGTTAGGCATAGGGCAATAGGTTTAATATATTATAGATACATATAATAAATTATCGAATATTAAATTTAATGAGGGGTATTAAACTTAATAGTGGAATTTTGTGTAACAAATTCTAAAGGGTGAAGATACGAACCGAATGAATGAGTCTGGGTATTGTAGTTGGGTGACACTAATTTAATAAATTAATTAATGTTTTATTGATTAAATTACGAGTCAGGATATAGACTTGAGTATATTTGGGCTAGTGCTACTGGTGTTAGGCAGAGGTTCGCGGGACTTTTATTATATATATGTACACGGTTAGTGTGATAGTATATATATATATATCTGTGTGAATTATAGACATCGATGTGAATGATATTTACAGGAATACATAACCCTCTAGTGCTATCATAGGAGGTTGCGCGATGTGGGTGAATCCCCTGGATAGTAAATGCAGGGAGAGTATAATCCCTAGGTCATATCGCCTGATGTTTTATTGTGTGATTTATGTTTCCGATGTGAGACACTTTGGGTATGATTTCGTCTCACTTTCTGGGGGAATATGACCCCCTCCACTATGTTTGCGATATTTTTATTCAAGTTCGGTATGAGCTATTCTGACTTGAGGTAGCTGGGTTAGAGTGAGCATACCTGGGACATGATAGCATTTTAGAGAAAGCACCCGATGAGTTATTACTCGGGAATTGATGGTTATTATACGCGACATGTGTGTGAATGTTGTAGTATACTAGTACGTATATAATATGAGTAGATAATTATATACACGATTAATACATGAGTGTGAATGTATCTCTCACATAACTAGTGTGAAAGTTATATGATTTAAAAATGGGTTTCTAACATAACTAGTGTGAACTCTATATGATTTAATATGGTTGAACCGATTAATAAGTTGTTGAGTAGATAAATTAATAATAAAAGTAAGAATACTCGGGGCAGAGTAGTGTGGTAGAAAGAGGTGTGGTACGGATAGTTAGGTGGGGTAGCATAACTAGGAAGGTTAGCAGGCAAGCATTAGGTGTGCACATTAGATGAGGGGTGAATTATACCTCAAGAGAGTGCAACACTAGATTAAATATGAAAAGTGTGCATGCATATATAATTATTGCAATTTAACTGGTTGCTAAATATTTTCAAAATGTTTTACTTTGGCTTTGACCCGTGTCAAAATATTTTCCAAAACATTTTAGGTGACAGCCACAGGGATACCCAGCTTGAGGATTCTATCCAAGGATGCGCAGTTTGAGGATTCACATAACTAGTGTGAAAGTTATATGATTTAAAAATGGGTTTCTAACATAACTAGTGTGAACGCTATATGATTTAATATGGTTGAACCGATTAATAAGTTGTTGAGTAGATAAATTAATAATAAAAGTAAGAATACTCGGGGAAGAGTAGTGTGGTAGAAAGAGGTGTGGTACGGCTAGTTAGGTGGGTTAGCATAACTAGGAAGGTTAGCAGGCAAGCATTAGGTGTGCACATTAGATGAGGGGTGAATTATACCTCAAGAGAGTGCAACACTAGATTAAATATGAAAAGTGTGCATGCATATATAATTATTGCAATTTAACTGCTTGCTAAATATTTTCAAAATGTTTTACTTGGGCTTTGACCCGTATCAAAATATTTTCCAAAACATTTTAGGTGACAGCCACAGGGATACCCAACTTGAGGATTCTATCCAAGGATGCGCAGCTACAGCTCATGTGGAAGTTGCAGGACTTTGATATAGACGCTTCGTTCATTGATTCCTAGTGTAGGAACTTTAATTCAGTACTTATTTGGACATGTCGTCCTCAGATTTAGTATTCACTTTATTTACGTGACCTTATGTATCCAGGTTATTATTTCAGTTTATTGTTGAAATGATAGTTGATTCGGTAATTTTTATTCATATTATTCGTCTATGTTGGATTCAGTTACCAGTTTGTGTTGAGGGTTTAATTGTTATTTATTTACGCATGTTGCTAATCAATGAGAGATAAATTTCGGCATCACTATAATTAAATTACTAGGTGGTTAACAACTTTAAAAAATCTTTTTGATAGTGATGCTAAGAATGATCCATATGAGACTTATGTTTTATTTTGATCACGGGCTGCCCACCCGGTATTTTAGTAGACGAGGTGTCACAGATGGTATCATAGGATCATGTTATAGGTTCCTTAGGATATGTGTGGCTTATTACGTTTCAACGTAGCGTTATTTGATATAGAGCCTTATTATATGATTATTGTATTCCTTCATGTATGCGACTTACATTCTCCTGCTATTAAGTATAGTTGATGCAATTCATATACGAGTTCGATTGGGGTTCGTACATCAAATAATTTTGGAGGACCAGCGAGGGCCATTAGAATGACCAAAGGGGGAGAGGCTCATCAGAAGCCATGGAATATTCTGGGAACGAAGATCGCGATAGAATTCACCATAATTATTGTTCAGGAAGATGACGTTAGGATAATAACTAGGGTGTAGTAGTTTCCCTAAGAACTGTAGTAAAAAATGGTGGTGCAAATTCAGACTCACCCATCATAGTCGGTAAAAGAGGGGGGGAGTCAGAGGAACTTTTTTGAAGAGCCATTCGTAAGGAGTCTGGGAAGAAGGAGTGTGTTATGGGTCAATGGAAGGAAAAACCCAAAGGCAATCGTGTAGGGTGGAGGGAAGTGGCACCCAAGATTAAATCTAAGGAAATGTTTTGGCTTATATGAGCGGTGTGTAATACCCCGTATTTTTATGGCTTTTAAATTATGGGATTTATTAATTTTAATTGAGATAAATTAATTTAATTTTAATCCGGAATGTTGTTTTTAATATTTACTAGCGTGACGAGAGTTAATAATTATTGGAAATTTGTTTTTTGTTGAATGTTACTGGATGAGTATAGTAATATATGAGATTTATTTTTATAAAATTGTCACGTGTCGATAAAATGGCAATTATGGAAATTTAAGTCTGGACGCGCCTGTGTCGTGTCGGGACTAAATGTTGATTAATTATTACCACGGGATTTAGTTTGAGTCTCGGGGCGTTTTTAGGCTTAATTAGTACCACGGGAGGACGTTTTGGACATTTCGTAATTATGGGTAATTAAACTCACGAATTTTCAAGGGTTATATCAGATGTTAAGTGTCGTCTTTTAGGGTTAACACAACCTAAAACTAATGGCAGCCATTGGAGAGGAAGAGGAGAAGCTCTCCAAGGAGTCCTAGGCCAAGAACACCTCCGATTGCACCGCCGTCACCGCCAAATCGTAGATCGCGCGAAGGGGATCACAACCACACCTTTTTCTTCCACAAATAAGAGACTAAATTTCCAGGCAAGTATCTATCTTACTTTTATCAAGTTAATGCATTATTTTATATTAGTCTTGGGTTGATTAGAATTAGTGTTCTTGAAGAAAAATGTTAATTGGAGATACAAATTTGCATGTTATAGTGATAGAGATCATATTTCTGGAAATCCATTTCCCATGTAGAGGTTGAGCCACGAATTTCCATGGTATTAGTGATAGAAAATCTGGAAAAAGAATTTAAAGAAACGAAGTTAAAGAAAAAATAGGGTTCTTGAGAGTTATACAGATTTTGACCCCTTTTCCTTGTTATAGATGATGAAAATTCGCATGTGTTACGTAGGATATTGTTTAAATGGGTATACAATACTTGTAGTATGAATTGTTGGGAGTTTGGGACTGTAATATGATGGTTTGGAGGAATTTGGGGTAACAATTCCGTAGCTGTGGTTTCTGCAGTTTTGCCATAACTACTTGATCGATAGATCGAGCCCAGAGCATCGATTGATCAAAGGTTCGATCGATCGACCCTCCTGGGAAAACTGCAATTTTGCTCGTGTTAGCTTAATCCGATTTTATGCGTAGTAAACCTTGATTAGGGTTGCTAGAATATAATGGAACATAAAGAGGACCAGTAGGGTCAAGAGAAATCCCATAAAGTGAAAATTTAATGTGAAGGGAAATAAAGGGTAAACGGGGAGACTTTTAGACTTAAGAAATCATACGTGTGTTGATTAAATAATCAAAACATCTAATAAGTTGGATTAGAAGGCGAGAGAGGACCTACTGAAATTGTACTTAGATAAAGAAAACACTTCGAGTGACAAGAAGTGAGTTTAGAATAAATTAATTACGTGAATAAAAAGGAATGAGGCCGTTATACGATATAATTGAGTAAAACGTGTAATAACGGATAATGATAATTTTGGGTCGTGAGAGTACCTAATTTAATAATGTGGATGTGAATACATATTTATATATGACAATGTGATTGTTCATATATTATTTCTGTGTAAAAATCGTACCCGCGCTACTTGCTATCCTTGAGGTTACCGCGCTGGGACAGTCTTATCTCGATGTGCCTTTATGGGGGATATTGACTCGTACCCTAGAAGATAGATATCCTTGGTACAGGCTATCTGATCGATGGTCAGACGGTTCTAAGAGACGTGAGGGTATGTACTGATCTCTTAGAGACTTGGAATCTATGCTTCGCCTCAATGTTGTTTGTGTTTGTGTTAATACAGTTCGAGAGTAATTCCGAACTAGTATTTCCCTTAGTTTGTGTGATACGGGGACTTGATAGCAGAGTATGCCAGCACCATAGATTTTATGTGGGGTGCCGTTAGTATATATATAATTTATGAATGATTGGTATATATATACTTATATATGGAAGTCTAGCACCATAGATTTTATGTGGGGTGCTGTTTGTATATATATATATATATATTATACGAGTGATTAATATATATATACGTGTAACTATATGAGAACTTTCTACTGAGTAAAATAGTAGTTGAGTATATTATGAAATTCATCAACTTCACTGTAGGTATTCGGAAACATTATAACAATACGAAATTATTCTAAATAACGGAAGAAATATTGAAGAGAGAGACTTTTCTAAAGTGCATATCATAACCTTAATTTCCCGTGTTAAAATTTACGGAGAATAAGTTAGAGAGTTATATGGGGTTCATTAGTAAGATAGACGTGCACACTAGATGAGAGGTGAGAATTCTCAAGAGAGTGTCGCATACTAATATGACTGTTGCATTAGCCGGTAAGCATTTTAAATCATTGGTAAACTATTTTAAAACTGTTTTACATTCGGGCTCTGACCCGTTTGTTGTTATCTCTTCTTCCTTATGTATATATATATATATATATATATATATGTATTACAGGTGCCCAGCCACAGGGGCATCTTGCTTAGGATTCTTTGGATGGAACGTGGCGTAGCTTTTGTGGGAGTTGCAGGCCATTGCTTAGACGACCTCATTGTTGACTCTACTTGTAATTCAGCTTTATCCGATGGGGGCATGTGTCGCTCTTTTCCATTATTTAGTTGATATTATCAGAGACTGTAATTATTTTTACTTTCAGAATTTTTATTTCGGGATTTATTACTGTCAGGATGTTTTCCTTTAGTGTTGTAAATGTTGGGATTTATTATTGATGGTTAAATTCTTGAATGTTCATTTTTATTCTTATACTAAATGTGTGACTCTTAATATGTTAATGATTAAAGGTTTTATAATCGGATTTAATAAAATGGATGTAAGGTTTCAAATGGTTTTGACACTTAGCTTAATTATTTAGGGTGTTTAATTGGAAAAGTTACTTTGCGACAGTGATGCTAAGAATGAACCAACTGTTCACCTTGATTTTAATTTAATAAAGGAGTGATCGCCCGGTATTTAATTAGGCGGGGTGTCACAGGTGGTATCAGATCATCAGGTTCTAGTGTTCTTTAGGATTTGTGTTACTTATTATACTTTCAGTGTTGCTTTGTTTGATATAGATCCCTATGTTTAGGATTTTCGATTTCTTTGATGAGATTTCGTTCTCCCGCTATGACGTATATACATTAGTGAATTCTAGTTTCGTTCGGATGTGTGCGTGTGCTGAGCAATGACGGATGTCAGAAGAGGACCGTTAAGAGGACATCAGGAGGCAAGGCTCAGTTGAGATTATAAAATATATCCGAGGATGATGACCGTAGTCGAGGTCACCCCCATTATGGCGCGAGAAGCCAAGACTAGAAAGGCGACTAAGGCGCAGCAATGATTTCCAAGTGCTGTTATGATCGAATGAGGTGCGAGAGTAAACATACCCAACGTGTTACCAAACGTGAAAGGAACTGTCAGTGGGAAATTCTAGAAACACGGAGATTATGTGTGTATACCAAAGGAGTTAAAGTATCCAAAGGTTTAGATATAGAACGGGGTGTGACTAACTGAAAGTAGAAATTTAGAGAAATTTTTTCTTGACTTTCGTGACGAAGTTATAATGATGGGAGTCAACCACCAATTTTAGAAGTGTAATGCTATGCCTATAGGAGAACCTTAGGCACAGTGTTGACCATATGTTCCTTCCCCAACTGTTTAGGATTAGAAGCAAACGTGGTTCTGAACTCATCGCGGGAGGACATGACAGGGGTCCGTTTGTGAATATGATTCTTAACCGCTAGCGAATTTTGTATCGAAAGATGTAGATATGAGTGGAGGAAATGACTCCAAGTGGGAGATCGACTCGTAATAATAGTTGATAACACTCAAAGAGGAAATTCTGATGGACGGCCGATTTAGAGGTTGACAACGTCGTATTTTTTCAAAATAGATGATAACGCTTCTTTGTGCGGGAAAGCTAAAAGAATCGAAGAATTTAGTCGAGAATAAGACTGAATACAATGATGGTGGTGTAGGACCACAAAGGGATGTGGATACACATAAGGGGACCCATTTAAATGCTTCAGATAGTTAAATTCTTACCAAGAGATGGTAAATTCAGTAAGGACTATTATAGTCAGTAACATGTTCTTTATGGCCTAAAGGACTAAGGGTATAATCGGGATAGCTGACAGGAATCGAGTTTACTAAAAGTCCGAGAGAAGGACAAATCCTAACCTGGTTAGTAGGACAGGTAGCAAGTGGATTATGTGTTGAGGTATTTTTGTATGGAGTGAAATCGCTCGCGATAATATGTTTCAAAGTGAGAAAAAGGGACAAGAATAGGGTGCTTAATGAAGGATAACGATAAAAATATTTTTTTTTGGTTTGGGTAGATGTGTTATGTCCGAAAACCATTTGTGCAGTCAAGACGATTGCCAGGATGGAAGTATAAGTTGTATCCTTAGAGGATGCGGCGTGTTTATGTGACACGAGCGTGTCACCATATTTTGTTCATTGCTAGATTAGCATGTGAGACGAGTTTAATTCATATAATTATAAATGTTATTAAAATGTGAATATTTCCTTAATGTAGCGGGATTTTTCTTTAGTGCTATCCGCGGAGGATGAATGAGTATATTAACAGTGTTATGGACTTTATTGAGGTTACTCGTCGTAGTGATGCGATATACGAATATGGTATTATCTTTGATAAAACGTTGTAAAAATGGTTAGTACGATAGTGGGCATTTATTGCAAGACTATATGAGTGGTTGCATTAGCGCAACATGTTTCATTTTTGTTCTGGCGAGACTTCACTTGAAAGAAGGTCGGGCTCGCACTTATTTTATCTATCCTAGAGACTTCGGAGGAGATAGTGGGCTCGAGATATTCGATGCCAATGAATGTATAGACTTTGTCAGTATGTATCGGGATTTACCGTTGAGCGAAAAGATTTGACTCAGTATTATGTTTAGCACTCCGGAGTTAGTGATAGGAAGAGTGCAGTGTTATATCTATCCTCTAGAGATGTGGGAGTTAAGAGTTATACCCCTATTATTAAGGAAAGGAATTTCGAGAATTCCGATCAGATGTATTCGAGGTTTATAGAATGCAATTACCATCAACCAATATGGGACGATCGTGAAATTGGTGAAACTTTCTTTGTTAAGCATAATTACGGGAGGAATTGTAACTTTTCTGTCAAGGGACGGAATAAAGGGGTACATGCTATGGACGGAGGACCTAACGGATTTCAATAACCGATAATGCTAGGTAGTAGTGTATCAGGGGGGTTCCTTATTTGGATTTCTCTTTGCGAGACATCTCATGCATGAAACTTAGCGTAAGGTTGGAAGCAGGGAGACGTTTGGTCACTATTCCATGAGTTCGGTACCCTGGTCAAAATGGGATCAAGTAATTGCATATGTAAGTTGGCAGTTGAATTTTGTTTTAAATCCATTGGAGCCGGATTTTGTGGTAAGAAGGCATTGAAAGTTATCCCCACGAGTTGAGGGGTGGAACGATGATAAGGAGAATTTAAAACTTTTGATTTCCAAGGTGAATAAGGAGATGGAATGATTTTTAGCATGGATTATCTGGAAATAACTTTATTATACGAAAGAGATGATCTGTAACTATTTTGATGAATAAAGAGTTAGTGATTTATTTTGGTCATTGTACCTATTTGGGAAATTATTGTACTTATCTGAAGAAGGTTGAGATTTGTTATTCCTCTTTTATGGTCATGAAATTTGAATGCCCTATTCCTTACACTTTGTTGGATTTAGTTAGTTTCACTGATGTGTAGCACACCGTTCGCTCTCCTAGGGCGGTCGGGGCGTTGCTAAAATGTGGGCATCTGGGTTAGCTGCTGTTAAAATAGTCCGAGTCGAAGGGACGTGGTAATAGACGTGTGAAACATATGTTTGTGGGACTAGTATAACGAAGTGGAAGTGATATAGTGGATTAAACGTCACATGAGGGGCGATAATCCATACATAAGTGTGCAATTAGAATAGCACGCCCTAATTTGATTGGAAGGCCGTGGGAAGCCATTTAAGAAGGGGTATCCCTTGAATGGAGCGGAATTAAATTATTGTGAAGAACACTCGGAGAGGAGTTGTTAGTAGTCAAGTGTGAGAGTGACTTGAGCGTACAAATAGTAATGATGTTAGTATGGTAGAAGAGATCCAGAAATGCGTACCGTGGAAGAAAGAGCACGGGTCAGAAATTTGGCATACACCAAGGAAGGAAGGAGAGTATTACGTGTCATGTAATGTAAGACATTTAAAGGGAAAAATCGATGTTTAGAGGGACGTAGTGAGTAGTCTCTACATGCACCGCCCATAGGTAAGGTTTGGTTGAAAGAGGAGAATCAACCAAAGAATTTGGTGTTTATCGACAATTCCTGAAATTGGAAGAGGTTGGTAAAGTCGGTAAAGTTCTTGGATGGGTTGCCATCCTCAAAACAAGATCAAGGGTTCATCCCAAACGTGTGAATTAAGTCGCCGAGAAGGAAGTGATTGATATTACTTTGGGCTGGCTTACAATATTAACTAGTATGCCCCAGACTTCCTTTGAAAGGAAGGATCGCGCCAGTGCATGGTCCGGTGCAGTATAAATTTTTGAATCAGGATGAGATTGTTGAATCCCACCTTTAATATGGGATTTCAGGAACCAGCGGAGATAAGGTTTTGTTTCGAGTAGGATGTATCACCCTTAGCCAGGGAATAGGCGCACAGTGATTAAAGATTAGTGGATCCACGTGAAGGAGATTTTAGAATCTTGGTACGATGATTTCAGGAATGCTCTGTAGAAGCACTCGTACCTGTTTGTCGCGTACGAGGTGCTTATTAAGGTTTTGTTATGGAAGAACCTTGACTATTCTCCTTCCGTATGCTTAGAGGAGAGTAGATAATCAGAATTTTTGGATCGATCGAGAAAATATCCGATAACTATGGTAGAATTCCACGACTGTTTTAGGCAAACAAGAGTGGTCAAATGTTCATATGGTCTTCTCAGAATGGGAATTTTGTATATGAATAAATTCGAGTAGTTGTCATGTAGTGAGGTGCGGCCTCCAAATGATAGTGAGATAATGGAAAATTATAACGTATAGGCGTGACCTATTCGAATGTTGTCGGTTGGGAGCGCAATGTGAAGTGTCTCCAATGAGAATGTAAAACAGGGTTACTGTGAGGAAAGGGCAATAGTGATTGAGTGCCTTACGATGTAAATAGTTTGTGTACGGAGAAGATTATCCAGAATTGTGCTACCTGATAGGCCTTATTTTCTGAATTTCGGGACGAAATTCCGTTATTAGGGGGGAAGTATGTAATACTCCGTATTTTTATGGCTTTTAAATTATGGGATTTATTAATTTTAATTGAGATAAATTAATTTAATTTTCATCCGGAATGATGTTTTTAATATTTCCTAGCGTGACGAGAGTTAGTAATTATTGAAAATTTGTTATTTGTTGAATGTTTGTGGATGAGTATAGTAATATATGAGATTTATTTTTATAAAATTGTCACGTGTGAATAAAATGGCAATTATGGAAATTTAAGTCGGGACGCGCCTGTGTCGTGTCGGAACTAAATGTTGATTAATAAAAGTGAATAAATTATAAGTTGCTCGTATGGTCGTTTTGAGTGCGCCAAAGTGTCCGGAAGGATCGAAATAGTCAGAAAAGTTTACTCGGGGGTTTAGTTTGAGTCTCGGGGCGTTTTTAGGCTTAATTAGCACCCCAGGAGGGAGTTTTGGACATTTCGTAATTATGGGTAATTAAACCCACGAATTTGCAAGGGTTATATAAGATGTTAAGTGTCATCTTTTAGGGTTAACACAACCTAAAACTAATGATGACCATTGGAGAGGAAGAGGATATTCTCTCCAAGGAGTTTTAGGCCAAGAACACCTCCGATTGCACCGCCGTCACCGCCAAATCGTAGATCGCGCGAAGGGGATCACAACCACACCTTTTTCTTCCACAAATCAGAGACTAAATTTCCAGGTAAGTATCTATCTTGATTTTATCAAGTTAATGCATTCTTTTATATTAGTCTTAGGTTGATTAGAATTAGTGTTCTTGAAGAAAAATGTTAATTGGAGATACAAATTTGCATGTTATAGTGATAGAGATCATATTTCTAGAAATCCATTTCACATGTAGAGGTTGAACCACGAACTTCCATGGTATTAGTGATAGAAAATCTGGAAAAAGAATGTAAAGAAACAAAGTTACAGAAAAATTAGGGTTCTTGAGAGTTATAAATATTTTGACCCTGTTTCCTTGTTATAGATGATGAAAATTCGCATGTGTTACGTAGGATATTGTTTAAATGGGTATGCAATACTTGTGGTATGATTTTTTGGGAGTTTGGGACTGTAATATGATGGTTTGGAGGAATTTGGTGTAACAATTCCATAGCTGGGGTTTCTGCAGTTTTGCCATAACTGCTTGATCGATCGATCGAGCCCATAGCATCGATCGATCGAAGGTTCGATCGATCGAAGGTTCGATCGATCGACCCCCTTTCATCGATCGATCGACCCTCCTAGGAAAACTGCATTTTTGCTCGTGTTAGCTTAATCCGATTTTATGCGTAGTAAACCTTGATTAGGCTTTCTAGAATATAATGTAATATAAAGAGGACCAGTAGGGTCAAGAGAAATCCCATAAAGTGGAACTTTAATGTGAAGGGAAATAAAGGGTAAACGGGGAGACTTTCAGACTTAAGAAATCATACGTGTGTTGATTAAATAATCGAAACATCTAATAAGTTGGATTAGAAGGCGAGAGAGGACCTACTGAAATTGTACTTAGATAAAGAAAACACTTCGAGTGACAAGAAGTGAGTTTAGAGTAAATTAATTACGTGAATAAAAAGGAATGAGGCCGTTATACGATATAATTGAGTAAAACGTGTAATAACGGATAATGATAATTTTGGGTCGTGAGAGTACCTAATTTAATAATGTTGATGTGAATACATATTTATATATGACAGTGTGATTGTGCATATAATATTTCTGTGTAAAAATCGTACCCGCGCTACTTGCTATCCTTGAGGTTACCGCACTGGGACAATCTTATCTCGATGTGCCTTTATGGGGGATATTGACTCGTACCCTAGAAGATAGATATCCTTGGTACAGGCTATCTGATCGATGGTCAGACGGTCCTAAGAGACGTGAGGTTATGTACTGACCTCTTAGAGACTTGGAATCTATGCTTCGCCTCAATGTTGTTTATGTTTGTGTTAATACACTTCGAGAGTGATTTCGAACTAGTATATCCCTTAGTTTATGTGATACGGGGACTTGATAGTAGAGTATGCCAGCACCATAGATTTTATGTGGGGTACCGTTAGTATATATATAATTTATGAGTGATTGGTATATATATACTTATATGTGGAAGTCTAGCACCATAGATTTTATGTGGGGTGCTGTTTGTATCTATCTATCTATCTATCTATCTATCTATCTATCTATCTATCTATCTATCTATCTATCTATCTATCTATCTATCTATCTATCTATCTATCTATCTATCTATATATATATATATATATAATACGAGTGATTAATATATATATACATGTAACTATATGAGAACTTTCTACTGAGTAAAATAGTAGTTGAGTATATTATGAAATTCATCAACTTCACTATAGGTATTCGAAAACATTATAACAATACGGAATTATTCTAAATAACGGAAGAAATCTTGAAGAGAGAGACTTTTCTAAAGTGAATATCATAACCTTAATTTCCCGTGTTAAATCTTATGGAGAATAAGTTAGGGAGATATATGGGGGTCATTAGTACGATAGACGTGCACACTAGATGAGAGGTGAGAATTCTCAAGAGAGTGTCGCATACTAATATGACTGTTGCATTAGCCGGTAAGCATTTTAAATACTTGCTAAACTATTTCAAAACTGTTTTACATTCGGGCTCTGACCCGTTTGTTGTTATCTCTTCTCCCTTATGTACATATATATGTATTACAGGTGCCCAGCCACAGGGGCGTCTTGCTTAGGATTCTTTGGATGGAACATGCTGTAGCTTTTTTGGGAGTTGTAGGCCATTGCTTAGATGAACTCATTGTTGACTCTACTTGTAATTCAACTTTATCCAGTGGGGGCATGTGTCGCCCTTTTCCATTATTTAGTTGATATTATTAGACTGTAATTCTTTTTACTTTCAGAATTTTTATTTCGGGAGTTATTACTGTCAGGATGTTTTCCTTTAGTGTTGTAAATGTTGGGATTTATTATTGATGGTTAAATTCTTGAATTTTCATTTTTATTCTTATACTAAATGTGTGACTCTTAATATGTTAATGATTAAATGTTTTATAATCGGATTTAATTAAATGGATGTAAGGTTTCAAATGGTTTTGACACTTAGCTTAATTATTTAGGGTGTTTAATTGAAAAAGTTACTTTGCAATAGTGATGCTATGAATGAACCAACTGTTCACCTTGATTTTAATTTAATAAAGGAGTGATCGCCCGGTATTTAATTAGGCGGGGAATGTTACTGGACGAGTATAGTAATATATGCGATTTATTTTTATAAAATTGTCACGTGTGAATAAAATGGCAATTATGAAAATTTAAGTCGGGACGCGCCTGTGTCGTGTCGAGACTAAATGTTGATTAATAAAAGTGAATAAATTATAAGTTGCTCGTATGGTCATTTTGAGTGCTCCAAAGTGTCCGGAAGGGTCGTGATAGTCAAAAAAGTGTACCAGGGGGTTTAGTTGTAGTCTCGGGGAGTTTTTAGGCTTAATTAGCACCCCGGGAGGACGTTTTGGACATTTCGTAATTATGGGTAATTAAACCCACGAATTTGCAAGGGTTATATCAGATGTTAAGTGTCATCTTTTAGGGTTAACACAACCTGAAACTAATGACGACCATTGGAGAGGAAGATGAGAAGCTCTCCAAGGAGTTCTAGGCCAAGAACACCTCCGATTGCACCGCCGTCACCGCCAAATCGTAGATCGCGTGAAGGGGATCACAATCACACCTTTTTTTTCACAAATCAGAGACTAAATTTCCAGGCAAGTATCTATCTTTCTTTTATCAAGTTAATGCATTCGTTTATATTAGTCTTAAGTTGATTAGAATTAGTGTTCTTGATGAAAAATGTTAATTGGAGATACAAATTTGCATGTTATAGTGATAGAGATCTTATTTCTGGAAATCAATTTCACATGTAGAGGTTGAGCCACGAATTTCCATGGTATTAGTGATAGAAAATCTGGAAAAAGAATTTAAAGAAACGAAGTTAAAGAAAAATTAAGGTTTTTGAGAGTTATAAAGATTTTGACCCTTTTTCCTTATTATAGATGATGAAAATTCGCATGTGTTACGTAGGATATTGTTTAAATGGGTATACAATTCTTGTAGTATGAATTGTTGGGAGTTTGGGACTGTAATATGATGGTTTGGAGGAATTTGGGGTAACAATTCCGTAGCTGGGGTTTCTGCAGTTTCATCGTAACTGCTTGATCGATCGATCGAGCCCAGAGCATCGATCGTTCGAAGGTTCGATCGATCGACCCCCTTTCATCGATCGATCGACCTTCCTGGGAAAATTGTATTTTTGCTCATGTTTGCTTAATCCGATTTTATGCGTAGTAAACCTTGATTAGGGTTGCTAGATTATAATGGAACATAAAGAGGACCAATAGGGTCAAGAGAAATCCCATAAAGTGGAACTTTAATGTGAAGGGAAATAAAGGGTAAACGGGGAGACTTTCAGACGTAAGAAATCATATGTGTGTTGATTAAATAATCGAAACATCTAATAAGTTGGATTAGAAGGCGAGAGAGGACCTACTGAAATTGTACTTAGATAAAGAAAACACTTCGAGTGACAAGAAGTGAGTTTAGAATAAATTAATTACGTGAATAAAAAGGAATGAGGCCGTTATACGATATAATTGAGTAAAACGTGTAATAACGGATAATGATAATTTTGGGTCGTGAGAGTACCTAATTTAATAATGTGGATGTGAATACATATTTATATATGACGGTGTGATTGTGCATATATTATTTCTGTGTAAAAATCGTACCCGCGCTACTTGCTATCCCTGAGGTTACCGCGCTGGGACAGTCTTATCTCGATGTGCCTTTATGGGGGATATTGACTCGTACCCTAGAAGATAGATATCCTTGGTACAGGCTATCTGATCGATGGTCAGACGGTTCTAAGAGACGTGAGGGTATGTACTGACCTCTTAGAGACTTGGAATCTATGCTTCGCCTCAATGTTGTTTGTGTTTGTGTTAATACAGTTCGAGAGTAATTCCGAACTAGTATTTCCCTTAGTTTGTGTGATACAGGGACTTGATAGCAGAGTATGCCAACACCATAGATTTTATGTGGTGTGCCGTTAGTATATATATAATTTATGAATGATTGGTATATATATACTTATATATGGAAGTCTAGCACCATAGATTTTATGTGGGGTGCTGTTTGTATATATATATATATATATATATATTATACGAGTGATTAATATATATATACGTGTAACTATATGAGAACTTTTTACTGAGTAAAATAGTAGTTGAGTATATTATGAAATTCATCAACTTCACTGTAGGTATTCGGAAAAATTATAACAATACGAAATTATTCTAAATAACGGAAGAAATCTTGAAGAGAGAGACTTTTCTAAAGTGCATATCATAACCTTAATTTCCCGTGTTAAAATTTACGGAGAATAAGTTAGAGAGTTATATGGGGTTCATTAGTAAGATAGACGTGCACACTAGATGAGAGGTGAGAATTCTCAAGAGAGTGTCGCATACTAATATGACTGTTGCATTAGCCGGTAAGCATTTTAAATCATTGGTAAACTATTTTAAAACTGTTTTACATTCGGGCTATGACCCGTTTGTTGTTATCTCTTCTTCCTTGTGTATATATATATGTATTACAGGTGCCCAGCCACAGGGGCATCTTGCTTAGGATTCTTTGGATGGAACGTGGCGTAGCTTTTATGGGAGTTGCAGGCCATTGCTTAGACGACCTCATTGTTGACTCTACTTGTAATTCAGCTTTATCTGGTGGGGGCATGTGTCTCTCTTTTCCATTATTGAGTTGATATTATCAGAGACTGTAATTCTTTTTACTTTCAGAATTTTTATTTTGGGATTTATTACTGTCAGGATGTTTTCCTTTAGTGTTGTAAATGTTGGGATTTATTATTGGTGGTTAAATTCTTGAATGTTCATTTTTACTCTTATACTAAATGTGTGACTCTTAATATGTTAATGATTAAAGGTTTTATAATCGGATTTAATAAAATGGATGTAAGGTTTCAAATGGTTTTGACACTTAGCTTAATTATTTAGGGTGTTTAAATGGAAAAGTTACTTTGCGACAGTGATGCTAAGAATGAACCAAATGTTCACCTTGATTTTAATTTAATAACGGAGTGATCGCCTGGAATTTAATTAGGCGGGGTGTCACACGGTGTTGTAGTGATAGGAGTCAGTCACCACAACCTCGGAGAGATACCATGAATAACGAGCAATTTGCGTTGCTGTTTGACCACAAAATCCTCTCATCAACTCTTTAAACAAAGAGGCAAAGGATATTTCAATACTTGTTTTGAAAGGGTCGTACATTGCTTGGTCATGAAGGAAAGTTGATGTGTTTAACGAACATTGTACCCGACAAGGTGGATACAGATAATCAAGAAGGTTCTTAAGTTAATAATGGCCTTATGGGTAAAATGTACAAGAATGTATGGGAAATCTAGATAGAACGACTTGTACCGTTGCCGTTAATATCGTGAGAAAGGAGAAGAGAGAGTTGGAGGACTTAACTGAAAGGCAAGACTAGATTTAACACTGCTAGTGAGGCACCACAGGAGGGGATACCCAGTAAAGAACCCATTCTAATAATTGAGATTAATAAAATTCCTACCAGGTGATGGTGGATTATGTTAGGGCTGTCAAGTCCAACAAAGATTCCCATAAGTCTAGCGGAGACAAAGGGACAACGGGAGAATACTAAGTCCGTGAGAAGGACAACCCCGACATGGCCTGTGGGGCCAGAGAAAGGGGAATGACAGAGAGAGGTGTCTTATGTGTAAAGAGTAGGAACACATGTGTGGATCTTGTTCGAAGCGAATTAGGGGACAAGAATGGGATGCCCAGTTGGGGTAATAGTTATAAGAAGTTTTTGGTTTGGTTGGGATGAGGGTTTTAGTTTCAGGAACAATTTGAATTGCTAGTGCTATTGACAATTGAAAGTATGAGTTTTCTCCCGGGCTGATTAGGGTCTGTTTGTGTGACACGAGCGAGTCACAATAATTTTTTAGTACTATAATTCGTGAGATAGTCGGATTTAGTTGGTGCGTTGGCCATAATAGCTTTATTATGTATATATATAATTGATTTTCGTGAAATAACGGGGCTCTTTAGTGTCGCCAACAAGGGAGCGGGTGTTTTCACTAAGAGAATGCTATCTTTACATGTGAGTTTACTAATTTTTGGGAGTTATGAGAGTAGAGCAGACTATTTTTCAAGTTTTAATGGGTTAGCGATGGGTTGGGATATTGTAGATATTATAGTAAAACTTTGTGTTTGTTGTTCCTAAGCATGATTTACTTGTACTAGTTATCACTGAAAGAGGGTCTAGCTTATATATACGTGTATATATGTTATAGTGTGTGGCACAATAGAATTATAAGAAAATATTTGTATTGCTATACTTGATCCCGGTGAGTAGGGATGTTTACTGATAGGCTTCAGGGTAGATAGTCTTTTTTTATCGAGTGGGGATATATAGCTTTTGATTCATTCGTGCCAAGAACTAGTGATAGTAAGGGCGTCGTATTGTATGATGTCTTTTGTAACACGAGAGTGGACGAGTATACTTTTATGTCAAGAAACATGAATTTGGGGGTACATGCTATGGATTGAGGGCCTAACGGATCTCAACGACCGACAGTGTTAGGTAGTAGTGTATCGGGGGTTCCTTGTTTGGATTTTGCTTTGCGAGACTTAGCGCAACGTTGGAAGTGGCGAGATGTTTCGTCATTAGAATATGGGTTTGGTACCTTGGTTATTATACATATATGTAGTTATAACTGTGAGTTCAAAGTTCTATTACGATTTAAGGCTAGTGAAGTCGGGTAACATTTCTGCAGATAAGCGTGGGTATAGGGTGTATGGGCGCCCTGGGTAATTAATTTAATTTTAATATAATTCGCGATTAGAAGGGGTAGAGATATGTGTAGCGATCTTTGGTGCATGTGAGTAGGGAATTATTCGAGGCTTGGAGTACTAGAATTATCTTAATTTCGAGGACAAAATTGCTTTGTAAGGGGAGAAGTATGCAATACTCCGTATTTCCGAGGATATAAAATTTACTTAATTTGGTGATACGGAATTTAATTAATCTAGAGGATTTAAATGATTTAGTGAATTAAGATTTAATTAATTCAAGTTATTTTTAAAATTTACAAGTGTCGTAATTTGAGGTCGAGATTGGAGAAATTTAGTAAGGTAACTCGGATGATAATTCCGAGTGCACGGTTGATTCCTAACAGGCCAAGATAGTCGAAAAAGAGTACCCGAGAGTAGTGATTGGGTCTCGGGACATTTTTAGGCATAACCGGGCTCACACGAGGGTGTTCGAGTCATTTGGGCTTGCCCATAGGCTTAATTTAAGAATTAGAAATATAAAACTTACATTAGGGAGTTTGTGACAGACACAACTCAAAAAGAAAACCCTAGTTTTGCAGAGGAGAAAAGAGGGAGAAATTGGGGGAGCTTTTGGGATCCAATTCAAGAAGAATTGGGAGTGTTCTCAGTTAAATCTTCGTATACACCAAAGGAAATCAGACTCTACGAATCTAATCAGGAAAGTGGTTAAAATTTCTTTCAATTTAAATTGCTATTTTATCATTCTTATCATAGTAGGTGGAAATCAAAAGTTCATTTTGGGGTGGGTTCTCATATAAAAATGAGTTTTGGATGAATCGAACGTGTTGTATAGAGTGGATATCTAATTTATAGTGTAATTTGATTCAGTGTTTTGGAAATCGGATCGTAGTACAATCCCATAATTTTTTTTTGCTTAATTCAGATTGGAAGCGTTTGAATTAGGTATGAGATTGCATGAAAACTGTGAAAAACCCAATTTGGAATTTAGGATTTTTATGGGAATCGTAGATGTTGTAAAGATTAAAACTGGGTTTAATCGTTCAAATATATGGGGGGAATGGATTATTATGGATCGAAACTTAAGTCTGAAAGCCTAAGGGTTAAACAATGGCGGAAATAACATCTGAGGAAGACGAAGTGTTGCTGGGCATGACAGGTCGTTCGAACGACCACTAGTATCGTTCTAACGACAGTGAAAGTCGTTCAAACGACCCATGATCTCTTTGAAGGACGGTGGGGGTAATTTTTGACTTCTGCTTGATTTATTTTGGGGTTTCTATTAAAGGATTTAATTAATGTAAAAGGATATTAAAGTGGGAATCATACTTAGAGACTTGGGAGATGGATTTTAAGTAATATTTCATTTAAAATGAGTGATAATCTAAATAACTAAATTTTATAAGATAAATTCAAAAGGTTAAAATATGGACCAACTTCAGGAGTCCGAGAATTTCGGTTGAGTGACACTGCTTGGATAAAATTAATGGAGGTGATATTAATTTAATTAAGGGTTGGAAATTTAACTCGGATATTTTTCAGGCTAGTACGACGAGAGTTAGGCACGGGGTATCTGGTTTAGTTTTTTATAGATACATTTAATAAATTATCGAATATTAAATTTAATGAGGGGTGTTAAACTTAATAGTGGGATTTTGTGTAACAAATTCTAAAGGGTCAAGATATGAACCGAATGAGTGAGTCTAGGTATTATAGTAGGGTGACACTACTTTAATAAATTAATTAATGCGTGATTAATTAAATTACGAGTCGGGATATAGACTTGATTATTTTTGGGCTAGTGCTATGGGTGTTAGGCACGAGTTCGTCAGACTTTTATTAAATATATGTATACGGCTAGTGTGATAGTATATATATATATATATATGTGTGTGTGTGTGTGTGTGTGTGTGAATTATAGATATCAGTGTGAATGATATTTATAGGAATACATACGCCTCTAGAGCTATCATAGGAGGTTGTGCGATATGGGTGAATCCCCTGTCTAGTGAATGTAGGGAGAGTATAGTCCCCAGGTCATATCGCCTGATGTTTTATTGTGTGATTTATTTTTTCGAGGTGAGACAGTTTGGGTATGATTCAGTCTCACTTTTGGGGAGAATATGACCGCCTCCACTACGTTTGAGATATTTTTACCCAAGTTCGATATGAGCTATTCCGACTTGAGGTAGCCGGGTTAGAGTGAGCATACCTGGGACATGCTAGCATTATCTAGAAATCATCTGGTGAGTTATTACACGGGAATAAATGGTTATTAAACGCGACATGAGTGTGAATGTTGTAGTATACTAGTACGTATATAATACGAGTAGATAATTATATACTGGATTAATACATAAGTGTGAATGTATCTCTCCCATAACTAGTGTGAAAGTTATATGATTTAAAAAGTTTTTTTTTCTCATAACAAGGGTAAATGTTATATGATTTAATATGGTTGAACGAATTAATAAGTTAATGAGTATATAACTTAATAATCAAAGTACGAATACTCGGGTTGTCACGTGGTAGAAATAGGTTTGATACGTCTAGTTAGGTGGGGTAGCAGGCAAACATTAGGTGTGCACATGAGGGGTGAGTTATACCTCAAGAGTGTGCGATACTAGCCAAGACTTTGCTATATATGCTTCGTTCATTGATTCCTAGTGTAGGAACTTTATTTCAGTACTCATTTGGGCATGTCGCCCTTAAATTTAGTATTCACTTTATTTATGTGACCTTGTGTATCCAGGTTATTATTTCAGTTTATTATTGGAATTTATTGTTGAATTGATAGTTGATTTCGTCATCTTTATTCATATTATTCGTCTGCGTTAGATTCAGTTATCGGTTTGTGTTGATGGTTTAATTATTATTTATTTCTGCATGTTGCTAATTAATGAAAGAAAAAATTTGTCACTGATCTAATTAAATTACTAGGTGGTTAGTAAAATATTTTCGAAAGTGATGCTAAGAATGATCCATATGAGACCAATGTTTTATTTTGGTCACGGGCTGGCCACCCAGGATTTTAGTAGGTGGGGTATCACAGAAAGTTGTGATGAATAACTTTCGAGAGTTTTCCCCCAACCATAATATTAGTATACGTGTGTCCCGACGAGAGAGATGTTTTCGCTTCTAGAGGACACAAAGGTTTAAAATTTTCAAAACATGGGATGATAAAACTAAGAAAATTCAAGATTGGTTAGACCAATTGCTTAACTAATACGAAGCTTAAACTCCCAACACCATTGAGTTCTTATAAAAGAATCTTTCCCTATTCTCTAATGAGGTCAAACACTATTACCTTTCCTAAATTGAAAGATGCCTGTTGTAGAACCATTTGATGGGTCTATGGACCCCTTCGACCATCTAGAGGCTTACAAGACACCCCATACAAGGTGTTATAAAAATCATTCCCAATCATATTAAGGTGCAAAACCAGGTACTTGTTTGCTAAAATCAAACTTAGGACCAATGGGAATTTCATTGAGCTAGCCAAGTATTTTATGTATCAATTCATAGAAGCTTAGAACATGTGCAAACTAGTCACATGTCTCCTCAACTTTAGACAGAGGCAAGGGGAAACCTTCATAGAATAGGCACTGAGGTTCAATCAAGTATATTTATAGGTAGACGATCGCAATGATAATTTATGTATATTCTCTTTCATTATAGGACACACCTTCAAAGCTCTACCAAGGTCATTTAGCATGAAACCACCTCCATCCACGAGTGATCTCATAAATAGATCTTAGAAATACATGAACAATGAGGATGCCACATATACTAGGGCATAGTTGATAGTATTATCGATGGTATGTTAGTCAAAGGGTAGTTGTCCTTAGAGGAGAGTTTGTTGACATCTTTGTAGTCAACGCATATATGTAGCTTTCCTCCAAATTTCGGTATGAGAACGATGTTGGTGAGCTAAGGTGGGTATTCGACAACGTGAATGTACCTTATGTTCAACTTTTTGACTACCGTATCCTTGACTATGAGTGACCACTTGAGATAATTCTTTCTCATAATCGACTTGTATTATGGATATGTTAAGAAATCATGTTGCATTATTTTGGGATCAATATCGGGCATGTCACTATAAGACCACGTGAAGACATCCATACACTATTGAAAAGTTTCTCAAATTGGGATTGTTTCCACTGACTGAGTAGTAAACCCTATTCTAATCTCACATGGATTTTTATTAGATCCAAGATAAATGAAAAAAAAGTCTCTTCATCGTTAGTTTTAATCCACTTCTATTATTTAATATTTTCCTTATTAAGGTCGGTTAAGAAACGTTTATTCATTAATTCATCTTAATCAGTTGTTTGAATATCAAAATTAAGAAAAATAATATAAGTCACAACGAGGTACTCAAAGTCAACTTTCATTTCATTAATAATCTCATTCAAAAATACAACATTAAATACCTCATCAAAGGAGGTTTTGGTCACATCAAGATTAGAAAAAACAAGTTCTAGAATAGTAGGGGGTTCAATCTCAAGATGGTAGATTGCAGGATTATTGGACTCAAAGGTTGGGTCTGTTGGGATGCTCCCCCAATTGTATAGAGGTCTAAAGATAGGGTAGATCGTTCTAGTAGGATTCACCATCACAGATCCGGTATGGGGCATACAAACATAATTATAAGTTCATAGATGCATAATGATTCATCACTTTTACTGTTGTCACTACTGTTATAAAAGGTTGAGCTAGTAGATTTTGTGGACAAAGGCTTCACCACATGTATAGGACATTACGTCTAAGCGAATTTTTCTTTGAAGAAAGCCTCAAACTCTGCTTTAGTTTTCTTTTCTAGTGGTTCATATCAAGTATTTGAAAAGCCAGGCTGAGGGAAACTCTCACCTTCCTTGATCAAGCACCCATTGAGGGCATCCTTGTGATAACCTCTTCTCTTTCAAAGAGATCCTCAAGTAGGTGTGCCGAATGTTAATAATCTCAGATGGTGAATGTTTATATCCATTCAGAGGGTAGGCCATCTTCAAAGTGATAGGCTTGGTTAATCCTTATTGAAGTAGGGCCAACCCCATTTCAGGCGCGAAACATTTTTTGAACATGTGGATGACATTGACATTTCTGTATCGATCATACTTTGAATATAATATTTCTTTAAAATCATCCCTTACTAGGATATACCGTGGATAAATTATGAAGCCTAAGAGTTGCATATCATTTGTGTTATGTCGAATTTCCAAGATCGGGTTACTAGTGCCAATGTCATCAGAATCATCATCATCATCATCCTCGATAATATTGATGATTTCATTGTCATAGAGGAATTTGAGCTTCTAAGGTAAGGAAGAGGACACGTCTCTGATACTTACCACGGTCGAACAAGCAGTAAATAAAAGCAAGCCATAATATCTATCGCCTTAAAATATACTTGTAGGATAATCGAGCCCTCTCCTAATGTGATAATATGGATCATATAACCTCCCAATCGGCTATTATTATATGTACGAATGACTGTTGAGGTAGGGATGAGATCATTAACCTATAGCCCAGAAATTTGAGTGTTTTGAGAGAATAAACATTCAAACAAGACCTATTTTGTACAAGCATTAATGGGATTTTTTTTAGATACCATCGACGGAAATATTAAGAGCGTAGTTATGATCCAACGTAAACTTAGGAATCTCCTCATTAATGAAGGTGATAATTCTTTTAGAGGTTAAGGTCCCTCAAATGTTGATAACCTATTTTGGATTTAGTATGGTTGGGACCTAGGCTTGTGACAACAACATAAGCAAGGCATTTAGGTGAAATTGAGAGGACATGAATAATCCCCCCAAGGTTATATTCACTTGCATTTATTTTTATATTACTCAAATTTCTTTGATGGTTATTTTAAGAATTGGCGGATCATCTACAACCTATTTTTCCTTATCTATTAGTACACTGAGTGAATGAGGAATTGGATCTTTATAGTATTGACATAATGAGTCATGTGATTTATGGTCGATAAATAGAAGAGGAAACCCATATCCTCATCGACCTCTGTAGTAGTAGACATATCGTTGATCCCGATTAAGAGTTACTCAAAAGAGATTATCCCACAAAAGAGATTAAAGGGGTTTATAGGAGCAACAAATGATTCAATCTCTAGGTAATTAGAAGTATCAAAGTTATTTCCTCATTCTATGGGGGCAATATTATTACTATTGGACAAATTAATATACTAAATAATATTAAGAACTTCAATGTAAAGGTCTTCCCAGGCATCTGAAATGTTATTTTAGGATGGAACCAAAAATCCTTTGTATCTCATCGCTATAAGAAATTTAGGAGGACTATATGTTCTTCCCAATTCAACATTCTTCTCGGTTATGACTTAGATAAAATTGTCAATATAGAACTCATTTTGATGTATCAACCAATCTGTTACCTGTCGTGCCAACTTGTAATTTCTATATAGAGTTTTGATAATGCCCTTATGTGTGTGACCTTCAGGTGAAAACAATTTTTCTTTTCAAGAACTTTTTTCCAATTTTAATTAGTACCAATTTTGTGAACCAAACTAATTAAGACAATTTTATCTTCTTAATATTTTAAACATGCATCTATTGATATAAACAAGATAAAGTAAAGAATGCTCACAAAACACGCCGATGTATGAGGAAACCACAAAGGAAAAAAAATCAGATGGCTCAGGCCAAACAATCACTATGATACGGAATTTACAAAGGAAGATTACAGGGTTACTCAATGACTCGATCCCCACAAGTATTGATGCCTATTCTTTTCTTCAACCGATCCTACACAGTGTAACGTAGGAGTCCACCTATGCTAGGTCCACAGGACACGAGTCCACATGTTCCTCGAAATCCATCGATACAGCCTTAACAACCGTCAATCAGCCAGTACGAATTTCACCGCACGAAACAAGTTCTTCAAATGATGAAGAATGCAACAATGGTGCAAACGCAAGATCTCTATGACATATGGTTATGTAAAAATTGGATCTTATAAACATAAAGGATTTTTTTATCTTTGGAAAACTTTGCTAAATAAGTGCAGAAAATGTATGGGTTCTGTGTAATTCTCTATGTTTTACACACTTGATTTTTTGAGCAAAATACGCCTTAAATAAAAACTTTGAGGCGATGCGTAGTTAGAATGAAATCAGCCAGTCGTTCGAACCATATGAGAATCTTGTTAGAATAATAATTCCATGCAGTTTGAACGATACCTGGATATCTTTTGAACGATTGCTAAAGTCGTTTGAACCATCAAAACTCAAGGGAAAGTTCCATACGACTCTAAACAAGAATTATTTCAGAAAAATCATTTTGAAAACATTTTAAAAACTGATTTAAATAAAATAACATCCTTAGAAAATATTTCCCGAGTATCTATAAACCAATATTCATCCATACCTGAGAGAATCTCGAAAAACAAATGTGAAGACATGAAACATGCACCAAAACAACGAATTGATCTATCTTTGAAGCTTAGCCGCTATGTCTTTAACACAACGTCATAGACATAATGGGAATCGTGACAAGTAAAATTTATCCTATGACTCAAAGTGGTTTTTGTCCGGAATAATGCCAATACATACAAATTGACACTACTTGGAAATTTGTCCTTACAAGGTCGCAAATTCTATTATAATATTATGTTAGAGTGAAATCAACATGGAACTCCAACCCCAACTCTTCCAACTGATTAAGGATTTCTTGGAGGTTCATGCTTTATTCACCAACTTGGTCCAAACTATGATGCAAGCCCAAGTCATTAGACTTAGCTCTCAGTCATGCGCCATTTATGGAAAAAGTAAATGTTTTAGATAATTTTTAATGAGAACTGAAGAGGGTACTAGGGATGATATTTTGGGCCTAATTTTAGTGTAATGGTTGAATTCAAGATCAAATTCAATGATAATGGAATTAACACCAAATTAGTGTGGAGGTAGGGGTTTTGGATACTGTCTAGTTTGGGGATGACTATTGGGGAATTGAGGGCCTTATCTATTAAGTTTTATACATCATTTCTGAGTTTAATGTTATTTTTGTTATTATGATTGGCCATTTAATTGTAGGCACAATGGGCATCATGCTTGAAGATTTGGGCTAGTGGATTAGGCAGCAAGAGAGGGTATAATGGAAATATGAGATTGTAAGATATCAGAGCTTCGAAGACTTAGGATAGGGGATCATGAATCTTAGTGTAATATATTATGATCTAAGAAGGGAGGGCCTACGAATTCTATATTATTGCAGGGTTCACAAAATTGTTATTGACAATTGCAGTCAGAAATTTATGGGGATTTAGGTGGTATAAGGTTTTTTGGGGTCTTATTTATTCAAGCCCATTACTGCGGCTGACCAACCCAGCGTGAAAAATGGACTGTCCGACCCAACTTAAATATGTATTTTAGGTTAGTGTATTTGACGTGTGCTTAAATGCATGGAGATAAACTAAAATCAGTTACCAATAATCTCGGAGGAGATATTCAGGGACACCTACGAGTTATCTGCAAGATGGTTGAGTTACTTGTAGAATTCAATCACTTATTCTCATGACTATAAAATGTAAACCCTGACCCAGGGCAAAACGATGTAACTTTTATCATTTGTGAGACATTAATAAGAATTCAATAACCTCTCTGTGGATGTAGGCAAGTTGTCGAACCATATATATTTGGTGTTGTGTGTGGGGTCGTTTAGTTTCTCATCTCGATACTACTTTTTGAATTTCTTATTGTGATATTTTTTGCACTTACAATTAGCGCCATCTGTGGGAATCGATTCTTTATCCTACGAAAGCAGTTATAGAAAGAAAGCCCATGATGTCTCACCACAACAACAATTTTCCTCAAGTTGGTGATGTGTAGGAAGACCCAGCCCCACTTAGGGTCAGGTCAGAGATTTGCTAACCGCCAAATCCCCTATTTCGCTAAAAGAGGAAACCTTTTGAGGAAAGTCAGGGACCACCTCGGTCTACTCAGATCTCTAGGATGGTCAATGTTTACGGATCCAGGATTTAAGAGCAAGAGGAGGCAACACGCCTCCAGATGGAGGAGAATGCTAGCTAGCAGATGCGATTTGAAAGAATGGAGAGATATATCCATAGAAATACCAGGGAACGTTGTGATAGATCTCCTAGTCCTCAGGCGTGAAAAACTCACAGCCAAGGGAGGAGATCCAGGCATGACTAGGATTGACCTAAACGTGGCAGGTCAGAGTGTGATCGCTTAGAGAGGTGCCACAGGAGTAACGATCATTATAATGAGGACACTAAAATTTTGGTTCGTAGAGAGATGGGCTAGTATCTATCCTATCGAGGGGTTAGGTCTACTAGGGAGCTAGACAGAAGAGTTATCAACATCCAGAAGAAATCCCCTTTCTCAAGGACGATTGAAGAAGAAACCCCCCAAAGAAGTTCACCATTCCCAGATTTAAAATATTTAATGGAAAGATGGATCCCATAGACCATGTTTGGCAGTATAGGCAGGTGATGATCCTGTGGAGTCACAATGATGCCTTGATGTATTGAATCTTACCTTTTATCCTACATGATGTAACTCAGAATTGGCTCGAGAAGCTGTCCCATAGGTCGGTCAAGAGCTTTAAGGCCTTAGCATAGGCTTTCACTACTCGCTTCATAACTAGCAGTTCTCACCCCAAGAGGATGGATTCACTGCTCACGATGAAGAAAAGTCCACAAAAGAGCCTTAGTGATTATGCTAAAAGGTATTTGGAGGTATTTAATAAAGTGGAGGATTGCTCAAAGTTGGTCGTTGTTTCATCTTTCAAGATTGGTCTGCCGACCACATATCTGTTGCACCAGTCCCTGACGAAGAAAGAGGCTAGCACCATTGACGAATCGATGGTATATATTGAAAAATACGCTAAGGTTGAGGACGTGGTTCACTCTACCCCAGGGGAAACAATCGAGCAAAAGCAAGTAAAAGAGGGGACAAAAGTGAAACTCCAAATAAAGGGAATAAGAATGGGGGAAAGAACGACTCCAAGAATGGGAGCAAGGCCGATCCTTCAAAGACGTTCCAGGTTGTTAACACAGTCTTTAAAGAACCTATCTACATGATCTTGAGTAAGATAAAGGATAAAAAATTTGTCAAGTGGCCTGAGAATATGGGTGGTGACCCAACTAAAAGGAAAAATGCACCGAGATGCGCATTTCACAAGGAGAGTGACCACATGACAAAAAATTGCAAAGCACTGAAGTCGCACTTAAAAGAGTTAGCCCAAGATGGACATTTAAAAGAATATATAAAAAAGAAAGATGATAAGTTCACTGCAAATAGTAACTAAAAACCGAACAATGTCCTTGATGATGACATGGGATAGAAGTTCGCGGTAATTCATAGAGCATCCAACCTGAAGCAGGTCCAAGGGAATGTTGTTCGAATGGAAATAAAGAAGGCCACTGCTATCATGGAGGCATTCTAGATTAACCCTGTGCAAAAGTCCATATTGGTAAGTGCCTATAACCAGAAGATGTCAACTACACCAAACACATCATCTTCATAGAGGAAGATCTGATTGGGGTGAGGACCACACACTATGATGTGCTCTTAATTACTCTCAGAATTATGAATTGGGACGTTGATAAATTGCATGTAGATCGGGAAGCTCGTCAGAGGTAATGTACCTTGAGTTGTTCCATAAGTTGAAGCTCAACCTAGCCGACCTCAAGGAAGCCACAGTTCCATTGGTTAGCTTCGCTGGAAATATTACAATGCCATTGGGAAAGATAATCTTGCTGGCCAGGGCAGACAATATCTCAAAGATAATTGAATTCTTGGTGGTGGACATAGAATCTCTATATCACACCATTCTTGGTAGAGGATGGTTGCACGCCATAAAAGTCGTACCATCTACCTACCACCAGAAGCTCAAGTGTGTCAGGGACTAGGGCATGGTACAGATTCATGGTGATCAAGATACTGCAAGGAAATTCTTTATTGCAGCTATTCACCCAGAGAAGGAGAAGATAAAGGAACCAAAGGACACTCTAGAGGAAGACTAAAAAGGGGTTACACCCTCTAAATAGCAACTACGATATGGACGACCATGGGTGGAAGAGACCAGGATCCATCCCATTAATAGGGTCATTAAAAGCCTGGAGGAAGTTGGTGATGTTGATAACTTACCGGATAAAAAGTTTCTAATCGAAACTGCGCTTGTTGATCACAAAAAAAAGAGTTGATTGCCTTCTTGAGATGAAATTTGGATGTTTTTACCTTGGAGCCGTATGATCTTCCTAGAATTGATCTCAACGTAGCCTACCACCGTTAACATATTGATCCAACCTTCAAGTCGATTACTCAGAAGGTCTGCTGAATAGCCCTCGAAAAGGCTAAATAAGTGGAGAACGAAGTTAGAAAGCTTTCAGATGTAGGATCCATTAACGAAGTTAAGTTCCCTAAAAGGTTATCCAACTTAGTGGTAGTAAAAAAGAGCAACGTCAGGTGGAGAGTCTGTGTCGATTTCATAGATCTCAACAGAGCCTGCCCCAAGGACAATTTCCCACTGCCAAAGATTGATCAACTGGTTTATGCCACAACAGCCCACGAGAGAATAAGATTTTTGGATACCTATTCAGGGTACCATCAGATCCCACTATTTACCCCCAACCAAGACAAAACATCCTTTATAACTCCACTAGGTATATACTGTTACAAGGCCATGACATTCGGCCTAAAAATGCAGGGGTAACTTATCAAAAGCTGATCACAAAGATTTTAAAGTAGCAAATGGGAGACACCGTGGAAGTCTACAATAATGACATGTTAGTCAAGAGCAAGAACAAAGACGACCACCTTATGGACTTGGCCAGGACCTTAGAAATCCTTAGGAGGTTTTGTATGAAACTTAATGCAACCAAGTGTTCATTTGGTGTCTAATAAGGAAAATTTCTGGGTTATTTAGTCAGCAAGAGAGGGATTGAGGCCAATTTAGATCAGATTGATGCGATCAATAAGGTCCAGCCCCCAAGGATGTTGCGGGATATTCAAAACCTCACTGGAATACTCCCAGCACTTAATTGCTTTATCTTTCAGTTCTCGAAACACTTCCGACCATTCTTTCAGCTATTAAAGAAGGATAAGGGCTTTATATGAAATAATGACTACTCAAGAGCTTTGGAGAAGATGAAGTCCTACCACAGTAAACCACCTCTACTGGTAATCCCCGATGATGAAGATCCCTTATACCTCTATCTCATATTATCATACTATAATCTTTGCTCGGCTTTGGTATGTGAAAAGGAGGGTGGACATAACCCTATCTATTATGTCAGTAAGACACTCTTAGATACATAGTAACACTACTTGCTTTTAGAGAAGCTAGTCTATGCACTGTTGGTTGCCTCTAGGAAGATGAACCACAATATTGAAGTACACTCAATAATGGTTATCACTTCATTCCACCTCAAAGTTATCCTTCGAAAATTTGACCTCTCTGGACGAATATCAAAGTGGTTGGTCGAGCTCAAGAGGTTTGACATTTACTTTCAACCAAGAGAAGGAATCAAGGGATAAGTCTTGGATGATTTCATCATCTAATTTATGGGGGAGAAGCTGAATGAATAATAGGTAATGGAGCAATCAATAAATAAGGAAGCACAGTCCAAGAACTGGTCCCTATATGTTGATGGAGCCTCTAATTCTAAGACAGCATGAGTATGGATTGTCCTCGTCACATCAAAGACGCTATCATTGAGCAAGGAATCCGGTTGGGATTTGAAGACTCCAACAACGAAGCCGAATACGAAGAACTGATAGCTAGCCTGCGCAAAACCCAACTGCTAGGAGCAAAGTGCCTCAACATGTTCGAAGATTCCAAACTAGTCTCCAAATAAGTGAGTGGATATTTTAATGTAAAATACGACATGATGACAACCTAACTTACTATAGTGCGAGATCTTTGATCAGGGTTTGAGGAAGTTCGCATTCAAAGTTCCCCTGGAGGTAAAAAAGTTATGCTGGCGCCTTAACAGCCCTAAGATCAACGGTTGACTTTGATCTTAAAAGAACAATTCAGGTGAAGTTCCTCGCCCGACTTAGCATTGACCAGACAGTGGTCACCGAGCTGGTCCTCCTCATAGAAATATCCCCTAGTTGGATGGATCCCTTCATTGCCTATTTACAGAGCGACACACTGTAGGACGATATGAAAGTGTCTCAACAAATAAGGGTAAAGACAGCCCATCTCTACCTTGACCCAAGGGGAAGCTCTACAAAAGATCCTTCACAGGCCCTTACCTCTAATGCTTTCACATGCAAGACACCGAGCAAGTTATCAACAAAATTCATGATGGTATATGTGGGAGTCATACAGGAGGAAGATCATTGGAATTTTGAACAATTAAAAAAGGCTACTGGTGGCCACATATGTAAAGGGATGCAAGTATATATGTTCGGAGGTGTGAAAAATGCCTAAAATTCTCCCCTATGGTTAATCCACTGGCTAGCAACTTGAAATCCTTGACTAGTATATGGCCATTTGTACAATGGGGATTGGACATTGTGGGACCACTACCTACGACACCTGGAAATCATAAGTATTTACTAGTCAGCACATATTACTTCACCAAGTGGGTAGACGCGGAACCACTAGCGAACATCCATGACACCGACATGATAAGGTTAATCTAGAAAAGCATCATAACACGCTTTGGGGTATCGAAATCTATCATCATCGATAGCGGCACACAGTTTGAAAGTAGTTTTTCAAAACTTCTCAGATGAGCATGTCATCAAGCATCACTTCAGCTCGATAGTGTACCCCTAGAGCAATTGTCAGGCAGAGGTTTCTAACAAAATGATGCTCGATGGTCTGAAGAAGAGGCTAAAAAGAATAAAGGGTGCTTGGGTGGACGAGTTCCCTTATGTCCTTTAGGCCTACCGTACCACTTATAGAAGACCTACTGGGAAAACATCCTTCGTGTTCACCTATAAAATGGAAGCCATTATCCCACTTGAAGTAGGTCTCCCTACTATGAGAACTAACTTGGTCGACCAAGGGCTGAACGAAGATGCCTTATGCACTGAAGTTGACTTAGTAGATGAATGGAGAAAGAAAGCCATGATCAGGTTGGATTCATACTAACAGCAACTGGCGAGTAAGTACAACTATAGAGTCAATTTAAGGAAATTCTAGGTAGGAGAAAAAGTCCTTGACAGTGCAGTAAGACCGTCAGATGGCAAGATGATACCAAACTGGGAAGGAACTTTCAAGGTAATCAGGAATGACCTTCAAGGAGCTTATCACTTGGAAATGCTGGAGGGAAGAGAGACACCAAGAGCATGGAATGCGGCCAACCTCAAGAAGTTCTATTTTTAATCTTCTTAGTCTTTTCAGCACATTTAGTTTATGCAAATTTTCATTTCATACTTTTGTTGCTCTTAAGTTATTACTTAATAAATAAGGGTCCGTTGGCTCTCACATTTTTCTTTTGCATATTGGCTGTCTCAAATTTATATTGTGTATCTTGGTATTATGCACTATTTCCAAGTAGGAGCTCCATTCTCCGAACACTAACCAGGATTACACTTGGTTATAGTAAGCTGCTAAGCATACTTCAACCAAGGAACTCCCTCACGCAGAATAGAACCCCCTTAGATTATAATAGGCTATTTAACTTATTACAATCAAGGAATCTCCTTAAGCCGAGCAGGGCTCATGATAATCACAATAAGCTGTTAAGGTGATTTCAAATGATGGAGTCCTCATGTGTTTGTCAAATCAAGCAAAAAGGGCCTCACGAGTTGCCCTAAAAATAATAAAATCCTTACATATAAAATCCCTACAGGGGATATTTTGGAAGAGAACCAACTTAGGTTTGTCATCAACTATGTTGGACGTTAAAATCCTGATCGGGCAGATGGCCCATGAACTAGGTACATTCTTGCCATAATCTCTCCTAGGACTAAGGGAGTGTGACGACACAACCTCAAAGCTAAGGCATATGGAATGATATCGCTAAGGCATACTGGACTGGGTATTATTAGTTATAAACTCATTTAGTTAGCAAAGGCCCAAAATGATTTACACTTATTAATACCTCACTTAGTCGGCAAAGGGCCCAAAATGATTAACAATATTATTTTGTCAACGGAAGTCCTGAATGACTGGTAGGTATCAACTCTTCCCGGTCGGCAAATAAAATACATATGTAATTATTAACTATATTTAGTCGACAAATGCCCAAAGTATGCTACAGTTAATAAATAAACTTTATTCATTTCAAGACTGGCAAGTACAAAGATATAGAACATTTCAAAAACTATGCAAGGACTCAGACCAACTACGGATGGTGAGCAATATATTCAGCTATGCGTGCTCTCCAACCATCATCTGGATTGGGGTCAAAGACATTCTTGTTGTCTTCAAGGTAGTGTTTAATCAGTTGGGTATGAATGGCTTCAATAGGAATCCACTTCGCTTCCCTAAAAAAGAGGGGCTGGCGATAAGCTGGACAGTCTGCTTGGTACTTATATCACAACTCTGACTCCTTGGGTGTCTTGATCTCTCTAAGGGCATTTTTCCACCCATGCTTGTATGCCATATCTTTGTCTTCCTTTAGCCTTATAGGTGCATCAATCCAGCCCTCATTGTAACCTTCTATCCACGATTCTTGAGGTGCCATCCTGAAGAGACGCCTTAGCCTCTTGACATCCCTTTAAAGGACAACTATGATGGTATACTTTCATTGAACATCTTCCTTCAGATCGATAACCTCCTTCTTCAGGTCATTATTATCATCTTGAATCATCTCGCCCACATCCTTACTTGCTATAAATTGGGCCCTCAGGACGTTTATCTCCTCCTGCACAGAGGAGTCAATCTACTCCATGACTTGAAGGTCGTCCTTCAACTTTGCCACCAGCTCAGACTGGTCCTTGTATGGTACATTCCTTGCCTTCAACTATTTGTAGACTTTTAAAAAGGCCTGATGAGTCTTCCCACTGACACCCGGGCCCAAAACCTTCCCAAGATTTGAGGAAGGAGAGATGCAATACAAAGGAGATATGTATAATAGTAAGTGTGGTGACAGTTATATTCAACACAAATAAATAAGAAAAGCACAATCACCAGAGGAAATAAAGAATATAAAATGCCAATCACACAACACAGTATATACGTGGTTCAGTAAGAATGCCTATATCCACGGTGGTGCAGTCAGTATTATTTCTATATACTCCGGGGAGTGTTTACAGAGAATACAGTGCGTTCCTTTTTCCCCAGGATTAGGGTTTGTTATATACATATTTTTTATCAGGGGGTGGGGGTGTTGGATTCCCCCACGTTCATCTTCTACTCCTAGAATATCTCCTTACGAGATTATAGGAGTGGACTAAGTCGAAACTGAATTCTGTTGAGATATGAGGGGCCAGACTTTGGGCCATTTTTATTAGGCTACTCGGCTGGGCCCATGATGCCAAATCCGGGTACCCACAATTGCCCCTAAAGTTGTGGGGACATAATTTGGGCTCAATAAATTTAAATGGTTTGGCATAATGGCTCTTTTGTAAATTATGTAACTCTTTCTAATATTGGAGTTATTTACTTGATTTTGGCGGTAGCTTGCTTCGTGTTCTGTGCATCATGATTAATAATGTTTAAGGAGTCATTTTTATATTATCGTTTCAATCTTCTTAGCGTTCCCTCATCTTTTGCGATTTTTAGCTGTTGTGCCCTCTTCTCCAGGTCTTCATTTTCTTTGCTTTCAATCTCCCTCATCATATGGGATTGTGATCTTGCGTTGTCCAAGTCAAACTTTCATCTCGTAGGTCCCCTTTGCTTTCTCTCTATGCTTTCTCTGTTGAGTTTTCTTTGAATTTGAAATTTAGGGTTTACAAATGACGAAGATAGGTAATAGATCAGTGTCTGAGTTTAGGAAGTTTTATAATATCCCAGAATGAGTAGAGATTGAGTGCGTCTCTATCCTCCAAACAATTTATTCCTTCATTTCTTTGGTTATTTCAACATCATCCCTGCACAGTGCTTGCCTAACGTCTGGAAGATAGTCAATGGTGTCCATAGAATAAATCAACTTTATGGCACTAAATTAGGGCTCGCTAAAATTTATTTTTGTAATTCCTTCCCTCGAACGAGCTCTGGTATTCTTTACCTCAAGGACAGGAGTCCTGACAGGGTATTGTTAGTAAATTTACCTAATTCCCACAAGGACTACTGGCAAGAGGGATTCCTTGGTAGGAATTGGCAGTTCTCCCCCCCAGATTGAGGGGGCGAGGTCTGATAAATTCACTGTTCCCTTTTATGGGGAAGAGTACATAGGTAATCTTCGCTCTTCTCTTTCGATCTCCTTGTTAATGTATGATTTTTCTGATACTTTTGTATTTTCTTTTCAGCGAGGATAAAGAATTTGGAACCTGCTCTTAGTGAGGTTCGATCTGCTGAGCTGATCAAGGCTTGGAACATTAGAGAGCCTTTGACTGAAGGTGAACATCCCCGGTCGGCCAATTTTCTCCTGGAGTACAAGAACATAGGGTTTAATTTCATTATGCGGCCTGTATACAGCATTCCTGTCCTAGATATTACAGAAAAAGTTGTTGTTGACCCCATCCAGTTGGACGAGGAAGAAAGAAGTTCAGAAAGTGATATTAGAGGAGGTGCTGAAGGTGGTTCTGGTGAGGCAAGCTCTAGTAGTGAAAGTTCTTCTAGCTCAGAAGAGGTTTCTGAGGCTCAAGAGTCTTCAAGTACATCCAGTAGTTCTAACGAGGAAATGGCTCCCCCTAAGAGGAACCTGATCCATGATGATGATGATGAGGATGATGTGCTTCTCGCTCAGTGATCGAAGAAGCAAAAATTCAGCAGTGGGGCTATTGCACTGGTTCTCAGTCTACTGCTCATGAGCAGGAGAAGAAAAGAAAATAAGAAGAGCAGTTGAGAGAGAGAGAGAGAGAGAGAAAGAGAGAAGAGGAGAGGAAAAAAATTAAAGAGAAAAAGAAGGTGGAGGAGAGGAAGAGGGAAGAGAAGGAGAAGGAGATAGGGGAGAAGAGGAGAAGAGTGGAAGTGAGGATGAAGTCTGGGCAAGCTTTAGTGCCCGTGTCTGCGTTGACAGAGGGGGCCTCGATTTCCATCTCTCCCCAACTGGCTTCTGCGCTGATCGAGAGAGCAGTCCTGCCTGCTGATCGCCAAAGGGCAATGGGGACTGACTAGTTAGCTTTGCAAGCGAGTCAAAGTCTAGCCTTGGTAAGTCTGTTTCGTTTCTTTAACACTTGTAAAACTCTGTTTGCTTCTTTCTTTTAATACTTCCTTTTTACTTGTAGTTCGTGACTGACTTCGCCGTGCTCTATCGCTCTCGCGATGAGCTGGTGAATAAGAATGCTGAGTTGGAGAAGCAGAACGCTGCTTTGAAGGGGAAAAGTATCGAGGTCGAGGCCAGCTTAAAGACTGCTGATACTGCTCGGATGTCCTCTGATCTTACCCTTGTTTAAGCTAATCGAGCGAGGGTGGCAGCGATCAAGGGTCTGAACGAGCTGCAGCAGGCCTATGGTTTAGTCTGCTTGAGCAAGATAGCGGTGGTGGAGGAGAATCAGGTGCTGGTGGAGAGGCTGAAGAAGAAGGAGTCTGCAGTAGCTGCTTTGAAGGAGAGTTCTTACAATAATGGTTGGGCCACGACGTATGAAGATGCTGATGTTCTGATTGGCTACATCATCCAACTGAACTTCAAGAAGGGCTAGAAACAAGGCTTTTCTGGCTATTGGGGTGGATACTGACTCACCCTTATTTGATGAGCATTATCTAGGCTCAAAGCCCGTTGTGGATGATGTGCCTGCCTCGGCCGCTGAAGGCATAATCCCCACTTCTCAGACTGCCCCTGTTGATGCTCCTCCTGCTCAGGGAATAGCATTTGCCCCATCTGAGGGAGGTGCTGTCAGTGCAGTTGACAAAGGAAAATAACTTTCTACCTCTGAACAGATTGAGGTCGCCCGTTAGCCTGTTCTTAAGACTTTATTTGTATTTTTGACTTGTTTGTAATGTTCCTTTCTGATTCTCAATGTACTTTGATCCTTTATGTATGAATTAAATGAAAAGACTTTTTCCCTCAGCGTACTAATTTATTTTTTTATTTATGGCTTGTATTCAATTGATGTAGATGAATATATACCAGCCACTTCTCAACTGGGAAGAATTCTCGGTCCTCATGTGAGTGCTCAAGTTCGCCAAACCTTCGTAAGAATTCATAAATTGCTGTGATCGAGGAATAAGAGTTTCATAGATCAGTCGGAGCTCGTTGCTAAACTGAAAGACGGGCTTCAGGAAATGGAAGAAGTTAGAGCTTCTGTTCAGGAGGAAGTGAACACTCTGAGAGCAATACTCCTCGATGCCACCAAGATTAACCTAGTCAAAGAAGTTTTGCAACAGGAAAATGAGTCCTTGAGGAGGGAAGTGTTGCGCCTCAGGGAGCATGCGCCGAGCACTACACCTCGCATTTTAAGGGGTTCCTTTTCATCACAAGCTGGCACAGGACCAAGCGATGCTCCTTTAGTTTTGCGAGGTTCTACCTCATTGACTGTTCCGCGAACTGGTCCAAACATAAGAAGTCCAGATAGGGAAATGGACGAGCTCCATGAAGATATCCGTCAAGCATACGTGATTGCTGTTGGGCTCCAAAGGGATATCATATGGCTGAGGCATCTATTTAAGAAAGTACCTCAGTGAGTGTGCGCTGATGGTTGCGACCAAGGTTGGGCAGATGCTCCGACAAGGCTGAAAGAGTTTGAAGAGCTCGTATTTATTAGGGGATGGTTGAATGCCCTCAGGGAGCTGCAAGTTCTAAGGAACTCAGTACTCTGGTACCGTCATGAGATCTCTCCTTTAACTTTATGGCCTAAACCTTTCAGGAGGGACGACCAATAGATCCCTATCGATGCTATCCCCAGGCAGCTATTAGAGCCCACCGCCAATAAGGTCGAGCAGGAACTAGATCCTCATCTGGACGATGGCCAAAGAGCACAAGTGGCTGACTATCTTGTTCAGAGGCCTCAGACTGATTAGGATTTTACCAGCTGTAACTCTCTGTATATATGTAATGAAGTAATGTAATATTGATGTTTTGGTCGATCTCGCCGACTAAACACGGGTTGCACATTCTTGTTGTAAATGTGATGAAGTAATATAATATCTATGTTTTGGGCGATCTCGCCGACTAAACACGTGTTCATCATTTATCTCTCACTTAATTATCTTGGGCCCGTGATGGCCGACTAGATTGGTAAGGTTGCAATGTTGAGTTAGTGTCCTCCCAGTCCAGTATGCTTATAAGATACCGTTCTGCGTCACTTTACCTTTTAGGTCGTGTCATCACACTCCGTTAGGCCTAAGTGTGGCAATGGAGAGGACACACCTGGCACTGGATGTTCTATTCGAGTAGGTTTTTTGATCCAAACATAGTCTGGTGACCAATTCATTTTTGGTCTAATTGCCTAAGGATCCCCTGTAGGGCTTCATATATTTCCGGGGCAATGATATGAGGTTGTTTGTGTTTCATAATGAATACCTGAGGAGGGTGATACCCTGCTTTTATGCTTTGAGTAAGGTTCCTGTTATTTGGAAAGGCTGTGCAAGTTATAAAGTTCTCAATATAGGATTAACACTTAATAGAATGCAACTGCCAAATATCTTTCATTAATTCACAAGTAAATAAAAAATGAGTTGCCAATTCCAAAGATTTGATAGAAGAGCCAAAAAAAGAAAAAGCTAAAAATTGAATTTCTTAAGGTTAGCTGCGTTCCATGCTCGGGGTATCTCTCTGCCCTCCAGCGTTTCTAAGTGATAGGCTCCTTGTAGATCGTCTCTTGTTATCTGGAATGGTCCTTTCCAGTTCGACCCTAGCTTGCCGTCTGATGGTTTTACTACGCTGCCAAGGACTTTCCTTAGGACGTAGTCCTCAACCTGGAATGCCCTAGGATTGACCATCTTATTATATTATTTTGCGAGCTGTTGTTGATAGCTCACTAGCCTTACTAGGGCTAGGTTTCTGCGTTTGTCAGCTAGATCAAGTTCAGCGAGTAATGCTGCATCGTTCTGACCTTGGTAGAATGGGGTTTCCCTAGTTACTCATCGTGGGGTAGTGCGGTAAGCCCACAAACTATGCGACAACTCACTCACCCATGCACCTTTGGCCCGCTCTAGTCGTTTCTTTAGCCCATCGATCACTCTTTTGTCGGAAGCCTCGGTTTGATTGTTGTTCTAGGGGAATGCCACAGAGCTGAAATAGTGCCTGATTTCGTGTTCATTGCAGAAGTTCTGGAAAGGGCCACTCTCGAACTGTGTTCCGTTGTCAGTGATGATGGTTATGGGGATTCCAAAATGGGTAATTATGTTTTTCCATATAAATCTCATCATATCTGCATCTCGGATGTTTGCTAGTGGCTCTGCCTCAATCCATTTGGTGAAGTAATCCGTTGTGACGAACAGATACTTACGGTTGCCGGCGGCGGTAGGAAGTGGGCCTACGATGTTCATTCCCCAATGGGTGAAAGGTCAGGGGCTGGTGAGTGATTTTAGGTCGCTGACAGGTTAGTGAACCATAGGAGCATGTAGTTGACATTTTTTGCATTTGTGAGCGTATACTGCTGAATCTTTTTGCATATATGGCCACCAGTAGCCTTCCTTCATAGCTCGAAAAGCTAGTGATCTTCCTCCAATATGGCTTCCACAGATTCCTTTGTGAAGCTCGTGTAGAACTTGCTCGACGTCCTTGGGGTGGACACATTGAAGGTAAGGGTCGGTGAATGATCTTTTGTATAGTTTTCCCTCAGGAGATAAGTGAAAGCGAGAAACTTTGACTCTTATCTGATGAGTGGAATTTTTGTCATCTGGAAGTGTACCATCTTTTAAATAGTCCCTCAGAGGGTCCATCCAATTGAGCGCTGACTCAATCTGGAGCATGTGTTCTAGGTTTGACAGTTCATCACTCTGGTTGATGCACGGATGGACGACGAAGTTGATGGGGATCATCCTCTTCAAGTCAGAATCGATTGGTGAACTTAGGGCTACCAGGGCGTCGAAATGTCTGTTCTGTCCTCTGGGAAATTATTGGATATTGACTTTCTCAAAGATGGACATTAGCTCATTTGCCAAGGCAAGGTAGGCTGCCATTCTTTCATCTCTTGCGTTGAAGTCCCCACTTATCTCATTAGAGACGAATTATAAATCACCGAACACCTGTAGTTTCTTTGCCCCCAGTGCCCGTGCCTTCTACAGGCCATCTATCAAAGCTCTGCCTCGTTGTCAGAGGCTTCAAATCCAAGCTCGATCCCTTTCTCGAGGATTGTGTCCTCTGGAGTGACGAGCACAATGCCTACTCCTACCCCCTTTGAGTTGGAGGCTCCATCGATAAACAGTCGCCAGACCCCTTCTGATGGGTGTTTTTCTATTTCCTTCATGGGTTGAAGCTGGCCGTAGGGCTGTTCACTAGTGAATTCTGTAATGAAATTTGCGAGAACTAGACCTTTGATTGCATTCCTGGGCTGAAATTGGATATCAAATTGTTCGAGTTCGACTGACCACTTAGATAGTCTACTAGATAAATCCACTTTTCGCAGGATTATTTTAAGGGGGTGCGATGTAAGGACGGTGATAGTATGAGCTTATAAGTAGTACTTCAGCTTCCTCGAAGCTATTACTAGTGCAAAGGCGAGATTTTCCAGTGGCAGGTAACACTTCTCGGCGTCTAATAAGGTCTTGCTCGCGTAGTAAATTGGATGATGGATTCTAGCTTCTTCACACACCAATGCAGAGCTAACGGCGTGGCTGGAGACGGTGAGGTATAAGTAGAGGGAATCATCGTACTGAGGTATTACGATCAAAGGTGGCTTGCTAAGATAGACCTTGAGCTCCTCCAATTCCTTCGAGTAATCTTGATTCCACTCTACTGTTTTATTTCCTTTCAAGAGCTGGAAGAATGACTTGCACTTCTCAGAGGACTTTGAAATGAAATGGTTCAAGGCAACGAGCATGCCCATGAGCTTCTGTACATCCCGTATCGTTATAGGTGGTTGTACCCTATTAATCGCATCGATCTGGTCCGGGTTGGCCTCAATGCCTCTTTTGCTAACCAAATATCTGAGGAATTTTCCTGACTGGACACTGAAATAACACTTGCTCGCGTTGAGTTTTATTCGGTATTTCTTGAGGATCTCGAAGGTGTTTGATAGGTTGAGAGATGGTCCTCTTTGCGCTTACTCTTGACAAGCATACCGTCGATGTAGACCTACATTGTATCTCCCATTTGATCTTTGAACATCTTGGTGACTAGCCTCTAGTAAGTTGCTCCTGCATTCTTGAGCCCAAAAGGCATAAGTTTATAGAAATATAATTCGACAGTAGTGATGAACGCTGTCTTATCTTGGTCTGGTGCATGGAGGGGGATCTAATGATACCCCGAATATGCGTCCAGAAAACTAATTCTCTCGTGAGCTACTGTGGCATCCACCAACTGGTCGATTTTCGGGAGAGGAAAACTGATCTTGGGGCATGCCCTGCTAAGGTCAGTGAAGTCAATGTAGACTCTCCATTTCCCATTACTCTTCAGAACTACTACTGGGTTGGATAACCATTTAGGGAATTGAACTTCCCGTATGGATCCTGCATCCAGCAGTTTTTCAACTTCTTTCTCTACAGATTTAGCCTTCTCGGGCACGATTCATCGTGCTTTCTGCACGATAGGCCTGAAAGTGGGGTTAATGTGTAACCTATGGCAAATCACACTGGGATCAATGCCAGGAAGCTCATAAGGTTCCCATACGAAAACGTCTAGGTTGCTTCTCAGTAACACCGTCAATTCTTTCTTTTCTTATTTTGTAAGAGAAGTTCCGATCAAGAAACTCTTTTCTGTTGTGCTTCCACCGACCGTTACTTCCTCGAGGTCCTGGACGACCCTTCTCATAGGGGAGGAGACTGGTCTCCTCCACTCCGGGCCTTCCATATCTTAGTTGTTATTTTGAAGGTATCAGACCTTCTTGTTCCTCGACTTTCTCTTTGGCCTTCTCGATCTTCTTCTCTGGTTTCGGGAGGATGGCTTCTATGAAGTACCTTCTTGCCATTGCCTAATCTCCGTGAATCTCCATCACTCCTCGCTCGGTTACTTACTTCAGTTTTTGATGGTAGGTCGAAGGGACTGCCTTCATTGCATGGAGCCACCCCTTGCCAAGGATATCTTGATATGGCGAGTCGATGTCGACCACCAAAAACTCGATCATGATGGAGACACTTCCTCCCTTACCGGCAGCACAATCTTTCCCAATGGAATAGTCACTTTTCCAATGAAGCCAACTAGAGGGATAGTGGCTTCCTTCAAGTTAGCAACGCTTAACTTCAATTTACTGAACAAGTCGAGATACATTACCTCAGATGAGCTTCCCCGATCGACGAGTAGATTGTCGACGAGTAGTTGGTTATCCTGAGCGTAATGATCAAAGTGTCATGATGTGGGGTTCTTACTCCCACCAGATCTTAATTTTTGAACACGATATATTTGCTATAGTCGACGTCATCTACTCACTGACGCTTTCCTGATTGTGTCTTTGCTGGATCGATTTGAAAAGCTTGCATTACTTCTGTAAGTTTTTTTACGTCCATCCGAGCTGAATTCCCCTGAATCTGCTTCATATCAGATGCCCTATGAATTAATATGAATTCATGGCCAACATCATCTTCGAGTACGTTATCAGGTCTTGTTTCTCCATTAGTAGCAACTTTCTCTGCCTTCTTCTCCACAAACTCGTTCACGTTCCCAGACTGAGCCAATTCTTCGAGGTGAGACTTAAAAGCTTTGCAGTGCTCGGTCTTATGTCTTCCCTCTTTATGAAAAGTGCATCAGAGCGCGTTATTTCTCTTTGAGGGATCTCCTCCCATCTTTCTAGGCCACTTAATAAATGGCTCGTCTCTAATATTCGCTAGAATATTATAGATTGGTTCTTTGAAGACAGTTTTGACTTCCTGAAATGCTTTCGAAACATCGTTCTTGCCTCCATTCTTGGAGAAATTCTTACCCCCAATCTTGCCTCCTTTCTTCTAGTTCTCAGCTTTATCATTTGTAAGGACACAAATTTCCAATTGAGTCCATATGTAGTTTTGGCTCAATTCCGGACAAAAACATTTATTCATAGGATAGTATTTAATTGTAATATTCTCAAGCCTATGAAGTAAGTATTGAAGACGTAGCGGCAAAGAATTTAAAGCTTCATCAAAATGACGGTTTGCGTGCCTCGTTTCTACGTCATCAACTAAGGTTCCATGCTCCCAAGGTATGAATGTAATTATATTTATATAGGATCTTGGAACAATATTTATTGGGTATTAGGTTTAATAAAAACCATGTTTACTTTCAGAAATAATTTAATTGGAACTTTAATTTAACGTATATAAAGTTTCTGGGCCAAAATAGAATTTTAGAAAAATTTCTGGAAGTCGTTCGAAATCTCGTTCGAACGAGTTTTTCGTTCTAACGAGGTTTCGTTCGAACGAGACTGCCAATGAACCTAATCTGATAAGTCGTTCGATATGTCGTTCGAACGAGTTTTTCGTTCTAACGAGGTTTCGTTCGAACGAGTTTGCCAACGAACCTAAACTAGTCAGTCGTTCGATATGTCGTTCGAATGAGTTTTTCGTTCTAACGAGGTATCTAACGAGTTTCTAACGAGCCCAGTCTGGTCACTCGTTAGAAGTCTCGTTCGAACGAGAGTCAAGTTCGTTCTAACGAGATGCCAGCACGGGAACAGTTTTGAGCAGTTTTTGGCAGTTTTTACCCACTTTCCCCACTTGGTTTTTAACCAATTTTTTCAGACTTAATAATGTGCGGGAATGACTTTTTCCTATGTATCTTTTTCATACCATAAAAACTCCTAGAGAGTGTTTTGAGAGAAAATTTGTTTAAGGAAAAAGGTCATGTTTTGAGTGTTATTTTTAATGAAAAATCCTACACACTCTAGTGTTTACACCCAATAGTTGTTTATCCAAGTTCTATATACATATCTTTACTTGGAGTTTTGGCACCGGTTTATCTCTACCGAATTCAAGAAGAGAAGTTTTGGTTTGCTTCTACATCCATCAAAGAAGAAGACTGTTTCTTGAAGATTCTACCCACTTGGAGAAAGGTTCCATGCTTGGGTGACGGTGACCATATAAAGTCCCATCGGTGGATTCCGAGACCGCGGTGGTGTTTCGAGGTTATTCGCTAGGAAGAGGTTTCTACGAGAAGAAGCGTCGAGGTTTGAGAGGGATCGAGTCAGTCGTTGTAAGTCTATCTGTCTTGTAATTGTAATTCCATATCTAGTGGACTTGTGGATAGGGCCATCCGAGGTTGTTTCCCGTCTTGGGTTTTTCCTCGTACATCTCGGCGTAGTGTGATATTGTTTATTTTATCTTGCATCATAATATATAACGCATTCTTAGAATAAATTCAAGATAAAATTCGGTTTAATTATCACACTCATTTAATTTGGGACTAAATTAAATTTTGGGTAAATTTGGTTTATTCAAGTCATTTGCTAAAATTGGTTTCGCCTAACTTTGGATAATTGCAAATTATGACTTAGGCAAATTCTAGGACTTGGATTAACTTATTTTAATTTGTTTTGAAGAAATTAAAATTCGGCTTTGTTTATTTGTTGAACCATCGTCTTTTAAACTCTTCCGCATCATTCATTGAGTTTTAAATAAAAAGGAAATTACTTTGCGCACTTTCAAATTGGTATCAGAGCCAAAAACGATAAATTATTTCGTTAAGATCTTTTAATCTTTTGGCTAAAATGGATTTTTCCCCATTTTCAAAATTTCCTATTTTCGATGGTTCAAACTGCGCGTATTGGAAAGCGTGAATGAGATCGGCACTAAAATCTATCGACGAGAGAGTTTGGATATCTGTTGTTACCGGGTACTCCCCACCAACCTATTTAGTTGAAAATGAACGTGTTATCAAACCCGCCGATAGATGGACTAAAAATGAGTTTAAACTTGCTAATTTTAATTCCCGTGGTTTAAATGCCTTATTTAGCGCTGTCACACCGGATGAATTCTGACGTATTATGACGTGTGAAACCGCTAAAGAAGCTTGGGATATTTTACAATTAACTCATGAAGGAACTAGTGTCGTTAAAGCTTCAAAACTCCAAAACCTCACCACTCAATTTGAAACTATCAAAATGGATGAAAAAGAAACTTTTGATAAATTTTATGCTAGACTTTCTGATATTGTTAATTCATCCTTTAACTTGGGAGAGAAAATACCTGACGACCGTGTTGTAAAGAAAATTTTGAGGTCCCTACCCGATAGATTTATTCCTAAAGTGACCGTTTTAAATTCTTTACCCACTTTAGCCTCTACGAAATTAGAAGAGCTTGTAGGTGATTTACAAACCTATGAATTAGATATGTTTCCCTCTAAAACTGAAAAGAAAATTAAAAAGGGTGTTGCTTTAAAAGCCCGAAAAGAGGTCAAACAAGTAGTAGAGAGCGATAGTGAAAGTGACTCGGAAGATATGGCTTTGTTTGCTCGCAAATTTAGAAAATTTCTTAAATTTAACAAAGATAAATTTAAAAATGATTTTAAGAAATTTGATACTTCTAAACATGATAAAAGAGAGAAGATTTCTAAAGCCGAGAGGATCCCTGAACCTAGTAATGACAATTTAGATAGGGACGAGTCTAACAAGTGTTTTGGTTGTGAAGGTTATGGCCATCGAGCTTATGAGTGCCCCACTAAACTAAGGAAAGAGGGTAAACGACCCACTGCATATAATGCAACCCTTAGTGATAGTGATAAGGAAGAAAAGCCTGATTCCCCCACTAAGAAAAATTTTGTGGCTTTTATGGCTAGTCATGTGAGTGATAATGAGAACTCATCGTTTGATGACACGATAGCACATGCCACTTCCAAGGTCATTGTTCATGATTCCCTTGTTTTTAATGATAGTGAGAGTGGAGAAGAAAGAGAGAGTGAAAATGAAGAAGAGGTTGATGTGAGTGAACTTCAAAATGCTTTTCATGAATTATATAAAGAATCTATTAATTTGAAAAGAACTAATTTGAAGTTAAAAGCTTGTTTAAGAAAGAGTGTCAAGGTTGTTGATGATAGTGCCTTAATAGAAGACCTTAGGACACATATGAGGACTCTTCAAGAGAAGCTTGATTATGTAGAAGGCGAAAGAGATAGCCTTAGGGGTTTAATGGAATCCTTGAAAAAGGAACTTCTTGCTTTTGAAGAGCGAAATGTTTTACTAGAATCTAACATTGCAGAATTGGAAAATAAATTAAAAGATTCTAGTAATGTCAAATTTGATTTGGAATGTCGTTCAGAAAAACTAGATAAAATGTTAGGAACGGTCCAAATTAAAAATGACATTTGTGGTTTAGGCTTCAATCCTTGTAATGAATTTACTCATATTGCCCAAACCAATGTTTTAGGAGAATCAACTAGGAATACTTTTAAAGATCACTCCTTAAGTAAATCTTTTCGACATGTTCTCACTTGTACACATTGTGGTCGACAAGGTCATCTTAGGAAATTTTGCTTAGATCTTAAACGAATTCCTAGAAAACCCCATATTAAAGTAACCACGGTAGTTAACGTTCCTACACCCCAAAATAGTAATTCCTCATTAATTTGGGTTAGGAAATCCGACTTGGTTGCATTACAAAATAGGGTTGTTGATTCTCATTTACTTACACATGCTTCCTCCCTTGCTAAATCTAATGGATGAATGTGTTAGTGTTTGCATACTTTAGCGTTTGTACTTCATGCTATATTCATATGCTAAATGTATGCTTGTTTAGTCATTTTCTAGTCATAGCCTTATTTCATATCCCATGCTAGAAATCATGACTTGTTTATCTTTTTGTATTATATTTTGTGTTTGAATTAATTGAAAAATATAACAAGATTTTTGTTTATCATTTGTGTTTTATTTATTTCATTTAAGCTTAATGAAAAATACAAATGATTTTTGTTTGTCTTTTTGAGTAAATATTTATTTTTGATTAAAAATGTTAAAAACTCAAAAAGATTTTATTTTGTGTGTATTTTAGTTTGGCACACTTTATGTGGCATATATTTGTGTTTGAATCCCATCGTTTACGCTCCCATGTGGCTAGAACTTTTGGTTTAGATTTTCAATCCTTAAAATGTTCTTTACCATGTTTTATATGGAGTAGTTGGATTTTGTATTGTTTAAATGGATTCTATTTCTGTATGCCTCTATTCACACATGCACGAGCTCTTTTGAAATCTTAATGTCACATGTTATATTTGAGCTTTCTGAGGTGTTCTCCTACCAATCTAGTCATCTACATATATATGACCTAGGAGGACTAGTGCATGTCAAAATCCGTTGCATGTGAGATTTGTGTGAAAATGAAAACATGATAAATCTAAATGTGCACGGGGAAGGGCTCCGAACGGATGAATTAAATCCTTTGCGATAGTAAGCCACCGTTGATTGGATCTAAAAGAAATACGTGATCCAAAGGCCTAAAAATAGAATATTTGGCATTAAAAAGAAAGCAATTGCCAAGGCCTATGTTTGTTTGATATATTCATTCAAAAGCAACAGAATATATATGATTATTTAGGGAGAATTGGATGGTATATCAACGGTTTGCACAATGTCCGTTTATCCTAGTTGTCTTTAATGTCATGACTCTATTTGGTTTGTAGAATCATCATCATGCTAGGCTTGTATGCATTGTGCATGTTTGTTCATTGAGTTCACTCTATATTGTCACATGAGGTTATATTTAACTGTGATGAAGTTTGCAATCAAATGAGAACTCCGTGAACGTTTCTTAAGTGTTTGGGTCTAAATTTTCTTATTGCTAGTTCACACCCCTACACTTCTGTTTCCATATGACACATTTTTCCCATACAAGTGTGCAAACTTATTGTATTCTGTGTCATGTGTGTGTTTATATCTATATATATATGCAAGTGCTTCATTGATAAATTTCTAGTTTATATATATATATGATATTTGTTTTGTCTTTGCCTATGCTTTTATTGCCCATATGCTCTCATGTCTTAACACTTTAAGCTTCAATATGCTTCTATGTTTATTAGTTCTTTATCCTTTGCCTATTCCTGAACAAAAAGGGGGAGAATGATGATAGAGGGAGAAATGGTATCTAATCCTATTATTATCGCATCTTAGTTTGGGGGAGATTCATCTTAGGGGGAGACGTCTTTCTAAGTAAATGTCATTGTTTGATAAAGGGGAGAATTATTTTAGGGGGAGTAATTAATTACATGCGATTAATATATTTTGATATTCCCTCTGCATTTGATGAGTTTGCTTAAGTGTGCAGGTATTCTTCTAAAGCGGCAACTTTAAAAGGAAAAGTGTTTAATCCTTGGGTTGAGTCAAGATTGGGCGGGTTATGTTTTGAGTCTAGTGAGCTTGACGACCCTTTAGGATTTTTGTTTTGGTTTTTGTCCCGGAATAGCCAAAGGGGGAGATTTGACTTCCTGAAATTCTTTCGAAACATCGTTCTTGACTCCATTCTTGGAGAAATTCTTACCCCCAATCTTGCCTCCTTTCTTCTAGTTCTCAGCTTTATCATTTGTAAGGACACAAATTTCCAATTGAGTCCATATGTAGTTTTGTCTCAATTCCGGACAAAAACATTTATTCATAGGATAGTATTTAATTGTAATATTCTCAAGCCTATGAAGTAAGTATTGAAGACGTAGCGGCAAAGAATTTAAAGCTTCATCAAAATGACGGTTTGCGTGCCTCGTTTCTACGTCATCAACTAAGGTTCCATGCTCCCAAGGTATGAATGTAATTATATTTATATAGGAGCTTGGAACAATATTTATTGGGTATTAGGTTTAATAAAAACCATGTTTTACTTTCAGAAATAATTTAATTGGAACTTTAATTTAACGTATATAAAGTTTCTGGGCCAAAATAGAATTTTAGAAAAATTTCTGGAAGTCGTTCGAAATCTCGTTCGAACGAGGTTTCGTTCGAACGAGACTGCCAACGAACCTAATCTGATAAGTCGTTCGATATGTCGTTCGAACGAGTTTTTCGTTCTAACGAGGTTTCGTTCGAACGAGTTTGCCAACGAACCTAAATTGGTCAATCGTTCGATATGTCGTTCGAATGAGTTTTTCGTTCTAACGAGGTATCTAACGAGTTTTTAACGAGCCCAGTCTGGTTACTCGTTAGAAGTCTCGTTCGAACGAGAGTCAAGTTCGTTCGAACGAGATGCCAGCACGGGAACAGTTTTGAGCAGTTTTTGGCAGTTTTTACCCACTTTCCCCACTTGGTTTTTAACCAATTTTTTCAGACTTAATAATGTGCGGGAATGAATTTTTCCTATGTATCTTTTTCATACCATAAAAACTCCTAGAGAGTGTTTTGAGAGAAAATTTGTTTAAGGAAAAAGGTCATGTTTTGAGTGTTATTTTTAATGAAAAATCCTACACACTCTAGTGTTTACACCCAATAGTTGTTTATCCAAGTTCTATATACATATCTTTACTTGGAGTTTTGGCACTGGTTTATCTCTACCGAATTCAAGAAGAGAAGTTTTGGTTTGCTTCTACATCCATCAAAGAAGAAGACTGTTTATTGAAGATTCTACCCACTTGGAGAAAGGTTCCATGCTTGGGTGACGGTGACCATATAAAGTCCCATCGGTGGATTCCGAGACCGCGGTGGTGTTTCGAGGTTATTCGCTAGGAAGAGGTTTCTACGAGAAGAAGCGTCGAGGCTTGAGAGGGATCGAGTCAGTCGTTGTAAGTCTATCTGTCTTATAATTGTAATTCCATATCTAGTGGACTTGTGGCTAGGGCCATCCGAGGTTGTTTCCCGTCTTGGGTTTTTCCTCGTACATCTCGGCGTAGTGTGATATTGTTTATTTTATCTTGCATCATAATATAGAACGCATGCTTAGAATAAATTCAAGATAAAATTCGGTTTAATTATCACACTCATTTAATTTGGGACTAAATTAAATTTTGGGTAAATTTGGTTTATTCAAGTCATTTGCTAAAATTGGTTTCGCCTAACTTTGGATAATTGTAAATTATGACTTAGGCAAATTCTTGGACTTGGATTAACTTATTTTAATTTGTTTTGAAGAAATTAAAATTCGGCTTTGTTTATTTGTTGAACCATCATCTTTTAAACGCTTCCGCATCATTCATTGAGTTTTAAATAAAAAGGAAATTACTTTGCGTACTTTCATCATTACCTTTGGCAGCTAGCTTAGTTCGACCATTATCCCCTGTACTGAGGTGGGTCACATCCTCCACTTTGGCGTACTTGTCGATGCGAGCCATCAGGTCATAGATGTTCATAGCCTCCTTCTTCGTTAGAGATTGTTTCAGAAGGCAAGAGCTGGGTAAACCAATCTTGAAAGAAGCTACTGCTACTTGCTCTGAGCAGTCCTCAACCTCGTTGAATAACTCCCAGTACCTTTTCGCGTAGTCCCGGAGGCTCTCTTGAGGCGTCTTTTTCATTGTTAGTAAAGCATCCATCCTTTGGGGATGGGAGCTACTAGTAATTAAGCAGGCCGTAAAAATCTCGACCAGGGACTCAAAACTCCTGATAAACCTATGAGGAGCCTCTCGAACCATTTTTGCGCCACATTATGCAGACTCGAGGGGAAAATTCGGCACATCAGTGCATCCTGGTGGTTTCAGAGAGTCATGGCTTGCCTGTACTGCCTAACGTGATCAATAGGGTCAGTTTTTCTATCATAGATCTTGAATCTGGAAATAGAAAATTTCTTGGGGGCTTCTTCTTCTTTTATCTCCCTTGATAAAGGGGATTTCATCTGGGTCTTGAGAGCTCGTCTAGAAAGCTCCCTGGTCGATCTTGCACCGCGATGTGCTGGGTTATTGGTCCATCTCCCTTCGGACCAAATTTCGTATGTTCTCATTGATGTGAGCTGGGCTCCTGTAATGGCGAGTTGGTCGCTGGTGCTCAAGCGAGTCATCGCTTGACTCGTGCTTCTCACTCTTCTGGGATCCACATCTAGGGCTCCTTCCTCGGCTGCGAGACTTACTCGCTTGAGGGCTAGGAGTGCAGTATGGATGTCGCCTAGTGCTGTAATGGAGATATTTCTCCATCCTTTCTAATGTCCTTTTGAGGTGAGCATTCTCATCCTCTTTCTTGCAAGCGGACTCCCTCTGCTCTTGGAGCCCCGCCTCATAGTCATCAATCAATCTGGAGATTTGTGTGGACTTTGCTGGTCCTTGGCTCTTCTCTGAGGCTGGCCTCTCTGGGCGAGCCCTCTGATCTGAACACCGAACTTCAGATCTGATCCTGCGAGGAGCAAGTTATTCTTGGATATCTCATTCCTGAGGGGAATTACTGCTGTGACCAAACATTTTAAATTTCTTTGTTGGTGAGGGATTTCTCAGGGAAGATAAACGTTTCCCACAGACGGCGCCAATTATGGTGACAGTTATATTCAACACAAATAAATAAGAAAAGCGCAATCACTAGAGGAAATAAAGAATATAAAATGCCAATCACACAACACAGTATATACGTGGTTAAGCAAGAATGCCTACGTCCACGGTGGTGTAGTTAGTATTATTTTTATATACTCTGGATGGTGTTTACAGAGAATACAGTGCGTGCCTTTTGTCCCAGGCTTAGAGTTTGTTGTATACATATTTTTATCGGGGAGTGGGGGTGTTGGATTCCCCCACGTCCATTTTCTGCTCCTAGAATATCTCCTTACGAGATTCTAGGAGTGGACTAAGTCGGAACTGAATTCTGTTGAGATACGAGGGGCCAGACTTTGGGCCATTTTTATTAGGCTACTAGTTCGGGCCCATGATGCCAAATCCGGGTACCCACAGTAAGCTATAAACAACAGAGTAAGTTGCATGTACAAAGGACATTAACATGACAGAAACAAGAATATATCAACAAAAGGATAAAGACTTTTTCATTAATCATTCAAAAGGGGAAAACTAGAAATTATAACTAGAGAAAAGAGAAAAGGCATTACAACATAAGAACATGGTAAAGATAAAGTCCTAGAACTACATGACTTCATCCCTTCACCGTCTTAGATGTTTTTGGCTCTTTCCCCTTCCCAATAACTTTCTCCACCTAGTCAACAACCATCCCGACCTCATCTAGATCCTCTCCAGCCTGGTCGGTAGGCTGACTAGCAAAAATCACCTCAGCAGCAAAGGGATATGATCATGGGGGATAAAGTTGGTACAAGTCAGATTCTGGTGGGACTACTGCTGCTCCCAAGGCTTAGTCCCATCCTTTCTTAAAATAAAGCTTCTTGGCATAAGGAATCTGGAGCTCGACTTCATCATAGGTCGCATTCTAGCCATATGAGTAGTTGTTCTCCTTCATACCTGGGTGAAGGTCCCTATATAGACCACTCTTAAGGTTGGTTTTTTTATAGTGTTAATTATATAGACCTTTAGCTAGCTGGACTGAAATTTTGATAAAATATTATGTGTACCTATGTTGTGTCTAGACTACCAATGCCTATGCTCTGCTCACTCTACAACATCTCTCAGAGTTCAGCTAAAATTGCTTCATAAAGGGAAGGTAGTCTCTCACACTTTGCACAACTATGGATCATAGGGATATTTCTAAGTCACATAGGACACTACACATTGCATTTCATAACATCATTTCTTATGATTTGTGTTTGTATGTTTAAAGAGGATTTTTAAATATTTTTAGAATATTTTTAAACATTTAAATCAAATTAATTCTTAAATTTAAATTAGTTGTCTCAATTAATTTAAAGTATAAAGAATTGGGATAATTTCTTAAGAAAAATATATTTGTGTGTAAAAACATTGAAAATATTTTTTTGGATTTTTCTCATATTTTTTTGAGAATTTTTCTGATTTAATTTTGGTTTTAAAATGATTTAAAGTATATTTAAACATTTGTTTTAATTCTGGTTTATTTTAATCCTTTATACGCACTTTACATATGTCTTTGTACCGAAGATTTGAGATGCCATGTGTCGCTATTCTAATCCATCCCTTTGTCTTTCTTTGAGAACCGTTGGATTGCATTGTTATCAACGGCTGATGTTCTGGCTTGGCAGCCTTTGTTTTGCACCAATCAGTGCTAACCTCACTTCCTATAAATTGAGACCCTTAGTTCCCACTTTTAATTGCTGAGATAATTCGTGAGCTTATCAAAACTCTGCCAAAATAGAATCTAGAGAGAGAATATATATATATATATATATATAAAGAGAGAGAGAGAGAGAGAGAGAGAGAGTTTACACACACTAGTGTTCTTCACACGATTTGATCTTGTTTATAGATCAAGTCTAAACACATAACACTAATATCATTTTGGATTTCTGCTTTGTGTGTTTCGTTTCTTGAAAACGTTTTGAATCTTTAAAATCTTTTAAAAAACTATCCTATTAGGGTTTGTGTGAATACTGCTGTATATGACTTAAATGAAACTAGCGACACTTCATACAACAACACTGAAATAAATTGGGATGATCATTTTGTTGGCTATTGTAATTATGCTCAAATGTATGCCAGAACTTTAAAAAATAGGCAGGATTTATCTAATTTGGTTACCGTAGAAAACTAGTATATGATAGTTAAGCAAACTGAATTGGAGGTGACAGACATTAAATCTAACTTTGAAAAGGAAAGACTTGATTTTGAAAAACATAAATCTGAGTTTGAAATTGAAGTCTCTACTCTTAATGAAAATATTTTCATTTTTGAACAAAAATACAAGGCCACATTAGTTTAACATGAAATCTAAAGATATGAATGTCAATAATTTTAAAAAGTTAAGAGAAAGAAAAAAAGAAGATTTTAATTTGGATAAACTTTTGGACTCTAAAAAATATGATTGCAATATAAATGGATTAGGTTATGAAGAGCGTTTTAAATAATCCTTATATTAAACCCACTGTTTTTGTTAGGGCTAGTTCCCAAATAGAATAAAATTTGAGTAGTTCCACATCTGATAAAAGAAAACAAGTGTTGAATGATTTTTTTTTAAATGGAGTTGATATCAAATATCCCCCTATTTTGTATGTTGACTCTCCTAAGTATACTCCACCCCCAAAAGGTATAATTTTACTCCAAAATATGACTTTGGTGGATTAAAGTCTAGAAATCTAGTGCCTTATGTCAAAAAGCCTGTTGCGAATAGCTATTGTATTATATGTGATGTTTTTGGACACCAAAACTGGGAATGCCTAAATTATCTCAAGAAAAATACTGATTTTAAAGTCTTTAACTTGAAAGTAAAGAGATTCACACATTTTCGAAGGCATAACACTAATAATAATTGGACTAATTTCTTTAATAAGCCTAGACCTCAATCTAATAGAAAATCATTCACAAAAGGAAAATCCCCTCCTAGATCTCAAAAGACAGAAAAACCTTTGAAAATCATGCCTATTTGGATCAGGAGTAATGATCTGAGACCCGAGCTGGATTTTTTAAAAAATAAACTGTTTTATTGTTTTAACGTCCTTACGCTATGAATTACAAAAATGCTAGATGGTACTTAGATAATGGATACTCGCGTCATATGACCCGGGATATTACTAGACTTAAAAGTGTTATTCGTTATAACGGTGGTAACGTAACTTTTGGGTATGGTAAGACTTCCCAGATTATAGGCAAAGGTGTCCCTAATGAAAATGGATTACCTAATATTAATGATGTTTTATTAGCCCAAGGTTTAAGAGCTAAGCTTTCTATTAGTCAATTCTGTAATGACGGTTGCTAAGTTAAGTTTTTCAAAAACACCTGTGATGTCTTGACCAAGATTGGAGATGAGTATATAAAATGCACCCACACCATAGATAACTGTTATAAAGTAAGTGGTTATATTTCCTATGGTTTAACCATTTATGATGAATCTCACCTGTGGCACAATAGGGTGGGTCATATAAATTTTGATACCATGAATCGATTGTCCACACAAGATATTGTTAGAGTCCTACCTAAATTAAATAAATGTCCAAATACCATTTGTGGGCCGTGCCAAATTGGAAAAATTACTAAATCTCCTCATAAGAAGGTTAAGGACGTAAACACCACTGCTCCCTGGAGATAATTCACATGGACTGAATGGGTCCGAATAGAACAATCATTTTAAATGGAAATTCTTACATTCTAGTTATTGTGGATGATTTTACTCGATTTACATGGGTGCCATTTATGAAAAACAAATCAGAAACCTTTCATCATTTTCTAAAAATTATTACAAGAATTGAAAATGAGAAAGACATCCAAGTAACTCGAATAAGAAGTTATAGGGGTGAGTTTAAGGAAACCGGAGTTATTGAGTAGTGTGATGCTAATGAATATTCATACCAGTTTAGTGCTCCAAAAAAACCCCAACAAAATGGGGTAGTTGAGCGTAAAAACGAAACCACTTAAGAAATGGCTCGTGGACTTATTCATGCTAAAAACTTACCTCTACACTTTTGGGAAAAATCTTGTACTACTGTTGTTCATATTATTAACCACGTATACCTTAGAAAGAATTCCAAAACTATGCCTTACGAATTATGGTTTAAAAAAATCCAACTTTAAAATATTTTCATACCTTTGCTGCTCCTTGTTATGTTTGCAATGATAGGGAAAACTTGTCTAAATTTGAGGCCAAAGGGGATAAAGGCATCTTTTTGGGATATTATCAAATTATTAGGGATTTTAGTGTTTACAATTTACAAACTAAAACCATAATGGAGTCCATTAATGTTTTAGTAATTGACAATACAGTAGAGGAAATGAGTAGTGACCCTCCCATTGAAATTGAGTTGGATTCAAACATTTTAAATGAACCAATCTCAACGGTTGATGAGTATTTACCCATTTCAACCCCGGTTGTACCTAACTGGGTTTCTAAAGACCATCCTTCCACATAAATTGTGGGTGATGTCTTTGAGACTGTGAGAACTAGAAATTAATTACGTCAAGTGACTGACTTGACTGCTTTTGTCTCCTTAGAGGAACAAAAAATAGTTAACGAAGCACTAAATAATTCATATTAGGTTGATGCGATGTAAGAGGATCTATCTCAATTCAAAGATCATGACATTTGGTATCTAGTACCAAGGCCCAAGGAGATTAAGGTCCTTAGCACGAAATGGATTTTTAAGAACAGTACGATGAGAAAGGAAATGTCATTAGAAACAAGGCTTTGCTCATTGCCCAGATGTACTTGAACATAGAAGGAATAGACTGTGATGAGGCTTTTGCTCTGGTGACTTATCTCGAATCAGTGAGATCACTCTGGCTATGTAATGTCATTTACAATTCAAACTATTTCAAATGGACGTCAAATCAGCCTTTTTGAGGAAGTATACGTGGAACAACCCAAAGGATTTCATGACCTTCATAAGCCTAATCACTTATATAGACTGAAAAATGATCTTTATTATTTAAAACAAGCTCATTGTCCAAGGTATGAGCAATTAACATATTTTATTATCTCAAAATTGTTTTATTTGAGGTTGAGTTGATAAAAATTTATTTGTTAAAAAATCTAATAAGGATGTTTTAATCACTCAAATATATGTTGATGATATTGTTTTTTAATCTACTTCTCAAAAAGAGGTGGACTCTTTTTCTAAAGCCATCAGTAGTGAGTTTAAAACGTCACTTATGGGGGAGTTACAATACTTTATAGGACTCCAAGTTAAATAATGTGATGATGGATTGTTTATTTTTCAATCTAAGTATGCTAAGGATTTGATTTCTAAATTTGGACTTGAAAATGCTAAGACGTCTTCCACACTTAAGGAAATTAAGATTAAGTTAACTAAAGATGAAAATGGTACTGCTGTTGACCCCATTCTATATCGCAGTATGATTGGTAGTTTACTATACTTGACTGCGTCCAGACCCGATATCTAATATTCTGTTTGCATTTGTGCACGGTTTCAATCCGATCCTAAAGAGTCTTGTCTCACTTATGCCAAAAATATTTTAAAATATGTAAAATGTAAGACTAATTATGGACTTTGGCATTCCAATGACTCTACTTGTGAGATAATTGGGTACTCCTTTGCGGATTGGAGCGGCAACACAGATGATTGTCATTCCACTTCAAGCAGTTGTTTTTATCTAGGACAGAACTTGGTAGGCTGATCTAGTAAAAAGCAAGATAGTGTTACATTATTTACTGTTGAGTCTGAATATATTGTTGCTAGTGCATGCTGTGCTCAACTTGTATGGATTAAATAAATGCTACATGATTATGGAGTCTTTGAATCTAAAGTTCATCTTTATTGTGATAATGAAAGTGCAATTAATATCGCTAAAAATCTTGTGCAACATAGTCGAACAAAACACATTAATATTCGTCATCACTTTATCAGAGAGTTAGTTGAATCAAAGGAGCAAGTTATTGAAAATGTTGCTACTGATAAAAAAAACTTGTTGATTTACTTACTAAACTATTAGATAAAGCTCGTTTAGAAAGATTTTTAGACATGATCGGAATGATATCACTCGATAACTAGAAAATTTTTTAGTCATGTCTTTACTCTTTGTACAAGATCTCGGAGAATTTAGGATAGGTATCGAGAGAATTCGATATCTCTTAAAAGAAGTTTAATGTAGGATACACTTATTAGAAATTTGAAAAATACTTTTCTGGTTAACTCTCAACCATTGTCTAATATAGTCAAAATGGGGGAGAGATGAGTACATAATTTTGGACAAGTTGTTGATTTATTTTTTATATTGCATAATTTCTGAAAAAAATTAGGAATTTTATGTGACAACCCGCTCAAAATAATAACAGGTGGCCAGCCCTATACTACATTAAATCAGGTATCTCAGATGGCACAGTCTCAACATCAACTCCCAATACTAATAATATAAGGCTAACAACCCGAAATCATTAAAAGTAGGTTGTCAAAAATTAAAAACTTTTTATTTAACAACAACAACAAAACCAATAATGCAACTCAACCAACAACTTACATCTAACTATGATGAGTGATACGTGAAACTCTAAATATATACAAGAGTTCAATACAATATACAACAAATCTGAACAATGAAATACCCGAATATGCTGTCGGGTAACAGACAATACAATAATCTGAGAAATGAAATATAAAAGTTTTGATCTACAACACTTGAATACTAACTCAATAAACATTTGAATCCTAATCTAGATATACAAAGACGGGAATCGACTAAAGCCAAGTGTCGCAACAGTCCGCTACTGCCACAACTCCACGAATACTCAGGATGGATGAACATCAAAGGTGTACTTGCAGAGGGGCACCTAAAGTAATACAATATATATACATGGAGGAGAAAATATAAACGGGTCAGAGCCCGAGTTGAAAAATATTTTATAGCAAGTGTATTAAAATGCATAATAATTATAAATGCATTATTACATGATTAAGGTGGAATCGAACTCTCCATAAATATCCCCTCACCTCTTAACTAAGGCGCGCACTAAACGTATGCACGTGATCTCCGAAATGAATGCCCAATTCTAATTAGGCAAGAGGATTCTAACTTAAACCCAACAGAAGTACTAAGTGAAACCATCTAACCTATCTACCAATCTATCCTTATTCCTATATTCTATAAATCATTTACATTAACTTTTATGTAATAGTTATAGTTATCTTTATAATGTTCATTTGTTGAACATATAAAGGTGCATAATCCATCTTATAACCACATCAACACAATACATCAACATTCTCAATTACTAGAATTTCATATATTCTAGTTATGCCATCATTTGGCATATAAACAATATAATATATATATATATATATATATATATATATATATATATATATATATATATATATATGAGTTATTAGCATCAAGATTTAAGGACAAAACTCCTCCCGATTCTCAACACGGCACTACATTTCGTGCGTGGGACGTCTCGCCGAAGCGAAATCCAAACAAGGAACCCCCCGTTACACTGCACCTGACTGTATTGATCCTCGAGGTTCATTATGCCCTCAATGCATGATGAATGTAACCCAATTATTATCCAATTTTAGCTAATTAATATTCTCATTTCTCAACAGTACACGTCATTTCATGCGTGGGACGTCTTGCCGAAGCGAAATCCAAACAAGGATCCCCCCCGTTACACTATTCCTGGCACTGTCTATTGTCGGGATAGGTGATATATATATATAAATATGAGCATTAAGGACTAACTTATCCCCAAGTTCCAACATTACACTGCGGTTCGTGCCTGGGATGTCTCGCCGAAGAGAAATCCAAACAAGGAACCCCCCCGATACACTAATCCTGGCAATGTTAGTCATTGAGGTCCATTATGCCCTCGATACCCAAATACAAGCACAATCAATAACCATCCAACCGAGCTATAACTTGAAGGATGCAGGCTCACATGCTATCATCTTCCAGCAGCCCATATACGTAGTAAACTGGGGCCACCTGGGCGGGTTCAACGTCACCCACCTCGTGATCAACTCACACACACGACGTCCCGGGAAGAGGTCATACCTCCTAACCGGCAAGTGAGAGCGACACATACCCACGACCTCTCACCCCCAAAGTAAATAAACGTATATAAGATAATAATCACATGGACGACTATGACCTGGGGAATATCTACACCCTGCTCTTTGAGCCAGGATGCTCACCCTCTACGCACGTAACTTCCCAATGATAACAAGGAGGGGGTATGCTTAACTATATGTAGATATACCATCATATAAGGTATAAGTACATCACCACATAATAAAGATATACCATCATATAAGGTATACCTGTCATATCATCTCATTTTCATTATGCGCTCTTAGGCGCAATAGATTTATTGTCATAGTTTAGTATATCTCTCTCCTGATACAATAACCGTCAAATCTCACACATCTTCCCCACTTAGTATACACTATACTATTTCTCGCTTGAAGCTCACATGTCACTTCTAATTGTGAATTGTCTCGCAATTCTATTTAAGTTAAGGATATTCTATATCCTAATGCACCTCAATTAGCATTTCTCATTCTCCATCCATAATAGGGTTCAACTCATTTTATGAACCTTTAAAGTTATCCCATTTGGGATTGGATCCTAACATCCGATATCTCTAAGTTATCCTTATTCTTTCAATATGAAATCGTTATCATCTCCAAATAAAATCTCTAATTAAAGTGGGCTTTCCCACTTACTATATACCATAATATCTAATCGGTATTCCTCAAATTTAGTCAATATGACTCCAATAATTTCTTTTAAGGGAAACTCTCTAAAAGTCTTCAAGACATACTCCAATTATCTCCTATAGAGGTTCCCAACCGATTACCTCGAACAAAATAGAATAAAATTCTCTTTAGAAAAACATCCCTCAAAAAGCCCTTCTTCCGAATCGAGGCCGAATCGATTCGGCCAGGAAGGCGAATCGAGGCCGAATCGATTCGGCTGGGGTCCTAATCGATTCGATCACTCAGACCTGGGCACCAGAATATTTCCAAATCGATTCGGTAGGAGGCCGAATCGATTCGGCCCTTCAGAAACCTCGAAAATGGCTACTTTTTGTAAGCCTAAAATACCCAAAATTCATTTTAATCATTTTCTCTCCATCTTTCTTCAACCCAATCACATATATAACATCAATATTCATCCAAGAATACATATAAACTAATTTCTAACATCAAATCCAATATCTACATATCAAATCTAATATTATACCCAAAAATTAGGTTTTGTTAAACTAAACATAAAACCCAAAGATTCAATCCACAAATCATGCAATAAATGGTACACAACAATTATTTAGCAAGTTTAATCGCTTGCCTCGCGCTCGTAGGGTCTGAATCTGCCTTGAGATCGTGTATTTGCCGAAAATCTCCACTTTCTCTCTCTTTTCTCCTTCCTTTTCTTCTTCTTTCTTTCTTTCTATTTCTCTTTCTCTCTTTGGAGAATTGTTTCTCTCGTAGGCTTAATAAGACTTTCTCCCAAAATACACATCTTTAAATGATAATACACACTTTAAATGACTCGGTAACTTTAATTCGAGTCAAACGGTCCTAAATTATTTTGAAACCTAAATAGACCCCAAGTACAATCATTTTGACTTTCTCTACGCTTCCGGAAACAATGGTATCCTCAGAATTGCCATTCCACACACTTCTAACGACTCCAAATTTTGACCTCAATTGCCAAGTTAATTATTCTCCAATAAAATATTATTTATTTCTCCCAAAATTAATAAATTCTCGTCTCCAAGACCTCGGGTTGTTACAAACTTCCCCACTTACAAAAATTTCGTCCTCGAAATTTTAGCTAAGCCTAATTCTCCAAAGCTCAACTAGTTCTAATATACCCATACTCACTAATCCTATTTCCAAACTTCTAACTTCCCACGACGAATTTATTTTAATTTACTTTATTTTAAGTTGATTATGAGTTATATAAAACCAATTTCCACAACTAGGGCGCCCATACACCCTATATATTTGAGCTTTATGCTCACAGTAATCATAATGAGGCTTTATTTGCCTCCAAAATTCCACAATTCCCAAAATATAAATAATGCTAACATTTTAATAGAGTAAAATTTTTGAATGGTCCAAAGAAATAACTCCTCTCAATTCCTGACATTCGCCACTTTCGTGCGGGGGATGTCTCGCAAAAGCGAAATCCAAAAAAGGAACCCTCCCAATACACTACTATGTAGCGACGTCGGGGATTGAGAGTTTGTTAAATCCGGACTAGAGTTTGAAATAATTTTTTTTTATGAAAATAATTTTGAAATGGCCCGAAGGCCGATAAAAGTTTTATTTTGAAAACAGTTTATTTTAAAGAAAACGGTTTATATAATATAATATAATATAAAATGCCTTATGTCCAACACAAGGTCTTTTAAATCATCATATATATAACAACATATAGCTCACAAAAATTAGCATAATCATGAGCTAAAATTTTTCCTGCGTCCCATCAATCCACAATCTTAACTTTAATAAAAAACAACATCTCACATCATTTCAATATATTGCCATTTATAAGGCACATCCATATCTGGAATACAACAATTGTATAAGTCTAACATGACTATATAAAAGAAGTAGCTTTATCATTACTACTTATCACGTAACCACAATTCTAACATTTACCACAAGGTTTATAGCTCTCTTTGAGCACATTAATATCATCTAGTCTTACAAAAGATAATAACTCTAACTTGCTCAAAATTCCCCTTTAGGGTCATTACATACATAATAGGGCTATAGTACTACCCTTTCTTAAATATCTCCCATACGATATTTCCAAAATTCATATAGTAATAATCCTATTCATAAAGGAGAATTAACTTACATTACCCATCTGTAGTCCGATTGCCCTTCCTCATCAATGGGCTCCCAAACATGGTCCCCCGGTCTAATATAATCTCGACTCTGTTGTAGGGGTTGCACTTACAAAACTTCATCAAAACGTGGTCTTTTACCTCTTTTAGGAAAATCTCTCTTTCTATGACCTATTTCTTTACAAAAGAAACAGTTACCCACAAATCCTTTTTACCCACTCGCATTACTAGCACTCTCATCGCCAAACTTACTTAATGAACTCGAATCTCCAAAGTTCTTACCCCCTCGCGAACGAAGACGATATTCATGACATTTTAATAGTGCCGCATTCACTACCTCGATGAAAGTCACTAACTTAGGACCCCCTAATAAATGTTGCCGAATTTTCCAATCTAAACGTCGAATAAAATTCGATATACGCTTCTCTTCCGTATTTACCTCATCAGGTACTAATCTTGCCCATCTAGAAAAATCTTCTTCATATTCTGCCACCGTTCTATTACCTTGAAGAATCTTCATATCCCGAGTCGGGGAAGGAAAATACCTTAGAGCAAAAAGTTCCCAAAAATTTATTATAGGTAAAGTATCTCTCGGTTCAGATGTGGTGACAGACTCCCACTATTGAAGAGCTGCACTCGATAACTTAAAGGTGGCTAAAAACTGTTTCTGCACCTCACTACACTCAACCATACGAAGGTGCCTCTGCATACTATTCTTCCATTGACTTGAAGCCATTGCATCAACTCCCCCTGCAAACTCGGGAGGATGCCCCTCACTAAAATCTTCCTTCACTCTCTCCCAGAAAGACAATCCTAAATGGGGTTGGGCTGTTTGAACAGCAGATTGCTGTGCCATCGTAGAAATGGCAGCAGTTACTGATTATGCCACAATATTGGCAACTTCATCCGTAGTTACGTTCCTTTGAGGCATTTGAGGTTGTACATCCCCTTTATTTGCCCTGGCTGGACGACCTCCCTGGGTGGCATCTGAAACAAGAACAATTGTATCAGGACGCCTTTCAAATATTTTTGAATCACAGAAGAAATATGGACGTACGAATATAACCATTCTAGTAATAGGGCTCTACATCAAGAACGCTTACGAAAGATCGTAGTAACGCACACAGATCCTAAAGACACTAGAACCTGATGCTATGATACCATCTGTGATAACCCGCTCAAAATAATAACGGGTGGTCAGCCCTATACTATCTCAGATGGCACAGTCTCAACATCAACTCGCAATACGAATAATATAAGGCTAACTAACTGAAATCATTAAAAGTAGGTTGTCAAAAATTTAAAACTTTTTTATTTAACAACAACAAAACCAATAATGCAACTCAACCAACAACATACATCTAACTATGATGAGTGATACGTGCAACTCTAAATATATACAAGAGTACAATACAATATACAACAAATCTGAACAATGAAATACCTGAATATGCTGTCGGATAACAGACAATACAATAATCTGAGAAATGAAATATAAAAGTTTTGATCTACAACACTTGAATACTAACTCAATATACATCTGAATCCTAATCAAGATATACAAAGATGGGAATCGGCTAAAGCCAAGTGTCACAACAGTCCGCTACTGCCACAGCTCCACGAATACTCAGGATGGATGAACATCAAAGGCGTTCTTGCAGAGGAGCACCTAAAGTAATACAATATATATACATGGAGGAGAAAATATAAACGGGTCAGAGCCCGAGTTGAAAAATATTTTATAGCAAGTGTATTAAAATGCATAATAATTATAAATGCATTATTACATGATTAAGGTGGAATCGAACTCTCCATAAATATCCCCTCACCTCTCAACTAAGGCGCGTGATCTCCGAAATGAATGCCCAAGTCTAATTAGGCAAGAGGATTCTAACTTAAACCCAATAGAAGTATTAAGTGAAACCATCTAACCTATCTCCCAATCTATCCTTATTCCTATATTCTATAAATCATTTACATTAACATTTATGTAATAGTTATAGTTATCTTTATAATGTTCATTTGTTGAACATATAAAGTTTCATAATCCATCTTATAACCACATCAACACAATACATCAACATTCTCAATTACTAGAATTTCATATATTCTAGTTATGCCATCATTTGGCATATAAACAATCTATAATATATATATGAGTTATTAGCATAAAGAGTTAAGCACTAAACTCCTCCCGATTCTCAACACGGCACTTCATTTCGTGCGTGGGACGTCTCGCCGAAGCGAAATCCAAACAAGGAACCCCCCGTTACACTACTCCTGACCGTACTGATCATCGAGGTTCATTATGCCCTCAATGCATGATGAATGTAACCCAATTATTATCCAATTTTAGCTAATTAATATTCTCATTTCTCAACAGTACACGTCATTTCATGCGTGGGACGTCTCGCCGAAGCGAAATCCAAACAAGGATCCCCCCCGTTACACTATTCCTGGCACTGTCTATTGTCGGGATAGGTGATATATATATATAAATATGAGCATTAAGGACTAACTTATCCCCAAGTTCCAAATTTACACTGCGGTTCGTGCGTGGGACGTCTCGTCGAAGCGAAATCCAAACAAGAAACCCCCCGATACACTAATCCTGGCAATGTTAGTCATTGAGGTCCATTATGCCCTCGATACCCAAATACAAGCACAATCAATAACCATCCAACCGAGCTATAACTCGAAGGACGCAGGCTCACATGCTATCATCTTCCAGCATCCCATATACGTAGCAAACTGGGGCCACCTAGTGGGGTTCAACGACACCCGCCTCGTGATCAACTCACACACACGACATCCTGGGAAGAGGTCATAACTCCTAATCGGCAAGTGAGAGCGACACATACCCACGACCTCTCATCCCCAAAATAAATAAATGTATATCAGATAATAATCACATGGACGACTATGACCTGGGGAATATCTACACCCTTCTCTTTGAGCCAGGATGCTCACCCTCTACGCACGTAACTTCCCAATGATAGCAAGGAGAGGGTATGCTTAACTATATGTAGATATACCATCATATAAGGTATAAGTACATCACCACATAATAAAGATATACCATCATATAAGGTATACCTGTCACATCATTTTCATTTTCATTATGCGCTCTTAGGCGCAATAGATTTATTGTCATAGTTTAGTATATCTCTCTCCTGATACAATAACCGTCAAATCTCACACATCTTCCCCACTTAGTATACACTATACTATTTCTCGCTTGAAGCTCACATGTCACTTCTAGTTGTGAATTGTTTCTCAATTCTATTTAAGTTAAGGATATTCTATATCCTAATGCACCTCAATTAGCATTTCTCATTATCCATCCATAATAGGGTTCAATTCATTTTATGAACCTTTAAAGTTATCCCATTTGGGATTGGATCCTCACATCCGATATCTCTAAGTTATCCTTATTCTTTCAATATGAAATCGTTATCATCTCCAAATAAAATCTGTAATTAAAGTGGGCTTTCCCACTTAGTATATACCATAATATCTAATCAGTATACCTCAAATTTAGTCAATATGACTCCAATAATTTCTTTTAAGGGAAACTCTCTAAAAGTCTTCAAGACATACTCTAATTATCTCCTATAGAGGTTCCCAACCGATAACCTCGAACAAAACAGAATGAAATTCTCTTTAGAAAACATCCCTCAAAAAGCCCTTCTTCCGAATCGATTCGGGCCAATTCCGAATCGATTCGGCCAGAAACGCGAATCGATTCGGGTCATTAGACCTGGGACTCTGTCTCAGGCCGAATCGATTCGATTGGGGTTCGAATCGATTCGATCACTCAGACCTGGGCACCTGCATATTTCCAAATCAATTCGGTAGGAGGCCGAATCGATTCGGCCCTTCAGAAACCTCGAAAATGGCTACTTTTTGTAAGCCTACAATACCCAAAATTCATTTTAATCATTTTCTCTCCATCTTTCTTCAACCCAATCACATATATAACATCAATATTCATCCTAGAATACATATAAACTAATTTCTAACATCAAATCCAATATCTACATATCAAATCTAAGATTATACCCAAAAATTAGGTTTTGTTAAACTAAACATAAAACCCAAAGATTCAATCCACAAATCATGCAATAAATGGTACACAACAATTATTTAGCAAGTTTAATCACTTGCCTCGCACTCGTAGGGTCTGAATCTTCCTTGAGATCGCGTATTTGCCGAAAATCTCCACTTTCTCTCTCTTTTCTCCTTCCTTTTCTTCTTCTTTCTTTCTTTCTATTTCTCTTTCTCTCTTTGGAGAATTGTTTCTCTCGTAGGCTTAATAAGACTTTCTCCCAAAATACACATCTTTAAATGATAATACACACTTTAAATGACTCGGTAACTTTAATTCGAGTCAAACGGTCCTAAATTATTTCAAAACCTAAATAGACCCCAAGTACAATCATTTTGACTTTCTCGACGCTTCCGGAAACAATGGTATCCTCAGAATTGCCATTCCACAGACTTCTAACGACTCCAAATTTTGACCTCAATTGCCAAGTTAATTATTCTCCAATAAAATATTATTTATTTCTCCCAAAATCAATAAATTCTCGTCTCCAAGACCTCGGGTTGTTACAAACTTCCCCACTTACAAAAATTTCGTCCTCGAAATTTTAGCTAAGCCTAATTCTCCAAAGCTCAACTAGTTCTAATATACCCATACTCACTAATCCTATTTCCAAACTTCTAACTTCCCACGACGAATTTATTTTAATTTACTTTATTTTAAGTTGATTATGAGTTATATAAAACCAATTTCCACAACTAGGGCGCCCATACACCCTATATATTTGAGCTTTATGCTCACAGTAATCATAATGAGGCTTTATTTGCCTCCAAAATTCCACAATTCCCAAAATATAAATAATGCTAACATTTTAATAGAGTAAAATTTTTGAATGGTCCAAAGAAATAACTCCTCTCAATTCCTGACATTCGCCACTTTCGTGCGGGGGACGTCTCGCAAAAGCGAAATCCAAAAAAGGAACCCTCCCAATACACTACTATGTAGCGACGTCGGGGATTGAGAGTTTGTTAAATCCGGACTAGAGTTTGAAATAATTTTTTTTTATGAAAATAATTTCGAAATGGCCCGAAGGCCGATAAAAGTTTTATTTTGAAAACAGTTTATTTTAAAGAAAACGGTTTATATAATATAATATAATATAAAATGCCTTATGTCCAACACAAGGTCTTTTAAATCATCATATATATAACAACATATAGCTCACAAAAATTAGCATAATCATGAGCTAAAAATTTTCCTGCGTCCCATCAATCCACAATCTTAACTTTAATAAAAAACAACATCTCACATCATTTCAATATATTGCCATTTATAAGGCACATCCATATCTGGAATACAACAATTGTATAAGTCTAACATGACTATATAAAAGAAGTAGTTTTATCATTACTACTTATCACGTAACCACAATTCTAACATTTTCCACAAGGTTTATAGCTCTCTTTGAGCACATTAATATCATCTAGTCTTACAAAAGATAATAACATAAGAGCCTAACTTGCTCAAAATTCCCCTTTAGGGTCATTACATACATAATAGGGCTATAGTACTACCCTTTCAAAGATATCTCCCATAGAATATTTCCAAAATTCATATAGTAGTAATCCTATTCATAAAGGAAAATTAACTTACATTACCCATCTCTAGTCCGATTGCCCTTCCTCATCAATGGGCTCCCAAACATGGTCCCCCGGTCTAAAATGATCTCGAATCTGTTGTAGGGGTTGCACTTCCAAAACTTCATCAAAACGTGGTCTTTTACCTCTTTTAGGAAAATCTCTCTTTCTATGACCTATTTCTTTACAAAAGAAACACTTACCCACAAATCCTTTTTGCCCACTCGCATTACTGGCACTCTCATCACCAAACTTACTTGATGAACTCGAATCTCCAAAGTTCTTACCCCCTCGCGAACGAAGACGATATTCATGACATTTTAATAGTTCCACATTCACTACCTCGATGAAAGTCACTAACTTAGGACCCCCTAATAAATGTTGCCGGATTTTCCAATCTAAACCTCGAATAAAATTAGATATACGCTTCTCTTCCGTATTTACCTCATCAGGTACTAATCTTGCCCATCTAGAAAAATCTTCTTCATATTCTGCCACCGTTCTATTACCTTGAAGATTCTTCATATCCCGAGTCGAGGAAGGAAAATACCTTAGATCAAAAAGTTCCCAAAAATTTATTATAGGTAAAGTATCTCTCGGTTCAGATGTGGTGACAGACTCCCACTATTGAAGAGATGCACTCGATAACTTAAAGGTGGCTAAAAACTGTTTCTCTACCTCACTACACTCAACCATACGAAGGTGCCTCTGCATACTATTCTTCCATTGACTTGCAGCCATTGCATCAACTCCCCCTACAAACTCGGGAGGATGCCCCTCATTAAAATCTTCCTTCACTCTCTCCCAGAAAGACAATCCTAAATGGGGTTGGGCTATTTGAACATCAGATTGCTGTGCCATCGTAAAAATGGCAGCAGTTACTGCTTGTGCCACAATATTGTCAACTTCATCCGTAGTCACGTTCCTTTGAGGCATTTGGGGTTGTACATCCCCTTTATTTGACCTGGCTCGACGACCTCCCTTCGGTGGCATCTGAAACAAGAAAAATTGTATCAGGATGCCTTTCAAATATTTTCGAATCACAGAAGAAATATGGACGTATGAATATAACCGTCCTAATAATAGGGCTCTACATCAAGAAAGCTTACGGAAGATCGTAGTAACGTACACAGATCCTAAAGACACTAGAACCCGATTCTCTGATACCATCTGTGACAACCCGTTCAAAATAATAACGGGTGGCTAGCCCTATACTACATTAAATCAGGTATCTCAGATGGCACAGTCTCAACGTTATGATCACTGTTCTAAAAAACCCGCCTAGGCTCCGCCTAAGCTTACGGCTTGGGAGAAACGCCTCGCCTTACGCTTTTCACGCCTTATTCTTGGTAAAACCCTTAAGGCGCACTTTTTTTCTAAAAACAACAATAATTTAGTGAAACGATGTCGCCTTTTAAAAAATTTGTTTACAAACCGGACCATTATCTCATCCAAAATAATCAAATAGTATTTTAATTTGCATATATTCAGACATATTTTTATGATATGTGCAATTTTTGTATTTTAATAGCCTTGTTATGGTTAAAAAATATTAAAATATATTAAAAAGCCTAAACGCCTTTTCACGCCTAGGCCCGCCTAGGCTTCTAAGGCTTGGCCTCCACGCCTCAATCACGCCCCGTGTTTTTTAGAACCTTGGTTATGATTGTCCATCTATCTTTGGATGATACGTTGTACTCAAATTCAGTTATATACTCAACTCTTGCTGAACCTTTTTCCATAATTGAGAAACAAATCGTGGATCTCTATCTGAAACAATCGTCAGAGGGATTCCATGAAGTCGGATTATCTCTCGAATATACAACCTTGATAACTTGGCTATATTATCCGTAAACTTCATCGGGAGGAAATGAGATGACTTAGTGAGACGGTCTACAATAAACCAAACTGCGTCATGACCCCGTTCAGATCGAAGTAGAGCAGTGACGAAGTCCATCATGATATGTTCCTGTTTCCACTCGGCTATAAGGAGTCGTTGCAGCAACCCTGCTGGTTTCTTGTGCTCAGTTTTTACCTGCTGACAAGTATAGCACTTTGTAACAAATTCAACCACATCTTTCTTCATACCGGGCCACCAGAAATCCCTACAAAGGTCCTTATACATCTTTGTTGCCCCGGGGTGTATACTAAATCGGTACTGGTGGAATTATGCCAAAACCTCTTCTCGTAGTTCTCTAATGGCCGAAATAATCAACTTGCCCATATGACGTATGCCACCATACTTGTCCTTCGTGAGAGTATCAGACTCACCACTGACCCGAATACGATCCCTAAACTGCACAATCTCTTCGTCGAGTAATTGAGCATCGAGGACTTTCTGATGAGCAAGTGGCCCGGATATTATTCCCCACAAGTAGGCCCTATCGCTCATCCTTTGAGCATGCAATCCATAATTTTGCAGCTCACTGTACATCCATCGTCGATAGCACTTCATCACAGCTAAGGAAGGTTCTGAATTCCTACTTAGAGCATCAATCACTATGTTGGTCTTTCCAGGATGATACTCTAAGGTAAAGTCATAATCTTCCAGAAGTTCAATCCATATCCGTTGTCGCAAATTGAGATCTCGCTGAGTGAAGATGTACTTGAGGCTCTTGTGATTTGAGAATACTTCGAATTGTTCACCATAGAGATAGTATCTCCAAATCTTAAGAGAAAAATCTATAGTTGCTAACTCCAAGTCATGGGTGGGGTAGTTCATTTCATGTATCTTGAGCTGTCAGGATGCATAAGAAATTACTTGACCCAATTGCATGAGCACTGCACCAAGTCCTGATCTAGAAGCATCGCAATACACTGTATAGCCTTTCCCTCACTTGGGAAGAATGAGAACTGGTGCTGATGTAACTCTAAATTTCAACTCTTGAAAGGAAGCTTCACATTCACTTGACCACTCGAAGAGAACATCCTTTTGTGTCAGCTGAGTAAGAGGCAAGGAAATCATGGATAAGTCCTAAACGAATCTCCGATAATAATCGACTAATCCGAGGAAACTTCTCACCTCAATAACTGACTTAGGTCTACCCCAACTAAGAACCGCTTCAACCTTGGATGGGTCGACCGAATTACTGCTCCAGGTACCACGTGGCCGAGGAATCTGACTTCATCCATCCAAAACTCGCACTTGTTGAATTTTGCAAATAACTGATTCTCTCTAAGCACCTAAAGAGTAGTGCGAAGATGCTCCTCATGATCGACATCAGAGGATGAGTATACCAGAATATCATCAACAAAGACCACTACAAATCGATCTATGTACGGATGGTAGATACGGTTCATAAGGTCCATTAAAGCTGCTAGGGCATTAGTTAGGCCAAAAGGCATAACTAAAAACTCATAATTTTGATACCAAATTCAATCTGCTGACATGGACCAATCACTTGAAGACACGTGTCAGCTTACATGACAAATGTTAATACTCCAGACGAGCAACTCAAGACCGTCGAGCAACTAAAAAGCCACAAGGAGCTCAGGGGGCCCCGAGCAGCTCTAAACGTGTCGAGCTACTTATACGGTCCGACCAACTGAAGAGCCCCGAGAAATTTAAGCATGCCGAGCAGCTTAGGTGGTGCGAGCAACTTAAGCGATCCGAGCTACTTAGCGTACAGCGCACCCAAATCAAGAGAATCAAGAGAGATGACTACGCATTAAATGCTATTTATTACCATACAGATGTATATGTCTACTAGATAACAACGCGTAGTCCTTTCATTTGTACCGACTCAAGGCTATAAATACATTGTAACCTCCTCATTAGCAGGCAACTCGGAATTTCTTGGTAAACCTATTATTGAGAATTCTGGGCAAACAGTCATCAACACAAAAACAGTGGACGTAGGCCATTCTTACAAGGCTTAACCACTTTAAAAATTCATTGTCTTATATTTATATATTATTTTTTATTTGTGATTAAATAATTATATCGAATCTAGTTTTTTACATCAACAGATTGGCGCCGTCTGTGGGAAACGACTGTAATTAGCATTTTTCACCTAAACAATTCATTATCAATGGCTGATAATCCTGAACCCAGTAATCGAAATGCTGGAAACCCCTTAAATCCATCTGCTCCCCCATATGTCCAAGATCTGGCTGGTATAATGGCTAATTTGGCTCAGGGCCAGACTGCCATGCAAGAAACCATGCGAAAACTCATGCAAACTATCCAGGGTGGAGTGCCAGCCCAATCAGGACAACGAAGCATTCAGAGAAATACTCGATTGCCTTCTTCACGAACTAGGCAAACGTTACTCCCGAAAGAATCTCATTCTAGACGCACCGATTCATATCATACTGAGAGATCCAATGATCCTTCTTATCATCCTGAAGGACTTCCTTGGTACGAGCTACAAACACTCAACAAAACATCACTCTATCTCCAGAAAGGACCAGTGCTCTTGAAAGATTGAGTAGAGTTTCTCCCTTTGATCATTTGGGTCCTAGGAGGAATAGAAGTCCCCCTAGGATGGTGTCGAGGAATTCTCAACGAACATATGAGTTAAAGGAAGGCTCTGCCCAATCGCGACCAGCTGCTCGTCGTGAAAAATTCCATGAGGCAAATTCAACACGATCAGTTGCTCGGACCAATAGGCCCGAAGAAGGAAATGATGCATTTAAGGGATCTATTCAGAGGTTGGAAGATAGGTTAGGGGACATGGCTAAAGCCAAGAATCCTTTACAAAGGACTTTTATCCGAGGAACACCATTCATACAAGAAATTGTAGACTTCCCCACACCGTTAAAATTTAAAGCCCCGGTAGTAACACCAAAATATGATGGAAAAACTGATCTTGTTCTCCATATAGAACAATACCAAGCAACTGCTGATATCTATGCTATTCCAGACGAGATGCGATGTAGGGCATTTTCAGGAACTCTCACTGGATTTGCTCAAATATGGTATAACAATCTTCCTCGGGGAAAGATTGCAACTTTCTTTCAACTGGACGAGCTCTTTATTAGGAACTTTTGTTTTGGAGCAAAACCAGTTAAAAGAGTAGCACACTTGTTAAGTATTAGACAGAAGACAGGTGAGAGTACTAGGGATTATATTACTCGTTTCAATAATGAGAAGCTTGAAGTTATTGATTACGAGGAAAAGACAACAATCACTGCTCTAATGAGTGGATTGCTGCCGAATAAACTGTACTACACTCTATCCAAAGCCCCACCTACAACCATGGCAGAGATAATGGCAAAGGTAGACAAAATTATGAACGCCGAGGAAGCTATGGCTGCGAAGAAAAATTTGGACACCAAAGAGACCAAGGCTGAGGGTGATAAGACTGAAAAGAAAGAACAGAAGAACAATGGTGGTAACAAGCAGTCAAGAGCAAAGCAAGCATTGGAACAAATGAGGAAATTTGGAAATTATACTCCTTTGAAGGTAGATATAAACCACGTTCTGGAAGAGATAAAGAACAACGAGGAGTTAAAATGGCCTGAAAAAATGAAGACAGATCCTGACAAGAGGGATAAGTCTAAATATTGCGAGTTCCATAAGGATCATATTCATACGATTAAAAACTGCATAGCTCTCCAGAATGAAATTGAAGAGCTCATCAGGAGGGGAAAATTGAACAAGTATGTGGATCGCCGAAATGGTGGAAGGAGCAACGATCGAGCAAGGAAGAGGTCTAGATCTCCTCGTCGAGCAAAAGAAGATAAGAAGAGAAATCATGAAGAAGATCGAAAAGATGATCAAGACGACCCCAACCTCCCCAAAAGACCAATACAGCCAGAACGCGAGGTATTTTCTATCCGTTTTGGATCATTTGACTGCAATGCTATTACTAGTGGAGATGCAGGAGGTGGAGACCTTACTGCAGAGAGGAAGGCTTACCTCAATGAGGATCAAGCTTGTTCGTATATTCAACGGATAAATCTAGCTGAAGATGATCGCCCGAGGAAGGTGAACAAAGATAAACTGGTCATTAGTTTCTCTAAAAATGACCTCGCAGGTGTGCTATATCCTCATGATGACCCATTGGTGATCAAAATGAGGATGAAGGAAGTAGTGATTTCGTGAGTATTGGTGGATAATGGCAGCTCGACAGATATTATGTTCTACCCATGTTTTGATAGTTTGAACCTAAATCTATCCCAGTTGGAGCCATATCATCGGCCCCTCCTCGATTTTACTAGAGAAAGTTTTTCCACTTGGGACGATCAAGTTGGATATGCTTATTGGTACATGGCCTGCTTGTCGAACAGAAAGAGTACGCTTTTTTGTCATGGATAAAAATGTCTAATCAGCTTACAATATCATTATGGGAAGGGTAGGTTTGAAAAAGTTCGAAGCAGTACCATCTACAGTACATCAATGTTTAAAATTTTCAACCAACTTTGGAGTGGGAATTGTGAAAGGTGACCAAAAAGTAGCTCGGCAATGCTACTATTCATCTGCCGAGCAAGAAGAGCATGAAGAATCTAGAAAGAAGACTACTACTTATCAGGTTGATGAGATAGAAGATGCAGAAGTTGAAACTTTAGACCCAAGAGATGAGTCTCAGCTCGTTAAGGGCCAGGTTATGGAGGCTATTAAAAATATCGTTCTGGACGACGAGCATCCAGAACGAAAACTCAAATTGGTGCTTCACTAGATGTATCAATAAAATAAGAGCTGATAGCATTTCTAAAAAGCAAAAAATAAACTTTTGCATGGAGCCATGAGGACATGCCAGGGATAGATCCAGTTTTCCTATGTCACGAGCTCAATGTGAACATGGAAATTAAGCGAGTGAAGCAGAGAAGAAGAGTGTTCAACCCCAAAAAGAACCAAGCTATACAAGACGAGGTCGAGAAGCTCCAGAAAGCTTGCTTTATTGAAGATGTCAAATATCCAGACTGGTTAGAAAATGTAGTGATGGGGAAGAATAAGAACAACAAGTGGAGGATGTGTGTAGACTTCACCGACCTTAACAAAGCATGCCCAAAGGATCATTTTCCATTACCCTGAATTGATCAATTAGTGGATTCTACCTTGGGACATGAGCTGTTGAGCTTCATGGATGCTTATTCTGGTTACAACCAGATTAAAATGAAACCTGAAGACAGGGAGAGTACCTCTTTTATTACCCCAAGGGGAGCTTATTGTTATAATGTTATGCCTTTTGGACTTAAAAATGCAGGTGTGACATATCATCGGCTGATGAACAAGGTGTTAAAGGAGCAAATAAGTCATAACATGGAGGTTTATGTTGACGATATGCTGACGAAGAGCAAAAAAGTTGCTGATCATCTAGTTGATTTAGGCCAGACGTTTAATCAACTAGAAAAATATCAAATGAAGCTGAATCCCACCAAATGCATATTCGGAGTATGAGAAGGTATGTTTCTCGGATACATTGTTAATCAACGAGGAATTGAAGTGTGTCCTGACAAGATCAAAGCTCTATTGGAGCTGCGATCTTCGATGACGAAGAAGGAAGTGCAAAGTCTCACAGGGCGAGTTGCAACACTTAATCGGTTTGTATCACGAGCAACTGATAGATGCCTACCATTCTTCAAAACACTCCAAAAGACTTTTGAGTGGAATGATGAATGAGATAAGGCCTTTCAAGAATTGAAGAAATACCTGGGAGCACCTCCATTGTTGTCCAGGCCAGTGATGGGAGAAAGACTATACTTGTATCTAGAAGTTTCAGAAAACACAGTGAGCTCGGTGGTTATAAGAGTGGAGGATGGAGTGAAAAAACCAATCTATTACACTAGCAAGGCCTTCCGAGGAGAAGAGATCAGATATACAAAGTTGGAAAAATTAGCACTGGCATTGATCAAAGCTAGTAGAAGGATGAGGCCATATTTCTAAGCTCATACTATAGTTGTGTATACAGATATGCCGTTAAGGCAAGCTCTGCATAAACCAGAGAAATCAGGAAGATTGATGTATTGGGATATGGAATTGGGTGAATACGATATAATCTATGAGCCTAGGTCGTCACTCAAAGGGCAAGCAGTGGCAGATTTCATCGCAGGGTTCACCTATCCAGATACCTCCGAAGAGCAGAAGTTGAATACCGACCAGCCTGTGGATATTACAGGATCATCAAACCTAAACCCCGACAAACTTAAGTCGGTTGACGAGCAAGAGAAGATTGTAGACTAGCAGCAAGAACTGCTAGAGGAGGATATGAGAAAGCATCAAATATTCCACTGAGGAACTCTGTCTGACCAAGAGTTTGATAATAAGATACATGTGTGGAATTTATATGTAGATGGATCTTCTTGCACTACGGGTAGTGGAGCAGGAGTTATTTTGAATAGCCCCGACGAGATCGATGTGGAGTATGATTTGCGTTTTCAATTTAAGGCCTCTAATAATGAAGCTGAATATGAAACTATGGTCGTGGGTCTCAGTCTAGCTAAAACTACGAAAGCAGAGTAAGTCGTTGCATTCAGTGACTCACAGTTGATTGTAAATCAAATGTTGGGAGTGTATGCAGCAAAAGGAGAATTAATGATCCAATATCATGCGAAAGCAATGGAGATGGTATCTAGATTTAACGCAGTACAGTTGATTAGAATACCAAGATTGGAGAATGCAAGAGCAGATGCCTTAGCTCGGTTAGCCTCAACTACACGCACTGAGGTGCAAAGAACAATCCCAATAGAAATCTTGGCTAGTCGGAGCATTGACAAAGATCTGACGATGAACTTAATTGCCCTTGATTTAGGACCCTCATGGATGGATCCTATCAGGGCCTATATTAAGGAGGGGGCTTTACCAACTGATAAACTCGCAGCCAAGAAACTGAAGTTTAAAGCTTCTCGTTATGTATTGACTAATGGCATTTTGTATAGACGAGGAATTATAGCAAGTTTGCAAAGATGTGTGCATCCCTTCGAGGTGAAAGATGTGATTGAAGAGGTCCATGAAGGATCCTATGGAGCCCATGTAGCAGGTCAGACGCTTTTGCAAAGAATAAAGACGCAGGGATATTATTGGCCGACGATGAGGGATGATTGTATCGCCTATGCCAAGAAATGTGATAAATGTCAATGCTTCTCTTCTATTCGAAGAACTCCATAGGAATTGTTGACACCCATAACATCCCCTTGGACATTTGCCATGTGGGGGATAGACTTGGTCGGGCCACTCCCAATGACCAGAGGAAGGTTTAAGTACCTCGTAGTCGCTGTGGATTATTTTACTAAGTTGGTGGAAGCTGCACCCCTTATTGATATGACTTATGATAGGGTGTATCAATTTATTTGGAAGAATATCATTTGTAGATATGGTCTTACCCATGCATTCATTACGGATTATGGAATCCAATTCGAAAACGAGGAGTTTGCTTCATATTGTCACCAGTCAAATATATTGAAAACCCACTCTGCACCAGGCCATCCCTAGAGTAATGGACAAACTGAGGTGACGAACAGAACGCTGCTGAATGGTTTAAAAAAATAACTGGACGCTGCAAAGGCAAATTGGATTAACGAGCTACATTTCGTTCAATGGGCTTATTTCACTACACCCCGAGCAGCAACATGAGAATATCCATGTATGCTAGCATTTGGAAGTGAAGCAGTTATACCTGCTGAGTTAGGTCTGCCCACACACAGAGTGATAAATTTCAATTCTCCTATCAGTGACTTGATGATAAGATTAGACTTGGATATGCTCGAGGAAGTTAGAGAAGAAGCAGCAATCAGGAATGCTGCATACCAATAATGAACAACTCTGTTGTGCAACAAGAGGGTAAAGAAATGTGATCTGAAAGAAGGAGACTATGTGCTCAAGAAAGTAATTCAAAAGCACAAAGCTAACTGGCATGGACCCTACAGAATAACAGAGGTTGTTCGTCTAGGAACTTACAGGATTGAAACCTTGGAGGGAGAAGAATTTAAGAATGCATGGAATGCAGAACATCTACGCAAGTACTACCAGTAGTAGAAGTTTCTATGTAATTAAGTCTTCTTCAGTATGAATAAAGTGTTAAAAGTTTTACCCAGTTATCTCTTTTTGGTGAAATTTTTTGGAGTATTAGTGCTCCACACTACGCATCAAGTTCAGAACAAAAATCCACTAACTACGGTTGGTCGGTCCACCAACTATGATTGGTCGGTAAAATGAAATTCCCCAACTATGGTTGGTCGGTCCACCAACTACGGTTGATTGGTAAATAAAAATCCACCAACTACGGTTGGTCGGTCCACTAACTATGGTTGGTCGGTAAATAAAAATCCCACCAACTACGGTTGGTCGGTCCACTAACTACGGTTGGTCGGTAAATAAAAACCCACCAACTACGGTTGGTCGATCCACTAACTACGGTTGGTCGGTAAACAAAAAATCCCACCAACTACGGTTGGTCGGTCCACTAAATACGGTTGGTCGATAAATAAAAATCCCACCAACTACGGTTGGTCGGTCCACCAACTATGGTTGGTCGATAAATAAAAAACCACCAACTACGATTGGTCGGTCCACTAACTATGGTTGGTCGACAAACAAAAAATCCTACCAACTACGGTTGGTCGGTACACTAACTACGGTTGGTCGGTAAATTAATCTCCTCCAACCACGGTTGGTCGGGAAGCAAAATATCGCCAACTTCGATTGGTCGGCAAATTATTATCACCAAATCCTGTTGGTCAACGATGAATTTTCACCAACTCCGGTTGGTCGACAATTTAAAATAACACAGGACATTTTTGTCTTTTTACAGATATACATATACAGTTATCATTAAATAAAAGGGATATTTCATAAAATATTTCCAAACCCATAACAATTGCAAAGAAAACTAAAGATTTGTTCATTAAAACAAGAACAAAATAACATGTGATAAATTGCAGATTACATAAATGAAGTTCATTACATAAACAAACCTTATTCTATAGGTTTCTTTCCCTCTGCCTTTGCAACATGTTCTACTCCAGCAGGAGGATCGTCTAAGGCATAAGGAGAGTTTATGAAATTTACATCTTGAAGCATTCGAACATTCATCACTGATGGACGATCAAGCAAATGCTCTGGGCGAGATATGTAAAAATTTAAATGAAGGCTATAATCGCAGAGGTACTTTGAAATCAAGCACTGGGGGATTTCCCGAGCAGGAATCCAACTCATGTCGAGCTTAAGAGGAGGCACTGGCAACTCGAGCAGTCCGGGGTCATAGTAATCCCATAAATAGTGGCCTTGTTCCAACTTTAACACCCCAGCACATTTAGCCATCCTTGCTTATAACCCTCATTATTTGATTGTTGGATCCGATCATCAAGATGGTAGAGAGCTTCATTGTATCCAGCCATGCAAAACTCTCTGGGCTGTTTATGGAACTGATAAGTCAACCTCTTTAGATGCCCGTGAAGATTCTTCACCAGATTTGTTTTATTCTCTAAGGCAGAACTTTGTGCAGAAAGTTTCTCGTCGAGGTTCAGAATCTTCTTGGACATCTCTGCTATTGCTTGATTCTTTGCCATCAACTGGAAGGCCTGATTCTCCAAGGCTGATTGAGTTCTTTGCTCTTCAATTGAAATACGAGCAGCCCTTGCTCATCCCCGAGAAGCTCTTACTCGACCGCGAGCAGAAGAAGAGGGTCCCATCCTCTTTAAGGTTTCCAATTCATCTCTCAAGTTGGCATTCTCCACCTCCAAGAAAGAGAAACCTTCATCATTAACAGGGACAATGGCTCCCGAGGAAGATGCTGCAGATTTTAGTCGGGATATCTCCTCTTGCAAAACATTATTTTCCTCCTCCAATAATTTAGCGATTTACCTATGCTCGTCAACCTCAAGTTTCAAAATGCTCTCTTTCTTTTTATGGGCAGAGATGAACTTATCATATCCTTTTTCAGCACTAAGTTGTTGATATTTCTTCTCGTACCCCTGGTGCAAAAGTGTGGAGGATTCTTTATACTACTTCTGGAGTTCCTCGATAGTTCCTTGAAGGTCCTCGATCATGTCATAATATGCCACATTATTGGAAACAACTTGATCAAGCAGGCACTTCAGATATTGGTAAGCTTCCACTGCTCACTCAGAGGCATTTGAATCCAGGATATCAAAGATTTGTGACTCATCCAGATCAGCATGGCCAGCCTTGAAGTAGTCATTACATTTTTTTATCAGAGCAGTATCATGAGCCGACAAGAGCTCCATCCTAGCCATAAACTAGTAAAAAGAAGAGATATAAAGAATCAATAAGAATTCAGACAGAGTAAGTAGCAGAAAAAGTCAAGATGAATAACCAAAAGTTTGAATTTTTATTTCACCATAAGGGAAAGTACAAAGTCGGAGATTACATTCAAAAATAACAAAACAAACACCCAAACTACTCTACACCTTTTCTTTGACTCCTAAAACTTCCTCGGGGGGCTTGGAAGAGGAAGATGGTTGCTCAGAAGGCAAGAGTAGCTTCTCGATAAGATTAGTGATCGGTTGGGGTTGCTCGGAGCACGATTGAATAGCTAGAACAGAAAGGGCCAGATCTCAAATTATCATCGAGGACTCTTCTGAGGCAACTTCGTCCTCTTCTTCTTCTCCGAAAGAGGGAGGAGGACCGTGATTGTGTCACTGAAATAAGTTGAAATCTTCAGTAACTTTCAACTCTTGTTGGGCTGCCACCCATCCATACCTAAAGTATTTCAGACTGGCGTATTCCATTTATGAGGACATGGAAGCCACACACTTATTCCAGCCCTTGTCCCAACCAACACTGAATGATTTTTTTACAACCTTCTTCCTTTTAACCTTCTCCGAGGAAGTCCTCTCAGTAAGGAGTTTCTCGGCAGCTTTCAACTTCTCTTCTACCTCTTGCTTCTGGCGATCAACATCACGGAGTTTACCAACCTCCTCTTCAGCAGTTTTGAATTTGTTCTCCAACTCTGCAGCATTCTTTAGTGTCTCCTCAAGCTCTTTATTCTTCTCTTTAAATTCTTTCAATTTATTCTCCAAACCCTTGGAGGCTTCCACAACTTGATCCCTCTCCTGCTCAACAGACTTAACCTGCTTATCCCAGGCAACTTTATCCTCTTCATACTTCTGACGAGAGTCTTTTAAAGACTGAGCCAGACCAACAAAAGCCTCATCTACACCTCCCGAGGAGATTGTCGACTTGATGGATTCATCCTTCTTCAGAATTGTGTTAAAACATGTTACCAGGTGGAAAAATAAAATAACTGTAAGTCAGTACAGGGACATAACATTGAGAAATGAAAAGTTAGATTATTAATACTTACTGAGGCAATATATTGGGCAGCCAAGGTAGTAACTCTGTCGCGAGAAAGAGTGTCTTCGATACCCTGGACTTCTGGGATAATCCAAGACTTCACTGAGCTCATTGCAGAGCTCGGAGGAATAAAAGTGGGAACACCACCTTCAACATTCAAAGATTGAGAGACAAGATCTGCTGGTCTCTCAGTAGAACTTCTCTTTAATCTCTTCGGAGGAGCAGGAACATTCTTAACCAAAGATGTTGTCTTGGTTGGTGATATAACAATGACCTCGCTTAGAGGAGAAACAACAACAGCCTTAGTCGGAGCCACAGGGTGATTTTCGACGATCTTGCTCGGAGCCACAGGGGGCTTCTCGCTGAAATTCTTGGTGGCGTCAGAAAGGGGTACCTCTACAGTCCTTATCCCCTCTCCTGGGACGTCTTTTTTACTTCTCTTTGTCTCCACAGTAGGAGAATCAGACTTATCGAAAAAAGAAGGAACTTTTCTTCTTTTCATTATCTCACCAATGGGAATACTTGATTCATAAGAAGAACCCTCCACACTAGAATCAGCAGCTGGTATCTAATCAAGACTAACAATCACTGGAAGAGCAGTAAAAGGGGAAGTATAGCTCTTGTACTGTAACAAATAAGAGGCCGATCTGATATGTTCCTCGGCCACATACTGGTGCAAACTCCAGATATGTTTCAAGTGCTTTAGATTAACCTCTGTCTCCTTTGGAGATTTTCTTTTGCTATCAACCGTAAAAAACAAAAACAAATGTCAATGAAACATTTTATCAGACACAAAGAAAACAAGATTTAAAAAAATGAAACTACCTATTCCATTGCCATAGGGGGGACACCTGGGACCCTAATATACATCATCTCCACTTAATGGAGCATGTTGACAATTTTTCATAACAACCCCATGCTCAAAGTAATTCCTATTGGCATCTGGAAGATTTACAGCTAAAGCCCTATTTAAAAACCTAGTTTTTAAATAAAAAGTATGATTGCCAACAACCCATCTATAACAAAACATAATCTCTGGGATTCCTAAGCGGGTTCCATGGAGTTGATTTAACCTATGGACTCCATTAACTATTCTCCAAGTATTTGGCACTATTTTTGCAGGAAAAACATAAAAATACTGACAGAACTCCAAACATAAAGGATTTGGAGGAAAAGAAAATCCACATTCGGCCACAAAGAGACTGGGGAACCAATGTCCCCCAACCAAAGAAAAATAGTCAGAAGGTTCAGAAAGTTCTTCTAATATGTCCCATGAAGGAATTGAAAATTCAGAACGAAACTTGTCAAGAGATTCAACAGGGTAAACCATGATGAACATAATAAGTAAAAGAAAAGGAAGAAGAGCTTACAGAAGAGGACTGAGTCAGTTGACAACGAACAATGGAGGAAATGAAAAGCTTGAAGATACAAATTTGAAAAAGTAAAAGACAATATGATTTTCTGGAGCGCTTAAATACTTTACCTCGGGAAAGGAGAAAAACAATGATTACCAGGACGGACGATTGCGTATCTGACGGCTAAAAAGAAGGAAAGGGTACAAAAAATGAAGCGGTTATAGAAATTCAAAATATTTATGAGGACTGATACTGTGCATTTAAAAAGGGGTTATATACAATGAATACCTCCTTAAAAACCACACAAATCGAAAATCTAAGCAGCAGAATGTTCCATACTTTTCTTCAACATCAAACTACGAAACATTGGGGGCTTATGTTGATACCAAATTCAATCTGCTGACATGGACCAATCACTTGAGGACACATGTCAGCTTACATGACAAATTTTGATACTCCAGATGAGTAACTCAAGACCACCGAGAAAAAAGAAGCCACAAGGAGCTCAGGGGGCCCCGAGCAGCTCTAAGCGTGTCGAGCTACTTATGCTGTCCGGGAAACTAAAGAGCCTCGAGCAGCTTAAGCATGCCGAGTAGCTTAGGCGGTGCGAGCAGCTTAAGCGGTCCGAGCAGCTTAAGCGGTCCGAGCTACTTAGGGTACAGCGCACCCAAATCAAGATAATCAAGAGAGACGATTTCACATTAAATGCCATTTATTACCATAGAGATGTATATGTCTACTAGATAACAGCGCGTAGTCCTTTCATTTGTACTGCCTCAAGGTTATAAATACATTGTAACCTCCTCATTAGCAGGGGACTCGGAATTTCTTAGTAAACCTATTATTGAGAATTCCGGGAAAACAGTCATCAAAACAAAAATAGTGGACGTAGGCCATTCTTACAAGGCTGAACCACTTTAAAAATTCATTATCTTATATTTATATATTCTTTTTTATCTGTGATTAAATAATTAGATCGAATCTAGTTTTTTACATCAACAGACCATATCGAGTGCGAAAAGATATTTTGGGAATATCTTCGTCCTTGACTCATAACTGATGGTAACCAGATCGAAGGTCGATCTTGGAAAATCTTCTTGCTCCTTGAAGTTAGTCAAATAAGTCATCAATCCGTGGCATATGATACTTATTCTTTATAGTTACCCTATTCAGTTGTTTGTAATCGATCCAAAGTCGGAGGGAATTATCTTTCTTCTTGGAAAATAATACTGGTGCTCCCCACGGAGACACCCTTGGCCGTATAAACCCTTTGCTAGATAAATCTTCTTACTGGATCTTTAATTCCCGCAACTCTTCCAGAGTCATTCTATGAGGAGGAATAGAAATGGTTGAAACGCCGTGATGAACATCAATGGTGAAATCAATCTCTCGGCACGGAGGAAAACTAGAGAGGTCTTCAGGAAAAACATCGAGAAATTCTTGGACAACTAAAAAGTCTAATAACGTGAGACTAGGATCTTCTTGAGCGACAATACTACTTAAACAAACAAAGAAATATCGTTGCTCTCGAACCGTAGAGAACTTACACGGATAGTCGACACTTTGTTCGCTGTTGAAACGATAACGAGATTCATCTGGAAGTAGTATTAAGACACTATGTCGGTGGCACTCAATAATGGCGTCGAAACACGACAGCCAATCCATATCGAGTATCACCTCAAAGCCATCCATATCCATCAGTATTAAATTATATTCCAGAATAAAATCTCCCGTAACAACTACTCAACTTCTACAAATCTTATTTAAATTAACACCACCACCTATTGGTAATCCTATGAAGATCGGGGGACTAAAATTCTCTACGTAAAGACCCAAACACAATTCTAAAGAAATATATATAAAGGAATGAGATGCACCCGAATCAAATAATGCTTTAACCCATGTACTGAACAATAAAATAATACCTTCCATGACTGAAAGATTCTGGGGAGGTGATGTGTGTTGGGTAAGAGCATAAGCACGACCTAGATTGAATATGCTAGCCTGGACACCGTTAGCCTGAGTCTGTCCATGATTGACCTGATTTAGACGAGGCATACCAGAACTATGCATATGTTGTTGTCGAGGTCCTAAGATGGGTTGTTGTTGCTGTTGTGAAGGGAGAGACTGACTGGGATTTCTTCCAAAGATGGTATTTCCATTTTAATTGCTTCCCTGATGTCCCCTGTTATCCCGCTGAGGACACTCTCGCATCATATGATCTGTGGACTCGTAAATAAAGAAAGCCCTAGGGGATGTTGGGCTCCGATTGTTATTTCTCTCCTGTTCATGTTCTGATGTTGGCAACGAAACCCCTGTTTTCGTATCTGAATTTCTTCCCATTAGCAGAAGATCTACCATTCAGCTTTGGTTGGGTCCCGCCAGAAGTTCTTTTCTTATCCCTAATGACATGGGAGTCTTCAGCCTCGAGCTCTAGGCGTATCTCCTTGTTTACTGCCTCCCCAAAATCTAGATGATCAAAACCCACCACAAGCTTACAGATGTGAGGATTTAATCCTTTCACAAATAATCTCGTATTCTCGATGTCATCGGATCTTACAAAATTTACGTGATTTACTAGGCTTTCAAACTGAGCCTAATATTCATTCACTGATAGCTTTACTTGAATCAGTTGGGCAAACTCGTCTTTCTTAGCATCTTTATACGCTTGGGGAAAATACCGGTCAAGGAATACTGTTTTGAACTCATCCCATTCCATGGTCTCGATGACACTGGCAAGGTGAGTGGCCCACCATTTTTGAGCCTGTTCTGTGAGTTGGAAGGTGGCCAACTTAACTTTATGTCCAGATGGAACATCAAGAACATCCATGACTCGAGTAACTTCCTTGAGCCATTCTTCTGCGGCATCGGGCCCGGTAGAACCATTGAAGGTAGGAGGATTTAACCTCCTGAAATCTTTCAGTATGGATGCCACTGTGGAGATTTTGACGGAACCACTGTGGTTACCCCTTTCACGTTGGGATAAAGTGTCAGCCAATAGACATATGACATCTTCCATACATTTAAGTCCGTTGTTCTCAGCTTCAACGATAGTACGCTTGGGAGGCATCCTAAAGGAAATAAGATGATTTTAGCACAACGGTAAAAAGGGAAATCGTACTAGGGAATAATAATGTGAATTCGTATCGCCACACACGTCGAACCTAATGCTCTGATACCAAGTTGTGATGCCCCGAACCAGATTTAGAGTAATTGTCGGTCTTAACTCGCATCCAAGTCCGAGGGTCAAGAGGGAAGGAGAAAGTTACTTTTAATTTATTTAAGAAAATGTTTATTAAAAATTGTCATATTAAAGAAAAACCATTTATTATCCAGTTATTCAACAATAATTTCAGTCCATTAATTTGAATAAATCTTATTTAATTATTTTGTAAAAGAGTCAAGCTAAAATATCATTAAACCACAATTAATAGAAAAGGCTATGTATTATTACAAACCAAAGTTCCAAGTTCAAGTCCAAATTTAAACAATACAACTGATACATAATTAAAGATCGAATATTGCCGCTACGGGATAGTGGTAATCAGACCTCTAACAATGACCGGAACTCTCGGGAACCTTACCGACACAAGCTTTTGCATCCTTTCCTGAAGTACCTATGAGTTTTGAAAAGTAGGTATGAGCGGAATGCCCAGTAGGGTGGGAGATACTAAGTAATAATTTGTACTAAAATACTATACATATACAATATCTTTTAATATTTCAAGAAAATAATTTATTCAATTTATGCAAATGAATGCAACTATATGCAACGCTCCCGGGCTAGATGCCCAAACTCACACTTAAGCCATTTCATGTCTCGTGCCAGAGACTTATTTAATTGAATATTAGTCCTTAACAATTTATTGACTTAAGTGCCTTTAACTTAAGTATATTCTCTTTCTTAATTATTTATTGCAAGATTTATCAATCTTTGCCTTAGAGTCTAGCCATCAGTTCTGGACTTCACGGTCTCTACACCATCGGTCTCCAGTTGCCATATGTTCTTCTGTACAGGCTTTAGGGTTTTTCACCACTAGGGACGTCATGCCCTACTTAATTTTTGGCATCATCCAAGTACCCTTTCTTATATTTTTCACGTATTTTACATTTATCACATTTCATATATTTCATTATTCTCATCATTTTCCAAGTTCATTATTCTTTTCACTTTCACTTGTATCACACTTTATTATTTATCACTTTATTAATTTCTTCAATTAAACTCGGCCGAGGACGTCATAAATGCAACACCGTTTTTGAATATTATTTCAGTGAAACTCATTATTTTATCTTAGAAAAAATATATCATTAATTTATTTTTATCAAACTCATTTCATACATTTAATTGGAAAATAAATTCTTGACAGCATACTATTCACTGTATTTACGACAATGCCACTATTATTTGTTTTACACAAATATTATCCTTTTAAATGGGTTTAATCATACTAATTTCACCAAAAATCATTTTATAACTTCTCAAAAATATATTTATTATATTTCCAACATAATTTAAGTAATAAATTTCAAATTTCATAAAAATAGTTTATTTTCATTTTAAATAGCTAGAAAACCCATATTTAAGCCTTTAATCTTTATTTCTGAAATTAATAAAATAGGGCTGCATTTTTTTCATTTTCTAAAAACATGTTAAAAACAGTATACTCCATCTTTAATCATCATAATTAGTGAACCCATGAATTACTTCAACATTTTACACAAGTTCCATGGATTTCTACCTAAGAAATCCTCCAAAATGCTACTAACATACTCATAATTATGAAGTCTTTCACCATAATTATTTTATCAATATTTCATGTTATAATGATTCATTATAAATATAATAACATCATTTATAATTATTTCAATTTCAAAACTAATTCTAGCATGAAAACCATACTTTTCAACAAGGCAAAATAAGTAAAATACTTCCATTTTTAAGCATGATTTTCATTACTTTAACACATGATTTTAAGCTTTAGAAAAGAGTTGAGAGGAGAACCCTAATGGGATAATATGGAGGACGAATATAATCAAGAAAGAAGTCCACAAATAAGCTAAAAAAAAACTCCAAAGTAAGCTCCTAACTTGTAATATTAAGCTCCAAAAACTTGCTAAAAAGATTTCTTCAATCTTTTTCACCCTTATGTGGTTGTTCTAAGGTGCTTATATGCCCAAAATAAAGTATTTGGGTGGTTGTATGGAGGGTATAGAAGGGGGTTACGAGTTTAGAAGCTTGTATGGGTGAAGAGAGAGTGTGTAGGAAGTAGTGAAACTTAGACAAAAATCTGCTGAGTTGATTTTTATTTGGCATCCCTTATCTCTCTCTTATAATCACATTACAACTCACACCCATAATCACAACCCAAAATATGTTTCCCACTTTTCATAACACTCCAAGGATGACCATAGCACACCATCTCAAAAGGGGGGCTAGTGAGAATAAGAATCAAGCCAACAAAGTGAGGTGGAAAAATCATATTTTTCCATGGTGTCGCTGAGTAGATATTGCCCCCCAAAAGGTATTAGATGAATTCTTTTGGAGATGTCCAAGAAGATAAAGTTGTTCAAAATTAAATTTCAAATCAATTATGAATTGTTCAGAATTTTCTGAGCACTTTTATTTTTTGACGAAAATAATAATATTTTTTTTTTTACTTTTGACCCCATGGCACTCTTAGGCCTATATTTATAATCCCATAAATATGATCAAATTATTTTAAACCCCAATAAAACATCCTACAAAAATCGTGCAAGTTACAGTTTACACGTCGATACTATTCATGTCACAATTCTACAACTTATGTTACATCTAACTAATATTCGTTCAGACAATTCTAATAGTTTTAGAATAATACGGAGAATACGAATAAATAATCATACGAACTCGTGCAATGTGAAAATAGAGCACAAAGAATTAATATTACTGAATAATTCGATTACCACAGGATGATGAGAACAAAACAAAAGGGCGGGTATTACAATTTCCACTCACTTAGGAATACTATAAGATTTTATAAACTCCTCAACATATTTGTCATCAAGAAGAGCCATGAAGAAAAAGATTTCGAGAAGAAAATAAGGCTAACTAAAATGGAGTATAAGAGGGGAAAATCAGAGAAACTTACAAGTAAAATTGATCAAAGAAAGCTTTGGAAATATAAAGGGCTAGAGAGAGGACATAATACAAGTTTATGGAGAAGAATTGTTTGGAGAAATAACGGTTGAGAAGTGATGAAATGGGTTTGAACTTCTCACTAATAATGAAGCACAACTTGCAACAAAGATTCTATAGCTTCATATTTCTACTCGAACCAGCGTACCCTCACTTCTTCAAGGATATAAAAAAATTTCCATGGTGATTCTCCTCGGACGAGCATGCCCTCAGCAAGTTTACCAATATTACACAAGTGCCATGCCAATTTTGCCACAGTTCTACGCCTTGGGCTTTTAACTCACTTAAAATCTATTGGCCTAACTTCTTAGCCCAAATATTTTAGGGGTAATTGTGGGTCTTATTTATTCAAGCCCAATAATGCGGCCGAGCAGTCCAATGTGTAGAATCTACTACCCAACCCAACTCAAATGTCTATTTTAGATTCGTTTATATATCATGTGATTAAATGAATGGAGATAGACTCAAATCTCTTACCAATAATCTCAGAGGAGATATTCAGGGACACCTACGAGTTATCTACAAGATGGTCGAGTTACTTCTAGAATTCAATCACTTGTTCTCACGACTATAAAATATAAACCTTGACCCGGGGCAAAGGGATGTAACTTCGATCATTTAAGAGACACTAATAAGAATACTGGAACCTCTTCGTGGACGTATATGTAAAATATGAGTGCACGATAAGTCCAGAGGGTGGCCTCATCCATAAGCCCCGTAAACCTAGACACCGATGCATTAGGACGGTGTGGCACGCTTAGTGACTCCCCGCTACTCAGTCAAAAATTATAGGAAGGGGGAGTAACATGAATGATCAGGGACTCCTCGACCGCCAACGTGCAACCACCTGTGTTGTCGACCGATCCCACCGTCGCGCTAGTACCTCTACACGAAGCCGTGGCTGGTGGAGGCATATTCACCACGTCATAGATATAGGAGGGAATTAACGAGTTCGTCACAAAATCTAGATAATCATAGCTCGCCACTGTATCCATATAGAGCGTATATCGCTCATCGATCATCACCGCTGCTCGAGCATCATCTGACATCTATTTCACCTACCTCATATATACAGGGGGATCGACGGTGGGACCACTACCTCTTTTTCCATAATTTGCCTCACCCACCTCTACCATAGATACCAGAACAATCAACTGCTGCATCTGTGCATATAGGCCCGTTATCCAAGTATCCTGCAGAGTCATCCCCCAGGGGTAGAAGGTCACTTGTAATCCCTTACATAGAATCAATATCTACTCAAGAAATGAAAATTCCAAAAGGATCTCAAAAAAGATGAAGGATAACCAAGTTGCTCGTCAGGGCATTCAGAGTCCGCCACACGCCCATCAAGTATAAAGACTGATTCGATCGACAGTTGGATTCTGCCACCAGAACATTAGGTAGAAGTCCCCTAAGTCCTCATACTTTAGGGCTATTAACCCTACAATGTGCCCAATTATATCATAGAACCACGTTTACAAAAAACGAGAATCAGAAAAAATGGAACAAAAGAAGAATGTAAGGAAATACATAAAAAAGGAAAGTAAATCCAAAATCACCTCCAAAAGATACGTGGCTCCCGTACAAGTCTATCGACATCACCGATTGAAAGCATCCAAAGAAGAAAAAAGGGATGCCAAGATCAGGTTCCTCCATTCATACAACGGAACGTCCCAAATCATCCTCAAATATAGCAAGAACCAAATATGGACGACGTCGCCACTCGCCACCTACAAAAAGCCTCCCATCAAAAGTAAAATAAATGTACGGGACATTTATCCCAATTTTTTCCTGTCTGTAATGTCCACCATCCTCCTCATGATCATATCCTTGAAAGTAGAAATGCAGATAGAATCCACAAATACGGTTCGACCCACATCCCTCAAAGCCACCTGCACCACTTCTGATGTCACCCTCAATGTGCGATCCACCACTATCTGGAACCCCTCACAATCAATCCCAATCACCTGCTGATCATCTATAGGAGTGACAGTCATCTTCCCAAAGCCAAGATAAAAAGTGTGGGTAGTGTCCCACCACCTCCCCCCAGAGCACGTAACACGACAATAGAATACGGTGTCTCATACAAAGCCTGTGCCAAACGGCCAAAATCTGCATAAGAAATGATCCAGCGCACCACAACAGGGAGCTTCTCCCAAACCCCTTTCAATCTTGTCGTCCCCCAAAACTGAATGCTCGAAGGAGCAATGTTAAGCTACAAAAGAAGAGGAAGGAAAACCTTTCATAAGAACAAAGAAGAAAGAGAAAACTAAAATGGAATACCAAAAGTCACAAACTTAAGTAGACACTAGGGTTCTTCTCCCTAGATGAACGGTGGTATACAGGCTCACATAGTAGGATACACTCATCAGCTACAAGTTTGAATAAATTAAAGAAATTATTATTGCCCAATGTAAAGGGCACCCTAGATTGCCACTCCAGGCAACCCAGTCATCCACGGTCAACCATTCAATGTTGTATCCCTCGCTTGAAGAACTAGCCATTTGAAGTATTAAAAAAAAGACTTAGGAACGATTTTTAGAGAGAGAAAGAAGAAGATTCAAAAACTTGAAGGTGTGAAAAATGGGGAGGGATCGCCCCCTTTTTATAGAAGGCTAAGGGGCCTGCCGATCGGAAATCCCCTGACCATAACAATCGACAACCATCTTTTCCTCTTCCCAAGAAAGACCAAGGGACTGTACCATTACTGGTTGGCACCCCCCAAGTCTGCCTAGTGCTCCCCTTTTCAAAATTTGTACAAAAAATCCAGAAATTGCTCGAAAAATTCCCCAAAATCCCTGAAAAATATGAAAGATCATTTTTCTTAAGAAAATTATTTTTGGAGCACTAAACCTATTAAAAACTCTCAAAATTCCCAACAAGATTAATCTTACACGCTTATCCTCAACATATTCCATAAGTAGAACCAACAATGCGCCTTCATCCAAGTATACTATGATTCCCAAACGGAATCCGAAAATTAAATATCTCCCGAGTGGAGTTTCAAGGCAATACAATCCCCAGCGGAACCAAAAGTACAACTGCACCCCAAGATGGTTTAAATTTCCCCAGGAGATCAATTCCCCGCGCTATAGTTTAAGGTACTCAGAATTGACCTCGGCCCTCAGAATATTTGCCATAACTTTCGGTCCACAAAATTGACCTCAACCCTCAGAATTGGCCGTCACAAGATAAGGTCCTCAGAAGTGACCTCGACCCTCAAAATTAGTTATTAAGGTTCTCAGAATTGACCTCGACCCTCAGAACTGTTCATCACAACTTGAGGTCCTCAGAAGTAACCTCGACCCTCAGAATTGGTCGTTACAACTTAAGGTCCTTGGAATTGACCTCGACCCTCAGAATTAGTCTTCACAACTTAAGGTCCTCGGATTTGACCTCGACCCCCATGATTAATCTTCACAACATAAGTTCCTCGAAATTGATCTTAACCCTAAGAATTGGTAATTACAACTTAAGGTCCTCAAAATTGACCTTGACCCTCAGAATTGATCGTCATAACTTAAGTCCATAGAATTGACCTCGGCCCTCAGAATTGGTCATCACATCTTAAGTTCCTCAGAATTAACCTCAACCCACATAAATGATCATCCTCAACATCACTCTAGGTCGGCAAAATTGACCTCGACCCGCAAAATTGGTCACCCCAGTCCCTTAGAACCAATCTTAACACAACCTCTACCTGCTAAATCGGTCATCTTCGTCTCCTTAAGTCCACATAACTGACCTCAAATCGATGAATCATTCATCCTCATCTCCTTAAGTCCTCAGAACTGACCTCTGAGAGTGCGCCAGCAATCAATGAACCCACTTGTTTAATTAAATTCCAATTTTAGTCCCCAAAACCCTAACTCTTGTAACTAATTATGATTGACTAATTAAATGAAATCAAGTATGCACACAATCACAAACATGAGAAAAAAATCCCAAAATGGGACAAACCTTTTTATTTCACTATATCTTGTAACACTTACAAATATAGATAAATATAGCTCGACATACGGATAGCCGTAGGCATTGGTTCGTTATCATCGGTAAGAGATCCTACAAGAGCTCTAATCGTTAGCAATGGAGAATCAGTTTTCTTCTCCATAAGTGTACTCCATATGAGTAGAATAAGTAAAATAGGGTTTAAATGATTCACATATATATTTGGGATAATTTGGTGAATTAAAAGAGGTTTAAAACTCACAAAAATGAAGTCTTATTTACAGCAGATTCTGCAAAAATGGAGTTGTGAAGACTTGAAAAACGTGTATGCAGAACACTGAATTTATAGGAAAATTAAGGCAGTGGCTTGCTCGAACGAGATGTACTGTCGTTAGAGAGAGATGGACATCTCTCTCGAACGATATGTCTATGTCGCTCGAGTGACATGCACATCTCGCTTGATGCCTTCGCGCGACTTTAAATGTCACTTGGGCGACCCAAGTGTAAAAAAAAATTCCTTCCCCTGACTTAGAAAAAGATTGTTTTCACAAGAAAAAACATTTTAGATACTAAAAAAATTTTTAAAAAATTTCCCAAATAAATATGTAAACCTTAAAAACTCCAAATTAAATATTTTACCATAATCGTGAGTGGAGTAATGGGAATGTTGAAAATGCAGTTGCACGTTGAGGTTGCACTACGCAAGTATGAAGATGATGGGTGCGTGAGACTTTGGATTTGGATCAAGGCCGTCATGGATGATCGTGTTGATGTGACGAATGTAGCGGCATAAGACATATATTCTGTGATCCATGACACTTAGAAAATTTCCTAGATACTAAGATGGACATTTTTAAAATCATGTCCTTATAAATCTCCCCCTATGTCTATGCCGGTACATACATAAAAACTATCCGAATTATGCAACCCAAACTCAAAACAAATGACATACAATTTAATATCCCCATTAAACCAAAAAACTGGAAATACTAAATGACATGTCTTGAAAAGACTTCATCATATTCAATTCTTCAACTTCTTCAAACTTTCTTTATCATCATCAGGTGTGCAAAAATGATCCTCAATTTTGTACCTACACACACGAGATAAGAAACAATATCCGTGATGCGCAACAGTTTGAAATATAATGATAAGCAAAAATAAATATCAATTAAGCTCAAGCAAATCATTATTAAATCAAACAAAAACTCTCTCCCATAATTCGTTCTCCCCCTTTTTATGATGTCCCCAAATAGACAAATATGAAGAACACAAATCAATGCAAATGGAGAAGGTCACAAGGTAATAAACTTTCTCTTGTTGAATTTTTCAAAAATTTTCTCACAAAATATATAACAAAGAATCACACCATGAAAGAACACGAAAATAACTAAGTCGGTGATAGTGGAAATGTAGGAACGTGAACAATTTGATTGGAAAATCAATGCAAACAAACATAACACATGTGCATAATGAATTTTGCATATTCCTAATGAATGAACTCAGCGTCTTCCTTAGGTTTAAAAATGGTGGAATTATAAGAAATTGACTCAATCAAATCAACAAATCAAAGCTCAAAGTGATTTCCACACCAATAACGTCAAAAACTATGAAATGCTTTTTCATAACTTTCAAGGATGTGCAAACTTATTTTATATTCCATCTAAACTCCCCCTATAAATAATAATGATTTATATGAAAATTAAGGTGGAGGCTCGCTCGAACGAGATGTACCGTTGTTCGAACAAGATAGGCATCTCGCTCGAGCGACAGGCACATCTCCCTTATTGCCTTAGTGCGATATAAAATGTTGCTTGAGCGACCCAAGCGTAAAAATAGTTTTGCCCCTTGACTTAGAAAAAAAATATTTTCACAAGGAAAAACATTTTAGGTACTAAAAGCAGTTTATAAAAAATTCCCAAATAAATATGTAAACCTTAAAAACTCTAAATTAAATATTTTACCATAATCGTGAGTGGAGTAGTGGGAATGTTGAAAAATGAGTTGCACGTTGAGGTTGCACTACGCACGTATGAAGATGATGGGTGTATGATACTTCAGATTCGGATCAAGGTCGTCATGGATGATCGTGTTGACGTACCGAATGTAGCGGTATAAGACATAAATGTTGTGATCTAGGACACTTAGAAAATTTTCTAGATTCTAAGATGGAGATTTATAACTTCATGTCCTTACAACCATGACCCTCCAAATCGTTTAACCTCTTACTCAAGGTCCACAAAATTGACCTAAAATCCTCTTCCCTGACGTTAACGTGGTGTCTGTAATTCTACGACCTTCATTTGTTCCAAGATCGCCCATCAAATGGTTCTCTATAGACACCACATCCTAGGACCCCACCCAATAAGAACTTACTTAGGTCCCTATCACTCACTCATTCATCATAAACCCTGGGTCATACTCCGAGTACCGATCTAGAGACCATCAAGCTCTCCCGGACCCTATTTGACTCCGGTAAACTTTCTGTCCTGAGTGAAAGCTCAATGGAAATTTGAAGGGATATAAATCCCATTTCAACCATTCTTTCCCTACATGAATTGACATTACAGTTCAGGTGAACGATCCAATTTTACTATAAAAAATTGATTTGGAGGCTACTGGGTGCTCCCGGGCCCTATTTGACTCTGATAAACTTCCTTATCTGAGAAAAAAACTCAATGAATCTTCAAAGGGATCTAAATACACTTTCCAACATTCCACCCTATGCATGAATCGATGTTACGATTCAGATGAACGATCCATTTTATCCTAAAAACTGATCTAGAAGCCATCGAGTGCTCTTGGTCCCCGTTTGACCCCGATAAACATTTTAGATTGAATGAAGATGAATGAATCTTTGAAAGGGTCTATATACCCTTTAAAATGGTTGATCCTGTGCGCAAATCAATATTACAGTAGGTACGAATGAGTAATTTTACCCCGAAGGGTCATAGTACGCTTTTGAGCCCCGTTTGACCTTGGTCAACTTTCCAAACCGAACGAGGCTTAATGAAATCTGGAAGTTTTCAAAATAACCTTTTCAATGGTTTTTCCCTTATGTGAATTGGCCTTATGGTTCTGACGAATGATCCATTTTCCTTTGGGGATTTCCTGCTCAATGACCAACGAGTGCTTCCAGGCCCTATTTGACCTCGATCATCTCCTAAAATCGAGAGTGGCTCAATGGATTCTTTAAGGGATCTGAATACCCTTTATAGAGGTTCTCCTCATGTACAATTCTGACTTATGGTTCATGCTTTATGACCATTTTTCTAAAAACCTATCTTAGACTTCCAAATGGCACACTCAGGACCCTATCTATCGATTGTGTGTCTGGGGTTGTCGATTGACACACCTCTTGGTCCTATATATAAAGTCCATGACCTCACTTTTAAAATCACCCCTGAAGTCCCTTGAACATCCCTATCAGAAATTCAGAGAACATTCTCTCGAATTCAGAGTTGTTCCCCTCTTGGAAGCCTATTCCCCACATTCGTTTCATCCTTTTCATATTTATTTTAGTAAATTCTCACCCCTATCCTCATATCCCCATCATCTCATCGTGAGATCAATGCATCTATAATCAAAATCCACTTCAAGTCTTCATAAGGAGGTCCAATTCTCCACCTCTGTCTTTAAATTTTCTTATTTTAGCATTAGTCACTTTATTTTCACTTTAGCATTTTATTTCATTACATTATATACTTTAATTTCAAACATTTATTATTAGTATTTTCACATATTTTATTTTCATAGAAAAAACAAAAACAAGAAAACGAGGGTTTACTTGTAAATTCTAAATAGGAAATTATATATACAGGGATGGAAGCAATATATTTATGATATGATTATAAATATATCTATGTGTGAGTGGTATATTTATGTGAAACATACCCCTTTAGTGCTATCATGGGAAGTTGCGCGATATGGGTGAATCCCCTGAGTTGAGGAGCAGAGTGAGTATAGTCCCCAGGTTATAGCGTCCATCTATTTAAGCTGTGTGACTCTTTATCATGGGTGAGACGTCTTGGGTATGATTCGGTCTCACTTTCAGGTGAAGAACTATGACCGCTTCCCCTACATGGATGATAGCATTCTAGAGACTGAATCCATTGAGTTATAGCTCTGAGGGATGGTTATTATGCTTATGTAGTGTGTGATATATAATTATGGATATACTTAATGTGTATATATATATATATAATATATATATATATATATATATATATATATATATATATATATATATATATATATACGGACAAAATAAAGGATCAAGTGAGAAATAAATTGTTACATCCGGGAGAATAAAATCCGGGATAAAATGTGAGACACATATATAAAGATAAGAATATCATAGACGGGATTAATAATACTAAAATGTGAATAGTGTATTAAAACTAGTGAAAGTTATTCATAATGAATGAATAAATTATAAGTGAGAATTATAATGCATAAGGTTGTGCGAAAGCTTAGAATGTTATATACGCAGGGCATGAGATGGCATATGGTTACTTAGAGATTTTAAGAGGCTAGTTAGGTTGGGTATCATAACTAGGGTGTTTAAAATACATGCGTTAGGTGTGCACTGTTATATGAGAGGTGAGGGGTATCTCATGTGAGTGCGACAACAGTTTAAATATGGAGAATATCATATTGTAAATATTAAAGTATTTTAAACAGTTGCTAAAAATTTTCAAAACGTTTTAGGATCTGACCCGCTTGCAAATATTTTAAAAACCTTTTAGGTGTATAGACACAGGGATGCTTGAATGTTATTATTCCTTCGAGTCAGACGATGCTGCAGTAGCTGTGGATGCTAGCATGAATTGTTTTGGTCCTTCTATCCTTGTGATCTAGATAGGAGGTACTGTTAAAATATTCGGGCATGTGGCCCAACTATTGTCATTTATTTTATTTCTTTTGTATTTTTGTTTACGCATATTCGATATGGTTGCATTAATATTTTATCGAGAGTTATCGATTATTGTTCATTCATTTCAGTTGATATATATATTACATGTGTGATGGATTTATTGTGTGTTTAAGTTAACAATATTAGAAGTTAAAATTTGACACCGGGCCTAATAGGTTATTAGTAATTAATTTGGTTTTTAACAGTAATGCTGAGAATAGTCTATATAAGAATCCTGTTTTAGTTTGATAAAGGATTGATAAACCAAGATTAAAATAGGCGGGGTGTCACCGATGGTATTAGAGTATCATGTTCTAATGTCCTTAGGAATCTCTGATGGCGTACTACATTTTTAGAGTTGCTTTCTATTTGACATGGAGCCTTATGCTTAGGATTGTTGATTCCTATGGTGAGATTTCGTTCTCCTGGTATAACGTATAATTATAGTGAATCTTATATGTGTTCGGGGCTGCTTCGTATGCCGAACAATGAAGGACGAAAGATGAGGGCCGTTAGGAGGAGAATAGGAGGTGGGGCTCAATCGGAGTTGTAAAATATTTTGGGGATGATGACTGTAGTCGAGGTCACCCCTATTATTGCTCAAGAATATGGGGATGTAAGTACTGCTAGGGTGCAGTATATATTTTTAAGTATCGCTATAGAAGAAAGTGGTGCCAAACTAGACTTAACCATCGTAGTTAGAATGGGAGGAGTCAGAGGAGTCTTTGAAGATGACCACCCATTGGAATTTTAGAAAATGAGGAGATCGTGTATATTAGCCAATGGATGTGAGATACCCAGAGTCTTTGGCATACATCAGAGTGTAGTATACTGGAAGTGAAAATTTGGGGTAAAATTTTTCTTAGCTCGTGGGAGTAGTGTTGTAGTGGTGGGAGTCAATCACCACAGTTGAAAAGTAAAATATTATGCCTAAGGAAGGATCATAGGTACGGTTTGACCGTAAGTTCCTTCATCTGTTGTTTAGGAAGAGACGTGGATGAAATTCTGAACTTACCACAAGAGGGACGAATAAAGGCATTTTATAGCAAACTTTATACCTAATGAGGTAGGTACAATGGAGAAAAGAGTCCTTAAGTGGGTGATGGACTCACAAGAAAAGTTTCCAGCATTTAAGGGAAATTCTTCTTGGACGATCGATGCAAATGGAGATAATGTCGTGCTTTTGTCAGTGATGATATTAACAGTTCTTGTGAAGGGAGCTAAAAGAATTGGAGAGTTCATTTAGAGAGTAATGCTGGATGAAATGGTGTTAGCGAAACACCGCAAAGGGGAGACCCATTAGGGGACCCGTTTAAAGGATTCATATAGCTAAATTCCTACCTAGTGAAGGTGGATTCAGTCGGGGATGGTAAGTCCAATAGTGTGTTCCTTAGGGTCAGTGAAACCAAGGGAATAATGAGGGTGGTCATCAGGGTTGAGTCTACCAGGGTCCTAGAAAAGGATAACCCTAACACGGCCAGCGTGGCCAGAAATAGTGGATTATATATAGAGATATTTTTATGTGGAGAGTAGGACCACATGAATTGATTTTGCCCGAAGCGAGTAAAGAAATAAGAGTATGGTGCCTAGTAGGAGAAATGATTAAGATAGATTTTGGTTTGGTTCGGACAAGCATGTCATGTCCGGGAACCATTTGAGCAGCTCGAGGAGATTGGCAAGGTCAAAAAATGAGTTTTAACCTCAGATGAATGGGGTATGCTTTATGTAACATGAGCGAGTTACAGTATTCTATTAGCACTAGATTTGCATGTGAGACGAGTTTGGTGGTTTTATTGATAACATTCGTATGTGTATATACTATCCGTGATATAGCAGAGTTATCTTTGGTTGTATCTGCAAGGGAGCGGGTGTAGTCATAGTGGGAATGTATTTTATTGAAATTACATGTTTTAGTAATGTATTATACGAGCATAATCTTATCTTGAGTATAAAATGGTTAGAACGAGAGTGGGATGATATTTCAAGGCTATCGTGTTCACTATTCGAGGGTAGGATGTGTTGTTTTTACGATGCCTCAACTGAAAGAGGGTCGAGCTCGCATTCATATTATATTATGATCGAGACTTCGGAGAGTATAGTTGTCTCTAGATAATTATCCCGGTGTGTAGGGACTTTATCTATATTATTTGGGGTGAATTCGATTTACTATTGAGCGGAGAGATTGAGCTCGTTGTTATATTTAGCGCTAGGGACTTGGTTATAAGGAGAGTACATTGCTGTGTTACTCATTTAGAGATGTGGGAGTTGAGATTTATACTTATGTATCTGGGGACAAGATTTTTAAGAGTCCTGGTTATGTGTTTGAAGTTTATGGAAATTGATTACCGCCAATGCTGAGTGATAGTGCATTTGGGAAATTTCCTTGTTTGAATGTTATTGCGGGATGAGATACACATGAATCTTGATAAACATCATGAGTAGAGAGACGTTGATGGATGATAGGGCATCAGTTTTGAATGTTAATCAATGAAAGTGTAGAGAACACACTCTGAGCTGAGAGCTAGTATATAGTATAAGGCCAGTGGAGTCGGTGGTTCCGTGAGAGAGCACTTAAATTTTTTCTCTCACCATAATTTGAAGCGTGGAACGATGTTAAGGAGAATTAAATTCCGATTTATGGGGTAATTGAGAATACCCATGTATTATAGCCATGTTTGTAGTGTTGTGGAAGTATGCACGGGTTATAGGGTGTATGGGCGCCCTAGTTAGTTTATTTCAAAATTCATTCGAGACAGGAGGACATGGGGATAAATGTGTGGAATATATGCCTGTATGGAAGTTATAAACAAAGCTGGAATGGTAGGATGTATGGAATGTCGTGTGGGAAAGATGATAATTCAAGTATATATGTGTAACGAGAGCTATCACACCCGAGATGGGTTGGAAGGCCATGGGAAGCCATTTAAAAGGATGTCTCTTAAGAAGAGGAAAATCCAACTATTATGGGAAAGTAGAACGGAGCCTTACTCAGTCGAATGTTGAGAGTGGCTTGCGCGTAAATAGAATGTTAATGTCTATAAGATAAAAAGGGTCCAGAAGTGCGCATTGTGGCAAAAAGTGCACGTGTTGTGATTTTTGGTATACCTTGAGAAAAGAAAGGGGAGTATAAATTACCACTTAAGGTGAGATATAATAAGTGTGAATTGGTGTTAGGTGAGACGTAGTGAGATTGTCTCCGAGTGAACCACTCATAGATGGAAATAGGTTAGTTCGAGATGATCAACCAAAAATTTAGTATCAAGTCGACGATTTAAGTGACGGAATGGGCAGACAGGCTGGTAAATTTCATTGATAGGTTGTGCCCAAACCTTTCTTGAAGAGAAGGATTGCACTGGTGCAATGTGCTGCCCAATATTATTGTGAATCAGGATGGGATCCTTAAACCCCACCTCCGATAGGGATTTTTGAGAAACTGTGGGGATGATGTTTTATTTTGGGCAAGTCGTGTCACCTATGGCCTGATGAGTAGATGGGAGGTGATTTATAAGGTCGGATAATGCGAGTGGTGAGCACTATAAACTGTACGATAATTGGTAAGGGAAATTACTGATTGTTATAATTGTGTGATATAGCTCGTACCGATTTATTATGGGCAAGGTGCCAATTGAGGTTTTGCATGGAAAGCCTTGTCAAACCCCCTCTGGTTGTTTAAAGGTGAGCGAATAACTAGACTTTTGGATCAGACGTGATATAGAGTCCGTTGTCGAGAGGGTCATTAACCACAAACTTATTTGGGGTGACTTTTGAGCGTTGTAAGAGTTACGTCGCCATGAAATGATATTTGAAAGACTAACAAGAGTGATAAGATGTTCTTATGGTTTCTCTCACGATGGGAGTTTTGTGTTGGGACATATACGAAAAACTGGCACTTAGTGATGTGCGGCCTTCCAATAGTGTCAAAGCAATAGATCCAGTGATGCATATGCTCATTTTATTCGGATGTCGTTGATAGAAGAAGAATGTGTGATGTGTAGTTATTGAGGTGAGACCTTATGACTGATAGAATACATCACTATGAAGAGAATTGAACAAGATTTTCATGAAGCTAGGGCTATAATAATTAAGCCTTTAGACAGGTGGGTACCACTAGCAATTTTATAGTAGAGTAACCCTTATGTTACTTTGAGATTGAATTTGAGTACTAGAGGATGTTGTGTTGTTAAAGATCCTGAGCGTTGGTATCGATTGTATCTGAATTTCGAGGATGAAATTTCCTTGTAAGGGGGGAGTACGTAATACCCCGTACTTTTATAAATATTTAAATTACATAAGTGGGTGTAATTTAATAATTTGAGAATTTTAAGTGAAAGAGAATTTGAAGTGTGGGTTAAATATTAATTGGCGTGTTTTGGATTATTATCGACGTGTGCTATATTTACTTACGAGAATAAGTAAATGAAGTTATATAATTTTATATCATGTCGCAGTTGGGCAAAGTGACAAGTAATAATATTTTATTTGGAAAATACGTGCGGAGTTGTATTGGATTTAAAAAGGTAATTTTTTTATAAGTGACTTGTATGGGGATTTTGAGTGCACGGTTGGTCTCAGATGGGCCGAAATAGTCAAAATAGAGTATCGGGGGTAGTGTTTGGGTTCCGGGGACTTTTTGGACTACTAGGGACTCACATTTGAGCATACGAGTTAATATTGGGTTTAATAAGGGGAGAACCCTTATTTCTCTCTTATACGGCCATGAGAGAAAGGAAAGAAGGAAAGAAAGAAAGAAAGAAAGAAAAGAAAGGAAGAAGAGCAAGGGAGAAGAAGAGGAGAACTCCGGACAAGCTCTGGCGGATCCCGACACGAGGTCGTCGGATTTATCCAATGAGGCAAGTATTTAACTTTCTTTAATTATTTATGTGTGTTTATAATTCATATTATAGTTAGTGAAAGCTATATGATTTTGGGTTGAGATTTTTGAATCAAAATGGGGTTTTTGAAATTTATTTCATATAAATTGATGTGATAATAACTCCATATGAAATCTGAGCTAAAATCCATGTTAATGGTGTAAATTTTGGTGAGAAATTAGAAGAGTGAAATGATAGTGTTGAATTCTTAATTTAAGCGCAAAGTAATTTCCTTTTTGTGTAAATTCAATAAATGACGCGGAAGCGTTGAATGATGGTTCACAAATAAACAAAGTTAAATTTTAACAAATGACTAGAATTAAACAACATTACCGAATATTTACTTTAAGTCCAAATTAAAGTGAGTGTGATGATATAAACCGAATTTTATCTTGAAATAGTCTAAGCATTCATTATACGTTATTATGCAAGATAAAATTAACCAATCACACTACGCCGTGATGTACGAGGAAAAACCCAAGACGGGAAACAACCTCTGAAGGCCTTAGCCACAAATCCACTAGATACGGAGTTACAATTACAAGACAGATAGACTTACAACGACTGACTCGATCCCTCTCAAGCCTCGACGCTTCTTCTTGTAGACACCTCTTCCTAGAGGATAACCTCGCAACACCACCGCGATCTCGGAATCCATCGATGGGGCTTTCTATGGTCACCATCACCCGTACATGGAGCCTTTCTACAAGTGGGTAGAGTTGCAACAAAAAGTCTTCTTCTTTGATGGATGTAGAAGCAAACCAAAACTTCTCTTCTTGAATTCGGTAGAGATAAACGAGTGCCAAACTCCAAGCAATTTAATATGTATATGTGAACTTGGATAAACTCAATTGGGTGTAAACACTAGAGTGATGAAAATATTTTTCTCTAAAAATCTCACTCAAAACATGAACATTTTCCTAAACCATTTTTGCTCTCAAACACTCTCTAAGAGATGAAAAGTTATGGAAATGTTGGTTTGGAAAATGTGATTCCTGCACTTCATAAAGTCTGAAAAAGTTGGTTAAAAATCAAGTGGGGAAGTGGGTGAAAAACTGCCAAAAACTGCCAAAAACTGACAGCTCGTTCGAACGAGATTTTGTTCTAACGAACTCTCGTTTGAATGAGACTTCTAACGACGCACCAGTATGGACTTCGTTAGAATCTCGTTAGATATCTGGTTCGAACAGAAAGTTCGTTCTAACGACATATCGAACGACGGACCAGTTTAGACTCGTTGGCAGGTTCGTTCGAACGACATCTGGTTCGAACGAAAAAAACTCGTTCGAACGACATATCTAACGAACGACCAGAAAGATTGAAAAATACGATTTTGGCCCAAAAAACTTTATGAACTTATTTTAAAGTTTTATATAATTTCTTTCTTAAAACAAAACGCAGTTTTTATAAAACCTAACACCCAATAAACTTGTTCCAAGCTCCTATATATATATAATTGCATTCATACCTTTGGAGCATGGAACTATGATTGATGACGTAGAAACGAGGCACGCAAATCGGCATATTTGATGAAGCTTTATACTCTTTGCCGCTACGTCTTCAACAAACATTTCATAGGCTTGAGAATATTACATTTTCATACTATCCTATGAATAAATGTTTTTGTCCGGAATTGAGCCAAAACTATATATGGACTCAATTGGAAATTTGTGTCCTTACAAATCTCCCCCTTTGGATATTCCGGGACAAAAACTAAACAAAAATCCTAAAGGGCCGTCAAGCTCACTAGACTCAAAACATAACCCACCCAAACTTGACTCAACCCAAGGATCAAGTGCTTTTCCATTGACAGATGCCGCTTTAGAAGAATTCCTGCACACTTAAGCAAACTCATCAAATGCATAGGGAATATCAAAGTATTAAATGCAATTAATTAATTACTCCCCCTAAATTAATTCTCCCCTTTATCAAACACATGACCTACTTAGAAAGACGTAACTAAGATACAATAATAATAGAATTAGATACCATTTCTCCCCCTATCATAATTGTCCCCCTTTTTGTTCAGGAATAGGCAAAGGATAAAGAACTAATAAACAACATGTTGAAGCTTTATGTGATAAGACATGAAAGCATATGGGCAATAAAAGCAAGGCAAAGACAAACAAATATCATATATATATATATTAGAAATATACCAATAGAGTACTTGCATATATATAGATATAAACACACATATAACACAAAATACAATAAGTTTGCACACTCGTATGGCAAAAATGTGTCATATGGAAACGGAAGTGTAGGGGTGTGAACTAGCAACAATTAAATTTAGACCCAAACACTTAATAAACATTCACGGAGTTCTCATTTGATTGCAAACTTTATCACATTTAAAAATAACCTCATGTGACAATATAAAGATTGAACTCAATGAACAAACAAACACAATGCATACAAGCCTAGAATGATGATGATTCTACAAACCAAATAGAGTTATGACATTAAAGACAACTAGGATAAACGGACATTGTGCAAACCGTTGATATACCATCCAATTCTCCCTCAATAAGCATATATATTCTTTTGCTTTTGAATGAATATAGCAAACAAACATAGGCCTTGGCAATTGTTTTCTTTTTAAAGCCAAATATTCTGTTTTTAGGCCTTTGGATCACGTATTTCTTTTAGATCCAATAAACGGTGGCGTACTATCGCAAAGGATTTAATTCATCCTTTCGGAGCCCTTCCCCGTGCACATTTTATTTATCATGTTTTCATTTTCACACAAATCTCACATGCAACGGATTTCTACATGCACTAGTCCTCCTAGGTCATAGATATGTAGATGACTAGATTGGTAGGAGAACACCTCAAAAAGCTCAAATATAACATGTGACATTAAGATTTCAAAAGAGCTCGTGCATGTGTGAAAAGAGGCATATAAAAATAGAATCCATTTAAACAATACAAAATCCAACTACTCCATTTAAAGCATGGTAAAGAACATTTTAAGGATTGAAAATCTAAACCAAAAGTTCTAGCCACGTGGGAGCGTAAAAGATGGGATTCAAACACAAATATATGCCACTTAAAGTGTGTCAAACTAAAATACACACAAAGGAAAAAAATATTTTTGAGTTTTGAACATTTTTAATCAAAAATAGATATTTACTCAAAAGGACAAACAAAAATCATTTGTATTTTTCATTAAGCGTAAATGAAATAAATAAAACACAAATGATAAACAAAAAACTTTTTATATTATGCAGTCAATTCAAGCAAAAATATAATACAAAAAGATAAACAAGTCATAATATCTAGTATGTGATATGAAATAATGCAATCACTAGAAAATGACTAAACAAGCATACATTTAGCATGTGAATATAGCATAAAGTACAAACGCTAAAGTATGCAAACACTAACACATTCATCCTTTAGATTTAGCAAGGGAGGAAGCATGTGAAAGTAAATGAGAATCAACAACCCTATTTTGCAAGGCAACCAAGTCGGATTTCCTAACCCAAATTATTGGAGAATGACTATCTTGGGGTGTAGGAACTTTCACTACCGTGGTTACATTACTATGGGATTTTCTAGAAATTCGTCTAAGATCAAAACAATATTTCCTAAGATGACCTTTTCGACCACAATGTGTACAAGTGAGAATATGTCGAAAAGATTTACTTAAGGAGTGATCTTTAAATGTATTCCTAGTAGATTCTCCTAAAACATTGGTTTGGGTATTATGAGTAAATACATTACAAGAATTGAAGCCTAAACCACAAGTGTCATTTTTAATTTGGACCGTTCCTAACATTTTATCTAGTTTTTCCGAACGACACTTCAAATCAAATTTGACATTACTAGAGTCTTTTAATTTATCTTGTAATTCTAAAATGTTAGACTCTAATAAATCATTTCGCTCTTCAAAAGCACGAAGCTCCTTTTTCAAGGATTCCATTAAACCCCTAAGGCTATCTCTCTCTCCTTCTACATATTCAAGCTTCTCTTGAAGAGTCCTCTCATGTGTCCTAAGGTCTTCTATTAAAGCATTTTCATCAACAACCTTGACACTCTCTCTTAAACTAGCTTCTAACTTCAAATTAGCTCTTTTCAATTTAATGGATTCGGTATACAGTTCTTGAAAAGCATTTTGAAGTTCACTCATATCAACCTCATCTTCATTTTCACTCTCTCTTTCTTCTTCACTCTCACTATCATAAAAAATAAGAGAATCATGTACAATGACCTTGGAAGTGGCATGTGCTATCGTTTCATCAATCGATGAGTTCTCACTATCACTCACATGACTAGCCATAAAAGCCACAAAATTTTTCTTAGTGGGGGAATCGGGCTTCTCTTCCTTATCACTATCACTAAGGGTCGCATTATATGAAATGTGTCGTTTACCCTCTTTCCTTAGTTTAGTGGGGCACTCAAAAGCCCTATGGCCATAACCTTCACAACCAAAACACTTATCAGACTCGTCCCTATCGAAATTGTCATTGCTAGGTTTAGGGATCTTCTCGGCTTTAGAAATATTCTCGCTTTTATCATATTTAGAAGAATCAAATTTCTTAAAATCATTTTTAAATTTATCATTGTTAAATTTAAGAAATTTTCTAAATTTACGAGCAAATAAAGCCATGTCTTCCGAGTCACTGTCACTCTCGCTCTCCACTACTTGTTTGACCTCTTTTCGGGCTTTTAAAGCAACGCCCTTTTCAATTTTCTTTTCAGTTTTAGAGGGAAACATATCTAGTTCATAGGTTTGTAAATCACCTACAAGCTCTTTTAATTTCGTAGAGGCTAAAGTGGGTAAAGAATTTAAAACGGTCACTTTAGGATTAAATCTATCGGGTAGGGACCTTAAAATTTTCTTTACAACACGGTCGTCAGGTATTTTCTCTCCCAAGTTAAAAGATGAATTAACAATATCAGAAAGTCTAGCATAAAATTTATCAAAAGTTTCTTTTTCATCCATTTTGATAGTTTCAAATTGAGTGGTGAGGTTTTGGAGTTTTGAAGCTTTAACGACACTAGTTCCTTCATGAGTTAATTGTAAAATATCCCAAGCTTCTTTAGCGGTTTCACACGTCATAATACGTCAGAATTCATCCGGTGTGACAGCGCTAAATAAGGCATTTAAACCTCGGGAATTAAAGTTAGCAAGTTTAAACTCATTTTTAGTCCATCTATCGACGGGTTTGATAACACGTTCATTTTCAACTAAGTAAGTTGGTGGGGAGTACCCGGTAACAACAGACATCCAAACTCTCTCGTCGATAGATTTTAGTGCCGATCTCATTCGCGCTTTCCAATACGCATAGTTTGAACCATCGAAAATAGGAAATTTTCAAAATGGGGAAAAATCCATTTTAGCCAAAAATTATTTAAAAAGATCGTTAACGAAATAATTTATCGCTTTGGCTCTGATACCAATTTGTAAGCGCAAAGTAATTTCCTTTTTGTGTAAATTCAATAAATGACGCGGAAGCGTTGAATGATGGTTCACAAATAAACAAAGACAAATTTTAACAAATGACTAGAATTAAACAACATTACCGAATATTTAATTTAAGTCCAAATTAAAGTGAGTGTGATGATGTAAACCGAATTTTATCTTGAATTAGTCTAAGCATGCATTCTACGTTATTATGAAAGATAAAATTAACCAATCACACTACGCCGCGATGTACGAGGAAAAACCCAAGACGGGAAACAACCTCGGACGGCCCTAGCCACAAATCCACTAGATACGGAATTACAATTACAAGACAGATAGACTTACAACGACTGACTCGATCCCTCTCAAGCCTCGACGCTTCTTCTTGTAGACACCTCTTCCTAGCGGATAACCTCGGAACACCACCGCGATCTTGGAATCCACCGATGGGGCTTTCTATGGTCACCGTCACCCGTACATGGAGCCTTTCTCCAAGTGGGTAGAGTTGCAACAAAAAGTCTTCTTCTTTGATGGATGTAGAAGCAAACCAAAACTTCTCTTCTTGAATTCGGTAGAGATAAACCAGTGCCAAACTCCAAGCAATTTAATATGTATATGTGAACTCGGATAAACTCAATTGGGTGTAAACACTAGAGTGATGAAAATATTTTTCTCTAAAAATCTCACTCAAAACATGAACATTTTCCTAAACCATTTTTTCTCTCAAACACTCTCTAAGAGATGAAAAGCTATGGAAATGTTGGTTTGGAAAATGTGATTCCCGCACTTCAGAAAGTCTAAAAAAGTTGGTTAAAAACCAAGTGGGGAAGTGGGTGAAAAACTGCCAAAAACTGTTCCTGCCTGACAGCTCGTTCAAACGAGATTTCGTTCGAACGAACTCTCGTTTGAACGAGACTTCTAACGACGCACCAGTATAGACTTCGTTAAAATCTCGTTAGCTATCTCGTTCGAACAGAAAGTTCGTTCGAACGACATATCGAACGACGGACCAGTTTAGACTCATTGGCAGGTTCGTTCGAACGACATCTGGTTCGAACGAAAAAAACTCGTTCGAACGACATATCTAACGAATGACCAGAAAGATTGAAAAATACGATTTTGGCCCAAAAAACTTTATGAAGTTATTTTAAAGTTTTATATAATTTCTTTCTTAAAACAAAACACAGTTTTTATAAAACCTAACACCCAATAAACTTGTTCCAAGCTCTTATATATATATAATTGCATTCATACCTTTGGAGCATGGAACTATTATTGATGACTTAGAAACGAGGCACGCAAACCGGCATATTTGATGAAGCTTTATACTCTTTGCCGCTACGTCTTCAACAAACATTTCATAGGCTTGAGAATATTACATTTTCATACTATCCTATGAATAAATGTTTTTGTCCGGAATTGAGCCAAAACTATATATAGACTCAATTGGAAATTTGTGTCCTTACACTTAATTAAATTGATTAATCCCTTGAAATCAATTGTTGTGTTTGGGTAAATCATAGTGTTTAGGTGATTATATTAATGGTTAGTGATGTTAGAAATCTTAAATCTTGGGTTGGATGAGTGTTGGATTGAATTTGGAGTTGGAGAAGATGATGAACTCCCGAACTGAACACATCGAATCAATAGGCCCACTAGCTATTTCTAAACCAACCCAAATGGGATCTTTCTTCTTTACCTAAATTCCTCTAAAGAACCTTCGTCTAAAATGTACGTCATGATTGAAAGATAGAAAAATCAAAGAATGAAAAGGCAAGAAAGCTTACAGAGTTGAAAAACAACGGTAAAGAGCAAACAATGAAAGCAGAGAAGGAAGAGAAATCCTAAGTTTAAAAAGTTTGAGGTAAAGATAAGTGGAAGGAAACAATCGTCCCTTTATAGGTTACCTCGAAATAAGAAATAAAATGATTAACTAAACGAACGATTGAAATTCTAACGAACACCCGAGTCCCAAAATGCAGAAAGACCAGCGTACTCTTTGGCGGTACGCTAAAGTTCAGACTATTTACAAAAATTCCATTATCGGATACACTGGTATATTTTTTTACAATTCCAGGAGGTCGGGTGCCGACCATCTTCCATATAACATGCCGAGTAGGATTATTGAATAAATACTCCAATCTTTCGATCAATCATCAAGCACGGAGCAGTGGGGGCTTTTTTTGTATGTAAAAATTATTCATGTACATTGATCAATGAGAAATGGAAGCCTGTCCTCCTACATGGAAATTCTCACAGTGCTTACTTTCTTGGTAGGCTCCAGAGACACTTGATCGGCCAACCGATCAACTAACCTCAAGAATACGAACCATCAAGAATAGCAAAAGTCACTTGGGTGGAATAGTTAATAGCTTTTGTACATGTACCGAAGAATATCAAGAGTCTTATTTATTGTATACAGATGTGAATGCCTGATTATATAAAGGCATTCTATCTCTTAGGTTCCTAACCACTATAAATACACTATATCCCTTAGATCAAAGGGACGATTCAATCAGGGACAAACATAAACAACCTTGAGCTATTGTAAACACTAGAAAATACTAAGAACAATGGATATAGGCTTTTCTCATAGTTGAACCACTTTAAAAACATTGTTTGATGTGTTTTATCTTGTTTGATTATATTTATTTTATCCATTATTATAAATTTGGACCCACTCCATTTTTAGACATCAATGATCATTATAATAATTATGATATTTGTGCTCGATCTAAGATAACTAGAAAGTTATTTAATCAGCTGAGAGGACATCTGAAATGATTGATCTTATACATACTGGTGTATGTGATATAAAGCGAAATGTCACTCATGGTGAAAATAAATATTTCTTAACTTTTAGCGACGATTTCTCTAAATATGATATACATATTTACTTAAGAGTAAAAATGAAGTATTCAAGATTTTTTTATTTTTAAAGCGGAAGTTGAAACTCAAAAAAAAAAATCCACATTACTTACAAAAAAAATCAAGGAAAAAGAAATACGGGAGAGAGGAAAATAAAATTCCTATGATCCAATAGAGGTAGTGAATACTACCCACTGAGTTATAATTTTGTAATACTCATGGAATAATCTATCAAGTTATGACACCATATACGATGCAACAAAATAGAACCGAAAAAATGGAAAATATAACTTTGATTGAAATGATAAATACAATGTTAATTAGTCATGTGTTTCCTTTGTCTATGTGGTGAAGTAATTTTATCTTCATGTTATATTCTAAATAGGTTTCCATTGAAAAACAAGGATATTACACCATATGAATCATGGTTTAATCATAAGCCTAATCTTAAATGTCTCAAGGTTTGGGGGTGTCTTGCAACTCGTACCTAAGAGACCCAAGTTAGGAAATATGTTTAAAAATGTATTTTTATTGGATGCTTTAGCAATAGTACGACTTATAGGTTCCCAAACATTAAAACTCAAGAAAATATTGAGTCGGTAAATGTGAAATTATTTGAACATCTAACAAAGTCAAGTACTTTGAATGAAGGTTTGGAAAACAATAATTCGACCATTGAAGCCACACCTTATAATGTCCTATAAATAACCATTGTCTCCTTTTGAATCAACGAATGATGTTGATGAAACTCCCATAAGCAACACTCTGATTTTATGCAAGTTTTTCTTATTATATATATAATCAAAATTGAAAAAACTTCATGTTATTCGACATTATCAGATATTAAGACATGAGGAAGTTAAAGAACAATTAAATTTGATTAATTATAATGTCAAATTAACATTTTGATTATTATATAAATTTTATATTACATTTCAACTCATTATTCATTATGATGCATTATTATAAATCAAGCAAATAATATTGTTAATCCCATATAGAAAAGGATGAGGAAATAAAGAATAACATGTTTTTTTTCAATGTGGTAAAAATCCAAACATGGTGCAGAAATATCCACAACTCCTTATATGGAGAAAAGATCAAATAAAAAAGACGTAAGTGGATGAGATGTTATAAGTATTCATACACAATAAAAAATCAAACAGAATAAGAAATATATGTAAATAAAACATCACCTCATAGGTAACTTTTCTAATCTTGTTATATGTTGAAATCGTATTCCAGAAATCCACAATCGACTAGAGATATATACTCTAAATATCAACCAAAGATTCTAATGTGAAAGTGTAACATATATCTTCTAAAATGAACAACATAAAAGAACTCACTTCAACATAAATGGTCACGAAACAAAATATATTTATGAGACAAGATTACAAATATCAATCAACTAAGTTTTCTTATAAAACAAAATTTAAAATATTAATTCACAATATTGACTCACATAGATTTCAAGATATATAAATATTAAACACAAACCCGAAAAAAATCGATTTAATTAAAAAAATCACAAAAAGATATACAACAAATTTCAGAAAATAAAAGTAACACATGCATTTGTCTAAATAAAATATTTATTCTGAACATATTAGAGAAATCGTCACTATAAATATAAAACGACTTAATGCAAACACAAAGAACGATTTCAAATAATATCATCATTTTAATTCTATAAATTTCTTTATATATTAAGTATAACACTAATTATAGAGATACAAAATATTTTCTCACAAATGTATTCTCTCTCTTTGGCTCTCTCTAAAAATATACATTCATAGTAGTGTTAAAAATTAACTCACGACAATAAGAATTTTTTTTTTATAAAACATATTCAATAAAGACTAAAGATTCAAAGAGAAATATGATTTTAATAACATATATAATCTTCAACACAAAATTAAAACATTTAATCTCAAAAGATATTCATTTAAAAATAATATCTAACACACTAAGAGTGTTTAATTTTTGACAAAATAGATTTGAACATATAAGCACACAATACTCTCCATAACAACACGCGAAATTAATTTCTTCTCATAAGTTATTGCGTATAATCATTGAGAGTTTCAACACAAAAATTAAATATGAAGAGTAAATATTAAATCAAACACATAGTTTGAATCTGAAAAAAATAATACTCTCTCTCTCCATCTCAACATTCTTTAAAAAAATTATATAATCCTATTCGTTTATCACTCTAAAAAATGACTGACCAACCCTATACAATGGTATAACAAGGTTTACATAGTAGGGTCTAGATTACATCATTCCTATTTGTCTTGATACATGAATCATATTTATGATATCTTATTTTTTATGATTTTTTATCTTCTCTGATATCTTACACCAGTTCTTACGAGTTTGATTTTTTAAGTTTTATAAAGGAAATCATAACAGGTGTTCGGGTAATTGATGTCTAATCGAGTAATGTATTTTTTATTTTTCTAGGCTTGGGATGGATAGTTTGAATATTTTTATATAGAACTTAGGAATTGTTATTTTTGCCTAAGAGTACCCATGATCTACTCAAATAGTTTTGTCGCAAATATCGAAGGGGGAGATTGAAACACCCTAAGTAGTTGACTTGCTTGAGTCTACACTATTTAGTGTTTTAACTAATTGGATATTTTTCCAAAACATATTATTAGTTTGAAAATCACTCTTTTGGTATATTATTCCAAGTTGCCGAGACAATTAAAGACTTTGGACTGGATTACCGATCAAATTTGAGTAAAGGTAAAACACCATATGGATGAACATATTACACTTAACATGTTTTAGGCACTCATGCATTTAATTTATCATAAATATTTCTAAAAT